>CM076953.1:19430000-21830000 GCA_039566865.1 Aurelia coerulea | reverse complement strand
AGTGTACATCTTCTGAATTGAAGGGAAATTCAATCAAGCTTGTTTGTAGTATGTTTGAGAATAATTCTAGCATGGGATTATTGTCGAGCTTCATCAAGCTCTAATCATATGTGTGCAAACTGGTTAAAATTGTGTCAAAATACTCAATTCAAGCGCCTTCAACCCAAAATTGTGCTTCTGTCATGCTTGCGCAAGCTTGCTGTACGCTGAACTGTACTGTAAGAAATTCTCAGAAATTTTTTGAACAATTTCAAATTTCAAATAATTCCTGGTGAAGGAGAAAGGACTTTTTTTAAATTCTAGGCAGAAACACTGCAACACGATGAAGAAACAGCAGCAACTGTGTGTGGATTTAAAGATTAATAATATATATAATACCAGGTGCGTCAAAATAAATTATGCACTTTTGGCAGGCCATGGTAAATCGTACACTGGACCGATTTTGAAGATTTATGACTTAATCTGTACTAGAAAGCTTGAATTAGATTCTAGGCTTTTTTGCAATTTTTTTCTGGTTTTCAGTTTTTAGAGCTTGAAGTGAGTTTCTAAAAATTTTTCGTTTTCAAAAAACACGGAAAACGATAAAAAAATGTTGATCAAGTTTTCTAAAGAATCAACATGAATGGACAAAGAGAAAACTTGTTTATGGTGAAATCTTTAATGATTGAGACACAATTCTTTCTTGCTTTGAATGCATTTCTCCTTGCCTTTAGGGAAGAAATTATTGAACCACAAATCTTCTTAAACCTAACCTTTAACATTTCTTCAGCAGCTTGAATAGCCTCCGCCTTATTTGTTGCAACAACAACACCTTTTCCAGCAGCAAGACCATCAGCTTTGACAACCAATGCATCATAAGAAGCACTCCCAATGTGTCTGCGAACATCTTCAACATTACTCAAAGACACCCATTGTGCTGTTGGAATCCCATAGCGATTCATGAACGATTTTGCAAACGATTTACTTGATTCTATCTGTGCTGCCAACTTGGATGGACCAAAACAAGGGACGTTGCTCTTTTTTAAACTGTCTGCTAGTCCTGAAAAATTAACATAATTTCCTAAATTTAATAGTGATGTAACAACAAATCAAAGGCTGGCTAAGGGCAGAAACCAAAATGAAAAGCTTGTGTTTTGTGTGTGCAAGTTGAGATAGCGTAACTAACATTTTCATGGAAATCTTGCAGTTCCTGCAGTTGAGAACAATAGGGTAAAACAATAGATCTTTTATTTATTGCCAACTGCATGGCTCAGATTAAAAACAGAGTAAGTTCCTGTGGGTGCAAGATATTGCGCGTGCTATACAAACTTTTCACTCTGGGGCAGTCAGGCAAGTGGGTGCCAGAAATCTTCCGACGGAGGGGCTGCAGCTTCCAAATGGCCAAAAAATGCAGCTTTTGTACCTTATTTTGCCAAATTTCCTCTGACAGGAACAAAAATTTCCTTTGACGGGGGGCTAGATATTTCTGATAGGGGGCTAAAGCCCCCTAGCCCTCCCTGGCACCACCCCTGCACTTGGGGAGGACATTAACATCAGTTGTATGCAAAATCCTTGAATCATTTGTGAGAGAAGCTGTGTTAGATCATATGAAAGAAATACTTCATAGTTGTCAGCATGGATTTATTAAGAAAAGGTCATGTGCAACACAGTTGTTAGAGGTCTTAGACTACTGGACAAGTATTCTAGATGATGGCTATGCATTAGATGTTATCTATTTGGACTTTGCCAAGGCATTTGACAGTGTGCCACATGCAAGGCTACTTAGTAAATTAGAGTCATATGGTATAAAGGGTGATATCCTTAACTGGATTGCTGATTTCTTGACCAACAGGAGGCAAAGAGTTGTTGTAAATGGGTCTTTCTCTTCATGGGCTCCTGTACTAAGTGGGGTTCCACAAGGTAGTGTTCTTGGACCAGTCCTGTTTGTTTGTTATGTCAATGACATTCCAGATTGTGTTCATAATATGGTGGCAATGTATGCAGATGATACAAAGATTTTTTCAAAGATTGAAGCAAAGGGTGATAATGAGAAACTACAAATAGATTTATCAAATTTAGAAGAATGGTCCAGAACTTGGCAGTTAAGATTCAATGCCAGCAAATGCAAAGTCATGCATTTTGGAAGACAAAATCCTTGCCACCAGTATCCTATGAATGAGACTGATCAACAAGTACAAGTTGAAGAATCGTGTTGTGAAAAGGATCTTGGGGTACTTATTGATAATCAGTTAAAGTTTAACAAACAAATAGAGGCAGCAGTAAGCAAAGCTAATAGTAAACTTGGAATGATTCGCAGATCATTTGAGCATCTTGATGGGGATATGCTGATCCAGTTGTACAAGAGTGTGGTTAGGCCACATCTGGAGTACTGTAACAGTGTGTGGTCACCAGTTTATAAGAAAGATGTGCAGTTGTTAGAGGGAGTTCAGAGGAGAGCAACAAAGTTAGTGCCAGGCATGAAGGATATGGAATATGCAGACAGACTTGAGGCACTTAAGCTTCCAAGTTTAGTATACAGGAGATTAAGAGGTGACCTCATTGAAGCCTTCAAGTTCAAGAATCACATGTATGCAGTGAACAGTGATACTCTGTTACCATTAGAAAAAGAGTCACGTACTAGGGGGAACAGCCAAAAATTGAAGAAGCAGAGATTCAATACTACCATTAGGAAGCAGTTTTTCAGCTTGAGGGTAACAGACTACTGGAATGGTCTCTCTGATGACATCATTACATCAAAGTCGTTAAACATTTTCAAAAACAGGATTGACAAATTATATGAGGATAGTAAATACTCTATCGAATTTCCAATACCACCTAAAATTGTCTCACGCAGTACAGTTTAATCAGTTGTGTTTTGTGTAGACCAGAGTGGATACTTTGCTGAATGCGCATAATTTGCCATTTGTGTAAAACATACCTGAAAATTTTACAATCCTTTTGGTTTTTTCACCAATCGCATGCATAAGTTTTCTCTAGTGCATGCAGCAAAGTTTCCAGTCTGGTGTTTAGATGTGTTACAGGCTACTAGCCTACTATTATACACTACACATTATTATATTATTATTATATTATTATTATAAATCCTCCTTCCCCATCTTCTTAAAATGAAAGGTGTATGATCATCAAGAATGAAAACAATGAGCAAGCTTCCAAAATGAGGGGTTTATTCTAGAATTGCTCCTGTCTCTCACTTTCTGGAAGGTCTGAAAACTAATCGTTTGTCTTCTAAATTTTATTGGGAATCCATAATACCATGAGATGATCAGAAGTAGTCGTCCCATCCCATATTTGTTTACCTTCAGCAAGCGGGGCCTCTGGGCCTACAACGACAAGATCAATGTTTCTTTCCAAACACCACTCTGCGACTTTACAATGATCTTTGATATCCAATTCAACATTTTCTGTTTTACTCGCTTCCTCAGTCCCAGCATTTCCAGGCGAGACAAATATCGTTCCAACCTTTTCAGACTGGGCAAGTTTCCAAGAAATGGCGGCCTCCCTTCCTCCACCTCCAATCACTAAAATCTTGGCATCCATCTTGCAAGCTTGCTAACTTAAGATCAGATCTCTTCTTCATATAATAAGATATCAATTCAATACTTTTTTGATCAGATTAATAATCTTTTAATGCAATAAATACGTTTAGTTTGTTGTCCTTGTCCCTGATAAAACCATCTGTTTTCGCTTGGAATCTCCCGCCATAAAAAAATCACATGGCCGTCTGCGCGCAAACGAGATTACGTTTCAAACCGAGAATATGAATCTCCTGCGCAGAGGCGGTAAAATTCAAGCAATTCAAAACTTCCAAAAATTTAATACCTTCGGGATGTCCCAGAAAAAGATATACAGATTTATACAGATTTGGTTTGGTCCAGCGGTGGGAATTCAACTTCACTGCAATCAATGGCTAATCAACTTCAAAATGTCCTTCGACATGTAAATGAAACAAAACATAGACACCTCGCTCCTCGTTTGTTGATGCTGTGAGTGTTGACAAATTTATGCTAGAAGTTCAAATTCACTGTCCCCTAAAAAAAGGTTGTGCTTTTTCAGAACAGATGTATACAATATGCATCCATTACTTTGCGCAAAAGATATTTTTCCTCCACCTTGATGACTAAAGTAAAAATTTCTCTTTCACCCATCCATTTTTAAATGATAAGCTTTATGGTAAATATATCTTTTTCAACGAAGCAAATACACGTTTTTTTTATAAGGAACTTGGATCAGCACTCAGTACTAAAAGTTTCTTAATTTCGCATGAAAATTTCGGTGTTTTAGTAGTAAAAGTTTTTTAATTAGTTTCTTATTTTTTGGGCCTAAAATTGCGGTATTGTTCGAAGTTGAGCCTTCTTCTCGACAAAGGGCTTCCATTTTGCATTGACATTGTCATCAAGAAGAAGCAATGCACATCAAGGCAAAAATTTACCAATTTTGCAGTTAAAAGTAAAGAAAAGACGAAGGTACCTTTGCTAGAGAGACATAGAACAAGAGAGACATACAGAAATAAAGTTTTAGAGTTTCTTAACTGTTCTTGATCGTAGTACTAGAGTTTCTTAACTTTTTGGTCATCGTGGTACTAGTTTCTTATAAACCAGTTTCTTATGAAAAAAGCGTGTAATGCAATATTACGAAGAAGAGGATGTAAGATTACGAAGGAGATGTACGAAGAAGAGCTACAAAAATACACCGAAGATATATATATCCTTATTCTGCGACGGACATAAATACAGAAATAATTCGACCCTAATTGGGCCCTAATTCGATAAAGAGCTGTCAAAGCTAAGCTATACGCCCGTTTTATGTGAATTAAGTGCTTATGAGCAATCTAATATTCACAAAAATATACTTTAAACCGTCCACATAACACTAATGGGCGCGGTTACAGTTTGGATACGACAGCACGTTATTACACGAGATTTTCAACAAATTTATTGGTTAGTTTACATCAAGATGATATAAGAAATACTTTCAAGCCAACAAAGGACTGAAGGTATGTTGAATAGTGTGATTATGTGGAATTGTATGGTGTGAATAGTATGTGCCGCCCATGTGGATGGATTTTTGGCCCCAAAAATTCTCCAAACAAGGGTTTAGATTTCACGGAAATTTGCCAAAAATTTTTAAAAATGGGCAGTTTTCCGCCAAAATTCATCATAAAAGTGGGTACCAAGGCAAGTTTCGGTAATTAGAAGAGGGTAGCTTTCTGAAAACCGCGAGACAGACCCCCTTCCATCCAAAAGTCATGTACCCCCCCCGGGCTTTAGGCCTGCATTTCTATCTCCATATAGACTATTATTTCAGCTGAAATTCAATAATGCAGTCTAAGCAGCGCTTACCAATTTTGCATTGAGTTGAATTTGAGGTGGCAACGATAACTAAATTTCAAATAATGCGACTAATTTCTGAATTAAATAACAAAGAAAGATAGCCTGGGTGACGACACTCAATCGAGCACCTTGTTTAGAAACGCATAAAAATATCGCTCGATCCAGACCCCTTTTTAGAGTAGCAAAAACAAAATGATAAACTGGAAGGGACACTGAAATTAATATTGTATCTATTGTTTTACGTTTCATTTATTTTGAGACGCATTTCATCGTGCGTTATAGGCCATTTCCTCACGGTATTGCAAGACAGATTTTTTTATTTGAATTGACGAAAGGATTAGCATTTTGAAAATCACCAAAAAATTTAAAAAAAAACTTCAAGTCTTTTGGCTATTTGAAAAATAAATCTTGATGATTATAGAGCAAGTACTTTTGCTGCAATAATTTTCAAAACAGGGAGACATATATTTGAGTCACCCACAAGAACAAATTTTGTAAAACATTTTATTTGTTTGGTTTAGAAGCTGAGCAGTGAGTGTTTTAATTACACCCAAATAATACAAGAATTAAATCGCCCACCAATCGGCTTTTGAGCAAAAAAAAATCAAATTCCTAAGGCAGACGCTTAGATACATCCTTCTTCTTTCGATCTATGCTCATGTTTGCTCTCAAAAACAATTTCTGGAGTGCACAACGAACGAGCTAGCTGCCTGGGTTTCAGAGCAACTTTTGCAGCTTTGCTTGCTTTGAATTACTGGTTGAGATAATTTCCTTTGTCTACGATCGCTAATCACTTTGGATTGAGAGGTGTCAATCAAAAGCAATTCATGCTACCGGGTGTCCCAAAAAAATGTATACAGATTTGGTTGACTCCAGCGATATGAATTTAGCTTTAATCAATTGCTAATCACTCTCAAAATGTTCCTCAATAGTTAACTTGTACATAGATACCTCGTTTGTTGGTATTGGCGCTTCGAGAGCAGAAATGTCAATCTTGAAAGCTCAAATTTGCATCCACTTGCAAACCAGAGCTTTGGCCTTTTGGCCTAAGCAAATTCCTGAAGCACATCGAAATTAAGAACTGAAATTAATGAAAAATTAAGACACTTCCCAATTGATGACTTGAGGGTGACTTCTGTAAAACAGAATAGTAACACAAGATCTATTATTGTTCAAATTTCATCAAGGCTGTCATCGATTTATACACTGTGCCTTAAGAAATCTCTTATGCCAAAAGGCTAAAACTCTGGTTTGCAGGAAGAGACACATTTGAGCTTTCAAGATTAATATGTCTGCTCTCAAAGTACCAATACCAACAAATGAGGTATCTATGTTCAAGTTAACTATCGAGGAACAGTTTGAGAGTGATTAGACATTGATTGAAGCTAAATTCACATCGCTGGAGTCAACCAAATCCGTATACATTTTTTTGGGACACCCGGCATTGTTTTACAAAATCTATCCTTGTTAGTCTGAGTTACCATGTATTTAATTGAAGATTGATGATTATGATATGCTTTGGTCATCCTCGTCCTCAAGACCTAACATGTTCTCGATTTCTTTTTCCCATTCTGGATTCGGTTCTTGGACGCCACTCTGATCTTCACTCACGAATTCAAAGTCCTGCAGGCAAAATAGCAAAAAGATTTTTATTGCATTAATGGTGGACGAACAAGGACAGATTTTATAAGACAATAGGACGAGTTGCTTTTGTTGACACCTGAATTCAAAGCGGTTTGCGATCGCAGACAAAGGATCAAAACAAACACAAAGCCGCAAAAGTTTCTCTGAAACCCAGGTTGCTAGCTCGCTCGTTGTGCATTTCAGACATTGTTTTTAAGAGCAAATATGAGCATAGATCAAAAGAAGAAGGAAATATCAACACATCTACCTCGGGCATTTTATTTATCTGGTTCAAAAGCCGATCGGGAGGAGATTTAATTCTCTTATTTTTTTGGGTGTTATTAAAATACTTACTGCTCAGCTTCTGGACCAAATAAATAGAAAATGCCCGTGGTAGATGTTTAGATATATTCTTCTTCTTTCGAGATATGCTCATGTTTGCTCTTAAAAACAATTTTTGGAATGCACAACGAGTGAGTTAGCTACCTGGGTTTCAGAGAAACTTTTGCGCATTTGCTTGTTTTGAATTACTGGCTGAGGGAATTTCCTTTGTCTGCAATCGAAAATCGCTTTGAATTCAGGTGCCAAAAAAAGCAACTCATGCTATTGTGTTATGTCATGTCATGAGCATTTTTCATAATTTTTTTCGGCACGGAAAATTTCTCCAATCAAGGATTTAGAAGAAAAGGACCTGCTTGAAATCCTCAAAAGTTGTCAAAACATGGGATCGACTTAAAGTCATTCCAGATCTTCTATGCAACAAGGAGCGTGTTTTATTTCAGCCTGGGAATATTTTTAGGTATCTAAAGGACTATAAAGTTGCTTTGAAAAATTTCGACTGAGTTGTCTATTCCCAGGCTAAATTGAAACGCGCTTCTCATTGTTTTGAAGATCTGAAATGGCTGTATATCGACCCCCTGCTTTTGACGACCTTTTGAGACCCTTTTCCTCGAAATTCTGAATTGGGACATTTACCGTGCCATATAATTGCGAAAAATACAAATAACGTAGGCTAGTCTTTAAGCGAGAGAACAACGTTTGGAACATTTCAATCGGCCATTCACTTTTCCTTCTTTAACAGATTGCGCTGGGCCCAGGGGGGGTACTCAGGCATATTCAGGATAGGAGTGCTCAGGCTGGGGTACAACGCATCAACCCAAAAAAGTAATTTCTAGCATGAAAATAGACCCAAAAAAATAATTTTTCCGACCTTACATACCCAAAAGTTATGAAGTGAGTATCTAAAATCTGCTTAAAAATGCCCTAACTGATTAGATTTCTCATAATGTGTTTGGATATTTATGTTTTTTTTATTTTAGTACTGTTACTTGACTCTAATTTTGTTTGTAAATTATATTTTTCCCAATTTTTTTACTTTTTCTCATATTTGAGACCCAAAAAAGTAAGCCAGAATTTCTTGAACCCAAAAAAATAACTGTACAAATCTTTGACCCAAAAAAATAATCATTGCCTAAATTTTAGACCCAAAAAAGTAACCTGAGCATCCCTATCCTGGATATACCACATTACCCCCCCTGGGGCGCTGGGTCACATTTTTTAGGTCACCCGGTGGAAATTACACCGATCTAAAGATCTGTAACTTATGCTCACTGCTCGCAGCGTTGGCTACAAGAGCGAAAAACAGCAGGAAAATACATTGAAACTTAATCACGCGACCCATCCGTGTCCGCCTTTAAATCCCCGGGAGGGGGGGGTACTTCACTATAAATTCATACAGGGGTGTGCGGTGCCAGAATTTCTGTTATGACCCAATCCCAGAATTTTGGTCAGATATTGACACTCAATCCCAGAATTTTGAAGAAGTAACAAAGAACAATTCAACGTTAAATGGCACTCAATTTCAAGGCGAAAGAGTGGATTTCGTCTCAGTTATGGTTAAAAGCAGAACAAATCTGTTCTGAATCAATGGGGACATTCAGCACCCATAACCAGAATTTTTAGTATAACTGTTAACCCCAATCCCAGAAAATTTCAAGTGAAAGTATACCCCAATCACAGAAAACTTCCAGTAAAAGTATACCCCATTCCCAGAATTTTTAGGCCAAAAACTACCCAAAACTTGCGCACATCCCCGTCTGAACCGATAGTGAAGAACCCCCCCCCCCCGGGCTTTAAATTCCAACATCAAGTAAAATGTTTTACCTGTAATTCATCTTGTAATTCTTTCTCCCAATCAGCAGAATCGGAATCCTTTTTATCTTGCGATGTTTTATCAGGAGCATCAGTCGTAGCTATGAATATAAAAGCAACAATTGAGATCCTAAATTCAATATTTTCTCTGCTTCTGCAAACTCAATATGCTGTGATAGTGTCTGACAAAAATTCTTCAGTACGCTCTATTATAGATTTGCTTCTCAAAACTATTGTAAACTTCTACCACAATGACTAATTGCAAACTATGGCCATGTTTAAAGGGGCTCCGTCGTCAAACTGTAAACAAATCCGAAAACTCGCACGTGTCGCCAATTTTTAATTCACAGGCGTGCACAATGTTCAAACCTGTCTGGGAGCGGTAGAAATTCTCTGAAAGCCTGCCTGCATATGAATTTTGTACAGCAAGGGAAGAGAAGCCTATTACCAGAACCAATAAGAATGCAGGTGTTGTGGCGCAGTGGTGTAACCCTCTGACTTTGCAGCCAGAACAGTCAGGCGGAGTGGGTTCGATACTCGGTAGGACCCCATCACTTGAGCGTCATGACAGGGGTCGCGGACTCGATTAGGTCTGCTCCATTTCTGCGATCCCAGCGCTTGGCGCTGAAAAACGCAGCTTCACCTTCACCTTCGCAGGTATCAAACAGTTAAGTTTTTACACATGGAGCAACGAAACAATCCAGAAGTCGAAGGCCCTAAAGAATCTCAGCTTTGAAGGGTTCACTAAAGAACTGCATGCCATGTGGGAAGGTAAGAAGAAAATTGGTTGGAGCATGTGCAGTGAGGATTGAAAAAGCAATGTGTCACCATTTGTTTGCTATTATTCATCATCTTACTGCAATTACATTTCGTAAGGAACTATTGAGAAACGTGCCTGCAAAATATTGCTTTGTAAAAAAGCTGCCTGGGAACTTTCTTCCCAGGTTCTCATGTTTATGCAGGCCTGTAAATTCAATCTTTTCTCCGCTCCTGCAAATTCAATATGCTGTGATAGTGTGTGAGAAAAATTCTTCAGTACGCTCTGCTTGCTTCTCAAAACTATTGTAAACTTCTACTACAATGACTAATTGCAAACTATGGACATGTTTAAAAAGAGAACGCAGTTGATAACCAAAACACCGAAGCAGTTTTGCCCTTTTCCTTGTAATCTTAAGCACTGAAAACATAGTTAAAGTCGAATTTACATAAGTCCTAAGTTGCGAAAATGCATGAAAAAGGGCCAAAAACCTTCGATAATCTCTTAACACCGTTCACGTAATATAATTATGCAAGGTCATCTCACCTCCCCCCCCCCCCCAACAAGAACTACAATGAATTAATTTTTGAAAATAGCCTTAAATAACGTAATCGTCGTACTAAACCCATAAACGCAACAAAACACTGTAATCTGCAGAAATCTATTTTCAAACTAATACCAAAGATTGAGATCCCATGGCAATAAATGTGCCGGCTTATCCAAGAACAGAATTTTGCCAAAATGTATGTTTAAATAAAGTCTCACTTTCGTAATACTTTCGTATTGTTCCATGTGACAAGAATCTGTACAATTTGATTGAGTATTTAGGAGTCAAGGATTTTTCGTAAATTCGAATTTGATTAACTGTGATACCACATGGCTAACTTTGCTGATAAATTTATCGAGAAGCTAAAAGTTGAAGGGGCGAGGCCTCCCACATGCCTTTGGCTATGTTCCTGTCAGTGCTCGAAGCATTTAAACAAAATAACTCACATTTTTTATCATCTTCTGGCTGATCTTTCCGTTTTTCTCTGGGACTTGAGCCCTGAAAGAAAGAGAACTATATTAGAAAGAGACAAACGGTTACAGATATTGACGAGAGACCGAAAAGATGAGCATACTCCTAGAAACCTGGACATTAAATCAATCTAATTTAGATAAATGACAATGCTTGGGTATCTTTTCTTCGTTAGCAATTTAGATGTTGCAATTGTGATCATGATGTGATATGGATGTCAAAGCATTTTAGGCCTATTGTTAAAGCTCTGTTAAGAGATGTAGATGGATGAACAACCGGAGATGCATAAACGAACAACTTTTTCGCTGCGTTTTCATATTTTTAACCCAGAGCAATGGGAACAGGTAAAACGAATCAATATGAAAACGGATAGAAACGAATACGGAGCAGTGTGAACATAGCCTAAGATTCTGGCGTAGAAGGGAGGGGTTTATTCGAAAGACACCTTACAGTACCTTCATCTATTAAGAACTTACAGCCTGAAATAATATATTTTGTACCCAATAAATAAGAACCATATCAGGCTGATATCTTAACTAGGTTCATTCAGTGTTTCATTCATTCATTGGGAAATAAATGCAATCTGTTTGCCAATCAACCTCTTTCGTGAAGTTCAAAACATTACTTACAGAACAGTGATAGGGAGGGCCTGCAGGGGTAAACTGGGTAAGCTTGGATTGAAATGGATAGGGCCAAGAGTGTATATAAGTTTGGCTAAGATTTAGATTAAAACATTTTCCTATGTTAAGAACCTACACCCTGATTACTGGATGGGCCTCATTGCATAAGAACCTAAACATGCTGAATTCAAAATCTTAGGTTCTTATGTGCGGGTTTTTACTGTATTAGAGAGGGGGTTAGATAAAGCTTTTAGGTGATCTGCAATCCAAGTAGCCTTTTATCGATCAATGAAAACTCTTTGATCTGGCGATCCCAATGACCCAAGCAACATTAACTCCCAGGGCCTCACTGTTACTAAAAGTAATGGAAACTAAGTAGGTTAACTATTTTCTTAATAACGATTCGATCCGGGTGGCGTAAATAATAATGGAAAGAATGCTAGGCCGATTTGTTTCTGTTAAGTAGCCTAGCACACAGCGAGGCACACAGTATCAGCAAAGCGCTTAGCGACATCGACTGCTGATTTATTTTGCAAAACATAAAGCAGAAACTCTTGAAGCTTAGAAATAAGGAGGGGGATATCTTGAATACACATTCAAAATAATAAAAATATGGATTCGCTAATGAAAATATACATTCAAAGGAGCACAGTGGTTTATTAGAATATTATGGTTTAGCAAGGAAAACATTGTTTCAACTTCCTAATTTCCAATCAGAAATTTTCTGGTATGCTCCAATGAGTTGAACGTTGTTTTGCAGTGGACATCCAATCGGGGGTTGCTGTAATATAAGACTCCGTCTTCAAATTTCGGTCGAAACTGTGATTCTTAAGTTTTTGATGGGCAATATCACACAGACGTTTACCAGTTTTTTCGAAAATGAATACGTTATTTTGAACACAAATCTACATACTTTACTGAGGAAAAAACCAAACATTCATATCTTTTACGATTGCTTGGATATAAGTGGATTTTTAACGAGCATTTTTTGGTGCCTTGGGTGAAGCCATCACTGCAGAAAACGATGGAGAACAATGGACACAAGCAGTTTTATCAGATTTGTTTACAGTTTTTCGACGGAGCCCCTTTAAAGAGCCACTTTCACCCAGGATCCTTTGCGGAACGTTGCATTCTCAGAAGACTGTCTGAAAATCAAATTTGACCGAAGCGGAAACCATCGATCTACACTGCTGTAGTTGGACTGACAGAAAGGTTTGACTAGTTCAACAACTTCAGTTAAAGAGCTTGCCCAAGGGGCCTGCATATTCAACGAGCAAAAAATCTAAATATTCCCCCATTCAAACCGAAGTTGCACAAGCACCGAACAAGGACAGATTTTGCAACACAATAGCATGAGTTGCTTTTGTTCACACCTGAATTCAAAGCGATTAGCGACTGCAGACAAAGGAAATCCTTTCAACCAGTAATTCAAAACAAACAAAGCCGCAAATTTCTTTCTGAAACCCAGGTAGCTAGCTCGCCCATTGTGCATCCCAGAAATCATTTTTAAGAGCAAACATGAGCAAATATTGAAAGAAGAAGGATACCTCTACACAGCTACCTCGGGCATTTTATTTGTTTGGTTCAGAAGCTGAGCAGTAAGTTTTTTAATTGCAGCCAAAAAAATATGAGAATTGAATCGCCTCCCAAACCATAGTTAATAATAAAACAATATTTGCACTATCCCAACTATAAGCACCTTTTTAAGAACCTTACAAGCTGGACTTGATTATTCCAGAGAGGTTCTCTCATGCGGGTTGCTACTGTATCTGGCGAAAGCCCCGAAGTAAGCCTAAACCATGATTATATTTCCTCTGACGATAGTACACCACCCCCGGCATATCAGTAAGAAAATTCGAACCACGATGAAACGACCCTGCAATAATTTCTGGGTTTATTGGTGGGTGGTTTATTCGATTCACGCTTTTACCAAATCCTACTGACCGTAAAACGTATGTGAGGCGAATCCAATCTCAACTTGTGGACTGAGAACAGCTGCTTTGAACAAAAATTATAACAAATGATTACAAAATTTCAAGAAACACCCTCAATAGTAATGCTGCGGGTTGTGAGGATTTATGAAATATTTAAGAAGCTTGTAATTCGGCAATCTTGTTGCAGAAATCGAACAATGTGAGATATGAAACCAAAAGCATTATGCTAACAATTTCTGCGGCTGAGTGTTATGATTGTAGATAACTGTGCAATTCAAGAGTTGAATTGTAGAATAAATCGTCGATCATGTTCGATACAAGAGCAAAAGACAGAGAATGGTATGAGCGCTGCGTGTGTAAGGGAAACATATTCAACAGTCAATTGAAATAACGTCGAGTACACAGAGCTCGAGGAAAAATACGAACTATTTCATAAATCTGTAACTGCACCTGTAGGACTGCATTAAACGTGAAGCGTGGTCTGGAATAGTGCCAAAAAGAAATTTGACAAGAGGAAAGCAATTCTGAGCCAGAAGAAAACACGCAGCATTTCATGAACTGTAATTACTACAGTAGGATTGCACCATACGTAAAACTTGGTGTTGAATAGTAAGTACTATTTCATTTCATTTTAAAAGATTTCTACATACAAGAGCATCACCTCCACTTTTAATAGCACAACGCGAGAAAAAAATTAACAAATTATCTACTAATAACAATTTACGACTGTTCACGTAAATACGAAAGCACTTTTAAGGAAGGTGGCAATCTCTTACCCTACACAAATCGAGGTACAGAGTAGTAAGTTCCATACACATGCTTAAGAAGTTCTTAAACACTGCTAGGAGCTTTGAGGAGCTTAAAGAACAATAAGAAACATTTCATAAAATGGAATTGCAAATGGGAGCTTCTGTGCGATAACAATCTCCTTTTCTACCTATTGTTTTAAAAAACATCAAGTTCAAGGAATTTTAAACGAAATGTTTCATGAGATGCAAACAAGTGTATTGCATCAAATATGAAACCTTGGTTTGGAATAATTCAATGAAGAGATGAAGAAGAATTTAAAATGCTATGGTGAAAAACAGTTATTAGACTTTGTCCTTTTTGAGTACCAGGAGATCAAAGAATAATATGAAACACTCTATAAAATTTGATTTCAAACAGAAACGTTTGGACACATGTCAAAGAATTGGTTTGGAATCGGTCCCCGGATAACAAGAGAGGAATATAAATTGTGCAGTATATTGTACAGAAATATCATATGTGAAAAAGTTCTCCTTAAAATATTTTTTATCTTTCCAGGCGTTTACCCAAAGCACTTTAACACAACCCAGGAGCATCGTTTCGGGACTCGCTGAGTTTCAAGAGAGTATTAACTGTTGGAAATAGAAAACAAACGGCAAATTTAACCAGCAAATGCGGCAGTAATCATTTTACAAGGGACTGAACGAAGGACAATAAGTTAGATGAACAAAAACTAGGCCAAGGCTGACTCAAACAGAAGTAAAATTCTCCATAAACTTTAACTGCAGACAGCAGCACCATACTAAATGTAAAGTTTTGCTGTGGTAAAAATCTTGTCGAAATAGAAGAGAAATTTAAAATCAAGGATATAATAGTAATTAAACATCTTCCTCTTCCAGCAGTATTCAACAAAGTGAACAAGGCCCAGAGCATCTTTCTCCAGTGTTTTTATTTAACAAGAACCTGCTGCGCAACAGAGACTCTCGCAGATCAATCTGCTATACTCACAGAGGAACAAACACCTAGGAATTGAAACAGAATCTAAAAAATAAAGAAGGAACCGAATTTTGAAACGCTGTGTGTTTATAATATTTCAACAGAACAAGGATTAACAGACTCGTAAAACAAAACTCGGCATAAATCATTCTTGGACATGATGTGTTCTGCAACGAAACTTTGGTTGACATCCCTACAAGAAGATCCGGAAGCAGAGAGAGCCGAGGAACGAGGCAATGTTGACAACGAAGAGAGGCTTCTAAATAAGCAGAACATTTTAGATGTGAAAGTGAAAGATCAACACAGTGAGAAACTTGCCAGTGTAAAAGAGGACAATAAAATGAACAACAACAATAAAGATTCTCATAAGCAAGACAACAGCGGGCAAAAACAGGAATCTGAACGTGAGGAGACTTTGGGCAATGTGGAGAATGGAGAATTTGATGATAATGAAATGAAAGGGGAGAAGCTTGAAGAGTCTGAATCCAGTCAGCAGATTGTAAATTCGGGGACGGTGAAAAATGAACACTTATCAGAAATGGAGGGCATGGATGGTTTGGATAAGGGGGAGACCAATGGAGTGTCTCAGAAAGGGGGTAATGATAGTTTTGGGAAAGGGAGCCACAAACGATTTGCTGGCGAGGGAAATCCAGGGCCTGAAAAATATGCGTACTATGGCTTTGAGGAAAATACGGAGGAAGATTATGATACGGACCTTGAGGAGGAGCGTGAAGCACCGATCAGTTTTGTTGATGAGCAGAAAGAAAAATATTTGGAAAAATGTAAAAAACTTGGCATACCTCCCACAACTACTTTGTTGAATAGCTTGACGAGAAGTTCGCTGAAATTAGCTCATCAGGGGCTTGGGTCGAGCGGAATAAAAGCCATATCGGCAGTACTAAAGACCAATACCTGTATCACAGACATGGACCTACGTGATAATAATATTGAAGAGGATGGAACCAAAGCAATTGCTAAGACGTTGAGAGAGAATTTGTATATCGTCAGTATTGATCTGTCAGTCAATAACATTTGTAACGAAGGGCTAGAAGATTTGATGGTTTCTATGAAGAATAATCGAAGCATCAAAAATCTGAAATTGTCCTATACCGGTTTAAAGGACAGACATGCTGCATTGTTGGCCAGTGTCATTCGAGAAAACGTCTCCATCAAAACATTGATACTCAGTCATAATGAATTCAGCGCAAGTGGCGGTGTGTTGATAGGCCAAGCATTATGCATCAACGGCAAAATCAGCAACCTCGATTTAAGCTGGAATCATATCAGGAACGAGGGTGCTATAGCGATAGCTTATGCTTTGAAGAACAATACATCTTTAAATAGCCTCAATTTGGCATGGAATGGATTTGCTGATAATGGAGCAGAGGCTATTTCAAAAGCGATGATGGGGAATGATGCCTTGGAGGAATTAGATCTGAGTTACAATCGAATAAGCGAGAAAGGGGCGATTTCGTTAGGAGATATGATCAAAGTTAATCGCACGCTTGTCATTTTGAAATTAAACTGGAATGCGATAAAAAGCGAGGGAGTGACTGCTTTAGTAGAGGCGATCAATTCCAATGAGCACTGTCGTTTAAAAGATCTGCAACTTAACGGAGTCGTAGTGACACGAACATGTAAAGCAGAATTGGATAATCTCTTAGTCAGCAACAAGGGCCTAAAAATGCAAGTTGGTGGCGTGACAAACAGTGGGGGCATGGCAACCAATATGAACAAAATACGCAGGGAAATTGTCGAAATAATAGCAGCGTATCTCGTAAAAAGTCGACTGCGCATGCTCGATTTATTCAATCAATGGGATAAAGATAAAAGCTTGACGCTGACTAGGAATGAATTTCGAAAGGGAATAAAGAGTTGTAAGATCCCGATAACAGAAATGCAGATGGGACTGATGTTGGATTGGTTGGATCAAGATGGAAACGACGAAATTGAATATAATGAATTTGTGGCGATTACTGAAGTTGAATAAACAAGTCTTACCGTAGAAGCTCGCTTAAAGGGGCTCCGTCGTCAAAATGTAAAAAAAAAACGATGATTTTTGCAATTTTTTTAAAGATGATATCACACAGGATTTTCGTATTTTTTCAAAATGAAAGTTGCTGTTTGGGCATTAATCCTTGTACTTCACTAAGGAACAAACCAAACATTCATATCTTCTACGATTGCTCGGATATAAGTGGATTTTTAACGGTCATTTTTTGGTGGCTTGGGTGAAGCCACCAAACAAACTGCAGAGAACAATGGATTTACGGATTTGTTTACTGTTTGACGACGGAGCCCCTTTAAGCCCAGCCCCTAGGACCTATTCAATTCCGGAGACTCCAAAGGGGGGCTTAGAAGGTAGGGTGTCTATCAGAGAAGGGGACTTATTTACAAAGTCAGATGACACAGATATAAATGCTTCCTTTTTAGTTCTTCTACCCCGCATTTTGCAGAATCAACATACAATTTAAGAGTCAATTACACACATTCGACGCAGTTCCTATCCCAAACCATACCAAAATTAACATGCAGATTTGTTTAGCTAAATAAATCCAAATCTTAGGTAACAGCTGGAATTTGAAATAAGTGGGGGGGGGAGGGGGAAATAGAGAAGTACACTTGCCCAAGTTGTGACTTAGGCAAGTCCTAGAGAGGGGGCTTATACAAATTTGGCGTAGAACGGAGGGGCTTATTAGAGAGGGGTCTTAAAAGAGAAGGGGCTATATAATGATAATATAATAATCTTTCATATTTGTACAGGTTAATTTGTTCCGTAAATAAGATTACTGTTATCAATCAAAGACCTGTATAAATAGAGCTTTTAAATAGAGCTTTTACGGTACATACTCTACAGCATTGGCCAAACGAGCTGGAGTGTCATTTTAGAATTACTTTTAAGTTTAGCACTAATGTTAAGTACTAGTGTCCCAAAAAGTACTCTCCCTTCAAAAACATTCGAGTACCACACTTGACATAAAAAATCTTTGATCTATTTTGTCATTGATCCAAATATAGTCAAGATGATAAAATGCTTATTTTCATTACCTAAAGGGCATAAAACAACACACTGAGAACCATATTCTGAACCACACCTCTTTGAGAAAAATCGTTATCGTTTAAGTCTTATGATAGCTGGCATTTCTTTTTTACTCGTACATTTATGACCAAACTGGAAGTCTCCCATACAAACAAAATTTAATCTGGTAGTCATCTGTGCTTTTTGCAGAAGGCTTCAAAACCAGGCAGCCTTTAAAAGAGCTAAATTTGTTAATTCTAAGGCCCCATTCACATTGCTCCGTTTTTATTGTGATCCGTTTTTCTTGCATCGATGCTACCCGTTCACATTGCTCCGTTTTCGTACAAAAACACGAGCAAAAACAGAGGGAAAAACATCCGTTTTTGACCATTCACATTGATCCACATGATTACAAATACGGAGCCAAAGATATTCGTTTTTGTGCGTTCACATTGTTCCGGTTTTGTGAAACTCATTGTTGAATACTGGAGCGTTTTCAAAAACCTCCGTTTTTGTCGATATCCACTTTTGATAGCGTTGTTGAAAACCTCCGTTTTTGAGCCGTTTTTGTGCCGTTTTTGTGTGGGACAGTGAGAATACTTTTACAAAAACGGAAGTTTTTCTCTCCGTATTTCGTACAAAAACGGAGCAATGTGAACGGGGCCTGAAACCAATTACAAGATCAGCCATAGCTGGGGAAGTAACTGGTCTTTGGTCTACAAGCCAACAAAGGAAATTTAAAGATAAACCTTGTGATACAATTGTGGTGATTTTTCAAATAGGATTACAATCTTTGGGACACACGGTACTCTTAGTAGATAAATCTACTTATTAGAAGGAAAAGAAATTATAGTACCACAGAAATGAAATTAGAAAAATATACCTCATTAGACTGTTAGCATTAGTGATATCATAGGACAACAAGTGTGTATCAATGTGAAATTTTTATCAGTAGCGAGCCACTGTAACCTGCTGCTTATTGTGTGTTTTGAACTTATTTCTACTTGGTAGTGAGCCACCTTATCGCTCTTTCGTGATTTAAGATTTTCAGTAGTGAGCCACCTTAAGTGCAGATCCACCTTCTAATTGGGGATACGTTAAAAGTGGATCTGCACTAAGGCTGGCTCACTACGGAAAATTGTCGATATCTATCATATCAAGTGTATCAAGTGCTTGAAATAATCGTACTTCCTACCTGTTTCTCGCCTCCTTTAGATGAGTCACTGTTGTTTTTGTCTGTAAAAAATACAAAGTACAGATCAATCAATATTTTGTCATAGATTACAGAAGGGATGAAGTCTAACGAAGGGTTTTATGAAAATAAAAATGTAGACCTGAAGGCCAACATAGGTTCAAAATCTTTAAGAACGTCGGTACGGTGTAAAACACTGTGACCTAATTTTTTAACTGAATGACTTCAAAGAAACTTTAGCTACTTTGCTATAATTCTACCACGAGCATCAGGAGACATAATAATTTGAATTTGCAATTACCTTATAATGGGAACTTACTTGAGTTCTTTTTCGTGATTTTCTAATCTTGCAATTACTGTCTGAATCTTATTTCCAAACCCTATAAAAACCGAAACCGACCGCCGCAATCTTGAATGTTCGTTCCTCCGCAAAATTTTGAAAGATTGCTAACGGAGGAGCAAAGCTTCATTAAGAAACCGTTGATGCAGACTAATGGCGGTAAAAAGGACTCGAGCTGTGATGCTGATCGTTTTGGCTTGGAAAATGCGATTCAGGCTTTATTTGCGGAATTAGGAAACGACAAAGAAGAACTTGAGTAGCTAAGTTGTCATTTTATCTTTACAGCAGAATGAGTTAACAACGTAGTCAGGGTAGCATAAGCAAATCAATCCAAAATCCCGGAATCTCAAAACTCTTGAAATCTCAAAAATCTTCACATAATCTTGGAAAGGCCAAAAAATCCTAAAAATCTTCGGAAATCTCAAAAGCCATCAAATCTCCCCCTAAAAGGGCCCCTTGAAAATCAGTCTTTGCTGAATGGCAACCCTCCTTAAATGAAATGAAATGAAATGAAATATGATTAAAAAAAATTCTCGAAAAAATCTTTCGAAGATTCTTTCAAAATCTCAAAATCGTATCTTGAAAATGTTATAAAATTTCGAAAATCTTTGAAGGGTTCAAATATTTGAAAATCTCAAGAACCTAAAAATCTTGACAAGTCTTAGAAATCTTAAAAAATCTTTGAAAATTCCAGGCAAATGTTTGGAAATCTTGTAGATTTTAAAATTCACGCCATTTTTGGAGTTACTTGCCCCTTAGCAGCAAACACACTGCAAATGAAGATAGGAAGGTTCTACAACATACCACTTTGCGCCAAAGTTGAGAGTTGAGATGACTGTTTGATAAGAGACACACGATAAAAGTAATTCCTCCAAAATTTGTCTTCTTTCATTCTGAAAATGAAACAAGTAAAGTGTGAGACTTGTTAGTGTTTTGTCTGTAAGATCCAGTTTAAAGGGGCTGCACAAGATTTTTGTAAACAATCGGACAGTACAGGACAATCTGCGCACGTAACTAAAGCCTAGGGTTTTTAATGGCGGCCAATTTTATCGCAGCTTCTATGTAAGTTTCGTTGCAGTGTTTTCTTGTCTATGTCTATGAAATGTGATGGAACTTTTGATACGCATTAAAACTTTCAAATATTCGGCGTTAAAGAGATAGAACAAATCCTCCACCAAAGCTTCGATCACCAAGATTGTCGCAGATACTTTGGATTGCTATTCTCTGTGCATAATCACAATTAGCTATGTTGTGTTTAGCCTAAACACATTCGATGATTTGACACGCAGGGCCACGCAGAGAGGACGGGCTGTACAGCCCCTTTAAACATCGCTTTTTGCCGTGTCGAGTTGCCGTGTCGACATAAAAACGACATTCAAATCACCTGAAAACGGCAGAAAAATATATTTTGAGTCTTTTGTTGAGCAAAGGAATTTGGTATCAATCCACGTAAGGAATCTACAGTTGCTTATGACAGAAGTTTATAAAACAAAGTCTGGCCTAAATCTACCTTTCATGAAGGATATTTTCATTGAGCGGAATATTGGTTACAATCTAAGACATGGTAACGACTCACAGCTTCCAAAAGTGCATACAACGACCTTTGGAATTGAGACTATATCCTTCCTTGGAAACAGACTCTGGTCCACTTTGCCAAATGCAGTGAAACAAGCAAGCACACTTCCTACCTTTAAAAACCTGATTAGATGTTGGAAGGGCGAAAACTGCAACCGTAGGCTATGCAAAAGATACATACCGCAGGTTGGGCATCTAACATGATATTCAACTATATTATATATGTTCAATACTGATATTTTCAACAGTTGTAAATAGACTTTATTCCATTTATCGTTTATATTATATGTCTGCTAAATAGTAGGCCTAAATTAACAGTAATTTTGCTATCTTTTATGTATTTCAAGCCGAAGAAATAAATGATGACGATGATGATGATGATCTAGTCACTATCGTTGCAACGTCACTGTTGTTTCTTCGACGATTTTACATCTTATTTTGATGAGTTGTTACAGAGAGGAAAGGAGTGCACTATTCATCAAAAGAACTTGCAAAAGTTAATGCTCGAGGTTTATAGCAGTTTAACACAACAAATTCCTTCTCTCTTGTGGGATATGTTCCACGAAAAGGGCAATAATTATAATTTAAGATCAAAGAATCGGTTGATGTTGCCTCAAACTAAAACAACTACTTATGGCAACGATAGTTTATCTTTTCGTGGTAGCATATTATGGAATTCCCTGCCTAATGATACAAAAAATTGTCGCCTCCGTGTGTTCTTTCAAGTCATACATAAAAATGGAATGGAGAGAACTGCCGTTGCAAAATTTGTAAAAATAGTATTTTATTTTACGTTACTGACCATGAACTATAATTTATTTTGGTTTTGTAAATAGTTGGTTTTTATTAGTTCTTGAAGTAGAGCTATTTTAACAACCAACTTTAAAGAATTTTATAACAATAATAATAATAATAATAATAATAATAATAATAATCGAAAAAAGGCAAACTAGTGTACTGTGGTAGAAAGTTCCGTTTTGCGCCAACTAAAGTCTTCTAAGTAACAAATCTTACGCTTACTTTTTAGGTACGAGTTTGAACCTCATATCCTGCAGTTTTTTATCTTCTCTGAGTATTGTTAAAGCAACTGGCATGACAGCATCAAGGTCAAAATGAAAATCAACACCACTTGGAGGATCTCGCAAGAAATTTCGTTCATCCTAAAACGCAAATAAACTGATTAGAACTATCTAGTCCGCCGGTTTCTAGTTCCGTAGTCCTTGGTTCTTGGTTCTGTAGTTTTTTAGTCCATGGTTACGTGGTCCGTAATAAAAGAAACTGGCGGAGAGGATTAGAATAGAACCATGAGTGGCAGAGACGTAGGAACCGGGGGGCACTTGGGGCACGTGCCCCCACCTAAGATTTTGCAATATGCAAAGAAGTCCCTTTTATTTCAAGGAAGTGCCCCTTTAGCTTAATGAAAAAAGTGCCCTTGAAGTGTCGTGCCCCTCCAAGTTTGAGATGCTTCCTACGTCCCTGATGAGTGGTGATAGGTTGCTGCAGTTTGTGCTTGGTTGCAGCAGTTGCGGGTGAAATTCTAAATTACTACAGAGGAGGTAACCTAGGTGACAGAATTTGCACCCACCTTTTACACCGATGTAAAAATTTGGAAGGAGCGATGCTGTTTACGATGCTCAATGGTATTTTGCTCCCCAAGGTATCTCGTCCTTGTAGTGTAGTAAAGTAGTTCGAAAGTGTTGTTATAAGTAATCCCGTTTTGTGAATTTTTATACAGAATATACAAAAGAAAAAGGCCTATCAGTTGGAGCTAAAAACTTTTATACAAAACGTTCTGACACTGTTTCAGCGTTTTATGGACGTAGACTTGTAGGCTGGTTGCATTTGAACTTCAGCAAGTAAACAACACTCGGAAGGAACGATTTTTTGACGTTGTTTTTGACGTTCTGCAGGCTTGCTGAATCTCAACTTATGTAAGCAAAACTCAAGATAGAATGAAATATTACTCTTGAGGACGATGGCTGGTTTTAACAATCCATGTTGTAAAAACCGGACCCTGTGACCTTTGACAGTGATTATCAAGCTGTCAAACAGGAGGTTGCGTATCGTAAGCTTCCACTCTCCCATTCTTGTGGGGGAGATGAGATATGGTCTGTCCGAGGAAACTTATGTGCCCCCCCCCGAGCGGTAGGTTAATACTTATGCGCCCGTCAGAGTGCCAACCCAAAACGCTACTGCGCATGAGCATTAACCTACTGCACGGGGGGACACATACGTTTCCTATGGAAGAGGGGAAGCTTACGATAAGCAACCCCTTTTTGACACGCAACCACCTATTATTTGTCTGAGGGTCCTTTTCATATTTAGCACTTAAACGTTCTGGGGGTCTCAGGGGTGCTAGAGTCTGGTTTTTACTACAAGCTGTTTCAATGTTTTATATCAATGTTTTATGGCATGTTGTAAAAACCAGACCCTGGGACCAGGGGCGAAGCTGGCTCAAAAGGACTGGTCATGCTCTGCACCGAAGGTGCAAAAAGGGAAGCTCTTTGCGCCGTAGGCGCAAAGAGCGCGGGGGTCCGGGGGCGGAGCCCCCGGAAAATTTTTTTGGGCCACACCCTTTTTAAACCAGGAAACGCCCCTTTTTCCACAAGGATGGGGACAACGCCTATCCCTTTACAGGTTAAATATGCACCTGAACACAAGGGAAACTCCCATTTTCGAAAATTTCAGGCCAAGATTTGGTTTTCAAATGTTTTTGTTTTGGTTTCAAGTCTGACATTTCAGAGGCATTTAAGCTTGTCATAAATTTGGCAGGCATTTTGTGTCAAGATTTTCACATTTATGCACCTGAACACACAAGGGAAAACTCTATATTTTCAAAAAATGTTAGGCCAAGACTTGGTTTTCATGTGTTCTTGTTTTAAGTCTGACATTTCAAAGAAAGGCATTTTAAGCTTGTCATAAATTTGGCAGGCATTTTGTGTCAAGATTTTCACATTTAATTTTGTTGAACAGTTGCAAGGCAAATTTAGCTTGAGTTTTCCATTTTTAAGCATAAGGAACCCCACCAGCTCATGGCAACAGTAAAACTGGGGGGTAATCAAACTGCATTACAATTGACCATAAAAGAAAATTGGCTGTTGTAGGGAGGAAGCTGTTCTGATACGTAAAAAAATATGATAATAATACTGCAATCACCAACAGGAAAGTTCCTTGTGAAATTTCTCATAGTCAGCAACAAATTATGAAAATACTGCACAAACAGGAAAATTCTCTTGGAAAGTTCCTTTGATCAGCACTTATGATAATACTGCAATCATCAAAAACAGACAACAGCAAAGTTCCTTCACCATGGATGGTGGGCATGTGAAAGTTCTCATAGTCAGCAACAAATTATGATAATACTGCACCAGTGCACCTAGCCAGTTTTGCAATCAGAGAGGAACACATGCCATGAATGTTGGTATAGCCTGTTTCTGTCCATGTTTGGGATACACCAGCCTGGCCTACTAATGTACATGGCCAACAAAACAGCCCCTTTCATACCTTCACTCGCACACAGCCAATTTCCGCATTGGTCGCTGTTGTTGGTAGATGTGCTTCTGCTCAGCAACAGTCCTCGAAGCAAAGGACATTCTTAATAATTGAGACACAAGGTCTCGATCAGCAATAATTCCCTGAGCTTGAACTTGCGCCATAATCAGCTAGGCCTAAACACACTCTTGTCAGAGAGAAACTCACGAAATGACACAGGGTTGCACTACAGTCATGCCCTGAGAACTTGACATGCCTTGATGTAAAAAATCTTTGCAATGATTTTGCAGAATAAAATATTCAGCCAATCAAAACGAACCATTCATCGAAATTGTAGGACTAGGTTATGATGATTATAGCGACGAGGTCATGCTCTTCTCGTTTTGCCAGACCAAGCTTTGTTCGTTCCTTTTGTCTCAGAAGTGGACTCCATTGTCGAGCATGAGCAAACATAGGGTACCAACCTTATGGGCATGACCGTATTCATAGGGGGATTTCCGGTAGGTCGGGCTCAAGAATGAGGACATGACCAGATTGGATGCCCTGTTGACTTTCGTCCTGCTCTCAGTAGCGAATCTCATTGGCTGAGCCGAACTGAATACGGGGGATATCATCAGAAGCCATATTGACCAGGGGGGGGGATCCATTCGATCAATCGTTGTATTTTTGAACTGGTTAGGCGATAAGAAACTGCGTTTTCGAGCAGAAAAACCTATTTTTTGTGATTGAAAAAAATGTTATTTTTGAAAATGTTTGGTCATGCTGAGCATGACGGGCATGCCCTCTAACTTCGCCACTGCGCAGCCTCTTGTTTGACAGCTTGATGACATTGATCTATTGTTTGTCTGTGGTGATGTCCCTCTGGTGTTAAGGGTCCTTTTCATTTTTAGTACTTAAAGGTCCAAGAGGTCTCAGGGGTCCTAGGGTCTTAGGGTCCGGTTTTTACAACATGCCATGTTTTATGTTTTATTTCAAGGTTTTGTAAATCTACTCTCCAGGACGATGTATGGTTTTTAGCAGGCTATTGCTAAAAGAAACACCATTTAGTCAGCGCATTTGAGTCAGTCTCCTCCCTTAACTGTCAATCAATCAATCAAGCAATCAATCAATGTGAGTGAGTAATTGTATTTAACGTGCCTAGCCTGCGAAAGTCTCGAGATGACTTGTTTCCAGCAGGGGACACGGGTTATACATAACCTTTCACTTTTTAGGCACATACACTTGCTATTCTCGCAAGGTATGGGTTTCTGCGCTTGGCGCAGGGGGGCCCATCAGGGCGACCCCGGTCCTTCCTCTCGATGTGACCACACCTCGTGATTCCTTTTGCCTTTGCCTGGAATTACAGAGAGTTAGCAGCTCTCCTCACACTTTCGCAGCAAGTATGACCCTGGTGGGATTCGAACCCACGACCTTGCGGTTGTGAGTCCGGCGCCTTAACCACTGGGCCAACCTCGCATTGGTTAAGGTTATGCCAATCTTAAGGTTATGTTCATAAGGTTAATAAGGTTATCAAGGTTATGTTCATGGTTATGCCAATGTCAAATCAGCAACACGAATATCTTTATATGTGACGTATAACAGCAAAAGTGTGAACCGAACCGACAGACCTTTGTACCTCAGAATGTATAAATAATGGACAGAAAGTCAAATCAAACAGAACAGAATTGCAACGAGTTGCAGAACAAGTTTTGCGGAAGCTAAGTCAAACGAAGAAGACCTTCACAACAAATTCTTCTCAAGGTAAGCAGTAGCTATTTTCAATTTTCCATTCAACTCAATTCGATTTCGTAAACCAGCGAGTCTGCACGCAGGCCAGGTAAGCAGCGGCTATGCCCGAGAGGGGAGGGGTACATGCCTTGTGGATGCAAAGGGGCTCTGCCACCCAGTTTTCAGAAAGCTACCCTCTTCTAATTACCGAAATTTGCTTTGATACCACTTTTATGATGAATTGGGGCTGTAGCCCCCCTAGCCCTCCCCTGGCACCACCCCGTCCGGTAAGGTACCTGAAATGCATACATTTCGCAGGAAGGAAGGCGGGTAAAAGGAAAGAGTACCGGAGGAAAGGGGAAAAGAAGGGAAAGAAATTAAGGAAGAAAAGAAAGGGGAAAGAAAGAAGGAGAAAAAGTACAAGGGATAGAATTGGGCGGTATACAGGGAAAGATGAAGAAAGCGTGTAAGAAGAAACGAAGGTGCTTAGCATGCTACCAGGAAGGAAAATATTTTTTGAGCCCTGATCCTTGGAGACTTCGGGGATAATAAGAAACTCTGAAAATTTGACTCTTGGGCAAGATTGACTATTTTTCTTTAAAAGTATAGCTCAAAATAAGGTTTTCCAGCGTGAAATATTTTACCTTTTGCAATAAAACCTAGAATTTTATCATCTTTCAATATTTTTGGGTCATTAACAAAGCAGGTCAAAGAGAACATATTATCAAAAGTCAATAATCGAATTCGAATTTTGATGAGTATTTACACATGAGTAGATTCATTACATAGGTCTCAGCATCACTCATTGAATTGGATGGTTATCGCTCATACTTATATGAAACAAAAACTCAGATCAAAACTGGTGAATAAGGAATTACGTCATAAGCCAAACCAGGAGAATCTTTTTGTGACACCCCCAACAAGGGCAGATTTTGTAATACAATAGCAATAGTTGCGTTTAATTGACATCTCAATTCAAAGCGATTAGTGACTGCAGACAAAGGAAATTCTCTCAACCATAAATTCAAAACAAACAAAGCTGCAGAAGTTCTTCTTAAACCCAAGTAGCTAGCGCGCTCGTTGTGCATTCCAGAAACTGAGCAAACATGAGCATATATCAAAAGAAGAAGGATAGATCTACACATCTACCTCGGGCATTTTATTCCTTTGGCTCAAGAGCCGATTGGGAGGCGATTTAATTTTCTTATTTTTTGGGTGTAATTAAAACACTTACTGCTCAGCTTCTGAACCAAAGAAATAAAATGCCCGAGGTAGATGTGTAGATATATCCTTCTTCTTTCGATGTATGCTCTTGTTTGCTCTTAAAAACAGTTTCTGGAATGCACAACGAGCGAGCTAGCTGCCTGAGTTTCAGAGAAACTTTTGCGGCTTTGCTTGTTTTGAGTTAATGGTTGAGAAAATTCTTTGTCTGTGATCGCTAATCGCTTTGAATTGCGGTGTCAATCAAAGCAACTCGTGCTATTGTCTTACCAAATCTGTCCTTGTTGATACCCGCAGTATTACCCTGGTATGAATCACACATGAAATCATTGTCTCTACTCCTAGATGTTGGTGCTCCCATCTGTCATCCTGGGATATGCATTCATGATCGCTTTCAATAATGTGGAAGGCCTTCGTGGACCATGTTCTCTTGACGCAGCCGTAACATGGGTTGGGAATAATGAGATATATTTGTTCAAAGGAAACAAATATGGCAGATGGAATCAAACCAGCAAACGCGTGGAGGGAATTGGATTCATCGCGCAAAAATGGCATGGAATTCCAAACGACTTGGAGGCAGCTTCAACTTACTTGAATTCAAACTCCTTCTTCAAGGGATGCCAATGTTGGTTGTATGACGAACATGGTAGAAGTAATGGGCCATGGAAAGGAGTTCCGTGTAACTTGGAGGCAGCAGCAGCGAACGGAAGCAGCCTTTACTTTTTTCATGAAAACTATTATCGGAAACAGACGACGAAATGGGGTCTTTTAGCTCCTCGCAGGATAAATTCGAATTGGGATAAATTGGAGGGAAACATTGATGCCGCTGTACAGGCCAACACTGGTGAAATTTACTTCTTCAAAGAAAACAAATATTGGCGCTTTGAGAAAAATGGCATCAAGGCTACAGTTGGTTATGTTGCAGAGGACTGGGGGAATCTGCTTGAGAGTGAACTTCTACCGGATTGTCGTTGTAATTGCAGCATT
Organism: Aurelia coerulea; assembly: GCA_039566865.1. Taxonomy (NCBI): domain Eukaryota; kingdom Metazoa; phylum Cnidaria; class Scyphozoa; order Semaeostomeae; family Ulmaridae; genus Aurelia; species Aurelia coerulea. The sequence goes on along the minus strand of CM076953.1, from coordinate 21,801,291 downwards.
TGCAGTAACGCGAACTGTGAGTTGCATAGCATCAAGTATCAAACTGATCAAGCGAAAATCTCATACCCTCCATCAGACGTAATTGGCCGCCAAAAAGTGGAGAAAAGAAATAGAGAAGTACCAAGGATGCAAACAGTCACCTTCACTGTATCCAAATCAGTCACTGAAACCGAGTCGTTCACCCACACCTCTGGTGTACCAGTCACTGAAGGCACAGAGTTTGAAACTGGAATTCCAGTTGTCAATGATGCAGGCGAAGCGTCCACCGAAATCACTGCATGTCGCAAGTATGAGTATGGAAGACAGAGATCAGTGCAGAGAACAAGAGAAGCCACCTTTGAATGTGATGGCGTGTGGACAAAGACTTCCATGTGCACGGTGAAGCTATATTACAGAAAAGTGGATATACCCTACACCATGGTTTGGAAACACAAGAGTAAAGGATGCAACTGTGAATCAAAAGGAATCTTCACGTCGTTATGGTCAACAAACATGAGAATGGAAAATAAATGGATATGAAATCTCGCAGAGGACAAGAGACTCCAGTGTAAGCAACAAGGACAGATAATGTTACAATAGGGCTCGGTACTTTTTATTGACACCTTGACACAAAGCAATTCGTGATTGCAGACAAAGGGAATTCCATGCTAAAACAAAAACAAAGCGAGCTGCAAAAATTGCCCTGAAACCCGGGTCGCTAGCTCACTCGGGCATTTTATCTATTTTGTGCAGAAGCCAATTGAGAGGGGATTCAATTCTCGTACTTTTAGGTGTAATTAAAAACTTCTGCTCAGCTTCTGTACGAAAAAAATAAAATGCTTGAGGCAGAAGTTTAGATATATCCTTCTTCTTTCGATAAGTGCTAATATTTGCTCTTAAAAACCATTTCTGGAATGCACAACGAGCGAGCTAGCGACCCGGGTTTCGGGGCAATTTTTGCGGCTTTGTTTGTTTTGAATTACTGGTTGAAAGAAATTCCTTTGTCTGCAATCACAAATAGCTTTGTATCTATGTGTCAATAAAAAATAGCGAGTCCTATTGTAACATTATCTGTCCTTGTTACTGTAAGCTGTAAACGAGTGATGTTGAATCTTTAAAATTGATTTGCACAAATGGTTTATGCATCTTCCGTTTGATTGAATGGCTTGTGGCGAACTTCAGGTATTTTGCTAAAAAGCCAGAAAAAGTGGCCACTTTGGAAAATTGATAGCACCAAAAACAAGGGCAGATTTTGTAAGACAATAGCAACAGTTGCATTTGATTGACACCATAATTTAAAGCGATTAGAGACTGCAGACAAAGGAAATTCTCTCAACCAGTAATTCAAAACAAACAAAGCCGCAAAGGTTTCCCCGAAACCAGTAGGGCAAAGTCTCGCCTTGTGCAAGTGAAAGGTGGTTTTTAAAGAAGTTACGTGCTTATAACGAAAGAAGAAGGGTAAATCTAAAGTTCTGTCTGGCGGATTTTTTTTATTTGATTCAGAAGCAAAACAAAAGGCGTTATTCTTGCGTAATTAGGGCATAAATAAAACGACTACAAAACAGCTCCTGAATCAAATAAACCAAACTCGCAGACAGATTTTTAAATTTGCCCTTCTTCTTTCGTTATAAGCACATAACTTCTCTTAAAAACCACCTTTCGCTTGCACAAGGCGAGAGTTTGCCCTACTAGTTTCGAGGAAACTTTTGCGGCTTTGTTTGTTTCGAATTACTGGTTGAGAGAATTTCCTTTCTCTGTAGTCGCTAATCGCTTTGAATTGAGGTGTCAATCAAATGTAACTGTTGCTATTGTATTACAAAATCTGCCCTTGTTAGCGCGAAACATACCAGGCAGATTCCGTTTGAAAACTATTGATCTCTGAATATCAAAGCACTAACATTGAGAACTGTCTCCTTTCATTGCAGAAAATATTCAATTAGATTCAGATTAGCCTGACTCATAGAACAAATGCGGAACTCGTTTGGTCTGTGAGTCAGGCTAGATCGGGGGCTAGATTCAGATACAACAAGATACAACCTTTATTGTATGGCAATAAAGATTTCCCCATTTCACTGGATAGACATTCTTGAGCTTGCGCTACATTTTATCCATGAAACTGGTTGATTCAAGTGAATTTCTGTTGTCATCTACCCATCCCTTCATAAGCCACCTGATTTTGTAACTTGTTTGTAGGAATTGTCAGGTAGTTAACGTACTTAAAGTAGTTTCTATTCTTTTATTATCTTTATTCAATGGCCTTGGGGGGGGGGTAGACACAGCCTTCTGCTCCCTGGAGTTGATCGTCCTTGTAGTATTGTAGAGTAATTTTGTAAGCAGTGTAGTTCGTAAAGTTTATTGTAAAATTTTATTTGGAATATATCATATAAAAAGAAAAAAAATGATAACAATGATGATGATGGTGATACTTACAGTTGATAAAGACATGATTTGCGTCTTCATTTCCTCTTCTTCATTATACCCGACCCATGGTGGCACAGGATCATCTGAATAGATCAAAAATATATTACATTATATAACGGGTGTCCTAAAATGATGTATTATCGTTTGATTGCTTATATGTCGATAACCAATGAACCTATTTTTAAAAACTTTATTTTATGTGATTGCCGAAAGGCTAAATTGTATTTGAGGATGTTGGTTGTGGTTTAGGCCGATGTCTTCATGTTGAAGAGAAGGTTGATAAACTTGCTCACATTCAAGCCCTAGATGGCATGAAAAAGAAACGGCCTTCTTTCCCAGTCAACATTTTAGATGTGATGCAAAAGGCTGAACTTATATGTCGTTCAGAGAATATACCGGGTGCGCCAAAATAAACTATGCACGTTTGGCAGGCCACAATAAATCGTACACAAGTCCGATTTTGAAGATTTATGACTTAATCGACAGCAGAGAGCCTGAATTAGATACTGGGATTTTTTGCAATTTTTTTCATTTTCAGTTTTTAGAGCTAGAAGCGAGTTTCCTAAAATTTTAGTTTTCGAAAAACACCGAAAACGATAAAAAAACATCGATCAACTTTTCCAAAATATCGACAGGAATGGGCAAAGAGAGAACTTATTCGTGGTGATTTGCGATTTGGAAATCGACCAGTTGTAATCTGCTGTACGGGAGGTCGTATTAAACCCCCAAATCCCCCCGAAAACGTTTTCTCTTTGTTCATTCATGTTGAATCTTTTAAAATTTGATCGACGTATTTTGATCATTCTCAATGTTTTCAAAAACGAATATTTTAAGAAACTTAATTCTTGCTCTAAAAACTGATGACGGAAAAATTTGCAAAAAATTCTAGAATCTAATTCAGGCTTTCTGCTAACGATTTAGTCATAAAGCTTCAAAATCGGTCCAGTATATGATATATTGTGGCCTGCCAAACGTGCATAGTTTATTTTGGCGCACCCGGTATGTCGTTTAGAGAATACGAATTCAGTTTATACTGAGTTCAGAGAATACGAATACGAGTTCAGCCTTTTGTATCACATCTTTTGTATCACGGTCTTGGTCTGGTTTAATAGTCTCATTTTGAATAGCGATTACTGAGACTCATCGTAGCCAGTATACAGTATACTGGGTCTTTATCTACAAGCAGTTTCCATACATGAACACTTCCAGAAAAATAAGTATTATCTTTTTTAGAGTGATTTGAATGTCAATTTCTTGCTGAAAGGCCAACTCAAAATTCATGTATTTCTTGCCAATTCCTTTGCCATTTGATTGCCCTAAGAATAAGGATTTTTCAAAACGATTCAGCTCGATTTTGTTAGCTTTACATACCTGTTCTCTTTGAATGTCTCTCTTTCACAAATTTATCATTTTCTCTTTGAAATTCACCAATGATTGTCTGCGACAATGATATACATACAGTATAACATGAGTCAAAATATCTAAGATACACAATACCGTAAATCCTTGAATATGCCGAGCAAGCAGGCAGGCAGGCAGGCAGGCAGGCAAGCAGGCAAGCAAGCAAGCAAGCAAGCAAGCAGGCAGGCAGGCAGGCAGGCAGGCAAGCAAGCAAGCAAGCAAGCAAGCAAGCAAATTTTATTTGTTAATGCAGGCTGGGTATATGGGCAGCTATACAGCTGACGTGGACCTGCAAGCATAGGTTCCAAATCTTGTAAAAGGCTGGTGTAAAATTCAATGACCCTTTTCTTTGAATAGAATGACTTCAAAGAAACTTGAGCTCTTTTATCATAATTCTACCGTTGGAATTTCTAAAATCTTCAATATTCTCAGAATTAGAGCGTTTTTCTTCTTTTTAAAGAATTCAGGAAAAATTTTCAAAAAACTTGAAATTATCTTAGTTTCTAAACTGTTGGACGCAACATGAAATAATTTTGCAGAAAACCATAGTTTATGGATGTCTACAATATGGTATCAAGCAAAAGTTAGTATCAGGCTTGAAGCATGCTGCAAACATATACTCAATATTTTGCCAAGAGTGTGGCTTTCCTAGTCAATGCATTCCAAAACAAGCAAACAGGGACGCGAGCAAAAATGGGGGTCCGGGGGCTTGCCCCCGGAAAATGTTTTGAGACCACGCCCTTTAGAACCTTGGAAAACGCCCTTTTCAATAAAAGGCTTGCCTCTTAATACGTCCATATTTATACTGTACACAGTTTGGTTCAAAAAAGATTTCAATTACCACGAAAAGAGATATCGTTACAACCAACAAAATTAACAGCAAAGCCTTCTCAACTCTAAAAACTATTACCACTGAAGATCTGTGAGAGCAAATATGCCAAAGTTGGATGCCTATTCTAATTTTTAACGAAATCGTTAGCAATTTCTAAGGGGGACATTGTGTTTGCTCGTTGTTTATGAAAGTTCAATATTGTTAGATTGTTGACATTTTGCTTGCTTCATATTTGAATGAAGTCAGGTTTTGAGACATCTAGCCATTGAGAAGGTCTCTCAGCAAATGCAGCAGTTGCGTGTATGAAAATATTGAAAATTCCATATTTGTGAAAATTTTAGACCTATCTTTGAAAAAAGTGGGGGGGCGGTGTTTAGCCCCCCCTAGCCCAATGGCTGCGCGGTCCCTGCAAGCAAATACAAGATTAACAAACCTTATCAAGTTTTTCATCCACACTTTCCTTTAACTTGTGAGCAGTTTTGGTAGCTGCACTTGCAAAGGTATTGAAGAGGCCTAGAAAGTTAGAATCTAGTAATTAGGAAAGTGTCATATACAGTACAAGCTTTGTGCAGTTTAACAAGGTTTTCCTGCCAAAGAATTTTCTTTAATTTCTTAGAATACTTGTTAAAAAGTTTTACACTCTTTCGTATGGCTAAAGATATCTTATGATAACGTGTAGACTACGCATCATCATGACGTATAGAATCCTTTAAACTCTTAAGAATTCCCATCATGAAGACCAATGATTTTCAGACAGTCTTTGATTACAGCGTGCCCACAAAGTACCCTGGGTGATGAGAATGGCTCTTTAAGCCTGGTTTCCATATAACAGTAAGGTGCCGTAAGGTTGCCGGCGACAATCTTCTGCCATCTGCCATCCCCCGGTACCGCAGTACCGCAGTCGAACACAACATACGGTACCGCAACCATCACACAGTACTGGTCTGATGCAGTAAGGATCGAGCAAAAGTTGAAATGATTCAATTTTTTGGTTACCAAGTCATACGGTACCGCAACCATCATGGTAAACATTGATGAGGAAAATACTAATTTTAGGGTCGTGCGAGGCAAAGACCCTCGGTTTTTCCCCCTGTTTTTACTCGCATACTTTCAGTTAAAATGTAAATTAGAGTCCAATCCCGACCCATTGGCCCCTAAACCATATGATATCTAGAAAGCTTATTTGATAAGCTTTCGAATGATGCATAACAATTATGAATTTGGATAGCACATTAGAAATAAAATACATTGTATTGACAGGTACACCCACCCATTCAAAACCCGACAATTTTCAACCTAAGTCCACAAAATGACTCCTAAAAGGGTAGGAATACCTGACAGAACCTTCACGTATGGTTTTTGATGGATTAGATTGATGGATCTATCAAAATCAGCATTTAAAGGGCTTCAAAAGACAAAATGTTGATGAAGAAAATACAAATTATAGGATCATCGCAGGCAAAGACACACGGTTTTCCCCCGGTTTTTACTCACATTGTTTCATTTAAAAGGTAAATTAGAGTCCAATCCTCACCCATGGGCCCCTGAACCATATGATATTTGGAAAGCCTATTTAATATGCTTTCGAATGATGCACAACAATTATGGATTCTTACGCAGGTATGAATAGCTCAAAGGACCTTTACAGATGACTTTTGATAGACTGGATTCAGGTGTTATTCAAAATTAGCACTCAATAGCTTCAAAATACGAAAATTCCAGAGAAAATACCAATTGTAGCGTCGTCGGAGGCAAATAACCATGGTTTTATCTGATGTCAGGTCTTATGATTGTGCAGCAGCAATGCTATGTTTTATGTAATGCCCTTAAATATTTTTGTATTGTATCCCAAAAAGTAGATGGACAAAAAATGTTTTTTGCTGTAAAGTTTGTATTTTTCATCAAAGTATGGACAAACTGGCATCAATAGAAAGATCTCAGAGAGCGGAGTTTGAAAATCGACATGAATTTGAATTTTGAGGTAAGAAAAGGGGCTTTAGTCCCCTGGGAATTCTAGCAACTTTTTTGTTTCATATCGTACCGACACCAATCTTACATCATTTGAAAGCACATTTGCTCCTGATTTCGAATATGTAGTTAAATTTCTTGTAAATTGCATCATTTTGGAATTATTTACCAAAGATTGAATCCTAGTGTAGGTTACTGCCCATAGCACATCTATCCATTATCTGCCTGTTAAATATGACTTATAACTTTAGAAGCACAAATGATATGAACATGCGGTTTTCAGAGGACTCTCAGATGACATAAGACTGATGTTTGCAAGATTCGAAACAAAGAAGTTGCTAGCATTCCCAGGGGACTAAACACCTTTTTCTTACCTCAAAATTCAAATTCCTATCGATTTTCAAACTCTGCTCTTTGAGATCTTTCGATTGATACCACATTATCTTGCCCTATTCCTGTTTTAAAGACTTATTTCCAAAACTTAGCATTCTGGAGCGGTACCAGGAGAAGTTGTTTCCATTTAAGTTGAAATGGTTGCGGCATGCTGGCGGCAATGGTTCCGGCAATGGCTTCGGCAACCTTACGGCATCTTATGGCTATATGGAAACCAGGCCATAAGCATGATACCAGCACCATCATGCTAATTTTCAATTTATCACATTGAAGTAAAGAATAACTGCGCAGTTCCGTATTGTGTGTGGTATCTATTTCCGGGCTTTATAACAAAGCGAAAATGTGCATTGGGAAATTCATTACTGAAGGTTTTTACTACATTGCCGACTCTCACAATCAATAGTCAGAAACTGACCCATAGCTCCGGTTAAACTGCCATATCCGGACGATTGTGATTTAGGCCCATCGTTTGCAGGCGCCGCCGTCTTCACATCAAGCTGCTCGTCAGTTTTATCTTCCTTGCTGGGATCATCTGCAGGCTTATTAATATCTTCATCTTTCTTGGGATCTATAGCTTCATTTTTAATTTCATTGTCTTCAGATTTGCTTCCAAACCAGCTAAACATCTCGACTTCTTTCCTCTTCTTTCTCGCTGTAAAATCTTCTCACCTCAAGAAGTTGCCAACACTGTATTTACAACTAGTACTTTGTGTATGACAATTTTGATGCTCCTTCGTGGAAATCCTACGCAGACAAGGAGTCTGGACACATGACGTCATTTTCCACCAAGGGCGCTCATGAAAAAGCGCGTGCAGACTCAACTAGGCTAGAAAACCTCAGTAGCGGCGAGAGCTGCAAAACACTGGAGGGGACAAATCAAGACAGGAGCCTTGAGGAGTAGCCCCTATGATAATGTTCAAAAGCACGCCCTTTTTATCCTAAGCCCTCAAATGTATAGAATTCTAGAAATAACTACCTCTAACCCCTCCTTAGGTACAGACGAATTGGAAGACTGGCCTGGGAGAAACGACGAGTGAGGACTTGTCCCGCCATCCCCCATGACTACACCACAGAGAGGACTGGATGCAGCCCCTTGATGTATCAATGTCAAAGGTGGACTTTTAATTCACAGTGAATGAATTCCGAATTCACCTAAATAAACACTTTCAAAATTGATCAGACTTCAGAATAGCGTGTGAAAAGAGAAGATGGATGCAAACAACCTCAAAAGGCTCTGGAGACGAGGTAGGGGTGCAAACTGATTTTTGCCTAAGCCTACGTTGTTGAGCATATTTAGATATTTTTGAAATATTTTTAGGGCTGACACTTGATGTTGAAAGCAAAAGTTGTCTCGTTCATCTCTTATCTGATAAGTTATGATGTGGTTAGTATCAAATGGTGTCATACAAGACATTGTAGATTTGATGTGATCAATGTCATTCGAAATATTTAGGATATGGTAGTTGAGCGCCGTGTCGGGAGTTCCAGCCCCTCTGTCGGAAGATTTCTGGCACCACACTTCCTTGTGCATTTGGGAATCGCCGATATCCGATTCATGTCAGTTACGAGAAAAGACACATCAACAACTCAAGACAAAGAACAGATTTTGGTCTTGAGATCTCAGTTTCCACTCATCAACTAAAGATTTCTTTCCAAGAAATAACTTTATTCGTAACGATTACCTCACACTTGTCAACAACTTTATCAGGCTTTGTACGGTATTCATTTACTTTTTATGAATAATATCAGTACTCCAGAGTTTTCTAGAAGTTTCTTAGAGGCTCCACAACAACCTCTATGTTCTGTACCTGTGTCCTCGTAAACATTTCGGAACAAGGCTTTTTCAAAACAATGTACTTTGGGAGTATAAGTAATAGCCAAATGTTTTCAAAACGGACTTCACACATCTGATCTGCTCCTGCGCATGACACGATTGTCAACCTTCGAGTGAGCACGTGAGGGAGTTTCCAAGATATAAAATCATTTTCCATTCATTGACCCATTGACGTAAGAAGCATCCTCTATCTCGACTTCCAAATATTTTTGCCTGACACTGGCCACCATTTGGAGAGACGCTGAAGGGCTGGACTATGGTGGCCCCAGGACTGCCATTGGTTTTTTTCATCGAGTATCTTTTGCCTTGCTTGTAATTCTCCATAAAAAATTCATAAAAAATTCTCTAATACCAAGCAGCAAATTTATGCTACTTTGTGAATAGATTTGAGGCATGTAAACATAATATCTATTCGATAGATGTGAGGAGTATTCACGTCTTTTTATGAGGAATTAAGGTCCAGGGCTGTTAGGCAGTTTCTTAAATTTTTGGACCTTTTTGCTGCCGAAAGTTCTTTGCGTGTTTCTTATATTTTCAATGGTGGAAGTGTAGACTCTGGTAGATTTCATTTAGTTTTGTAAGAAGGGCTCCCAAGCTACTTAGTAAGACCTCAAGACAAGTTGTTACGGCCGGTTACGGCCTCGCCCCTCATCTGAACTCTAAGGTCAAGAAGGGGGGCAATTTGTTGCACGCCTTGGACTTTTGCGCCTACTGGAGTGGATATGATAAACGCTCGATTTAAGATCTATTGTTTAGACAGGATTCAACTTTTTCGATATGCCATCACACGATATGCCATCTGAAGATTTTCTGTGAGCAGTTTTAACAAAAAACTTAGCAGTTAGTCCTGTCTAGAAATGTTTTTGTAACATAACGAGGGTAATTAACATTTCATAATTGGCTTTGCTTAACATGGAGTACCCTGGATACCAGTAATTTTACTCTGGTACCCAGGGCAAACATGGCACATTATATGATTGAAAAAGTCGATGTTACAATACACAGGATATTTTTTGAAATTATCCTCAAATGTTGTTCTTCTTGGTTCTAACATTGAAATAGTCTTGTGTAATAAGTACCGTACATCTTTATCTTAACTTTTTGTTTGTAAGAATTCCCTGCAAGGATTCGTACAATGTTTGTGATTCGTACCCTATTTCAAAATTATTTTGTCCACGGAGTTTATTCGATGGTGAACTGCGGAGGAGAGTAGATGACAAGGATGTTATTTAACTTGCTGATTACGATACGAACGAAACTGTAGACGAAGGAAAGCTGCGAGACGAAAACAAGGCAAGGCACAAGGGTACTTACCTCTGAGGCTCTGAAACCTGGGAACTGACCACAAAAATGATATCTTGTCTCCAGTGTTATTATTTACCAAGATCATGTGAACCTACGTAATCAAGGTGAAGACCTCTGAAGACCCAGGTACAACTTCCTACTTCTTAACAAATCGCTTTCCTTTTTCTAGGTGGACTTTGCCTTGGAGCGCGCCACACCGCAGTGGTCAAGGCACGCAGTCTGCTGATGCAACTTTTATTTCTTGTAATTCCGCTTTCGGGCAAGGCCTAATGCTTATATTGGCATCAATTGTTTTTATAAAGATACCACAAGCTTTTTTGGACATTTGAAAGGTGATATGTTGCAGAAAAGGTGTGTTTTTAGGTAACGTTTCAGCTCGATATCTTTAGGCCGTTTTCGAGATAGAAGTAGTTTCTAATCTTGTGAGGTGATCGTATATGTCGAAAGTATATAAGGTGCAGAAGAAAATTTCTGTTTCACAACGATGTTGCAAGTGTGTTCACGAAATAGCAAGGTGAGTCGTAAATCATGTTGAAGTTGAAAGTGAAATTTGCAAACAGAATCAAATGAGTTGTTGGTTGGAGAATTTTAATACAATCGAACTTCCAACAGAAGAAGAGAGCAGACAAAAGAGGCAGAACAAGAATGAACAACAACTGCAACAAGAACTTGTCAACAGGATCACATGTCAGTACAACAATAAATACTGTTATCATTACGGTCCTGGTACTTATGATAAAAACTTTTGCAGCCAAATTCTGCTTGTACTTGTGGTAACTTTACTAAGTGTTGGTCTTTTCTAGTGTTTTCCCATGAAACAAAGTACTTAAGATATGTTCGTTGCGTGTGGTACTATAGCAATTGAACTATGATATAATAAATAAATGATTTTAGTACCAAAAATAGCTGAGATGTTAAAAACACGACCTTTTGAGTGTAATGTCTTGACAACGAGTGTACGCTTGAAACGTTGTGTTTTTTAACATCTCAGCTATTTTTGGTACTAAAATCATTTATTTATTATATAATCTTTCATTGCATTGCATGCATTGTACTATAAGGTATCAAGCATCAAATTGCAGTAATTTAAAATCCTGCTTGAATGCTATGCTAGGACACGCAAGCCAACAGGTGCAGTCCGGGTCCGAAGCCAGTGGGGGGGGGGGGGGGGGGGGGTGGGGTGGAGCGCCCCCCCAGAAGGCCATTTGTCGGAAATTTTACTCCACCTGTCGGATTTATTTGTTTGTTACAGACCCACATCTAGAAGACTTTACTGGGAAAATGATGCATAGAGCATGAATTTATTGACTTTCGAGGATAAATTTTGACATGAATTTTGAATCTACAGCATTTTTTCCTTTATATTGACCAATTTTGAAGGCTCTAACATGGAAACAACAAAATAAATCCAAAATATAGTCATTAAAGGAGCACATCAGTCTTTTGGTGCATGTTTTAACGTATGTTCCTGAAATTGGGGTTGTTTCTTTTGTTACTGTTGATTTTAGAGCGTCGGAAAATTTTGCTTCTTTGCCCCCCTAAGAATTAAGGCTGGTCTCGGGCCTGACCAAATGAATTAAAATCAGCCAAGAACTTAAACAGTTTCAAGAATACAATCAAACAAACTGTTATCTCCTTGATAAGAGAAATGGCAAGGAAGAAATGACAAGGAGTGACAAACAGTGTCAAAACCTCAACTTCTATTGATTCTGAGAGGCTTCTAAAATCCCATTGCAGTGAGTTTTAATCCTGTCATAATCTAGAATTTGAATTGTTATCTTCTCTTGTCTGGGTCAAAATCATGCCAATTGTAAGTTAAGGCAAGGGATAAGCTGAGCTGCAAGGTGGTTTATTGTGTTATCCAAGATTTATCTAATTTATGGATGACAATATTCAGTCTCTTCATGAATAACATCAATGATGTTTTACAAGAATACATAACTGATTGCCCCCTCTGTTTTCTTTCTCTTTATTGAAAGATTTTATGATTGGCAAAGTCAAAGGTTGCTCGTCTTCATGGTAGTGTTTCTAAGTTAAATTACAACAAGGTACAACAAGGCAAATAGATCACAATCTGATTCTTTTAGTTTGGCCTGAATATGCTACGATAATCTTGATCATTTTGTAAACTGGGATAAAACGCAAGTCTATGTTAGACAAAACATTCCAAACTGGAAACTGTAACACAACACCCCAAACTACTTGCAAACTAGGCATCTAAAGAATGAATAAATTCTTACATTTGTTTTGTTTCACAAGTTTTGTCCTAAAATAAGAGCTTGTGAGGAACTGGAAAAAATTCAGGCTCACCAGTTTCATATATTTTGGTACATAAATTTAAAAAAGTCAGCCTGCTCCAGTTTCTTGTGAGGGAGTTTTCTTATTTTTGGGTTTTTACTCTAGATGTGTCAGAAGCCCCCCACTTCAGATAATTGACTTGGTAATTTTTTTATTAAACAGGCAATGTTATCAGCCTCTAGTTTAGGCATGGCAGAAGACGAAGCTGAGCTGTTGATCATTGCAGCCATTCATGATCAAGTTGATATGCTAAGAGACATGCTGCATGCTGAGGTTCATGGCAATGTCTCAAGTGTAGATCCTTGGGGACTGACTGCGCTACATCATGCAGCAAGAAATGGCAGCCATCAGTGCTTGGAGCTGCTCCTTCAAAAAGATGGTTTGTATCAAGTTTTTGTGCTAATGGGGGTGTCAAAAAAGTTAAGATATTTGCAAGCCTGTAGGCTCATTAGATTCTTTAAAACTGATTTATTATTGTTTAACTAACACATCAACACTTAGACATTGAAATTTGGTTTATTAAAATCAGTTCCATCTTTCGCAAGTCATAAGTTACTTTATAAATGTGTCGTATTTCACAATCCTTTAAAACAGTTCTCTTCTGGCTCAAAATGTTCCAACATTTGGGCTCTACAAGAATAAGACGGGAGCTTATTGGGGTATGCTATTGCTATGCCTAGGAAACTAGTTGTGTACATGAAAATTGGCTCTTTTCTTGAGTTTTCCACAAAATGCCAGAAGGACGTTCATGTCCTAAATCTCCAAAAAACAGTTGGTCATAGAAACTCTACAGATTCTGCTGAATTTTTAAGATGATCCCTTATAAGTCTATACCATGTCTTAATTGATTGATCATTTCTTAGTAATTATTACTGGATTTGTGGCTAACAAGGACTCGTCAACAGATATACTTTGATTTGTCAAAATGACACTATGCTATATTTTCACTGGCTCGCTCTTTATGTTATCCTTATCCTTATCCTTATACTTATGTTATCCTAAGTGTAAAAACGGAGCGGAGACAAAATTAAACTGTTTGTTGTTACACCTTGTCCTCAGGTTTATACAGTATTCTGGCTATGTTTTCCTAAGTGTATTCCATAATCTATGCCACTAACTTATAAATGTTTTTATTTCAGCTGACCCTGATAAATGCTCATCTGCTGAAGACAACTGCAGTGTAAGGAGTGACTCTTCTGCTACCTTTTACTACAGTAGAAACCCGCATAAAAGAGCCTGTTTTATAAGAGCTTTCAGGCTGAAATTTAATCTTTTAAACCCTTTAAATAAGAACCCCTAAGAGGCTGAAACTGGGAAAGGTATACTATACAGTACTGTATACAGTATACAGCACAGGCCTTGCACACATGGTTTTCTTGTCTAAGAATTCCTAATGATGTTTTTGGTTTCTTAAATATTCTTGTTTAGAAAAATTTACATTCTTTCATATGGGGCAAGGATTCTTATAATAACATATTTAATGAAATCTTAAAATGTCTTTTCAGAATTTTGAGAATTCTTGTCATGTTAAGGTGCACAAGGCATACTATCATTTTCTAGATTTTGTCAAGTATGGCAGCATTTCATAATCATTTAAAATTTGTAAAAGCTTGTCAGGAAGTCTTTCAATGAAAATTGAAATACATTAATTCTGAAAATAATCAAGACAGGTGAAGGGTGAAGTTGAAGTTGCGGTTTTTAGTGCCAAGCGCTGGATCGCAGAAGTAGAATAGGCCTAATCGAGTCCGCGACCTGGAAAGGGAAAGGGACAGGGAAAAATTGCCGATGACCTAATATAACCAATTACCTGAAGTTCCTTGAGCAATTAAATCAAACAAAAAATGCATCAACCAATCATGCAATGTTTAAAAAAGATTTGATTCCTATGCTGGTTCCTAGTGGGTGATTGAAGTCTCTGGGGTCATTTTGATGACCTGAAAGATGCAAAAAGGTGGAATACAACAATGAAAATAGACTGCTGAATGACCCTGTTTTTTTAATCCAAATAGGTGAGTTTTCACCATTCACATCAGCCTTTTAGATCTTTGAGTTTTGTGATCCTAACAACTCAAACAACCCCGGTGACTCCAGCGAGTGCAACAAACAGGATGTGAACTTAGTCTTGGTAAGCTCCTACGCAGCAATACATCTCACTTCAAACTTCCCTTTCACATTTCAAACTTCCCTTAAGGGAAGTTTGAAATGAGACGTATCGCTGCGTAGGAGCTCCCACCGTTTCAACTGTATTTGAAATTTGAATATTGGCGTTCAGAGATGGCGCCAGGGAAGAAATGCTAGGGGGGCAAATACTGTCAGAGTGCCGACAGTGAAAAATTTTTTATGAACGAGTTCAATTCTAGTTCACTGAAATGACAACCCAGCAAAGAAATCTGGAGGTGCAGGTTATGAAAATGCCGACAGTGCCTAGAAATTGTCGAAAATTTAAGTGCCGATGGGGGGGCTGAATGAAATTTTGGGGGGGGCTCCTGCCCCCCCCCCACCTGGCCCCCCCCGCTGGCGCCATCCCTGGCGGCGTTTCATTCCTTGTTGTGACGAGAGAAGAACGAAGGAGTAGCAACATTATCAAGTGCTGTACTTGCAATCTTGTGGAAGAGAAACAACACAGTGAGTAAAGATACAATTTTGATCATAATATAGGCGACATCAACGGTGCATTATTGCCCATGGTTTATTTATAACTGAAGGTCCATTTTACAATTATAGACCCCACTTCATCATGCTGCCCAAATCAAAAGCTTACGCTGCATGCAATTGCTGTTGGACTATGGTGCAAATCTAGACTTGCTAAATGTGCACGGAGAAACTGCAATGGATATTCTTAGGAGACAAGGGAATGCTCAAGACTGCATTGAGTGCGTTCATCAGTTTATTGGTATGCATAAATTCGTTATTTAGCTAACTCAAGCCTCGTTCACACTGCTCAATCTTTGTTGTTTTCTGTTTTTAGTGCATCCAAGCTACCTGTGTTCACATCGCTCTTTGCACCAGGTGTCCCAAAAAAATACTCCTGTTTGAAAACTCACCAATAATTGATTATCAAACCTTTGATAAAATTTTCTTTTTGAGTTGTTTTATCGAAGACCCAAAAATATTCATAGATGATTAAATTCTTGCTTTTGATACAGCAAGGTCGAAAAATTATAGGTTGAAAAACCCTATTTTGAGAAATAGTTTTAAAGCAAAATGCTCAATCTTGCCTAGGAGTCAAAATTGTCAGACTTTTTATCATCAGTGGAGTCTCCAATGATAGTGTGCATTTCTTTCTGTCATATATGTCCAAAGTAGAAGCTTTACATGCACAAAGAAATTGATCTGGCAATCATCAGTGCTTTTTTGCAGTATGATTCCAAACCAGGTAGCTTTATAAAGAGCTAAATTTGCTAATGTATAAACCAATTACAAGATCAGTTACAGTTAAGCCCGAAATTATTCATACCTATGCCAAATTTGGAGTATTTTCAATTGTTGTATTTGCTAGCCAATTCACAAGATATTTCATTCCTTGAAATGTCTCTTGTAGTACTTGTTTCAGCCTTTTATCACATTCTTACGAAACTTCAGCCACAGTAAAATTGGTCCTCAAATAGAACGATGCAAAATACTCAGAATTTGGCATAGGTATGAATAATTTCGGGCTTAACTGTATATCTTGGAAAATAATTTGGTTCTTGATCTACTTGACAAATAAAGAAAATTGAAGATTGGCCGTGTAATCAAATTTTGGTGATTTTTCAAATGGGAGTACTTTTTTGGGATAGGGGATACCAAGAATGGAGGGAAATGCATCCGTTTTTGTCCGTTCACATTGATCCATCTGATCACAATAACGGAGGCATAACAGTTATTTCGTTTTGGTGCATTCATATTCACAATGATCCAGAGCATGGAATGAATTAATAATAACAATAATAACAATGCACTTATAGAGCGCTAAAATCTATATACAGATATTCTAAAGCGCTGAACAACTTAGTGTTAAAAACCTTAATTTACAGAAAGTAAAGCTAGAAATGTCATTCACATGTTAAAATGATTATAAATAAATACGTTTTTAATCCTGTTTTGAAAGTTTGGACGCTCTGAGATCTTCTAATTTCAACGGGCTGTTTGTTCCAGAGACAAGGGGCTGCAGTACAAAATGCTCTGTCCCCACGAGTTGTAAATTTTGTCTTTGGAACTATTAATGCCACAGATTTCTCTGACCTCAGACCTCAGATCCCAATTGCAGCAAATGAAGAAAATTGTAATGGTAGGATGTTTGCAAAGTAGCTAAAGTTTCTTTCAAGCCATTCAATTCAAAGGAATAGGGCAAAGAATTTTACACCAACCTGTCTAAAGATTTGGAACCATATGTTGTACTGTGTACATTGATTGAAAATTCATATTTCCTTTTGCAGAGAGAAGAAGAGTAGCACAAGAAGAAGCCAAACGTGAAGGTAATTGCCAAATTCTCTCCAATTTTTGACCATCATCTTTGAAAGTTTTGACAGTAAATGACGGTTTGAAATTTGTACTATAATTGTTGTATTTGTGGCGTCAAACACAGAATGAACTCAAGAAGAAACAACGAAGAGTAAAGTCACGCCGTATAAAGTTAATCCAACCATCTCAATGTCAACAGGAAGACTTTTAACCAACCGTCTGCCAAGCGAGGCAGCTCATCATAAAGAGGCTATTTAATAATCATCATAATACTACAATAATTACCGGGTGTCTCAAACGAGTATCCCTATGTAACTAAATCACTAAAACTCGGTTATCAAAGCTGTTATGATAAATTTTTTTCATCTGTTTTGCGAATGACCCAACAATATTTAAAGATGATATTTTACATGTTAACATCGCTCGTAGTTATGGAACTGAAAAACCATTTTCGACCGAATAGATGTTCATATGTAAGTTGGTCTTTTTTCTCAGCTGTGAGAAACGAGTTTGCAAAGTACAGTGCGTCAATAAATGTTGTCAAACTCCCTACGCTTTGCTAACTCACCTGATGCACTTTGAGATATGCTGCCCGAATTGCTAATTCTACTGAAATGTGTATTTATTTTTTGCAGAGTTGTATGATTTTATTGACCAAGGAGATCTGGAACGAGCGAGAGAAATCTTGGGCACAATTGAGAACAAAGAAGATGCCATTAACAGATATTACAGAGGACCAAACACATTGCTTTGCAAGTGAGTTTTCAATTTGTTATCTACTGAACGTAAAGTAGTAGGGGAGACCGGTAACACCAGCTCTCACACCTTGCACAAAGTTGCAAAAAATCCTGATTTTTTCATAGAACATGCTCATTCTAACCCTCTAGACTTGAGATACAGGAATGTTCAGCCAAGTTTGCGAAATTTTCGGGGGAAAACATGTTTTTGAGCATGAAAGTAAATTGTGTAACACTTGACCACTGATTTAAAAACTATCACAGCGTCACAAATTTTGTTCCACGTGGTGGAAACTAAGGTCTATTTCACTCCATTTTACTCCAAGACGAAGAGATGCGACCAATTGCCCAATATCCAATGTAAAACAGACGTATACAAGTGAGCAAGGAAAAAGAAAAGGGGAGAAAAGGGCTTTGTGGCTGAGTGGTGTGGAACAAGGGTTCAGACCTATGAAACCGATCTGTTTCGTGAATGAAATCTGGAGTGATTTCAGTCAGTTCTAGTATACTTTTATTAACGTCATTAGAAAGGTCTTTATCACCATACAAGAAAATTCATACAATAGCGTTGTTAGAAAGGATGTTGATTTCAACCAAAACTTTGGTTCATTCCAATACATTAGACATTCTCCACAGAATGAGAGAACTCTTGGGCACAATTGAGAACCAAGAAGATGCCGATAAAGAAATTACGTTGCTTTGCAAGTGAGTTTCAATTCGTTATCTACTGAACGTAGAGTAGTACAGGACGGACCATTTTACCTTCACATGTTTGAACATTCTTTATGCGCAGAATATCAGAGAAATTGAAAGTAAAATCTGGTTGATACCCTTAGGCTGAAGTATTCTTTTTTGATGTTTCTTGTTTTTTTTCTGAGCATTGTGAATGTAGATCAATTTAATTTTAGAAATTCTGTAACTTCACGCATTTCGAAATAAAAGAACCTTCATGAATCCAATTTTCCTATATTTTACAATTCTCAGAAAAAAATAAGAAAAATCAGTATACCGTAAAATCTCTATTAAGCCCCCGAGGGGCTTATTTAATTTTGGACAAGTTTTAGTCCGTTTTGCATCACATTTTGCGGTTTTAACCAGGGTTTAAACATACAATTTTACAAGTTGAATGCATGAATTCGACAAAGTTTTATCTCAAAACACATCAAAATTAACATGCAAACTTATGTAGCTCAATAAATGGAGAATCTTTGGTAACCTCTGGAAATTGATATCAGTGGGGGGGGGGGGGCTTAGAGAGGGGGGGGCTTAATAGAGCTTTTACGGTAAATACGTTAGACTTTTGGCTATCAACTTTGGTTCATTCCAATACCTTGAGTCTTTTCCGCAGTACAAATTCTCAAACACTTGAAGGAGTTCTCTTTTGGTCCATCTGCTACCTAACGTAAAGTAATACGGGTCTCTGGCACATCTATCAGTGGTAATCTCCTACGCAGAGGTTTTCCGCTACGTAGTATCCTAATCCTCGTAATGCAAAATGACAGGGGAACCTCTTCACAGGAGAGTATATCAGTAGCAATAACAACGATTTTATAATCAGTCTGCTTCAAGTATTAATGACTTCCATTTTGAGCTTCAACCTTTTCAAAAATTATTGATTACCGTAAAAGCTCTGTTAAGGCTGTGCTCCGCGGCAGTAGTTTTGGTCGGCGACCAGCGCGTTTATCTAGTGCGCACCCTCTCTAACGACAGAGCATGCGCTCTAGACAGAAATCCTGGTCCCCAACCACAACTAGTGCAAGTGGTCATCGGCCTTTAAAGGGAATAGACATAGCTATATCGACAAGCTGCTATAAATAGGCTCAAGAAACGCCTACAAACCCATTGTTTCCTTCGCCACACAATGAAACGGCAGGCGTCAAAGTTGTTGAATACTATAGATTATATTTTTAACTTGGCCCGGGCCCGCTTTTAACTATGTCGATTCCCTTTAAGTACCCGGGAGCTTATTTATTTTTGGAGACTCTAGAAGGGAGCTTGAGAGAGACGGAACTTATCAAAGAGGAGAGGGGCGGGGCTTGTTCACAAAGTCTAATGCCACGGATACAAATTATAGACTAGTTCTTTTACCCTATATTTTGCGGAATCAGCATGCAATTTTACGAATTAAATACACAAATTCGATACAGTTTTTATTTTATTCCAAACCATATCGAAGTTAATATGCAAACTTGCTTACCTAAGTAATTGGAAAATCTTTGGTAACCTCTGGCGTTTGATATAACTGGGGGGCGAATAAGCCCCCCTCTCTAATAAGCCCCCTTCTTTTTTAAGCCCCCCTCTGAAGTGTCAGAAATAAATAAGCCCCCCGGGGCTTGAAAAGAGCTTTTACGGTAACGATCTAAATCCTGTATGTTTCTTCCTTGCTCATTAATCGATTGGTTGCTTTTATTTTCTTGCAGGGCGAGCTACAAAGGTTATTCCAGTATCGTGAACTTCTTACTGGACGAAGGTGCAAACGGTAGACCGAATGGAGAGACGGGGGTCACCCCTCTGTATGCTGCTTGCTATGTAGGCAATCTAGAGGTGACTCAAATCCTCGTGCAAAGGCTCCCACAGTTGTTGATGCAGCCAACTAGAAATGATAGATCAGTTCCCCTGCATGCTGCTGTTTTGCGAGGCAATATTGAAATTGTCAAGTATTTGTTGTCATTACGTGCAAAAGTTGAAGTGGATGCACGCCCGGAGGAGAATCCTACCTCTGCGGAGCAAAACAAAGAGGATACACCAAAGAGCAACGAAAATCGGAAGTCAAAGAGAACTCCTTCAAGAAAAGGCAGCGACAAGAATAGAGGTATGACTTTGATGCATGGAAGCTCTCATTTTTGCACCCCTCTTAAAGGGAATAGACATAGCTATATCTCGTAGACGCTATAAATAGGCTGAAGAAACGCCCACAAACCCATTGTTTCTTCAGCCTCACAATGAGACCGGATGCGTCAAAGTGGTCGAGGATAATAGAATATATTTTTGACCTGGCCCGGGCCAACTTTTAACTATGTCGATTCCCTTTAAGCAAGGGTGAACTTTGTAAAACAAAGGATAGAAACTTTGCAGGAAATTAGATCAATGTTTTTATCGTTTTCAGTGTTTTCGAAAACGAAGCTTTCAAGAAACTCGCCTGTGACTCTAAGAACTGAAAAAGGGAAAATTCGCAAAAATTCCTAGAATCTAATTAATGCAGGCTTTCTGCTATCTTCAAAATCGGCCCAGTGTACGATTTATCGTGGCCTGCCAAAAATGCATAGTTTATTAAGGCCAAGAAAGGACATAGTAAGGACAAGAACTGATTTTGTTATGGTCTTTGGCTAATTCATCGGTGGTACTCTACAAGATCTGTTGTTGGTGAAGGTGAAAATGAAGTTGTGGTTTTTAGCGCCAAGCGCTGGGATCGCAGAAGTAGAATAGGCCTAATCGAGTCCGCGACCCCTTGTCATGACGCTGAAGTGATGGGGCTCTACCTAGGATCGAACCCGGTCCACCTGACTGTTCTGGCTGCAATGTCAGAGGATTACACCACTGCACCGCAACACCTTGTTGTTCGTGAATACGGGGCAGATACATTTTTCAAGGAAACGGTGGCGGTGTCAGTTGGTATTTTTGCAATAATTTCATACGGGGCAAGCACATTTTTTTGTAAGAATTTTCTTCTCCGTCTGCCATGTCATATAATAGATTTTGCACTGTCCCATATGGAAAATTACTTGAAGTTCCCTTCGAGCAATTCAGTTGAAAGAATGGGCCAATAATATTTTACACATTTGATTTTAAAGTGTTGTGGCCTCAGAGGTGGAAAAAGTAGCAGGTTAATTTTACATCAAAATAAAACAGTTTGTCTTTATTAGTAGCGGTTATTATATAAATTTACGCTGTTACCAGACCAAGGAATTTCATACGAAAAATACTGTTTATAAGTCTGGAATTGGTCAGCTGAAAAATAAAAAAAATTTGCCGAACAAGTATCATTTGCGATTGTGATTAAAGATTGACAACCAGTCTTCAAATTCTGTCCAATCCATTACCTGTCAAACAGTGGATACTTTTATGGAACGATTCTTTCAGAAATTATTTTCAAGACACGTTTCGATTCAAGAAATTAAAACATTTTTTCCACCCCTGCGTGGCCTCAATCTTGGTATTGAAAGCGTTTTGTTTCTCTTTCAGACCCAGTACCAAAGAGAGAGAAAGTGACGGATTACTCCATACTGAATGTGAATATTTTAAATGCTGATAGCAGAGCACCTCTTCACCTTGCAGTTATATGCAATAAAAAAGATGTTGTTCTTGAATTGCTCAATTGCAAGCCTATTGTAAAAAAGTAAGTGCTTTCTCAGACATTTGCTTGCAACTTTTTGGCCGCTGGGCTGAATCCTCTCTTTCCCTAGGACAGCATAGGTTCCAAATCTTTGAAAAGGCTGGTGTAAAATTCTGTGACCTATTTCTTTGAACTGAGTGACATGACTTCTAAGAAACTTTAGCTATTTATCTATAATTCTACCGTTGGACTTTTCTGAAGTCTTCAATGTTTTCAAAATTTGCGTGCTTTTCTTCTTTTTGAAGAATTCAAAAAAAAATTTCAAAAAAAACTTAAAACCATCGTAATGTCTAAACTATTTGACGCAACATGAAATAATTTCGAAGAAAACCATAGTTTATGAATGCCTACAATATGGTATCAAGCAATAGTCTCTCTCGTCTGGTTTATGATTTAGAAATTTGATGACGTCGCATCCTCAAATGAGTTAAAAAGTAAGATACGCTGTAATTTTGAAAAATATTCAAAAGGTTTGAAAAGTCCAACGGTAGAATTATAAAGAAGTATTCAGAGTTTCTTTCATCGAATTTTACACCCACCTTTTCACGCCGAGTTAAAGATTTGGAACCTTGGCACCGAGCGAGTACAGAAAACAGCTCTCCCCCGTTTATAAGGCCACTGCTCCCTGGATATCAAGATGATGGTATTGGCAATCATATTATTTAGCGGGGGACATGTTCAAATCCATTTTGAAATTTACCTGACTGAAATCGGCCACTCCGTTCCGAAATTAAGAGGGCTTTTCGAGAAGGCCCCTTCAAGAAACCTTCAAAGCGAGCATAGGTTCCAAATCTTTAAATCGGCATAAAAAGGTGGGTGTAAAATTCTATCACCTATTTCTTCTAACTCAATGGCTCAAAAGAAACTTTAGCTACCTATCTATAATTCTACCGTTGGACTTTTCAGAAATCTTCAATCTTTTTTTAGATTACAGCACATGTTATATTTCAGTTCATTTGAGGATGTGACGTCATAAAATTTCTAAATCATAAACCAGAAGAGTGACAGACTTTTGCTTGATACCATATTGTAGACATCCATAAACTATGGTTTTCTTGGAAATTATTTCATGTTGCGTCAAACAGTTTAGAAATTGCGATTGTTTTAAGTTTTTTTGAAAAATTTTCTTTAATTCTCGGGAAACAAGAAAAACACTCTTATTCTGAAAATAGTGAAGGTTTCTGAAAAGTCCATCGGCAGAATCATAGCAAATTAGCTGAAGTTTCTTTGAAGCCATTCAGTTCAAAGAAATAGGTCATTGAATTTTACAGCGGCCTTTTCAAAGATTTGGAACTTATGTTTTCAAAGCGTGCCCAAAATCGCGAGAATTTGTTGTCACCTCCAACCCAGTGCTTTGGCCTTCTGGCCTAAGGAAATTCTTGCCGCACAGCGAATAGATCAACAAAATCCTTGACAAGATTTGAAAGAACTTAAATCATTCCATATTCTGTTTGCTGAAAGTAACCCATTGTGCCACTTTTCATTACTCTTTTATTTAGTTTTGAATTTCAGTGTGGCCGAAGCTGAGATAAAGGCATTGTAATTCTCACGTATTTAGGGGTCAAATAAAACAATTACAACACAACTCCTGAATCACATAAACAAAATCCACCAGGCAGATCTTTAGATTTACCCTTCTTCTTTCGCTATAAGCAGATAACTTCTCTTAACAACCACCTTTCGCTTGCACAAGACAAGAGTTTGCCCTACTGGTTTAAGCGCAACTTTTGCGGCTTTGTTTGTCTTGAATTACTGGTTGAGAGAATTTCCTTTGTCTTCAATCGCTAATCGGTTTGAATTGAGGTGTCAATCAAAAGCAACTGCTATTGTATTTCTGCCCTTGTTTCATTGGCCTGCCGCACATCCCAACTTATATTGTCTTATTTCTCTTCTAGAACGCAGGAATCTCCACATCCATCTTGTTTGATGATTGACATAGCAGGAGAAACAGGGGAGACTCCCCTTCATTACGCGATAACATCAAGAAACGTCGAGATTGCACGCATGCTCCTTCTCAACGGCGCAGATCCTAACCGCGATGATCCCAATTGTCTTAATCCATTACAAGATGCATGCCAATCTAACAGTAAAGAATTAGTGAAGTTACTTTTAGATCATGGAGCAGATGCAAACCGGTTTAATCCTGCTAAACCTGAAATGAGTCCTCTGTGTATTGCGTGCAAGCAGAATAACATAGCCATTGTAAAGTTGCTGATTGAGTATGGAGCCAGGGATACGAGTGAGGTTGCTCGGGAAGCTGCGATAAGAAAAGGCTATGATCATCTTGTGGAAGTACTGCTAGACGGGGGTAAGTGCATCTTATTTTCAATTTCAATTAAGCAAATGATTTGCGGTATAAATTGTGAAATTTGCAAAAGTCTGCCACAGCCCCTTTAAGTAACGGACTCATCAGAATCAAGCCCGAAACGTTTAGCACATTAAGCTCTAGGCTATTCGTTCATTTGAAGGTTTTTTTGTGTATTTATCGATTATTGTAGCCGCACGTACAAACAACTTATGTCTCATCAGAATCAACTCTAACGCAACATAAGACACTGTAATCTATGGAAAGAAAATTGTTAACTTTGGGGATGGCTCAGTGGTAGCACACTTGACTACCAATCTGAAGGCTGGTGGTTCGAGTCCCCGCCCTGCCGAACCTGCCACAAAGTGTGAGGAGAGTCGCCAACTCTCTGTAATTCCAGGCTAAAGGAATCACGAGGTGTGGTCACATCGAGAGAAAGGACCAGGACGCTGCTTCGATAAGCTTAGCTTCTCAGCGTCCTAAAATTACCTTCGGATGCTAGGTAGAAATGTATTTTTAAAAAGTAAATTAAACGCAAGACTTTTAACTTCTGTGAAAGACTAAGAACCAAATTAGCCTGTAATTAGCGAGAAAACTGTTAAATCGTGCAAGGAAACCAACGAATTAATCTGAAACCTTGAAAGGAAAGAAAATAAGTTGATAGCTGCAATAAAGAGCAACGTTGAATAACTCATACAATGTTCTCTTTCATCTCTTTTTTCAATCATCCAGATATATTGCTGCTAAAATCATACAGCTAAAGTCACAGCTATTTAAAGTCTACTTATTTACATACCTTACAAAAATTAATCTGTGATTCTGTAATCTGTAAATATGTAACTCTAATTACCGGATGTGTACATCAAGGTCTATCCTGTTATGAACCCAACCTAACCTGTGGTACATATACTTTACAAAGCCTACAGTTGCATTTATCACCATTCCAGCAGCTTACTTGCTTTTTAAAAATTGGAAGGGCGCCGGAGTCTTTCATCTTGTGTGGTAACAGCTGCCATATTCTATTTCCAAGGAAGGCTATTGTCTCAATTCCAAAGGCGGACCTAGTGCATACTTTGGAAGCTGCGCGTCGGTCGTAGCCAGTGTTTCGCTGCGTGAAGATATCCTTTGTAAAATGTTAAATATATCCTCTTCTAACCCTACACTTTATAAAAGTTGGATTTAGATCAATTTTGTTTTAAAAATCTTAGTCATAAGCAACTATAGGTTTCTTATATGAATGAGCACTGAATTAGTTTGCTCCAGAAGAAAATCAACATCACGTTCGTAATCTTTCTGTTCGATGCAACAAGGGCAGATTTTGTAATACAATAGCAACAGTTGCGTTTGATCGACACCTCAATTCAAAGCGATTAGCGGATGCAGACAAAGGAAATTCTCTCAACCAGTAATTCAAAACAAACAAAGCCGCAAAAGTTTCCCCGAAACTAGTGGGGCAAACTCTCGCCTTGTGCAAGCGAAAGGCGGTTTCTAAGAGAAGTTATGTGCTTATAGCGAAAGAAGAAGGGTAAATCTAAAGTTCTGTCGCTTAGATTATGTTTATTTGATTTAGGAGCTGTTTTGTAATCGTTTCATTTTAAGCCCTAAAGACGCGAGAATTACAATGCCTTCTGCTCGGCTCCTGAATCAAATAAACATAATCTAAGCGACAGAACTTTAGATTTACCCTTCTTCTTTCGCTATAAGCACATAACTTCTCTTAAAAAACATCTTTCGCTTGCACAAGGCGAGAGTTTGCCCTACTGGTTTCGGGGAATTTTTTTCGGCTTAGTTTGTTTTGAATTACTGGTTGAGAGAATTTCCTTTGTCTGCATCCGCTAATCGCTTTGAATTGAGGTGTCAATCAACGCAACTGTTGCTATTGTATTACAAAATCTGCCCTTGTTGTTCGCTGCACAAATATTTATTCTGTGATTTGTTGTTCTTTAATTGACGTTTCTTATGATTCTCTTTCAGGATTGTATACCGAGATGGAAAACGAAGTTCCTGAAAATGAGCACAATTTAACACCTTTGCGAATTATTTGGTCAAAGAGAAAGCTTGAGATGCTGAAAGAAAGATGGATTATTAACGCCGTTATTAACCGAAACAAAACAGAGGCAACTTTGCTCAAACTCAACACAGAACTTGTTTTCAAGCTGATCACAATCATCGATTTGTCTGGAAATAAACTGAAAAGTTTGCCTGTACGCATATTCCAACTTCCTTCTCTGAGGAAACTGAATTTGTCAGATAACGCTCTTACGATTTTGCCGTGTTACGAGACTGTCTTGCAAGCTGAAGAATCGGATGCAAAAAAGTCGGATGCGACAAGCTCAGACATAAATAAGTCGGATACAAATAAGTTAGATCCAAATAAGCCGGATGCAAAGAAGTCAAATGCAGAAAAGTCGGATGCAAAGAAGTCGGATGCAAATAAGTCGGATGCAAAGAAGGCGGATAAAAATAAATCTGATAAAACTAAATCTGACGCTAAAAAGTCAAATGAAAATAAGTCAGATGCAAATAGATCAGATACGAGCAATAAAAAACCGTCAGATAAAAGCCCTGAGACTGCAGATAGTCACGCCAAGACAAATGGACATATCGGACAAAATGTAGGTGTCAAGTTGAGACCGAAGAACCACGTCAACGAGAAAGAACCACAGAGAGAAAGCTACCAAACGTCAGCAAGAATTAGCCGACCTTTATCGTATGCAGGTGTCGCATCGGAAAAGTCAGAAGAAAGCAAGAATAGTCCAAAAGACAAACGAAAGTCTGCGTATTTTGAGAGTCCGCAGTCTGGGTTTAGCGACCGATCTGATGGAACTGGACCGGATTTGCGCAAGGAACAATTGAAATGGAACTGTCCACTATTAGACGAGCTGGAATTGCAAAGAAACGAATTGACAACCCTACCAAGTTGTGTTTTTGATTTGCCAAACTTGAAGGTTTTAAACTTGTGCAGGAATAAACTGAAAGAATTGCCTTTGAAGATGTGGACAGCACCAAGTTTGAAAGATGTGCTGCTGCAGGAAAATGAATTGACATGTTTGCCGTCGTACCCTCAAGTCACTAGAAAGGAACATACATCCACAAGGTATGGAAATTTCAGTTGTCCTAGAACGGGTCCTAGAACAGGTCTCAAACTTTAATCAAGACCTACAAAATACCGGGTGAGTCGATAAAAGAATCCCCCTTTGAAAGGTTATGGCTCCCTGAATATCAAGACGATGATTTCGGCAAATATATAATTTAATGGTAGACATGTTGAAATCTATTTTAAAATTTACTTGACTGAAATCGGCCACTCCGTTCTGAAATTATGAGCGATTTCATCGAGAAAGCCTCTTCAAGAAACCTTCAAAACGTGCCCAAAATCATGAACTAACACGGGGCCTTACACGGGCCTTATAGCAATGACCTATGCATGCTTTAGCACGTGCTATCCTCTTGGGAGGATGAACAAGTCCCTCCCCCCTCCTGGTATCAATAACCTATTCAGGGGATTCTATTCTCTCAAGAGGACAAAATACATGAATACATGCGAGAGTCATCATTTTTAGGAAGGAAAAGCAAGGAAAATGTGCTCATTGTTTTCACTTGCTATTGCAGGTTTTTGGAAGGGCTCTCTGCAGAAGATCTTCCATATCCACGGGAAGGAATGGCCGATTAAAGCCGGGTAAATAACTGACTCTAATTTAACATATTGGCAATAAAGCAAAACAGTTCTCAGTTTTATTGCTTTGATATTCAGGGAGCAGTGGCCTTTCAGACGGGGATTCTTTTTTTGACTCATCCGGTAGTGGTATATCTACATGGCGTTTCAGGAAAAACGCAACCCAACTAAATTTGCAAATCTTAGAAAATTGATGAAGTTTAAGTTGATGTAATGTACAGTATACTGTCTGAAAGTACAATCTTTCTTCTTTTTAATGACTTGTAGTTTTTATACCTGAATGATATTATTTATTAATTATTTACTAAACACCTCTATTGTTGTTATTCGCGGGCATTTGCTGGTTACATCTAAAGTCCCTCTCAAATTTAGATGTCACCTGAGATTTACGATAACGCAAAATTCCTTTGCAAAACAACACTATTGTTGTTATTCGCGGGCATTTGCTGGTTACATCTAAAGTCCCTCTCAAATTTAGATGTCACCTGAGATTTACGATAACGCAAAATTCCTTTGCAAAACAACACTATTGTTGTTATTCGTGGGGATTCGCTGGTAGCAAATTTGGTAAAGAAATTCAGGCCAGTTTTGAAGGATTGTGAGAGGCAGCAGTTTTGTAAAGTTGTCTGTGATATATTTACGATACATCCAATTCTAATCACAGGTGGCGGAGAATGGTTCAGTGTTTTTAAAACGGAATTGTTCAGTTTTAAAATTAGCAAAAACAAACCTTTCTTGTCAGTTAAATGTGTCTGATTTCTCTGTGAATCTGATCCTTAGGCCAACATGCGAACGACTGTTTAGTGTTGTTGCTGTTGTCTCAGAAATGCTCAGCGTTGAGACAACAGCAACAACACTAAACAGTCGTTCGCATGTTGGCCTAAGGATCAGATTCACAGAGAAATCAGACACATTTAACTGACAAGAAAGGTTTGTTTTTACTAATTTCAAAACTAAGCAATTCCATTTTTAAAACACTGAACCATTCTCTGTGTTCTAATAAACCACATTTTCCTTTTCTTTGCTAGCCGACCGAAACCAGGCGTGCGCAAAGACGAAGTGGATGGAAGGTCAGCAACAGCAACAGCATCTGCAGATCAGACTAATCACATGAAAAGCAAACGTCCTTCATGGGATGGTGAAAGTGAGGAATCTGACGAAGAAGAGGATTCCAGAGAGAAATCCGGATTATTGAAGCTAGATTTCTCAGATAACAAGAAGATCGTGGCATTGCCAGAACATCTGCCTTGCTTAGCCCCTAATCTATCGAAGCTTACGGCAGCCGGTTGTGGGATCACAGGCCCAGTGCACATAGCTCAGCTGCCACCCGGATTAACAATCCTTGATCTAAGCAGAAACCAGATTGTTAAGTTTGATGTTACTGGTAGTGAGCGGATTGCGGATCGATCTTGCTTCAGGCCAAGTCATAC
Organism: Aurelia coerulea; assembly: GCA_039566865.1. Lineage (NCBI taxonomy): Eukaryota > Metazoa > Cnidaria > Scyphozoa > Semaeostomeae > Ulmaridae > Aurelia > Aurelia coerulea. Next base: position 21,771,936 of record CM076953.1, on the reverse strand, counting down.
AGGATTAAGTAAAAGTGAATCTGTCCCTGTGCAGCTAAACAGGCCTCGGCCCGCTGCGAAGAAGCTCTGTCGTCATCGATCACATCGAATGCTGCCCAGATTAAAGAATCTGAACTTATCACAGAATAATCTGGAAGAACTCAGCTTCATGATGAGTCAGAAACAAAATGGTAGAACAGAGCTTATTGACTGTGTTATCCCAGAGCTGCAATATCTCTATTTGTCGAACAACGCTTTGAAACATGTTCCACAGCATATTGGCAAAGTGAAGAAACTATTGTGCTTCGACGTTTCTGGAAATCCAAAAGTGGACACATTGCCTCCTGAGCTTGGATTATGTTCGCAATTGTATGATTTGAAATTTAATTCCCAACAGATTCGAGATCCACCAAGAGCTATTGTCGATAAAAAGAATGCCAAAGGCCATCTTGATGTTCCGTATATCAGGAATTTTCTCAAGGGAGTTTGTGAGCAGTAAGTTGATTGTTGTTTTACTGTTGGGATTTTAGCGGGCCAGTTATTTTTGGTACTTTTAATATGGTTTTTTGGCAATCTGTTGTTAGCCCCGCTATGTCAGACAGACGAATGGCGTGCGAGATAGATAGACGGATCATGGTTTTTCCAAAAAAATTGGCCGTGTCATTGCCAACTAAGTAGCTTTAAAGCTCTATTTAGTCCCCCCTATCTTTCAAGGCCCCTTTATATATAAGCTCCTCCCTTCTAAGCCTAAATATTTAGTAAGCTCCCCTTTCTATAAGGGCTCCCTCCACTCGTATCAAATGTCATAGAAGTCACCAAAGACTTTCCATTTATTTAGCAAGCAAATTTGCGTGTTAATTTAGATTACATCGACTTAATTTTGCAACCTGGAAACTGAATGTTAAATTTAAAGAGTCTCCAAATTTTTGTCAAATGGTGATTTTGCAGTTTTTTAAAGGCAATATCACACAGACTGTATATTTTTTTCAATCTGAAAGCGTTATTTTGAAGATAAATCTTTGTACTTCACAGAGGAACAAACCAAACATTCTTATCTCTTACGATTGCTTGGATATACCGTAAAAGCTCTATTAAGCCCCCTCTCTAATAAGCCCTTCCCCTCTGAGCCAAATTTTTATATAAGCCCCCTCTCTATAAAGCCCGCCCCCACTTCTATAAAATTTCAGAGGTTGCCAAAGATTTTCCATTGATTGAGCTAAATAAGTTTGCATGTTAATTTAGATATGGCTTGGGATAAAAACTGTGTCGAATTTGCGTATTTGACTCGTAAGATTGTATGCTGATTCCGCGAAGTATTAAGGCTATTAATCATTAAGGTAGCAGAACTGAAAACTATCATTTATATCCTTCACATTTGACTTTATGAATAAGTCCCCTCTCTAACAATCTCCCTTTTTTAAGCCCTCTTCTAGAGGCTGGGAAGTTAAATACCCCTGGGGGCTTAACAAAGCTTTCACGGTTTACCAGTTCCTTATGTTTACTGCCTGGCTATATTGCCCCTCAGCCATCGGTTTACGAGTTAATTCCTTCTTCGTCTTTTATAGATCAAGGCCATACCCTACAATAAAACTAATGATGGTTGGTCACAGCAGAAAAGGAAAATCAACTCTTCTGACGCAGCTGAGAAAAGAGGGGACTGGGGCCTACCAGGACCAGGATTATCAACAGAAGTTTACAGACAGAATGAGAGATGAACCAAGTAAATAAACCAGCTATTTTATTTCGTCAAATAAGGTAGCATATATTGACGTCATTAAGCCCAATGTTAGGGCCAGGGAGATAAAGTACATACATTTATGGTAAGAACCATGGTCAAAGCGTTATGACGTCACCTTGAATGCGAACGAGGCTGTTTATCATGTACTCTTGCAAAATGGCGACGAAATTTGGCCTGATTTATAAAAATGTTTGATGAATTCAGCTGTTACGGATGTGAAATCAACATGTGAAAAAAAGTTGCAATTGTTCTTCGGGAGTTGGTAAGGTTGCTGTTGACATTACAATTTCTAAACTAACCTAAAATCCTTAATCAAATTTTCCAGCAATACTTCAGCGAATATTTCGTATCCATCTTTCTTTTATCCCCTCCCCGAGGTTTCTTTTACGGCCCACGGAATCACGAACCACGGAACTAAAGAAACTTCGCGGAGGATCGGACCAGTGGTGGAAAAAATATTTGCCTTCTTGCGAAGGAAAGTCAAACCAGAATTCTTCCTTCCATTGTTTTATCAATTTTCTATAGTCCCGGATTTGAGTTGAGTTGCAATACTGTGTACCGCGTAGTTGATAAGCCACTAGGAACTGGAATTACTCTCAAAAGCTTCCTTTCCTGATTTTCTTTCATTCTTTCCTTCATTTATTCTTTCCTAGTCTCTTCATATTTTCAACCTTTGTTTTCTTTGTCGTCCGATCTTCTTTTCATCCTTTGCTCTTTCTCCTCTCATTTTTCTTTCTTTCCTCTTTCCTTTCATTTCTTCTTCCCTCCCTTCATCAATTTTTCTTTTCCTTCTTTCTATTCCGCTTTCTCTCTTTCCTTCCCTCTTCTTCCTTCCAGACAAACAAGCTTCCTGCGAAGCTGCTTCGCGGCTTCGTGCACTTTTTCCACCTCTGGATCGGACGAAAGTAAATCCATATGCTCTCCATCTGCAGGCAGTCCAAGAAGTAAACAAGACGAATCTACGGTTGGTGTTGATATTTGTGATTGGTCATACCAAAGAAGACAATTTATTGGCGGTGCTGCTGGCAAGGAAATCAAGTTCAACACGTGGGACTTTGCAGGACAGGTAAAATAAAGTTGAAGATAGTAATTTTTCAAAGACACTCGGCAGATGGGCCTGTGTCTCTGCTCTCTCCAGCAATTTTTACTTTGTGCTCTGATTTTGCCAAAGCTTTATTCTTTTTATTACGATGTATTTACATTACGGTGTTTGTTTGTTTGTTTGTTTGGTTACATTAAACGATTTTTTGTAACATACGGCTTAAATCTTTAAAAAGATCGGTGTTATTTCATTTGTCTTTTAAATAAATGGCTTGGAAGTAACTCAGGATTTTTTGCTGTAAGTCTGCCGTGGAAATTTATTGATATCTTGATTAGTTTCAAACGTCATCAAATTTCTAAATCCTAAACCAGAAAAGCTACAGATTTCTGCTTGCCACCACATTGTAGACGTTGATAAAATATGGTTTTCTTTAAGGTTATATCATTTTTCCTCCAGTGGTTTAGGATTTACGATGATTTTAATTTTTTCAAAATTTTCCATGAATTTTTTCGAAAGTACTTCAATTGCTGCCATTATGAAAAAAATCAAGATATCACAATATTTTTTTGAAAATGTAAAAAATTTATTTGAAAGATTTGAGCCCTATGCTGCAAAGAGTTAGACTTGGGGCAAGTCTAGCAAAGAGTAGGCATATGTCACACAACCATTCTCCTTTTCAGGAAGAGTATTACGCAACTCATGCTTGCTTCTTGTCAAGACGTGCTATTTATCTCCTTATTTGGAAGTTATCCGACGGGTCGAAGGGAATTGACCAATTAGAAGGCTGGCTGCTTAATATTCAGGTAAGTGTAGTAAATTTTCCGTGTATTAAATAGGCTCCGTATCCAAATTTCGGTCGAAACGGTGATTTTGAAGTTTTTTGAGGGGCAATAGCACACAGATGTATACCTGTTTTTCGAAAATGAAAGCATCATTTCGAAGATAGATCTCCGCACTTCACAGACGAAAAATCCAAACATTCATATCTCTTACGATTGCTTGGATATAAGTGGATTTTTAAAGAGCATTTTTTAGTGCCTTGGGTGAAGCCACCAAACAAACTGCAGAAAACAATGGAGAACAATGGCCACGTGCGGTGTCATCAGCCACTAGATTAACTGTGAGCCCTTTCTTTCTTGGAGCTTTTATTTTGAGAAATAAAGATATGTTCGTTGCGTGTGGTACTTTAGCAATTAAATGGTTATGTTATAAATAGATGATTCAAATACACAAAAATAGATTAGATGTTTGAACATCTAATCTATTTTTGGTACTTGAATCATTTATTAAGAATATATTATCATTTTATCTTGATCATTCAAAAGAAATGCTTTCTTCCAACAGTCTCGGGCAGCAGATTCTGCCGTCATCATCGTGGGTACGCATTTCGACGAGTTACAATCGCAAAACCGTAGACAGAACATCGAAAGATATCGAACAAAGATTTACGAGCGTTACGTTTCCAAAGAGCACGGTGGAGCAGTGCGCAGTCTGTTGGAGAAAGGACTCCCTCGTGTTATAGCTGTTACGGAAGTCAGTTCGAAAACGAAAGCAGAGTATGGTATCAAGGAGCTGAGAAATTTGATTTATGAGAAAGTTTTGTCACTCAGAGATACAGGTATCTAAACTGTTTTTTGCTTGGAATTTCGAAAGGGGCTCTCTGCAGGAATAGCCGATTAAAGCTGGATAAATTACTGAATCTTATACAGTAAAAACCCGCTCATAAGAACCTTCATCTATTAAGAACCTACAGCCTGAAATAGTATAGTTTGTACCCATTAAATAAGAACCATTTCAGGCTGATATCTTAACTAGGTTCTTAATAAAGCGTTTCATTCATTCATTGGGAAATCAATGCAACTTTTTGCCAATCAATTTCCTTCGTGGACTCAAAAACATTATTTACAGAACTGTGATAGGCAGGGCCTGCAGGGGTAAATTGGGTAAGCTTGGGTTGAAGTGGATATGGTTAAGAATGTAATTTAATTTGGCTAAGATTTAGATTCGCCTATTTCCCTGTATTAAGAACCTACACCCTGATTACTGGATGTGCCTCATTGCATAAGAACCTAAACATGCTGAGTTCAAAATCTTAGTTTCTTATGTGCGGGTTTTTACTGTAGAACATATCGGAAATGAAATAAGGAATAACCCGATGCTTGGAATTTTACCGGGTGGGTAAAAAAGCGAATATGTTTGGTGGACTGTGGAATAAACAGTACGTGACCGGTATTAAAAAATAAACGCTAATCTATCAGTCAAAAGCCAACTTATTTGTGAACATTTTGCTTGGTAAAATCACGCATCTATTGGATATAAAATTCAAGAAAATGTTAGTGATGGGTTTGTACGAGAACAAGAATTCTACGCCATATTCTGGTCCATGATTTACTTGCATTTGAAATTTAAATTCAATACAATGGTCTGTTTCAGAAATAGAATTTAAATGTCGATGGCAAGTAAACCATGGACCACAATCGAACACGGAGTTCTCACTCTCATAAAAATCCCTCTCCAGCATTTTTCTAAGTTCTCGGTCTGAAAGATGAGTGCTTTCAAAAGACAACATTCGCATCTAAGTTAGTCTTTGACTGATACATTAGCATTTTAGTTTTGAATATCGGCCACGTACTGTTTATTCCACAGCCCACCAAACGTCTTAAATTCTTTTCTTGAATCATCCGGTATAATTGTCATGGATATGCCTCCCGTTCACACGAAAACAGCAAATTTTTACCTGCACAATTTGTGGGGTGAGTGGCCGAGCGGCATATACAGTTTCCATCAGGTGACTGAAGTTAAGCTCGGTCGAGTGAGGTTAAACTTCGGACCTCTCGGAGGCCTGACCTCGCAACTCACCTTGCGTCCTTCGGAAGGGATGCTAAACTAGGGATCCCATGCCTCGATGCGGCATGCATACATAGTGGGCTTAAATTAGCTTTAAGAATCTGGAAATATTTCCAGCCCTTTGAAAATAAATTACTGAAAAAACAGCAGAATTTGAAAACGGAGCTCAAACCACCACAATTTGAAAAGGGCCTTGTGTGAATACCCCGGGGGGGTACATAACATGTTCAGGGTACGGGTATGTGCCGCCCATATGGGTGGGTTTTTGGGCCCAAAATTCTCTAAACAAGGGTCCTTTTTCGGCAAATTTTCCATAAACATGGGTTGGGTTTCGCTGAAATTTGCAAAATATGGTTAAAATGGGCAGTTTTCCGCCAAAATTCAGGGTAGCTTTCTGAAAACCGGGCGACAGACCCCCGTCCATCCACAAGTCATGTACCTCCCCCCGGGGTGAATACCCGAAAAACAACGTTTCCCTAGCTTTCGAAACGGGAATGATTGCTTCTTTAGGCCTAAATACATTCGTTTGGTGTCAAAATCCAGGCTGTACGTTAAGAACACTGCAAAAGACTCTGGAACTGTCAAATACTGCATCGTTTTCAGATTGTGCTGTTGTCGTATGAACACTGGCAAAAATGTTGGTACTGTCGCATTTTTGCCGTTTTCAAATTGTATCAGTATCTTGTCAAGGCAGTCTCTAATAGGTGATCTCCTTGCGCAGCGTTGCTTTAAAGCGAAATATCTATTGATCATTCTTTCATCTTGTAGACGATGCATGTCTTCTGGAAGCCAATGTCCCTGCCAGCTACTTGGAAGTTGAAAGAGCCGTTCTCAAAATTGCTAAAACTCTTAGAGAAGAGAGAAAATATCCTGTGCTGGATTTTAAACATTTCAGGTTGGTGAAATTGTGGAATCTAGCGGATGACCCACAAAAGAGTGCACCGAGAAAACTTTTTACGCATCAAAGAATAAATGACAGAAATCAGTGACTTAGACGTTGTTTGGTAGCTTAATAGCTTGCCTATATCCCTGGTATTTTAGATATTTTTATCGACGTGGCAAACTAGAGAAAAGAACGATTTAGGGCCTGTTTATATGAGGAAAACATTTCACCTGCCAGACCAGGGGCTGAGAGGCGAGGTAAATTTCAGCCACTGTTTATATGAGATTTTTACCTCACCTGTCAGCCCCAGGGCTGAGAGGCGAGGTGCAATGCAGTAAAGTCTCTCATCCGTGTAATCAGCCAATACACCTCACCATACCGGTATACCGGTAGTGTTTTGTTTATATGGAAAAATTTCACCTCGCCCAGGTGAGATTCCACCTCTGGTGAGGCGATATCTCACCATACCGGTGGTGTCACGTTTGTCATATAAACGCGAAGTGGAAAAATAATGGGATTCTATAGGAAGGAGGAATCTTGCCTGTCAGCCCCGGGTCTGGCAGGTGAGGTGTTTTTCCCCATATAAACAGGCCCTTAGTGAAAACAGGCAGAAGCAGTCGAAATACATTAAAACATGGGGTCGATTTGATCAGTACGAGACAATAACGAATACGTTTTGCTTTAGCTTTGGTAATCGAATTTCCTAGTTTACGAAAATAATCCTCGAAGAGTAAAAACATATTTTGTTTTTGACGCGAGGAAAATTCGAATACCACAAGGGGATAGCAAGGGTGAATTTTGTAAAACAAAGGACACAGTTCTGATTACGACAAAGCGAATTGACAGACTCAAGAATAGATTTCACACCTCAAATGCAGCCGACATTAAGTTTTTGATTTCTCTATTTATTTTGATTTGATTGAGTGGACTCAGAGGTGTGAAATCTATTCTTCAGAAAGACAAATCGCTTTGTTCTTTCGGAAACCTGAATCAGTTGTTTCACAAAATTTGCCCTTACTCAAGGGGATTGTTCTTCAAGAATGACAATTTGTAAAATTTAGATTAAAATGAGGTAGCTCCCATATGAATACAAGCATTTTCACACAGAATACTTCGGCCTTTCAACCATCAAATAAAACTATTGCGATAACAATAAAGTGATTGTGCTTTTGTTTCGTTTAAGAAATTTGTCGAATTGAGAGAGTGCATAAAAATGTTCATCTGGTTATTTTTAGAACGAACGTTCAAGAAGAAATCAAATCAAATGGTTTCAGAGAGCTTGAAAATGATGAACTGGAAAATGCCGTCAAGTTCTTACATGACTGTGGTATGTAGCCTTCCATAATAGCTATATTCAACCCCCTCTCTATTAAGTTAAGCCCCCTCTCTATTAAGCCCCCTCTCTAATATGCCCCTCCCTTCAAAGCCAAAATTTTAAATGAGTCCCCGCTCTTTTAAATCAAATGCCAGAGGTTAACAAAGATTTTCCATTTATATAGCTAAACAAATTTGCATGTTAATTCTTGTATGTTTTTGACAAAAGATGTCGAGCTTGTAGAGGGGTATCGCCCTTGTGGAGCGCTTTTGTAAGGAGAGCAGGTTTTCACAATATAAAACGAAATTTGTGAATAAAACTTACCATGAGTATGATCATCTACTCTTCCTCTCCCTTTTCTGTGAATCTTGTGACTAATTATGATTTCAATTTGCCATAATGACATCAATTTGACAAAATGATATAACACAGCGAGGACAAGTCACGATGTTGGAGGTGGCATCAGCAAACTGTTTTCGCGCGCTTTTTGTGAAAAACTAGGCCGAGACTCTTTTATTCAGCGACTTTTGCAGTGCTATCAAATGTGTCAAGATTCGAGGGCGCTCCACAAGGGCGATACCCCTCTATATTGGACTCATAAAATTTTGTCGGTTCTGAAAAATTTGGGGTGAAGAACTAAAGAGCTACCATTTATATCCATGTTTAGAGGGCCCAATTTTTATATTTTGAAACTGTTAGTTTTTCTGCCCAGTTATTCTCCCATCTTTTGCCATAGGTATCCTGCTTCACTTTGATGGCCCTGCGTTGGAGGATCAATATTTTGTGGATCCGCAATGGCTCTGTGACATGCTTGCAAACGTCATAACAATTCGAGATGTGAACCCATTTATCAGAAATGGTATGTTGAATCTCAGCAACTTTATTAAAGTTTTGCTTTGGTCGTTTTAATGCAGTTTTCGAGAAACAACATCCAAGAATAGTACAAGTCAAACGGTATATGTGCCGCCTGTGCCACTTTTGGTACAGTGGGGGATCAAAAATTCAGCTAACGTTGTTTGTACCCATTTCAGGTCAAGTGACCACGTGGGGAATTTCTATCTTCAGCCACCTTATTTTAAAAAGCTGTACTTATAAACTGATTTGAGAAAATGATACTTTTACTCGCAGGTGTCCTGAAGGTTGATGATTTGCGCAACCAGATTTTCAGAGGCCAACGTTTCTCGTCTGCTCACGTTATGAAATACATTGAACTGATGAACAAATTTGAAGTTGCTTTGCAAATCTCCAAGCATTACCTCCTTGTTCCTTCGCTGCTACCAGAAAGGCAAACAGACTGTCCTTCGATTTCCAGCAAAGTATGCACAGACTTAAGGAATGCGATGAATGTCCAGACCTATCTCAAGCAGAAAGTATTCCGAAGGCAATACCGTATCGCTTATGTACCCAGTGGATTTTGGGCGAGGTTGATCACAAGGTAATTTTTTAGTAGATATATTTCATATATATTTCATAAATAGTGAACAATGAAGAAGAGGGACAACATCCACACATATATTTCATATTTGATTCATTTAGGGAGGGTTGCCCTTCAACAAAGTTGTTTTTCAAGGGGCCCTCCATTAAAGGGGCTCCGTCGCCAAACAATGAACAAATCCGTAAACTCGCATGTGTCACCAATTCTCAATTGTTCATCCATTGTTTTCTGCAGTTTGTTTAATGGCTTTACCCAAGCCACCAAAAAGTGACCGTTGAAAATCCACTTATATCCCAGCAATCGTAGAGGATAGGAATGTTTGGTTTGTTCTTTAGTGAAATACAATGATTTATGTCCAAACAGCAACTTTCCTTTTGAAAAAAATATAAAAATCCTATGTGATATCACCTTTCAAAAAACTGCAAAAAGCATCGTTTTGTTTACATTTTGGTGACGGAGCCCCTTTCAAACGTCAACAGTATAATCTGAAATAAAGATAGTTCAAACCTAATTACAAGAGAAACCATAATGTTAAAACCTATTTACAATAATAAATAATTTACATTAAAAGTAAATATTTACAAAGAGAAAACAAATAACAATTTCAGGGCAAGGGCAGACCATACAAAGCCAGCATTAGCCACCCCGGTTGACATGCCAACCAAAAGCGACTGAAAACTGTAGACCTGGCCACCAGTCGCTCCGACCAGGCCTGCTAACCAAGGGCACCCGATGCCTCCGCCACAAGATCCACCCCTGCCCTCTTCTTTAAATAGACCATTTAAAGCTATAGAGCGTGTCTCGAAAAATTTTGCCCCGTTTATGGGGCCGCTGTAGAGTTGCATAGGTCAGGCTTCAACTTTTTATAATTTTTTTTCATCATTTTTTCATTATCATCAACATTTTTATCATCATTGAAGTCTTCAACGATAGAGCGCATTTCTTTCTGTCATTTACGACCAAACTAGAAGCTTTACATGCACAAAGAAATTGATCTGGCAATCATCAGTGCTTTTTGCAGTATGATTCAAAACCAAGTAGCCTTTAAAAGAGCTAAATTTGCTCATTTTAAAGCCAATTACAATATCAGGTATGTCTGCAAAATAATTTAGTCCTTGATCTACTTGACAAAAAAAGAAAATTGAAGATCGGTCGCCCAGTCAAGTTTTAGTGATTTTTCAAACGTGAGTACTTGGGTACTTGGGTATTGGGACACCCGGTAGCTTTTCGATTCAAAGAAATATCTCTAAGAATTTTACATCCACCTTTTTGCGCCGATTTAAAGATTAGGAACACATGCAACATAGGGCTCAAATCTTTAAAAAGGTCGGTGTAAAATTCTATTGCAGTTTTCTTTGAAAATATATGGCTTGCAGGGAACTTAGGTTTTTTGCTGTAAATCTGCCGTGGCAATTTATTGATATCTTGATTAGTTTCATTATGGCGGCATTTATTAAATTGAGGCTATGATGTCATCAAATTTCTAAATCCTAAACTAGAAAAGCTACAGATTTCTGCTTGCCACCATATTGTAGACCTTCATAAACTCTGATTTTCTTGAAGGTTATATGATGTTTCCTCTTTTTAAAAGAGGAAACATCATATAACCTTCAAGAAAATCATAGTTTATGAAGGTCTACAATATGGTGGCAAGCAGAAATCTGTAGCTTTAGTTTAGGATTTGCGATGATTTAAATTTTTTCAAAATTTTCCATGACTTTGTTCAAAAATAATTAAAATGCTGCCATTTTGAAAAAAATCAAGATATCAAAAAATTTCCACAGCAGATTCACATCAAAGTAACATAAGTTCCTTTCGAGCCATTCAATTCAAACAAAAAGGCAATAAAATTTTACAACGACCTTTTTAAAGATTTGAAAGATTTAAGCCCTTTGCTAACACATGCTCATATTTGTGTTCTCTTTGGACAGGCTTATTGCGGACAACCGAATTAGCAAGACAGTAACAGCTTGCTCAGAGCTCATCAGCATCGAAAACGAGGCTGCTGAGGACAAGAAGAAATTCAAAGAGAGTCTTGTACGAGCTGCTCCTCCTGAGTGGGCATGCTGGAGAACTGGGGTCGAGTTATCCTGCTTTGGTGTGAAATTACTTCGTGTATGCCAGCTCAGTGCAAACGACCTTTTCTATGGCCATGATGGTAGGCTTCATTTAATTTTCTGAAGCTTCTAGAATGTAGGAATATACACCGGGGAAGTAAAGAGAATGATCCCCGTTTGAAAGACCACGGCTCCCCCGATATCAAGGCTGTAGTAATGGCAAATGTATTCCCGGGTGAGTCAATAAGAAGGCCCGGCGTTTGAAAAAATGCTGCTTCCTCAATATCAAAGCAATGATATTGAAAATTGTCTGTTTTATTCCCGGTATATTCAGTCAGGGTCAGTGATTTACCCGGCTTTAATGAGGCATTCCTTCCGTCGATATGAGAGATTTTCTACAGAAAGCCCCTTTCGAAAACTTGCAAAAACGAAGGAAAACGATGAACGAAATTCCCCTTTGTTTTCCTTCCTGGCAATAATGACACTCACATGCATTCATGCATTTTGTCCTCTTGGGAGAATGGAATCCCCCTGAATAAGTTATTCATACTAGGGGTAAGACTTTTTCCTTCCCCCAAGAGTATACCACGTGCTAAAGTGTTCTCAAGTCATTGCTGTAAGGTAAATACATTAAGGAAACTTGTTTATGATTTTAGCACGTTTTTAAGGTTTCACGAAGGGAAATTTTTCAGAAAATTCCTTATAAAAACTTAGCAGAGCGACCGATTTCAGCCAGGAAAAATTCTAAAAGTCATTGAACATGTTAGCTATTCAACTAGAATTGCAAAAAATTTTTTACCGGGAACTTTTTCTGGCTCACCCGAAATATTTGCCGATATCATCGTCTTGAAATTCAGGGAGCAGTGGCCTTTCAAATGGGATCATTATTTGTTTTTAGTCGCCCAGCGATTAACTTCCTTTCAAGATATTCAAATAAAAGAAAGGAATAATAGAATTGAACGCCACCGTTATTAAGAAGCTCACCCCATATTGTATGCTAGCGATAGTTCAGGATCTAATTTATTCAATTTATTCTAATTTATTAGGAGATGCAAACGATGAGGTTTTCGTTGGTGATATGACATACAAAAGTGGAAGGACTCCAATCATTGAAATATTGGCCCCTGCAGTTCGTCTTGTCATTGAAGTGAAAACAAATCCAAATGGTATGTGATCATTTGAAATACTACCCGACATTTATACCTCAATAGACCTTTTAGCTATTCTACAAAAGAGCCTGAATCGAGCGTTATTTTATACGCGAGGCTCGATAGAGTGGTGTTAAGAGCTTCTATCACTATTGTGCAAATTCGAAAATTCTACAAAGATAACTTTGTAGAATTTTCGAATATGCACTTTGTAGAATTTTCGAATATGTACATTATTGATAGAAGCTCTAACGCCACTCTATCGAACCTCGTGTATAAAAATAACGCTCGATCCAGGCTCTTTTGTAGAATAGCTAAAAGGTCTATTCATCTACTGAGTGAGTAAAATAGGAGTTGAAATGTTTACAAGTTCGTAGTTCGCTAGCTACTAATCAGATGCTTGAAATTCATTCAGAATGAGTGCAGAGTTTAGAATGAGTTTGGAGGAACAAGGAACGAACAAAGACAGATTTTGTAATACAATAATAGCATCAGCTGCTTTGATTGACACCTCAGTTCAAAGCGATTAGTGATCGCAGACAAAGGAAATTCTCTCAACCAATAATTCAAAACAAGCAAAGCCGCAAAAGTTTCTCTGAAACCCAGGTAGCTAGCTCGCTCGTTGTGCATTCCAGAAATTGTTTTTTTGAGCAAGCACGAGCATAGATCGAAAGAAGAAGAATATATCTACACATCTGCCTCGGGCATTTTAATTTGTTTGGTTCAGAAGCCGATTGGGAGGCGATTCAATTCTCTTACTTTTTGGGTGTAATAAAAACGCTTATTGCTCAGCTTCTGAACCAAAGAAATAAAATGCCCGTGGCAGGTGTGTAGATATACCCTTCTTCTCTCCATATATGCTAAAATTTGCTCTTGAAAACAATTTCTGGAATGCACAACGAGCACGCTAGCTACTTGGGTTTCAGAGAAACTTTTGCGGCTTTGTTTGTTTTGAATTTATGGTTGAGAGAATTTCCTTTGTCTGCAGTGACTAATCGCTTTGAATTCAGGTGTCAACAAAAGCATCTTATGCTACAGTAAATCCCCGCATATAAGAACCTACTTTTTTGAGAGCTAGGCTGAAATAGGTTCTTATTTTAAAGGTGCGAAGACAAATTTCAAGGTATAACGGTTCTTATTTGAAGAGTGTCTTGCGTAGGCCATTTTAGAACCTTCGCCAACGATTTTCAGCCCTATCATTTGTTTTAGCAGGGTTATAATATATCTAATAACCAATGCTAAGCTTTCAAACTGCAAGGGAGGAGATTCAAACTTTAAAAGCCCACTGGGACAAAAATGAAGTTAGCAATGACAATCCAAAATCAACTTTGCTACCCCTGCTATAAGATCATATTTTTCATCAAACTGAAACAGGTTCTTAATTAAAAGGTGCATAAGTTAGGAAAAACAGCCTCTAGTTTCTTATTTTTGTAGGTTCTTATATGCGGGGATTTACTGTATTGTGTTACAAAATCTGTCCTTGCTCAAGGAACGAGTACTGATAGCTAATTTTTATGGTCCAGCAGTTCTGGAAAACTTTTTTGTGGTGTTTTAGGCTCGGCGGTTTTGAGAAAAAAATAGCAGATGATTTAGGCCATATTGAGGTATAGTATGTGATATCAGTGCGTGATACCTGTATATGGGATCCATGACCCAAAAGGTCTACCCTATCCAACTCAACTTAGAGTCGGTCTCAGCAAGTTAAATTTTCATGAACTTAAATACAATTTTAAAGATACCACAAATCCTATGTGTCCGACAAATAATGGTATTGAAGATACGGAACACTTCTTGCTGCTCTGCCCTTGTTTTGATGTACAAAGACGAGACCTCCTCGCTGGAATCTATGCATTAATAGGACCACTTGGATATGTAGATCTTGCAAATGAAGCTTTACTACAACTTTAATTGTATGGCAATAAAGATTTTCCCATTTCACTAAATAGACAAATTGTTGAGCTAACGCTACATTTTATCCATGCAACTGGTCGATTCGAGTGAATTTCTGTAGCCACTTACCCATCCCTTCATAAGCCACCCGGTTTTTGTCGCATAGTTAAAGTAGTTTCTTTTCCTTTATTATCTTTATTTAATGGCCTCGGGGTAGACACAGCCTTTTGCTCCCTGGGGTTGATCGTCCTAGTAGTATTGTAGAGTAATTTTGTAAGTAATGTAGTTCGTAATCTGTATTGTAAATTTTATTTGGAATATATTATATAAAGAAAAAATATCAGTGCGAGGCCAATCCGTTTTGGGAAGCGCAGGGAAATGAGTAAGCGTTGTAGCTGTACCAGTTCAGTCAAAAAGCGAGCTATGGATTAAGTCTAATCATCGACCAGCAATAGAGACTAGAAGATACATAAGACCAAAAGTTGATCAAAAAGACCGTATTTGCCTGGTGTGCAAAGTAATTCATTGTCTTATGACTTTACAGATTGATGAGACAAGCCGCTGTCTCTATTTCGATGAGATCATAAAGCTGAGTAGCTGAGTTGTAATTGTATCATTCAAGCCCTAACTATGCGAGAATTGCAGGAACTTTTGCTTGGCTTGTGAGTCAGATATACAAAATTTGCCGTGCAGTTTTTTTTTTACTCTAGTGTGAACAAATATAATTGTTTATTTTACATTTCACAAATGGAGAATGTTTCTAGCATGCCAAAATGTTTCTAAAGTGCTTTTTATTTGCAGACGAAGTTGGTTTTAGAGTTGTCACTGTGAAGGAAGATCAACCACAGACTGCATGCGAACTACTCGCACTTACGGTGGAGCATTTTGATAATCTCTTCACTGATTGGTTCCCAAGCTTCGAATCACCGGTGCTTCATTGTGAAAAGTCAATCAGGCGAATCGGATTGTGTCCAGGCTGCTTGAAAGATAAGTTAGCAAGGACCCGACAAGATATTTTAGACGAGGTATTTAGAGAGGAAGACCAGGGTGCATCGAATCAGGAGCCTACTGGTGCTGCTGCCGCCGCGGGTGGAACGGAGCAGCTCAGAGGTACATCAGGAGTAAGAAGGGGCACCAAGGGGTCAAGGAACGGTGGAAGTGACTCGCAGAAGGAACATCACAATGTGAAAAGAGCGTCAAGCGAAGGGGGGCGAGGATCCCAGCAGGAAAAGCAGGTTGGAAAAAGAAAGCAGAACAAGAAAAATTCCCAAAGGGACAGTGAAGATTCAACGAGTGAAATGGGGGTCGAGGCTAAAGAAGTAAAAGTGGGGCAAACGGAAGGGGAAGAGAATTTACAAAGCCCTCGGGGTTCTGACAGGAGCGAGAGTAATGCCAGTGAATCGTCGTTGGGCAGAGATGGATCGGAGAGGGGCGATGGCTCTGAGACAAGAAGTCGATCGGAACAGGATACTGCTCCACAAGAGGCGACGGGAAAAGACAATGCCAATGATGACCATGCTAAAGGAAGCCAAGGAGATGCCAGTGCCGGAGGTGAAACAGGTGCTAGGGGCAATCAAGAAGAAGACGGGGCAACGAGCCAAGAGACAGCGCAAGAAAATGGTCAAGAAAATGGGAGAGATTCGGCGTCAGGAACAAATGACCCAAGCATGCAAGAGGATGCTCTGCGTTGTATTAATGGGTTTGAAATTGTGGCAGCAATGAAAAGATTAGATGCAAATAAAGATCTTCGCTGTGCTATTCATGGAAATCTTGAATTTAGAAAGATTTTTCCAGATTTGGTATGTACGCAATTTGCTTTTTAGTTTTGGATTTTTGCATGGGGCAGTAAATAGGTTCCAAAATATTTAAATTGATGAAAAAGATGGGTGTAAAGTTCTATGACGTATTTCTTCAAATTGAATGGCTTAAAAGTAACATCAGCTAATTTGCTACAATTCTACCGTGGGACTTCTCAGAAATCTTCAATATTTTCAAAATTACTGCGTATTCTATATTTCAACTCATTGAGGACGTGACGTCATCAAATTTCTATATCATGAACCAGAAGAGTGAAAGAATTGTGAGAAAGAATACCGATGAGTAAAAAAAAACAATCCCCGCTTGAAAGGTCACTGCTCCCTGATTATCAAGGCAATAATATTAAAAACTGTGATGTCTCATTGCCAAATTGTTCAATTAGATTCGGTAATTTACCCGGCTTTAATCGGCCATTCCTTCCCATGGATATGGGGGATTTTTAGCAGAAAGCCCCTTTCGAAAACCTGCTAAAACGAAGGAAAACGACCAACAAAAATTTCCCGTTCTTTTTCTTCCTTGCAGTAATGACACTCACATCCGCACGGTTTCTTTATTTGTCTTTATTAGTTCCGCAGTTCCATGGTCCACGGGTGAAAAACATGTTTCAATTTCTAGGACCAAGAATGTCTTGGAAAAATTTTCTGTGAAAATCTGATTCTCCAAACAATTATCCACTACTTGACAGGTCATGTTATGTATTGTATTTACACTCACATGTATTCATGCATTTTGTCCTCTTTGGAGAATGGAATCCCCCTGAATAAGTTATTCATACTAAGGGAAAGACTTTTTCATTCCCCCAAGAGGATAGCACGTTCTAAAGCGTTCTCAAGTCATTGCTGTAAGGTAAACATATCAGGGAACAAGGACAGATTTGGCAAGACAATAGCACGAGTTGGTTTTGATTGACACCGCAATTCAAAGCGATTAGCGATTGCAGACAAAGGAAATTCTCTCAACAAGAAATTCAAAACAAACAAAGCTGCAAAAGTTTCTCTGAAACACAGGTGCTAGCACGCTCGTTGTGCATTCCAGAAATTGTTTTTAAGAGCAAACATGAGCAAATATCGAAAGAAGAAGGATACATCTACACATCTACCGCGGGCATTTTATTTCTTTGGTTCAGAGGCTGAGCAGTAAGTGTTTCAATTACACCCAAATATATAAGAGAATTGAATCGCCTCCAAATCGGCTTTTGAACCAAATTGATTAATTGCCCGTGGCAGATGTGTAGATATATTCTTCTTCTTTCGATCTATGCTCATGTTTTCTCTCAAAAAGAATTTCTGGAATGCACAATGAGTGAGCAAGCCACCTGGGTTTCAGGGCAACTTTGCGGCTTTGTTTGTTTTGAATTATTGGTTGAGAGAACTTCCTTTGTCTGCGATCACTAATCGCTTTGAATTACGGTGTCAATCAAAAGCAACTCATGCTATTGTCTTACAAAATCTGCCCTTGTTCTTTGAATTGCGGTGTCAATCAAAAGCAACTAATGCTATTGTCTTACAAAATCTGCCCTTGTTCTTTGAATTACGGTGTCAATCAAAAGCAACTCATGCTATTGTCTTACAAAATCTGCCCTTGTTCTTTGAATTGCGGTGTCAATCAAAAGCAACTCATGCTATTGTCTTACAAAATCTGCCCTTGTTCTTTGAATTGCGGTGTCAATCAAAAGCAACTAATGCTATTGTCTTACAAAATCTGCCCTTGTTCTTTGAATTACGGTGTCAATCAAAAGCAACTCATGCTATTGTCATATAAAATCTGTCCTTGTTCTTTGAATTACGGTGTCAATCAAAAGCAACTCATGCTATTGTCTTACAAAATCTGCCCTTGTTACATCAGGGAAAGTTTTGCTCATGATTTTAGCACGTTTTTCAAGGTTTCTCGAATGGTCATCTTTTAGAAAATTCCATGTAAAATCTTAACGGAGCAACTGATATCAGCCAGGAAAAGTTCTAAAGGTCATTGAACATGTTAGCTATTCAACTAGATATTGCAAAATATCATTGCTTATATATCCACGGAGCAGTAGTCTTTCAAACGCCGGGCCTTTTTTTATACTCATCCGGTATATACGAACGCTTTAGGGAGTTGTCATGTTACAGGGGTGGAAGAATTTTTGGAGGGGTATTAAATTTTCTAGGCTAGTTTTAATGGGTTATCTAATTCTTTTTGCTAATTCATGAAGGGGTATCAAAGTTTTGAAGATATCCCCATCATAGATATAATTATATATTAATTGCAAAATGTTAAATTTTTCTATTGTGTGGTGTGTGCATGCAAAAGTTATTTGAAATCATATTGGTAAGTGTTCTTTGATTCCTCGATCTTTTCCAGTTTCCTTCCAGTTTCCTCTGGGTTACATTATTTGGCACTTTCAAGCTCTTGGTCCAACAAAACACCCTTTTCCTCAAATTTCTAAATCCTCTTATATGGAGCTTTGGAATAATATTGCAAAGTTTCCTTCAATCAAATCTTCCTTCATTACCACACTGTATATGGATGCATGACATGAGTAGCACTATTATTGGGGTATGAAATTTGCTCAGTATTTCGAAATGGGGTTTCAAATATTATTGAATTTAGTGAATGGGGTAAGAAAACTTTTCCAGATGTGCCCAAAATTCTTCCACCCCTGCACCCAGCATTAAAAATGACAACTCCCTTACAAATTCTCTTTCAATTGCTGGGCAATGATTGGTTGGCCGTGTTTTCCTTAAACGGAATCAAGATAAAGCTTCAAACGTGTTACTTGCTACATTTTCTCTTAGGTTTTCGAAGATCTCCCGGACGGTTATGTTTTCCAGTCCGACCAAATAAAGCGTGGAAAATTCATAGCAGCCGGTTCATACGGTGCGGTATTTAAAGGATCCCTGAGACACAATTATGAAACAGTCGACATTGCAATAAAAGTGCCTGGAAACACAGATGCAGGTGGGACTAGGAATAAAGATGCCGTCCTGGATGCAGAGAAAAACAAGAAAATGAGGGAAGGGGCTCTCACCGATTATTTGGGTGGTGTTTACACGTAAGTAATAATGTGTTTGCAGTTTGTGTGTACCAAATTTATGTGCTCCATAAAAGTTGTATTTAGCCCTCCTCTTTTGAAGCCCCCGCTTTAAATAGGCCCCTCCCCTGCTAGCCAAAATTTTTAATAAACCCCTCTCCTATCCGTTAACTGTCCCTTGCCCATGTCGAATTCAATGCGTTACTACAGATTTTTCATTTATCAAAGAAAGTGATTTAAAATTTTCGCATTATTGAGACTATAGATTCGTTGAATCTATATACCGTAAATCCTCGTTTATGCCCCCACCTTCGAATAACCCCCCCCCCCCCTTCGAATACGCCCCATCTCATAATTAGTTGTGACAAATAAGCCCCCGGGGTATTTGAAGTCCCGCAAAAGGTTGAATTCAACACAAATTTATTCATTCTTTGTCTTGGTATCATGTTTATCATAGTTATTGTTCAATATTACATTTTCAATATTTCATTTTCTGTGAATCTGTTGTTCAAAACTGATATGTTTTTCACTTTTCTCCACACCCTTATCAGCTTGAATCCCAGTGTGCCATCAAATATCTACCTTATTATTTAACAATTTCCCCCTTCGAATAAGCCCCCATGCAAAAATTAATTTTTTCAAGTAAGCTCCCAGTGGCTTATTCGAACAAGGACAGATTTTGTAAGACAATATCATGAGTTGCTTTCGTTGACACCTGAATTCAAAGCGATTTGCAATCGCAGACAAGGACATTCCCTCGACCGGTAATTCAAAACAAATAAAGCCGCCAAGTTTCTCTGAAACCCAGGTAGCTAGCTCACTTGTTGTGCATTCCAGAGGTTGCTTTCAAGAGCAAACATGAGCATAGATCGAAAGAAGAAGGATATATCTACACATCTACCTCGGGCATTTTATTTATTTGGTGCAAAAGCTGATTGGAAGGTGATTCAATTCTCTTATTGTTTTGGTGTTATTAGAATACTTACTGCTCAGCTTCTGAACCAAATATATAAAATGCCCGAGGTAGATGTGTGGATATTTTCTTCTTCTTCCGATATATGCTCATCTTTGCTCTTAAAAACAGTTTCTAGAATGCACAACGATTGCGATAGCTACCTGGGTTTCACAGAAACTTACGAGGCTTTGTTTGTTTTGAATTACTGGTTGAGGGAACTTCCTTTGTCTGCGATCGCAAATCGCTTTGAATTCAGGTGTCAACAAAAGCAACTCAAGCTATTGTCTTACAAAATTTGTCCTTGTTGCTTATTCAAGAGTTTACGCTATTTCATCAAGCGAATTAAGATTATTCCTTTCTTTACAGGACGGTGCGCCAAGAATTGTCTATTTTAGTTCCGGTCAATCATAGTCACATCTTACGTTTGATTGGTGTAGCCCTGTCACCAAGGTGCCTGTTGATCGAATTTGCCCCAAAAGGTAGTCTGGACGTTGTGTTATCTGATTACAAAAAGGCGGGAAGAAAGCTGGATCCATATTCTATGCAAGTTTGTATCATACAAGTAAGTTGTACATTTTCATTACCTTTTTTAACTTGACTGGAATTATTTCTAGTTGTTGCTTGCTACTTTAGAATAATTTGAACAAGTAAAGGCCACGATACCAGCGTCGATTGTCGGATCCGAGGATGCTTGCAGTGACGAAAAAATGAATAAGTTTAAAGGCAGAAACACCGCAATGCGACAAAAAACAACAGCAAATATGATGAATTTATTTTATGCCAACATTTCGTCCTGCCATGCAGGACTTCTTCAGGGCTGTAATGTAACAGGTATAAGAAAAATTTGAATATTTACAGCGATTTGAAAAGGAGAGATAACACGTGATTGGTTAGATATGATGGCTACACAGAGGTTATATATTGCTACTTTAGGCCTGCTATGCATGCGGTATCCAGGCATGGCGCCCCTAGTTTAAATCCCTTCCGAGGGACGGCGAAGTGAATTGCTTGGTCACCCATACGGATTTTGACCTCACGCGACCGAACTTAACTTCAGTTACCTAACGGAAACTGTATGGGCGGCTGGGCCACTCATCTAACTAATATAGCACTTATGGACACTGCTATAGCGCATCTTATCCTGTTAGTTTTGTGAAGGTTAAGAAATGAAAGTTTTTCAATAATCACCAAAAAGTAATGTGACTGCTCATAAATTGTTTAGAATTGAGAAAAAGACTTTTTATACTCTACAAAAGAGTCTGAATTGAACGATAAATATTTTTCTAAATTTTGAAGAAATTGAAGAAATGTCCTGAATGTTTGTTTGTAAAGGAATGCACAAAGTGAATATGCACAACAGGAATGGAAGCTCTAACGCCACTCAACTCAGTCCAACGTTTTGTATAGAAATGTCAGAACATATCGCTCGATCAAGACTCTTTTGGAATTCCTCTTTTGGTCTGTTTCCAAGTCAACATTTTATAGTTTTGTAACAATTCTTTATACATACTTTAGGCTGCATGTGCTTTGGAATATCTCCACGACCAGAGCATCATTTACCGAGATTTGAAATCAGAGAATATTCTGGTCTGGTCCTTTCCCGAACCCGGAGCAACCAATTCTTCGAGTATATTCCTAAAGCTAGCTGACTACGGAATAAGCCGAGCTGTTGCTATCACCGGCGTGAAAGGGCACCTGGGTACCCCAGGATTCATTGCACCAGAAATCATCAAATATCGTGGGAAGGAAAGTTATACGAAAAAGGTAAGGCATCCTTTGGATTATTAACACTGTCGTTGGTATCGCACGAGCTCTATTAAGCCCGCCCTCTGTTAAGTACCCCTCTCTATTAAGCCCCCCTCTCTGATAAGCCCCTCCCTTCTGAGCCAACATTTTTTAAAAGGCCCCTCTCTTTTCAGCTGCCCTCCACTTATATCCAATTCCAGAGGTTACCAAACATTTTCCTTTTATTGAGCTAAATATGTGTCGAATTTATGTATTTGACTCTTAAAAAAACTGTATTCTATACGATTTGTCCGAGGAAACATCTTTGTCCCCCCGTGCAATAGGTTAATGCTCATGCGCAGTAGTGTTTTGAGTTGGAACTCTGACGGGCGCATGAGCATTAACCTACAGCACGGGGGGACACATACGTTTCCTCGGACAAACCGTATCTCGTCTCCCCAACGAGTACTTCATTTGAAAGATCTGGGCAACAACATTCCACACGATCAATTTGAAAGTTTTGCAAAGATTCGACGCTTTTTCTCTTTTGGACTGTTACATAAATCTAACTCTAAATCGAAATCGAAATCTAAACGTAAATCTCTCTATATAATCATAATATCGAAACGCGGTCTCTGGGATTATGGAAAATTACATAAAGTTCCCTTCGAGCAATTCAGTTGAAAGAATAAGGCAGCAGCATTTTACACTTTCAATTTTAATGTTTTGCAAAGATCCGACGTGTATGCTCCCCAGAAGTAGAAAAGACCGAATCGAATCTGTTCTGACTGTAAGATCAGAGGATTACACCACTGAGCCACAATGCATTACTCATTTTCTTGTTCAGGTTGCTTCGAATTAATATTTTTCATTGTTTTTATCCTTAGGTTGATTCATTCTCGTTTGGATCCTTCATCTATGAGTTGATTTCACAAGAGTTGCCTTTCCAGGAAAATTGCTCACAGGCTGACCAACTCATGGCGGATAGAAAGCGGCCAAGACTAAAGTCTCGGGTATGAAAACATTCTTATGAAAATGGATGCGAATTCTTTCTGCGAAAATTAATGTCCTATAGGCGAGAGCAAGTTTACATCAGTGGCGGACACTTTGCCAAATATTGGGGGGCGAAGCTATTGTTTTGGCTAAAAAGCATTGTTTGCTTCTATTGTTTTCGAACAAAAGATCTTTGTTCTAGCCAACATTGGGGGGGCGATCGCACCCCCTCGCCCCCCCCCCCCCCAGGTGTCCGCCACTGGTTTACATCAGATGTCTGATAAGGGGAATAAATAGGTTGTTATGTAAATTAAAATGCAGAGGGGCATAATTTAGAAGCCATCGACGAATGAAAGTTGTTTGGTTCAGAAGCCGATGAGGAAGCGATTGAATTCTCGTATGTTTTAGATGTAATTAAAACACTAACTGCTAGAATGCCCGGCAGATGTCCTTCTTTTTTCGTTATATGCACATTTTTGCTCTTAAAAACCATTTCGGGAATGCACAACGAGTGAGCTAGCTAGCTGGGTTTCAGAGAAACTTTTGGGGCTTGCTTTGTTTTCGTTTATGACTTGACCAGCGGGACATAGAATTCCTTTTGTCTGCAATTGCTAATCGCTTTGTACTTAGGTGTCAATCAAAAGTAGAGGATCCTATTGTAACATTATCTCTCCGTGCTCCTCCAAGTAAGACCTAATGCATACGTAACTGGATTTAGTTATCACTATATCTTCTCATTTCTTTCAGGATAAGCGAGTTCCAATCCCAGTTTTATCTCTGTTGTACAAATGTTGGGAGCATGATCCTGATGACAGGCCTTCCTCTGCAGATATTCATGCTTATGCCAAGTTGACTGAGTTTTCAAGGCTTTTCGATGATCTAGGTATGTTGGCTGTCTTGTAAATTCCGTCCTTGACTCTGCAATTTACCAATGGGCTTAATCTCACTCAAAAGCGATGTTTTACTGGACTGATTATATGGTCGTAGTTATCGCTATTGAAAGGCTGCCGGACGCTCCTAACTACGACTCATAATCAAACGCCATTATTTTGAAATGACTATTTCTGCCTCGTTTTGATAAGGGCCTAGGCAACACTTGTATTTTTCTAATGAAACACTTTGAGTTGAAAACTTCACAGTAAATTAGTTAATGCTTAGCGAAAGCAACAAAATAGTACCTACGTACAAAGATAGACGTTGTCCCCAACTGTTCTCATGGTATTCTTATTTGTAAGACTTTCTGTCAGGCCAAGTTCCGTGAAACTCTGCTTTGAGCTTCGAGTTTCACAGTTGAGCGGTCTCGGTTTGGTGTAGTTGTCTCATTTTGAATAGCGATTAGTGGGACTCATTTTAATCAGTCTAATGTTTTGCAGGCATTTTTGCGCATTATGCGCCTGAAAGTTTGGCGAAATCTACCGGGTAAGCCAGAAAAATGTTCCCGCTTTTGGAAATTCATAGCACCAAGAGTATTTTACAGATTTGAATGATGGAAATCCTAGTTAAAAGCCAAAATATCAAGCTATTTTTGTGATTTCTTGCGTTGTTGTAAGCACAGAAATTATGGGTAAATTCAATTTTACAAACATTTCTTGGTTGTAAAAAATGCCTGAAGCAAATAGTCTTGTGCCCGAATATCTGTCTGAGTTATTTGTAAAAAATATCAGCTCTCAACACAATGGGACTAAGAAATACCGAAGCTGACTTGGGTGTTCCTTTCTTCAAAACGTCAAATGGGCAGAAGTCCATTTCATTTCGAGGGCCTAAGGCTTGGAACCAATTAAGTTCAGATGTCAGACATGCACCCTCCCTTTCAACTTTCAAAAAGAGGCTAAAAAGGAATTGTAGAGGGTTTTTGGTTTTTCTTTTTACTTTTCTTTTGATAAATTTAGGAACATTTCTATTTGTATTTATTATTTATTTATATTATATTAATTGTAAATAAGGCTTAACTGTAAATAAGATTTTAAATTTGTTTTAATAGTATTTTGCACGGCCCCCTGTAAAGCAGTCTCTGCAGACTGACGGGGCTACCGTGGTTAAAAAAGTAAAAATGAAATGAATGAATGAAAATGAAATGAATGAAGATGGGCACAAAACACTGGATCAAATCGTAAGCATTTTCCTCACACAGAACAATAACCATGGGCATTTCACCTCACTCAGAAGTTATACCAAATAGTTTCAAACAGATAACTGAAGATTTTCGATCCGATGGCTTTAGATATCGCTCTGCTATCTCTCATTCGTATCTTATCTCTCACCTTTGAAAATTGTATTTGCTTAATTGCTCTGTGCGAGGTAGTATTTATTGTTTGATCAAGCTCCCTCTTTTTCTTCTCTTAAGAACAAGATGAATAATTGTAAATTGATTGTGATTGATTGTAAATAAATTATTTGTGGTTGTAATTAGTTTTTTTCTCGTTATTAGGTTTGGTACCGGGTGAGTCAGAAAAAAGAATCCCCATTTGAAAGGTCATGGCTCCCTGGATATCAATGATATCGGCAAATGTATAGTTTTATGGTAGAAATGCTCAAATCTACTATAAAATTTACCTGACTGAAATCGGCTACTCCATTCTGTATATACATTCTGCAAATGTATAGTTTTATGGTAGAAATGCTCAAATCTACTATAAAATTTACCTGACTGAAATCGGCTACTCCATTCTGTATATACATTCTGCAAATGTATAGTTTTATGGTAGAAATGCTCAAATCTACTATAAAATTTACCTGACTAAAATCGGCTACTCCATTCTGAAATTATGAGGGATTTTCTCCAGAAAGCCTCTTCAAAAACCTTCAAAACGTGCCCAAAATCATGAACAGATTTCCCTAACATTTCTGCCTTACAATGCCTTACAGCAATGACTTGTGAACGCTTTAGCACGTGCTATCCTCTTGGGAGGATGAACAAGTCCTCCCCCTGGTATCGATGCCCTATTCAGGGAGATTCCAAGAACAAAATACATGAATTTATGTGAGTGTCATCAATTTTAGGAAGGAAAATGTGCTCATTGTTTTCATTCGTTTTTGCAGGATTTTTGAAGGGGCTTTCTGCAGAAGATCACCCATATCCACGGAAAGGAATGGCCGATTAAGGCCGGGTAAATTACTGAACCTAATTGAACATATTGGCAATAAAACAAGACACTTTTTAATATTATAGCTTTGATAGTCATGGAGAAGTGGCCTTCCAAGCGGGGATCCTTTTTTCTGACTCACCCGGTAGATTTTGTATAGTTTTTGGCACGGGCCCCTGAAAATCAGTCATGTTGACTGATAGGGCTACCGTGCATAAATAATTTTTAAATGAAATGAAATGAAAAAGAAATGTTTTAGGCCTTTTTTCTTACATCTCGCAACCATGAAATTTTCTTGTATTTTTCATTATGGATGGTGCAGTGTAATTAAAGTATATAGTTGTCGTAGTTTTTTCTATCTTAATAAAAACATCTCTTAATCAAATCAATTTGTTGCAGAATGTGAAGATACTTTTCGACTACAATGCGCACTCACAGCTTTCAAGGGAAGAACAAACACGGTTATAGATTGTCCTGACACAAAGACTGTCATTGGATCGGAGCTTTGGTTATTTAGCAACGATGGAAGGGATTTAGAGAAAGGGGAACCACGTGGAAATGTCACTGTTTTGAATTATGCTGATGGGAAATGCAACATCTTGAAGGTACGATTTCCTAGACTGATTACATGGCCGTATTATCGCTATTGATAGGCAGCCGAACGCTCTACCTACCCAGTATGAGCGGTCTCTGTTTGGTGTAAGTCTCGTTTTGATGATCGATTACTAGGACTCAGACCCCGTTTACACTATGCCAGTACGAAATGAATACGGCGGCATGAAACTGTGCCGTATTTGTTTTTCTGTCAAAACGCAATCGCCGTTTACACTATACCGGCACAAAATGAATACGATAGGTTTTGACCATGCGCAGAGTGAGGATTTGTCAAGGCACATGCTCTCATTTGCCAGATTATCGCCTCGATGTGAATCCGACATGAAATGATGCCGTATTCGCCGTTTACTCTATGCCGGTTCAGCGACGAAGCCAGTTAGTATGCCGTATTCATTTCGTGCCGTATTCAAGTGAAAACTATGCCGGGATAGTGTAAACGGGAGGCCAATACGGCATAGTTTCATGCCGTATTCATTTCGTACCGGCATAGTGTAAACGGGGTCTCAGGGTAATCAGTCCACGACTTTCTAGCATAGGTTCCAAATCTTGAGAAAGGTTGGTGTAGAATTCTATCATATATTTCTTTAAACTGGCTTTAAAAAGGGCTGGATCACGTAAAGTAAACAAACTTATTTCGAAAGGACGATTTTGCTGCTTTTTTGACAGGCCTTATCACACAGATTTTCCACTATTTTTCTCAAAATGAAAGTGCTATTTTGAAGATAGACTCTCGAACTTCGGAGAGAAACAAACGAAACACCCATATGTTGTAAGATTGCAAAGATATTGGTGGATTATTAGTAGTAACTTTATTGTGGATTCACCCCACCCACCAAAATCTGTTCAGAACACAATGGCCACGTGTTGGCAACAATATAGATTATAGAGATAACAGGTTTGTTTACAGTTACGTGTCCCAGCCCCTTTAAAGAAACTTTAGCTATTTCACAATAATTCTGTCATTGTAATTTTCGGACATCTTAAATATTTTCAGAATTAGAATGTTTTTCTTCTTAAGAAAATGTTAAAAGAAGCTTAAAACTGTTATAATTTCTAAGCTTTTTGAATAAACATAAATATTTTTCAACAAAACAATAGTATTTGGATGTCTGCAGTTTGGTATCAAACAAAAGTCTTTCATTTTTCTGGTGTACGATTTAGAAATTTGATGAGGTTGTATCCTCAAATGAGTTGAAACATAAAATACGCTGTAATTTCGAAAAAATATTCAAGATTTCTGAAAAGTCCAATGGTGTGAATATACATTAAGTATCTAAAGTTGCTTTCTGGTCATTCAATTAAAAGATATGTATAATAGAATTTTACACCCACCTTTGTTGCACCGATTCATAGATTTGGAACCTAAGCTCGACGTCGTTGTCTAAGAGTCTGTTTACATGGATCTTGGGTAGTATCCTCCCTGGGTCAGCTCAACCTGCCTCAGTTAAAAAAATTCTGTTTATACGAGCCCGGGGTAGCTCTGTGGCGTGGTAAATAACCAGCCTGGGGCAGCTCTGTGAGTTTGATTACTGGACACATGGCACGTTGGCTCTTTGTTTCCCTTTCGCTTTCATGATAATTCCTTTTGCCTAAATGACCCCAGGTTGGCTACTTTGAAGCGTTTACACGACCCTGCATTCAAATGGAAAAATTCTACAAAAAGCCAACTCGCCTCAACAGGTGAAACTAACTCCCGAGAAGGGTTACCCGCCCCGATGAGTTGACTCGGACTGGCTACTGCATTCATGTAAATACTTAAAGGGATTTGACTGAAGAAGGGCTGACCCTGCTCTGCTTCAGGTTGGAGTCATCATTTTCCCATCATGAATGTATAATGTTTTCTTTGTAGAAAATGCAGCTGACAGACATCGTTCTTGTTGCCTGTGTCGTTGGCAGCACTGTTTGGATAGGAACGAAGTCAGGATTCATCAAAGTCTTCTGCTCAATGACATATAAGCCATTAGCTTTAGGTCGTGCATCAGGATCCAGTAGTATCATCAGTATTCTTCATTCGCCTGTGTGTCATTGCGTTCTGATTGGCCTAACAAATGATTCTATTATGAGCTACAACGACAACGTCAGTGCTTACATACACACGATCCCCCAAAACGAGGTCGCAAAGCATTTTGGGAACACTAGATACCGTGATCCTATTCGAGAACTCATTGCAAACAGAGTACATCCTGGGAATTCTGTGTACAATCCCATCCATTGTTTAGCAGCAGTGCCAAGTCGAGCCAGAAGTTCCCGGATAGAGGATGTTGTGACGTATTATGGATCCGGAGGGGAACCCCTAGCTAGCTCGTCACGTGAACATACAAATGCATTTGATGATTATATGAAAGAACGAAAACCAGAGGAATCCCCAATTACGTATGAATTATGGTGTGGAGTTGATAAAGGACTGATCAATATATTCGATTTGAAGGAGTTAGACAAGGTACGTAGGACCCTATTCTACCAGAAGTCTTTTTATATAATACATTCCAAATAAAATGTTACAATACACATTACGAGCTACATTACTTACAAAATTACTCTACAATACTACTAGGACGATCAACCCCAGGGAGCAAAAGGCTGTAACTACCCCGAGGCCATTAAATAAAGATGATAAAAGAAAAGAAACTAATTTAACTTCTTTAGATACGTGACAAAAATCGGGTGGCTTATGAAGCGACCAGTTTCATGGATAAAATTTAGCGTAAGCTCAAGAATATGTCTATTTAGTGAAATGGGAAAATCTATATTGCCATACAATAAAAGTTGTAATAAAGCTTCCTTTGCAAGATCTCCATATCCAAGTGGTCGTATTAATGCATAGATTCCAGCGAGAAGGTCTCGTCTTTGTACATCAAAACAGAATTGAAATAAATCATTGAAAGTTGATCATGATTTTTACAATTTTAGAGAGTCCTAGCACCCATTTCGCCCATCATGGTTACGTTCATTTTCTATAAGAAACTAAGGTCCGGGGCTGGTGGATAGTTTCTTACATTTTAGGACACTTATGCTACCAAAAGTTTCTGAATGAGTTTCTTATATTTTCAACATGGGAAGTGTAGAGTTAATTCACTTTTGTTAAAGGCCTCCTAAATTACTTAGTATGGTCTCAAAACAAGTAATACCATAATGCGCTCACAAAGTAATATAAAAACAATCGCTGTTACTGCATACTGTCAAAACATCTTTGAATGACCTGGGAAAAATTAAGCTACAAATTGCAAAAGTTTCTTTGCTTTTTTAATTCAGGTAGGGTATCTTAAGTCTCGAGAAATATGAGGATTGTAGTTTTTGAGCGTATCTTTTTATTCGAAATGCAAGCAACTTGAATCATTTTCGATCAAATCAAGTAACCTCTGGTTCCGATAGCTTTAGGGCCATGGGACCTCAGATATGGAACTGGTTGCCGAATGAATTTGAATTAGCTGCTGACTTGAATGGTGAAAAATGGGATTCTACCCTACTTGTGAATGTAAGGCTTGTCAGTTCAACGGTATCCTGTAAATTTTGTCCAGATATCGCCTGTATATTAGAGTATTTAACTTATCTCTTAATTCTTTTATTTCTTATTTATTCATTTATATATTCGATTTAGATCGGTTGTATTAATGTAAATATGTATAGCTAGGTAAAAATCAAATTAAAGGAAGTTATTAAGTTAAAGGAACAAATAAATATTCCCTTGTTTTCGTAGGTTGATATTCTGGCAGCTCCAGGAGGTGAAACAAACAATCCTACCCTTACAAATTTGAGTGTGAAATGCATAGAAACGAGGAGAAATTATCGGACATCTAACAGCTCGAATAGTCCATCGAATTCACCCAAAACGTCTCCGCCATGCTCAGTCTGGGTGGCAATTTATCCTGGAACATTTGTATATAGATGGAATGTAGATGAAAGGACATTGGAAGCGAAGATAGACACACTTCAGTATTCCTCGGAGCATGATTGTGAGTATTCATTTTTAGCATTTAAATGGACTATGGGTCTGCCTTTCTCTTCTTTCATTCTTGAAACCTCAAATGTTATCCAGTAAACGGTTTGAGGACACAGGGCAAAGCTATTAATTTAGTGTGATCTTGTCAGTTGTTAGTGGTCTTTAAAATTCAGAACAATGGTCTTGAAATTCAGACATCAATAACATCAATTTTATGTAGAAAGTTAGAAGCAATATATTTCATGAATTTATGTAATTTTGTGCTGCTTTTATTTGCAGTGAACTCAATAAAGCATCCATCTCGGCCAAGGACGCTGCAAGGTGAGCCTTTCATCCGTATTAATTCGATATTCCAATCTAGAATATTTCTCCAAAGTGCAAAATGCCGGGTGAGTCAATTTGTATGCCCTATTTGAAAATAGGGACACTATTGGTGACTCACAGAATTGAATTCCTGGTCATGGTATTTGTAAACCGCCATGAAGTACGCAAAACAGTTGCCTAGGACATGCTTTATTTACAATTGATTGAAATTTATATTGCATCTTTGGTGACTGACTTAGATATATTTTATTCATTTGCAGCACCACAAGCTCAGATAAACACAGTCCTCGTCGTCGAAAATGAACTTTATATTGGAACAAGTTTTGGTTTCATGATCGTTTGTGATAGCATGTCACTAGAACCCTTGTCGATCATACGCTGCTTTTCAGAACGACTGGACTACCTCGTTCCCTTGCAGATGACACTGAACAGAGGCAATACAGGGAGACACCGAGAACAGCTTGTCCTGTGCAGTGGTCGAGGATGTCTTGATAAATGGAACAGAGGACAGCGTTCGAGGCCCACGGATAAAAATAACTGTACGATTTTGTCATGGAATGTAGATCGTTGGGCTACGTAACTTTGGTAATTTGGTAAGCATATGAGGCAGTTCAAGCCCTGGGGTGCTTGGTATATTTTGCTGACGTGATCTGCACTCCTTTTCGAGTATCGTTTTTGCCTCTTTTCTAACGCCGGGTATCGAAAGAAGGCATTTTGTCTAGCACCAGCAGTGAACAGGGATCTTTCGTTAGGGAAGGTTGTTAATTCATTTTTTCTGTGTATTTTTGACGCTATAGAGTATCTATTTCGCCGATTTTTTCTAAAGCCGGGAGAGAAGATTCTAGAGCCAGGTGATTAAATTATTTCTTGGAGTGCAGGTCCCCATACTAATGAGTATCAAGTAGCCCTGCATCCAAATATGACTGAACATTTCCTCCTACTGGGGGGCTGTAGCTCATTTTGCCCTTCTCTGGCGCCACCCCTAGTCAAGAAACGTAATTAAAACGAATCCAAAGATAGCAACTATTTTGACGTTACATCTGTAAAGCCAAATATGTTTTTATCTTTTCCAAAACATCCTGCAACGAGTTCTGTGCTGGAAGCTTTGTGTTAATGTTGAGGCCAAGATTACTTGGTGGCCAAAATTACTCGGGCAAGTAACTGTGATCCCCCAGTGGGAAAAAATGACATCGCAAGCAGGATTTGAAAATGTTGATGAAACGAGGTGTTCTTGTTGGGCCGATATTGTATTATGCGCAAAACAGGCTTGTTTAGTTCTGATTTAAAATTAAAACTTGTGTTTTGAAATTTCGTTACAGAAATTTTGATTTCCAAGTTACCATATATTGTTGACACAGTGTGGCTTTACTTTATAGCTTTCAGCTTTGGTTGGCTGAGACCTCCTTCCGACAGTCATATAAGAATTTAGCGTCCATCTTTTGTAGAATTTTTTACCTTTCGTTGGTAATATTTTATCAAACGAATTAATTGTTGTCACACGTATTTTTAAAACACACTTTTTATGAGAAACCATATTTCTGATCAGCAAATTCTAAAAGCAAGAGTGCTGGAAAAAGTCATTTGAGAAACTTTGCCATTTAGTCAAAAGGATATTTTTGCTTCTTTTCTTGTGGTGCATTACTCGGTATTACTTGAGTAACGTTTTTTCGTAATGTTCTAGCGTCATATTCGAATCCCTCTACATTCTCAAAAGAGTTGACAGTGTTGTCTTAAAGATAAACAACACTATTAACCCCGTTCAAAATGCACAAAGAATTTAAATGCAACACGATAGCCTTTTCTTTGAAAGTTTAATTGATTTTGACATTGTTGGAGAACGATAAAAGTGCTGTTGTCGAAGCAACCATTTATTTTGTCTTTCCCTTACCATAAATCAGCAACCACTTGTCAGATTGACTCAAACGATGTCTCAAACTCTAAGTTGAAGCCTAACCTATGCAACTGCGTAAGAACCGAGACAATTGAAGCTACAGCTCCTCCACAGCAGCAACAACGCTGCGCAGTTTTGGGGTTCCCTGCAAAGTATCTTTATTATCAATTAATACACCCTAGATTTTATTACATAGATCTGTTGTTGCTTTAAGCGCTTACGTTTTATTTTATTTGAACAGTAATTTGACACTCATGGACGTGATCATTTTTGACCAATAGATTTATGAGAATAATATAATATTTTGTAAGTAGGAATGTGAATTAATATTCTTTTAGAAAGCTAAGTTGTTGTATATTATATTGAATGCTGAATAGATTTATACGTTGATCGTCAAAATGTAGTTTGGCAGTTGATAAAGGTAGATAGAAAGAGATAGTTTCATGTTTTGTAAATTTCAAGATTAGAGATGATGTACCGGAGAACGATATTGAATAGGTTTTGTGTCTCATGTCTGTTGATGCCCTTGTTGCTTTTTCTAGCAAGCTTGAAGGTGTTGTGGCGCAGTGGTGTAATCCTCTAACTTTGCAGCCATAACAGTCAGGCGGAGTGGGTTCGATACCCGGGAGGACCCCACCACTTGAGCGTCATGACAAGGGGTCGCAGACTCGATTTGGTCTGCTCTATTTCTGCGATCCTAGCGCTTGGCGCTGAAAACCACAACTTCACCTTCCCCTTCATTGATGGTTCCTACTGGTGGATATTCACTAAAATCGTAAAATCCAAATCAAAAACGCCTGAATTTAAAAGTGTAAGAAAAAACTTTCTGCTATGAAACAAGGAGAATTTGCTATAAAATTGGAATCCGTTATATATGAAATAGAATGAAGGCGAAGTTGCAGTTTTTAGCATCGAGCGCTGGGATCACAGAAGTAGCTAAGCGCTGCGACCCCTTGTCGTGACGCTCAAGTGGTGGGGCTCTACCGGGCATCAAACCCTGTCCGCCTGATTGTTCTGGCTGCAAAGTCAGAGGATTACACCACTGCGCTATAACGCCTTCAATATATCACCTGAGATTTGCGATAACGCAAAATTCCTTTGCAATACATTTCTATTGTTGTTATTCGCGGTCATTTGCAGGTGACATCTGATTTAAGACAGAGTGCACAAACAATTTTCTTGTATGCGTGTTGCACAATGTTTCATTAAATACAAACAAATAACAGTACAGATAATTGTGCTTTGAACAGAGTTTAATTTTGAACGATGTTTCGGGCTTTTGAAATATGAAATGTGCTGTAATTTCGAAAAATATTGAAGATTTCTGAAAAGTCCAACAGTAGAATTATGGATACGTAGCGAAAGTTTCTTTCAAGCCATTCAATTACAGTAAATCCCCGCATATAAGAACCTTTTTTTGAGATCCAGGCTGAAAAGGGTTCTTATTTTAAAGGTACAAAGACTAATTTCAAGGTATACCTGCTCTTATTTGAAGAGTGCCTTGCGTAGGTTGTTTTAGAATCTTCACCAAAGATGTGCAGCCAACAAGGACAGATTTTGTAAGACAATAGCATGAGTTGCTTTCGTTGACATCTGAATTCAAAGCGATTTGCAATCGCAGACAAAGGAAATTCCCTCAACCAGTAATTCAAAACAAACAAAGCCGTAAAGTTTATCTGAAACCCAGGTAGCTTATAGCTAGCTCACTTGTTGTGCATTCCAGAGGTTGTTTTCAAGAGCAAATATGAGCATAGATCAAAAGAAGAAGGATATATCTACACATCCACCTCAGGCATTTTATTTATTTGGTTCAAAAGCCGATTGGAAGGTGATTCAATTCTCTTACTTTTTGGTGTTATTAGAATACTTACTGCTCAGCTTCTGAACCAAAGAAATAAAATGCCTGAGGTAGATATATCCTCCTTCCTTCTTCTTTCGATATATGCTCATGTTTGCTCTTAAAAACAATTTCTGGAATGCACAACGATCGCGCTAGCTACCTGGGTTTTAGAGAAACTTGGCGGCTTTGTTAGTTTTGAAGTACTGGTTGAGGGAACTTCCTTTGTCTGCGATCGTAAATCGCTTTGAATTCAGGTGCCAACAAAAGCAACTTAAGCTAATGTCTTACAAAATCTGTCCTTGTTGATAATTTAGGAAAAACAGCCTCCAGGTTCATATTTCCGTATGTTCTTTCTTATATGCGGGGATTTACTGAAGAAGAAATATCTCAAACTAGAATTTTACTCGTTTACACCGATTCAAAGATTTGGAACATATGCTTTTCAATTCTTAATTGGACTTAGATTTGTAAGACAATTCTTTAATATTTTGCTTTTTTCAGTGAGAAAAATGGGAAAATTAATTAACAAAGTGGAAAATGCGCCGAGGGCAAAAGGGGCAAAACTGCGAGAGCCCCTGAAATTTCTGGAAAGGAAATTTCTATGGGTGTAACCATTTGTATCCCTGTGGTTCTCAGTTGGAACAGGGAGCAGCAAGGCAGCAATGGCGGATATTTTGGGTGGACAACTTGGAGAGAAATTCAAGCAAGAAAAGTATGCCTCGAACCTCGCAGTCACTCTCAATACTTTCAGAAAGAAGAATTATATGTGTGATATTGTCTTGGTCTGCAAGCAGAGGGAATTTCTCGCTCACAGAAATGTTCTCAGTGCCGCAAGCCCATATTTTAGGCAATGCCTCACAAGTGACCTGGAATCGTACACAAGTCAAGGTAAAGTGTTGGTGGATTGTTTGAAGATTTTGCTGTAGTTTTCAAGATGGTGATTAAGAGAAGTTTGTTTGCAATTTATGGAGAGAATGTTACAACAAGTTGTGTTAAGTCCATTTGATTTGATGCCCAATTCAAATTGATGGAAATTTTTTCTTCTCCCTTTGCTTCACTTCAGGGATGTTGGATGGAAGAAGCACATTTTTAGGGGGGAACAGCAGATGTAGAAGGAAGTAAAATAGGGAAAAAATTATAATTTAGACTATTTTCAAGAAGGCAGAAGGCATTAGCTCTCTCCTCTGCCCAGGGGGCCTGTATGGCATGGAGAGTGTGGCACTTGCACACTCAAGAGAAACGATAGGCTATTCAAAACAGACAATAAGATAAATAATAGCGGACCTGTGCTCAAGATCTTGGCAAAATTGCCGTAGTAGCTAGGGGGAGGAGTAACTTGAGTTTTTGCAATGGCCGGGATATGCCATTCAACTTTTAGAGAAAGACCTATCCTTACAGATTTTTGTTCAATTTGATTACCCATTTTGGTTACCAATTTTATTCAATTTTGATTATCCATTTTTGGGCGGAAAACATGTTGAACTTCCCAGAAATAAAGTTGCATCGGTACTTTAAACCACAAACAAGGGAAAGTCCGAGAGATAAATGAATTTCCATATTTTTGAAGCTGTTTTATCGGAAAGTAATCATAACTTAAACTGACCAAGCAGCATCTCAGTGGATAGCCGAGCCTTTCAGCTACATACTGATACCTTGTTTGTGTTCATAGCATTTTGCTTTCAGGAAACTATGTGCAATCCAGCTCGTGAAGTTTCTTTGGGTCACCCACTAGTCTTCTGGGGGTGCTCCATCCCCAGCCCCCAAATCCTGCCTTTCAGGAGGTGTTGTGACCAAATACCATCCTAGCCTTAACCTACCCCAACTAACCCTAACATACCCTAACTCAACATAACAAGGACAGATTTTGAAAGACAATAGCTCAAGTTGGTTTTGATTGACACCGCAATTCAAAGCGATTAGCGATCGCAAACAAAGGAAATTCTCTCAACCAGTAATTCAAAACAAACAAAGCCGCTAAAGTATCTCTGAATCTCAGGTATGTTGCTCGCTCGTTGTGCATTCCAGAAATTGTTTTCAAGAGTAAAGATGAGCATAGATCAAAAGAGGAAGGATATATCTACACATCTGCCTTGGGCATTTAGTTTGTTTCGTTCAAAAGCCGATGGGGTGGCGATTCAATTCTCTTATTTTTTGGGTGTAATGGAAACACTTAATGGTCGGCTTCTAAACCAAAGAAATAAAATGCCCGTCGTAGATGTGTAGATATATCCTTCTTCTTTCGATATATGCTCATGGTTGCTCTTGAAAACAATTTCTGGAATGCACAAGAAGCGCACTAGCTACAGATTTCAGAGAAACTTTTGCGGCTTTGTTTGTTTTGAATTTATGGTTGAGAGAATTTCCTTTGTCTGCAGTCGCTAATCACTTTGAATTCACATGTCAATCAAAGCATCGTATACTGCTGTTGTGTTACAAAATCTGTCCTTAAAATCCCCTTCTCTAAAATTTCAATATGAGCAGAGTTTGATACGCTAATTGTCTTTTCATCACAGGTGTAAAACTGGAACTGACTGACTGCATTCCGACAACAATCATGGAAGATCTTCTTCAGTTCATATACCTTGGAGAAGTTTGCGTACACAAAGAGAACGTAAGACCTTTGATTGCTGCATCTGACTTTTTACAGATGGTAAATTTAAAAGATTTGGTTTGTAGGTTCTATGAGAAAAAACTTTGTGCTGCAAATTGCCTTTCAATTTCTTCGTTAGCCGATGAATTTAATTGTGAAACTTTGAAAAAGAGTGCTGATAGTTTTGTGTATCAGCATTTTGCTGATGTGAGCCACTCTGATGAATTTAAAGCTCTTAACGTTGATCAAGTGCTGCATCTCATCAAAAGTGACAACGTTAATGTGAAGAGGGAGGAAAGAGTATTTGAGGCGGTTATGGGCTGGGTTGAGTTTGATCAGGAACATAGATCAAGATACATTCTAAGGCTTCTTCAAAATGTTCGTGTTCCTCTCATTGACAAGTATTATCTTTTTGACAAAATTGCAAACAACACACTGATTATGCAGGATGATGACTGCAAGGAGCTCATCATTGAAGCCATTAATTTCCAAACTTTGAAAGATCGTAGATCACTAAATTCAAGCATGCAAGCAACTCCAAGATTATCCCTAGACCTCACAAAGATTGTAGTTGCCTGTGGTGGTGTCCAAGATGAATTAAGCACAAAAGAGGCTCTTTGTTATGTCCCAGAAGTCGATTTTTGGTACCCCCTTGCACCACTCCACCATGAAAGGAACAATTTTGGAATAGGTGTATGTGATGAGAAGATTTATGCTGTAGGTGGGGATGTTGAAGGAAGACCGCTAAAATCTGCAGAATTTTATGATTTTGGATTAGACAGCTGGACGGAAGTTGCAAGTTTGCCAGCGCCCACAACAGGACATGGGACAGCTGTATTCAATGGAGAAATATATGCTGTAGGCTGTGGTATTGGAGAGTCAAGTTCCGATTCTGTTTTGAAGTACGTTAACTCATCAAATAAATGGGTTGCAGTCAGAAATTTGAAAGTTCCAAGGCGGGGTGCATGTGTTGTGTCACATTTGCACTTATACGCCATAGGTGGGTATGGCCCTAATGGAATGGCTCTTGCCAGCGTTGAGAGGTATGACCCTTACGTGGATGAGTGGGCAAAGATCTTCCCGATGAATTCTTCAAGGGCCTATGCAAGTGGTGCTGTGATTGGCAACAAGATATATGTCATCGGCGGGGAGTATGCGATGTGGTCATTCTACTGCTCCGGAGAGGTGTTTGATATTACCTCTGACGAATGGCATGCAATTGCTGATGCCTTTATTCCTCGTTCTTTCACTGGCATTGCTGATATCAATGGAGAGATTTACATCTTTGGAGGCATGAGGAGTATGACTTTGGGGAATGATAATGATGATGATTTTGTTGATGCGTCTGAGTGCTGCGATGTTGAAATCTACAACCCAGAATCAAATGATTGGAAAAAGGGATGCCCGCTGCCAATTGCAACATCAGGTATTAAATGTGTTTCTTTTTACACCTCGAAGCATGCTGTTGAAGTAAGATGTGGGATTCATTTTCCTAGAAGTGATAATGCGAACAGTAAAGTATCTTGCTCATTGAAGCAACGATAGATTTAGAAGTTATCTTTAAAGTTGCACGTTTATTATGTGAAACTTGGATTGGGTAAGCCAGCCTGTAGAACCAACAGTTTCATAATTTGTTTTGCAGATTTCTACGTGTTAGCAACAAAACGTTTGTAAATTGTTTTGCTATTTTTGGATCAGGGAACTTTGATAAAAAATTGATACAAGTATGTGTCTTGTGTTGCGCCCCGTTTGTGTGGCTACCGTGGACGAGCTATAGTTTTGATTATGTCGGTTTTTTACACTGTAGCATTGGTCAGGCTTCAACTTAGAGTTTGACACCGCTAAAGGGGCAGTTGGACATAACGCTGCGCGGGACATTTGGACTGTATTTCTGTGGAAAGTGCTTAGGCTAAGCATCGACTCGTCAGTGGAGATTTTCGAGGGGCGTATCACTCTGCAAAAATCTCGTACACCATCGGCAAAAATCCTTTTGTTTTCACGAAAAATCCGTGAAAATCCTATTGTTTTAAATAATCTCGTCCGCCTTTTCGGAAGAGTGATACACCCCTCGGAGATTTTGAATAGGAGTATCGCATGTTTTCATCCACTGCCATCGTCGTCGCTCTTAATAGACTTGAGAAATGAACTGAATTATATTGTTCATCCACCGGGTATCCCAAAATGATGTATTATCGTTTGATTGTTTATATGTCCATAACCGATGAACCGATTTTCAAAAACTTTATTTCATCCGATTGCCGAGTGGCTACATGGTATTTGAGGATATTGGTTGTGGTTTAGGCCGATGTCTTTATGTCGAGAAGAAGACCTGCTCAAATTCAAGCCTTAGATGGCATGAAAGAGAAACGGCCTTCTAGAAAATCTGAATAGGACGCTAGAACCTGTTCTTTGAAACATTATTTGATTTAGGACATTGCTGGAGAACGATAGAAGTGCTGTTTTTAAAACAACCACTTATGCAACTGTATCAAAACAGGACAAAAGAACGTACAGCTCCTCCACAGCGGCCACACCAACGTGGGACAAATATTTAGGAAATCCTGTGATTCTTTATTTTGTTCGAGTTTCTTGTGAAAAACGTGTATCGCTGTTGCCTGATATTTTTGTATTATTAGAATTGATGATTTTCCGCCGGAAGAGTCAGAAAAAACGTGGGGTGTTTACCAATTTCTTTCATGCAGTTTTCTTTGTAATGTTATTATTGTAATGTCAAAGGGAATGTAAGCATATATTCTAGTTCACCCAGTGTATGTTGAATTGAATCTTTATATTTAAATGCATGCAAAAACGTATAATCCTGTATTTTTCCTAAGTAACATTTGGGAATCAATTTTTTTATCATTTGCTGGAGACGAACCTTTTCCATATTTAATTATCTTGGGTTGAAATTTTGTTATTTTAATTCATTGCCAGATTTGCATGACATATTTTTTTAAATTTAATTAACTTGGTTCTGAAGCAGTGGCGTGGTGGCAGGGGAGGCCGGGGGGGCCACGGCCCCACCAGTGAGACTTTTTGAGGGGGCGCCAAAACGATCCACAAGGAATTTGAAAAACTTTGCCATGACTGGACCTCTCCGTCGATACATGTAGAGGTTCAGGTCGATTGACACCGTACACTGTTCACCGAAAAGATGTAAAAGAAACGAGAAAATTCTACGGTCAAGACCAGTCTCGGATTTAAGGGAGCAAATGGACGCAATTGCTCCCCTTCATGTGCTCAGCTTGGCGCTCCCTTTTTGGTGAGAAGAGCGCCCCTTTTCCTTTCCCAATTGCACTCTTTTCTGTTGCGTTCTAACTTCTAAGTGTGGGGGATCATGTAAATTAAGGCACTATTTAGTTTAACGACAAAAATGTTCTCAAAAAGGAACCAAAAATTTTCACGCGCGCCTTCGGCGCGCTTACTATTTCTATTTCTATTTCTATTTTTACTTTTTTAGGCACGGTAGCCCCATCAGTCCTAAAGAACTGCTTTTCAGGGGGCCGTGGCAAATAATTAAATACATAAGAAAAACTGAATACCCAAAAAAATTATTAAAACTAATTATTTATGAATTATTTTTCAATCTTCTTTTAAAAGTGGCAAGGGAGGGTGCCTGTTTTACGTCATTATCAAGCTGGTTCCATAATTTAGATCCACGAAAAGATATACCTTTTTGCCCATTGCTGGTTTTCCGTGAAGGTAACAAAAGATCAGTTTCCGTATTTCGCAATTGCCTGATATTTCGAGTAGAATTTTTGACGAACAATCTTGAAAGATATTCTGGAGCAAGACCATTTAGCGATTTCTACATGATTGTGGCAGTTTCACTCTTAATAATATCACTTATAGTTGGCCATTTTAGATTGTGTATCAATGGCTTAGCAGATGAATCAAAATTACTTCTTGTAACAATTCTAGCTGCTCGATTCTGCAGCTTTTGAAGGGTCTGCAGTCTTGTCACCCCACAGTTCCCCCATACGGAACAGAAATACCTAAAATGAGGCTCTACGATGCCCCGATACATCTTACTTAGGGTATTTTGAGGTAAAAATTTTCTGGAATATTTCAGAAACCCTATTCCACGAGAAACTTTAGTACGGAGACTATTGATCTGCTCGTCCCAGTTTAAGTTCTTGTCGATTATTACACCCAGATATTTTGTCT
The DNA here is from genome assembly GCA_039566865.1 of Aurelia coerulea. Taxonomy (NCBI): domain Eukaryota; kingdom Metazoa; phylum Cnidaria; class Scyphozoa; order Semaeostomeae; family Ulmaridae; genus Aurelia; species Aurelia coerulea. The sequence continues at coordinate 21,730,651 of CM076953.1, read as the reverse complement.
GATCTACATTTTTAACTTCCTTTTACTTCCTATTGTACTTTCGGCGCCGTCTTTGCAGGTTGCCCCCTTCAACTTCGGGCTGAATCCGACCCTGGCCGAGACGATGGAAGACTTCAAAGATGTCCAGTGGAAGAGAATTTTTGAGTCCTTTAACGCCAATCTGTAGGGCGTCGTTGCAAACTTTTCTGGGGGACTGAGGGATTATCAGATAAGGACCTCCGTTTTCCAAAATGGGCAGTTCTAATTCCATTACTTGCATTTTTTTTTTTTTTTTTCATTTTAACATCTAGACTTGCTACACAATACTGGAGCGTCGTCCTAACAAAACTACAAACTAATTAATCTAAACAATTACGATTACGGCAAATGTAATAACAAGTAATAAAGTGAATAAAGATAATAATAAATGAACAAATAACTAAATCTAAGTTAGTGGTAATAAAGCAGAATGGTAGTTGTCGCGGTCACGGTCCGGTCTGTAAACTGTTATTTCGAGACTCGAAAGCGTCTCTGGTGTATTTAGCAACTTCTTGTACCAACTTTATATTTTCTGTTGAGAGGAGGTATATGAATTTTTGTCTCGGGTCCATTGTACCGAATGACTTAACTTCGTTTTCAGCTGTTTCAAAAAGCTTTTTTCGTTGAACGCCATATGCTCGACATTCAACGAGAAAGTGAAGTTCATTTTCCACCTCTTGATTGTTGCAAAGGCGACAATGTCTCAACTCTGGGGGGGTATTGTCTCTTCTGCCTGTTTCAATGCGCAAATTGTGATTGCTACAGCGAAGCTTAGCCATACTCTTAATAAGGCTTCTATCTTTTAACTTGGTGTAAGTTTCTGCCTGGAACCTACATTTAAAGAGCTTATAATGGCGAAGCTTGTTTCCTCCTAATTTGGAGGGCCCAACTGATGAGTTGATTCTTTTTCTCCAGAAAGACTCGAAGCTTCCTTTAATAGCTTTGTCAACAATGTGACGGAAGCGATTTGGCCTAATCAGTTTTAGACGCGGAATGTCGAAATGCATATCAAATAGCCTGAAGAGATATTGGATTGATGAAATCCAACCAAACTGGCCATTTTTGTGGGCAGTAATGCTATCATTGAGAGCTTTCTTTACTAAGGTACTTTCCTCGAGTGAGAGTAGCCTATGGAAATATAGCAGTGCCTGCCTATAACAGTTCAACTTCAGTGGGAGTCTTCCAAGCTCTCCTAATGTTGCCATGTTGCTGGCACTTCTGTTCAGTCCTAGCGTATTTTTAGAGAATCTCATATGTTGCGATTCAATTTCATTTAGGTGAGTGTCAAAGAAAAACTGTTCGTAGTCTTTGACCTGATCCAGTCTTTTTAACTGGCGTGGGTTGAGCTGAAACCAAACCTCTGAATTATACGTTAGAATGGGTCTCAACATTGAGTCAAACATTTTTAAACAGAGTTCAGTGTCAAAGTCTAACTTGCTTAGGACTGGTCTCAGAGAAAAATATGCTTTTCGTGCTTTGTCAGCTAAGTTTTCGATAGCGGGATTAAAAGAGCCTGATGAGGATAGAACTGTTCCAAGGTATTTGTATTTGTTAGTTATCAGCATTTTATCCCCTCCCAAAGAAAAAGAAATATCCTTCGGGATTCTGCCAGTTTTATTGAAGATGACTATATTACTTTTCTTTTGGTTAACTTTAAGATTCCATTTTGAGCAGTATTGAAGTAGCCTATCAAGGCATGTCTGAAGGCCCTGTGCCGAGTTGGAGAGAAGAATCAAATCATCTGCATAGAGTAGGTGGCTAAAACTAAAACCATCTAAACTGACCTGATCGCAACAACTACCAAATTCTGATCCTAAGGATCAGAATGTCTTGCAGTTCAATGACAAAAGGGGCAGTTCTAAATTTTCACATGTGTGATATTACAAAATTTTCGAAAAAGAATATTCCTGAATCATCAAAAATCTGAGCTCAATTCTATGCAAGGCCTGGTTTAGAATATTAGGTAGAATAAACAAAGTTTGCATTTCTAGATGGCAAGGATAACAATTTTAATGGCATTTCACACAATTCGGAGGTGGGCAAGGGGCTCCCTTCTCATACCATTGCCAGAGATGGCTCTTCGAATTCTGCCAAATCCGTTGAGAAACTTGAAGGTCTTGAAGCAAGGCAAAAAAACTGGTATATGCTATACAAGTAAAGAAACGGCAACTTCTTTTAAATTCTAATGTCATCTTAACCATTCTAAGTTAATCTAAGCAATAAAGACCAAAAATTTTCTGCTCGCTTCGCTCGCTTTTCCACAAAATGCTTTTTTACTGTAAAATGGGATCCTTCAAAATTCAAATACATTGGATAATTTGTTTGAAAGGTGGTTTGAGGGAAGCCTCGACAAGTTTATTGATAGAGCATGGTAATTTTTAATTATCCCTATGACCCATAACCCCCAAACGTAATTCTCTGGTATAAACATCCATATAGTTGCATACACCATGTACTCAGGGCCAGGGTTGTGTTCGATATTTTGTAAAAATGGGATCCTTTGGTTGAGCTTTGCTGACTTCAATCAAGGCAAAAAATGAATTTACAACACAGAAAATTTAGATATTGTTTTCCTGAATCCAGAATCATTTTTTATTTGAAAACTGTTCGATTCTGATGAAGATGATTTATATTATGAGAAGAAAATATGCACCTAGCTAAACTAACAAACACACAGTTTCATTATGATTTGCAAAGCAGCATTTCTAATGTTTGAGGCACGTCTGGGGCCTTCTAGTAAAATAGGATTCTGACCAATCCCTTGGAGAGGGGGCGCCAAAAATGATCTGGCCACCCCAGTGGTAAACGGCCCACCACGCCACTGTTCTGAAGGCCAGTTTTCTACGTCAGGTTGGCGGTAGACTCCTTTTGAGAAATAGGAACGAGGTTTGGTCCTGGGGGGGTACTTGACTTAAATTTGTACGGGGGTGTGCCCACGAAAAATTTTTTTTTACCCTGCTCCAGAACTTTTCGCTCAAAATGATAACCTGTTCCAGAAAAAATTGGTGAAAAGTATACTCAAAAACGTTAAATTTGACCAAAAGACGACCCGATCTAGCAAAATATTCCCCTTTGACAAGTTTTGACAACCTGCTCTAGAAAAATTGCCTTATTTTGATACCCTGTGCTAGAAAAAATGGGTGAAAACGATACCCTTAAAAACGGCACATCCCCGTCGGACAAATATACTAAGTACCCCCCCCCCCTGGGGTTTGGTCCGATGCTATGCTGTATTTATGTATTTTTCAACTAAGAGTACGTGATGGATTGGAATGAATAAACTTTTGCTTGATAGCGAAGAAATTGAAGTAGTTTTGTATTTTTTCTCATGTTTTTATGTGCTCTGCAAATATAGGTAAATCCGTTGTTACGAAAATTCCCTGGTAGTGAAATACCTGACATAGGCCCATAACACTTGATCAAATCACAAAGACGCTCTTCACACAGTACAATAAAGGAAGTACAATTTTTCGTTTCATGGTTGAGTGAGAGATATCGTCTGCACATTTATTGCCATGGGATTGAAAATCTTCAGTATTTATTTGTTAAGAATCTATTTCTTATAACTCTTGAGAGAGGTGAAATGCCCTTGGGTGTTGTTCTGTGTGAGATGCTTTCCGTTGTTTTACTTATGCGTAACAATTGCTGATGCTAGAGTAACAAGGGCAGATTTTGTAATACAATAGCATCAGCTGCTTTGATTGACACCTCAATTCAAAGTGATTAGCGACTGCAGACAAAGGAAATTCTATCAACCAGTAATTCAAAACAAACAAGCCCACAAAAATTTCTCTGAAACCCAGGTAGCTATCTCGCTCGTTGTGCATTCCAGAAATTATTTTTAAGGGCAAACATGAGCATAGATCGAAAGAAGAAGGATATATCTACACATCTGCCTCGGGCATTTACTTTGTTTGGTTCAGAAGCCGACTGGGAGGCGATTAAATTCTCTTATTTTTTTGGGTGCAATTAAAACACTTACTGCTCAACTTCTGAACCAAAGAAATTTCCTTTCACTTTCCCTTCCAAGTTGTCTGGAACACAGCACAGGCTATTTGATGCTGTCCTAATGTAAAACAGAACGAACTTCAAAATGTATCAATGAAATGCTGCTCGCTTTCATGGAGAATCGACAAGGAATCGTAGAACTCAGTTCAGCTCTGGGGAAGCCTCGTGTGCCGAGACGAGATATCAACTCGTAATACCGGCCGCGTCAACAAAAGTTAACACATTTAGCGGGCTGTGGAATGAAAGTATGCAACCGATATTCAAAACTGAAATATTAATCTATCAGTTAAGGCTAACTTAGATGTGAACATTTTGTTTGGTAAGATCACTCATAATTTAGACCCATAATTTAGGAAAATGCTTGACAGGGGTTTGTATGGGAATGAGAATTTCATGATCGATTCTGGTTCATGATATCCTTGTCATTGAAATTTTAATTCTCACCATTGTATCAAATTTATTTTGTTTCTTTTGTATCAATTAAAACAGAAAACATGCAACAATACAACTACTGTGCCACTCATTGCAGGAAAGGACACGTAGTCAGCGAGTTCCCACAATGAGTGACACTTACAATTAACTAAAGAATTTAACGCAAAAGAAAAATTACCATTGAAAGGAACAAAAAACGAAAAGCCTGATCGCTGAACAGAACTGAGGCTGCCTCAGAAAACGGCTGACCGGAAGCCGGTCCGACATGGATATGGATCCCTCGAACTGAAGAGAAGGTCCTATAGGTATATCCTACAGTTGCCAAATAGCAACGTCTGGTTGAATGGACATGGTTGTCCAGCAAGACCAACTACCCAATCGATACATTTCGTAATTATGAAAACTTACCCCTCCAAGTCGGACAGACGATCGATCAACCATTTCGCAAACAATATTTCAATCGCGAGTACATCATGGACTTGGACAAGAATCACATTCTTGCCTCCACACGAGGCCCGTAGCAGCATTTTCCTAATTTCTGGGTGTAAATGACGAATGATTTTGCCAAACAAAATTTCCACTCATTATGCAAATAAGTCAACTTTAGGGGATGATGTAACTGGTGGCCTGCACAGAGGCTCTAAGTTTTTATATTGGCCGCATACTTTTTATTCCGCAGCTTGCCAAACGTGTTAACTTTTTTGACTCACCAAGTATGATTAGTATTTAATCAAAAGAAATGCAGCAACCTATTTTCCTATTCAGGCTTTTGCATTATTTGTATGTTTGAACCAACCAATCCATTTTCATAACTAAATATTTTGTTGCCGTAAACATCTTATGCCTTACATATTTATAATTTGGGGTTTCATTTCACATCATACAAGAAATAGCTATGTTTTTACATTTAGGTTAGCAAAATAGTTTGTGATTGAGAGCTTTAAATTAGGTTTTTGCTGTAGTGAAACATTCAAAATTGTAATTCAGACATCTGAGATATTTTGTGATGATAGTGAACTTTGCCATTATTTTTTTGATTACTGCAATTTCTGGAACTTTTTGAATGATGTGGGAAAATTGAAGTTTCAAATAACCCATGTTTCTCGGCAAAACATTTTTGAATGATGTGGGAAAATTGAAGTTTCAAATAACCCATCTTTTTCGGCACTTTCAATCCGGGTAGCGCGGTTTCTCAACTTTCGAAGTGAGGTTGTTTCCCTAAAAAACTTGTTTAAAGTTTGGAAAACTTGAAAAACTGGAAACTTGTGAAAATTCCGCGGTTTAATTTTAGGGGAATAAGTCGTCCTTCAACTAACTTTTAAAACTAACTTAGGTTGTCGCAAAGTCACACAAATTGGATTGCACCCAGTCCCATATATGCATCCTTCCATACAGCACTTGCACCCGTTTATTAGAGCGCTCACGCACCCCTGTGACCCCACCCACATTCTCCAGGAATATGACACCGTGATACGAACAATAGGAAACCATTAGAAGGCGAAAGGAGAAAAGATGGAGGATGGCTAGCTCGCCTGATCCCGGAAACTGTTTGGTTCCCGAAGAAGAAGAAATCCAAGGGGCAATTGAACGACTTACATCAACAGAGAAAGATATCATCAATGAAGTTCTCTTGAGGGATGAAGAAATCAGAGCTCAGGAAAAACAGAGACTGAGGTTTGTTTTGCTGCATGCTTAGGCCCGTTGCATCTTTCTCCTCTTTCGCTATCTGGAGGGTGGAGGCAGGAGGGTGCAGCTTGGATGTCCTTGCCTCAGGGGGGAATTATTAATAATCAAAAGGGACATATTGTTTGTCTTATATTCAAGATGCAATGTTACTTCAAAATTTTGTGGTCTGCCTATGAGATCGCTCAAAATATGAAAGCAATCATGGATATTTCTTCGGATGCTGGCTTTTGATTGCAGAGGGTTCAGTTTAGGAGCGGTGTTCTTACCTCAGTCGTCAGGGGGAAGTATGAATGATGAAAAGGCCAGTTTATTGTCAGCCTAGTTCTCACTGTGATCTGGCAATAAGATCGCTCAAAATGCCAGGCAATGCTGTGTTCGGATTCCTCGCACTCAACTCCCCCACGCAGTGAGTCATCTTGATACTGTTGCCAAGCCAGTTTCAACGCCCCTACCCGCAAAAATTTATGAAAACATAACCACACTTGATATTTTATTATGAAACAATATAAATGTAAGTTTTATATAATTCCCCAGGCAAGGGATTTTTATCCTGGAAAAAAGCAGAAAACTACTCTTGTTTTATAAAAGGAAGCTGGCTGGACTTGCTGCTCATTTTCCCTCATTTTGAGTGCAAATAACTTCCTGCTTATGTTATTGTCAACAGTATATTCTTCAGCCTCATTCCTCCATCCAGGGCCTGCTAAGAAGTGCTGGCTTTTGCTGTTTTTAGCACAGTTACTTTTATTTTCATTGGAAATAAGATTGAAATAATAAAATAAAGAATCATAAAAAAGCTAATGCAGGAAGTCAGCCCAAGTGAAATATGATAGCTAAAAGCATGAAAAGAATTGGATCTTTACTGCCAAAATTAATAAATGATTAATCATTTAGAATAGCCCCAAAAAGATATAAATGTTCATTATTTTGAAATATGGGGAGGATAATTTACTATAATTTTGCAATGAAAACTATACCAAGTTGAGACCAACGCCTCCAATATTGTTGCAGATTATGTTAATTGTCTCATGCATTATTAAAAAACCAATAACATGGACACTGAAGTTTGATTCATAATAAAAGTTCTCAACAAGAGTAAAATTTTCAAAACCAACCTCCATCCAGTAGCAGACACTTTGCTAGATGTTGAGCCATACTGGAAAAGGTGTATGTTACGCTGGAGATCTTTGGTGTGAAGCAACATTGAAAATAACTATAGAAAAAAATATATCTATTGTTTAGAAACAACTGGCATGGCGTAAACCTCTGGTTTGGCAAAAATGAACTTTCCACCCAAGATCTTGGGGGGTGGCGCTATTGTTTCAGTAAAAAGTCTTTTTATTTCTATTGTTTTTGAACAAAATGTCTTTGTTCTAACCAACATTTTGGGGCTGATTGCACCCCTTTGCCCTTCAGGTGTCTGCCACTGCAAACCTCAGGTATTTGCTATCATATACATTCAAAAAGTTTGTGCCAGGGCCCATTCGGTGTTTCTTTATCTATTAAAGGATTTTCTTCACTAACCGATACATGACAAATAATAAAACTTTTTCTGAACCACAGAATTCTCTTATCTAAATAATGTTACCTTGCCAATCTTTAATTGTGGTCTGGATGACCTTTAGATGTTTATGAAGAGTTTGAAAGCGCTGTATTGTTTTCTGAGGTTGGGACAGTGACCTCATGTTAATCCTGTTCCAATTTTTGCTTTGCTGCTTGCATTTACCGTAAAAGCTCTATTTAGCCCCCTTCTCTATGTAGCCCTCCCTCTCCAATAAGTCCCTTTCTTTCTAAGCTAAAATTCTAATTCAGCCCCCCCTCCTGAATTTTTAGGTTTGACTTGAAAACTTGTTTGTTGATTCTGCAAAATGGGGTAAAAGAACTGAAAAGCCTTATATCATTCCTATCCGTATCATTTGACTTTGTAAATTAACCCTAATCTCGAATGAGCCCCCCCCCTTTCAAGCTCCTCCCTACAGTCTTTTAATGTTCATTAATGGGAAAGGTTTGGGGAAAGGGATTTTGTCATTTTGATAATGGGAGTCCAGGCAAGGGGTATTTCACTCATTCAATAATATAAAGCCTACAAGATTTGTTCAGAACAAAAGGATTTTTATGGATTTTTGATGGATGTTTATTGAAACGGAAGGATTTTTGCCAATGGTGTACGAGATTTTTCTGGAGTGAAACACCCCTCGACTCCAGGACAAGAAGCTCCCTCCCTTTTATTTCAAAATTAGTAAAACTATAATTTGAAGTTAAACAATATTCTCAAAACCATTTATCAAAGACTATCTAAATGTTTGAAAGCTTCTTCAGTGCAATGATTTCTTAGCTGTTCATTTCATTGAACAGATGTACAAATGTTGACATAGGGCTACACAGGTGTCATTGATCAAGCTTTCTATACTCTGTCTGTAGTTTCTTTGTGAAGCCTGCTTCTGTCAAAGAACTTCCCACAGAATGTCTTAATTTAGTCTTTGGGACATTGAAATATTATAAGATATATTTGAAAATACATTCAAAATCATTTAAAAAACTATCCGGATATATACGTTCTTTTGCAGAAAAGTTTCACAAGTGGACTGCATGATATCTTACTTTCTTCCAAATGTCAAGTACCTTAAAAGCTCCATTTAGCCCCCTCTCTATCAATCTCCCCTCTTAATAAGCCTCTCTCTTCCAAATTTTGAATATGCCCCCAAATTATATCAAATTCCAAAAGGTTACTGAATGTTTTCCATTTATTTCGCTGAACTATGTTTTGCTTGTTGATTTTTATATGGTTTGGGTGTTGATTTCTGCAAAAATATGGCATGATATAACTAAAAACCTGTCATGTTTGTATCTTGTCATTTGACTATGAGTAAGCCCCCCACTCCAAAAAGCCCTCTCTCTTTGAAGCCCCCTCTAGAGTCACAAAATTAAAAAAGCCCCCTAGGCCTTCAAAGAGCATTTACAGTAAACCTCAGCTGCAAATTGTGCAGCCCCTGAGTAACTTGAGAACCTCTGTCAATGCAGGATCCCCAAGAAAAGATTATGTTGTTGTTGGTTATCATTGAAGCTCCCTGGGAAAAGTTTCACTATTTTTTCTGGATTCTGGCAAACATTTGAATTTACACCAGGGGAGTTACAGTAGATGGGGTGTTTTCCTGGGTCACCCCGCTTGACAGCCCAGGGGGTACATTACTTGTGGATGGATGGGGATCTGCTGCTCAGTATTTAGAAGCTACCGACTTCTACTTTCCAAAATTTTTGGTTAGTACTCTCTTTTCATGGTGAGGTTTAAGATGGAAAACTGACCCCATATTTGGACGATTTGTTGGCTGATTTCCACCAAGGTACAACTCATGTTTAAGGGGAGTCTGCCAAGAAATGACCCTTGTTTGGAGAATTTTGGGCCTAAAACTTTGCCCAAAACTCACCTATATGAATGGCATTTACACTTAAATTCAACATGTTATATAGCCCTCCCCCCCCCCCCTGACAGTCTCGTAAATTGTACTACATTCATTTTAGCGACCTAAAAAGAGAATTTGATGAGTTAGTGGAGCTTGGTGTACCAGAAGGCAAAGAGAAGGAATATGGCAGGTGTTGTGCTCGCTGCAGAAGTCCACTGGGATTGCTTTCAAACAAAGGTGCCTTGTGTCCATGGTGCAAGAAGAAAGTGTGTAAGAATTGTGAAAAACCCATTGGTGAATCATGGATATGTACATTGTGTTTCAAGGACAGGTAACCCTGATTGTTTAGTTTCTGTAGATATTTTTAGGATTTTTTAAAGTGGCCCAAAACGAAAGTTGTATTTGTTCAAATGATGAAGCACTGTTGAATCATAAGAACTGCACTTAAAATTTTTTTGATATCTCATTTCGTTTTCTTGGGTAATATATAGAAATATAGCAGTACTCTTAGGTACTCTGTTTGTTGGGGAGACGAAGTACTGACCCTATTGTTTTGACTCTTTTTGGTTTAGCTTTGTTCTGAGCAAATCAACAACCGGTGCTCATGATGTCATGCGCTTCATTGCTGTTGTTTCTTTCCTTGTTATCAACATTCAAGCTAATTTGCTTATTACGCCATTGAAGTAAACTGTTACTGTGCATATCAGTGCATATAATCTGGAGCGCTTTTGGGAGATTTTTTGAAGCTAATAACTTGGCCTTTTCGTAGACTCATTACATTGTCGCAGTCATCGCAACAACAACAACAACCACAATTTTTTAAATTCTTTATTTGAATTTAATTGTGTGCCAAACAGTTTCAGCGTCCATCATTCTATCAATAATGAAAACTGCGAATTTGTATCAAGCTATCGTTCGATTCGGATTCTTTTTTCGAATCTTAGCTAGAAGATCTACTGGGCCTAAATCAATCTACTACTTTTTCCTCAAAACCACTGATCTTAAAACGTCACAAAAACGGTTTTCCAGAACTCCTGTACCATAAAGTTTGCTATCAGAACTTCGATAAATGTTCATTCTAGCTATCAATGCAAAAAGCGCCTTTTTTAAGCCACACTCTAATCAGCACATGGGTTTGCGACAAAAACTTGTCGCAGATTGACATTTTTTGGTCCTTAACAAGTGGGTCCTTATCTGTAGTGAGGCTACATATCCCCTACAGACAGGTACTACGACTTTTCAAAAGTGAGAAATTTTTACCGCGCCCGGTACGATTAGGAAATGATTAACTGTGCTTGGATCCCATTTTAGAGAAATAAAAGGAGAAACTGGAGAATGGTTCTATGGAAGTTTAGCCAAGAAAAAGAAAACACCTTATGGCAGTACCTTGCTGAAAAAGTTAATCAAAAGACGTAAGTTAATTATTTTCATTTGCATGTTTCTTTCGAGACACAGGCATTTCAGATCGCCAAAAATTTGGAAACTCCATCATCATCATCATTATCATCATCATGTAGGAGGACCAAGGACAGATAATGTTACAATAGAACTCGCTACTTTCCATTGTCACCTAGATACAAAGCAATTTGGGATTGCGGACAAAGGGAATTCCATGCTCTGTTGGTCAAGACATAAACAAAAACAAAGCAAGCCGCAAAAATTTCCCTGAAACCCGGGTCGCTGGCTCGGTCGTTGTGCATTCCAGTAATGGTTTTCAAGAGCAAATATTAGCACATATCGAAAGAAGAATGATATATCTAAACTTCTGCCTAGGGCATTTTGTTTATTTTGTGCAGAAGTTAATTGGGAGATGATTCAATTTTTAGGTGTAATTAAATCGCTTACTGCTCAGCTTCTGTACGAAAGAAATAAAATGGCCGTGGTAGAAGTATAGATATATTCTTCTTCTTTCGACATGTGCTAATATTTGCTCTTTAAAACCATTTCTGGAATGCACAACGAGTGCGCTAGCGACCCGAGTTTCAGGGCAATTTTTGCGGCTTGCTTTGTTTTTGTTTATGTCTTGACCAACCGTGCATGGAATTCCCTTTGTCTGTAATCACAAATTTCTTTGTATCTAGGTGTCAATGGAGGTCCGTCTGGACGTTTACCACCGTATCTCTCAATTTCATCGGATCCTATGCTGCTGTTAACTGAAAGAGGATTTTTAAAACGCATTAAACTCGTGGTTGTAGGGCAGAGCAGAAATATTGAGAAAATTTGGTGGCGATAGTCCTGTTTTGAAGGTTTCTTCAGGGGCTTCTTGAGAAAATCCCCCATTAGAACAGAGTGGCCGATTTCAGTCAGGTAATTCTAAAATGGATTTGAACGTGTCCACCATTAAATGATATATCTAATGATATCTCAAAGGAGCAGTGGTTTCTCAAGGGGGATTGGTTTTTTCTCATCCGGTAGGTACGATAGAGGATATTTTGGATAATTCAATAATATCACAGCAAAAAATCTCAAAATTTCCCTATAGTTTCTGCATGGAAATTTAGGGGAAACGGAGAAGTTTCTCTGGGAAATTGAAGGGAAACAGACATGGGCAATTTCAAATTATGAGGAAAGTGTTCGTTTCCCCCAAATTTCTCCATGAAAAAGCGAAGTGAAATTTCATCTTTTTTTGCAGATTTTCAGAAATGAAAGCTGATGTTTTAATTATGATTTTCCTTTATTTAATCATTTAAATATTCCTTCATCAGCTAACTCCTAACAAATCATTCGTCTAATGTTGACATTTTCAGGAAAAAGTCAAGCCTACAAATTGTCGAAATCTCGTCTCAGATCTGAGGAGGAATCATTTGAAATAGGTAACGCTGTTTGTTTTTTGTGTCCTTATATCCTGTACCAGAAACTTTTTCCAGTTGTGGTTCTGGCTTACAAAGTGTTTTAAACAGAAAGAATTCTGGATTTGACGAAAAGACACTTCTAACATCCGTCAGCAGGGCAAATTTTGTAAAACAAAGATTGGGGTTTCTGAAAAGGCAAAGCGATTTGCCTTTCTGATCTGACTGAAGATTAAATTTCACACCTCTGCTGCGCTCAATCAAATCAAAATAAACAGAGAAAGCAAAGCATTATGGTCAGCTGCGTTGAAGGTGTGAAATCTATTCTTAAGGCTGTCAAATTGCTTTGTCTTAAATAGAACTGTATCCTTTGTTCACGTCGTTCACGTCGAAAGTTCATCAGAGATGGGATCGATTTGAGCAGCCCGAGACTGTGACGAGGACATTTTTCATTAGCTAAGCTTGGGAATAGGCATATATGTAAGAACGAAATTCCCAGTGCATGGAACTAATTTTACAATAATGAAAATAATTCTTTTCTGATGTAAGGAAAATTCTTGTATCACAAAGGGAGTTATATGGAATGCATCCAGTCTAAGTTGCACATTCCCAAGATAATATACTCCATTGTGTTCTCTTTTTGCAGCTGATCAAAGTCGCCCCCCTATTGTTGATGAATTTAAATTTGTTTTAGAACTACCAATTTTACCAAATTCTTCTTTTCGCTGGTTTGTGATGTCAGTAAAAAGAGCAAAAATGATGGCGATATGGTCTTCCGTAAAAGCTCATCTATTTTGCCCATCTATTTTAAGCCCTACTCTCTTATAAGCCCATCGGCTTTGAGCCAAAATTATGAAAAGCTCTCTTCGCCTCTATTGAGCCCCCCCCCCTCACTTCTATCAAATACCAGAGGTTACCCAAGAATTTCCATTTAAAGCAAATTTTAATGTTAATTTATACACATGGTTTGGGATAAAACTGTGTCGAATGTGTGTATTTCACTTATAAAATGGTATGTTGACTTCGCAAAATATGGGTTAAAAGAACTGAAAAGCTATCATTTTCATCCTTCTCGTTTAACTTTGTGAACAGACCCCCTTTTTAATACGCCCCCTCTCTTTTAAGCCCCCCTCTCTGGAGTATTCGACATTAAAACACCCCCCGGGGAGGCTTATGAGAGTTTTTGCCGCAGTCACTTAGTATATGATACCCTCTAACTCATGAAAGAAAATGGACGGATTTTAGAGTTCAAGTCAAAATTTAACACTTGTTTGAATTTTATTTGCAGAATACGCAATTGCAGATACATTTCGGCAAAGCACAGCAGAAAAGTCGGACCGGGAATACGTCGTTGTTGACAAGGAGGCCGATGGTAATATCTCAGTCAGTGAAGGTAAAGTAAATTATGTTGATGAGTTTGGAAGTGAGGCAGCTGCCCTCGATAGTGTTATTGAGGAAAGCGAAAAAGAGGCAGCATTAAATGATGTTGCATTCACCGGTGCCTCACTCAATGGATTTGATTCCCACAGGAACGAGGCTGGTGAAAATGAGTCATTCGAAACGAACGCTGTGGTTCACAAAACTACTTCGAAGGAGATCGAAATCGGCGTGGATTCTGCAGCTCAACGCAAACCGTTAAAATTGTCAGTAATTGACAATCCATTTCTTGATGACGAGGAAATTTCTAACCTTGATACTATGAGGGAAAACATCTCTGCGCAGGAGCAAGTGAAGAAGAGAACAGAAAATGGGGCAGAGTGCAAACAATTATGTGTGTTGGACGCTGCGATGGAGACGGGGGAATTGTCTGCAAATGATGCTGTGGTACAAAGCTCAATTGCAGACACTGCAGTACTACCCATGCCACCCAAACCAGCCAGGGGAGTGCGTCGGAGCATCGAAGATCTCACAATGGAATACCCCGATCTTGAGTCTGACGAGGATTCCCCTGAAATTGATGTTGATGTTGAACTTCCGGGGGTTGGTACTAATGACGAGGAATCCGCTGGCGTTTCTGTCAAGGAAAGAGTTATTGAGATTGATACAAATGTTGAAAGCAGTGTATTTCAAAAATGCGAAGAGTCTGTTGATATCGTTAAAGATATTCCCATTGAGTTGCCAGAGAAGGATGAAGAACCATCCAGTGATGAAGAAGAAGAGGTAAGTTTTGCTTTTGTGGAACCCCCAGCTGTTGTGGCAGATGTGGAGTCCTCATTGGCTGATCAAGCGACGACTTTATCCAATGAGGTGAATGCTCCTCAAGGAAATGTTGGATCAACAGAAGTTGTTGTGGAATCACCAAAAGCTGTCGTTGAAATTGCGGCTGTATCACATGATATCAAGCTGGATCCACCAGTTGAAGAATCACGTGATATCGATGTGGAATCACGTGATATTGAACAAGAATCACGTGATATCGATATAGAATCACGTGATCTCGATGTGGAGTCTCCAGTTGTTGTTGAAACTGATGAATTGAATGTTTTGGATGTTGGAGGACAGACAGAGCCAACTGAGGATTTCCAGACAAGTGATGCGAATGAAGAAAATCTTATCCCTAACGAAGGTAAGCAAAGAGTTAGCGAGTTCACATTGCTAAGTGATATGATTGGCTTCTTTCATGTTGCTGCACCTAATTCTGTCAGATTTATTGTCTAACTAAAAGCTAATGTAAGACTTGACAATCAAACTAACGAAGGACATTGATACCGAAACGATACTGCTTAAGTTTACGCTCTAGTCAGTCCTGGCAAACAAATTGTGCGCCATAGATAGCCAGCTCTAATATAAGCAGACTGATGACTTACTTGCGGTTGCGATTCCAGAGCTGAACCCGAAGTCTCACAGCAGGCAGCCTCGTTGTGAAATTTAAATTCTAGTTTTGCATGTGATAAGTTAAATTCTACCAATCACAGTGCGCTCTTTGAGGCTCTTTGTCAGCATCACGTCAGCAAATTTTGACAAGAGTGTATACGCAGCTGACTTACATGGACACATTACCTTTAATGTAAACATCGAGAAATATAAAACAAGCTGTAAGGGTACAGTGGATGATACGAAGATAGCAATTCATCATTAAACAGACTTTTCATCTATTTTTCAAAATGAAAGGGTTACTTTGAAGATACCTTTTTGTACTTCAAAGAGGAAAAGGCCAAATACTTGTATTTTTTATGTTTGCCCCGATATGAATTGATTTTTGACAGTTACTTTTTGGTGGCTTAATTACAGATTTGTTTACAGTTTGGCGACGAAGCCCCTTTATAGATCCCTATGCTCTTCTAATGTAATCATATATGCACAATGTATCACCTTTACATTACTGCTGTCAGCGTACTGCATATATTTACCCCACTAATGTAATGCATGACCAACTTTATTCACAGCACTTGAATGACCTCGAACAGATACACAGCCTCGAATGCATGCCTCTTGTAAAATAACTCATCTTGGGCAGATGCCTCCTCCCTTTTCTGTAGTTGCACAAATATTCTTTGATATATATGTTGCTATTGAAATGACTGATATTTTGTAAATATCTTTCAGTGTCCATATTACTTTATATTGTACTAATAAATAAGGGCAGATTTCATTTCATTTCATTTTCATTTTATCAATATTTAAACACGAAAAAACCTTTCAGCGTATTTACAAATTATTTCAAAGAAAAAATTTAAAGAAAAATTTCGTGATACAATAGCAGCAGTTGCTTTTGATTGACATCTCAATTCAAAGCGATTAGCGACTGCAGACAAAGGAAATTCTCTCAACCAGTAATTCAAAACAAACAAAGCCGCAATAGTTTCCTCGAAACCAGCAGGGCAAACTCTCGCCTTGTGCACGCGAAAGGTGGTTTTAAGAGAGGTTATGTGCTTATATCGGAAGAAGAAGGCTAAATCTAAAGTTCTGCCAGGCGGATTTTGTTTATTTGATTCAGAAGCCGAATAGAAGGCATTGTGATTCTCTCGTATGAACAGCTCCTGGATCAAATAAACAAAATCCGCCTGCCAGATCTTTAGATTTACCCTTCTTCTTTCGTTATGAGCACATAACTTCTCTTAAAACCACCTTTCGCATGCACCAGGCGGGAGTTTGCCCTACTGGTTCGGGGAAACTATTGCGGCTTTGTTTGTCTTGAGTTATTGGTTGAGAATTTCTCTGATGCTATTGTATTACAAAATTTGAATTCAAAATTTGCGTTTGTTTGTACTGATATGAATTTTTACTCGCTGGGTGAATAAAACAACTTGACAAGGTATAGCCTACGAGTAGATCCTAAAGAGCAGAGGATCTAAGCAAAGAACTAGAGCATGCTGCAGTCGCCCAATTGATTATCTGAATCCCCTTTTCAGATAACGTATAAAATGTGGCTCAACAAAGATAGCATTGATTAAAGTGCCATTGTCACCCAGGGTCCTTTGCGGACATGCTAAAATCTCAGACTGTCTGAAAATCGAATTTGGCCTAAGCGAAAACCATGGATCCACACTGCAGTAGTTAAACTGATTGAAAATTTTAGTTCAGTTGAACCGTTCTATCAGTGAAAGCACTGCGCTGTGGAACTATAGTTTCCGTTCAGGCCAAATTTAATTTTCAGACAGTCTGAAATTGTGGCATGCCCGCAAAAAACCCTGTGTGGCAACACAGGTAACGGGGAAAAATTTGTATAAAAGTAACAAGTACCTCCATCTTTACTTCAGTGTTTACAAAATTTGCTAATTTTGTTTAGATCCGTTTAGACCAACCACGACAATGTTTGTGATACAAACAGTTCCGGTTTCCGTTTGTATCACAAACATTGTCGTGGTTGGCCTAAACGAATCTAGACAAAATTAGCAAATTTGGTAAACACTGAAGTAAAGATGGAGGTACTTGCTACTTTTATACAAATTTTCTGGAAACCGGAACTGTTTCTATCACAAACATTGTCGTGGTTGGCCTACTAAATGAATCTAGACAAAATTAGAAAATTTGGTAAACACTGAAGTAAAGATGGAGGTACTTGCTACTTTTATACAATTTTTTCTCTGTTACCTGTGATGGCTACAGCTCTTTAAGTTCCGAAAATCTGGAACCGCAGTAGCGAGCTTTTGTTCTTTGCATCGATCAGTAAACTTACCTTAAGTTTGTTTTTACATGCATGCTAAGAGCTACAATTGCGCTAGCTGTGATGGACTACTAATTCATATGAAATAATTTGTATCTAAACCGGGCTCTTTCCAAGGTATTCAAGCTTTTTCCAAGAAACTTATAGAGTTTTCATACAGAGGTTTTTCCTCAACAGTCACCTTGGATATTTACAGTCCAACTTTGTCTTCAGTGGCGAACAGTCTTGATAGCGTTTTTGAAGCAGATAGTAGCTTTGAACAGCTGATTGATGAAGGTAATGACCAACATGAACACGAGACTGACATCCAAATTGAGGCTGATGAAAGTAATGACCAATATGAACACGAGACTGACATCCAAATTGAGGCTGATGTATCTCAGAAGGAGGCAAAATCCCTCGCCGTCCAGAGGCGTTCTTTTGAAAACACCGGAAGTCTTGAGGATCTAGTGGACGTAAACAAGGGGAGGAAGTCACCAGATCCCGCGCCTCGGTATGATGAAGACGTTTCCGAGAAACAAGCAGAAGTGAGGTTGTCACAAGCGGAAGTAATTGGTATGGTACCAACAGTAGAGGGTGATGTCGAAGAATTAACAGACTGCTTTGAAGATGAAGTTAGCAAAAATGCTGTTATCCAAGCTGAGATCAGCAGTTCCGAGAGGGAAGTTGAACACGATTCAAATATGGGGAAGGAGGACGAAAACGTGATAAATAAAGGGGATGATTCCTTAGCCAGACTTATTCCGACGATTGATGTTGATGAGATTCTGTCGCCAGATGATATCGTCAACAATGACGTGAATCTGGAAGAATCAGCCGAGAGCGTAGATGAGCATGTCCAACGAGATGATGAAGGAGTCCAACAAGATGATGAAGGAGTTAAGGATCTTCCTGTGGAAAATGCTGAAGTGTTTGCAGCCAGTGAGATTGGATATACTGAAAATTCTTACGATGCTTCTGTGGCAGTTGAAGATGATCAAGTGGAGAATATTCCTTCAGATAACAAGCTGAATGAAATCGTCGCTCAACCAGTTGATGCATCTACAGGTCAGTTCAAAGATTCCTCACTCGATACTGGGGAGGCATTTGCATCATATGAGGAAGAACACGTGGAAATTCAAGCTGAAGATAGGGAAATAAATCACAATGATAATGCAGCAAACAAAGATTTTAAAGGTACAAAGGAAGCAGTTACCGATGAAGCAAAACCAGAGATCGAAGTGCACACAGAACCAGGAGATGATAAGATCAAAGAGCAGGAACGTCAAGATGTTTTGGAGAAGGAAACAGCCTTGCAAGAGGTGGATAATTTGCCAGAGATTGAGATTTCAGAGGCGGCTGAATCGCAAGCCAAGAATCAAGAAGCTGATGAAGGTGTGTTGGATTAAAACTTCTCAAAAGATTCAAAATCCTCACGAGTTGACTTCAAAGACCCTCTGCTAACCATAGGGCCTTGCGCGCTGTTGCTGCCCCATAATGTACTGCGAAAGGACTTTCAGATCATGCTAAAATCTGTGAAGCTAGGCCAGTGTTTTGTTTTTAGATTGCACCTTCCAAAGATAGGGAGTGAAAAATGAAGTTAGAATTGGTACAGAGAAGAAAATGGGTAGTTCAAGAGGCCTAGAGGAAGCAGATTGGCCTATTATTCGTGTCCATCTTTGGGCCTCCTGATAGGAGAACCGTAAAAATTTACTGCTGCTATTGCTCAGGTTGTGTTCGTGTTGTTTTTCTCATGTGTGGCTCACAAAGCATAATGGTTAGCAGAGGGTCTTTGAAATTGCTAACTGCTAATCTGTCTGTTCTGTTAATCATAGTTTGCTGCACGTTGGACGTTAAATTCGAGCATGGGCAATATGAGACATAGGAGACATAATGATTTGAACTTGCAACTAATATATAATGGGAACTTACTAGAATTCTTTTTCGTCGTTTTCTAATCTTGCAATTACTGTCTGAATCTTATTTTCCAAGCCTATAAAGCCGACCGCCATCTTGAAAGAATGTTCCCTCCTCCACAAGCAATCTGGCGAAAACGCGCTTATGGAAGACGTGTTTTTGAAAGGTTGCTTGCGGGGAGCGAAGCTTCATTCAGAAACCATTGATCCAGAATGGCGGTTAGAAAGAACTCTCGAGCTGAAGGTGAAGGTGAAGGTGAAGTTGCGTTTTTCAGCGCCAAGCGCTGGGATCGCAGAAATAGAGCAGACCTAATTGAGTCCGCGACCCCTGTCATGACGCTCAAGTGGTGGGGCTCTACCGGGTATCGAACCCACTCCATTTCATTCATTTCATTTCATTTTTATTTATTTAGGCGCGGTAGCCCCGTCAATCCATATGAACTGCTTTGCAGGGGGCCGTGGCAAAACATTTACTAATTCAAAAGATCACTATATAACAGTTAACAAAAAAAATAAAAGAATTCTCGTTAAGGCAAGTTTTTGATTCTTCTCTTAAAAGTGGCAAGGGAGGGTGCCTGTTTAGCATCAGGTTCAAGTTGAGCTGGTCCACGAAAAGATATAGCCCTCTGCCCATTGTTAGTTTTTCGTAATGGTAACGAGAGATCAGTATTGGTGTTTCTCAGGTTTCTGACATTTCGAGTAGAATTTTTTTCGAACAAGTCTGAGAGGTACTCCGGGACCAGACCATTTAGCGATTTGTACATTGTGGTAGCTGTTTCGCTTCTGATAATGTCATTTACAGTAGGCCAATTTAAACTGCGAATTAATGCCATAGCAGGCGTATCAAATCGACTTTTAGTTACAATCCTAGCTGCTCGATTTTGCAGCTTCTGCAGGGTTTGCAGTTTAGTCACCCCACAGCACCCCCACACCGAACAACAGAACCGAAAATGGGGCTCGACGATGCCCCTATACATTGCACTCAACGTGTTTTGAGGTAAAAATTTCCTGGAATATTTCAAAAACTCCGCCTGACTATTCTGACTGCAAAGTCAGAGGATTGCACCACTGCGCCACAACACCTTCAAGCTGTGATGCTGATTGCGTTGGCTTGAAAAATGCAATTCAGGCAGTAATTTCGAGGTTAGGAAACGACAAAGGAGAACTTGAGTAAGTTGTCACTTTATCATAACAGCAGAATGAGTTAACGACGTAGTCAATTCACGACGAGAGTAGCTTAAGGCCATTCAAATCACTCATTTTGTCTCCTGGTGCTCATGATTCTTCGAGCGCTAAACTCACTGAATGCACCTGTCAATTGGTTTTTAAAATGAAGATTATTAGACTGTAGATCAATTGATTCCTTAATCTTGTGATTTACTATCTTAAAAGTTTAGCACTTGTTGATAAGATTAAAAATCAGTAATATTATTGAAATTTGTAAAATAGTTCTTGATTATCAATGACAACCTTAAAATATCTTGTAAGAAATTGTGCAAATTAATCTCTAGTAAAAATTTTTCATCCCCTACTGTTCACATGAAATTTTCCTTTTGGTACGTCTCGTCTGCTTTATACGTCTCGCTATGTAACAGAAATATGCCAACCCGTAGTATTGAATATATTCTAATTTCAAATGAGTTAATTCATAAATTCATGATTCTTAAAGGTGCATAGTTTCTGTAGGGTTAGGTGGGGCAAAGTGGATCAGGTTTTGACAAAACAGACCATTGAGGAATTTACACATTTCACTGTTATTCTGTTTTATTTGAGGACAGTTGGTTTCTATCAAGAAGGAGACAATTTATTCTTTGAAAAAGTTTGCCTCAAGGATGCTTTGCCTGAATATCAGAAGCAAAATTCAAGTGATGCATTTTGCCCCACCCTGACCCATTAACACTCCTCTCCCGTCCCCTTTCTCTATGATATAAATTCTAACGACGCTCTCTTTTCTTTCTTTCTAGCACATTTTAACATGTAGTCGACAACATGACGACAGCGAAACCATAACGACGAACCTCGCATGCATAAATTTTGAGACGAGGCGGTTGCCTCCGTTGCACTCTTAAATACACACGACTGCTTACGCATAAATAATCATTCATTGCAATGCACTTGAATGCGGTTGCCTCACTTTCGTGCTGCCTCATTTTAATACACACGTTCACTTTAATTTAGTTAATTTAGAATATCATAATGCTAACTAATAGTTGTGCAGCGTATTTAATCTTAGATTATCGTTATCTAAGGATTATCCTTAGATTATGGGTTGTTGTTGTTGGTTCTTAGTTTAGTCAGCTAGTTGAGCAAACATGTTATTTTTAGGGCCTCTGGGCCGGGTTGTTCAAACGACGATTAGCGCTAATCTTGGATTAATCTTGGATTAAAAGCATAATTCTGCAGTCACTTCCATGGTCTTAATCCAGTATTAGCCTAATACCAGTTTTGAACAACCGGGCCCTGATCAACAAGGATAGATTTTGTAAGACAATGTCATCAGCTGATTTCGATTGACACCGGAGTTAAAAGCGATAAGCGATTAGCGATTAGCAATTCGCTTCTTTCATTATGAACTCCTGACTTCTCTTGAAACCACCTTTCGCGTGCACAAAGCGATAGTTTGCCCAAGGGTGTTAGGACACGGATATTTTAATTACGTATTTATTTACCTTGTTTTGATCTTCGTCTTGTTTTCTTGTCTTGTTTTCTTCTCTGTTCTGTTTCCTCTTGAACTGATGTAAATGCCTCGTGTTATTTGAATATATCTTCCTTGTATTCCTGTGTCTTAGCACGCCTTCGCAGAAGAAAGGTTTCAAACCGCAATGCCATTAATATGGCATTGCGGTTTGAAACCTTTCTTCTACGAAGGCGCGCTAAGACACAGGAATACAAGGAAGATATATTCAAATAACACGAGGCATTTACATCAGTTCAAGAGGAAACAGAACAGAGAAGAAAACAAGACAAGAAAACAAGACGAAGATCAAAACAAGGTAAATAAATACGTAATTAAAATATCCGTGTCCTAACACCCTTGGTCATACAGTGATATGATGTATCATGTGACAGCTACGCAAGGCTGCGATTGATTTACTCTCTAAAACAACGCTAAGATATAGCTTGGAACCTTGTTGGCCCGTTGTTTTGTATCTGATAGTTTTCTTATGGAATCAGGTCTCAGGACGAAAGCGCTGTAACAGATGTGAGATGAAAATGCGGTCACACATCACAGCGTATTTAACACGCCTAATATGACCGCAGCCAATGTTAGCAGAAGTTGTCGATTGTCACTTCGTTCTTGACAATGTAACAGGCAGTATGCTAATGTATTTATCTCATTTTGTCAACAGTGTCGTGCGATTTTGAAGTTGCACAAGCCAATGGACAAATCACAACAAGTGAACGAAAAGAAGAGAGTTCGGAAGTTGATGTTAATTCGGTGTTCGAAGAATATGAGCGAGAGGAAAATCTTAAAGATCAATTGCCGGCTGTAAGTAGCATTATGGTCTGTCTCAAATTAGATGTCACCTGCAAATGCCCGCGAATAACAATAATAGAAGTGTTTTGCAAAGGAATTTTGCGTTATCGCAAATCTCAGGTGACATCTAATTTGAGACACACTTGAGTTTCACTTCTCTAGAAGAGTCTGCGTTTCGTATCGTAGGCCTGGTTTAAAGGCAATCTGTCCCATTCGATGAATGAAAATAAAACCGATAAAGATCTCTATTTTGTATCCCAGAAGTTTGTGATAATTCACTTTATCCAAAGAAATCAGGGTCATAGAGACTCAGTGATGCATGAATTTAGCTGCAGCATAAATAAGGTAAATAAAGCAGTAACTAAGGTCAGAACAATGGGGAACAGACTGCTTTTAAACATCACATTTTCGCCGCGTCGAATCGAAGTGTATTAAAAACTGCAGATGGTGCCGTGCTTAAAAATCTGATTCAAACATTGCCTTTTTCCGTGTCGGATTGAATATAAGGTGGTTAAAGTGAAAGTTTTTCAAAATTATCTCTTTAATGCGCAAACGCAGTGGCTGATCATACGTAGAAACCGCGGACCATGGCCTAGAATTGACTGATTAAACGCGGCAGAAATACGATGCTTATATCAAGTCGTGTTTCTGCCGTTTAACACGACAGAACTGACGAACGCCTACAGTTTTAACTATTTAAGACAGCTGGCGATTTAAACATCTTTTTCATGTCGAATTTGGTTGACTTTTGGAAAACTTTAGCAGCACGTAATAAATTCGATGCGGCAAAAGAAAACGAGAAGTTGTTATCTGTCTACAAGAGGCAATTCATAGCAATTCATTGTATAGGCAAGTCATAGCACAGATTTTTGTTCTTGAGCTGGTCTAGACGTGCCCCAAGTCTATTTCGTTAACTGTAATAAGTCTATCTGAAAGCATACTGCGAAACTTTTCGAGTATACGTTCGCTTTTCGCTTCAATTTTTTTTGACGAAATAGACTTGGGGCAAGACTTGGAACTGGTGCTTCAAATTTGCCTGTAACTATTTTTTTTTATCAATCTCTAAGAAAAAACTACAATACAAGAATCTGAGCCAATCATAGCGGGAAAAGACACATGGTCATCTAGTCCCC
This sequence comes from Aurelia coerulea, assembly GCA_039566865.1. Taxonomy (NCBI): domain Eukaryota; kingdom Metazoa; phylum Cnidaria; class Scyphozoa; order Semaeostomeae; family Ulmaridae; genus Aurelia; species Aurelia coerulea. The sequence goes on along the minus strand of CM076953.1, from coordinate 21,706,707 downwards.
ACTATGAATGACTCTTACAATAAATATAAACAATAATCTAATTTAACTAACAAAAGAACCCAATACCACACCACACTACAGTAGAAACCCGCATAAAAGAACCTAGGTTTTTTCTGGGCAGCATGAATTGGTTCTTAATTAAATGGCTGCTATTCTAAATTCAGCCTGTATGGTTCTTAAAAAGGTTCTTATATACGAGCAGGCCTCACACATTAACACTGTTTTCCAGCTCAAGAATTCTTGAGATTTCTTGAGAATTCTTGAGAATTCTTGAGAACAAATCTTTTGTAGAAGAAGTCATCAGGATGTGAAGAATTCTAAAAATTCTTGTCATTTTAATAATTTACATTAAAGCTATTATATAAGAACCTTTCCCAGTTTCAGCCTCTTAGGGGTTCTTATTTAGGGGGTTTTAAAGATTGAATTTCAGCCTCTAGGTTCTTATAAAAACAGGTTCTTTTATGCGGGTTTCTACTGTACTTTACACCAAAAGCACTAAACTATACAACGAGAAGACAGTCAAGATACAACGAGAAACCATGTGGAGCAGAGCGGCTCCTAGACTGAGGACATTCGTCTAAGTTTTGCTACATTGAATTAAATTGATATTTACTGGCCTGTTATAGTCTTTCAAGTTATAGTCATTCCAAAAAAGAAGGCAGCCCCACTCTACATAGCCCCAAGTTGTACTTCACACTACAATACAGTATAACAATCTCTCACATAAATATGTATACATGCTTTATCCACTATCATGTAAATCATGATAATTTATGTTCTTTTATGTTCCCCTTATCGTTGTAAAGTAGGCCGTGAAAATAGGTTTTAAGATTGTCAAATAGTAAATTTCTATGGTAAATTTCTATTGGAATGTAAAAAAACCCACATTTGTAGCCTGCAGTTTGATTTTTACCCTCACTCTTCTTTGTGTATTTCCAGGAAAGTTATGAAAGTCTTGGAAGTATCCATAGCAACACTGACGTGTACGAATCTTTGAGGCCACAAGTGAAAGTTGCTGGTGAAATATTACTTGGGTTTAAGTATGATGAAACAAAGCAACATTTTGAAGTGCAGATTCATAAAGCAAAGGGATTGGTTGCAGCTGATACAAGGAAGAATACTTCAGATCCGTAAGTCAAATTCAGATTGCCTTTACATAACAAGGACAGATTTGGTAAGACAATAGCACGAGTTGGTTTTGATTGACACCGCAATTCAAAGCGATTAATGATCGCAGACAAAGGAAATTTTCTCAACCAGAAATTCAAAACAAACAAAGCCGCAAAAGTTTCTCTGAAACCCAAGTAGCTAGTGGGCTCGTTGTGCATTCCAGAAATTGTTTTTGAGAGCAAACATGAGCATAGATCGAGAGAAGAAGGATATATCTATACATCTGCCACGGGCATTTTATTTATTTTATTCAAAAGCCGATTGGGAGGCGATTCAATTCTCTTATTTTTTGGGTGTAATTGAAACACTTACTGCTCAGCTTCTGAACCAAAGAAATTAAATGCCCGTGGCAGATGTGTAGATATATCCTTCTTCTCTCGATCTATGCTCATGTTTGCTCTTAAAAACAATTTCTGGAATGCACAACGAGCCCACTAGCTACTTGGGTTTCAGAGAAACTTTTGCGGCTTTGTTTGTTTTGAATTTCTGGTTGAGAGAATTTCCTTTGTCTGCGATCGCTAATCGCTTTGAATTGCGGTGTCAATCAAAACCAACTCATGCTATTGTCTTACAAAATCTGCCCTTGTTCCTTTACATGATACCATTACAATTTGAAAACGGTGAAAATTGTGACAGATACGTCTCCCGTTCACAACATAGGGATCAAATCTTAGAAAAGGTCGGTGTAAACTTCTATTGCAGTTTTCTTTGAAATAAATGGCTCGGAAGGAACTGAGAGTTTTTTGCTGTAAATCTGCTTAGAAATTTTTTGATATCTTGATTAGGTTTCAAAATGGCAGCATTTATTAAATTTGAGGCTATGACGTCATCAAATTTCTAAATCCTAAACCAGAAAAATACAGATTTCTGCGTGGCACCATATTGTAGACCTTCAACAACTATAGTTTTAATGAAGGTTATATCATTTTCCCTGTATTGGTTTAGGATTTATGATTATTTAAATTTTTTCAAAATTTTCCAATAATTTTTTCTAAAGTAATTAAATTGACACCATTTTGAAAAAATCAAGATATAGAAAATTTTCCAAGGCAAATTTCTTTTCAAGCCATTCAATTCAAAGAAAAATGCCATAGAATTTTACACCCACCTTTTTAAAGATATAAAAGATTTGAGACCTATGCTCCCGTTCACACGAACATGGCATGTTTTGAAAACGATAGAAAACCAACAAACTCGTTGCGATCCCCCCAAGGATTTGATGCCAAATAAATCTGTCTACACCTGAAGAATCGTTCAGCTTCATTTTGAAAGCGTCGAAATTATGTTTTTATCTTTGATGCAAAACCTAAAAAATAAGCATAGGTTCCAAATCTTTAAAAAGGCTGGTGTAAAATTGAGTGACCTATTTCTTTGAACTGAATGACTTCAAAGAAACTTTAGCTGATTCTCTATAATTCTACCGTTGGAATTTTCCGAAATCTTCAATATTTTTAGAACTAGAGTGTTTTTCTTCTTTTTCAAGAATTCAAGAAAAATGTTCAAAAAAATTTAAAACCATCGTAATTTCTAAACTGTTTGACGTAACATAAAAGAATTTCGCAGAAAACCATAGTTTATGAATGCCTACAATATGGTATCAAGCAAAAGTCTGTCACTCATCTGGTTTATGATTTAGAAATTTGATGACGTCACATCCTCAAATGAGTTGAGATGTAAGATACGCTGTAAGTTCCAAAAATATTCAAAATTTCTGAAAAGTCCAACGGTAGAATTATAGATAAGTATCTAAAGTTTCTTTCAAGCCATTCAATCAGAAGAAATAGGTCATTGAATTTTACACCCACCTTTTACGCCGAGATAAAGATTTGGAGGCTACGCTTCAAAAATGTAATGTTTATATCATAGATACGTGAAGACTTATTTGTTACAAGACAAAACACGATCCAACAAGAAGAAAACGAAAGTTAAAAAACAAACGCTAGATCCTGTATTCGATGATATCCTGGTGGTATGTATCATGTATCTAGCTTGGTTTACATATATCACTTAAAAACAAAGGTTATAGGATTGTACGCTGAGCGAGGAAAGTCGGCAACTCTCTATAATTCCAGGCTAAAGTAATCACGAGGTGTGGTCTCATCGAGAGGAAGGACCGGGACACTGCATCGATAAGCTTTGTTTCTTAGCGTCCTAAAACTACCTTCGCATACCGGTAGAAATATACCGGGTGAACCGGAAAAAAGTTCCCACTTTTGAAAATTCATAGCATCAAGAGTACTGGATGGATTGGAATGAATCAATATTTGCTTGACAGCTAAAAGATCGAAGTATTTTTGTGATTTTTCTCACCTTCTTATAAGCACTGGAAGTATTGGTAAATTCAAGTTTACAAAAACTTGCTGGTTGCAAAATGACTGAAAAAGGCCTAAAATACTTGATCAAATCATAAAGGACTCCTCGCTCAGAACAACAGAGAAAATGCCATTTCTCATGGGTGAGGTGAGAGATATCGTCTGCACATTTATTGCCATGGGATTGAAAATCTTTAGCATCTGTTTGAGAATCTATGTCTTATAACTCTTGAGAGAGGTGAGACGCCCCTTGCGTAATGTTCTGTGTGAGGAGAGTCCTAACGATTTGGTCAAGTGTTTTAGGCCCTTTTCCAGTCATTTTGCAACCATGAAATTTTTGTTAAGTTGAATTTTCCTATACTTGCAGTGCTCGTAAGATTCAATTCCATGAAGTACTTGTGGTGCTACGAATTTTGGAAAGTGGGAACTTTTTTCTGGCTCGCCCGGTAGAGCACGAGGATTATAGATATAACAACAAACTGCACTTATATTATACTGTGACATTCATGGCGAGGAAAGCAAGAGATCAGCAAGTCCTCACTATGAATGCCACTTACATTCTAACTAACGCTTGCAATCATTAAACAACATTTGTAAATGCAAAGAGATAAAGAAAGGGTACTTCTGTTTATATTTCAACATTAATTCAACCTTGCTGAGGCTTTAATAAAGACAATGGTTGCTTTTAATATGATTTTTTTCACAATTGTCCTCAAATTTAAATCACCAAACAAAAGTAGAGAACATCTTTCTTTCGGCTTGCTATTAGCAACATTGAATCCGTCAGTATCTTAGAGATGGTCAAAGCGATCTTGGTGCAACATGCTGTATAAAGGGCAGCTAAATGAAAACTAATAAACCATTACAAAGGCTACAAATAGATGATTGAATGCTGATAAACGCTAGAATTTCTTTTTACATTTGATGTCGGGCTTCGTGCTAGCAGGGTGTATGATGCTGAACAATGGAAGCTCCAGACGAGGGAACACTAGCAACAACAATTGATTCCGCCACTGTTCCCCATCCAGAATCCTCACTGCACAAAATACTGTCAAGGGGCTTTCAGTTTCCTTTGATATTTTTTTTCTTCATATATAATTTTACAATAAATCTTACATTCTACTATACGTTCCTAATTACTATACAACACTACAGGGACGATACCAAGGGGAGCGAAAGACAATGACTACCCCATGGCCAATAAAAAAGACATGCAATGCTAAACTACATACAATTGAGTACACTACGAACAATTAAAACCTAATTGATACTATACTAGATTCTGCCTAACATAAGATGTCCGGTCAGGTATGCGATTGAAATTAAAATGTCAGGAGCACAGCTCATTTTGATTGGTGTACGGACATAAAATATGCCTAAATGATATAATAAATATGCCTGGCATCTAATGTGAAACAGAACTTACAAAGAACCAGAAAAGTTACGTTGATATGATCAGTGATAAGCTATAATTCTTGTGTCCTCATTCCTTTCTAGCATAAAATCAGTTATGAAGATCTGATCCAGAAAACATTATCAGTATCAGTTTGGCATAATGATATGCTGGGTCAGAACGTGTTCCTTGGCGAAGTTCAAATTGATTTACAAGAATACATTGCGTCCGGATATTCGTTAAGTGACCCTTTGCCACAGTTGTATCAGTTAGCAGAAAAGGTGAGGTTTTTAATAGATTAACCTGTCGTCAACTTTTCAGCAAAACGTAAAACTTGAAGGGGCTGTGCAAGATTTTTGTAAACAAAGTTAAAGATCAACTGGTTAATATCATCAAATTGAATGAGAAATTCCTCTCTAATTGGTGCGTGGCATACAATTTCTTTAGTCTGCCTGCTGCCTTTAGTGTGTTTAGGCTAAACACATTTGAAACTCATCGCTCAGAATCCAGCTGTATCTTTATAATCGTTGATGGCATAAAAAAATTGATTGCATTAGCGAATTCTACGGGGTTCAAACATGTAGAAAACATCTTCATTGGCAATGTATCTGCTGCTACTTGCCTGCGTTAAGGAGAGGAGGGTTGGGAGTTTTGGAAGTTTAGCTTGTACTTTTAATGCCGGCAGAGTTTCTGTCATCCAGAAACACAGCTTGATCATTTGATTTTCCATCTGCAGAGATTTTTTGTACATAGCAAGCAATTAACTGAATTCTGTCTCAAATTAGATGTTCGGTGAAAATGTCCTCGAATAGAAACAATCGAAGAGTTTTTGCACGAGTAGTTCTGCGTTTTCGCGAATTTCACACTCCTCCGCAGCGTCCGATAACAACTCAGCTCCTGAATGACATAAGCCAAATCCGCTAGGAAGAACTTTAGATTTACTCTTTTTCCTTAGTTATAAACCCCTGACTTCTCTTAAAAACCACCTTTCGTGTGCACAGCACCAGACAACAGTTTGTCCTTGGTTTCAGGGCAACGTTTGCGGCTTTGTTTGTTTTGAATTATTGGTTGAGAGAATTTTTTTGTCTGCGATCGCTAATCGCTTTGAATCGAGGTGTCAATCAAAAGCAGCTGATGACATTATATTACAAAATTTGTCCTTGCTTTTGTTCAGGTTATCTTTCTCCAGAGCCATTTTCTCGTGACTGTTTATTTTGCAGCGTGTGACCAGAGAATCTTTGAAAAATGTTGGTGAAATCGTCCTTGAAATCATGTACATACCCCCTGGAAGTGGTGAGCCCCAGAAGAAAGTAAAAACGAACTCAGATCCTGTTTCAGGACAACTTTTGGTCAAGTGCATTGAAGGAAAAAACCTGAGTGGCACAGAATCATCGAATCCATTTTGCAAAGTGTAAGTCTTCTTCCTTGAATCTTTCTTAAACATTATTTTTCTGTTGCTTTTTCCTGCTGTGTTAGTCAGGACAAGTGCGCGGTGTTTGAAAAGCTACTGTCCCCGGAATATCATTGCAATGATATTTATTGTTATTTTGTTGAAAGGTGGACATGTTAAATTGATTTCAAGACTTTTTCTGGCTGAAATCGGCCATTTGTTCCAAACATGAGAGATTTGCCGAGAAGGCCCCTTATCGCTGCAAAATAGTAAAACAAAATAGCCGACTGCTGGTTCAGTCATCAGGCAAATATGGTCTTCTGAAGGTCATAGCTCCTTCATTTTTCACCAGATTTTTATTGGGTTGGTAGCAAACTTTAATTGAATATCTGAAGAGCAACATCGTGAAAAACTCTGACGAGAATCTTTTGCTGTTCTGTCGCAATCTTCAGGCAAATAGGACACAATTTTTTCGGACACCCTGTACTTTCAGACGGTACACCTCAAAGCTACTCAAATCTTATCATTTTTTAAAGATTTCTAGTTTAATTAGGCTGTGTTTTTTCTGAAACACCTTGCATATTATGTTTGCTTCAATATTCATTCTTTCCCATCAAAGGATCCTTCTACCAGTAAAAACAAAGAACAAGGAGCCTCAGTACAAAACCGAGGTTGAAGCCAGAACACTGAATCCGTATTGGGACCAAGAATTCATTTTTGAAAATGTCACATTCAACGAACTGTCATCCAAAGTACTTCAAGTATCAGTGCACGACGCATCGGTTGGCAGTAAAGATAGTTTCATGGGTGCTGTGAGGCTGGGATCAGGAACTTCGGAGGAACCTTTTGATGATCCTAACATAAAGGAGAGTGTTGCGTGGCAAAAGATGTTGCAAGAACCAAACAAAAGGATTTCTTCGACTCTGGCGTTGAGGTCGACACTTGAAAGCCTGAAAAGGTTTGTACTTTCCTTTCCATTATAAATACGCGCATCTTTTTGTGAGAAAAGCATAGGTTTTAAATCTTTGAAAAGGTTGATGTAAAATTCTACAACCTATTTCTTCGAATTGAATAGCTTCATAGAAATTTTGACTACTTTGCTATGATTCGCAGATTGCCCTCCCTTCTACTTCGGGCTGGATCTGCCCTTTGTTTGAGTGCGATTTTCCTTAAAACTTGTTTTGAGATCTAACTGCATAGTTTTGAAGCCCTTTAGGTCACCCATTATATATCTGGTTTTTAATAGTTTTCTTATGCTTTTTGCAGTTGTGCATCATTAGCTCCTGTACTCGTCGAGAGAGAAGAAGACACAAAATATCAAAGAAAGAAATCGGTGAGACCCAATTTTTAGAATGCTCTGTGTCATGAATTTTACATGTTTGGTTAAGTAGCTGAGCAGTAATTATTTTAGTTTGCACCCAAAGAATACGAGAATTAAATTTCCTAACAATCGGCTTCTGGACCAAACAAATTAAATGCCCTACGCAGATGTTAAGATATATCCTTCTCCTTTCGATATATGCTCATTTTTGGTCTTAAGAATCATTTCTTGTATGCACAGCGAATGAGATGGCTACCTGGGTTTCAGAGCATTTTTGCGTCTTGTTTTGTTTTTGTTTATGACTTGATTGACTGGGCATAGAATTCTCTTTGTCTGCAATCGCTAATCGCTTTGTACTTGGGTGTCAATCAAAACTAGCATATCCTATTGTAACATTATCTGTCCTTGTTCGTCTCATCTTGAAGCCACATTTAGAGACCCTTTACATGATTATTTTCAACACGGGTTGAGTTTTAACAGCATTCCTTATTTTGCCTTGCGTTTACATGAAATCTCAACACGGGTTGAGATTAGGTCACATAGTTGCAAACGATAGAAGAAGGAATGTGAGTCCCATTCGAAAATTTAAATGATTGTGGAAATAGATTCGATCTCCTTTGTTCACATTCTAATCTTCCCCCGAGTTTAAAAAAATTTGCGTTTACATGAGACTTTCAACCCGTGTTGAAATTTCAACACGGGTTGAGTTGCCGAGTTGAATTGAACCCGTGTTGAGTTTCAACTCGGCCTCCTTCATTTAAATGCGATGAAGGCTTACACCGTCAACCGAGTTGAAACTCTACCCGTGTTCAAATCAGCCCGGGTTGAAATTTCTCATGTAAGGGCTTCTTAGAGATTTTCAGTGAGGTATTTCTCAAATTTATGATTTATTTACTTTTGTAGGACTCGATTCTTTCGCAAACATCAACAGCCTCGATGGAAGATACATCTAGTATTAAAACTGCATCCTTACCGTTCAAAGGGAGGTTGAAACCGCAACCGGATCTCTACAGCTTGGTAAGTACACAAAACGACCGGATCCGCAACCCCAACCAGATCTCTACAGCAGTGGCGGACACTTTGCCAAATATTGGGGGGCGAAGCTATTGTTTCAGTAAAAAAGCATTGTTTATCTCTATTGTCTTCGAACAAAAGACCTTTGTTCTAGCCAACATTGGGGGGCGATCGCACCCCTTTGCCCCCCAAGTGTCCGCCACTGCTCTACAGCTTGGTAAATGGACAAAGCGACCGGATCCCCAACCACAACCAGATTTCTACAGCTTGGGTACAGCGACAATATAAGCACATAGACTATTTTATTTTTTAACTCATTTGAGGATGTGGCGTCATCAAATTTCTAAATCGCATACAGTAAGGGCTCGCATTTAAGAAACCACTTTTTCACACCTTAGCTTGAATGGTCTCTTATATCATGATATTTTCTTTTTTTCAGGCTGAAAGTTTCTTAAGTTTCTAATTTCCTTTTTGGAAAGTCCTAGCAAAATAGGTCGCAACAGAAAAGTGCTGTTTATAGATAGATTAGCCATATGTGCGTTAAGTAGCCACATCTGCATAGATGATAGATTCAGATAGTTCAATATTTTGATTATTATAATGCAAAGGATTCTTTGGCGAGCAATAAGTATCGTGTATTTATCTTCTTTTTTTATTCAATATAAAATTTCTTTACAAACAAACTACTTAACTCACTACGTACGAGCTACTTTACTACACTACAAGGACGATACCACAGAGTGCAAGAGACCATGACAACTCCGCTGTCATTAACATAGAAAACGTGTATTTAAACTAAAATTAAATGTACAGCTCCGAAAAATACACATGAACAATTTCTACTGATAAATACTAAGGTTCGTTTCACATTGTATGTCGAGCTAACTTTGGGCAATCAGGTCTTTTCACAAGAATGGGTGAACTGGAGATTCGAGTGTATTTATCTGACTTCAAAAGCAGATCTGAGATCTTTCTGTTAAAAAATGTTTCCTTCCTCTCCCCACAGCAAAGTTTTGGCAGTATGTTGAGCATATACAGTGACGCAGGAGGGTATGGCTCAGTACCAATTTCAGGAGAAATGCTTTTCTCCATTCAGTATGACAATATGTCTGGAGTGTTTGAAATTCATGTTCAAAAAGCGAAGAACATCGCAGCGGTCAACAAGAAAACAAGGGCGTCTGATCCGTACGTATTCTTTCTTTTTTCTTATGATAATACGAATTTTTATACAAGATTAAACACTTCAACGTTTCTGCTGTTATCAATGTGTGTCCTGAGAACTTAGAACTTGACTTACAAAACGAGCTAAATGGCCATTTGTCAAAATGCACAAACGCAGTGGCAAATCACACATATAAACCACGGACCATGGCCTAGAATTGATCAATTAAACGCGGCAGAAATACGATAACAATCTATTTGTAAGCGTGTCGTACAAATTGTAATATAAATACGATGTAGAAATTGCAGAAATACGATGTTTGAATCAAGTCGTTTTTCTGCCGTTTGATACGATAGAGCTGGTGAACTTCTGCCATTTTATCTATTAAAAACGGCAAGTGACTTAAACATCATTTTGGTGTGGATTTAATCGACACTCAGAAGAAGTTTTTACCAGCATCTATTAGATTCGACACGGCAAAAAAGGATGTTTAAGCTGGGCCTTAGAGACAGGTATGCAATAGCTTTTTCTCAATTTGTTCAATAAATGTAATAACTTTTTCTTAGGTACGTGAAAACCTACTTGCTTCCGGATAAATCAAAAGATAGCAAGAAGAAAACAAATTTCAAGAGAAAGACGGTGAATCCAAACTGGGATGAAAAAATCAAGGTAAAATTGCCTTTATTGTTTTTATTTTCTTTCATAGCTCTATTTTCTTGTGAAAAAATCTTTGTAAAAATTGCCTGTATTGCTATTACTTTCTTGCATAGTTTTTTGCTCTTTTGCGTAGTTTTTTCAACTTATGATGTTTGCGTAGACTGATTATATGGCCGTAGTTATCGCTGTTGAAAGGCTGCCGGACGCTCCTAACTACGACTCATAATCAAACGCCATTATTTTGAAGTGACTATTTCTGCCTCGTTTTGATAAGGGCCTAGGCAACACTCGTATTTTTCTAATGAAATACTTTGAGTTGAAATTTCATAGTAAATTTTGTTAATGCTTAGCAAAAGCTACAAAATAGTACCTACGTACAAAGATAGACATTGTCGCCAACTTTTCTCATGGTATTCTTGTTCGTACGACTTTGTTCTGTCAGGCCAAGTTCCTTGAAACTCTGCTTTGAGCTTCGAGTTCCCGTAGATCAACATCAATTTTATCGAATTTGCATTTCGAATTTGCTCAAATTCATATGGTGTTGCATTTACTTTGTACATGACTGTGAATAACAGCCTCGTTGGAAAGGGCGTTCAGAAGTGAAAAAAGCAGTCCAAAAAATGCTGTAATGTTATGAGTCCCAGAATGAGCGGTCTCGCTTTGATGTAGTAGTCTCGTTTTGAATAGCGATTGCTGGGACTCATGACTCATCGTAATCAGGCTACAGTTTGCGTACTTTGTGCGTACGTTCGTTTTAAGAATGGGTAGGAATACAATTTTGATCAGAATATAGGCCACATCAATGATGCATTGTTGCCTGTGCTCACATGATAGAACAACAAAACCAACCTCTAGAACGAGAGAATGCCAAAGACCATTTCTGTTTTCCCATAGTACAAAATTGGCGAAAAAGATCTGATGAAGAGAACACTCCAAGTGTCTATTTGGAATCATGAGAAATTTGGTCACAACGATTTCCTTGGAGAAGTGCAAGTTCAAATAGCACAATATGTTAAAAGTGGACACAATCTAAGCGCTCATGAACCCATCTGGTATACACTGCAGGAATTGGTATGTGCCAGGATTCTCTGTTTTTACTCAGCTAAGTTGATTTGTTAATTTTGCGTATAACTGATTTGATTTGTTTGATTTGATTTTATATATTAGGGAGGATGACCCGTCAGCAAGTGCTGATTTTCAAGGGGCCCTCCATCTACAATGCAATGCAATGCAAATCACAAAATGGTACCACTTCGACCTTTGATTACGTGCCTCCGCTTCCCCCTTTTCCAAGAATCGACCTTGGCAACATTGAGTTTAGGGGGGTCAGAAGGCCCTAAACGTTCGTTTTTGTCTTGATATTTTAAGAAACATCAGAACAACGCTAAAATTGTCCCAGCGGGTTTTGGCCAGGATTGTAGATCTGACGACTTTTATAACAGTATGTATGTATGTATGTATGTATGTATGTATGTATGTATGTATGTATGTATGTATGTATGTATGTATGTATCATTTGCCACAATTTATTTACAGTATTTACAAGTTATATAATATAAAAATAGATACAATACAATAAATAATGTTAAAAACGTAAAGGAAAAACACCCCTAATTACAGTGGCAGGGATAGCATTAAAAGGTCAAGATGACCTTAATTCCATAATGGTCCCCTTAGAGGTGCTGGTACAACGAAAAACGTAAGAAAAAAGATATACAAAACTGTGGTTTGTTTTCGGTATAAAACATGGTTTATAGGACCATACCATGATCGGGAGAGATGATGACAAGTCTTAATAGAAGACATATATGTCATCTTCCTCTTTTTGTATGTTTTGGAAAAAATTCTCTTTGATCTTATGTTTGAATGTGTTGATATTGTTTGTTGATTTAATCTCTGATGAAAGACTATTCCATGTGGCTATTGCTCTAAGTGCTCAAGAGATCAATTTTGCAAAGCTGAAAGGTGCAAGATAAATGGAATTAAATCAATTTCCTTCAGAGGAAACCCATATTAGGAATCTTGCCACCCATTATTCACTAAAGTGAATCACAACTGTAGAATGGAACGACCAATTTCGACCAAACAATTTTTCATATCTAAGTTAGCCCTCCTTTTATGCAATAAACTTTGAACAAACAAATTTGCAAAGTGAACTCCATCAATAAGAATTTGCAAGTACCCCACGTTTTTCTGGCTCACTCGGTATTCAGGAAATGAGGGTGAAGTTGCGGTTTTTAGCGCCAAGAGCTGGGATCTCAGAAGTAGAATAGGCCTAATCGTCCCTTGTTATGACACTCAAGTGGTAGGGCTCTACCTGGGATCGAGCCCTGTCCGCCTGACTATTCTGGCTGCAATGTCAGAGGATTACACCATTGCGCCACAGCACCTTCAATTTTACTTGCATTTTACGTGTATAAACATATAACCTGGTAAAAGTTCCTCCTTGGCTTAATGGTAATATGGCAGAATCCTAAGTTCGCATTTATCTTTGCAGGCACCAGTAAGCGTTGGAGCACCGGGCTACAAGGGAGCAATTACAGTCGGTCTGAAATTTGAGAGAATTGATGATGCTGTTGGCAAGTTGTTGGTCGATGTGAAGGAGGCAAAAGATCTTGCTGCTGCGGATCCGAATCAGTTGTCGAATCCATTTGTTAAAAGGTATTCAAATATCTCTAAACTTTGGGAGCAATCGTTTTTACCCCTGGGTACCAGGACAGAGAATAATTTCACACAGTTAGGATGATCTCATATCCCATTTTGAGTGTAGAAAAGTTTTTGCATCCCACTATCTTTAAGCAAAATGCTTTGGTACCCAATCCTTTAAATTAAACATAAAATATATACATATATATGACACATACCAAGTTGTCCTATAGGCAATTTTCATACGAGTCAAGTGATTTATCATTTCAAGATGTCTGTTAATGTTTTTTAGAGTTAATTGATGACGTGTTATAAAATTGCTTCCAGCAAAGTATCTTCAAATCCGCCCTCTCCCCCTAGTAGATTTGTTATGATAACTTCGCAAGGAGAAAGACCATGACGCTGAAACTTTGTGACTTTTCGCAGCTACCTATTTTGCGACTACAAGTACAGTTCATTGAAATACTTCGACAGATGAGGGGGAGAGAGACAATTTTCTGGGACTGACCATGACAAAATCGCAGATTCTCATATGTCTATTTTATGGAAAAAATAACAAGATTGCAATATTTTGCAAATTTCTTTTGCATAGTAGTGTTATTTCATGCAATCTATCATAATTCTTATGTTTGGATTGAAAATATGCTCCTAATTTGGGTTTATTGCATTTTTCCTGATTTTGGCTAATTTTGCCGCTTTTCTGGACCACACAGAGAAAATGCTGATGTAAGCAATAATGCTGGCTAATTTTAGGCTAATTTTCATATTTGTAAAAAGTACTTGCATGAAGATATTAGCACACCAAGTCTAGTTGCTTTACCCGTTACGAGTCAAGAGTTAGGTAGGGGTTTTTGCCCCCCCCCCCCAACTAAAATAGGACGTGTCCGTTAGCCCAAGCATAATAGGGTTAATATGCACAAGGTTGTATATGCCTTCATTATTTCATCCCTAAAACGGTACTATGTATCCCCTAATTTTTTTTCCCTCTTTTAAAGTTATCTTCTGCCGGACCGCACAAGAAAATCAAAACGCAAAAGCACGTTCAAGAAAGGTACACTTAGTCCTCAATGGAATGAGAAATTCGAATATAATGGCGTCACTTTGGAGGAGCTTGAGCAAAGAGTATTGGAACTTACTGTTTGGGACCATGATTTGCACTCAAACGATTTTCTTGGTGGAACGAGGGTCGGTCTAGAACGAGGCGATGAAAATTGGCATGATTGTATTGGCAAAGAGGTTTCAATTTGGAATGCGATGTTAGAGCATCCAGGGATCTGGGTCGAGTATAGCATACCGCTGCGTGATAGTATGACCAGCAGAAAAGGGTAAGGTGGTCGTGCCTTGTTAGTTGTTAGTCAATTTTCTTCAGTGGAACCTCCATATAACGGACACTTGTGGGACCAATGCTATTGATCGTTGTAGAGAGATGTCCGCTGTATGGAGGTGTCATCTTTTGTCATACTGTATTTTGGGACGAAAAGATTTGTCCGTTGTTTGGAGGTGTCCGTTGTATAGAGGCGTCCGTTAATGGAGGCTCCACTGTATAACCAATCAAGTTTGTGAATCTGATGACTTGAACAGAAAGGTATACCATTAGAAATGTTTCTAATAGCCTTAGATAACGGACTTGTCGTAATAAACCCACAAACGCAACATTAGACACCGTAATATGTGGAAAGAAAATTGTTAAGAATAACAACCAAATTAACCTGCAATAGACCTTTTAGCAATTCTACGAAAGAGCCTGGATCGAGCGTCATTTTTATACGTTTTTATACGCGAGGCTCGATCGAGTGCCGTTAGAGCTTCTATCACTACTGTGGACATTCGAAAATTCTACAATATGAAGCAAAATATCGCTCGATTCTGATTCTATTCAGAATAGCTAAAAAGTCTATTGGCGAGAAAACTGTTAAATCCTGCAAGAGAAACAACGAATTCATCTGAAACCCTGAAAGGGCAGAAAATGAGTTAAAGACCCTGTGCTAACCATGGGTCTTTGTAGTCATCAGCTATCCCACAATGCATTTTCAGAGACCCTTAAAATCCCACAGATCATTGCGAAAATTCTTAGTCCTCAAAAGAACAAAAGAAAGTCTCGTCAGCTTGTGAGCTAATTTAAGAATGCCAATTCAACATATTGAATATTTTCAATGCCGAGTTTCCTGTCAGTTGCATGCACAATTATATACTGTTCTTCCTGATAACAAAACAAATCTCTGATAAAGTTTCCAACTCAATGGCGCTGTTACATAGACAATGCTGTAGAGTCCAAAATTTGATATTTCCCTTTCTCCAATTTCAAAGGAGCCATTCCAACTTGCATACCTTGCACGTGTCATCTTGGACAAGGTTGTTTATCTATCTTGCAAAGAATGCCTGCAAAGAATGCTGGTTAGCACAGGGTCTTTAATAGCTGCAATAAAGAGCAATGTTGAAATCTTTCTGATGATTTGAATGATTTAAGAGATATACAGTAAAAACCCGCATATTAAAACCTAGTGGATTAAGAACCTGCAGGTTGAAATTTTGCAATTAGATCTCCATTGTATAAGAACCTATTCAGGCTTAAATTTGAAATTGGTTCTTATTTGTAGAGACCATGGGGTCTTACTCACTACAGAAGTTTGTGGAAGAATAAAAAAATGTTTATTATCTTCTGAGAAGCTTATGAACGCTTTTCTCTGGATTACATTAACATTTCTGATTCTTCCAAAAATTCTGTTGTAAAAGATACCGCATAAACTCAACTGATGTGAACTTACAGTAAATTTTATAGGCCTCAAGTTTAAATCTGAAGAAAAGAAATTCCTGAAAGCCTTGAATAAAATAAGAACCAATTTAAGAACCTGAACAGCCGCATTTCCCACTAAATACCCAAAACATAAGAACCTAGTCAGGCTGACTTGCAAATTTGTAGGTTCGTATACGCGGGTTTTTGCTTTACTCAACCAGACTTGACGTTTGATGCACAAACCTGGTCGTTTTCACTAAGATCTTTTAAGATCTGGAATGGAATCATGGTCTTGGTTCGATCATGTGGGTTTCTACCGTATTGTGATATTGCTGCTAACGAGAGCCTCTTCCTCAATCTAGAATGGATCTGAATCCACCGAATGTTGAAATCGAGACAACAGCTGAACGTGAGCCTGAATACGAGCCAGAACCCGCACCTGCCCCGCGTGTCATCATCCAACACCAGCCTGATGCTCCAGTTACAAAAACGGGGGATGGAGTGTCATCAACCTTCAGTATTTCGCATGAGGTAAGAAATTTTTGATTGTCCTGTATTTTGCTAGCCTGCGTGCAGACAATACCTAGCTAAGGAAAAGGTATAGTCTGCGCAACACCGCTCAATATCGTGTATTGTGTGAGTCAGCATTTCATTTCAATGGCAGTTTGAATGGCCCTTTCTTCTTGAGTACTACCCCTTTCCCATTCCTACCCCTTTCCCATTTCCACGCCAATGATTGAAGAGAGTTAGCACCATGCACAGTCAAAATTAGTTTTATTCATTGATATTTACATTTAATTTATTGCTGTATTTCTGTTACTACATATTTGGATTAGTCCTTTCGTTGCTGTTGTTGCTGCTGCTGTTATAATCCTGTAAAAGCTCCTGTAAAAGTGTAGCAAGTTATTATCATGAAAATTGAAAAAAATTGAAATCTTAGCGTCTGGTTATTGTCTGCAGCAGGGTAGTTAAAATTCCAGACTATTGTGTTGCTAATGAAGTTTGCCTGGAGAACAAAGTGAAACCTGAGATTTAATCACATGATGACCGTTCTCAAATCTGATTGCTTCCTCGTTTCCCGGGAAAGTGATTTTATTGGCTGTTGCAACAATTAGTTCTCTTTGTTATCACTATTGCGAAATAAATGCTGAAGCATGCACTACACAAAAGTGAGCGGTGTTGCGCAGACTATACCTTTTCCTTGGGTATAGTCTGCACGCAGGCTAATATTTTGCTGTCTTGTTACATTCTCGTAAAAAGGTATTGTACCTCTGGACGCTTTGACCCTCCGACCCCATGTCATTGTTTGTGGCAGCCAAAAGAATTTGTTCTAATCTAGGATGGGTTGCAAATGTATAAATCGGTGTAAGCAGGTGGGTGTAAAATTCTAGTGTGACCTATATTTCTTTTAACTGAATGGTTTGAAAGAAACTTTGATCTACTTAACTTGTCTATAATTTTACCATTGGACTTTCAAAAATCTTCAGTGTTGTCAAGATTACCGTGTATTTTATATTTCAATTCATTTGAGGTTGTGACCTCGTCATATTTCTCAATACTAAACCCGAAGAGTGACAAATTTTAGCTTGATACCATACTGTAGGCTTCCATAAGATATGGTCTTTTTAAATCATTTCATGTCTCATGAAAAAATTCAGTATAGTTGTTTCATAAGTAAGCACTAAGGGTTCCAATTGGAATAGAAACGGCTTCTGTGTTTTGTTAGACAGTCAGTGTTTGTTTGTTTATCGTTGCTTGTTGGCTGCAGGAGAGATGTGCTTGATCACACCTCTTGTGGTATAGTTGTGTAAATCGTTTTGAGAATCATCTCGTATTATGTCGTAATCTTTTTGTATTTCGTATGATGTTGTAATCGTATTGTTAATGTAATTTGTGTTGTATCAATTAGAAGTTTCTTGTAAATTTGGAAAAAATTGTATTAGCTTTACTTCGTTGTTGCTAGCTAATCTTGTAGTTTTGTAAATTTTTCACTGATAAAAAAAACAGTTCAGAAATTACGAAGTTTTTTTTCAAAATTTTGCTTGAATTCTTTAAAAAAGAGAAAAACGCTGTAATTCTGAAGATATTGAAAATTCCAGAAAAGCCCAAAGAAATAGGTCATAGAATTTTGCACCAATATTTTTAAAGAATGCAACCATGCTTCGCAGTGATGCTTCGAAGTGATGCTTCGCAGCGATGCTTTCTTGTTTCAAACGTAAGCCCTTAACTTGATCTTGGACTTTACTGTAGCTGAAACCGTTTGTTTGTAGGATCCATTAGTGCGTCTTGGACTGATGTACGTTAGTCCCGAGGAAAAGTCGAAGAAAAAGGGAAGCTTGAAAGTTCTTGTCAAAGGAGCGAGAAATTTGCCTGTATCGACAGGAACGGAGTCACCCAATACATACTGCAAATGGTAAGGGAATGATTCATTTCATTAATCATTTCATTCTTTTATAAGAGGGTAACCCTTCATCAAAGGCTGATTTACAAGGGACCCGCCGTCAAAAATCTTACAATTTAAGGAATATGCTATAAGCATAATTACAATATATGATTTTAAGCGAAAATCTAAGATATAAAATTTTTCGAATTTACAGAAGAAGAAAAATATGCAAAAAAGGAACGAGAACATTTCCTAAATAGTTTTTTTAACTGTTGAGTTTTACGGCTTGTTTAGATTCAGCTGAGAGGCTGTTCCAGTATTTTACTCCTCTGAATTAAAAACATCTTTGACTATTTCCACTTTTCATTAATGGCAACTTTAGGTCAGTAATTGGGTCTGTCCTTTCATGTTTTACACAAACTTGATCGTTAAAAGCTCGTAGGAAGGGGGTGACAGGGTAATGGTACCATAGTACCAAAGGGGTGGTACCTGGTACAACATTTTCCCAAGATGGTGGAACCTGGTACCAAAAATAGGGATAGCGGTACCCGGCCTGTATGAGTCGGTGTCAAGTATCAATAATAGTTTTGTGAATGATTTTTTTGGAATTCCTATAACAATTTTTAGCTGTGCAGACATATTTTTAAAATTTTCTACTCGATAGTTAACTTGAACATAGATTCGTCATTTGTTGATATGGTGCTTTGGGTGTTGAAATATTTATTGATGGAAGCTCAAATTTGCTGTCACCTTCAAATAATAGCTTCGGCGTTTTGGCCCAAGCAAATTGTTGAAGCACAGCAGATAGATAAACAATACCCTTGATGAAATGTAAAAAAGACTATTAGATCATATCAGATCGTGTTTGCTTGAAGTCAGCCATTGTGTTATTTTTCATTTTCTTCAGATACATTTCAGTTTTAAATTTTGACGTGCTTCTGGAATTTGCTTGGGCCAAAAGGCCAAAGCTCTGGTTCGGACTTGGAGGCAAATTTGAGCTTTCAAAATTACTATTTCTACTCTCAAAGCACCAATATCAACAAATGAGGGTATATTTGTGTAAGTTAACTATCGATGAATATTTTGAATGGATTAGCCATTGACTGAAGCTAAATTGACAACGCTGGAGCCAACCAAATCTGTATACTTTTCTTTGGACACACGGTAGACATCATTCTGTAGAGCATTGAATATGACGGTGCAGTGAAAGTTATCTGTGAGTCGCCCAAGAGGGTTCCTTTGATCTCTTTTAGCTACATACGACCAAAACGAAGTTCATGGAGGTTCAGAACAGATGTATTCAAACGCAGCACTGAGCCGATGTGGGAGAAAGAATTAGAATTCGACGGTATCACTATGGAGGAGCTGAGTACAAAATGCCTTGACGTCATTGTGTTTGATGATTCCAATTTGGGCATAGGGATGGTGAGACTCGGCCCAGGCCTCATGCAAACAGCGTGGGATGATAGCACTGATAGAGAAATTGAGATATGGAAAGCAATGATGGAGAACCCGGATAGCTGGAATAATTTAATGATCCCACTGAGAATGGAAATAGACGAAGCGAGGTAATTCATTTGTGTGTCATTTTGTTACAATAAAAACCTACAATTTTGCAAGTCAGCCTGACTAGGTTCTTATGTTTTGGGTATTTAGTGGGAAATGAGGCTGTTCAGGTTCTTGAATTGGTTCTTATTTCATTCAGGTTTTTCAGGAATTTCTTTCCTTTAGAATCAAACTTCAGGCCTATTATTTACTGTCAGTTCACATCACTTGAGTTTATGAGGTAGTATTCACAACAGCAATTTGTGGAAGAATCATAAATTTTTGTATAATCCAGGATAAATATACACATTTCTGATTATTCCACAAACTTCTGTTGCGAATAAGACCCCATGATCTCTACAAATAAGAACCTATTTTAAATTTCAGGCTAATTGGGTTCTTATACAATGGGGGTCTAATCGAGGGGCATTTCACTCCCAAAAAATCTCGTACACCTTTGGCAAAAATCCTGTTGTTTCCTAGAAAAATCCGTAAAAATCCTTTTGTTCTGAAAAAATCTCGTACGCTCTTTCGAACAAGTGAAATGCCCCTCGGGTCTAATTGCAAAATTTCAGCCTGTAGGTTCTTAATCCACTAGGTTCTTATATACGGGTTTTTACTGTACTGCAGACGAAACAGGCGTAGCCATCGAATATTTTCAAAACTTTGAACTTGATCGTGTCAAATGTTATTGCCTTATCTTTTCAACTGAGTTCATCTTAGGAAACTTTAGGCAATTTCCTTTTATCCTTGAGAGAGCATTTTTGATCTCGTCATTTTTTTCAGAATTCACAATGTTTTTAAACTTCCTGCTAGTTTTGAATATTTGACGTCATCAAATCTTAAAGGCATTGAGTCATGGTAAATAGCGATTCTCGGCTGGGGGTCTGTCTGCTTTCATGTGATCAGTCTGTTTTCAAGTGATCAAAGATGAACTTCACAAATAAGAGGCTACATCGGAGTGGCGCTTGGCCTATGTTTCGCATTTTTCAAACCTAACTCTTTTTGTTAATCCCCACAAGAACTCATTATTCAATTGAATCCCTTGGCCCTAAGCACATTGCTGTCCTTTTATTGAGATATATACTCCTAGCCTCACTTTGTCAGTTGTCTTGTAACGCCATGAGAGACAGTCGTCAGATCCTTTTGTTTTCTTTGCTATGTGAAATTACACCTTGTTGACTTCAAAGGGAAACCCCGATAATAAAGCTTTAAGAATATATTCAGGTGAGAATATCATGTGTGTAGTTTGAATTGCAGCCAATCAGACTGGCGTAAGCTGTCATCATGACTCAGCGATTTTTGCAAATTGGGTATACGCGGTCTATTTACCATGACTCAATGCCTTTAAACCGTACAAGACCTACCACAAAACCTACAGAATCTTGCTTGCTACCATATTGTAGACCTTCAAAAATAGAGTATTTGGTCATATTGATTTTCCTCAATCGGTTTAGAAGTTATGGTGCTTTTAATGTTTGCCAAAACTTTTGATATTTCTTAATCATACACCCTTCATAAAC
Organism: Aurelia coerulea; assembly: GCA_039566865.1. Taxonomy (NCBI): domain Eukaryota; kingdom Metazoa; phylum Cnidaria; class Scyphozoa; order Semaeostomeae; family Ulmaridae; genus Aurelia; species Aurelia coerulea. Next base: position 21,685,457 of record CM076953.1, on the reverse strand, counting down.
ATCAAAACACTGCAATGCCATAACAATGTTGATATAAAAGATGCTCTTCCTGGAATTATGGCAGATTACATATTAGCATAATAACATAACAAGGAAACAAGGAGAGATTTTGTAAGACAGTAGCATCAGTTGCTTTCCTTGACACCTGAATTCAAAGCGATTTGCGACTGCAGACGAAAGAAATTCTCTCAACCAGTAATTCAAAACAAACAAAGCCGCAAAAGTTCTCTGAAACCCCCGGGGGGGGCACATGACTTGAGGATGGACGGGGGTCTGCCGCCCGGTTTTCAGAAAGCTACCCTCTTCTAATTACCGAAACTTGCTTTTGATACCCACTTCTATGATGAATTTTGGCGAAAAACTGCCCATTTTAACAATTTTTTGCGAATTTCAGCGAAACCCCACCCATGTTTATGGAAAATTTGCTGAAAAAGGACCCTTGTTTAGAGAATTTTGGACCCAAAAACCCACCCATATGGGCGGCACATACCCGTACCCAAAATATGTTATGTACCCCCCCCCCCCCCGGGCTGAACGTGAGAATATATCGAAAGATGAAGGGTATATCTACACATCTGCCGCGGGCATTTTATTTGTTTGGTATAGAAGCCGATTGGGAGGCGATTCGATTCTCTTATTTTTTGGGTGGAATTAAAACACTTACTGCTCAGCTCCTGAACCAAAGAAATAAAATGCCCGCGGTAAATTTTTAGATATATCCTTCTTCTTTCGATATATGCTCATGTTTACTCTTAAAAACAATTTCTGGAATGCACAACAGTGAGCTAGCTACCTAGGTTTCAGAGAAACTTTTGCGGCTTTGTTTGTTTTGAATTACTTGTTGAGAGAATTTCCTTTGTCTGCGATCGCTAATCGCTTTGAATTACGGTGTCAATCAAAAGCAACTCATGCTGTTGTCTTACAAAATCTGTCCTTGCTTAAGAACATAAAATACCCTTACTGCAATTCAGTTGAAGGAGTTGGGCGATAACATTTCACACATTTAGTTCCAAAGTTTTGCAAAGATTCGATGCCCAAGCTCCCAAAACACTAAATGTCAAATTTAGATCTATTGTCTCGGGATTTGTGTCATCATTTTGTTAACGGACCAAGCCAGATAACCTCTCCTTTTTTGACTTTAACTTGGGGATGTACCCACAAAAAATTGTTTACCAGACTCCAAAACCTTTCTCCTCAAACCATAGCTGAAGGTTAGAAGCCGAGCAGAAGGCATTGCAGTTCGCGCATATTTAGAGCATTAATAAAACAATTACTGCTCAGCTTCTGAATTAGATAAACAAAATCCGCCAGGAAGAACTTTAGATTTACCCTCCTTCTTTCGTTATAAACTCATAACTTGTCTTAAAATCCACCTTTCGCGCGCACAAGGCCACAGTTTTTCCTACTGGTTTCCGGGCAACTTTTTCGACTTTGTTTGTTTTGAATGGTTGAGCGAATTTGCGTGATCTGCAGTCACTGATCACCATGAATTCAGGTGTCAATCAAGAGAAACTGATGCTACTGTATCACAAAATCTGTCCTTGTTGTCACTGAATAGAAGCAAATTGCATGAAACTCGCATACAAAGCTATTCATTATGAAAACTGGCCAACAATCAACCAAATAGAAATCAAAACTACGGGTCGCATGCTTCGCAATAGCAATGACCTAAAGCTGATATCTTCGTTGATAAAGGAACATTCCAAGATCAAGCCGGCAAACAATTCAATAATCTTCCATCTACTATTCGACACGCAACAACTCTATACTCTTTCTGTATTAATCTATGGGAACAGCTTTTTATGCGGGCTAATGAACGACTAACTAATTAACTATTTTTTCGAGTTTCTTAATAACAATTCATTTTAACTTTACATTAGTTTCATTTTCAATCACTATTCCTTTAATATGATTGTAAACATAGGGAAAACAACTTTTAGCTAGAGTTGAAGGGCCATACTTTAGTTGTGGATATGCTCTTAAAAACCATGTATGTATGTATGTATGTATGTATGTATGTATGTATGTATATATGTATGTATGTATGTATGTATGTATGTATGTATGTATGTATGTATGTATGTATGTATGTATGTATGTATGTATGTATGTATGTATGTATGTATGTATGTATGTATGTATGTATGTATGCAATAAAGAAACAATAAAATGGATACTATAAGTGCGGATGAAGAACGAACGAGAAATAGACAAAAATTTGATGTTTTTAGCACATTAAGGCCTTTCAAGTCATTACTATCATCAGAGTGTGACTGATAAGCTGTTTGTCAGTCACACTCTGATGATAATAATGACTTGAAAGGCCTTAGTGTGCTAAAAAACATCAATTTTTTGTCTATTTCTCGTTCGTTCTTTATCCGCACTTATAGTATCCATTTTATTTGTATGTATGCAAAGATAGATGACTTTTGACCGTTTTTTTGTAGCACCACATATACTGGTTATGAAGACCGTGAAGTAGAGGATGTTCCCCTGGAAGTCAATGCTGTTAAAACCAATTCGAAGCCGCAAGAGAAAGAGCCAATGTCAGCAAAAGATCTTGCATTACAATCAATGGGATCTCATGCAACTAAAATAAAAGATATCATGCGGACCAATGGGGCTACAGATGATGATAACACCAAGAGCGGAATGAAAGCGCGTACCAGATCACAAGACGATCTATTGAGGCCGCTGAGTTTGATTGTGGAAGAAGGGGATGGGGAGGAGCATTCACGTGTTAGATTTCAAGGTGATAAAGTTGGTTCAGCGAGATCTGTTCCAAGAGTTGTTGTCACAAAGGTAGGGGTACATAATAGCATTGTTATGGCTGAATCAGTTATATCAATCCAATGTGCGTCAATTTTTTCTTCACATTACTTTGTGGGGGTACGAAAATATCAAAGGAATCGCTTATGGGGTGCACAACTTTTTTGCTTGAAAAATATTCACATGAAGTTATCAGTCAACATTTAAGAGTGAAATTAACAGACGTCTGGAAATGACGAATCGCTGGACTGGTATGTGAAAATCGCCTGGGACGAAATGGTATCTGTACACATATTTCTTATACGTCCTCAAAGAGTTCTGGAAGGGGTACCAAACCATTTTGTTGACAGGTGATGGGGTATGAAAACAGTTTTCCATATTCAAGATAGGTATGAGATTTTGTCTAATTGTGTGGAATTATCCTCTGCCCTGGTACCCAGGATTAGAAATGACCGCTCCCTTAGAATGACTCATGCAATGAATCTACTGCAATCCCTCGCCTATCAAGCAAAATTTGATTAATTACAATCCATCAAGTGCTATTGATGCTACGAATTTCAAATATGGAAACTTTTTCTGGCTCACCCGGTATTTACCCATGTTTTACTTTTTCAAAAAGATCATATTCTTCGTTTCAGGATGATGAAATGCCCCCTCAAATTATTCCAGAAGATGCAGACGTCGATATCGGCGAAGCTGATTTTGCAAGCAATTTGACGAAAATGTCGAGATTTGTAAGTATCATGTCCTTTCTTACGTTGGACCCCGGTGAAGGACAGCATATGAAATCAGGGATGGAACAAATTTTTAAATTTCTGCGAATCTGCGAAAAAGTTTCTGTGATAGCTAGTTGCTCCAACAAAGAATCCATTCCTTGTTGACAGCATAATAAAGATACGTTTGGAAGGATTTTAAAGACTTTTTCTATTTCCCAGGTTGCAAACAGTTTTTAGAAAATTCATTTATCTGAAGACAGCTTAAACTGACTGAAGAGCGTCCAACAAATTTACTAAAGACTTAATTTGAAAATGCAAAAGAGAAAATTTAAAATTTTCATACAAAATCACATCATCGATTCCTCCTCCTTTCCTGTTGCTCTTTCTTTCTAGAGACCTGAAAAATTTCTGGGACCATTGTTGCTGTGGTCCGCTATTTTTTCCACCTCTGCATATGTTCCAAATTTTTAAATTGGTGTAAAAAGGTGGCTGTGAAATTCTATGCCCTATCTTTGCTATTTTGCCATTATTATGCCATTGAACTTTGTCAGAAATCTTGAACATTTTCGAAATTTCAACTCATTTACAGTCATCAAATTTATAAATCGTTATCTATTACAAAAAGTTGTATGTGTCTTTACTGGTTAAAACAGTGCTCAATGCCATGAAGACAGAGCGAATTATAACAGGATTGAGACAAAAAGAAAGATTACATTCTTTGCTGTTACTCAGAGTTTCACGCTATACGGCGATCATCAGACAACTGAAAACTCTACTCAATTTTTGTGCATTTATACATTGAATGTTGCGATGACATAATCTTATAATAATTTGTTTACGTGGGGTCTCTTTTGAAATTTATTAGATAGTATTTGACTTTGTTATAAGTTGTATAAGAAAAACTTGTTATAAGATTATGTCATCGCAACATTCAATGTATAAATGCACAAAAATTGAGTAGAGTTTTCAGTTGTCTGATGATCGCCGTATAGCGTGAAACTCTGAGTAACAGTAAAGAATGTAATCTTTCTTTTTGTCTCAATCCTGTTATAAATCGTTATCTAGAAGAGTAACAGACGTTTGCTTGATGCCATACTGTAGTGTAGACATTCATAAAAGTTTTTCTTGAAAATTGTTCTGTGATTCCTCACAAAGGTTTAGAAATAATGATGGTTTAAAGTTTTTTTGAAAATGTTTCTTTAGAGCAATTATAGCAAGAGAGCTGCAGTTTACTTGAAGCAACTTGAAGCAATTCTGTTTAAAAAAACGGGTTATCGAATTCTACACCGACCATTTTAAAGATTTGGAATCTATGGTGTCTACGGCTGTGTAAAAACGTCAGATTCCCAATCCTTTTCTGACCCGTTACGAAATTTGTGAGCCCTCTGTTTAGCGGTCGTTGTTATATGGTATATCGTGCCCATATATAATGCTTAATGATTACAGGAAGCTCACGGAAATACACAACTGATTATGCGTGGGAATAGCCCAGTGGTGGCACGCTTGACTACCAATCTGGAGGTTGGTGGGTTGAATCCCCGCCCTGCCGAACCTGCAACAAAATGTGAGGAGAGTCGCCAACTCTCTGTAATTCCAGGCTAAAGGAACCGCGAGGTGTGTCACTTCGAGGGGAAGGACCAGGACGCTGCTTCGATAAGCTTATCTTCTCGGCATCCTAAAACTATTTTCGGATGCTTAGTAGCAGTATACACTCTTTTTTTATAAGAATACTTTAAATTTTGTCCAGCCTCGATATTCTTAAGAAATTTTCATTTTGAGCCTGAATATATTCTTAAAGTATTTATGTCAGTCATGCGATTCTCTGTTATGAACATCACAAAACAGGCAACTTCTGAAAAATGAGACACAAATATTCCAGCTGAGGCTGGCAATATTCTTATAATATCCTTAAAAATTGGATGATTCTGAGCCTGAATATTCTAATAAACATTGTTCTTATTAGAGAGTGTAGAAGAAGAAAAACAATGCAGGGAAACAATCGACATATTGACACAGTACAAACAAGTTACGTACGAACACATGACACAGTTACGTAATTGAATTAAAGCCTATTTTTGTCAGCATAGGTTCCAAATCTTTAAAAAGGCTGGTGTAAAATTGAGTGACCTATTTCTTTGAACTGAATGACTTCTAAGAAACTTTAGCTATTTCTCTATAATTCTACCGTTGGACTTTTCTGAAATCTTTAATATTTTCAGAGTTAGAATTTTTTGCATTCTTTTTCAAGAATTCAACAAAAATTTTCAAAAAACTTAAAACCATCGTAGTTTCTAAACCGTTTCTAAACCATAATTTATGAATGCCAACAATATGGTATCAAGCAAAAGTCTGTCACTCATCTGGTTTATGATTTAGAAATTTTATGACGTCACGACCTCAAATGAGCTGAAATGTAAAATACGCTGTAATTTTGAAAAATATTCAAATTTTCTGGAAAGTCCAATGGTAGAATTATAGATAAGTATCTAAAGTTTCTTTCAAGCCATTCAATCAGAGGAAATAGGTCATAGAATTTTGCACCCACCTTTTTTCGCCGAGTTAAAGATTTGGAACCAATGCTATTTTTGTCATTGTTTCATTATCTATTCCGTTGCAGGGAAGTCGAGACAGCATCGTAAGCCAAACAAGCATTTACAGTACAGCATCGAACTCTGTCTTTGGAGTAATCCCTGTCAGAGGTGAAATTCAATTTGGTATGAAATATATGATGGGAACGAACACTTTTGAAGTCCACATTTTCAGAGCTAAAGAAATAGCTGCTGTCGACGCAAGAAAAAATACTTCTGATCCGTAAGTTTATTTAGTATTCATTCATTCTCAAGCATGTACAGGGTGTCCCAAAAATTGTGCCCCGTTTGTCTGAAGATTGCGACAAAACGGCAAAAGATTCTCGGCAAACTTTTGCATGATGGTGCTCTTCAGATGTTCAATTAAAATTTGCAATTACCATCCCCATTAAAATCCGTTGCTCTTCAGATGTTCAATTAAAGTTTGCTACCATCCCCATTAAAATCCGTTGAAAAATGATGGAGCTATGACCTTCAGGAGACCAAATTTGCCCGATCACTGAAACCAGCGATCGGCCATTTTGTCTTACTATTTTGCAGCGATAAATGTTTATGGTATGGTATGGTATAACTTACTGAGACAGACCCTAAGTTGTGTGAGATAGGATAATCCTATGGGATGATGAATTTCAAAATTTCATTAATTTTCTTACGGTACCATGGGGTGAATCAGAAAAAACGCACACAATTTGAAAGACTCCTGTTCGCTAAATATCAAAACAACAATATTTTGCAACATTTGATTGAATAGCAAACATGTTAAATCATTTTTGAAATCTTTCCTTGCTGAAATCGGCGACTACTTTCTGAAATTATGAAGAATTTTATCAAGAAAGCCCCGTCAAGAAACCTTTATAATAGGCCTAAAATCGCGACCAAATTTTCCTTTCATTTCTGCCTTACAGCAATGACTTCTGTACATTATTTGCTGACTGGACCAATCACAAATGAAGTTAATTTTAAAACTTCATTTGATCTGGGTGTTTGCTTGATGCTGATCTATGCCTGCTTAATTCTGAATATGTAATTTTGAGAATAATCGAGGTGTCAAAAATCTCCAATGAGAAATCAAATCTTGGACTTCCACAGCAGTGTTGCCAATAGGTTAAACTTGATTTGGTTAAACTTGATTCTGCAATGGACTTAGCAAGAATTCTGAAACATAGATTTTTGTTTTTGATATTGAAGGAGCGTTTCGTGATTCAGTCTTAGTTTTTTCAACGTTTGGTTACCGTTATGAATTCGCAAAATGTGTACGTCCCAAGGTAAATTTCCAATTGACCTTTTCACTATATATTCTGCAAGGTTTAATCTGTCAAACAAAGCAAAGATCATGAAAATCGAGTGAGTACAAGCCAAGGAATTTGAATTTGAAAGTTGGTGCTATTTTGTGACATTGCTTTGCTAAGAAAGAAGCCTGAAGTACACTTTTTATGCTTAACTTGAAATCATGTTTTCTCAGCACTGAATTGTCCGATTTGAAAAATGTTGGGTTTTGATATACCTCAGGCTACGGTTAACAATAGAAAGCTCAGTTTGGTACAATTCTGGTGCTTTCATTTTTCTGCATTAATTTTGTGCCCTGTGCTCCAATAGCAAGATACCTGAATTTATTAACAGTACAATAGGAAACTATTTTGTAGAAGCATCGTTAAGTTTCTTAAGGGAATACTGTTGCACGCTCTTCGTGGAGGCAAATATAAAAAGCTCTTCAAGGCATGGAGAATCACAGGTCGATAGCAAGTACTTTTATGAATGATAGGATCCCTCCCGCCCATCCCCTCCCTGTTTCCAGAGATTCAGGTGACATGTATCAAATGAACGTACGAGCGATGGGAATAATGTGCTTTCTGTGTTTGCTCTATTTGGCACACCTATATACAATCTTGCTAGACTGACCTCACTACTATCTGTGTATTGTAGTTTAATTAATAAATAAAGTTATTTTCGGTTGAATGCAATGAATTAGAAAATAACTGAAGTTTCTTTCAAGTCATTAGACCAAAGGAATAGGCAGTTGCTACCGGGTGTCCCAAAAAATGTATACGGCTTTGGTTGACTGACTCCAGTGATGTGAATTTGGCTTCAATAAATGTCGAATCACTCTAAAAATGTTCCTCGATAGTTAACTTGAACATACGTATCTCGTTTGTTGGTGTTTGTGCTTTGAGAGCAGACCTGTTAATCTTGAAAGCTCAAATTTGCCTCTTCCTGCAAACCAGAGCTTTAGCCTTTTGGCCTACGCAAATTGTTAAGGCACAGCGTATAAATCAGCGATAGCCGTGATGGAATTTGAGCAATATTAGATCTTGAGTTATTTTGTTGTCCAGAAGTCACCCTTTAGTCACCCATTGGGCAGTTTCTTCATTTTTCATTAATGTTTCTTCTTAATTTCGATATGCTTCATGAATTTGCTTAGGCCAAAAGGCTAAGGCTCTTGTTTGCACGTGGACGCAAATTTGAGCTTTCAAGATTGATATTTCTGCTCTCGAAGCACCAATACCAACAGACGACGTATCTATGTTCAAGTTAACTATCGAGGAACATTTTGAGAGTGATTAGCCATTGATTAAAGCTAAATTCTCAACGCTAGAGTCAACCAAATATGTATACTTTTTTTGGGACACTCAGTATTTTCAACCATCTTAAGATTGGATGCCTATGCAATCAGACATATGCTTATTCCTAACGTTTTATTTCTAGGTACGTTAAAGTTTATTTGTTGCCAGACAAAACCAAAGCCAGCAAGAAGAAGACAAAAGTCAAGCATAAAACGCTGAATCCGGAATGGAATGCCATTATAGAGGTGAGACACAATACATCATATCGACCATACATTGTCGCTCGGACAGTGTAATGTTGGAAAAAATTGCTCACGCACAAGGTGAGAATCTCTTTACCCCAGCGGCACACACTCATACCGGGTGTCCCAAAAAAAGTACTCCCGTTTGAATAATCACCAAAATTTGAATACACGGCCGATCTTCAATTTTCTTTTTTTCTCAAATAGATCAAGGACCAAATTATTTTCCAAGATATAGCTGATCTTGTAATTGGTTTTAAAATAAGCAAATTTAGCTCTTTTTAGAGCTTCCTGGTTTTGAATCATACTGCGAAAAAGCACTGATGATTACTAAATAGATTTCTTTGTGCATGTAAAGCTTCTAGTTTGGTCATAAATGACAAGAAGAGATGAGCACTATCATTGGAGACGCCAATTATAATCAAAAATCTAAAAATGTTTGCTCTTAGGCAAGATTGAGAATTTTGCTTAAAAAGTATAGCTCAAAATAAGGTTTTTAAGCGTGTAATTTTCCTACCTTGTTGTATCAAAAGCAAACATTTGATCACCTATGAATATTTTTGGGTCTTTCACAAAACAAATCAAAAAGAAAATTTCACCAAAGGTTTGATAAACAATTTTTGGTGATTTTTTAAACAGGAGTACTTTTTTTAGGGACACCCGGTACATTCATGGGTACCCTTGGATCTAGTGTCCCTCGGGGGTGTACGTGTGCGTTTTATACAGAATTCTACCGGGTGAGTCAAAAAAGGCCCGGCGTTCGAAAAGCTTCTGCTCCGTGAATATATGAGCAATGATATTTTGCAATCTCTGAATGAATAGCCAACACGTTGAGATACTTTTACAATTTTTCCACACTGAATCGGTCATTCCGTTCAGATTTTGCAAGGGATTTTCGGGAAAAAGTCCTTTTGAGAAACCTTTAAAACGTGCTAAAATCACGATGACTTGAGCACGCTGTAACACGTTGACATAACGAACATATTTCGGTAGTAAGTTTGACATTAACGATCTGTATTTGTCGCGTTTTCTTCTACAGTGTCCCTCCATATTTGTTTCAAAACCGATGGTGAGTTCTACGATGGTGACGAGTTTCTCCTGTAATGATAAATGGGTTATTTTTATTTTTATTATTATAATTATTATTAATTAATTATCCTATTAATTAATTGGCTTCATGTTTTTTTGCATGTGGCGTTAGGGTGGAATCCCCTATCAAGCCATTCAGGATTCAGCAATTTGCGAATCATTGAAAGGTTAGATGGGAGGGTCGTGGGGTTGCAGGCTGGATCCCTTGGTGGTTTGGTCTGTGACTATTTTGATCCTCCAGGGTGAAAATTTGCTAATGTGCCAACCATTTCATTTTCTCCTTTACGCTAAAAAAACAGTTTGGAACAAAACGTGATTTTCATTCCCACTTAGTTTTAATCTCGGGGGTAGTCATGTTTCCTGGGAATAGGGTTCTTTGTAGTGAAATGTAATTTTACTTTATCTTTAGTTTTACCTTGCCTTGTTTATCACGTAGTATAAATTCTCGGTTGTCCTTTAGAAAGTAGTGCTGACGAAGATTTTTAATCGAAACGTTCCCTGATTCTAACAGTTGTGTTTTTATATCATTATTATTATTATTCTTTTCATAGTACAAAGTCTCGTTAACCGATCTTCGCACTCGAACTTTAATGGTGTCTATTTGGAACAACGATCGCTTGGGCAGGAATTATTTCTTGGGTGAAGTCATGTTGCCTTTGGATAGAATTGTTGATGATGGTGTCCTGAGCAAACCAAATACTGCCTGGTACCCTGTGAAAGAAAAGGTATTCTATGTTTATCATTGTTATACCGGGTGAACCAAAAAAAGTTCCCATTTTTGAAAATTCATCGCATCAAGAGTACTGGATGGATCGGAATGAATCAATATTTGCTTGACAGCCAAAAGCTCGAAGTATTTTAGTGATTTTTCTCGCCTTCTTATGAGCACTGGACAAATTGGTAAATTCAAATTTAGAAAAACTTGGTGGTTGCAAAATGACTGAAAAAGACCTAAAATACTTGATCAAATCATTAAACACTCCTCGATAAGAACAACAGAGAAAATGCAATTTCTCATGGATGAGAGATATCGTCTGCACATTTATTGCCATGGGATTGAAAATTTTTAGTATCTGTTTGAGAATCTATGTCTTATTACTCTTGAGAGAGGTGAAACGCCTGTGCGTATTGTTCTGTGTGAGGAGAGTCCTAACGATTTGATCAAGTGTTTTAGGCCCTTTTTCAGTTACTTTGCAACACTGAAATTTTTGTAAAGTTGAATTTACCTATATTTGTAGTGATCGTAAGAAGACGAGAAAAATCAAAAAAATACTTCGATCTTTTGGCTTTTAACTAGAATTTGAATCATTCAAGTACTTGTGGTGCTACGAATCTTTGAAAATGGGAACTTTTTCTGGCTCACCCGGTATGGTATTCGAAAATACGGCTCCGTTCTTGATCGGTTCGCAAGTGCTGTATTTTCAAAGCCGTATTGGACCGGAGTTGCTTTAGGGCCTGTTTATACGGTGAAAAACACCTCACCGGCCAGACCCGGGGCTGACAGGCGAGATACCTCCTTCCTATAATTAGAATCCCATTGCTTTTTCATTTCGCGTTTATATGATACCGGTATAGTGAGATATCGCCTCACCACAGGCGGAATCTCACCTGGGTGAGGTGAAATTTTTCCATATAAACGAAACACTACCGGTAGGGTGAGGTGTTTTCGTTTTCTTCGTTGATTTCTATTGGTTAATTCATTCTGATTTCAGGGATGAGAGACTTTACTCCACTTCGCCTTCTCAGCCCCGGGGCTGACAGGCGAGGTAAAAATCTCATATAAACAGTGGCTGAAATTTACCTCGCCTGTCAGTCCCGGGTCTGGCAGGTGAGGTGTCTTTCCTCATATAAACAGGCCGTTAGAAATCAATAACAAGGGACGGACTTCTTTGTGTATGTGTAGGTGGCTAGAATGGACAACCAAAAGGTTTAACTTCGTCCTCCTAGACTACTTTGCTGCAGACTTTGAAGAAGAACCTTCAATCATACATGAAGAAAATGAGTTCAGTTCAGTTCAGTTTTCATTGACAAATATACCTCAATACATTTCAACAATAATACCTTACCTAACTTAAAATATATAGTACTATAATACATGCTACAGGAAAACAAGATACTTTTACATATACACTGATAAATTAATTTAATTACAAAACATTACAAAACATTATGTATTTAAATATATTTGTCTAAGGAAGAGCCCTCTAATAGATAGACTAATCGAGAGAGCTCCCCCCCCCCCCCCCCCCATCCAAAACTAAAAAGAAAAGAAAAAGTTTTTTGTTAAAATCGAAAAAGAAACCACAGAGCCTCCAAAGAACAATTTACTTCTGGTTAAGTGAGGAAATAGAGACCACAATTTTTAGGAGTTCAATAAGGAATCAAAGATCATAACCATTTGTGAGGAATTCCTTCAGTTTTGTTTAGAAAATATTGAAAGAAATTGACATTTGTATGGCATCGAAACAGCGAACTACAGAGATGAACAAGAACAAACACAAAGTAGAACAGTACCGTAATTTAAGGCTATAACTCCTCCACAGCAGCCACACAAACGGGGCACCATTGTTTGGGACATCCTGTAAGTATACGTAACAAGTAAAGTTTTAGATTTGATTTTGTTTTTATTTTTCCATTTTAGTCCACTTTGAGTTCGCCGATTGTTTACAAAGGAGACTTAACGATTGGTCTTATGTATGAAAACTTTTCAGCTAGTGAGGGAGCAGATGTAAGGAAAGGTGGAAAAGACAAGAAGGATAAGAAACACAAGAAGGATAAAAAGAAGAAAGAAGGAGGAAGAATTCATGTCCATGTCATAAAAGCAAATGATCTTCCCTCTGGAGATGATGATGGCTTTTGCGATCCTTTCTGCAAGTTGTAAGTATTCATGGTTTAAGGCCATTTCTTCGCATCTCGAAAGAAATTAAATCTTATTGGTATTCATGTCATAAAAGCAAATGATCTTCCCTCTGGAGATGATGGTGGCCTTTGCGATCCTTTCTGCAAGTTGTAAGTATTCATGGTTTAAGGCCATTTCTTCGCATCTCGAAAGAAATTAAATCTTATTGGTATTCATGTCATAAAAGCAAATGATCTTCCCTCTGGAGATGATGATGGCTTTTGCGATCCTTTCTGCAAGTTGTAAGTATTCATGGTTTAAGGCCATTTCTTCGCATCTCGAAAGAAATTAAATCTTATTGGTATTCATGTCATAAAAGCAAATGATCATCCCACTAGGGATGTTGATGGTTTTTGCGATCCTTTCTGCAAGTTGTAAATAGTTCGGCCCTTTGTTGCTCTGTTGAAGGATTTAGGCCCTTTCCAGTTAGGCCTGCTTCGTGTCTCTCGAAGGGATCAAAACTTATTAATGTTAGTTATGATGTGGGGTCTTATTCGCAGGTGGGGTATCTTACGGGCAACGTAGTTTCTCATATCGAGGTGTAACTGTGTGGAATAAGCTTAACACAGAAATAGAAAGTGCCCCTTCACTGGCCACTTTCAAAAATTTGCTGAAACAAGCTTTGAAGAATCAAAGGGTGTGAAAGTTCTCGTACAGCATCAAACTTTTTCTTTTCTAACCAGAACATATCGTATATGAATTTCTATTTTTCTTTGTAATACAGGTTGCTTTGTAATTTATTCATGTAATTAGGTTAGTTAGGTTTTTAAGCAGGGCACATTGAAAATCAGTGTATTTAATTCTACTGAATGTATAACCCTGTTGAAATAAATAAAAATGAAATGAATGAAATGAAATGACATGAAAATTGAACATTTACGGTATCGTATTTCTTACTCATCTGTGCTAGTTTAACCATGTTCATGTTCTGCAAAACATCCCGCATAAATTGGGTATAACTCAATTTTTTAGCTCTAAACTTTTGTTGATTTCTCTGCAGCTATCTACTGCCCTTGAAGCAAGCAAAGACGAAGCGTAAAACACCAATCATCAAAAAAGCGCGTTCTGCGTATTGGGATTATAAGACAGAGTACGACGCAGATTACGATGATTTGTCTGATCTTGGTATCGAATTTACGGTAAGTGTTTCGTCGTTACGCCTTTTCGTATTCACGATTATTTGCCTGACCTTGGTATCGAATTTACGGTAAGTGTTTCGTCATTACGCCTTTTCGTATTCACGATTATTTGCCTGATCTTGGTATCGAATTTACGGTAAGTGTTTCGTCGTTACGCCTTTTCGTATTCACGATTATTTGCCTGATTTTGGTATTGAATTTACGGTAAGTGTTTCGTCGTTCTTTTGAAATTTCAAATTTATTATTATTGTTCATTTAACTGCCTCGGCCTCCTGCATTCCAGTCTCCAAATACTTCAGAATTGTAGAACCAGACGTGCTAAGAATTGTATTAGAGCTGATGAGATACATATTTTGTTTCTTAGGTTTACGATTGGGATCAAAAATCACGAAATGATTTCTTGGGATGTTGCAGACTAAATCTCGGTGGACAAAATGCGAATTGGGATGATGCGCATGGCGCAGAGAGAGATGCCTGGCTCAAAATGATAAATGAACCAAATAAATTACATGAATTTGTTATCCCCTTGAGATCCAGTAGTGACCCAAGGCCCAGGGTCGATTATTAGTTAGGAAACATAAGATATTACTAACATGTGTATTTCCGAAAGAAGAGTCATTTCGTATTTCAAACAAGGACAGTTTTGTAAGACAAGAACATCAGCTGTTTTTGACTGACACCGCAATTCAAAGCGATTTTCTGATAAAGAAGGATCTCTCAACCAAAAATTCAAATCAAACAGAGCCGTAGAGATTGTTCTGAAACCAGTAGCACGGCAAACTATCGCCTTGTGCACGCGAAAGATGGTTTTTAAAAGAAGTGACGAGTTTATAACGAAAAAAAAAGGATAAATATATCAGATCTGCGTGGCAGATTTTGTCAAAACGGCGATTTTCGAGCCGTAGAAATTGTTCTGGAACCAGTAGTAGGGCAAACTATCGCCTTGTGCACGCGAAAGATGGTTTTTAAAAGAAGTGACGAGTTTATAACGAAAAAAAAAGGATAAATATATCAGATCTGCGTGGCAGATTTTTTGTCAAAACGGCGATTTTCGGATAAAGGAGGATCTCTCAACCAAAAATTCAAATCAAACAGAGCCGTAGAGATTTTTCTAAAACCAGTAGCAGGGCAAACTATCGCCTTGTGCACGCGGAAAATTATTTTGAAAGAAGTGACGAGTTTATAACGAACGAAGGGGGATAAATCTAAATATCTGGGTGGCAGATTTTGTCAAAACGGCGATTTTCTGATAAAGGAAGATCCCTCAACCAAAAATTCAAATCAAACAGAGCCGTAGAGATTGTTCTGAAACCAGTAGCACGGCAAACTATCGCCTTGTGCACGCGAAAGATGGTTTTTAAAAGAAGTGACGAGTTTATAACGAAAAAAAAAGGATAAATATATCAGATCTGCGTGGCAGATTTTTTGTCAAAACGGCGATTTTGCAGTTTTTGAGAGGCAATATCACACAGGCTTTCATATTTTTTTCAAAACGAAAGCATCATTTTGAAAGTAAATCTCTGTACTTCCCAGAGGAGTAAACCAAACATTCATATCTCTTACGGTTGCTCGGATATAAGTGGATCTTTGGCGAGTACTTTTTGGTGGCTTATGTGGGCCTATGTGAAGCCATCAAACGAACTGCAGAAAACAATGGAAACGTGCCTGAAACAATGGTGTTTGCAAAGTTGTTTACAATTTGGCGACGGAGCCATTTTAAACGAAAAATTCCAAATGATATTGTCAGGGAAAACTGACGTGTGTGGTGTGCAGTTTCTAAAGTAAATTTTTTCTCGAATTTCAAATTTTTTGATAGTCTAACGTAATGGTAACCAAAAAAATTATCGTATTTTCATATGTCTTATCTCCGTTTGTCGTAAATTATAGTGAGAAAATGTAGAGTGGTATTTATGAATTATATCAATTTATTTTTTATACAACTGTAAACAATTTTTTTTAGGAGAAGGGAATTTGAGCGAGTGAAAGTCTTTAAGTTTTTACCCAGCTTTATCCTAGCCGGGCATCCACTTTCGGAGTGAGGCAAGGGTATGAGGGGGTAAATACCCTCATTTCTAAAAATTTGGCAAAAGTTGAAAAATGCAATAAAAATGTTTGGGTATACCTTTTTACCCCCACAGTCTGAAAATTGTGGACTTTTTACCTCCACACTAATTTTGGTCTAGCTCGGCCTCTGTAGCCTGCGTGCAGACTCTACTGATTTATTTTCAGAGAGGTTCTGCTTGGCCTCTGCGGACATCTGAGTCAACGAAATTGGTTCAATCAGTCTCCCCCCTTAATTTCGTAGTTTTGTTTACTCTAAAAGGGATATTATCAAGTAAAAGCGAATGTCAAAACTGGGGGTATTGACATGAGATTTTGGTATTTCACAATACATCAACTTTTGGAATTGTAGCTTTATTTTATTTGCATCTAGTTATTTTTCAATATTTAGTTATTTTCCATCTAAAACCAAACATGATAGCTAAAGCTGTCTCAAAAAAGATGTCTGGTAAAATTTGCGATAAAACGAAATTTCCTTTTCAATACTCAGTAATTTTTTGATTCGTGGTCTTTAGCGTCGGACAATTTTGTTAAATATTTGACGAGATCTTGTTATGAGATACGGTTTGTCCTAAGAATCGCATGTGTCCCTCCGTGCAGTAGGCTAATGCTCATGCGCCCGTCGGAGTTCCAACCCAAAACGCTACTGCGCATGAGCATTAACCTACTGGACGGGGGGACACATCCGTTTCCTCGGACAAACCATATCTCGTCTCCCCAGCAAGACCGTCATGTTATAGACGTGGTATTTTCAGAATTAAGTCATTTTGAAGGCATAAATGTAATTTGTTGTGTTGGTAACGTTATGAATATGCAAAGAGTAACTTGTCGAAGGAAGCGGGTATGTATGACAATTTAGAGGAATCATCATTGTTATCAACTCTGCTATACAGGTTGTTTCAGAAAAAACGCAAACCAGTTAAAATTGAAAATTAGAAAAAAAAGTGATAGGATTTGAATGGATGCAATCTATTCAAAGGTGCCGATAAAATCTACAAGTTAACAAAACTTTCCCCGAAGAATTGTTAACTTACAAAAGTAAACAAACAAACAAAAGGTAACTGTAACTGTTTTAAAGTTGGGTAGTTTTGTTCAACTTTTAAACAATAAGCAAATTCGGCTAATGTTGTTTACATCCACTTTCAGATCACGTGATTGTCCTCTTGAGGAAACTTTCTTTTCAGATGGGTAACTGTTCATGCGTTCCTTTGACAATCAAAACAATCATGATTCTATTGTTTTAAGATTTTAACATTGTTTCAGTTCAAAGCATTTAAATCGAGCTGGTTGAATTTGAATGGTTTTTGAAAGCAAATATTAGCCCATATCGAAAGAAGAAGGATATATCTAAACTTCTGCCTCGGGCATTTTATCTGTTTTGTGCAGAAGCCAATTGGAAGGGGATTCAAATTCTCTTACTGTTTAGGTGTAATTAAAACACTTACTGCTCAGCTTCTGTACGAAGAAAATAAAATGCCCGAGGCAGAAGTATAGATATATCCTTCTTCTTTCGATATGTGCTAATATTTGCTCTTAAAAACCATTTTTGGAATGCACAACGAGCGCGCTAGCGACCCGACTTTTAGGGCAATTTTTGCGGCTTGCTTTGTTTTTGTTTATGTCTTGACCGATATCTAGGTGTCAATGAAAAGTAGCGAGTTCTATTGTAACATTATCTGTCCTTGTTGAGCTGGTTGAATTTGAATGAAATTGTTATTGTTTTGATTGCCAAAGGAACACAAGGTAGCAACAGATAGCTAAAAAGATGATTCCCAAGTGCTTGGTCACTTGACCTGAAGTGGATAACAGCGCAGCGAGGGCGAATTGGGTAAAGCGATGTGGCAGCCTCAGCTGAACAGAAGGTGTGAAATCTATTCTCTTGGCTGCTAAATCTTTATTTTTATTTGATTGAGTACACTCAGAGGTGTGAAGGCTATTCTTCTGAAAGGCAAATCGTTTTGTCTTCTCGGAAACCTGACGCTTCTGTTTGACAAAATCCACCCTTCCTAACATTAGCTGAATTTTCTATGCTTTTCAAAAGAATGTTCGTCTTGGGACTGCAAATGCAGTCACAAAGATAGAGAAGTTTTGCTTCTTGACAGAGAAAACAGCATGGTCACCATGGTCACTACTGTTGGTTCTATTCTGGTTTCTTCTGGAGCGAATCGCAAAACTACTAGCAACTGGTTTTCGTGTAAATTCTTGGAACATGTGGATGTGAGAGCCTCTTGCAGCTTCTGAGGAAACATTGCTGTCGAAATGCAAACTTGAGTTGTTTGAGAATGTGTTGCTGGTCTTTTCGGGCTCTGATGGACAAGCAAAGCAGAACACGAGGGACTTCGAAAACAACCAGAGCAGACAAATTCAGTTGTTGTACTGATGTTTGAAGATGGAAAGTGGCCGAAAACATCCAAGACAAGGTATGGTTCCTGCAATACAGATTAAAGCTTTTACCTAGCCTAATAAAATGAAAAACCCATCGGCGTAGGGGAAGATAAAATTTGGGGGGGCTGCCCGACAAAAAATCCATTGTTTGAGAAAATTTTGCCCGACTTGAGGCGGATTTCTGCCCGATTGTGGCTGATTTTTGCAAATTTTTCTGACGTTGGGGGGGCTGCAGCCCCCCCCTAGCCCCCTATCTCCTACGCCTATGATCTTTTTTTGCGAAATGAAAGTGTTATTTTGAAGAACAAGGACAGATTTTGTAAGACAATAGCATGAGCAGCTTTTGATTGATACCTCAATTCAAAGCGATTAGCGATCCCAGACAGGAAATTCTCTCAACGAGTAATTCAAAACAAGCAAAGCCGCAAACTATTCTTTGAAACACAGGCTTAACTGTTTTTAAGAGCAAACATGAGCATAGATCGAAAGAAGGAGGATACATCTAATCATCTGCCTGTGGCATTTAATTTTTTTGATTCAAAAGCTGATCGGGAGGCGGTTCAATTCTCCTATTTCTATGCACTTGCTGCTCAGCTTCTGAACTAAAGAAATAAAACGCCCGAGGTGAATGTGTAGATATATCCTTGTTCTCTCGATACATGTGCATGTTTGCTTTTAAAAACAAGTTCTGGAATGCACAACGAATGCGCTAGCTACCTGGGGGTTTCAGAGAAACTTTTTGCGGCTTTGTTTGTTTTGAATCACTGGTTTAAGGAATTTATTTTGTCTGCATTGGCTAGTCGCTTTGAATTCAGGTGTTAACAAAAGCAACTCGTGCTATTGTCTTAGATAAATCTTTGTACTTCACAGAAGAACAAATCAAACATTCATATCTCTACGATTGATCCGATATTCGAAGATTTTTCACGGTTACTGTTTGATGGCTTTCGTGAAGCCACCAGACAAACAACAGAAAACAATGGGCACAGCCTGAAGCAACGGTGTCTACAGATTTGTTTGAAATTATTGCAAAACAACCAACTTTGAAATCATTGCAATACAAACAACCAAGATGTTGTCCGCAGAATGAGCCATTCTATATGTCAAACTCAACCTTTAGCCCATAAAAGCCACCGCCCCGCCCACACCCGCCCCGCAAAAAGTGTTGACCTAGCTCTGCATAAGCTCAAAAAAAGTAGTTGCCCCGTTGCACTTTGCACTGGGCATTTTATAAAATAAACTTTGCACTGTCCCTTACAATAGACAAATTCGGCTGATTTTGTTTGTACCCACTTCAGGTCAAATGACCGCACACTTAGCAAATTATCTCTTTTATATGTTGATGCAGTTTCCCATCACGCTTACCATGGTAAGAAGTTCTTTAACTTTGACAATCACATGATCACACTTGACAATCACATGATCACACTTTGACAATCACATGATCTATAGCACACTTGAGAAACTTGCTTCACCAGTCGCGTTAGTTTGTGATCGCTTGAATTTCTGCCGCGTTGAAGGGGAGCCGACATAGTTAAGGGGTCAAAAGCTGGCCCGGGCCAAATTTAAAAAATAATTTATTGCATTTGATAACTCGTTTCAATATGTAGCCATGAAACTATGGATTTGTGGATATTTCTCTTGCCCATTTAGCGGCTATAACTATGTCTATTCCCGTTAAAATAATATCCTTGCTAATTTGGTGTAATAAGGAATTTGGCAACAGAGCTCCTTCCAAAATTTCGTTTGTAGATTTTTTACCAAATAAAGCAGAATGCAAAGGAGACTGGAGAGAGCCACATTTTGATGTAACGAGTGGCCCCTTAACCTCACATTTTTTTTTTTTTTTGATTCAAATATTAAATTTTACAAGATACTTTACATTTTACTATACCTAATTCTAATTACTATACGACACTACAAGTACGATACCATGGGGAGCAAAAGACTACGACTACCCCATGGCCAATATCTAAAAACATGAAACGTTAAACCATAAACAATCACACTACGAACAATTTATAAATTAAAGGATACTATACTGGATTCAGTTTCACTCCAGATGTCAGGTCAGTGTTGCGATGAATTTGTAGATGCAACGAGTGCAACTCATTTGGTGTAAATTTAGGCAAGTAAAATGCCTCCATCTGATGTGAAACAGAATTTACAAGGAAAAGAACACTAACGGTACGGGACTTGGTGATTGCTTAGGGCATGGCTAAATTCTCAATAGATCTTAATCAAACCGACCAGTTTCGTGGATGAAGCGTAAAGTTAATTCGAGTACATTTCTGTTCAACTCATTAGAAAGGTCTTCATCACCATACAATAAAAGCTGCGTCAAAGAATGATTTGAAAGGTTGGTGATTTGTACATATGGTCGTAATAATTCAACAATTCCAGCGAGAAGATTTTGTCGTTGAACATCAAAAGAAGGGCAGAGCAACAAAAAGTGCTCCGTTTTATTTAAAGAGTCATTATCACCCGGGGTCCTTTGCGAGCACGCTGAAGTCCAAGACTGTCTGAAAATCAAATTTGGCCTAAGCGAAAACCATGGATCCACACTGCAGTAGTTCAACTGATCAAAAATTTTGATTTAAGTTGACCTGTAGTTTTCGTTTAGGCCCAATTTGATTTTCAAGCAATCCAAAATTGTAGCGTGCCCGCAAAGGACCCTCGGCGAACAAGGGCGGATTTTGGAATACAATAGCAACAGTTTCGTTTGATTGACACCTCATTTCAAAGCGATTAGCGACTGCCGACAAAGGGAATTCTCTCAAGCAGTAATTCAAAACAAACAAAGCCGCAAAAGTTTCCCCGAAACCAGTAGGGGAAACTCTCGCCTTGTGCAAGCGAAAGGTGGTTTTTAAGAGAAGTCATGTGCCTATAATCAAAGAAGAAGGGTAAATCTAAAGTTCTGTCTGGCGGATTTTGTTTATTTCATTCAGGAGCTGTTTTGTGATCGTTTCATTTATGACCTAAATACGCGAGAATTACAATTCCGTTTGCTCGGCTTCTGAATCAAATAGACAAAATCCGCAAGACAGAAATTTAGATTTACCCTTCTTCTTTCGTTATAAGAACGTAACTTTTCTTAAATACTTCCTTTCGCTTGCACAAGGCGAGAGTTTGCCTGCTACTTTCGGGGAAACTTTTGCGGATTTTTTTGTTTTGAATTACTGGTTGAGAGAATTTCCTTTGTTTGCAATCCCTGATCGCTTTGAATTGAGGTGTTAATCAAACGCAACTGTTGCTATACAATGAAAATGTTTAAAGAAAACACACAATATATGTGAAAATGTGTGTTATGAAAACGTCCACCCTACATAAATACTGCAATACCCAATTAACCTAATTTTAAACTAATTTAGTAACATTCAAAAAGTTTTTGATGCTATACTCTGCCCTTTCCCCGCATCCATCATAAACAGCAATTGTAGCCGTCCGTCCTTCCAAAACCAATTCATTCAACGCCATCTTTGTTGTACATTTCGGTTCTTCATCAAGAAATTCCCAATGTTTGATAACTTCGCCGTCCTTCTTTTGAACTTCAATTATTCGAATTCCATATTCGGTATAAAAGAAACATGTTTTCTCTCTCTCAGCGTGACTTTCTTTTTCACTGTGAAGAAGGAAAGAAGGGTTACCAAAACTGCTGAAATACAAGACTTCCTGCATCATTTAATTTCATATTTTCATCGACTGATTTTTCCAAAAGTTTGAGTCATAAAAATTTTGCAGTTTGACT
Source organism: Aurelia coerulea (assembly GCA_039566865.1). NCBI lineage: Eukaryota > Metazoa > Cnidaria > Scyphozoa > Semaeostomeae > Ulmaridae > Aurelia > Aurelia coerulea. The sequence goes on along the minus strand of CM076953.1, from coordinate 21,663,260 downwards.
CACAAAATTTCGCAGTCTTTTAGTAGAGAGTCTCAGTCTCATAATTTTCTACCTAATGCTTGGAAAATTGCTAGAGTTACTCCGATTTACAAAGAAGGGGAAAAGTCAGAAAAATCGAACTATAGACCAATTTCTGTATTGCCTGTCATATCTAGGCTATTTGAGAAACTTATCTTTGACCAGTTGTACCAGTACATGAATGAGAATGGATTTCTGTCACCAGACCAGTCTGGTTTCAGAGCTCTACACTCAACTATAACTTGCTTGCTGAAATGCACAGATGATTGGTATAACGGCATGGATAAGGGACTTTTGACTGGCATGATCTTTATTGATCTCAAAAAAGCTTTTGACACGGTTGATCATGAAATCCTTTGCCAAAAACTCGCGCACTATGGTGTACTAAGTAGGGAGCTATCTTGGTTCAAGTCCTATCTCGCTAACAGAAAGCAATATTGTCGAGTAAATGGTGTAGATTCTAATATGGGGAGCATTGAGGTGGGAGTCCCACAGGGCTCTTGTCTCGGTCCACTCCTATTTTTAGTGTACATAAATGACCTTCCATGCGTTATAAAGAACTCTAAAGTGTCTATGTATGCTGATGATACAAGTATTTATCATTTTTCGAAAGACATTACTCAGTTGACCGAGGCTATCAATGAAGATCTACGGAAACTTGATACGTGGTTAAAGGGGAACAAACTATCCCTCAACGTAACTAAAACCCATTCTATGCTAATTACCACCAAACATAAGAAGAAGCATCTAGAGATTTCAAATCAAACTTTCCAACCTTCCATTCGCGAGACTAGAGTCGAAGTTGCAAGTAATACTAAGTACTTAGGTGTTCAAATCGACGAAAATCTCACATGGAAGGAGCAAATAAAAACAGTCACTGCGAAAGCTTCCCGAGCTATCGGCTTCTTGAAATACGCCAAAAAGTATCTTCCTGCTGGAGTTGTGAAGACTCTCTATAGCAGCATCGTGGAGCCTCATTTCCAATACTGTTGTTCTGTTTGGGGTTGCTGCAATTCCACCGACATCTTACAATTGCAGAGACTTCAAAACAGAGCAGCTCGTGTTGTGACCAATAGTCAGTTCGATGCTCCAAGTAAACCCTTGATACAAAGTTTAGGTTGGCACACGATCAAGGAGCTGATAGATAGACAGACGAAACTAATGGTTTTTAAATGCATCAACGACCTTGCTCCTACCTATCTTTGCAATCTTTTCACCAAAAAAGCTGATTGCACCGAGCGTAGCCTACGAAATACAAACACTGACTTGAGGCTGCCTTTGAAAAGTTCCGCTAATGGACAAAAATGCTTTTCATTCAAGGGTGCAAAAAGCTGGAACAGCCTTTCAACTGAGGTTAAACAGGCATCTTCGGTCAATGCCTTCAAGAGCCATATTTAGCGTAGACTGCTGTGTAGATAATATATTTTAGATACCCTGTAAATTGATTTCAACACTGATCATTATTTCTAACATTGTTTTTAATAGATTAATTAGACTTTGACATATTGTAAATAGGTTTTCTCTTTCCTTTGTATTATATTATTATTATTGTATTGTATCGTTAGATGGAGGGCCCCTTGAAAATCAGCACTTGCTGAAGGGCTACCCTCCCTAAATATGTGAAATCAAATCAAATCAATCAGAAAAGATACATACCTTATTTCTTGCGGGCCCCCAAAGTCCCCGGGCCCCCTGGTAACTACCCTGGCTACCCCCCCCCCCCCCTCTCGACGGTCCTGTACCTATGCCATCCATAACGTTTCTACGTACGCCTTTCGTCTCCGTTATAGCATAGGGCTCAAATCTTTAAAACGGTAGGTGTAAAATTCTATGCAATTTTTCATTGAATTGAATAGCTTGAAAGGAACTTACGGTACTGTGCTGTAAGTCTGCCGTGGAAATTTTTTGATATCTTGATTTTTTTCAAAATGGCGGCGATTTAATAATTTTTGAAAAATTCATGAAAAATTTTGAAAACATTTAAGTCATTGTAAATCCTAAACCAATAGAGGGAAAATGATACAACCTTCAAGAGAACCATAGTTTATGAAGGTCTGCAATATGGTGGGAAGCAGAAATCTGTAGCTTATCTGGTTTAGGATGTAGAAACCTGATGACGCCATAGCCTCAAATATAATAGATGCCGCCATTTTTAAACTAATCAAGATATCAATAAATTTCCATGGCAGATTTACAGCAAAAAACTCAAAGTACCTTCCAAGCCACTTTATTCAAAGAAAACTGTAATACAATTTTACACCGTACTTTTTAAAGATTTGAACCATATCTTCTCCGGAATACAAAAACCTGCCCTTTTTCATTCAGTAATTTTTGTAATGTTACCTCTTGATACCAATGCTGGTAACATGATCCCCTGCTGTTCCAAACAATCCTTCAAATCCATTTTTATCATCAAATTTCAGATTATGAAGATTACCACCAGTGCCCCCAATCCAGGAAGAGCTTTGCTTGAATGAATGGAATCTAATGGAATCGACCCAGGATCCAGCACGAACATCGAGTGAGATGAACTTTTCTTCTTCTTCAGTTAACATAAATTCGTGAACATTTCCATCCTTATCTTGGTTCCCAAACCATTCTGAAAAAGTCAGGGGTGGATCCACTGGAAGACAAACAAATACGTCAATAAACGAATGGAATTACTTAGAAAATTAAAGACAGAATCTCTTTAAAAATATATCGCGTTATCTTTTTGGTGTCACGGGTTGCGGGTTTGGCTTTTTATGCTCGGGTATTTTTCAAAAATTTCAATGTTTTCGGGTTTTCGAAGTTTTACAGTCCCTGTAGTTAGCTGAGATTGAAAAATCAGCTTTCGAATGCTTGAAATGATGCATAGAGTGTCGGTGAAAACAAAAATGTAGGAAATAATCGAAGATTATTGACGAAAATTGAATTTTTTGTTCCGAAGTGCAGTCTCGGGTTCGAGCTTTTTGCTTGCTGGTTTTCGGGTTTTTGCTAATTTTGATTCGGGTTTGCACCCCCTGAAGCTCCCATCTTATAGAAGAGACAAGGCTTGAACAGCCTAAAGAAATGACTTTGTGACAAAAAAATTGTAGGTAGTTATTGGGAAAGGCACTAATCGCGTCAGCATCATTAATTTTGGAAGCTCAAATTCGTTGTCACCTCTAAACCAGAGCCTTATTCTTGGAGCACAGCGAGTGAATCAATAATAGCCTTTATGCAATATGAACAAAATTATTTCTTACTATATATATTTGCTAGAGCTGACCTATTTGGCAGTTTTTTACTTTTCCTCAACCTTAATCTAAATTATTGATTTTGACGTGCTTGATGAATTTGCTTAGGCCCAATGGCCAAAGCTCTGGTTTAGAGGTGGAGGCAAATTTGCACTGTCAAGATTAATATTTCTACTCCCAAAGCACCACTATCAACAAACAAGGTATCTATGTTCAAATCGAGGAACATTTTGAGAGTGATCAGCCATTGATTAAAGCTGAATTTTCATCGCTAGGCCCAAACAAATCTGTTAAATTTTAGAGGGCCCCCGGTATAATAGCTATTGGTGTATGCAGTAACCAAAATACCGGGTGAGCCAGAAAGAAGTTCCCACTTTCGAAAATTCGTAGCACCACAAGTACTTCATGAATTTGAATAATTCAAATTCTAGTTAAAAGCCAAAAGATCGAGGCATTTTTGTGATTTTTCCCGTCTTTTTACGAGCACTACAAACATAGGTTTCAAATGTAACTTTATAAAAATTTCATGATTGCAAAATGACTGAAAAAGGGCCTAAAACACTTGATCAAATCGCTAGGACTCTCCTCACACAGAAAATTACGCACAGGCGTTTCACTTCTCTCAAGAGTTATAAGACATAGATTCTCAAACAGATACTAAAGATTTTCAATCCCATAACAATAAATGTGCAGATGATATCTCTCATCCATGAGAAATGGCATTTTCTCTGTTGTTCTTAGCGAGGAGTCCTTTATGATTTGATCATGTATTTTAGGCCTTTTTCAATCATTTTGCAACCACAAAGTTTTTGTAAACTTGAATTTACCTAGTTTCCAGTGCTCGAAAGAAGGCGAGAAAAATCACAAAAATACTTAGATCTTTTAGCTGTCAAGTAAATATTGATTCAATCCAATCCATGCAGTACTCTTGATGCTATGAATTTTCAAATGTGGGAACTTTTTTGTGGTTCACCTGGTATTATAAACTGTTGCAATTGTAACGAACATGAGGTTTCACTTACATGTGGCGTCTGTTGGAGTGGTCTTCTGCTTGCCAACAAATTGAATTGCATTGACATATTTGCCAGCTTTCACTCGAAATCCAGCTAAGGTTAAACCCTCTTTGGCAAGCCAGTCTATTGAATCAAAGGGGGTGTTCTCGATCGATTCGCTAAATCCAGCACCAACTGGGCCTCTTTCATTTGGACTACTGTACATGATTGGAACAGGCACTTCGATTGGGCTTGTGTTGTTAGTCTTATTACCTATCCACCTAGATGGAAACAAAATAGTCATCAACGAAATTTTTCAGGCCAGAACTTCAGATAGATTCAGCGATGCAAGACCCCACAAACCTACAAACCTGGTTTCAGCGAAATTCTGAGGAAAGTTACAGGATAAGAAGAAAATTGAATTCTCTTGGAAATTTTTACGTAATATTCACTCACTACATCGAAAAGAAAAGATCCATCTGAAGATTCTAAGAGTTCAGTATTCACATTCTTGAAACATTTTATCTTAATAAGGCATTGTTCCACAGCGTGTTTCTTCCATCGAAATTGCTGGAATAGCGATAGCTTTTAGGGGCTTTACCTCTTTGCCCAATAAAGGTACACACAGTTCCTACCCCTTAATCGGGAATGCAACTCAGTTGATGAACCAGTCTTTCAAAGTTTGGGCCATGGTTCTTAATCAACCTAAGGGTTTTTTCAACTTTACTTTTAAAAACAGAGCCATATCATGGGGAGATTCACCAAAAACGTTTTTAAGGAATTAAAACTGCTGTTTTTACATTGAAGGCAGTCTGTCACACATCTGGTTGGCTGTAATAAATTCAGAGCTCAACACAACAGATGTCTTTGTGGATCTGTGTATTTTAGAATAAAGGAGGGCTAATCGTTATCATTTTCTTCGACCATAGAAAGTCAGTAGGATCATCAGCCATCCAATTCTCATTTTTGTTGTTGTCAGCCAATCAGATGCATGAAAGACTACCTTTAAGTTGAGGCCAAGAAGGTTGAAACCTTGCAATCTAGCTTTGGCAGAAGATCACGGACTTTTTACAGCTATGGATAGAGTTTCTATTTCAGGCACAAAGTTTAAATTAATGGGAGTGTAGAAAATGCTTTAATGGCTACTAACCTACAGCAATCTAAAACAGCAGCAGATGAACGATGCCAATGAGCTCCACTATCTTTGTAAGGTGATACTTCTGACTTCTGTTGTTCTATACTTCCAGTTTTCTCAGCTGCTACAAATGGAGAAATACCAAGTGGTATTCAGCGATATATATACCAATACATACCGATATATAAAGTGATATATCAAGTGATATGAAGATTCAAGCTGGGGGTAAGTACTGCAATTGTGCCTCTTATAGCGTTAGAATCATAACTGAAATAATTGTAGGAGTATCCATCATGGAGTGTACAGGCTAGTCTGTAGTAAGGAAACGGTTGCAGCGAATCTTCAGTAGGCCTGTGACAATATTAATGATCTCGCTGGGTACGTTTTAGCGTGCTTTAAATGAACGAAACAAAACTGTTTATACGTTACAGAACTCTCCTCGCGTCTCGCTGTTTTCGAAGCGTCTCCCTCGAATTGTCAATCTTTCCTCGCATCTTTACTAGGTTATGGAGTCCTTTTTTAGGGTCCGGGGAGGGGGGAACGACATCAATTTCCCACATAGTGGAGCCTACCATGTGTCCCGAAAAGAAGCATCAGCGTTTACCAAGCCGTACAATCATCAATTAAAGATCACCTTCAATGCATCACCTATCATTTTGAAGTAAAACAACTGACTTAGATGAAGAAATTTATTACTAAAATCGATGATGTCGTTCTAGACTTCTGGGATATTTTACTTGGAAGCTAGTTTTGAAGTCTCGAGAAAAGCTAAAAATGTAGGATCAAATTTTGTCCCATTTTCAGCTTTGATAAGACGGAAATTGTATCGGTTATCCCAGGGGCGGGCAAGTAGGGTAAACTATTTGACCCCATGTTTGTCCAAAGAAACTGGAAAAATAACCGGTTATTTTATCACACAGTACGACTTTCCTGCCCAAAACAGCCAGTTTTTGGGACAAAGGTGAAATTTAAATATCAATCTTCCTATTCCATCAGTTTGTCACAATAATCAAGTTTTCTGCCCTCCTATCACATCAGAATCATAAAGTTTACCTGTAAGCTGGTTCTACCTTTGTCCGCGAAATTTAAGCACAAAAGACCAGTATCTCAAATTTTTGCATAAGCGGTTCTACCTTTGTCCGCCAAATTTTCGGAAAAAAGACCAGAAATTCCAATTTTTCACCAAAGTGGTTCTACCTTTGTCCGCCAAATTTTCGGAAAAAAGACCAGAAATTCCAATTTTTCACCAAAGCAGTCCTACCTTTGTCCGGCAATTCGTTTTGGGACACTTGTACTTTTATGGCTACAATTACCACTTGCTTTCGAGAACAGTAGTTGGTCGAAACTACCGGTTCTTTGGGACAAACATCGTCAGTGATACATCATGTTAAAATTGTCCGTCAAATTGAAGAAATATAACAGCGGAAATTTGCCATAAAAAACAACCAGTTTTTGGGACAAAGGTTGTGCAAATTCTTTTCTTGAACTACCGGTTTTCGGACAAAGGTAGGACCATGTTCCCAGTGTGACATGCCCGCCCTTGGTTATCTTCTAAGGAACTTAAGTAAGATGTATGTAATGATCCTTAAGGTGGTTACGAGGCTGAGGGCAAGCTTGTTTACAGCTTGGTCCGAAAATTAAAATTATAAGGTATAAAGGACAGAATCGTAAGCAGAAGAACTAGACTGAGCAGCCAATGTACATTGAAATATAAACAACACATATTTGTTATTATATTTTGCTACTTGGAACAGTAGCATACTTGCTGTCATTATTTGAAGCTGAACCTTTGGGAAAACGTCATTTTTTCATTTTAATTTAATCCATATTTAAAGTTGGCATTTACAATAGTAACTAAGAACATACTAATTCAAACCAACCATTTACAAAAAATATACTTTATACAAAAATTGGAGGGATATTTTGCAGGTGCATTTATCGCCAGCCCAGTCTATGATTCTCTTTTTAAAAGCAGAGAGTGTTGGCTAATTTTTAACACTAGCATCAAGGGTTTTCCAGAGGAAACTCCCTTTAAAGGACAATGATTCTTGCCCATAGCCATGTGTCTTTATTTGTGGCAGTTTGCAAAGATTTTGTATCCTTAGATCATAAGTTACATGCTTCTTTTCATGAAACTCCCATACAAGCGATGGGTTAAGATGATTCATGGACTTGTAGACTTCTGTCATCCACTTCTATAGAGGATCTGAAGAGCACTCGTCAACAAAATTTTTGAGTACGAAACCAAAATTCAAATAGATACGTGTCTCACTTACATTTATCGCACACAAAAAAGCAATTCATATCATCAAATCCGCGTCCCATTATTCCTGAATTTGTGTGCGGGAGATTGAAGGTGTGGCCTAATTCATGCATTGCGGCTCCAAGAGATGTTGAGTAGTTCGCCCAGTAGAATCCTCTGTAGAAAAAACAGGAACATGTCATACTGGATACATTTCATTACCTCTGGAAATAGTTCTAGCTATTTCCAGCTAATTTAGGCCTACTATGCATGCCGCCTCCAGGCATGGGACCCTAGTTTAACGTCCCTTCCGAAGGACAGGACAGCGAAGTGAGTTGCGAGGTCAGGCCTCAGAGGTCACCCATCCGGAGTTTAAACTCACTCGACCGAGCTTAAAGGGGCTGGGTCACGTAACCGTAAACAAACCTGTTATCTCTATAATCTATATTGTTGCCCACACGTGACCATTGTGTTCTGCACAGATTTTGGTGGATGGGGTGAATCCACAATTAAAGTTACTACTAAAAATCCACTAATATCTTTGCAATCTTACAACGTATGGTTTTTTCGTTTGTTTCTCTTTGAAGTTCAAGAGTTCATCTTCAAAATAGCTCTTTCATTGTGAGAAAAATAGTGGAAAATCTGTCTGATATGGCCTGTCAAAAAAGCTACAAAATCGTCGTTTGGAAAGAAGTTTGTTTACTTTACGTGACCCAGCCCCTTTAACTTCAGTCACCTGGGGGAATTCGTTTAAGCCGCTCAGCCACTCACCCCATCCTGTGCGCCTGACTGTTTTGGCTGCAAAATCATAGGATTACACCACTGCACCACATCACCACAACATCGCTACAACATCGCTACAACATCGATACAACATCGATACAACATCACTACAACATCGCTACAACATCGCTACAACATCGCTACAACATCGATACAACATCGATACAACATCACTACAACATCCACAATTTTTAGCATCGTTTCCTTGTCTTTCTTACCTATATCCACTATCATCAAATAAAATCTTTCGGTCAATCTTCCGATCATCGGAGAATCTTCCCACAAGTTCTTCCAAATTCTTCGCCCATGTATGAAGACATCCCGTTCCAAAAAGGGCCATATTTCCGCCTCCTAGGGCAGTGTGGCCCTTAATATAATGATGTATTTTGCTGTAGTGATCAAAGCCTTCTTCGGTGTGCGGTGGTTTGTATCGAGAGCATGACATGAATACCCAGAACTTGCAAAGTGGATCGTACAAATCAGAATCTTTCAGCTCTGTGTAGAATGAGAAAATATGACAAATTAGACAGGACCAAGAAGAAACTGAATAAATGACAAATCATACTAAAACTGGTTCATTACAATCTACTACTACTTCCACTAATTTGGCAAAGTGTCCCCCCCCCCACCACTGAACCTACTGTATATAAAAACCTTATTGTGACATGTGTTTTCAGTCCCTTCTTACTTGTCTGGTCCCATCCTTGATATCAAAATATTACCTTTTTTGAAACATTCATACAATTCTGGTCCTGTCAGTTTATGAGCTGCCTCAATTTCAAGTTTGCTTTTGAAGACATTTACACAAACGCATCCATTTTCATCCTCCTGAAGTCTGAATGTTTTTCTTCCAAAGCCGTGTGCATTTAAATTCTCAGCTGTGAATGTTTGCAAAATTCGAGCATTGAATGCAATCCTTTCCACAGCACTTTCAACTGAATTGTCCTCACCAATAGGTGCATCAAATGTCCCATCTGAGTTCTTGCAGATGATGTACACTGGTTTCACATATCTATGATAAAATGAACAGAGAACACTTAGGGATAAAGAATGCAAGGTGAAAGCATAAGACCCTGTTTACAATGTACTATTGCAACTTTGGATCCATAACCAAAGTATGCTAAATCAGCCTCCTGTTTACCTGTTCCTGCTAATTAAAAACACTTTTGTTCCATCTATCTGTGGAATCATCTTGTTTTGAAACCTTGAAATGCATAGCATAGGGCTCAAATCTTTAAAAAGGTCGGTGTAAAATTCTATTATATTTCTCTTTGAATTGGATTGCTTGAAAGGAACTTATGGTACTTTGCTGTAAATCTGCCGTGGAAATTTTATGATATCTTTATTTTTTTCATAATGGCGGCAATTTGATAATTTTTTAAAGAATTCATGGAAAATTGTGAAAAAATTTAAGTCATTGTAAATCCTAAACTAATAGAGGAAACATTACATAACCTTCAAGAAAACCATAGTTTATGAAGGTCTACAAGATGGTGGTAAGCAGAAATCTGTAGCCTTTGTAGTTTAGGATTTAGAAATTTGATGACGTCATAGCCTCAAATTTAATAATGCCGCCATATTGAAACTAATCAAGATATCAATAAATTGCCATGGCAGATTTACAGCAAAAAACCCGAATTCCTTCCAAGTTATTTATTTCAAAGAAAACGGCAATAAGATTTTACACCGAGCTTTTTAAAGATTTGAGCCCTATGTTGAAATGCATTCATTTTCATCTTTTTTATCAAGTAAAATCTTAACTAAAATATACAATACATCACTAGTCACATCCACAGCAGGAACAGACATGCAGTCACTTAGTTCCCACTGCAGATGAAATACTATTGAACTGTAACAACTTTGTAATGGATATTGTACTGGTACAGTATAAACATGGTCTAAAAATGTGCCACTCTTCTATCTGGGACTTCATCCTGGAGAGGGGCTGTACTGTCATTATGGCCTAACAGGGGGGTTCAGTCGGTTTGAGGGTCTTACAAAATGGATACCAAATGGTCCTATTTGTCAAACACATACTATCAGTTGGGGGTATTCCAAGGTTCCTGGCCAGGGCCAGTTAAAAGATTTCAACTCAATAGGCTCCTCCGCATGGCAATATGGTTGTTGCAGCAATAATTATCAATGAATTTTGAAGTTTTCTTGCTTTGTTCAATCAGTTTTGACAATAGAAAATTTTGAAAAACTTCACTACTAGATGCTACCAAATGGCCCAATTTTAGGTCCACGAACTACCATTTGGGGGTTTCTGTAAAAAGATACTACCAGTTGAGGGTATTTTTCAAAATTTTGCTTTGGCCCTCTTTATCCTCGACTGGACACAATGGGAGTACCCCCCCCCCCCCGCGCAGTGGATTACATTAGCTTTATGAGGGCTTATTGAGAGGGACGCATATCTAACATTTTGGCTTGGTAGGGATGGGCCTATTAGCAAGGCATGTTAAATGGAGCTTTTATGGAAGAACAGCTTTGAGAATTAACAGCCAACCTTATATTCTGTAATGGCTCATATGTCACTTTCATCTGATATAGAACATCTTCTGACTTCTCGTGCTTGAATGAAATTACATTTTCGCCTTTTGCAAGTGGAACAAAGATTTTTGATTCTCCATCTGCAGAGACAGGCCAGCTCATTGTATGACCCAAAGGTAATGAACTGCAGATTATTTTCTGTTTAGAAATAACCTTGGATGATTGATTTGCAGAGAAACTATCATTTGTCACACCATCAGGCTCCAAAATAGCGTCTGTTAATTTCTCCATTCTGTAATTTGGAGTTTGTCTTTCCCTATCTGCTGATTCGAAGTTTTCGGATAAACCAATTTGCATAGCCTCAGGCACCCGCTCTTCATTTTGCTCAGCATTTCTTGCCCCTGTCGATTTTCTAACTCTTTCTGTGTCACCTGCTACCTCACAAGGTGCAACTTCAAGCTCTTCGGAAATATTAACGCTGTCTATGTGCGACACTGCACTGTCTTCAATCAGTCTTCCACGTATGAGAATCATTTGATAGTTAAAAACCAAATTCTTGTGGCTCTCTTCATTCTGATCAGATAGATTTTGACACTGTAGCGAGGAAAAACCAGCCATCTTTCTATTCTCCATGTTGCCAAAATCATTCACGTCACACCCTGCCAAGTAATCTATTTCACTAGAAGATCAAGTAGAGCTGCATTTATACAAGAAACTTATGTTTCATAAAGTTATCCGTTGTGTAAAACAGTTCCGCCCGGACTTCCGTCAGTAACAACTTGCACTGTTTGGGGCCTAATTAATTGCTGGTCTGTTTTGGGCCTAGGCCTAACCTTTCTTGCCTGATGCTGAATAATCAACAGTTCTTTTCTCCGTTTTCTTTGTTCAATCACATTCTCTGCTGATTCACCATGATTTAATATTACCATAATTCTATCAACAAACCACGTTGATCGAAATTCTTTATGCGTTCTTTAAAATCTCGTAGCAACGCAAGCTCGCTCAGCCGCCATTACTGAAAAATTTCAAAACAAACCTCATTTTGGAAAAGAATTAACCTATTGTTCATCGAAAACGAGATAATTCTTGGAATTTTTTACCATGGGTACCAGACTCTCTAACATGTTAGAGAGTCTTGTACCCAGGAGGGTAGGATCTTTTTGGCATTTTGGCAAAATTTTTGCAGTAAATTTAGGAAAGGGAGGATCACACTGCAATCTGCACTTTATGATTTTTTACAAGAAACCGCTTGTTAGAAACCCCTCTCGAGAAATTACAACACTCTACACACTAAAAGCAATCAGAGGTAAATTCTATGTTACTGTAGGGTGTTTCTCACACTGCTCTATAACAAAAAAAAACCAAGAAAATCATATATTCAAGAACACAGAAATTACGAAGTGTGATTTACGGCCATTTACTAATTGAATTTATACAACATTCAAAAACCAAAAAGATAGTAGTGACAGAGAAACAATAGATCAAAGTTACACCTCCTCCTAAAGCTTTGTTTGAAGATGTTTAGATCATAGAGGGGTACTTCGGGGTTTGCGGTATTGCGGTATCGGGGGTAAATTTTGTGCGGTATTGCGGTAATGACGGAAAAAACTTGCGGTATTGCGGTATCGAACTTTCACAGCGCGGTATGCGGTATTGTACGAAAATTTACATCCAAATTTCCTGTAATACCATTTTCCTGTTCAGGAACGAAGCATATTGGAGACGAATTGATATAGAGGAAAGAACAACGAAGGAGATGGAAGTCCCTGATCTATCTCTTTCTCTCTGTGCCTGCTTTACCTGCTCAACCTTAAAAAAGGTACTAGCGGAGGAGGTCACGCAACATTTTTATCTGAAAAAAAGAATCAAATATTTGCACAAGTTAAACGTTAAATGTGGAAAACTCACCTCTGCTTACAAATCAGGCAATCTGACAATGTTGGACAACTATACGCCTATCACGGTAATTCCTCCTCTATCAAAAGTTATGGAGAAGATCATTTATAATCAGGCGCGGTCTGGCCCGGGGGGCAAAGTGGCGATCGCCCCCCGGGCCCTCTGACATGTAAAGTTAAAAAAAATTACGGGCCCTTTTCGCAAAAGTTGGAAGAGAAAATTTATATAATTTGAATTAATATGGCAGTTCATTATCACGTAGAAATGAAGCAATGGGGACTACAGATAAGTTCTTAATCTCTGCAGACAGTTTCAGAATATTTCTCTGAAATTTGTCTTTCTGCTAAATTTGAATTGGCCTATAAAATAAAAGCAATTCAAAAGTGCTCTCTAATTAGCTGATGTTTGTCATTGTAGGACCCCGAATAAGACTGTAATACCTGCGGGTTACGTCAATATCACTCAATTCACTACAAATAGTTCCAGGGACTTCATTGCATGGAGTCTCCCTGCCCCCTTTCTGTCCCATGAACCTGTGAGGACCTGCAACCATAAGAGCTTAAATATAGAGTGCAGTCCTCCTGCCCCCCCATGGTTCCCATGACCTCCGTATAGGTTTTATGTGGAACCCCCATTGTAGCTACCATCGCATCAGTAAGGCATCTTTTAGGGAAATTTGACTAGTGGGCCAGACTAACAACGAGGGCCCACTTCCCGGGGCAAAAAGAGGTACGGGTTTTCCAAGCCAGACCCAAAACTCGTTGACCCAAAAGAACTTTGCGTAGAGTCGTAGACCCAGACCAAAAACTCTTGGGCTTGACGAAGACCCAGAGGCCCGACATTTTACATGATTAGACCCAAAACGTCAAAATAGACTAAAAGTAGCATATTCTCAGTCAGATCTGTCACAAAACTATCAAGGTTTCCTTGTCGCTAATGAGCTAATAGCAAAGCATGATATTGGGAGATGCATTCTAAGCCAAAGTAAAGGATCTTTCTTCAAAATTTTTCTCGTGCTCTGATTTATAGGACAACTGTCACAAAACTATCAAGGTTTCCTTGTCGCTAATGAGCTAATGGCAAGCATGATATCGGGTGATGCATTCTAAGCCAAAGTAAAGGATCTTTTTTAATTTTCCTCGTGCTCTGATTCATTGGATAACTGTCATAAAGCCATCAAAGTTTTCTTGTCCGCTAATGGAAAGCATGATGCATTCTAAGCCAAAGTATGGGATCTTTCTTTAAAATTTCTCTCGTGCTCTGATTTATAGGACAACTGTCACAAACTATCAAGGTTCCCTTGTCGCTAATGAGCTAATGACAAGCATGATATCGGGAGAAGCATTCTAAGCCAAAGTAAAGGATCTCTCTTCAAAAATTTTCCTCGTGCTCTGATTCATAGCATAACTGTCACAAAACTATCAAAGTTTTCTTGTCGCTAATGGCAAGCATGATATTGGGTGATGCATTCAAAGCCAAAGTAAAGGTCGTGGCCCCAAAAATTTTCCAGGCCAGGGGGCGAATGCGAATTTCGTTCCGACGGGCCTGGTCAATTCAATGTAGAGATTGCAGATACTACGATAAGAAATTAGCGTTGAGAGCGGCTAGTGTCATTACTCTTATTTGCCACACTGGCTTTTATTGTCATTTCTAAAGAAATTGTATTTTGGAGCCATGAAGAACCATGAAGAACTGTGATGGTATATTAGGATCTAAGTTGGCTGTAAAGAACGTTTGATCGAGATAGAGTACAAAACGTGCAGAAGGTTTTCTCAAAAAAAAGTTGCTCTTCGTGCTCTTCGGCATATCAATAGACAATGCCATGGCATGTCTATTAGTCAATAACTAATATCGACCATGTATCGACTGAGAGTTTTTAAGGTGATTTCTTTAGTGGGTATAGGGTAAAAATTTATCTGCCACACCCTTAACCGGGCCCTCTTCGTTTGCTAGCCCCCCTACAATTATGGTGCCAGACCGCCCCTGTTTATAATCAACTGTCCCAGTACCTTGAGTCGAATGGCCTATTGTGCCCACATCAGTTTGGGTTTAGACAAGGGAGATCTACGCAACATGCAGTTACCTAACTGTCAGAAAAGGTTACACAGAAAATTGACAAAGGGCTATGTATTGGTGCTGTCTATATTGACCACCGTCAAGCCTTCGACACAGCATGTCATGTAACCTTGCGGGAAAAATTACCAGGTGATGTGGAATTACAATGGATAGGTGATTATGTCTCTAATAGAAAACAAAAAGTAATTTTTGATAGCACCAGCTCATGCGAAGAAAATGTTACATGTGGTGTCCCACAAGGATCCATCCTGGGGCCCCTTCTTTTTAGGCTTATAATCAACGACATCATTCCATATTCCGCTCACTGATGCTGGCATTATATTATATGCCGACGATAGTGTTTAATATTGTGCACGAAAGAACTTAAATGAAATAGAACATACACTTAACAGTGCACAGCAAACAGTTGCAGACTGGTTTAATGAAAATAACTTGTTCATTAACTTGAAAAAAGGTAAAACTGAATTTTGCTATATGGATCACATCAAAAGTTGTCCAAATAGCCAAAGGTGGACATCAAAATCTACAATCAAACTATTCATGAGACAAAATCATACAAGTACATTGGTGCAGATTTGGATAACCATCTGAACCTACATCAACATTTTGAAAATGTGTACAAAAAAAGCATCCGCCAGAGTAAAGCTTTTATCTCGTATTCGCGAAAAAGTCAGCCGTCATGTAGCAGAATCGATATACATAACAATGATACGATACGGCCACTGCTGTTGTACTGCTACCCACTACAGCTTTCCCTACCCCAAGGAACAGTAAACAAGCTACAGTGTATACAAAATAGAGCAGCCAGAATTTTCAACCCAAGAGCAAAGATAACGTCATGGGACAACAAAGACCTGAATGGTTACTTCAAAAGATCTCAGCATGACATTAACACTCTTGTGTTGTTTTACCGAAAATGCGCACTGAAACTGGAAAAAAATCGTTTGCCTACCAGGGAGCCCGCATTTTCAACCGACGAAATATCCATCTTGCTATATAAATAGAAACTAAAACCATGGAAGTCTTTGTAGATGTCCAAGAAAAATGTGTTTGACTCCAATAAATTCTTATCCTTTAATTGTACATTAAACTATTTTCATTTTATTCTACTTTTTTGCCTTAATTTCAACTACAACGATTGTCAATAGGTAGGATTACAGGTCCTGCAATGATACCAGATAGTTTTATGCTGAACAAGTCAACCTGTCAAAATATTAGTTATTATTATTATCATTATTAATAATATTATCATTATTATTAAGTTTTGTTTTGAAAAGTTTCCTTTCGAACCATGTTGCTTTCGAATACATTTGCACCTTTGACCCGGATGTTAACAGTACCACTAAAGGGTAAACAGTTTAGATCAATGATACGACTATGATATAAGATCTGTTCTATATATTCATAATTTCTGCCGTCAATGCAGTTTTACTAAAAGCACAAAAATCAAATTTTTCCCCATCTTTCTCACATCACTATTTTGTCTGTAAAACATCTAACTACGATCTAATAGATCAGACTACAATTTTTGACGGAGGAAGGTGGATTTAGGTGGGAATCAAACTGCTACAGACCGGTGTACTGTATTAATAGCTTTGTTTTTAGTTTACTAGCGTATGCGGTATTTTGCTATTTTTTAATGCGGTATTGCGGTATTTGGTGTCTTTTTCGTGCGGTATTGCGGTATTGGGACCCCCCCGAAGTACCCCTCATCATAGATATTTAATTTCTTCTGAAATATACGTGTCTGTTTTGATGTTACCATTTAATGTTTTCCTTTGTTCGCAAGAAAACATGCGATTGATTAATCTGCTCTGTACATTTCTGACGAGCGAAGAAAGTCACCTTGGAAACAATTATTCGATTTCTTTGCACTTGACAACTTTCTGCATGAATAAGCCAAGTGTCATGTTTCAATCATTTATCAAAAGCAACATAACTGCATCAGAAACTAAGATTAACTGAAACCAAAGCTAATTCTACAATTTGGTTGGATTTGGAATTAGTGATGGAGCCTCTACCAAACAAAGACCTTAGAAGGTTGTTGTTGTTCACTATATTTCTTGGATCTATGTTCGGTTGTCTTTACGTCTTCGTTCTACAACGATATTTCGCTGACAAACCATCATTTAATTTGGAAATACTGCAAAAATTGGAATTCCTGAAAAATGAATTCAGATATAACAGCACTGGAAAATTGGATGATAAGAGTATATGGAAGATAGGTGGTGTTCTGGATTTAGAGACGATTTATAAAGAAATTAGCGGGAAGGAGAAAGATGGAAAACAGTCGAATGGACATGGAGTACAAGTTGATTCGAAACAAGGCGATAGTGGAAAGAGTTTGCCAGCAGTTATTGATAAAAGTAAGAAAGAAATCGATGTAAAAATAAAAACAAAGGACACACAAATTTCTTCGAGAAAAGATCAGCAAAAGAATGAAGTAGTGGAGAAGAAGATCTGCTTGCTTGACAAGAAGACATTAGGTGAGTTATACAATTAATGAGTCACATTAGAGTTTCATCCATGTGGTCACATGAGAGTTCCTCCCCGTTATAATGTGAGTTGTTTTACTTCCTTCAAATCTATTTTTGTCAATTTTTCAAGATGTGCTAGCTTTTTACTGACCTTGTAAACTTGTCAAATTCCTGAATCATTGATATAGATTTTTATGTAAATATTTTCCAGGGACGTAGGAAGCATCACAAACGTGGGGGGCATGACACTTCAAGGGCACTTCTTTCATAAAGGTAAATGGGGTAAATCCTGAAAATGAAAAGGGCACTTATTTGTTTATTGCAAAATCTTGGGGCCACGTGCCCCCAGTGCCCCCCGGCTCCTACGTCTCTGGCATTATCTAATCTATCACGGAAACAGAAAACTATGATACCTGATGAGCAGAAAAGCAATCCCTGTTTGAAGGGTAACTGCTCCCTGAATATCAAGAGGATTTTACTGGCAAACACACCATTCAATAGTGGACTTGTTAGAATTAATATCAAAATTTACCTGACTAAATCGGCCATTCCGTTCTGAAATTATGAGGGATTTTCTCCAGAAAGCCGAATTCGAGAAACCTTCAAAACAGGCCAAAAGCTACGACCAAATTTTCCTGACATTTTTGCCTTACAGCAATGACCTCAACACATTTTAGCACGTGGGAGGATGAAATTGTCAGGAATAATGCTATTATGCTCTCAGATGTGTCTCTTTTATCCTCCAAAGAGATAGCACATGCATGCTAAACCATGTAAAAGTCATTGCTGCAAGGCAGAAAATTTGGTTGTAAATTTAGGCTATTTTTGAAGGTTTCTTAAAGGGGCTCTCTTGCGTGAGAAAATCCAAAGTAATTTCAAAGCGGAATGGCTAATTTCTGTCAGGAAAATTTTCAAATTTCTCTCAACGTGTCCACTATTGAATGTTATCCCTGCACATATTATTGTCTTGATATCCAAGGAGCAGTGGTCTTTTGAACGGGAATTGTTTTTTTTACTTACCACAATTTTCTAGCTTTTGTTTACTCACCCTGTAAACTCTTCAGTTTTGAATTATCGATAAATACTTATGTTAACATTATCAAATTTAAGGCTGAAGCAGAAACCTCAGATATTACTTACCAATAAATACTCAATTTATTTCGTCTTTTTAGGAAGTATATTCATTAACCAAAATGCAGCTAATCTAGATGCTCTAAAAGATGAAGAACTATCTTTTGTGCATAAAGGTGGAGAGTGGTGGCCAACCGATTGCATTCCTAGAGCTGACGTATGTGTTATCTTCCATTAGAATATGAAAGCCTGAAGCTGGCTTGCGTTAGTCCAAGGGGGGTTCTTCCATAGTAAAAGTACCTGGGGATGTGCCACGACGAAGGGTATACTTTTTCGGACTTCTAGTCTAGCCAAGGGTATACTTTTTTGCAATTTTGGCCTAGCAACGGTCTAAGCCAAGGGTATCATTTTTGACAATATTCGTCTAGCCAACGGTACCATTTTGAATATGCTCGAGGCAGACCCCTACCCAAAAATTTGGCCAAGAAGCCCCCTCCCCTAGCCTCACTACACAAGGACCCTCAACTTACGCTCATCTAATTGAAGTGAATTGATGTTGTTGTTGTCGCTCCAGTTGAGGGCCTTATGGACTAACTCTTCTCAAAACGGCAAACAAATTCTCGCCAGGAACAAATTTGTTCCTGGACCAATCAGGATGCAAGACTTGAAAAATAACTTGATGGGATTGGCTGATTCTTCTTCAATTCAAACTTCCCGCCAAAGGCAAACAAAAGCATTCGAACAACGCGTTCGACTGAACTGCTGCAACGATCAAAATCTCAAAGTAACGAGCGAATTTACGAGATCTTTTGCGCCCCCAAATAACCAAAACAGCACTTATAGGTAAGACTTTTTTGCCTTAATAGCTTGAAGAAACATTCTTCTAAGTACTGATAGCTTGTTTTGCAGTGTAGCACTTCAGGATAACCACTTTTTTCGGTGATTTAGGGTCGGTGGTTTTGAGGGAAAATAGCAGGTGATTTAGGCCATATCCGTTTCTAGAAGCGTAAGTCCATGAGTCGTAGTTATAGCGTCCATCAGCCTATCAATAGCGATATCCTACGAACATATAATCAGTCTACCCCTCCCCCCTGTGCGTTACTCATCTTATGAAACAATAATTTTGCAGTCGTTCTTTAGATCGATTACATAACTCTCAGCTTTCGGCATTGAATTGGATGATGTTATGGCTTCACACTGAGATGGCTCGTATGAGTGAAAATAGAAACATCAGATTAAAAACGTTGAACGAATACAAGGAATTATGTCATCAGTCTAGTCGTTCATCACAAAATACAGGGTGGACCATAGGGATTTCATAGACTGATGATATTCGTCTAAGTTTTGCTCCATTGAAATGAATTGCGAAAACAAGGACGAAATATCATAAGTCTAGGGATTTCACATGTTTGAACATTTGCTATGTGGAGCTATGTGGAGAGCATTTGAGATATTGAGATCAATCACAGTTTGGGTGATGCCCGAAAGGCTAAAGTATTTTAGGACTTTTCGTCTGCTTTTTTCCTATCTGAGCAAGGGCGCCTACCTTTTACTGTATCCGTAACCTAGTGTGCTCAGATTGATTGGTGTCCAGTGACCCAGTCCTGTTTATCTTTGTATATCAAGTTACAGTGATTTTCAAATTCTAACATCTGATAGTGTTGACCAATCAGAAATCACGCTGTCTGATTTTCTGTGGCCAACTCGTATAACAGTTGATCTCGTATTATATAAACACCGAAATTTGAAACCACAAAGTTATTCATACGTCATCTCGTGACTCAGTGTACTGCTGGGTCACGGTGCGGTTCTGGGACACTCTCTGTACTGGGTCACAGGACACCAATTACTCTACTGTACTGGGAATAAACACACTTCCTACAAGGTAGGCGCCCTTGATCTGAGCTTTGTAAATATGAGTAAAATTAAATTTTCAAAAATGCATAACTTGCACCACGGGCATCAAATATTGGCCTACCTTAGTTTTTGTCCGTGATGGCCTAATGCCCAAAAATCAACAACCTTCGCAACATACAGTACCACCAGTCCTTCGTTGACTAAAGCATGCTTAGCATCAATTAAATGTTGAAAGCACCATCTTGGTTTATTTCATTCCTCCCAAGACCTAAGAATCAAATCTTTATAAGAGCAATGCCATTTAAAACGTACCGGGTGTCCCAAAAAAGTACTCCCGTTTGAAAAATCACCAAAATTTGATTATACGGCCAATCTTCAATTTTCTTTTTTGTCATGTAGATCAAAGACCAAATTATTTTCCAATACATAGCTGATCTTGAAAGTGGTTTAAAAATGAGCAAATTTAGCTCTTTTTAGGGCTTACCTGGTTTGGAATCATACTCCAAAAACCACTGATGATTGCCAAATCAATGTCTTTGTGTGTCTAAAACTTCTAATATGGTCATAAATGACAGAAATAAATGCGCACTATCATTGGAGACTCCAATGATGATAAAAATCTGAAAGTTTTGAATCCTAGGCAAGATTGAGTATTTTGCTAAAAAACTATAGCTCAAAATAAGGTTTTTCAACGCGTAAATTTCCTACCTTGCTGTATCAAAAGCAAATATTTTATCATCTGTGAATATTTTTGGGTCTTTGAAAAAGCAATTCAAAAAGAAAATTTCATCAAAAGTTTGATAATCAATGTTTGGTGATTTATTAAACAGGAGTACTTTTTTTGGGACACCCGGTAGTTTCTAAGCCTGGAAAGAAATGAATTTATTTGTATTTGCATAATATCCTCTTTCCCTTTCTCATGAATTTCGAAGTGAAGGAATTTTTGTTGGAAGGAAATTACAAATAATACTTCAACCTTTCATTTCGGCTACCTACCAAACTTTGATTTATTCCAATGCCTAAAGCATTCTTCATATAATGGATTTTCAAACATGTGAAGTTCTTCTTGGTCCCATCACTAAATATACAGTTTTCCTCGATGAACAATTCATAACATTGCTATTCCTAATAAAGCATTGTCATAGTTGTTACAAGCATCAGAAATTCTTTATATGAAAGTCAATCTCAGATATCTTTTTGTCAAGGAAATCTATAGCACATGGTATAGATTGGTTTTGAGTCTGTTCCATTTAATTTCAGTTAGCTGTGGTAATTCCATACAGAAACAGGGAAACACATCTTGGTATGTTCCTCCGACATATGCATAAATTGCTCAAGACACAAATGATCAAATACAGGATATTTGTTATCGAGCAGGTAATTTCACATCTTTAGACTTCCTCAAACAGATATCTTCTAATGACTGTAACTTTTGCTCGTTTTAAATCACTTTCAATGAATCATTAATTTTCTCCTACTGGGGGTGCCAAAAGAAAATAGACCTACTACCTACTGGGTAACTCAGTAAAATGTATCCACTCTTTAAAAAATAGTAATACAAAAACTACGACAACAACTTTGCCAGCAAAAGTTTCATATGTGTTGTTTCTTATACTTTTAATGCTGGAAGTGTAGAGTAAATTTTGTTTTTTCTAAAGGGCTGCCAAATTACTTAGTAAGATGTCAAAACAAGTAAATAACATAATTCACACTCAAAATAATGTCCAAACAGTTGCTATAACTGTACACTGTCAAGAATTTTTTTAGTGTGACAGGAAAATTAAAATTGTAAATTACAAAGCTTCTTAGCTTTTTCAATTCAGGTAGTGTTGTTTCTTAACTTTCGAAAAATGGAGCCTACTGTTTCTTATAAGCGGTTTCTTATTAAGAAAATGAATGTATAGGTCAGAGGGTAGATTGCTCCATTTGTTAGGTCCCAGATATTAGGGAACATTTTGCCCTATCTTGGTCTTTCGAAGTGGTTGATTCAATTTGCTTTTGGATCTTCGAGTTATCCAACTCTGGCCAACTTGTAAGGATATCTCTGACATTGAATGGGATGAGACTGAATTTATCAATAAATTTGAAAACCTTTGAAGAAGGGCATTGCTCAAATTTCTGTTTGGTGAGCATCAAATTCTCATATTCAAATTCTTTGACTTTTATGCGTGCTCTGTTATTGTGATTCAACCAAAAACAGAACGTTATATATCTATTTTCTGCCGTAGTTGGAACTCGATGACATCATGTCCTTAGTCCTTTCCAGCTGTGGCAGCCACATAATTTATATTTCGTTGGATTTAGTTATTTCTATTTGTGATATAAAAGAAATATATCTATTTTGAGCTGTCTGTGGTTTTTCTTGGTTAATTCCTATTGCATTTGATTTTCTCTAACTCTTCCAGGACGATGATCACGAGTTCAATCGTGGTAAATTGTTGAACGTTGGCTTCAAAGAAGCTTTAAAGAAGCATCAATTCTCTTGCTTCGTTTTCCATGACATTGATCTACTTCCAGAAGATTCGAGAAATGATTATGCATGCCCAGGATCACCAAGACACATGTCTGTGGCCATTGATAAATTCAAATATGAGTAAGTAAATCGATCGAAGTTGATTGCATGATAGCATAGGTTCCAAATCTTTAAAAACGCTAGTGTAAAATTCAATGATCTATTTCTTTCAACTCAATGACTTCAAAGAAACTTTAGATATTTCTCTATAATTCTACCGTTGAACTTCGCTGATATCTTCAATATTTTCAGAATTAGAGTGTTTTTCTTCTTTTTCAACAATTCAAGAAAAATTTTCAAAAAAACTTAAAATCATCGCAATTTCTAAACTGTTTGAAACAACATGAAATAACTTCGAAGAAAACCATAGTTTATGGATGTCTACAATATGGTATCAAGCAAAAATCTGTCACACTTCTGGTTTATGATTTAGAAATTTGATAACGTCACATCCTCAAATGAGTTGAAATGTAAGATACGCTGTAATCTCGAAAAATATCGAAAACTTCTAAAAAGTCCAACGGTAGAATCATAGATAAGTATCAAAATTTTCTTTCAAGCCATTCAATCAGAAGAAATAGGTCATAGAATTTTACACCCACCTTTTTACGCAGAGTTAAAGATTTGGAACTTACCGGATGAGTAAAGAAAGTAAAATGTTTTAATTAAGGAATGTGATGAACAGGAAGCAAATTACAGACTTTAAAACTGGTAAGATGAGATCTCCAAACTTGATTCTGAACATTCTTGGCTTCCTTCTAGGTTGATCTATGATGAATTATTTGGTGGAATTGAAATGTTTAGAAGGGAAGATTTTGAGCAAGTGAATGGATTTTCAAACTCATTTTGGGGATGGGGTGCAGAGGATGACAATCTTTATTACAGGTAATGTATAGCTGGTTTAGCGAAGACGTGGAAAAAATGCCTGACATAACCTATGAAGACATTTCTGGTACGCTTGAGCCTCTGTACCCTGGGTACCAGACTCTCAAACGTAAAAACGTTTTTTACCTTAGAGAGTCTGGTACCCAGGTTAGAGCCTCTGAAGCCCTGGCCAATATGCAAATATTGTTTGTCTAACATTTTAGACTTCTTCGCCAATCGATGTGCTTCCATTTAACTCTTGACGTGTCCCGGTGTGGCGGATGCAATGTTAATGAAAATATGACACCTCCTTCATCCATGATTTCATTGAGAAAGAGCTATATTTGAAGCAAGATCCTGAGACATAAAATCTCAAAGAGGGGGTATTTTAAAAGACTCTTGAATGTAGTGAATTCTCTCTGGCCTGGAAATGATTTGATAACGTGAGTTTTATGAGTTGTACTTTTTCCAATGAGATATCAATAAAGTCAAGATAAACCAAGAGTTCTCTTATTCTATTTTGATAAAGCAAGGCCCCTGACGAGATCAGAAAAGTGGGGGGGGGGGCAATTTGATGCAAAAAATTACCACAGCACAACATGATGAGCTGCCTTTCAGAGCAGTATGATTTGCAAAAAAGTGGGGGGCCATGGCCCCCCCGGCCCCCCCGTCGTCGGAGGTCCTATAAAGTGAATGCAGTAAAGTGCAACACCCGTGCAACAATCCTAAACCTTTCTCGCAGAACCAGTATTTGTGCTGTAAACATTTCAAGAGATTCTTTTTGCCAACTAGAAAGGTCCTAAAAAGTCAGAGAAAGGGTTTTTTATGAAATGGTATGGACGAGCGTGGTGTACCTTTACTATTAAATTGCACCCACAGGGTTTAAACTGTAGGTTTGAAAGCATTCAACATTTTTGTCTACTCACTCCATATTTGCCTTGCAGGATTACGACAAATGGTATGAATTTATCAAGACCATCAATGGTAACTGGTCGATACAAAATGCTGAAGCATCTTGATATGGAGCCAATGGGTGCTCCTAATCGGTATCATACAAATCTTCATCTACCCTTTCATTAATTCATTCATTCTTTCATTTATACCACCTCCTTTCATTCATGCATTGATTTCGACGAGCTTTCATTCATTCGTTGCTTTATTTGTTCCTTTATTTACCTATTCTTCTATTGATTCTTGAACCAAGGGCAGTGGGAAGAGAACAACCTTGGCCCAAAGGCCTCTACACGTATTTTTTTAATAAGAAACTGCTCAAAAGAAACTCAACTCTCAGATCGCCAAAAAGTTAAGAAACTCCAGTACTGGGAGAATATAAGTTAAGAAACTATTTACTTTGATAAAGGAAATCCTTGACATATTTTTTACTTTACTTTCACTTGTTTTCTGTATCATATTGCTTTTAAGGTACTCGAGTAGTCTCTAAACATTGGAAAGGATTGAAAAACATTGCTTTGAAATGTTCACGAGGGCACAGGTAGTGATAGTGAACATGAAGATTTTTATGGAACCTCTAAGAAACTCGTAAGAAACTCTGAGTACTCAAAATCTGATAATTTTAAGAAACTTTCAGTACTGGCCCAAATTCTTAGTTTCTTATAAAAAAAATACGTGTAATTGACGTAATAATAGCCTGCGTCCAGCCTCAACTCCTCCCCAAAGGATGAAAGGAAGGATGCTCCTATTAATTATTTCTTTTATAGATGTTCATTCATTATGTTCTCTATCAAATTTACTCTTGCTACCATATTTTTGATCTCCTTTTGCTATTTCAGGAGAGATGTCCTAAGAAAGTCAAAAGACGCAAAATACATTGTAACCGATGGAATTAGTTCCTTGCAGTACAAAATAAACAGGGTTCTTGAATTACCCTTGTTTACTTTAATCAAAGTCAACCTAAAGAAGCACGAAGACAAATTACTGGGAGTGTTTGAGAAGTTATGAAGATCTGGAAAGTGTTTAGATGTGCCACTCACGGACGAAAGTTTATATTGGAAGAATTTCGTGAAGGCATTGCTTAACTTCTGAAGTATGGCCGCTTTCAGGAAGCATTTGCATCGGGATTTGCATCCTCCAGAATGGACAAATCTCGTTTTAACTAATGGAAAAATGACGACTTCTTCTGGAAATAAGCTTCAGCGTATAACTGACGATATTGTTGATGAACTTTTATCTATAAAAGTCTTTCTGCATTGTCCGTGATCTATCACCAAGGGCGAATTATGTCAAACAGAAGCGTTAGCTTTCCAAGGAGACAATGCGATTTGCCATTTAGAAGAATAGATTTCACACCTCTGAATGCACTCAATCAAATCAAAATAAACGAAGAAGGCAAGGGCGAGGGGCATTTCATTCTTTCGAAAAAGCGTACGAGATTTTTCCAGGATGAAAGGATTTTACAGATTTTGGTGGATTTTCTTGAAAACAAAAGGATTTTTGGCAATGGCGTACGAGATTTTTGTGAGTGAAATCCCCCTCGGGCAAAGCATTATGGTTGGCTCATGGGTAGTTAGACACTGCTGGTGTGCTTCTATGGAGAAGAGCTGGATAATATGTATCTGCGGGGAAGTTTTTATAGTACTGCGGAGGAGATATCTGCGGGGGAAATTTTTTATAGATCTGCGGAGGAGATATCTGCGGGGGAAATTTTATAGTACTGCGGAGTTCGATATCTCCTCCGCAGTACTGCAAAAAATTCCCCCCGCAGATACATAATATCCAGCGCTCCTCCATAGAAGCACACCAGCAGTGTCTAACTACCCATGGTTGGCTGTGCAGAAGTCGTGAAATCTATTCTTGAGGTTGCAAAATCACTTTGTATTGAATCAGAACTGATCCTTTTTTTGCAGAATTCGTCCTTGCGTGATAAATCTGTATGAAAAAATCATTGTTAAAAAGCGTAACTATGTTTTGAAATTTGAATCAAAGTGGTTATTGATATCAAGAAAATGTATATAGTCCATTGTTTGGAAAGTCATGTTGCAAAAACTAAGCAACCAATTCGCAAAATTTCATATTGTTCGTCTCAGTGGGACTTCAAATCAATTCGATAATCTTCTCATCCTTCTGGGTGCTTTGAGTCTCTCAAAAGTTATTTGCCAAAACTCACCTGCTTCGAATCGTGCAGAAACAATTGAAAATGTTCTGTGGAACAGTGTTCCATTTTGCACTGACTTTGTCACTAGATATTCCTTAAATCTTATCACTTTCCAGGTCATTACAATCAGAGGCACCTCCGGAGTGAGGGGGTCTGGGGCGCAGCCCCAGAAAATTTATTGTGACCACGCCCTTCAGATGCTCGGAAAATGAGGGAAACGCCCTTTTTACTTATATTTTGCATCGTAAACATGACTGCAATGAACACAAAATAGGCAGGATGTTTTGTTGAATTTGCATTGAGAATTTATACCTAGTGTGGAGAATTTGAGTAATTTGTGGAACATTCTAGGTATTCGAACAATCTAGAAACAGTTAATTACCTTCGCTTTGTTCCCAAGTTAGCTGACAGCATGCTTAATCAACCATACGTCAACATCATAACTATGTCTGTAGTCATTGCGTATTTATAGATCGCCATTTAGGCCTAATCATGCTTGTAAACACGTAGTCTCGTTTTAGTTAAGCAGCCTCAGCATGACACAGTTCTAGAAACTAGGGGACTTGGCGAGAACATTCTAGGGGTACTAAAATTAGTTACATAGTAGTTGCTGAGCTTACGTAATGTTAGGCAATAATTAGTAATAAAGCTGAATCACGATGATCACTATGTACTAGAACATTCGCTACAAACAGTATATAAGCTAAAACAGTAGAACGTAAGATTATTCAAGTGTATTCAATTCAGACGACTTGATTCGTGAGATTAAGCTGTGAGAGTAACTACGCTGAAAGAGTGCATTTTCTGTGAAGTTAAATCTAGTCGTGAGTTTATTGTCGTGGTAACAGAATCAAATTCCCGACAAAGTGGCACCCCAGATGGGAGCTTGGTGACAAAATCTTAGAAGGAAACAGAAAAACAGAGAATTTCAAAACGAAACGAAGAGAGTAACAGTCGGAATCAAAACGTGAGAGAAAATGGGAGACATCGAGAAACTGAAGAAAACATTCGATGGCATGGTGCAAATGCTGAAGTTTACAAGTGATGAAACACCAAAAATCTTGGATAAGAACGCTGTAAGACCACTTGAACGTCATTTGAAAGCTATGGAGAGTCAAACAGACGAAATACACGGAATGAAGTTGGAAATTCAGAAGCAAATGATCCAGAAAGGCGACAAAATGGAAGATGTCCAAAAGTGGAGGCAAGAAACAGATGATCATATGGCTGTCTACGAGGAAATAGTGGAAGAAATCGATCAGAAAATCAAAACTTTGAAGGAACGTGAAAGAGATCAAGAGAGACGAAGGGAAGAGGAGATCGAAGAGGTGAAGAGACAGCGTCAGTATGATCAAGAGCTCAGAATTGAGGAGGCAAAGCAGAAAATGAAGCAAGACATGGAGAAACAGCTGGAAAGGACACAAGAAAGGCTTCAGACACAAGCAGACAAGAACATTCATGCAAAGTTACCAAAGCTGGTCATTACCAAGTTCCAAGGAACTCATTTGGATTGGCAGCGATTTTGGAATCAGTTCGAGACAGAAATCGACAAGGCAGAGATAGGACAAGTGGCCAAGTTCTCATACCTCAAGGAGTTAGTGATACCCAAAGTGCGACTGTCTATTGATGGGCTTCCATTTACAACGGAGGGGTATGAGCGAGCAAAACAAATTTTGAAGACGAAGTATGGTGAGCCAAGCGAAATTGTCCATGCCCATGTCCAGAAACTGATGTCTTTGCAGACCGTCCACGGATCGCAGCCAGGGAGAGTACATGAATTCTACGAAAAGTTGGTGACAAGTGTTCAAGCACTGGAAACGATGGGGAAACTTATTGAAGTAAATGGATATGTGAGGATGACCCTTGACAAGCTCCCAGCAATCAGAGCAGATCTTGTGAGAATGGACGACAATTGGCAGAAGTGGGGATTTCCTCAGCTGATCGAAGCGTTACGAAAATGGTGTGAGAGAAATCCAGTCCTTATCAGCGATTATCAGTCAAGTGACAAAGTGAACAAACAGCAGCGAAGGGAGAGGTTTTTCCAAGTGAAACAGCACGAGTGGAAACCAAGGCCATGTGCGTACTGCGATTCAACCGAACACAAGTCAAGCGAATGTCAGAAAGTGAAGAGCGTCGCTGAACGGAAGCGATTGTTGAGCGTGAAGAAACTCTGCTTCAATTGCACTGGAGAAAAACATAGAGCAACAGAGTGCAGGAGTAAAGTTACATGTCAGAGATGCAGTGGTAAACATCACACTTCAATTTGCGACAAAGATAATCAGCAAATTATGGTAGCAACTGGTGAAGGCTCAGTGATTTACCCAGTCGTCGTAGTGAAGGTGAATGGCGTTAAATGCAGAGCATTACTTGACACTGGAGCTGGGAGCTCATACATTTCAGCGACGCTAGCAGAACGAATCGGGAAGAGACCTGTCAGAAAAGAAACAAGGCGAATTGACATGATGATGCATACTACCAGCAAGAAGGTTGAAATCTACTACGTGCAAGTTGCAAGCATCACGAATGCTTTTGAGATGATGGCTACAGTGACTAAAGTAGACAAAGCAGTTCTGCTTTCACTTCCAAATCCGCAGTATGGACGTCTCATTGAACGACATCAGCATCTGAAAGAAGTTATCATGGATGACAAGGACAGAAAACCTGAGCTGCCTATACACATGATTGTTGGTGCAAGCGAGTATGCCAAAATTAAAACCGAGACTAAACCAAGAATAGGAGATCCTGGCGAACCAGTGGCCGAACTGACAGCATTGGGATGGACAGTAATGTCACCAGGAAAAGAAGCTGACTTGAGCAGTATCTACCTTACCAGAAGCTCGACAGCTGATTACGAAGACCTGTGCAAATTGGATGTGTTGGGATTAGAAGACAGAGCATCAGATGACCAAGCAACAGTATTCGAAGACTTCAAGGAGCAGTTGACTCGAAGCCCGGAAGGATGGTATGAGACTGGCTTACTGTGGAAAAGTGGACATGCCGCCCTTCCAAACAATCAGAGTGGAAGCTTGGGAAGACTTTCAGGCCTGGTGAGAAAACTCAAAAGAGATCCAGCACTACTCGAAGAATACGACCAGATCATTCAAGAGCAATTAGAAGAGGGAATTGTCGAAAAAGCACCATCAGAGGCAAAAGGACGAGAGTTCTACATACCGCACAAACCAGTGGTGAGAGAGCAAGCAGAGAGTACAAAAACACGAATTGTTTATGACGCATCGGCGAGAGCAAGTGACAATGCCCCATCATTAAACGATTGCTTGGAGACGGGACCCCCTCTGCAAAATCTAATGTGGGCTGTCCTGGTGCGAAACAGATTCAAGCCAGTTGCACTGACGGGAGACCTGAAGAAGGCCTTTCTGCAAGTGAGGATCCGGGAAGAAGACAGGGACGCCTTAAGATTTCATTGGATAAAGGACAAAGATCCATCAAAAGTTGAAGTTTATCGTTTCACGAGGGCTCTATTTGGCCTTGTTCAAAGTCCATTTCTCTTGGGAGGCACCATTAAGGAACATCTAAGGAGCTGCGAAGCTGAGTATCCAGAAGAAGTCAAGGAGATTTGGAAGTCACTCTATGTCGATGACGTAATCACTGGTGCGAACAATGTCCAAGAAGCACAACATCTGAAACACGGTGCGGTGGAAATCTTTGGGAGAGCACAATTCAAACTGCATAAATGGCATTCAAACATCCCAGAGTTAGAGGGTGAAGATGCAGGTTCTGATGGAGAGAATACCTATGCCAAACAGCAACTAGGAGTAAAAGCGAATGAAACAAAGATGCTGGGCCTAACCTGGAACAAGCAGAGTGACACACTAAAAGTCACGTTTCCACAAGAGAAAGCAGATGTCACAAAGCGAGGTATCTTGCGATTTCTTGCTTCAATTTTCGATCCACTTG
Source organism: Aurelia coerulea (assembly GCA_039566865.1). Lineage (NCBI taxonomy): Eukaryota > Metazoa > Cnidaria > Scyphozoa > Semaeostomeae > Ulmaridae > Aurelia > Aurelia coerulea. Next base: position 21,632,602 of record CM076953.1, on the reverse strand, counting down.
GACTGGTATCACCAATAACCTTGACTGGGAAAGAAGTCTACCGAGCCACATGTGACGAGAGCGTACCATGGGATAAAGACCTTCCAGATGTCATACATAAACAGTGGGAGAAGTTTGAGAAGAATTTACCATTGGAAGTTGAATTGCCACGATGCCTTGTAGCGCATCAAGAGCAGATCGAAGCAATTGATTTGCATGTATTTGGTGACACGAGTGGAACAGGAACTGCAGCAGTCGTCTATGCAGTCGTACATCAAAAGTCAGGACTGAGTCAAGGACTTGTAGCTGCAAGATCTCGTTCAGCAAAGAAAGGAGTGACCATTCCAAGACTCGAACTTGTTTCTGCTCATATGGCGGCAAATCTTGCACAGAGCGTCAAGGATGCGTTGGATGGATTTCCAGTTCGACAAGTGACCGGATGGCTTGACAGCACAGTCGCACTACACTGGATCAGAGGAAACGGTAACTACAAGCAATTCGTGGCTAACAGAGTGAGGAAAATTCAAGAGAAGAGTTTCATACAATGGCGATATGTACCAACTGAACAGAATCCTGCTGATGTAGCTAGCAGAGGAGCAACAGCTGCAAAACTACAGGAAAGCTGGTGGATTGGACCAAACTGGCTGTCAATGACTGAACAATGGCCTAGAGACATAGTAACGGAGCCAAATCATGACACAGAAGCAGAAGCAAAACTGACAAAAGAAGTTCTGGGTGTTGCAGTAGAATTCGAAGACGAATTGCTGACGATTCTTGAAAGGCACAGTTATTGGAAGTCGATGCGAATAACCGCATGGGTTGCTAGATTCATTCACAACTGTAAATCAAATAAGTCAGAGAGACTATCTGGACCATTGACCACAGAAGAAATTGACAAGCAGATCAAGATTTGGGTGAGAAGGGAGCAACGTCACTACAGTGATACTGAAGAATTCAAAGCAGATCAGTTGAGACTGAACTTACAAGAAGATGAGAGCGGGATCTACGAGTGTAGAGGGAGAATTCAAGGTGTTTATCCAAAGTATCTTCCAACAAGATCCCTCTTGAGTGAAAAAATGGTCATGGATGCTCATGTCAAAACCTTGCATGGGGGAGTTGGCCTAACAATGGAGTCCATTCGTCGTGACTATTGGATTCCTCGACTTCGACAACTGGCGAAGAAAGTCATTAGGAAATGCAACGGATGCAAAAGATTCCAGGCAAGAGCATTTGCGAGTCCACCAGAAGGAAATCTGCCAATTGACAGGACCGAAGGATCTAGACCATTTCAAGTAGTTGGAGTCGATTATGCTGGACCGATCATCTACAAACGCACACAACGGCAAGAAGGAAAAGCATATATCCTACTCTTTGCATGCAGCCTCACAAGAGCCTTGTACTTAGAGTTGCTGCCTGATCAAACAGCAGAAGAATTCCTGAAGAGTCTGAAACGCTTTATTGCCAGAAAAGGAAGGCCTGAGAAGATCTATTCTGATAACGGAAAAACCTTCGTTGCTGGAGCAAAATGGCTGAAGAAAATCATGAGAAAGGAGAGTCTTCAAAACTTCCTGGCCCATCAGCACATCAAATGGCAATTCAACTTGAGTAAGGCCCCTTGGTGGGGTGGGCAGTTTGAAAGGATGGTTGGGCTGGTGAAACAATCTCTCTACAAAACTTTGGGAAGAGCATGCTTGAGTTGGAGTGAACTTGAGGAAGTGATCATTGACATAGAACTTGCCTTGAATAACCGCCCCTTAAGCTATGTCGAAGACGATGTCCAATTGCCTATTCTCACACCTAACGTGATGATGTTCGGCATTCCAAACCACTTACCAGAGGAAGATGCTGACGATGTAGAGGATACAGATTTGAGGAATCGTGCAAAGTATTTGCGGAAATGCAAGGATTCTCTCTGGTCAAGGTGGACGGGGGAGTACGTAAAAGCGCTAAGAGAACGTCATAACCTAAAGCATGATAGCAAGACCCCATCGCTCAAGGAAGGAGATGTCGTGCTAATAAAAGGAGAGGAACGTAACCGAGGCAAGTGGAGTATCGGAATCATCACAAATCTCATTTCTGGTAGAGACGGAGTTGTGAGAGCAGCAAAACTCAGAGCCGGGAAATCATACCTTGAGAGAGCTGTACAACAGTTGTATCCGCTAGAGTTGTCATGCGACGTGACAAAACTAAGAGTCCAAGACCAACTGAATCCAGAAGCCAGAGCTTTCAGACCTAAAAGAAGAGCGGCGGCAGATGCGGCACAGACAATGAGAATCATTGCGGCAGAAGAAGAAGATGAACAGCTGTAACTTTATCAATATTTGCTCTCTTTGAGATCAAATAGGGGGAGTGTGTGGAGAATTTGAGTAATTTGTGGAACATTCTAGGTATTCGAACAATCTAGAAACAGTTAATTACCTTCGCTTTGTTCCAAGTTAGCTGACAGCATGCTTAATCAACCATACGTCAACATCATAACTATGTCTGTAGTCATTGCGTATTTGTAGATCGCCATTTAGGCCTAATCATGCTTGTAAACACGTAGTCTCGTTTTAGTTAAGCAGCCTCAGCATGACACAGTTCTAGAAACTAGGGGACTTGGCGAGAACATTCTAGGGGTACTAAAATTAGTTACATAGTAGTTGCTGAGCTTACGTAATGTTAGGCAATAATTAGTAATAAAGCTGAATCACGATGATCACTATGTACTAGAACATTCACTACAAACAGTATATAAGCTAAAACAGTAGAACATAAGATTATTCAAGTTTATTCAATTCAGACGACTTGATTCGTGAGATTAAGCTGTGAGAGTAACTACGCTGAAAGAGTGCATTTTCTGTGAAGTTAAATCTAGTCGTGAGTTTATTGTCGTGGTAACAGAATCAAATTCCCGACACTAGCATATCAAGTGCGAATTACAAAATCGCTTTTCTTCTTTACTGTAAAATTGATTTGGCGCTAACAGGGTTCACAGGTTTCAAAAACCCGGTCAGATAATTCGTGAAAATAGACTCCCATTTTCACAAATATATTGCTTTCTGCAAGTCGATTGCCAATGAGATTCCCTTCCATACGATTTCTTGGTGATTGCGGTGGCGCCTTTTTATGGATGTGAAGTGCGATCTTTGAAAAGGGAGGCAAATATTGGCAAACATGTGGTGAACGAATTACTGCACACAGACATGATATAGGCCCTTGTTTTGCCCTTTGACTTGTTTCGCGGAAACAAAAGCAAACGGATTAGATAAGTTTCCTCTTCAACAATGGAGGATTTATCCAGCCGCATCAGTATCTGTTGGATTGCATAATTGCATCCATTCATAAAAAGTCTGAAACCTCTCATCGACGAGTCTGAAACCGGTCACCGCATTGTTCTTGCTGTCGTAAGAGAGTCTGAAACCGGTCACAGAAAGTCGCAAACCAGTCAGAAAAAGTCCGAAACCTGTCTATGTTGTGCAATACTCGCAACTGCTGGACTGTGATGAAAAATAGGTGATATCCGTGATCTTTTCCTGCCAAATACAAGCAAATAAAATGGATGGCAAAGAAGTGCGATCTTGCCTCGAGACGTTAGAAGCCGTTGAAAAGAGAAACAGGGAGCTTCTTGAACGAACGGTTGAAGAGGGGAGAGAGGGGAGGGGAGAGAGGTAAGTTTGTTTTTAAAGGAAAGGATCTGAACCAATGAACTCTACACTGATTCAATCCCAATACTCGATGAGAATGAATATATTGCGTCAGGGTGTGTCCACATGGCAAAGGGCGTTCCCCTAAGGAAAAAGGGCGTTGGCCAAAATAAAAAAGGGCGTGGTCCCAAAAATTTTCCGGGGGCTTCGCCCCCGGACCCCCAATAAACCCTGTCACCATAATTCCTGGATCCGCGCCTGCTAGTTGTTGTTATGATATTGAGGAAATGCCTCTTGTCGCCACTTCATCGTTGTTTAGTCAATAAATGGCATCTTTTGCAAGAATCTTTTGAAAACAGGAAAATTTTGAAAACAGACATTCTACTTTGGCTTAGAATGCCTCTCCCAACATCGTTCAAGCATTTCTTAGAAACCCAAAACATTGCTCCACCAAACCTTCGACAGAACCATTCTCTTCTTGCTGTTCAAGAATCTCGAAGACCACCGCCTGAAAGATCTGCCTGACCCCCCCCCCCCTGAGGTACAAATTTTATTGCATTTTTGTACAAATCTCGAGGACCATCTTTTTGAAAAGTGGGGGGGGGGTCCGGACTGAGAACAGTATTTGGTAGGAATTTGCTAGTGTTGTATGTAAAGAGGCAAATCCACTGCAGCGTGGTCACTGCGTCACTGTCACTTCAATGTGTACTTCATACTCGCTCTCGTTTTGCATTCACGGTATGACGTCAAAACCTCTCGGTCCAGACCCCATGGAATGATTTTACGTGAACCTGACACCAAAATTGGCCAAAAATTGGCACTTTGAACAGCCGTAGAAAAATAATGGAACGTTTCAAGGCACGAAAGCTAAACTCTATCAGATAAAAAAAAGTGCCTGAAAGGTTTAGTGGCACTTGAAGTTATGGATAATTGTCCAAAATTGATTCAAGCCTCAGTTAGGCAGCAAGCCTCAGTTGGGCAGCAGAATTGGTATTTTTCGAATTGATTTCGTTTTTAAAGTATAAATTTTCAAACATTGGACACATTTTTCTGGCTGGAATATAGCACATAGATTAGATACTTTACAGGGCCGTAGGAAGCTGCTTCTGATTGGGGGGGGGGGGCAATTGTTCTTAAAACAATAGAGAACAATACATCTAATTAATATTTGTGACGTAGCACCATTGTTTTCAAAATTATTGGGGGGGCTTGAGCCCCCCTGCCCCACCCCCTTCCTACGGGCCCGATACTGTATGATATAAGCGTTGTAATGTTTACATTCGTATTTCATTCAAATGATATAGATGGAAAGAAGAAGTGTCCCAAGCTTGTTTCTATATGTGTTTCTGCACCAGCAGTCTTTTGTTGTTTAAAATGCTCCAGAGGGACGCAGGAAGCATCTCAAACTGCACGCCACTTCAAGGGCACCTTTTTCATTAAGCTAAAGGAGCACTTCCTGAAAATAAAAGGGCACTTCTTTGTCTATTACAAAATCTTGGGGCCGGTTCCTACGTCTCTGAAATGCTCCCTGTGTTTTCAAAAGACACTATTTAGCAGTCCAAGGTTCCACATGTTAGCGTCGCAACGAAGGAGACTAAATCACAAGGCACCAAGGGGATTTCAACAAATCTACAAGAAAGCCGAAGAGATTATCCGAGAAGTCAAAACACCAGAGACAACTTCGCAGAAGCAATATTACTGCCGAATAAAATGGTTTAAAGCCGAGGATATCTCATCAAAATACACAGTTATATCCAGATATATGCTCCAGTGCACGTGGATGCTTCTGCATCTCTTAGTTTGACTAAAATTGACTGACAAAGAATAGGTCGATCTTGCTTGGATTATGGCGTCGTCGGTTGAGCAGTTTCAGTTTTTGGATGAGGAAGGACGTCAAGAAATTTACACATGGAGTCAAAAAAGACAAAAGAAATACGAAGGATTCCGAAGATTCTTATATTTGTCGAAGATCTTCGCTTTTGATAAGAGCGTATGTTTTACCTTTGAATGAGATATATTTGTTTAACCAGCTCGAGTTATTGGCCTAATTGTGGCCCAGCTGAACTGGTCAATATTTTGTTAATCTGATTGGACAATGTTTGCATTGCATATACAGGTGCCCAAGATGTAGCAAATAGATTCAAATTTTGCTTATCGTTTGACCCATTTTATGTGATAAACCATTGGGTAGATACCATAAATCTTAGGTAGGGGCTTATTTTCGGGGGGGGGGGGCATATAACATGTTCAGGGCACAGGTATGTGCCGCCCATATGGGTGGGTTTTTGGGCCCAACATTCTCTAAACAAGGGTCCTTCTTTCGGCAGATTTTCCATAAACATGGGTGGGGTTTCGCTGAAATGTGCAAAGTAGTTAAAAATAGGTAGCTTTGGGCCAAAATTCATCATAAAAGTGGGTACAAACCCAAATTTTGGTAATTAGAAGAGGGTACCTTTCTAAAAACCGGGCGGCAGACCCCTGTCCATCCACAAGTCATGTAGCCCCCCCGGGGGCTTATTTGTATAAAAAATGATTTTTTGATAGTAGGGGCTTATTCAAGAGTTATTCAAAGGGGGGGGGGGGGGTTATTGAATGGTAAAGAATGGTAGTCAAAAAAACCCCAGCGTTTTAAAGGCTACTGCTTCCTGGTTATAGAAGCAATGATATTTTGCAATATCTGATTGAATAGCTAACATGTTCAATTCTGTTTACAAGTTTTCCCGGCTGAAATTGGTCACTCCGTTCAGATTTTACAAAGGAATTTCTCGAGAAAGCTCCTTTGAGAAACCTTAAAAAACAGTCCAAAGTCACAAGCAAATTTCGTGAATGTTTTTACCGTCAGCAATGACATGAACACTCTTTAGCACATGCTATCCTTCTTGGGGGAATGAAAAATCTCCCCCCATGCACGAATAACTTGTTCAGGGGGATTCCATTCTAACAAGAGGGCAAAATACATGAAGGCATGTAAGTGTCATCATTGTTAGGAAGGAAAACAAAGGAAATTTTGCATGTCTTTTTCACTCATTTTGTAGATTTTTGAAAGGGGCTTTTCTGCAGAAAATCTCCCATATCCATGGCAGGAATGACTGATTAAAGCTTGGTAAATTGAGAAGTGGCTGAGTTAATTCCACTAAAAGACCTGCTTTACCTTATCATATCAATTAACTATTCCATGTCTTACTTTCTTCCCTAGTTGCTGAGAAGTTTCGTACACAACATAAATGTTGTTGTACTTGTTCAAATGTTTCTTGCAGGTATGGTTTTTATTTCAAAAAATTTTATTCATAATTGATGGAAAAAAGACCCTGAATTGTCTTTGGAATAAATGTTTGATATGAAGTTGATCAAAAGTTCTCATCAAAAATGCTACAATGGTTTTTTGTTGCTGCAAAATATGATGTATTCCCAAATCAAGATCTTGCACAAAATTAATTGAAATTAAATATTGTAAATATAATAACACAAAGGGCACCACCACAGAGTTACACAAACAATTCTTAGATGGCTTGAACATTTTGAAAGAATTTTGAGCGAAAATAGATTTACTCTCTAGAAAGTACATGTTGTAATTGAGAATGATTGTTTTTTTTTCAGGAATTTTCACCTATCTTTGTAGCTATGCAAGTGAGTTTCATTTAGTGCTTTTTTCCTTCAAGAAAAATAATTTTAAGATACTTCATTTATATGAGTAGTTTCTGGTGAAGATTGTATGTATATCTAGTTATCTTAAGCATTCAAAGAGCAATGAATCATACAGCATACAGCAGAAATTGCATAATGATACCATCAAGCAATCTGATATGTGGAATTGTTTGGATGTATTAGCTCTTTGAAATGATAAATGAAGAGTTTTAGGCCCAAGGAAGAAAATTCCGATTGTTGCCTTATTTTTATCCTGCCACAGGGCGCTAGGGGACTAAAAGTTATGAATTTCCATACATTTGTGCATAGTTTCTGCTCTCTCTACACTGCTTGGTACTGTATATGCTACTTTCAAACAATGAAGAATATTATGTAACATGCTAGCTATGGAAAAACTTTAAACTAAATTTGGTTACTAAAAATTATGAAGGCAGATACTTTGAAAAAAGGCTCTGTCATGTTCTTGTTCGTTTTGCTCAAATTTCATTCTCACTGAGGGGGCTGTCAAAATTCAGTCAAAATTCTGTGAACAAAACCTCTAAAAGTGTAAGTGTGTTTACAAGTACAGTATATATGGTGTTGAAACTTTAATGTGGGGATGAACTTATCTTTAATTAAATTTGGCACACAGCACAAAGGATTCCATCAGATAATTTGCTCAAAAGGCCACTGACCCACACAAATTGCTTACATTCTTACATTCACTTATTATATGCTTCTTTTATTTTCAGATTTATATATGGACGTTCATGTCACACTTTTTGTATCACCGCTAGTCTTTCCACTTGCCTTTTCTATAAATAGTAAGTAATTCAAAGACATGTTTATTGGTTATTTTTTCTTGATGGTGTATGCTTCTTAAAACAATCTTGTTTCTTACCAGAGTCTTAACTGGAAGAAGACAATGTATCAAGGTGGTACGGAATGTTGGGCCAAATTTTTCATATGTAGCTTGACATCTCTCAGGTTCCAGTTTTGCCTTCAATTTGTCTAAAGATGAAGAGCTTTCAAAGTTAAAGACAATGTAGAAATGATGCCACATCTAACTGCAACAAATGGTATTATGGATTGTGTTCTTAATGATCAATGGGCGGTTACGGAAAAGATGGCATTTGGGGGGGGGGGGGGGCTTTTGACCAGGATGCAGTGTTTGATTATCAAATTTCTATAGAATCACCATTCATTCCATTATAGAACATCTTTTAGGCATTTTGGTCAAATGCCCCCCAGGGAACACCATCTTTTCCATATTTGTCTGTATTGATGTTAGGCAGTGATGTAAAACAACTCAAATTTAGCCCTTTGAACGCAAGAAGATATATTTGCATTGTTCCATCCTGTATGCTAAAAGTCTGTGCGGAACTGAAAATATAAAGGTCATTTGCTGTTTCAAACTTCCATTTTCAATTCATAAAAATAAACGTGGCTTTTCTTTCAGCTGATTTCCAAAGAAGAGAAAAAGTGTTAGAAGATCTAGCAAATTTTAAAGCATCAACAATGGTTTGGTTCTTCTGTCTGAGAGATTGGAGAACGCCTGCATGTGAGTTCCTTTTTAAAATATTCCATTGATAGAGTAGAAACTGCACACATGCATGAACAGTCCTATTTTTTAGCTTCCTGCAGCATATCCTAAAATTTGGCAACAATAGATATTCTCTTCCTTTGGCCTCAAACTCTCGATTTATCATTTCTAGAAGCTTATGTATCGAAACACTTCCTTATATCAGATTGCTCCATGAAATCATTACACACACTGCTCTGTCTATTTCATCTAATATGCCCCAGGGGCAATCCACCTGTTTGAGATAAGAGTGCCAAAGTGGAAGTTTCTAATGCTTTTTTGAATCTAGAATCTTGTTCAGTGTATAAAGCTTAGAACATAGATCAGCAAAGTTTTCTGAGGTTTGATTTCATGATCATGATTCCCTTATCAATCTAAATTCTTCACAATGCCAAAATTTCAAAATAAAAACAGATCAGAGGGATGTTATTGACTTGATATTTAGAAACAGGCCACCTTATACTATATTTTGATCTCTCCTGAGATTGTTTGAAGATTTACTATCTATCAGATCTATTTGTATACAGATCTATCTATCAGATCTATTTGTATTGTTGACTGTTTTGGCCAATTCTTCCTGTTTGAAATAAGCATCATGCTGTATTTGCTGTACATCAGTTCTTTTTGAAGATCACTTTTAATTTAAGGGTTAATGTTTTCCTTTCTTTTCAGCTTTTGATGAAAGTTTTATGAAAGCTGCATCAAGTAAAACGAAAGGTTTAATGTTTCATTTAAGAGAATATTTATTAACAGAAAAGGCACCTCAACGAAATTTCATTCTTAGGGTGAGTCACTGAGTTCGATTTATTTTTTAAAGATTTTATTGACTTTTTTGCATGTATGTATCATTCGCCACAAGTAAAAGTATTTGCAAGTTTTGCAATATAGAATTAGTTGCAGTACAATATACAAGGTTAAAAATGTGGCATTAAAAGGTCAAGCTGACCTTATTTCCATAATGGTCCTCTTAGAAGTGCCGGTATAATGGAAAACGTAGGAAAAAGGAAAATACAGATCAATAGGTGTTTTTTTCAATAAAAAACGTAGTTTGTAACCAAAATAAGATTGGGAGAGATAAAACAAGGTCTGTTTTCAATTTTTAAGGTTGACGATCATTATCCTTATCATTAGTAGGGAAACCGAATGATGAGACGATTTTTTCAGCGCTAACCACTGGTAAAGATCTCTTGCACTGTCAATAAGATTTCTTTTGCATCGGAGCAAGTTCTCTGCAAAGTGCAAACCATTGTAAATCTTTTTATCGACAATAAAAACTACAACAAACAACAGATACATTCTGCCCTTTGCAGTGGGAAAAGAACGCATAAATACTGAGAGTTATCATTACAATTAAAAAAAGGAAAGGCCATGATACCAGCGTCGATCGTCGGATCCGAAGATGCTTGCGGTGACGAATGAAGTAATAGATTTGTGGGCCGAAACACCGCAACATGACAGAAAAGACAACAGTTTATGTGCTTGAATTTATTTTTTTTATTTATTTTTTTTATATTCTCATAAAATTTACAATAACAAACAATTACAACATTGCAAAACAACGGCGAAGGAAGCATGGAAATACATAACAACCCTAAAACCTACACTTAACATATCGACAAATATTACAAAACTACGAAAATGACTACAGTGGTGTCGCCCATTATGTCCATGTTGTCGCAAATTTGAATTTGTCCTCAAAGAGTATAATCAGAAAGCCAACTAGCTAGTATACTTGCTAATCGGCCGTAATGGGTGACCGGTGAATTTATTTATTGCCAATATTTCGCTCTACCATGCAGGACTTCTTCAGGGCTGTTTGTTCAGTACACTCTCGTCTCGTACACCCTGACAATTTTGATGTGTTTTTTCAGGGCCCTGAAGAAGTCCTGCATGGCAGGACGAAATATTGGCAATAGATAAATGCAAGCACATTTGCTGTTGTCTTTTTGGTCGTGGTGCAGTGTGTCTGCATGCAAATTTATCATTACAAGTCTTTTTCTCGTAGGTGATGTATGAAGATCTGAGTGATGTGGCCCAAATCAATGAGAGAATAAGGACTTCAAAGTTAGATCAGCCTTCGCCAATATCAGCTAGGATCATACATCTGCATTAGTAAGTGATTTTTAACAGCTATCATCATATTGTATGAGGGGCAAATCACACGAAAATTCCATGTGATATTTTGACATTTTAAAAATATTTTGGATTATTCAAAGTTTTTTTGTAATTTTCAAACATTCAAAGATTTGTTGAGTATTTTATCATTTTTGGGGGAAATGTTTGGGACTATTCTACGATTTCTAACATTTTAAGGGTCTTTGTATTTTGAATTTTCTACGGTTGTTTGAAGATTTGCAGGAGTTTCAGGCATTTATATTTTTTGTGATTTTGCAGTATTTTGCAAGATAAGATTGTTTAACTCATTTTGAGAACGTTTATGGTTTTTTACATTTTTGAATGATTTTTCGATCTTTTTGAAATTCTTAAGATTCTTGAAGATTTTGTGGATTTTCTGAAGTGAAGGTGTTGTGGTGCAGTGGTGTAATCTTCTGACTTTATAGCCAGAACAGTCAGGCGGAGTGGGTTCGATACCCGGTAGGACCCCACCACTTGAGCGTCATGACAGGGGTCGCGGACTCGATTAGGTCTGCTCTATTTCTGCGATCCCAGCGCTTGGCACTGAAAAACGCAACTTCACCTTCACCTTCAGACGTCTTTAGATTTTGAGATTTTTATGAGAGTGTATTGTAATGAGAGTGTATTACGGATGTTATTTGTACTCTTCTTTGAAGTCGTGTAGGAGCTGTTCCACAAGCATCAAGTCTTTCTCCTTTGCTTTTCAGCTTGATGTGTTTATCCTTCGAGCGACTTCGTGTTATCAGGGAATACAGATCCCCGAGATCAATTCGATCATTTACAAAGATTTTCATATTTGCCTTACCATTGCTTCTGGCTCCATACTATGTTTATCTTGGACGACAAGCAAACAACAGTTGGAGTCCGTATTTCATCGCTATTTTGGTTGCGTTTTTGTTCGGAGCGCTGCAAGGTGTTCAAGATAAACTGGATGATCCGTTTGATGGCATGAGTGAGGATGATATCAATCTCGGAACGGTAAGCTATCAAAAAAATTTTGTTGCTGTTTTTGGCTCATTTTTCTGTCGTAGATTCGTCTGATGTCTTTCTGGAAAGCCTTTTGTAGCTGCTCTCCAACGCATTCAAGACCGGGCGTATTCGATAATTGCAAACGCAAGAATAAAAGATGGCTGGTCGGCATCCTGGTTAAACGTAGAAAATCTTTTCCGTTACGATAGGAATGTAATGACTTACAAGATTATGAACAGACTATGCCCTGAAAACCTCTGGGATAAATACAAGCCAAGACCTTTTCACTTGACCTACAATATGAGGCACTGTAAGGATATCCAGATATCTAGATATAGGACTGAATTTGCAAAAGGGGGCTTTCATTGCTCAGCTCTCAAGTCATGGAATGATACACCTGCCGAAATTCGCGAGTTATCGACACTTGATCGTTTTAAAAAAACAACTTAAAACGCATCTAAAGAGCTCGACTCTCAAGCCAAACACAACTCCCTGGCAGAACAGCAAGGATTAAGTTTTATAGGGCTTTGGGTTTTTATTCATAAGGTTTTATCATTGTAAATAGATGTTATATATTTTAATTTGCTGAAGGGTTAATTGTGTATAAATAATATTAAAATGAATGAAAAATGTTCATGTTCAGTAAGGATCCGCAATGGTAAACAGGTTTGTAGAAGTTAGCCAGTTGAGATTTTGGGTTTCTCAATGCTGGTTGAGTAAAAAAAGTATAAATGTTTGACAAACTGTACAATGATAAACAGTCCACCAATTTGATTACAAAATGTGCCATTTTATAGTGAAAAGCCCAACCTAGTTGTTAAAATTCAGCTTTTGTTATGGAGCTGTTTTTCAGCATGCTTAATAGAAGAATGAATATTTATGATCAATATTCAGGGATTTCGCAACCAGGAATTTTCGTAGAGTCGATTTTACCTGTATTTTCAGTGCTCACAAAACACGAGAAAAATCACAGAACCTGTTTGGTCTATATGCTTTTAAATAGAATTTAAATCATTCAAATCTGTTAGATACTCTGTGTGCTATAAATTTTCGAAGGCGGAACTTTTTTATGGCTCACTGGGTATATTTGGCAAACGTCTCGATATTGTATATCTTCTTTTGACTTACCCAGTAATAAATAGGGTCAGATTTTTGGTGGGGAGATGCTTGTTGCAATCAGAATTTGACAATTTGCTTATCATGGTTAAAATCAAATGTCAATAGCAAAGACACTTTGTACTCAAAATGTTTGTTTTGACCATATTTGCAACCTGCAGCTTCTCATGAAATATATTTTGCGGATCCTTTATCGTTCAAGAATTGCAAGAATTCAAGGAATACGTGTTCTAAATTTTCAAGTTATATGGTGATAACTGACACATGTTCTTCGAATGGTTAAGCTGTAAGCCCTCTTCAACGGTACGATATGTGTAATAGCTGACCCAGGTTTTGTATATTTTAGCTTGATGAATGGACAGCACAGTCGCTAGAAGCCACGGCAAACAGAACGACCAAAGTAGGCCGTTTCACTGTTTCCGTTCAAGGACAAGGCAAAGTTGAGTTCAGTGCTGCCCATCCTGTTGCTGGGGCTTTAAAACGAGAGGAGTCTTTTAGAGCGAGTAAAGCACACAACAAGAAGAGGCTTGGATTGCTACCATGGCAACGACAGGTACTGATTGTTATGCTTCACTTTTTCGGAAAAATAGTTTTGTATGAAAAAGTCTTTTTACAGCAAAGAACGGTTTCTCTTCTTTTGCACAGCTTCCAACACCTTTCAGAAGGTTGTGCACATCAAGGCCAAGACAGCTAAGACAATCAACATTTGTCTAAGTATACTGGTTGAGTCAAAGAAAGTATGGGCGTTTGACAAACTACACAATTCTGCAAAAGAGTCTGGATCGAGCGATATTTTCACACAGTTTTATACGCAAGGTTCGATTGAGTGGCGTTAGGGCTTCTATCACCGTTGTTCACATTTGAAAATTCTACAAAATGTATCAAAATATCGTTCGATTCAGATACTTTTCAGAATAGCTAAAAGTGTATTACGAATAATCCATCGTTCGTTGCCAGCGTTGTACATCCTGTTTTATAGCGACAAGGCTAATTTAGATGCTAAACTTTCACGCCCGACTAGACTGATTACGATGAGTCCCAGTAATCGCTATTCAAAACGAGACTATTACACCAGACCGAGACCGCTCTTACTGGGACTCATAATATTACGGCAATATTTTTGGACTGACTTTTTTCACTTTTGAACGCCCTTGTGAACGAGGCTGCTATACACAGCCATGTACAAAGTACACAACCAAATACAACGCCATTAGAATTTCTGCAAATTCGATTGATTGATGTTGACCAACGGAAACTCGAAGCTCAAAGCAGAGTTTCAAGGAGCTTGGCCGGACAAAACAAAGTCTTACGAACAAGAGGACCATGAAAACAGTTGGCGACAATATCAAATCTTGTACGTAGGTACTATTTTGCTGCTTTCGCTAAGCATTAACTGATTTATTGTGAAGTTTTCAAATCAATGTGTTTCATTTGAAAACTACAAATATTTGTGCTTTTCTGCCTAGGCCCTTATCGAAACGAGGCAGTCATAGTCATTTCAAAATAATGGCGTTTGATTATGAGTCGTAGTTAGGAGCGTCCGGCAGTATTTCAATAGCGATAACTACGACCATATCATCAGTCTAAAGGCTGATTTCCAGTCAGTAGAATTTTCCGACCCGACAACACCTTTCTCGAGGAGTTCAGCCTCGCTTTGATGCCCCTATACAAATGTATAGGAAAATGACCGGAAGTGAATATTTTCGTCGACTTTGAACGTTTTTTGCAGTGATGCGGTGTGATTTTTCCGCGTTGATTTAATCTTAAAAGGTAGTGAATTTATCTAAGAAATGTTTAAAACTAAAATCGTTTTGATTTAAACTTCCCGGTAAACTTCACGCAATTTGACAGGAGTGATGGTCTTATTTTAAGAGATTTTCATCCGTATTTGGGCAAATTTTTCGAATTCATTGTTTTTGGTGACGTAAGCAGCGCCTTGAAAACCATGACATTTAGAAAATGCCGTAGATCGTAGAAATTGTTTTGAAGCGGCGTGGTCTGGTTGCTGCTTGCTTTCAAGAAAACTTTTTAATTCTGATAGGAAACGAAGCAAGAAACCAATATGCAGAGCACTAGCGATCCTTTTGCTGCCAGTGAAGGACAAGAGATGCTTTCATGTTTTCAAATAATTATCCAACCCGCCAGAAAGAAAGAGACAAGAAGAAGCAGCTTCAAATGAAAGAACTCGAATATTTATGGATCAAGAACTAAAATTGTTTTGTTTATGATGGCAGATGCCTTTGATGGACAAATGGATAGCAAATTATAGAAAATATGTCATTTGTACTGGGCAAGTTCCTCTCAATGATGGAGCAACTCAATGCAGTCTGGAAATCTTCTCTTGTTGGCTCTAAAAACTCACAGACAAGGAAGATAGGGAAGGATGCTGTCTATTGAAATTGCAATGACTATTTCTGAATGGACAACGGCAATAACTGCTTTTTGGTAATTTTCAGAAACTCATGAATAAGCATGGCATTTCACCTACAGGGTGAAACGGGCGAGCTTTGTCTTTGTCTTTGCAAACAATTGTCTTTGCAGATCAAATTCAGAATAAGTTTCAGACTGTTTCAGAATTGGAAGAATTAAGATTTCAATTTTGTGATGATTCAATTGCTATTATCTTACCATCTTCCTATCATCAGAGTAAAATCATCAGAGTATCAATTATTGGATTACTCAAATTTTTTGATATATCATAATATTGTTTTTCATTGAATGCTTTGTTTGCAACAGTCATGTTCCATCAGTTTTGCATAAGTCCTCAGGCATTGAAAAAGCAAGAATTGCAGTCGTTTGTGGTTGTTGTCAAATGCTGCTTCAAGGTTGGGCTTGATTGGTAAAGGATAATCTTGTTCTGTTTGGGTCCTAAAATAAAACAGAGACAATATTATTTCCTCCTACTAAAAATGTTTGCTGCATAGCAAATTTCACTTTGTCTCATAGAGAATTGCATATACAAAAAAGAGCAGCAACCAAAATAGGAGATGTCTTTGCAAACTTAAATCAGAGCAGCAATACCCTGCTCAAGAAAAAGAAAACAGATTTAAGGGCAAATAATTGCAGTAAACTATCGTTTTTATAGGCAAAATAATCAAAGCTGATAATTTTTTGTACAAGGTAGCCTTGATAACATAATCTCCTATTTCTAGGTCAGAGCTTCCCCATTAGTCTTGAAGAAAATAAGCAACAATGCAAGTTTATGTTTGTTTACAGTTAGGCCAAACCCGACGAAAAGTTCTCTGAGAGCGAAGTCAAAGTTTTGTTATTATTCTCATTGCTCTGGTGGCCAAAACAGCTAGCAAGTACTCTAAAATACTTTCATTTCTGAAAACATCAGATTAAGTTCGAAAGTGATACATTCAACCAAGGTTAACGTTTGTTTTCTGACTAAAAAGCAGACAAGTTTGTGAAAGGAAGCACATAAAGTTAACGAAGATTAGATGGTCATGGCTCTCGAGGAAAAATTGCCTTTGAAAATTGTGGGAAACCGGCAAAGGCTACAGCAAAACAGGCAACATTCCTACAAACTAGATGCTTACAGCTATTGCGTTATATCTCCAAAATGAGAATTCCTGTCTTAGTTTAGAAAATATTGGAGTTTGAAAAAATTTTGGTTAAATTTAGGCCAACAAAAGTTCATTTTCTTGAAACTGCAAGCCGAAGTTCAAGACGAGAAAAAGACAAGTTTATTTCGTCAACAATTGGCGAAAGGTGGCAAAATAGGACAAAACGACATCGAGGAATCCAAAACTTTCAACAAAACTTCCATGAAACAAAGGAAAAACGTTAAATTCATGATAAAGTCTGCTTACCTGCTGTGCTGAATCCCGAGTTTGTAAACAGAGTTGTCCACGGCCTTTGAAAAATATGAATAACCAAGAAGCTCTGAGTCCAAAATGCTCAAAGAACTTGAAAGAGCGAAGATACAGCTATTGCGTTATATCTCGATATTTTGCTTTGGGACACTTGGGACGCCTGCTGACGCCATTTATCACAAAATTTTACTTTCGCGCCACAGCTTTCTTGCAAGAGAGGCCGGAAGTGACGTCAGAATTCAGGCTTGGTGTTGTCGGGCGTGAACTTTGTTTCGCTAAAATAGCTCACTCCGTTCAAGAGTAGTAAGCAATTTTGATACAGCAAATCTCCGCATATAAGAACCAACAAAAATAAGAACCTAGAGGCTGTTTTTCCTAAGTTATGCACCTTGTAATTAATAATCTGTTTCAGTTTGATGAAAAATATTTTCTTATTGCAGGATTAGCAAAGTTGATTTTGGATTGTTGTTATCAAGTTAATTTTGTCTCAGTTGGCTGTTTGAATCTCCTCCTCTGCTGTTTGTAAGCTTAGAATTGGTTATTAGATACATAATAACTTTGCAAAAGTAAATAAGAAGGTTGAACATCTTTGGTGAAGATTCTAAAACGGCCTACCCAATGCACTCTTGACCCTTTATACCTTGAGGGGGCACGATCCCTCAGTAAACGTAAAAATGGAACAATAAGAAGTAACATCTCGAACTAAACTCATCACATCCATGTAGTATGTACTTCCGTTGATTTCAGAAGAAGTACAGTGAAGTAACGTAACGTGACGTAACGTTTTCGCTGAAACGAATATTTGTAAACTATGTTTATACCAAACGAAAAGAAGGGAGAAATACGAAGGAATCGAGTGAACTGTAACCTACTTACAAATATTTGTCCATATGTCCATTAATGTCCTTCATCGCGTTACCAAGATATCACCGTTACAAATTCAATCTCAACGAAGTAAACAACGTTATTTAACAGTTTCTTATCCACGTTCTGATGCGCGCCACAGTCACAATAGGTCCTTTGTCCTCACAACAAAGATATAGAACGATTCTATTGACGATACAACAAATAGGTACGAACAAACAACGAAGACAATGGATCTTAAATCAAGCGTTTATTCTGTTCGCTCCAGTCGACGCAAGAGTCCAAGGGGTGCAACAAATATAATAATAGTAATAGTAATAAACAATTTATTGAAAGTTAGCAAAGACAATAGCGTTAAGCTAATTTAGGCCAACTATACAGAATATAAACAAAAGTCTAATTACAAAAAACCTAGATTTGATACAAACATTTTACACGATTTACAGCTGCAGTCAAAAGTTGCCCCCCTTCTCGAACTAAGAGTTCATACGAGGGGCGAGCCCGTAACATACCTTGAAATTAGTCTCTCTTGCTATTTCCTTTTAATATCACCTATCTTCTTGTTTACAGCTCTCCCAATTGTATGAGGCAGAAGATGATTCCCTAGATACAGAAGAAATCAATGAAATGCATCCTTATAAGGAGATGCTATCGAATTTACCCGGAAATGCAACTATTGTTCGTGGTGGTCACGTGAAAGAAAAACGAAATATTGATGACTTGATGTTAACTGCATCAGCACAAAGTAGCATTACCCCTATTTTTGATGAAGGTTTTTATCAAAATCCAAACAGCACTGTGCAGAGAACGGTTGAAAGTGGACAATCGCTAGGTATGAAGAAAGTTTACAGATTTTAAAAACAACTTGCGGTGATGACTTCAGCCATATGGCTCCCGTCTATAAATAGGACGAAGAAAAACGTATAAACACTAAATGATTTCTTTGGCCTTGCTTTCATGTGAATTGCTCAAAGGGAGCTGGAGAGATTTTGTCATAATCCCAGAGAGAGCATGTGAGACATCATTCAAAATAACAGCATTTTAAAATAATTCTGCTAGTTTTTAAATCGAGGTGTCATTATTTTGCTAAATCATAAACCATAAAAGCTACATTGCTTGCTACTCTCGTAGGCCTTTAGAAACTGAGGTTTTCTTGTTTTGATCATGTTGATTTTCTTTAATCAGACTGCGTTCACACGATGCCGCCACATTTTGAAAACGGTGAAAATGTGACGGTAGCAAAATTTGAACTAGCGTGCACACGATACCGGCAAAATGCTGCTTTTAAGATGTGCCGGTTAGAGTTCCGTTTTCAAAATCTACCGTTTTCAAAATCTGCCGGCAAAAAATCTGCCATTTTCGTTTGAACGGGAGGCCTAGTTAAGAATTTATTGGATTTGTAAAGGGTCTGTGCAATGTGAAAGGGTTGCTTTTGCAGAGAGCAGAAAAATCTGAGAAAAAAACCCGCTCAAATTGAAGTAGCACATGTGCCGTGAACAATGGATAACAAAAGAAACAATGCTGTGTCTGAAAGTTTTCTTTGTTCTATTTATAGACAAGTATATTTACCATTGTAGATTGCCTTTGAAGGGTTTGTCAAAACTTTAGATATCTCCTCCCTAACATCTATTCATGAAACAAAAATGCACTCTATTTCCAAAAATAATGAAATTATCAAAACTTCTCTCTCTGGGATTGTGGCAATTTTCTTAATTTTCTCTTCGATCAATTCATTTGAAGGAATAAGGCAATAACATTTTAAGCGATCAAGGGAATCGTTATTTAAGGGCTGGTCCGGGTCTTGTTGACGTAGAGCCTATTGTTTTTAACAACTTTGGTACATGCTGTTTCATTGTGTACCTAAGGAAACAATGAATACTTGGCGTCTTATTTAGCCTATTTACAGCGACCGCTCAGCATACCTCCAGGGGGTTACTCAGGTATATTTAGGACTATGATTTAGGATAGGGGTGCTCAGGCTAGGGTACCATGCATCAACCCAAAAAAATTATTTCTAGCGTGAAAATAGACCCAAAAGTATAATTTCTAGGTTGAAAATAGGCCCAACAAAATAATTTTTCTAACCCTAAAGTTATGAAATCCATATCTTAAATCTATAAAAAATGCCCTAACTGATAAGATTTCTCCGTATTGTATTTGGATATTTGAGTTTTCATTTTAGTAATGTTAGTTGATTTTGATTTCGTTTTTAAATGATATTTTTCCCAATTTTGTATTTTCCCATATTTGAGACCTGAAAAAGTAAGCCAGAATTTCAGGAACCCAAAAAAATAACTCTACAAGTCATCGACCCAAAAAAAATAACCCTTGCCCAAGTTTTAGACCCAAAAAGTAACCTGAGCACCCCTATCCTAAAAATACCAGAGTAACCTCCCCTGGGAGTATACCTGCGTCGATTCCCTTTAACTTTTTGCAAAGATTTGACGACACCCATGCTATCAGCTGACCAATTAACGAGAAGCAAGGATACCCTGCCTAAAATGTAAACGAGTGCTTTGTTTCATTCAGGGAGCAAAGCTCAATTTAACAAAAGAGTTTTTGATTCAGATGGGATTGCAGGCAACGAAGGAGTCGATTCCATTGTTGCTGAAAAAGATACAGATGGTATTTGTTATTTTCCTATATTTAATTTTGAGAAAATATTTTGAATCACAGTCATGAATGTTTCTTTTTAGCTGTCGGAAGTTTTATCGTTTTATGTTGAGAACATTTTGCAAAGTGGCGGTTGCTCATGGAGGCAAGGGCTCTATGTTTTGATTAAATCTCTAAAGGGTGAGCCAGAAAAAAGCTCCCACTTCTGACAGGCCAGGATAAATCATACATTGAACCAATGTAAAATATTTTTGATTTAATCTTTTGTCGATACCCTATGTTATTCTTGGTTATTCTTGGGAGCACTTTCTTTCTTCTGCCAAGTTTAGCCTTTATAGAAAATTTGATCACTGTTTTTCGATCTTTTTGGGCAGTCCGCCGGCAACAAAATTTCAAGAAATCATAAATATATCAATAAGTAGGCATCCGAAAAATCGACAACAAATAGCCAAGAGTAGAATATTGACAACAGATTTAATGAAAAATAGTTGAAATTGGTCCAGTGTATGGTTTATCATGGCCTGTCGGAAGTGGGAAATTTTTTCTGGGTCACCCGGTTTTGATCTTGTTTTGGTCGTTGTTGTCTTCTTCGTTTCGTCTCAAGTCGTGTCTTCAATTCAACTTGGCCTGACCGCTTTCTATTTAGTCATTCGAATCTGATTCCCTTATATTCCTGTGTGCCATGGCGCCTTCGCTGAAGAAAATATTTCAAACCGCAAATCACATACGATCAAAACAAGGTAAATTAACATTTGATCAAAAAACCGTTGTCGTAATACCCTTGTTACAAGCATGTAAAGATCGGTGTTAAACATAAAAAAGAGACAGTGCTAAAATGATATCATTCGGCATCGCACGGGAGTGATTCAATGATATATCAAAAAACTTGAACAACTAAAATGAGCTTGGTCATAGCCAGAGTGGATTGTGAGATTCTGAAATTATTCAGTTCATTTTCGAAGTCTTAAAAGCCTAAAGATAACATACGTTTAACAAGGGACAGATTTGGTAAGACAACATAGCACGCGTTGGTTTTGATTGACACCGCAATTCAAAGCGATTAGCGATCGCAGACAAAGGAAATTCTCTCAACCAGATAATCAAAACAAGCAAAGCCGCAAAAGTTTCTCTGAAACCCCAGTAGCCAGCGCGCTCGTTGTGCATTTCAGAATTTTTTTTAAGAGCAAACATGAGCATAGATCGAAAGAAGAAGGATATATCTACACATCTGTCACGGGCATTCTATTTGATTCATAAGCCGAATGGGAGGTGATTTGATTCTCTTATTTTTTGGGTGTAATTAAAATACTTACTGCTCAGCTTCTGAACCAAAGAAATAAATTGCCCAAGGTAAATGTGTTGATATATCCTTCTTCTTTTGATATGCTCATATTTGCTCTTAAAAAACCATTTCTGGAATGGACAACGAGCGAGCTAGCGACCTGCGTTTCAGGGCAATTTTTGCGGCTTTGTTTGTTTTGAATTTATGTTTGAGAGAATTTCTTTTGTCTGCAGCCACTAATCGCTTCGAATTCAGGTGTCAACAAAAGAATCTCATGCTATTGTGTTACAAAATCTGTCATTGTTCATACGTTTACCACCAGGACGTTGAGCAACCTTCCCTTCAATTTCAGTATCATTTCTATTCAGATTGTTGGTTGTGATCCTGATTCTAATTTTTGGTTTTTCAGGCTATGGTCAACTGTACGACGCTCCGACGACTTTCAGGAGTCTATTCCTTCCTGATAGTGATCATGTTGCAATTCAAATGGAACCATTGCAGCGGAAATCATCCTTACCTCATCAGTCTGGATTTGTGGCATTTACTAATTCATTAGAAGCATCAGGTAGGAATCGTGATTTGAAGTATTTGTCACTCTCTCTTAAGCTACAAATGTGCTCTTCTACCGGGTTACTTGATATACCGCGTGAACCAGAAAAAAGTTCCCACTTTGACAATTCATAGCATCAAGAGTACTGAATGGATTGGAATCAATCAATATTTACTTGACAATTTTTGTGATTTTTTCTCGCCTTCTTATGAGCACTGGAAAAATTGGTAAATTCAAATTTAGAAAAACTTGGTGCTTGCAAAATGACCGAAAAAGGCCTAAAATACATGATCAAATCATAAAGAACTCTTCCCTCATAACAACAGAGAAAGTGCAATTTCTCATGGATGAGAGATATCGCCTGCACATTTATTACCATGGGATTGAAAATCTTCAGTATCTGTTTCAGAATCTATGTCTTATTACTCTTGAGAGAGGTGAAACGCCCGTGCGTATTGTTCTGTGTGAGGAGAGTCCTAACGATTTGATCAAGTGTTTTAGGCCCTTTTTTAGTCATTTTGCAGCCATGACATTTTTGTAAAGTTGGATTTACCTAAGTGCTCGCGTAAGAAGACGATAAAAATCCCAAAAATACTTTAATCTTTTGGCTTTTAATTAGAATTTGAATCATTCAAATCCATGAAGGACTTGTGGTGCTGCTAATTTTCGAAAGTGGGAACTCTTTTCTGGCTCACCCGGTATTTTTTTTTTTTTTTTTCTGGCTCACCCGGTATTTTTTTTTTTTTTTTTTTTTTTTTTTTTTTCTGGCTCACCCGGTATTTTTTTTTTTTTTTTTTTTTTTTTTCTGGCTCACCCGGTATTTTTTTTTTTTTTTTTTTTTCTGGCTCACCCGGTATTTTTTTTTCTTTTTTTTAGTACCCGGTATTTGTCACTCTATCTAAGTTACAAGTGTGCTTTTCTACCGGGTGAGTAAAAAAAGGAACACCTGGCAGTTGCAAAAGTACTGTTCCCTGAATATCAAAGCAATGATACTGAATGTCTTGTTTTATTACCGATACGTCCAATGAGATTCAACAGCTTACCCATCGTTAATCGGTCATTCCTTCCAAAGTATATGGGAGATTCTTTCAGACAGCCCCTTTCAAAAACCCTCAAAGGCCCTCAAAAACGAGTGAAAACGAAGAGCAACTTTCCTTGGTTTTCCTTCCTAGCAATAATGACACATGTATTAGCATAGATGTTGTTGTTTAAACGGAGGATGAGACAAGCGACGACAATCATTTTACACTTCATTTTATCGACTTTCATTCCATGTTAACAGTTGATATTTCCAGGAGACTTAGACGGTATATAAGAGACAAACAAGGACAGATTTCGTAAGACAATAGCACGAGTTGGTCTTGATTGACACCCCATTTCAAAGCGATTAGCGATTGCAGACAAAGGAAATTCCCTCAACCAGTAATTCAAAACAAACAAAGCCACTAAAAATTCTCTGAAACCCAGGCAGGTAGCTCGCTCGTTGTGCACTCCAGAAGTTGTTTTTAAGAGCAAATATTGATCAAAAGAAGAAGGACATATCTACACATCTGCCTTCGGCATTTAATTTGTTTGGTTCAAAAGCCAATTGGGAGGCGATTCAATTCTCTTATTTTTTTGGGTGTAATGAAAACACTTACTGTTCTGCTTCTAAACCAAAGAAATAAAATGCCCGTGGTAGATGTGTAGATGTATCCTTTTTCTTTCGATCTATGCTCATGTTTGCTCTCAAAAACAATTTCTGGAATGCACAACGAACGAGCTAGCTACCTGGGTTTCAGATAAACTTTTGCGGCTTTGTTTGTTTTGAATTTATGGTTGAGAGAATTTCCTTTGTCTGCAGTCGCTTATCGCTTTGAATTGAGGTGTCAATCAAAACCAACTCGTGCTATTGTCTTACCAAATCTGTCCTTGTTTAAGAGACATAATCGGTTAAAAAAGAAATAAATAAATTAATTTGACGTAAACATGTTTTTAGAACGTTTCGAACCAGGCTTGCTTCATCTTCAGCAATTCAAACCGAGCCTGAACCAAGATGAAGCAAGCCTGGTTCGAAACGTTCTAAAAACATGTTTACGTCAAATTAATTAATTTATTTCTTTTTTAACCGATTATGTCTCTTATATACCGTCTAAGTCTCCTGGAAATGTCAACTGTTAACATGGAATGAAAGTCGATAAAATGAAGTGTAAAATGATTGTCGTCGCTTGTCTCATCCTCCTCTTTATCATCAAACTGCGCTTTCCAACGAACTGTCCAATTTCAAATGTTGTTGTTGTTTGTTTGCAGAAATTATCATCCTTTGTTTTATCTCATCGAATTTTCAATCTTTCAGCTCCCCGGAAAAGAAGCAATATCAAAGAAAGAGCCGATAGCTCAGGCATGATCGCTCATTCAGGAGTCGGTGTTGCTTCGTATATACAATCCATGAACAAAGACAAATACCGAAAAATGTCGGCACCGTCTTTACGAACAACGTACGGAGCTGACGAGAAATCGGAGGATTCCGTTTCAATATCTAGTGACGACTCAATTGGAATTCTGATGAATGAACCGAAAACTCAAAATATGCCACAACCGAGTACACAATCGAAATTTAAAGTTCAGAAAGCGAAGCCTGTTAGCCTTGTGTCAATCTCACCGACGTTCAACGAAGACAAGATGCCACGAGAAACATCACGAGCGAATTCAACCGAAGAGGAACCACAGAAGGTGAGTGGTCACTCGTCAAGATCTCGTACACCGAATGGAAATGACGAATCTTCGAAATCGAACACTCCCGTTGAGTCACCGATGCCGAAAACTGCGAAAGAGCAACCGAGATTTTTAGTCGAAAGCCGAGAAATGATCGGCGGATTAAAGAAAGCAGGATCAACGACGAAGCTCATAGATGATAATGTCGACAGTGCCGATGAAAATCTGCCGAAGAACACTCCGAGTCGATTCGAGGTTTCGACAGATAAAAGGAAAAAGGCGAAGAAAAGATTCGGGGTAACGAAAACTGATTCAAATTCTGAACTGATAACGAATGTTTCTGAAGGGAATGATTCAGATGAGGGGACTTTATCGAGAGTTGTTGGACGACTGAAGGATAAAGAAATCTTCCTATGAAGGTAATTTAATATGCAGTTTGTCGTGAATAGGAATTTTGATGACGATAGGCGCGTCGCATCGCCATGAAAATTTATATTTTAACATTTCAAATTCTAGGGGGGGGGGGGGGGTTAACAATAGGATTTCATAGCGTATGCAGCAAATCTTAAAAAATGGTCACATATACCGGGTTTCCCAAAATGATGTATTATTGTTTGATTGCTTTCATGTCAACTAAAAGTAAACTACCTAGTAATATAACAAATGTATTGATATATTTCTACACAAAAAATACATTATAAGCATAGCCTGCAGGTACACTTGTCACCAGTCCATGATTTTATTTGATTTTTAAATGCTGCAAGAGTTGGACTTTGCTTGATGTTGTCACTTAGAGTGTTCCAGAGGAGACTTCCTCTGAAGGAAAGTGACTCCGAGCCATAACGTTTTTTGATCTTTGGAAGTTTACAAAGATCTTTAGTCCTTAGGTCGTACGTTACTTCTTTCCTGTCATGAAATTCCCATAAATATGAGGGGTTCAGTTTTTTGACTGACTTGTAGATTTCTGTCATTAATTTCTGGAGATTTTTAACATGGATAGTTTGGCTGTTATCTCTGCTTAATAGTAGCTGGAAAGAGGATTCAAAGTCCTGGTAGAGTACCCGCAGACAACGTTTATGTGCTCTGTTTATTTCATCGTTTGCAGCATCACTACAGAAAAGCCACACCAGGCATAACCAATGAACCGATTTTCAAGCACTTTGTTTTTATTTGATTGCCTAAGGGCTAATTTGTATTGTAAGATGTTGGTTGTAGTTTTACCAGTTTTTGAAAATTTTTTCATCGGTTGTGGACATATAATCATTTAAACAATAATACATCATTTTGGGATACCCGGTAGGTCTATATTGTATTTGGCCTTTGATTTAATTGGCTTAAAAGGAACTTCATGTTCTTTGCTGATAGTTCTTTTTGAAGAGTTTTCATATCTTGATTATTTTCAAAAATATAGCGTCTTTTGGGATGAACCCAGTTTTTAAGTTATTTTGTTTTCCATGTTATCTTGTTTGACTAGTTCAACCGGTTTGAGTTGTTTAACCGGTCTTCATAATCAGTGCTATAAAACCAGCACGTGCATTTTTTGTCTTTAGCTGAGGATGGCACAAATTTAGTGCCGAAACGTTCAGTATTGACTTTATTGGATATGTCGCATTAGTACTTTTCTCTACTACTACTAAGACGTCACACGTAGTTAATACTGCACAACGCGTCTCACAATGCCACGCCTGTTCTTTCTATCTTGTGTCAGTTTAGACAATCTATTCATTGTTTGTGCTTCTTTTGAAAGATCCAGTTTAATTCCGCTGCTGGCCAAATCTTGCCTTACTGTCTGCATCCAGGTCGTCTTTGGTCTTCCTTGTAGCCGTTTCACTTTCCTGAGGGCTTTCCTTGCTGGTTTTTCTGGATGTAAGCGCATGAGAAGTCCTAGCCATGTTAGTCTCTTTTCTCTTATTATTTCACTCCATGGTTCACATTTCGTTCTGGCATAGAGCTTGTTGTTGGTAATATTTCTTTGCCAGTTAATTCCTAGAATCTTTCTTAGATATGGACGTTGGAAGGTGTCGATGGTGTTTTCTAACTTTTCTCCAACCAACCGGATTGTCACTAACACGGACCTCTCTTCTATTTAATGGATTTCTCAATTTATACTTCAAATCAATATGGTACTAAGTTGTGATGTCATCAAATTATTAAATCATAAGCCAGGAAAGCTACAGATGTCTGCTTTGCACCATGATATTGTGAACCTTCATAAATATTGGTTCCCTTTAAGATTGCACCATTTTTTCTTTACAAATTTAGGATTTACGATTATTTTTTTTATCAAAAGTTCTCATGATGCAGTAATTCCGAAATTATCAAGATATCAAAAATCTACAATGAGCCATGGGTAGTTAGACACTGCTGGTGTACTTCTATGGAGGAGCGCTGCGACTAATATGCCCCTGCGGAGGAATAATTTATATAGTTCTGCGGAGGAGATAACGAAAGACTGAAAGAAAGAAATCGTTTCTTTTCTCTCAATTTCTTACGCTGGCTCCTCCGTAGTAGTAAGTAATTTTTCCTCCGCAGAAGAGTAAAGCTGTAGGAATCGAGCACAACTGTGCCGCCTAGCCATCCATGAATAAACAATAGTAGCAAAGTACCCAGACTTCCTTTTAAGGCATTCAGTCAAAGGACAGACGTAACTATCAACCGTGCAATCATTTTTAAAGATTTGATTCTAATGTTGGATTTTTCTATGATTTGCCCTTCTCATCCTAGCAGATATGCAGAGAGATTTATCAGCACCAGTTGTTCACGAACTTGTGTGAAGTTTTCTACCTTCGATTTGTGTGACTTTCATTTGAATTTCATGATTGATCAAATCGCTATATGTTGTATGCAAATTGTAAAGGCTCAGGCAACGGATAAACAAAATTTGACGACAATTTTGATGTTACGTTTCGTACCAGGCAATGTTTGAAATTGGGGAAATTTGCCATCAGTATAAGAGAGTCTCCGAGGAGTCAAATTATAGACTTATTACCTGGAGTCTCTTGTTTTCCTGTGCTCTTTGACTTGATAATGTCGCCTCGATCAACAGAGTTGTTTAGCAAGGTTCATTGCTGGGATATAAAGGACTTAGGTAATCAGTCTAATCAAATTGGAGCTGGGATTTGCCTAAAATGACACTCTATGTTGATTGTCAAATCTATTTCTGAAACTGACAATTGTGTTGAATTTAAATGTCAATGACAAGTAAATCATGGACCAGAACTCGAACATATGATTCTCGTTCCCATACCCGGGGGGGGGGGGGGGTACTTAGTATATTTGTCCGACGGGGATGTGCCGTTTTTAAGGGTATCGTTTTCATCAATTTTTTCTAGAACAGGGTATCAAAATGAGGCAATTTTTCTAGAGCAGGTTGTCAAAACATGTAAAAGGGGAATATTCTGCTAGATCGGGTCGTTTTTCGGTCAAATTTAATGTTTTTGAGTATACTTTTCACCAATTTTTTTTAGAACAGGTTATCATTTTGAGCGAAAAATTCTGGGGCAGGTTAAAAAATTTTTTTTTCGTGGGCACACCCCCGTACAAATTTAAGTCAAGTACCCCCCCCCCCCCGGGTTCCCATACAAACCTCTTGCCTGCATTTGACTAATTTCTGGGTAAATGATGAGTGATTTTACCAAGCAAAATTTTCACATCTAACTTAGCCTTTGACTGATAGATTAACATTTCAGTTTTGAATATCGGCTGCACACATTTAATTCCACTGCCGGCCAGACGTGTTAACTTTTTTTGATTTACCCAATATAGGAAAGGAAGCGTTTTGAAATATTTTGCAGACCCAAGTTGTTCACCAGAAAAAGTTTTGATGAAGCATACAGTTTCTTTATAAGCTGAAACGAGAATATTCGACAAATTTTGTTTCCGTTCCGCCTGGCCGTAAAAAGATTATTAGTTTTTTGCACAAATTGTTTGCAAGTAAATAGTTGTTTGTACTTTGTAAAGAGAGTTTTTTCGAAATAAACGAAAAAGAGTTAAATTTGTGAAACATTGAGAAATATTGCAATGATCTAGAAATATTGTTTGGAAATCAATTTTGTTTGTGAAGTAGCTAGTAATGAAGATTGAACAATTTTTGGACGTTTTCCTGTTGTATTTTGTAGTATATTCTTTCATTCTGCTTCTTTCTACTCCTCCGCACAAGTTCTAATATATATCCTTCCTGATGGCTTGCCCTATACATCAGCATAGGGTTTCAAATCTTTAAAAAGGTTGGTGTAAAATTCTATGACGTATTTCTTTCCAAAATGAATGGCCTAAAAGCAGCTTTTAGCTATTTCGCCATAATTCTCAAATCTTCAATATTTTCAGAATTAGACTGCTGTTCGTCTTTTTTAAGAATTCAAGAAATTGCTCATGGGAGATCAGAACCACCATGCCTGAGCCTCTAAGAGCTAGTCGTCCGATCAGATCAAGACTTATCCATCACAAATACTGTGTTTCACCATAGCCATGGTTTTGCCTCCAAAAACTCGAAGTATCTTTCATTCTAACCCATTCATTCCTGGAACCTTAGTTCTCTGGAGTAATCTTTCTACTACTGTCTTCCCCGAAGGGAGCTTCACTCACAAGAAATCTCATACACCTTTGGCAAAAATCCTTTTGTTTTCAAGAAAATCCACCAAAAGTCTGTAAAAACCCTTTTGTTCTGGAAAAATCTCGTGTGCTTTTTCGAAAGAATGAAATTCCCGTCGGTCTTTCCTACTAGTTATAACCAAGCAGCATTCAAGCGTTCCATCAGTTGTCTTGACCTTGTGTCTAGGGTACTTGTACACTCATTTTTTTTATAGGAAACCGCTTATAAGAAACGGTAGGCTCAATTTTTCAAAAGCTAAGAAACGACCCTAGCTAAATTGAAAAAGCTAAGAAACTTTAATGGTGCTAAGAAGCTAAGAAACTTGTAATTTACAGTTTTAATTTTCCTATCGCACACAAAAATGCTTTGACATGGTACAGTTATAGCAACTGTTTGGACATTATTTTGAGTGCGAATTATGTTATTTACTTGCTTTGAGATCTTACTAAGTAATTTGGGAGCCCTTTAGACAAAACAAAATTAACTCTACACTTCTGACATTAAAACTATAAGAAACACATAAGAATCTTTTGGTAGCAAAATGGCCCAAAAATTTAGGAAACTGCCTTCCAGCACCGGACCTTAGTTTCTTATAAAAAAATGAGTGTATTCCCCTTGCACTATAGGTAGTAATATCCTTCCTTCTTGGCACAATGCACTGAAAGAATACCAAATCTTCGCTCGGGATTTGAACAAGCTTTCTTAACGGTGCCTTCTCGATGGGAAATAGACCATTTTGACAATCAAAAAGAGACTGGGGAGAGCGGTTTGTTATGGTAAATGGCGGACACAAATCTGGTAAATGGCTGCCATGGAGCTTCTCCGAATGATAGATTTCCTTCATAACTACCAACACAGCCAACACAATGGTGCCATTCTTGAAATGCTACAAGCATAACTTCACATGAGAAGACGGACATCTTCCGTGAACGAAGAGTCAACGACCAAAATAATAATACAAATATTTGTAAACTCTACAAAATATCATCATATTTTCATGTATACTATCTACATAATCACTTTTATAATACTTTCTTTCTGGTATTTGTTGTCAAAACTAATGCTACAGTCAATGGTTGTGACTAGATTACCGTAATGTCTAATTCAATTCCTACCCTGACCAACCCCCACGGGACACCCCGGGCATTTGCACAAATATATTCCCGGCCCCCGGGTATTCAACCGTA
Organism: Aurelia coerulea; assembly: GCA_039566865.1. Lineage (NCBI taxonomy): Eukaryota > Metazoa > Cnidaria > Scyphozoa > Semaeostomeae > Ulmaridae > Aurelia > Aurelia coerulea. The sequence continues at coordinate 21,601,971 of CM076953.1, read as the reverse complement.
CATCTTTTCCCGACCCCCGGGCATTTGGCAAGAACAGGAGCTTTTGTTTATACAGTAACTGGGAATATGGCATTTTTTCAATGCCCGGCCCCTGGGTATTTGACCGTAAAATTTTCCCCATTTGAGCAAGGAAGCTTTGTTGACTCCCGGGCTGCCCGGGGGGATGGTCAGGGTAGGAATTGAACGAGACATTTTTTTTTTTTAATAATCTTATTTAAAGTTGGTCTATTTACAATAGTAATATAATCACTAATTTATACCAACTATTTACCCGGTGGGTGCAATGTTAAAGAAAACATGACACCACGCTCATCCATGATTTCACTGAGAAAGGGGTATATTTGAAACAGAATCCTAGGACCTAGAATTTCAGAAAATAGGGGTATTTTTCTTCAGAAGATATTTCGCAAACCCAAAAACAGTTAAATGCTTGTGGACTCGGGACCCTAGAATAAAAGTCAATGTCCCCTGGCTTGAGATATAAGTATTTAGCCAAGTTTGATACCCCAAGTTTCATATGGGATTCTACTGTTTTCCAACAAAGAGATATCGTAGTAAAGTGAATCATGATAAGTGCACAAATCCTAAGCCTTTCAATCCAGAACATCACTTGTTTTTGTACCATTCCGTACAGATTTCTTTCGGGTTCAGTGATTTTCCATGATAAGGGGTCTTTTCACCAACTAGAAAGTCAGAGAAAAGGGTATCCTATGAAATGGTATGGATCGAGCGTGGTGTACCTTTTACTATTGAATTGCACCCACCGGGCCCCGAGGGCTTCTTTGATTTCGAAGGCTCCAGAAGGGGCCTAAAAGAGAAGGGCTTATTAGAGGGGGAGGGCTTGCTTATACACAGAGTCAAATGACAAAGATATAGATGATAGCTTTTTAGTTCCTTTACCCCACATTTTGCAGAACTAACATGCAATTTTACCAGTAGAATACAAAATATTGACATAATTTTTATCCCAAACCACATCAACATTAACATGCAAACTTGTTAGCTAAAGACATGGAAAATCTTTGGTAACCTCTGGTAGTTGGTAACCTCTGGCAGTTGGAGGGGGCTTAGGGCCTTATTTAGAATATTCAGCTAAAATAAAGGGGCTTATTAGAGGGGGCTTAACAGGGGGCTAAATAAAACTTTTACGGTATGCTAATTTTAATGAGACAATTTTACATCACATTTGTTAAATCAAATGAATATACTTAATTAAAACATCTGATGTTTATATTAATCAAATTGAAAATCGTCTTGTTATACACTATAATACTCTACTATCTTTTAAATACCCTTTTCTTATATAGTACTCTCACTATATCTACTAGATGCTCTTAAGAAAATATACACAGTTCTTTGATACTACAGAGTGTCTCAGAAAAAAGTTAACCGATTTCATAGCGTCCAGCAATGAGAATTCAGCCTTAATCAATGGCTAATTAACCTAAACATGTTCCTCGATAGTTAACTTGAATATAGATAAAAAGTATACAGGTTTGGTTGGATCCAGCAATAAGAAGTTAGCTCTAATCATTGCTAATTAATTTCAAAATGTTCCTTGATAATTAACTTGAATATAGATACCTCATTTGTTGATATTGGTACTTTGAGAATTGGGATATTAATGTTGAAAGTTCAAATTTGCTGTCACCTCTAAACCAGAGCTTTGGCGTTTTGGCCTAAGCAAATTCTTGAACCACAGCATATAAATAAAGAATATCCTTCGTAAAATTTGAACGAAAATGAGATCATTCTATACTCTATTTGCTAGAGCTAACCTATTGTGCAATTTTTGCAGTTTTTCTATTTTTCTTCGATTCTAATCTTAAATTTCGATGCACTTCAGGAATTTCCTTGTGCTTAAAAGGCCAAAGCTCTGGTTTGGACATGGAGGCAAATTTGAACATTTCAAAGAGTAATATCCCAACTCTCAAAGCACCAATATCAACAAATAAGGTATCTATCTTCAAGTTCAAGTTAATTAGCAAGGAACATTTTGAAATTGAATAGCTTTTGATTGAAGCTAAATTCACATCGCTGGACCCAACCAAACCTGCATACTTTTTATCTATATTCAAGTTAACTATCAAGGAACATTTTGAAGTTAATTAGCCATTGATTAAAGCAAACTTCTTATCGCTGGAACCCAATCAAATCTGCATACTTTTGCTGGGAAAAGCGGTGAGCCATAAAACTGGCTGATATGTACTAAAAGCTACATACATTATTGGGTTTTAAAAAATTTCACATGTGAAAGATAAGTTAACTTTTCAAAGATTGCTCATGGTCTTTCATCTTGCAAGGTTGTTGGAGGTCGCCGTCACCCTGTCCTGTCCGCTTGGTTATCTAAGAGCAGACATTGGTCTTCTAGGAGATAAATTGCCACTGCTTCCACCAATTTTCGACCGTACAGTCGTTAGATCTAGGGGCGAGAACAAGGTATCAGATGTTGAAAGTCATCAAGTTTGTAGTTAAATTACGGGCAGTAGGAAATGCTGAATTTAAAAAAAGGTTCATGTATGATACATCGAGTTATCCCTATCCTAATATATAATTTCGTTCGTGATATATCGACTTGTTTTCCTTCTGTCTCTACCTCTCGTGGATAGCTCCAGGGCCCTTGAGGTCGAGTCCATCGGATCAAAATGGCACCTTCGCAAGAGAGGTAGACACAGAAGGAAAACGAGTCGATATATCACGAACGAAATGATATATTAGGATAGGAATAACTCGATATATCATACATAAAGCTTTTTTACAATTCAGCGTTTCCTACCGCCTGTGGTTAAATAAATAATCAAAATTGTAACGGCAGAATAACTTTGATGAAGAATAAGGAGATGAAGGCCATCGAAACTAAAAAATTGTGTTTAGACAAAATTCAGATTCCACTCACTGAGCTCTTTTGAATGATACACACTTTGCAGTATTTTGCTATAAAATGATACTTCTATGATCAACAACAATTCAAGGCTACAATACACAACTTTTGGGAGAACTTCAATGAGATTGAAAACATACCTGTTGGGCCGAGTGGAGCAGGTCCGGTAGGACGCCTCTTCTTAGTTTGTCCTCTTGCAACTTGTCTTGCCCTTGAGCCGAACCCAAGACATTGTGATGTTTCAGTTAGGTATCGTTTCACAGGAGAGACACAGAGCATGACAAGCAATTTGGCATCACCACCTACGGAAATGAAACATAATAGAATCATTAAACTGTATTATCTGACCTCAGAATGCACCCTTTATTTCAACCCAGTTTTTGCCAACAACTGGTATCAACAGATGGAAGTGTAACTTGAAAATGCGATAAAAGCAAGCCCAAGAAATAATTCTGCACATTTGTTGCCATGGGATTGAAAATCTTTAGTGTTTGCAGCGACGTACCCAGGAATTCCAAAGAGGGGGGGGGGGGGAGCTGATGATTGTTTCCCATCAAGTAATTTAGTTAAGACCTGGTATCTAGTGATAAAGACAATGATTCGTTTAAAAAAATCTATGAAAAGGGGGGGGGCGCGGCTCCCAGGGCTCACCCCCTGGGTAAGTATTTGAGTGTTTGTATGTAAATCTCCTGAGAGAGGTGAAAAGTCCTCGCGTATTGTTCCTTATGATTCGATAAAGTGCTTTAGGTCCATTTTCAGGCATTCTAAGAGAAAGAAACTTTCATTAAGTTGAATACACCAGGGACGTAGGAAGCATCTCAAACTTGGAGGGGCACGACACTTCGAGGGCACTTTTTCCATTAAGCTAAAGGGGCATTTCCTGAAAACAAAAAGGGCACTTCTTTGTTTATTTCAAAATCTTGGAGGGGCACGTGCCCCCAATGCCCCCCCGGTTCCTACGTCTCTGGAATACACCTATATTTTCAATGCTCATGAGAGCCCAAGCAAAATCATCAAAATACTTTGGTCTTTCGGCTTTTAACTAGGTTTTGATTCATCAAAATTCATCAAGTACTCTTAGTGAAAGGAATTTTCGAAAGTTGAAACTTTTCTCTGGCTCATCCAATATAGACGGAGTAGCAAAGAGAAACAAGTTAATGCACGTACCGATTGTATCTTGTAGTATATGGGTCAGTTTCGTGTTTCTGTATGGAATATGTGATCTGTGTTCTGCAAGTGCTTGTAATACATCAGCCAAAGCACTTAAGCTAAAAGAGAAAAAGAAGACACTTTTTCATTCATTATCTCTTATGTTGATTTAGCAGCCTTGAACTAAGAACAACATATTAAGATTCACCTGTGTATCTTCTACGCAATAAGAAAATGATCATTATTTTGGTAAATCATTATCCTCGTTTTGTAATCATTTCTAATCATTTTGTAGAAAATAAACTCTCGCAAATATTCAAAAAATTATAACGTACCGGGTGAGTACAAACAGGCCCGAGGGAGCTGGGGGCATTTGAAAGGCTGCTGCTCCCTGAATATATAAGCCACTACTACGCCCCCCAAACCCCCCACTAATACGGTGGGTGACTTCCGTAACCATCTATATGATCAAAGGTCCCCCCATAACCCATAACCCCCAAACCCCCTAAAGCACCCCTATTCTACAGAAAACCCCATTGAAAAACTACAATAACAAAAAAAATGCGTAAAAAACAATAGTTTGCAGTATCTTATTGAATAGTTGACATATTTAACTATTTTACTTTGCGTTATTGATGTGCTTTAGGTATTCTTGTTTAAGCATAGTCACTAGGGAAAATCCCTGGTGTCCTGAAGTGATGTAGCAGCATTTGCCAAGCAGCAACATCATGAACTGTCCACCAACTTCAATGAATTGCCTATCATTTTGGAGCAAAAGGATAACTTAGATATAGACATTTATTTTACTAAAGACGGTTATATCGTTCTGGAGTTCTGGACAGTTTTACTTGAAGGATATCTCTGAAAAGTCTCCAGAAAAGCTGAAAACTTTTTAATCAAATTTCGTCCCATGTTCAGGGTAGCTTTTTCAAAGATTTGGTGCCCAGTACCTTTTGTTGATTTCGGAAGTCTCTCTTAAAGCAGATCCTGTAACTCCAGACATACCTGAAAGAAAATATCGGAGAGTAATCTTCGGGAGGATTCAAACAAACAAACAAACAAACAAACAAACAAACAAACAAACAAACAAACAAACAAACAAACAATACACAACAACGTGCGGAAGAAAGCTTTACCATGATCCTTTGTGTTACTTGATGCTGGTAAATAAACTTGTCATAATATACCAAAAGCCAAACACAAAATAACCGTGCGAAAATATTTGCAGTGTCTGCAACGAAATTGAGCATAAGCACGTTTTACGTGAAGGTAAAAATACAAAATTGCTTCCCTGATAATTCCTTTTCAAATATTCCCAGGATGTTGATAGTTTAGGTAACTGTACAGGGGAAAAATTCCGTAAAAATTAGTTTTGAAATATGCAATCAATATATCAAATACCATAAAGCTCCGTTCAACCTCCCTCTCTATTAATCCCTCATCTCTAATAAGCCCCTTCCGTCCAAGCCAAAATTTCAAAGAACTCCCCTATCTTTCAAGCCCACTCCACTTATATCAAGCATCAGAAGCTACCAAACATTTTCCATTTATATAGCTGAAGAAGCTTGCATGTTAAGTTCGATACGGTTTGGGATAAAAAGTGTGTCGAATTTTGTGTCTTGGTGTAATAGAGTGTTGATAATGTGAGGGAAAGAACTAAAAAGCTATCATTCAAATCCTTGGCAATGGACTCAGTGAATAAGCCCCCTCTCTCTCAGGCCCTCCTGCCCTCCGCAGTCTCGGAAATTATATAAGTCACTCAGGGTCTTACTAGAGCTTTTATGGTAAAGACCACGTTGCTATCTTGCTCTAAACATAAATGTACAGGGTGTCCCAAAAAAATTGTGCCCCGTTTGCCTGAAGATTGCGACAAAATGGCAAAAGATTCTCTCCAAACTTTTACATGATGGTGCTCTTCAGATGTTCAATTATAGTTTGCCACCATCCCCGTAAAAATCCGTTGAAAAATGATGGAGCTATGACCTTGAGAAGACCAAATTTAGCTGATGACTGAAACCAGCGCAGCGGTCGGCCATTTTGTCTTACTATTTAGCAGTGTTAAGTTTGTTCACGCGAGGTAAGAAATAATTTTTGTAAGGTCAGAAATGGTGGCACTCTCCGAGGATTATCGGAATTTTCACGAGAACTATGACATTGGAGGCTGCTGTTTCATTTTCAATCCATGACGCTATTTATCGCTGCAAAATAGTAAGACAAAATGGCCGACCGCTGGTTTCAGTGATAGGGCAAATTTGGTCTCCTGAACGTCATAGCTCCATCATTTTTCAACGAATTTTCATGGGGATGGTAGCAGACTTTAATTGAACATCTGAAGAGCACCATCATGCAAAAGTTTGGCGAGAATCTTTTGCCGTTTTGTCACAATCTTCAGACAAACGGGACACGATTATTTTGGGACACCCTGTACATACCAACGCATTCACTTCCAGCGAGATCAACCAATTGCAATTTTGTTTTCACAGTAACGCTTGTCGCACCCGATTTGATGCTTTGATCACTCGATGATGTGCTTGATTGTGGAGATGGGGACCGAGAACGACTTCCAGTTGACTGCAATGTACCACGGGATTGGCGAGTTGTTGAATTTGATGCTGGAGATCTGAGTGTAAGAGGATGAGAAATAAGACTATAAAGTACTAGGTGAGTAAAAAAGTTTGAACAGTTGAAAGCCTGTAGTGTGCTGGACTTGTCCAAGTCTCACTGTTTTTCATCAGTCGATTGAGCCACAAAAATGCAAAAGGTTTCTCCATCCCCCCGCAGCGGCCTTTACCTTTTGCATTTTTGTGGCTCAATCGACTGATGAAAAAAAGTGAGACTTGGACAAGTCCAGTAGTGTGCTACCTATTCAGCAGATTTCTTAACAAATGGTTGCCATTGTGCAGGTAACATGTCGATAATATGTAGGTAACAGGTAACTTGTAGGTAAAAAAAATTTGTTGATTTAAATCGGTTGTATTGTTCCCCACTTGAAGTGGTTTTCAGAGGATGAGAAATGAGGCTATAAAGTGCTAGGAACCACGTTCTGAAAGCGTACTCGGTCTTTTTACGTCATTTTCGTCTATGAATGAATACCGCCTTGAGAAAAATGGGGTGGACATGTCCACCCCAGTCCACACTCTGGCACCGCTCTTGAAGGAAGCTATGTGCCATCTAGCTCGTGAAGTTTTCAGGGTCACCTGGTATGAATTTTGAATCCCAGGGTCCAACGCTCTCTTTCTTCAGCTTGGCCAAGGTACCAGTGTAGCGAAAATATTGGCTTCATACCAGTGTAGAGCATAGGGCTCAAATCTTTAAAATCTTGGAAAAGGTCGGTGTAAATTCTATTGCAGTTTTCTTTTAATTGAATGGCTTGAAAGGAACTTTTGGCACTTTGCCTTAAATCTGTCGTGGAAATTTTTTGATATCTTGATTTTTCTCAAAATTGCGGCAATTTAATTATTTTTGAAAAAATTCATGGAACATTTTGAAAAATTTTAAATCCTCGTAAATCCTAAACTAATAGAGGAAACACTATATAACCTTCAAGAAAACCATAGTTTATGAGAAGGTCTACAATACGGTGGCAAGCAGGAATCTGTAGCTTTTCTAGTTCAGGATTAAGAAATTTGACGATGTCATAACCTCAAATTTGATAAATGCCGCCATTTTGAAACTAATCCAGATATCAATAAATTGCCATGGCAGACTTACAGTGAAAAATCCTAAGTTCCTTACAAGCCATTTATTTCAAAGAAAACTGCAATAGAATTTTACACCGACCTTTTTAAAGATTTGATCCCTATGTTCCAGTGTAGAGAAAATATTGGCTTGATATCTTAAAGACCTACCTGGAACGTTTCTTTGGTCCATCAACTGACAGCTGAGGTAACAAGCGTCTTCCTGTCGTTGGAGTTGCAGGAGGTGATGGAACATGACTTGAGCCTTCGGGGGATGTGACACGCATGGTCGTGGATTGTGTAACATGGTAAAGATTCAGCTGCACGATAAGATGTGATCTACTCGAATGTGCGTGTACTTTCGTGGCATCCTCGTGTCTGCGACGTAGTCCGTAATGCACATATGTCATTACCTCTTGAGCGGACGTGACTGGCCTAAAATGAGATGAAAGAAAATTTGCATTAACACCAACACGAACAAATGTAAGCAATTTGAATTCTTTTTTGTCCTAAAATTATATAGCAGGTTTGAAAAATTCTGATGCAAATTATTTTAAACTAGAGAGTGTCCCAAAAAAATCGTGCCCCGTTCTTGTGGCAGCTGTGGAGGAGCTGTAGCTTTGATTGTCTCAGTTTTTACACAGTTGCATAGGTCAGGCTTCAACTTAGAGTTTGAGACCTTATTTGAGTCAATCAGACATGTGGTTGCTGATTTATGGCAGAAGAAAGACAAAATAAGTGGTTGTTTGAAAAACAGCACTTCTGTAGCAATGTCAAAATTAAGTAAATTTTCAAAGAAAGTTTTCCTGGCGTTGTAGTTAGGCTTTTTCTGCTGTTTATCTCCAAGGCAACACTAATCCTATCCATAACCCGAGCTTTATGTTACCTACTCTTAGCTCCGTTCGTTCATTTTAAAAGTAATAGCTCTTACGTGCGGACATTCATCGTGTCCCTTCATACCATTCCAAGTTTCTGCAGATACAGTCAAAGATAGACGACTCCAAATTCAATCCACAAATCCAAAAACTTACTTCGTGACAAGCGAAGGTATCTCTTGTGAACCATCACTGGCCATGAATACACTGTGGTTGATGTCTCGCTAAAAATAAAATGACTTAAAAGACGGTGTTGCATTATTCAGACGTTGGGCATTCATGCGATCTTTTGCAGGATTTGTCTTATGCGTCTATAAATGCTGTCTGTTTGCCAATCAACCTCTTTCGTGAACTCCAAAACATTATGTGAACTAGATACCTCCTCTCGTGTAACATTTTCTTCCTTTTTGTTTACATATCTTTGTAATATTTGTCTCTATGTTAAGTGTAATAGCCAGAGGGTTGTTATGGATTTTCATGCCCCCTGTGGTGTCGTTTTGTAATTTTTTCATATCATCAATTAAAAATTCACAATACACGATACTTATTACACTACCCCTACGAAATACTCTACAATACTATTTTTTTTCTATCAAATCTTAAAAAGCTAAAAGAACTAAGAACTGCAACTACAATTCAACTGTGCCAATCATAGCGGAAAAAGACACAAGGTCATCGAGTTTCCACTATGACTGGCACTTACAATATTTCTTAGAACTAAATACAATGACAAAAAACGAAAAACAAAACGGTCAAGGAAAAACAAAATACAAGACGGACATAAGACATAAGCTGCTGCCTTCCAACAAATGATTATTAACCTACATTCGTTTCGTGTTTTCGATAAAGCAAATCGTTTCCTCCATAATCATTTTATTCGCACTCACGCATAAATCGGAACTTCCAAAAAGGAGTAGATTACAAAGCGATTTGCAGTCCATACTCGAAACGATTAAATCAGGAATGTTTACAATACTATGAAGACGATACCACGAGGAGCAAAATATCATGTCTACTACGTGGCATGAGGAAGAAGAGAAAAAGAAAAAATGCGAAAACCACATATAACTACCACTTCAAAAGGAAAATTAACAAAAAAGGGACTTGGTGGTTGCCTGACGGATGGCAGAAATTTGAGTGAATTCAGTCAAATCGACCAATTTCATGGACAAAATGTAGAGTTAACTCAAGGATATTTCTATTAATTGATTTCTTTTATATTCAATTAAAAATTTACAATATATGTTACAGACAGACTACTTTACATAAAAACTACTTTACAATACTACAAGGACGATGCCACGAGGAGCAAAAGTCTATGTCTACCCCATGGCATTGTTAAAAAAAATGCTAACCTGCATACAATTTTACATAATGCTACAAACAATATTAATTGATTACATCAGGGAGGTACTTGTCACCAGACATTAAAAGTTGCGTTAAAACCTCGTTTGAAGGATTACTGTGTCCAAATGGTCGCATTAATGCAAGGACGTATTAACGTTTTGTAAATGTTTGTTATTCTAAATTTTATGAGAATATAAGAAATTTCCTACAACCGCGAAAATAGAACTTGAACTGTCCTGTTTTGGAAAAAGAGCTTCCCTCTCTTGATTCTGTTTTTAGATATAGCAAATAGGATGGAATGTTCATACCTTGTCGGGTGGGGCAAGCAGATCTTTGATGTAGCCGACATATATTTCGCAAACTGATATTTCCAGCGAGTAGGATTCGTTTGCATTCTCACGTTCTTTGATAAGCCTGTTGATAGATGATGCATAACATAAAATGCAACCAAACTTTGATCAGAAAATTGCTTTTTGCCTCATTTGTATTGTATTCTTGTACATTTAGGTATTATACTCCAACTTTGTATGTTTTAATTAAATACATATTTTCCTTTGTTATTCTTATTATTATAGTTTTGTTAACGGCCCAAGCTCGAAAAGCTCTGCTTTTCTCGGGTCGTGTAGAATACAGCTTTATTATGTTATGCAGTGTATTAGGATTTTGTGTTCTACAAAGAAAATTGAATTGAATGAATTGAATAGAAAACAAAACACTTAACGGCCTGCATCATCAAAGGATCTAAGAACGACCCCGTTCTCAGAAGGAACATTGCTCTGCTAGCTGTGGCAAGAAGTTCCTTCGGATTTCAGAAAACTTGTCAGAGAGTTAAGCAAAGTGAGTTAGGAACGTTCCAGTTTATACACAGGCGAGTGTCACTTGCTTTCTGATCTGTTTTTCACTGTTTTCGCTTATTGTTAGGTGACTTTGTTGTGCTACAGTTGCAGAAAAAAATGCGAGCATGCGTGCCACAATATTTTCTTCAAAGAAATATTGAAAATAAGAGAACATAAGGGCTCTAAACATGAGAATACAGGACTTCCTGCAAAACAGATTTGATTTGATTTCATATATTTAGGGAGGGTAGCCCTTCAGCAAATGCTGAAAACAGATTTCCGGACATTTCCGACAACCAGTCGTCACGCGCCACACTTTTATTATTATTATTATTAAACATCTATTTAAAGTAGGCTGAAGTAATGAATAGCTAAATTACAGCTAATTAAGGCCTACTATTTACAATATACATAATTTACAATAAAACTATTCATATATATTACAGGACAAATCAGAGTTAAAATCTATCATGTTAGAAACCCAACTTGCTACAGTTGCATTTTCCACCATTCCAGCGTCTAATTCGTTTTTTGAACATAGGAAGGCTGTTAGATTGTTTCATTTCTTGCAGTAAATGCTGCCACATTTTATTTCCAAGGTAAGTAATGGACTCAACTCCAAAGGACGTAGTTCGTACTTTTGGCAGTTGAGCATCATCACATGCCTTAGACAGTACCTAATATTGCGTTGCATGAAAATATCCTTCATGAATGGTGAAAATATCCTTAAGATTGTAAGTCTCCAAACAGTGCCTTGCTGATTAGAAAATGAAGAACCGAGTCATAAAAGAATCTTGAAACGGGCCTATAGAACTCAGAAGTTTCGTTTTTCTTCAAACAGCACGGCCGTGAATTAAAAGATGTAAGATGATTAAAAGATGATCAAAAAACACTTTGTTCTTGGTTATATAATTACCTGAAAATGTCCCTGGCAGAGCGTGGAATAACTCCTTCATCTACTCCCAGCTCGTCAATCTCCAGGTCACATTCCGTGGAATGACTACTCAGCATTGTATGTGTTTTACCACTGCCTGTTTGACCATATGCCATAATGCAGATGTTGTATCTAGAAGGATGAAAGTAATGAAACATATGAAACTACTAATCTTAAGGATTTAGAGTGGATTACGTTATCTCAAAGCCTAGTGAGGCTAATCAAGTTAAAGGCAGGAACACCAAAAAGTGACAGAAAACCAAAGACAGCTATATAGGAGGCTAGATATAACTATACCAGGTGACTCAGTGAATGAACACACTCTTTGAAAAATCGTGGAGCAAAGATTGATTCGAAAAATTGCAAGTCCGTTGCTTAACTGAGTGTTTAACCTAATTTGCTATTTTATCTATAATTCAAGATGCATTCTCAATGAAGAATTCCCGAAAACAAGCATTTACTTGCTATTCTTAAAACTATACTCGAAGATACAGAGGAAAGACCTTTCTTTGTATCATTAAAAGTAATGCTACATTTCTCCCAACGCTGAACAAACATTCGCTCGGCAGATTATAACGTATCAATTTCTACATCTCCAAGCCACCATAAATAGTTTTCTCTTTGTCAATTCAAGTTGAGTCTCACCGAGCAGCAACTGCGCGCACGTATGTACGAAAAGTCGTAGCTTTGAGCTCCCCTGCAACAGATCCCGAAATTAGGCAACACTTGATAGTTTCTTTCTTGGGCCTCAAACTCTCGATTTATCATTTCAAAAGCAGGGCTCAAAACACGAACTAGCGTGGTAGCGGCGCTACCAGGAAGGTAGCTGAACTGGTTAAATTTCGCAGGAAGGAAGAAGGGTAAAAGGAAAAAGGAACAGAAGGAAAGGGAAAGAAGGGAAAGAAATCCAGGTAGGGAAGGAAGGAAAGCGACAGAAAGAAGAAAAAGGGATAGAATCCACCTTTTCAAGGTAAGAGGTGCGAAAGCGGAAGTATTTTATTGTTTGAGAATTTGCATTTCTAAGACTAAAATCTTATTGTGCGTACAAAGTTTAGTATTGAAGCAAATTTTCACATTCATGTCTGTCTTTATTTAGAAATTATGGTGATATAAAGAATTTGAATTCATAAGGGCTTTGGCCGTGAAATCGGAGTTTGGGCAAAATTTGTCCAAACTTTGATTTCACGGTCAAAGCCCTTATGACTTCAAATTTTTAAAAGTTTCATAATTTTGAAATGAAGACATATATGAATGTGAAAATTTGCTACTTTGCTAAACTTTGTTCGCAGAACAAGATTTTGGCCTAAAAAATTCAATGTCTCAAACAACAAAAAACTTCCCCTTTCGCGCCTCTTACCTTGAAAAGGTGGATTGGGCGGTATACATGGAAAGAAGAAGAAAGTGTGTATGAAGAAACGAGGGTGATTAGTTTGCTACCAGGAAGGAAAATATTTTTTTGGAGCCCTGTCAAAAAGCTTATGTATCCAAACACTTCCTGTATCAGATTGCTCAATGACGTCATTATACACAGTTTCTGCTCTGTCCATGAGTCTGTAGAAATTTGATCGACGTTTTTTATCGTTTTCGGTGTTTCTCGAGACAGGAAATGTTAAGAAACTCGCTTATAGCTCTAGAGACAGAAAACTGCAAAATGTACAAGGAATCCTTGAATCTAATTTTGAATTTTCGCTTCGTCAAAATTGATTTAATGTACAACTTATCGTGGCCTGCCAAAAATGGAGACTTTTTAGGCGCACTCAGTATGTCCTATGCCCTATGTTCAAACCGTACACCTTAAAATAAATTCAAATTTGGAAATCATTAGCATAGGTTCCAAATCTTTAACTCGGCGTAAAAAGGTGGGTGTAAAATTCAATGACCTATTTCTTCTGATTGAATGGCTTGAAAGAAACTTATCTATAATTCTACCATTGGACTTTCCAGAAATTTTGAATATTTTTCGAAATCATAGCGTATCCTACATTTTAACTCATTTGAGGGTGTGACGTCATCAAATGTCTTAATCATAAACCAAATGAGTGACAGACTTTTGCTTGATACCATATCGTAGGCATTCATAAACTATGTTTTTAATCGAAATTAATTCATTTTGCGTCTAACAGTATAGAAATTACGATGGTTTTAAGTTTTTCTGAAGATTTTCCTTAAATTCGTGAAAAAAAGAAAAACACTCTAATTCTGAACATATTTCAGATTTCCGAAAAGTCCAACGGTAGAGTTATAGAGAAATAGCTAAAGTTTCTTTCAAGTCATTCAGTTCAAAGAAATAGGTCATTGAATTTTAAACCAGCCTTTTTAAAGATTTGGAACCTATGCTGAAATCATTACCCATCAAGTAACGAAGTCAACAAAGGTGCTACATCCTCAAAGACTTGATCTTGTGTGTTGGTTGGATGATAAACTCTCTCAAACTCAAACGCCTTTGCTTTAGTTGCAGTCCCGTCCTTGATGGTTGGTAAAACAGAGACATTCTCATCATCTTGTGCGATAACAACTTCTTCCGAAGGGGTTCCTGGGAGACCAAGGAGGTCTGGGTCCCCGCCGGAATCTAACTCCGGAAGCATTGGTCGTACACGGCAGTGAACTCTTATGTTTCCTCGTAATTCCTGCAATAACAAAACAAGGAATAAGGGTGGGCGTGATTGGTATCAATTCTGAAAACGGTAAGCTTGCAATTTGTGTGTTTGATTGAGATTAGTGTGGTAGGTTTGGCACTTCTGAATTCTCTGCTCCAAAACGCAGAGGGTTTGGCAGACTTTGGAGAGATTCTCGTTTTCATAAGCAAACATTCATTCTTGATTTCACTTTAAATTATTTAGACAAGATATTCCTTCCGCTATTAACACTACAAAAAATACATAGTTCTACTAATTAACATGATCAAAAAACAAAAAGAAAAACATTGAAGGCTGATCGTTGCCGTTCTTCCAGGGAGTCGTGTTTTAAATAGCTTTCAGCTCATCAAATGTACTTTTAGTTGTCTTTTGAATCGGTACAAGGTAGGAAGCTCCCTGATACTTATAGGGATTTCATTCCAGAGCTGTCCTTTTTGGCATACCCCAGATCAGGGGTGGCCCAAGGAATCTTCCGACAGAGGGGCTGGAGCTTCCGACAGGGGGGCTAAAATGGCTAGAAAATGCAGTTTTTATACGTCATTTTGCCAAATTTCCTCCGACAACAACCCAAAATGTGCTCCGACGGGGGGGGGGGCTAGATGCTTCCTACGAGGGAGCTGTAGCCCCCCTAGCCCTCCCCTGGCGCCACCCCTACCCCAGATTGTACCTAGGAATCTGAAGATCTCTGCAGAATCGTTATGTGTTATAAGGACATATATAGTACAATGAGAATATATTGTATCTCAAAGTAGAGAAAAGACATGAACTCCAAATACCATCAACGTGTTGTGCAATGTTCTCCTTCTCGTCCTTTCAGCATTTGCTAGTCTTTGAGCTTCGTCCAAAGCGAATTCTGCCTCTAGTAGTTTATTCTGTAGTTCTGTATGAAAAGATGAAAAGTAACCTAAATAACTGAATAATAAATGTTCTGATCCCGGGGGGGGGGGGGGTACAAAACATGTTCAGGGGATGGGTATGTGCCACCCATATGGGCGGGTTTTTCGGCCCAAAAATTCTCTAAGCAAAGGTCCTTTTTTGGCAGATTTCCATAAACATGGGTGGGGTTTCGCTGAAATTCGAAAAATAGTTTAAAATGGGCAGTTTTGCACCAAAATTCATCATAAAAGTGGGTACCAAGGCAAGTTTTTGTAGTTAGAAGAGGGTAGGCCCCCGTCCATCCACAAGTCATGCACCCCCCCCACCCCCGGTTCTGATAAATCCTGTTCGGTGAATCAATTTAAGATCATAGGGGCAGGGCTATCTTACAATGGAGCCTGTTCAATTTCTCACTAATTCTTGATATTTAACGAAATGTCAAATAATTTTTTTGGGACACCTTGTGCGGTAAGCTTTCGTTGATTACTCAAAACTTGGTGAAAATAAGCCCTAAAAATAAGACAAATCTTTTTGAAGCAACATTCAAGTCTCTTTACATCCATACAATACATATCATCTTCCCCTGCCATAAAATCAGCAACCACTTGTCAGACTGACTCAAACAAGGTCTCAAACTCCAAGTTGAAGCCTGACCTCAGGGGTGGCGCCAGAAATCTTCCGACAGGGGGGCTGGAACTTCCGACAGGGGGGCTAAAATGGCTAGAAAATGCAGTTTTCGTACGTTATTTTGCCAAATTTCCTCCGACAATAACCCAAAATTTCCTCCGACAGGGGGCTAGATGCTTCCGACGGGGTTGCTGTAGCCCCCCTAGCCCTCCCCTAGCGCCACCCCTGCCTGACCTATGCAACTGTGTCAAAACTGAGACAATCAAAGCTACAACCCCTCCAAGGCAGCCAATTAAACGGGGCACAATTTCTTTGGGACACACTGTACATGACTAACTTGAAAGCCTAGGTTACCTTCTGAATCCATATGCTTCTTTGAATCTATTGACTGCAATAAACCCAAATGTTTGAGGGCATCCTTCTCTATTCCTTTCACCTCAGAAGCAAATTTTTTGCCAATTTCTTCAGCATCAATTCTTAAATGTAGCATCTCTATCTTTAGATCCTGGTAAAGACATGTCGAAATGCCATCAATATGCTAGATAATTATTCAGGATTAAAAGGAGCCTGAACTGAATCTATTGCGTAATCTGTTTCCACTTGCGAATATATCCATTTCACTGTTTCATTATTCACAGGGGTAAAGGACAAAGAAGCCAATAGAAGATGCCAAGTATGCGGACAGATAGACATCTACAGTACATGAGTCATTGGTAAGTCTTTGCTCTGCTTTGACCAAGATGTCATGATATGAAAACAATTTTGCATGACCTTTGTCTTCGAAATTTTGCAATAAGTTCACTGAAAGATCCTCCAGTAGATTTCAAAGATTAGAACCAGAAATTGTGGAGATCTGCAAATTCACAAAGTTAGTTTGGAATATGCAAAGCGAAGTTTCTTTTCTCTGGTATCAAAAACTGGAATGATATCCCAAACAACATTTGAGGAAAATTCAATCAGTCATTTAAAACAAGATATGTAAGAAGCTCCTGTCTATCACTATGTTTAGTTGCGGAGAATTAGCATGTGCTCATGTTCATGTTTTGAAGTAGAAACTTCACAAAAACGTCATCAAAAGTTTAGTTCTCTATGGCAAGTTTTAGTAAAATAAATTTCTACACCTAAGTTACCAGGCTTTCTGCTGCACAATGATTTCTGTTCCACTCAAATTGGTTCACAATCCATGATAGTACATTTGACAGACGCTTACACATCATTTTGGGACACTAGGCAGACTTGGGGCAAATCCTTACCTTTACTTCCGAGTAGAATTGTCCAATATCTTTAGAAATATTTGTCCTGAATTTTTCATTATCATCATACAATCTTCTGATATGAGTGGTTTCTTTACGAGTTGATCTCACGCTTCCTTGGCACTGGAAATAAGAAATGACAGACTGAAGTTTAGTATGGTAGGTTAATCTAGGCCCAGATTTCATGGGGGTGGGCTGTCCTGGTTAACCGCTGGTTTGGCTAATGGAGTTGAAGGAATCTGAATGATTAACAGATGCAATGTTACAATAATGAAACTGAGTTTAACTAAATGTTATTTCAAACTAACCTGGGCAAGTTTTAAATAGAGCATTGCATTTTCAGTCTCCAGGGCAACAATTCTTTCTTCTCTTGCCTGCAAGATAAAAAACCAGTCAACAACATGGAATGTCAATAAAATGATGTAGTCCATACATCCTTTATACAATCATTTAATGTAGTCTTTGTATTGTTAAAAATGTAGTTTTAGTATTGTATTCGTATTTAATTGTACTGTAATTGTTTAGAATTGTATGTAGGATAGATTGATAATCAAATGAAACTGATTGTCGTCTCTTGCCTCATTCTCCACTCTATGATCAATCTGCACTTTCCAACGAATTGTCATGAAGTTTCGTACCACCAAGTCAAGGCAAAAAAAATTGTTTATGCTATTGCTTTAAAAGCATTAAATGAAAGATTTATCAAGAAACAAAATTTCGCTTTTTGTTGCCTTTAAAGGGCCACAGATTGATTTAAAATGTAATCATAAGGCAGTTCAATTCAGTTTGCAATATAACTGCAAATATCTCAATTTATAAAATTCAAAATTGGTTGTTGTTGATGTTCATACAGAAATGTAATACAAATAACGAATTGTCATACAGAAAAGTTGATGTTCATTAAAATAAGACCAAAATTTATGGCATACGCTACGGCTAGACCGCAATTTATTTTCATAAAGGGACGGGATCCTGTCATGACATGATCTGAGAGAAGGGGAATTTCAAAAATTTAGGCCCTCAAATAAAACTGCTTCAAAACCCGATCTATGCTTACCCGCAAGAGTTGCTGCAACCTTTGTATTTTATCTTTCGAAGATTGGTCTTGTTCAGGCATTTTGCATCGCTTAAAACCTCAAATCAGCAACTTGAACGACTGTTTCTTTAATCCTCTGCAACCTTCTTGGCTTCAGTGATGTTTACACAACAGCAACAACTGTTCACTTGCTCGTTCCACAACAAAAGGTTTCTTGACAACAGCAAGCGGGGGATTGGGACGAGAAGGAGGGCGCGAAATTATTGGGGAAAGTTCCCACGGGGTTCCCACTTTCGAAAATTCAAAGCATAAAGAAACTGAAGCATTTCTATGAGTTTTCTTGCATCATTGTGATTGTGAGCAATGAAAATAAATGTGAAAGGTACTAGCCTATTAGATGGTTGCTGGCTCAATTTTTGGTTTGCGTCGATAATTCTTTTAAATTTGGCATCATTGCTTGTTACGAAAGTTTCGTGGTCATTGAAAAATCAAAAATTTTTAACGGCTGTGAGATGCTCTTTCCAATTCTAGGGGGGAATTTGCTCCTTTTTTGCTCCTTTTATCATTTTGTTGAGGACATGACCGTAGCTTAGTCACCGAATAAAGTTTTGCAAAGAGAGAAGAAAAAATTAGAGAAATTTATACATTAAACAGGAATTCATATCAAATCGGTCGACGATAGTAGGCGGGTCTTTTCCAACTTTTATTTATCTCTTTATCCCACCGTCTCCCCCCCCCCTCCCTCGATCCTCCGATTTCTTGGAGCACGAGCCTCGTTTCTGATTCAGATTGCATGAGGTGCCAACAAAATGGCGTCCGCTTCAGAAGGCTCCACAGAAAATGGCAAGAAACTCCTTGGCACAACAGAGCTTTCCAAAATGTCTTGTGCAGATTTTAGTGAATTCAAAGTAAGTTACATCTTCCTTACTTAGGCTAAATTTTTTAATTTGATCTGGTGTTGCACACATATTTGATATGATATGTCCAAACAAACAAAAAGGATGGTTTAAAAATGGCCTAAAGTTTGTTTTCCACGTGTGACGTAATAAGTCACGTTCAGTTTCATGGCTTCGAAATTCTATCTGCAGACATATTTACCTTCAAAATAAAGAACATTACTAACTAACTAAACATTTGATTACAAAATATGCAGAGAATTACAGACAGACAGCAGAAATAACTTAGAAATACAACTGAACTAATCACTAAATCGTTGCAAAAAATTTAAAGAAGGAATTTGTTGGTATCTTTCCAGTTCAGGTGTGCGTGCAGAGTATATGGCACTTGCACACCAGATATTTCAAAAGGTTATTCAAAGAAAGACAATAATAGAGAACAAACAAAATTTTGTTTTTTCTATTCATAATAAATTAAAACTAAACTAAATACATTACTACTGTACCGATCTTTGGTGTAAGAAGACACAAGGTCATCTGGCCTACACCAAGAACGGTACTTACGATTTGCAAATAACTTCAAGATATAAATATATGACAAAAAGAAAAAAATACAGCAATACGAGGGACAAAACAAAACAAGAAAACAACATACAAATAAGGAGACTGGCAGCTCTACACCAAACCATGCTATGGGTCTAACCTTTTATGTTGTAGACTTCCATCATCCCTGTCCATCACATAGCTACTGGACAGTACAATGGCGAGGGAAGTCAAGCACTATGGGAAAATTTGGGTGGTTTGGTGCTGAACTGTCTGGAAGATGGGAGTGAGAGCTGCTAGATCATTGGGTTATTTCAAATTGATTTCATATTGATCCACGGATACCAACGTGCCCCCCAAGGGAAAGGACGAAAACCTCCTCGCCCAGGAAGCACTCCAGCACCCACGGTCAATTCAACCTGTTTGTTTTTTCAATGTATTCAATTGTTGCTTCAATTTGAAACAAAATTTCCCCTCACACCGACCGGAGATTTTGTCGAAAAGTTCCATGTTCTGCAAGACTGGTATTATTGTTCCATGAGCAATAATTAGATGATTCCAATTGTGTATCAATGTGAAATTTGATCAGTAGCGAGCCACCTTAACCTGTTGTTTATTGTGTATTTTGAACTTATTTGTACTTGGTAGTGAGCCACCTTATCACTGTTTTTCGTGATTTTAGAAATTTTTAGTAGTGAGCTACCTTAAGTGCAGATCTACTTTTAGCGTAAATGAAATACACAAAACCCAAGTGCAAAATTGGCCAAACCCACAACCTGTAACACTTTAAAACCCATAAACCTGCACATTTTGAATGCAAAACCTGAAACCTTGACCTTGCTACCTTGCAATGCCTCCCTCTGTAGTGTAATTTCAGTACAGCCTTGATAATAGAGATGTTTCTTTCAGGAATCACTGAAGACCCTACGCCTGATAGATGATAAAATAATTTACAAGTTGAACACAAGTGTTCCTACTGACTCATTCAAGCATGAAATTGATGCAGAGTCAAGATGTAGGGATTTATACAAACAGGCAAGTATTATAATTATTATTGATTGAGTCTTTGAAAGCTTTCCACTTTAAAAATAGCCTTAAATAACGGACTTGTCATATTAAACCCATAAATGCAACAAAAAACACCGAAATCAGTAGAAAGAAGACTTAACTCCTGTGAAAATAAGCCTGTAACAAGAGAAAAACTGTTAAATCCTGAAGTAGAAGGTTTTGTCTTACAGGATTTAACAGTTTTTCTCTTGTTACAGGCTTATTTTGATTATTGTTTCTTTTACAGGAAGGTTAGGTCTTCTTTCTACTGATTTTTGTTTTTTTGTTGCATTTATGGGTTTAATATGATGAGTCCGTTAGTTAAGGCTATTTTTAAATTTTGTACCACAAATAATTTGTTTACATGCGCATGCTTTCCACTTTGTTCACCGAGGTG
This sequence comes from Aurelia coerulea, assembly GCA_039566865.1. Taxonomy (NCBI): domain Eukaryota; kingdom Metazoa; phylum Cnidaria; class Scyphozoa; order Semaeostomeae; family Ulmaridae; genus Aurelia; species Aurelia coerulea. The sequence goes on along the minus strand of CM076953.1, from coordinate 21,580,961 downwards.
GAAGGTTGGTTTGTGCTATGCCAAAGGTTTATACCACGCCAATTGTTTAAAGACAATAGACCTATTGTTGTACCATTGTTCTTGATGTCGCTCCACGCCAAATATATTTGGCATAACATATACATATTTTCCGGTGTGGTTTGTTCTGGATACTGCAAACTCCCCCTTTCATATCACAATGGCAAAGACGTTAACTCTGATTGGCTCATTGATCAATGGAATGGGTGAAGATCTTTGATGCATGCATGAGCATGAATTCACAAAGTAAAAATGAGGACAATGACCCTGGAATCATTACTGTGCAGAATCCAAACATCTTAGACAGGGGTCTAAACTCTTCTTGAGAAAATCCGAAAGACTTTCATTGATAGTATCCCGAACAAACCAGGTACCCAGTCTGGAATCGAGCCCCCTTCCGCCAAAGATCTCTGGCGGACAGACTCTCTCTAAACAATAGAAGAACAAGAGAACAAAAGAAATTGGCGTAAGTCTTTGGCGGATGGCGTACACCGATTCCACCAAGGCCAGGTAACCAGGGTAGAGTTTATCTCTATCCTGCTACTTGACAAGGGGAGTGGGTCTACTCATAGGCTACGTTGCACAGGCTACAAGAGTTTTCACATTCTTGTTCTTTGTGTATTAATCTTTTCAACTTTCTATAATTTCAGCTTAAAGAAGTTTACAGCCTGAGAGATCAGGCAATTAAACGGTGCATCGAGGAAGTTTCTGGAAATATCAAAAATCTTAGAGAACAAAGAGAAAAAGATCCTGATAATTATGACACTATGAAGAATCTACGGAAGGAGCAAACCTCAGTGAGTATTGGTTTGTGTGTGAATTGGAGAGGCTATAACTCCACCAAACCTGGAGATATTTTAACTGGCATCCAAACTTGTATACCTAAACATCTGGAAAATAGATTTCTTAAAGAAATAGGAAAATTTCAAGCAATTTTTTATCCTGGTTGCATTTTATGGAGGCAGGTAAAATTAAAATAGATGTTCACAGGTTTCTTTTATCTTCTTCGCTTATATTCACCATCTGATTGGTCCATGAAAATGAGGCGTTGGAGGTTTCGGCCATGAGCCATTAGGCCATGGGTGACATTTGATTCCTATGCTAGTGAGTAGTCAAGCGTTCAAAAGTATCTTCAAAAATGTGTCAATTAATTTACTTAGTAGAGGCAAAGATTTTTGGCCCACCCCTTATTTCAGAACCTTCTAAACTTTCTTATCAATTCATTATTTCTCGTTTCAGTTAAGGCTAATGCAAAGTGAAATAAGTGTTGAAGAAGTTGTAAAACAAAGAAGCTTAAAGGTATTTTTCTTACTTTGAATAAAACGTATTATTTGGAATTTTTTCCTGTGTTGATTGAAAATACTTCTCATGAAAATTCGCTGAGCAGAAAATTGCTACACATACTAGTCTACGTGGAGCAAAAAGAGCTTGACATGTTTGAAAACATGTGAATCTGTTTGGTCTAATGCCACTGGCAGAAGCACAGGTAACAGGGAAAAATTAGTATATAGTAACAAGTACCTCCATCTTTACTTTAGTGTTTACCAAATTTGCCAATTTTGTCTAGACTAGATTAGACCAACCATGACAATGTTTGTGATTTTTCTTTTGAGTGGAACAAACATTGTCATGGTTGGCCTAATCTAATCTAGACAAAATTGGCAAATTTGGTAAACACTAAAGTAAAGATGGAGGTACTTGTTACTTACATACTAATTTTTCCCCGTTACCTGTGGCAGAAGTTCCAATTGCAAATTTTGTCAACAACAGTGAATCATGATTTGCAGAAAGCTCGCTGCCTCAACTAAGGTTAAACAGGTATCTTGGGACAATGCCCTCTAGAGCCATATTTAGCCTAGATGGGTATGTTGATAACATATTTTAGATACCTTGTAAATTGATTTGAAAACTATAGGCCACTAATAGATTAATTAGACTTTCCACCTATTGTTAGGTGAAAAGTCTGTCAGGTTTTTTCTTTTTCAATTTTTTGTATTAAATTATTATTGCGTTGTATTGTTTATGCCCCTTGAAAATCAGCACTTGTTGAAGGGCTACCCTCCCTAAATATATGAACTCAAATAATTGTTTTCTTCTCTGTTAGGTTTTCAATGAAAGATGTTGGAAGGCTTATAAACCAGATGACTGACAGCAAAAAGACTTTTTTATACCAGGATTTTTTTAGCAATTGCAATAAATATTTACAGAATATGTGTTAGGTTGAATCGTTTGTAGTCTGTAGAAAGAGTGTGAAAATTTCAAGAAACATCAATCAAGAAATGCAAAAAGGAAATTTCACTGCTGTCTTTCTTCATTTTATCTTTTTTGGGAAAACCTGGACTTGCTAAAAGTCTATATTTTGGTCCATAAAGAAATTGAACTTAGAGAAGGAAAAATTTCCTTTCCTTTCTCTTTTTTTCTTTATTTTTCTCCTCTCGTGTTTTCCCTGTCTCTTTTTCACGAACCAAAATAGAGACTTGTAGCAAGTCTAGGGAAAACCTTGAGATCACAATGCATCAATCAGCTAAGGGAATAGAGGGATGTACAGTTTATTGAAGTCTGTCTCTTCCGCAAAAGTTTCTGCAAATAGAAACGAAGCATTTCGTATTTGAGTAATTTTGCGTTGTCGCAAATCTTGCTGGAGATCTAGTTGCCTGATGTTTGAGACACTTTATTGATCCCATATAGTTGATTCACGATACTGAATGAGAAAACAAGGAACATTTCAGGTTTGCAGATCATAAATTGAGTTGAATCATTCAGAAAATTAAACAATTCTCAAATCTTATTCTGTACTTGCACTTCAACCTGATTGGCCAACGTATGAATTAATCCAGCCAATGAATACTTGACGCCGCATTTTTTCCACATTCTGCTCCCATCATGCTTTGCGAGAACACGCTTGTTCCATCTTTCGAATAGGCCGTGAAAGGGAACAGGTGATTTTCAAGAGACGAAGCTTCTTGCTCAAAAAATACCCCAAAAATCAATGTATCGTCAAAGAAGATACGGTGAACCAAACGAAAGGAGGCAAAACAATTCAAGAGACTTTAGAGGAGGTCAAAACTCACGCTACAGGAAGGACAATCGAAGAGGGAGCAGCAGCGGCAACAGCGGGCCTAACCGAAGCACAACAACAAAGCCTGTGCCTGTCGTCGAAGTGAAAGTTGAAGAGCCAGCTCCCGTACAAGTAGAAGAACAGCCGAATAATAATACAGTTGCTTCTACAGAACCCGCTGCTGAAGGTGAGGATGGCCTGTATGGTTTGGGAAAGTGAATATTTGAAGGATATCATGTTTGTTTAAATGTTCAGATAGAAGATTCTGAAAGGGAAAGCAAGCCAAACTTCCCAACCGCACTGACTAGAGAATGGACTGATTAAATACCGTAAAGCTCTAGGTGGTCATACCTCCAGTCTACGGACAACAAGCAAAACTGTTGTTTTCGTCAATAAAAAGGCCGTTTAATCCACTCACTTTTTTAATCATTTAAACCTTGCTTTATTCTCTTCTGAACAAATTGAAACTTGACAGCTGAGACTCAAGAAAACTCGAAGTTTTTTTTGAATTAAAGTAAAATGTTTCATTGAGACTTTTTTCAGGCTCCCATTCCTTGACCAGTTGACCATGGTTAAGTAAGAGGGAAGCGAGTTTATTAGAACATATGATTAGAAGGGGAAGTCCAAGAGGGGGCTTATTCACAAATGATAGAGATGTAGATGATAGCTTTTTAGTTCTGTCACCCCATATTTTGAACAATTTTGTGCAAGACTTAAAGCTTCCATTTGAAAAGAGCAAAACAGTCTAAAACTATCCCATTCAAGCCGATGTCGCACACATGCTATGAACAATGGATAGCCAAAGAAACAATGCTGTGTCTTAACGTTTTCTTTGCTCCATTTATAGAGAAGCCTGTTTACCTTTAATGTCAAATGAATTTTTCTTTCCTGATGAAAAAGGGGTTTGGAGTTTCCAACTGCAGACACTTTAATTTTTTGGTTCTTATGTAGCTTCTTTCTTGCAGGTTACACATACGAAGAAACGTATGTGGAGGCTGATGTTGTAGGTTTTGACGAAACAGCGCCACAAGAGCAAACCACAGGGGAAGAACAGACAGTCATTGATTTGGAGCAGCCAGTCACACAAGAAGCAGGAGGCAGCAGAGGCCAATACAAATTTGAAACTCCAAAACAAAAGATGCAAGAAAAGTCACACAGTGGGGCCAACAGGAGACAGAGGGACAATCAGAGAGACAATCAAAGGGATGCTCAGAGAGACGCTCAAAGAGATGCTCAGAGAGACACTCAGAGAGACCAGAACAATGGTAGAATGCAAAGGGAACAAAGAGAGCAAAGAGAACAGCAACAACATCAACAACAGCAAGAACAAAACAAGGATGCTTCAAATTCACTGGAGACAAACGAATTTGGTGTTTTTACTTTAGGTGGGAAACGATTGGTTGATCTGTCTTCTTTGGTTTTACAGCATGAGAAAAGGTTTAGTGGCAGAGCAAGGCTTTTTGTTGCAAACCTAGCAAATGTTGTCACAGAAGACGATCTGAAAACTCTATTTGGAAAATTTGGAGAGACAAATGAAGTTTATGTCAATAAAGATAAAGGTTTTGGATTTGTAAGATTGGTAAGTTTTGTATTTTATACATTGTGCGCCAAAGAAAAGTACCAGTGCTTACCTGCCAGTGCCGAGTAGAAGGGGTGGTGGTCTGATAAAGGGGGGGGGGGGGCTGGGAAAAAATTGAATACTTAAAGATAATGGAAAAAATTGAAATAGCTAGTAACTGGTTTTTGCGTAAATCCTAAACCAATAGAGGAAAAATGATATAATCTTCAGGAAAACCATCCTTATGAAGGTCTACAATATGATGGCAAGCAGTAATCTGTATCTTTTCTTGTTTAGGATTTAGAAATTTGATGTCGTCATCGCCTCAAATTTAATTAATGTCCAAGCCATCTAATTATAGGAAAGCTGTAATATAATTTTACACAAACCTTTTAAAGATTTGAGCCCAATGTTGTCTTGACTCAAATTTTCATAGGCCTAGTGTTTGTGATTTTGATTTGATGACGCTACTTGGTTTAAAAACTTATATGAGATTTGGTCATGAAAAAATCCTTCAGGATGTAACTTTACACCCACATTATTTTCGGTCAAATCCCTGACAAATTGTGAAATTTCCTACCATCATAAATCAAAATTGCATATGCTAGGATCATGAAACTTTGTAACCAGACTAAAATGTAAGTGCTGAATCGGACGTCAGCAATTTCATATGAAGCATATCTCTGGAAGTGAATACCAACCAGGAAGTCCTAAATCCAGAACCCTTGATGATTTGATAGTTATAGTTAAATTGTTTACAAAAGATAATCCTGCAGGATGTGATATCACTTTAAGATCACTTAGGTTGAAGAGTTAGTTCTTTGATTTTATGTTAATTCTTGAAATATCAGTTTCTTTCTTCCTTGCTTTCCAAGGGACTGATAATCATTTAATTAACATAACAACTTCTTTAAATCGAGGTTCAATACTTATTAACCACAGTTGCAAAAAGAATCAGTATGACAAATTTTCTGCTGTCTTGCCTCTAAATTAGAAACAGGCAAATATCATTATCGGCTAATCTTTAGTTGCTATTAGGGCATTTTCCAAAGTTCATCCCGTTTTTGCTGGTCAGTTCCAAAAATTAGTAGATGTTCGAGATGTGAGACAGAATTCTCCAAAATACTAAAATTCAGTGGCGTCGTGGCCGGGTGGGCCAAGGGGGGCCATGGCCCCCCCTGTGAAAATGTTGTTGGAAAATTCTTCAGTTTTCCATTCTTGTCGGAAAAATCGAAAAAAATCAAATCCATCCATTTTCCTTACATAGCTACTTTATGGCAATCGAAGTGTGCATGAAATATCACTCTTTCGATCGCAAAAACATAGTTTTTGATGAAAAGTAGGTTTTTCGGCAAAAAACTATGTCCTTCATTCGTTTTCTGCAAAAAATACCTTTTTCAATCGAACGAAAAGTATGTTTTTTATTGGAAAAATAGACACATTAGGCGCAAAAAGTTTCTGACGAATAAATTTCAGACAAATGCTTTCGGTCAAAACATTCTTGGACTTTTCCCCGAAAATTTGGTCGTTTTACCAACATTTTAGTGACTAAAAACGATAAATTTACAATCTATTTTGCACGTTTCATACTTGAGAAATGTCATGCATTTATAGTTTGTGCATTACGCTTTCAATGAGTTGCTCATCAGAATTTGCAAAAGTGAATATTGTTGAGGAAGATGGAAATGATTAAGATGGGATTACTTTCAGTTTCTGTAAACGGATGCTTATAGAAATGAAGATTTATATCAAGCTATCATGTTGTTATCTAAAATTTGAAAACGATCTATTTTTCAGTGCTTTTGAGGTCCATTTTTCGAAATTTCCCATGAAAAACAAATAGTAGATTCTTCAAAATAGGGGCGTTTTGCAACTATCTAAAGGGCGTGGTCACATAAAACTTTCCCGGCCCGGGGGCAAGCCCCCGGACCCCCAGTTTTCCTCCCTCCTTGTGCATCTTTTAGCTTCAGCCTCACCTCCAACACCAATCACATCTCGACAACAGCCTCACCTCCAACAAGAATCGCCTCTTAAGGACTCTGTGTCCCTTTAAAAAATTCTTCGCTATTATGGAACTTTTTATATGACAAAAGTTCTGAGACATTTTGCCACTTTCTATACGTTATATTCCTGCTTAATTTTTGTCGGAAAAATGTCTCTTTGTCGGAAAATTCCGACCCTTGGCCCCCCCCAAAATCATGCTCCCACGACGCCTCTGCTAAAATTCTGAGTGTTTGGTTTGAGTTCGCCCCATAGGCCCAAGAAAATGAGTAGGAATCGTTAGAAATCTTTTGAAAGAACTCTTGATTGTAATATCAAGATATCCGAAAGAGTGAATAAGGCTTAGATCTCTCTATAGTAGTATGGAAGGATTAGCATTATCAAGCATTTTATCGGGAGCCTCGGTAGTTCAGACAAAGAATTTGAAATTGATAAGAGAGTGTTTCATGTTTCAGGATCTTCATTACAAATGATTACAGATTGTAAAGTTTATTTCTGATGAAGCGACAGCGAAACGTAATTTAAGTACTATATTTTCCAATTCTTTATTGCATTTATTTAGTTGACTGAAGAGCTTATGATTTATCGTTATATGATTAAAGTTTACTCAAACATTGTTTAACTCGGACAAGTTGATATTTCGAGCAATCAAACCTAATGCTATGGGAAGTTTCAACTGCACTCCATCGCACGCCTGGAAAGCACTAGGAGTGCGATTTGCCACACTCCTACCAAAATATTCCCAGTAAGGCCTGATGAAGCGATTTTAATAAATTTGGTAAAGTTCAGAAACAAGGCCTATGTAGTTGAAAAGATGTATTGCAAGATTGCAATGACTAATAGTAACGCTTTTTCCAAAGGATTTCAAAGTAAATGCAGAGATTGCTCAAAAAGCATTGGATGGTTATTCTTACAAAGGCAGATTCCTCAAGGTTAAATTTGCAGCACATCAATCAGCAATAGAAATTCATGGTCTTGATCGATTTTCATCCAACGAATCACTTGAATTAGCTTTTGCACAGTTTGGAGTGGTAGAACGTGCAACGGTCATCTGTGATGAAAGAGGAAAATCAAAGGGATATGCTGTGGTTGAATTTGCATACAAGAAATCTGCTCAAACAGCACTACAGAAGATAAACGACGGCCTGTTTGTGCTTGGGAGGTAAGAAAACTACTGCATTACTGAAATTTGTCTTCTTTTAGAACAGACAATTTCACTAAAGATGGCAGCTAGGAATTTTTTACTGAAATGCATTGCATTCTTTAATCCAGTTCCTATAGAATTGTTAAAGACTTGTAATTAGAACACAGTGCATCTTGGTAAAAAATTCCTTGCCACCATCTTTAGCATGATCATCTATTGTTATTGCAGCTACAGTGTACATCAGAGACTTTGTCTTGAAGTTTGATCATTGATAGCCCATATTTTTTGCCTACATTGTTGACTTGGTTTTTTGATATGCTGTTGTAACGGTATCAACTTGGCTGAATTTTCTGAAGGTTAGGATATCATTTTCAAAAAGGTCGGATTATTTCTTTAAAAAACAGGACCATTTCATTTTTCAGAAATTTGTTTTTTAGGAGATCAATACCTCACTTGAAACTTCAAGATTTACCAGAAAAGTATCAAATCTCATTGTGGCCCCTGTGGCTGTTTAAAACGTTGTTTGAAATTGAGAAATTTTTAGAAGATCCCCACAGTAAAAAATTGGAAAATGTACTTAGTTTAGATTTGGTTTGCAGCAAATTAGCAAAAATGTTTGTTTGAATTTGTTTCAGATTTAGGAGTTTGTAAATTGTTTGTAAAGAGCTTGAATGCCTCACAAAGGCAGTTTGTTGTAGGTTATTTGAAGCTTCCTGTTATCATGTAAATTTGCACAAACTCCATACAAACTTGAAAAGAACAATATTGCATACTCAGCGCAAAGTGATTGCAAAGTTTGTGCAAATTATATGTTTTACTGAAGGTCCTGCTGTGTTGGATTTGTGCAATCCCAACTATCAACAGTAGTGCTGCAGATTCCAAGGCTATTGTAATACAAAAGGAAATGTGTTTCCTTGTTGTATTTTTCTTGGTACATTGTTTCGGGGGTGAGGGGGTGTTTAAACCTAATAGCATTGGTTAGAACTGCGGATTGTCAAGAAATGGCCTAAATGTTCCAAGGACTTTTGGCAGGCATTTTAGTTCTTCTGGGGGCAATGGAAACTGCCTAGAACCTGTTCTTGGAACCTAGCTAGCCCTTGTGTGTTTATTGTTATTTGCAGAGAAAATCATAGAGTTATTTATCTTTTATTATTTTAGGCTCCCAAAGCCAATCTTTGCAAAGCCGCTGACACAAACAGATGCTGATGGTATCCATGAACAAGATTTAGAGAGAGTTCCAGGAATCATGAAGTAATTATTATTCATTTATCTTTATTTTTACGGCAGATATTAACCAGCTAGCAATTACTGGTAGCTGAACTTAGTGGCCAAGTCTATGAGGCAAACTTGTCCATTATATTCAGTGATTTCAAAAATGTGCTTTCTTGATAGGTTATATAAACTTATTTTGAAAAAAGGGAAGGCCACAATACCAGCGTCGATGGTCAGGTCCGAAGGTGCTTTGCAGTGACAAATATATGAATAAGTTTAAAGGCAGAAACACCACAATACAATAAAAACAACAGCAAATGGTTGAATACATTTTATGCCAATATTTCGTCCTTCCATGCAGGACTTCTTCAGGGCTGTAATGTATGTAATCTTCTTTTTAAGCCATAGACTTTTCAAGATTTCTTGCCAATGTTATGTATTGCAGGGCATGCAAGGAGATCTGCTTTTGATGTTTCTGTAGATAGAATCATGTGTATTGTATTATATACATTGAACACGAAATATTTGGTGGCTAATATTTTTGGACTTAAAAAAATTTTTGTAACCAGGCCTGGCCGTTTAAGGCGGGCGATCGCCCGCGCCCGCCTCCACGCCCGCCTCGGGTTGGTGAGGTGAGCGATTCATAGCTCGCCTCAATGTCAGTTCGCACATGAACCGCCCGCCTCAATGTCATTCACTCATTCATGTATTCATCACCTCTTGAAGTAAAACTAAACTGTTGATAGGAAATTAATCCTTATAGTTTGACCTCAAAATAAACTTCATCACCTTTTAATCTCTCAGGAAGTAATCTCCTCCTGTAAAATCGTTAACTACTTCACAAGTCAAACAAAAAACAAACGAAGCCCCCTTTGATATTTGAATGGCTTTACACCAAACTGTTATTTATCTCCTCCTGCAAAATCGTTAACTACTTCCAAGTCAAAACTTACTGTTCAAAACTTTGTTGGTGAAAGCGTCATTGATTTGGGACTATATAAACTATGGCTTCGTTTCTGTCGGAGAATCGCCTTCTCGTTTTGCAAAGTTAGCTGTTTTAAGGCCAATAGTGCATTCCTCGTTTATTCAACTACTTTTATTGAGGATTTTCGGGAGACTGAAAATCGCCCGCCTGACTTTACCGAGGAGAGCGATGTATCGCTCGCCTGCTAAAATGCTCACGGCCAGGCCTGGGTTTAACCCAAAGTATTTGGTGTCCAAAATTTTTCGACAGCATAGAAAAATCGTCTTAAAATAGTTGTGCCATTTGCAAACATAATTTCTTGCTCATGAAATGTTTTGCACTGAAAAGGAATAATTTGAGTAGTAAAACAAACATTTTATTTTCTGAAACTACATCCACCTTATCTGTCATTCTCATAATCATCAACTAAATTATTTGTTGAAATTTCTGACCAGGAACCCTTTGAAGAGGTAAACTAAAGCACGATCTATGAATGTATGAAATTTCTATTGAACAAGGAAAATATAGTCACCCAAAATTTTAATGAAAACATCCAAAATTCCGTTGAAGAAACATCTGAACATTTTTTGTCCAATAATATTTTGTCTTCCAAAATTCCTTGCATTTAAAGGGGCTCAGTCATCAAACAGTAAACAAATCTGTAAACTCACATGTGTCAGGGATTATCAATTGTTCATCCATTGTTTTCTGCAGTTTGTTTGGTGGCTTCACCAAAGCCACAAAAAAGTGACCGTTAAAAATCCACTTATATCCGAGCAATCGTAGAAGATATGAATGTTTGGTTTGTTCCTTAGTGAAGTACAGGGATTAATGCCCAGACAGCAACTTTCATTTTGAAAAAAATACGAAAATCCTGTGTGATATCACCTTTCAAAAAACTGCAAAAATCATCGTTTTGTTTACATTTTGACGACGGAGCCCCTTTAATGTAGTTGAGTCCAGGGACAACCAAAAATCCTGAAACAGAAATTGGTTTTGTTTTAAATATAAATTATTATATTTTAGGGATCGTGAATACAAGGCAAGATTCATATTGCCAGAAACAGACGACTATGCCATTGCTAAAAGATGGAAAGAGTTAGAGGATCATGGAAGAACGCAAAAAGAAGCCTTGGATCGGCAACTTGAGGAGGACAGAGAGAAACTAGAGATTGAAATTGAGACTGCTATGCATGATCAAGAGGCTGATTACATCAGGCAAGGTATCAATTTTAAGAAGCTGTTCTTTTAAAATTTGCAATTTTTATGGTAGTTCTGAATTGATAAGAATAGAAGATTTTGATAAAGATGGCATTACGGAATGTTTTTACTATGATTCTTAACGTTTCATGATAAATCAAGCAATCAAATTAAATGGGACTCTTACAGATTCAAAGGATGATCGTGTTATCTTTAGCGCAATTTCATCTATTGTTGTACGTGTATGATGATCCAGTTCCTATTCTGCCTTTTTTATATTACGTTAAAAATTATCATTACAAGATACTCATTACATTGCCCGGTAAGTAAAAAAAAATTGACACGTTTGACGGGCTGTGGAATAAAAAGTATGTGGCCAATATTCAAAACTAAAATTTTATATATCAGTCAAAGGTTAACTTAGATAAGAAAATTTTGCTTGGTAAAATCACTCATCTTTAAGACCCAAAAATTAAAAAAATGTCTGTAAGGGGTTTGTATGAGAATCGATAATTCCACATTCCATTCTGGCCCATGATTTATTTGGTATTGAAATTTAAATTCAACTCAGTGGTCAGTTTCAGAGCTAGAATTTTGATTTCAATAGAACATAAATCATGGACCAGAATGGAAGGTGGTATTGTTGATTCCCATATAAACCTCTTACGGATATTTTTCTAACTTTTGGGTCTTGAAGGGTCTGTTTCATCCAGCATGCCTTGCATGTGCCGTCTCTTGGTTGGCCTTTGTTGTTGCCATTTTCATGGGCCATGAAAATGGCGACAACAAAGGACAACCAAGAGTCATGGGCCATGAAAATGGCGACAACAAAGGACAACCAAGAGACGGCACGTGCAAGGCATGCTGGATGAAACAGACCCTTTCAAGATGAGTGATCTTACCAAACCAAATTTCCTCATCTAAGTTAACCTTTGTCTGATAGGAATCGACATTTAAGCCTACAACCCCCTTTTTACTCTTCCGCTACAAAAAGAATACAATTTTTTCAGAATTATTGCAAAAGCAGGCAGCTCTGGAAGAGGAGATTCGCAGAATTGATGAGATGAGAAGCAGAGAAAGCATGATGATCAGACAAGGACATCATTTGTGAGTATAACTTGATCAGCATACATAGGTTGGTGATCATTAAAAAGGTTGGTGTAAAATTGAGTGACCTATTTCTTTGAACTAAATGACTTCAAAGCAACTTTAGCTAATTCTCTATAATTCTACCATTGGAATTTTCTGAAATCTTCAATAGTTTCAGAATTAGAGTGTTTTTCTTCTTTTTCAAGAATTCAAGAAAAATTAATTAAAAAACTTAAAACCATCGTAATTTCTAAACTGTTTGACGTAACATGAAATAATTTCGAAGAAGACCATAGTTTACGAATGCCTACAATATGGTGTCAAGCAAAAGTCTGTCACTCATCTGGTTTATGATTTAGAAATTTGATGACGTCACATCCTCAAATGAGTTGAAATGTAAGATACGCTATAATTTCCAAAAATATTCAAAATTTCTGAAAAGTCCAACCGTAGAATTATAGATAAGTATCTAAAGTTTCTTTCAAGCCATTCAATCAGAAGAAACAGGTCATTGAATTTTACACCCACCTTTTTACGCCGAGATAAAGATTTGGAACCTATGCTAACTTGATCTGCTGTTATTCTTTGTTGTATTTTGAGGAGAACATTCTTGCCTACTATTTCATTATGGCAAGTTGTGCTGTGTTGGTCAAAAAATCTTATGCCTAGTTTAAACATCGTCTTTTTGCCATGTGGAATCGAACTGTATTTAAAACGGCTGAATCTGACGTGTCTAAAAATCTGATTTATACATCGTTTTTTTGTTGTTGTGTCGGATTGAAATTAAATGGTTAAAATGGGAATTTTTTCCAAATGCACAAGCGCAGCGGATGATCACACGTAGAAACCACGGACCATGGCCTATAATTGATCAATTAAACGTGGCAGAAATGCGATGTTTAAGTCAAGTCGTTTTTCTGCCGTTTGGTATGACAGAGCTGGTGAACTCCTGCCGTTTTATGTATTCAAAATGGCAGGTGATTTAAACATCATTTTTATGTCGAATTTAATTGATACTTGGAAGTTTTTAGCAGCATCTGTTAAATTCGACAAGGCAAAAACGATGTTTAAACTTGCGGGAGACTTCTAGGAATTTTTTTAGATTTTCCCATATTCTCCCTTTGTTTAATAAAAATTGCCTACAAATATTGAATCGTGTGTAATTCAGTTCAGTTCAGTTCATATAATTTAAATTCCACTACATACAATTTATAATCCCAACTACCAACTATACAAACAAATAACTAAACTACGAGGATAAAAGATAATGTTACAGAAAATTAATACAATAATACTGAAAATTAATACAATATACAAATACAAAGAGGAGCTAAATAAATTGTATGCAGGGAATTACTTAAAGGAGGAGCTCTCTCAATAGGTAAACTAATCGAGGAGAGAGCCCCCCCTATCCTAACATAATAACCTTTGTAGGCCTATTAGATTGTGTCTTAGAAGGAAATACGCAGATGGCGCTCAATGGTATAAACTGTATGAGCCTCATACCACTTTTTTTTCAAAACTTCCCTACAAAAAACCTTAGAATTCATAGGGCGAATTTTGTGTCAGCCTTCCGTTCTGCTTGACTCAGTAGCGGAGGCGCATTACGTGATGAAATGGTGATTCAAATGTCAACGCCAACGTAACTTTGTGTCTGGCTTGTTCCGACAAAAGATATGTAATTACCTGCTAATCCGTTATGAATCATAATCTAAGGTAATATTGATAGCTATTGAATCACGAGGGCAGCTATGGCCACGGTATGAGTTTCTCATTTCTCATACCATGATGTCACTAAACTTTTGTCTTGGTGGCCCTCTGTACGTCATGGCGTATTGTAAACCTAACGTGAAACAAAGCGACCTGTCTTCCATGGTATGAGTTTTCGATTTCTCATACCGTGGCCAATCTAACCATTCATCTCAACACTACGCTGACCTCGCTTACTTTCGTCTTCGAGCCGTGCCTTGTCTATACTTTATAACATGGATCGGGTTTTAGGAAGCGAGTACCATTGGGGTGTTTCAAATATTTTCTCTATTTTGTCAACTCAAAGACGATTAACTCACGAACAACGACTTCGGCTAAAAAGAGATGGAAGACCATGCCCAAAAGTTACCGTAAAAAATACGTAGCGAGTAGCACTGCATACGAGAAATTTCCGTGGATTTGTGGAGACGTAGAAAATAATACCTACTTTTGTTGGCCATATCTCGTTATGGGTGATTTATCAAAGGTGAGTTTTTTCACCAGATTGAGTTTCCCAAACACCAAATAGGCCCGGAGGGGGGTACTTAGTATATTTATCCTATTGGAATATGCTGTGCGGAATTTCACTCATTCGAAAAAGCGTACAAGATTTTTCAAAACAAAACAAAACAAACTTTTGGCTCCGAGCTCTTTACCGCGTTCACTGGCCATGGTATGAGAATCACAATCCTCATACTGTGCCCTTGAGGTGGCAATACAGGAAGGGCTATGTGCCTGTAGCTAAATTTTTTCTCATGGCTGAAAGCCCTTTAGCCACGTTCATTGGCCATGGTATGAGGGTCATGATCCTAATACCTTGCCTTGAGGGTGATGTGGCTAAAAACAGAGGGCTAAAAGGCGTATATCTTTTCAGTAACATGATCTTTCCAAATTCAAATTGGCCGTGGCCTAAGGCCGCTATTATTTCCTCTTTGCAGAAGGAGAAACTTGTGTGCATTTAACTTGAAATGTAGAGAAAATCTAAGACTTTTATTCATCAAAAATTGCTAATTTTTCCCGGGGCTTCGCCCCTGGACCCCAATGGGGGGCTTACAGCGCCCCCCCCATACCCCCAGCTGGACTGGTTAACAATTTCTTCGCTTCGCGAAGAAATTGTTAACTTTCGTTTTTGAGCATTTCAAAATTGCACAAAACTAATACCAAATAAATTTCGCTCCCAGCCGCCCCTGACGCAGATGAATCATAACTAGTATCTAAGTATTCAATAAAAATATTCTTTTCTTGTCAACTTTCCCTTCATCACATCATAATCGTTGATTGATTGATTACAGTGATCATGATCAGAGAAATCAGCATTTCAGAGGAGACAGAGACTTTCGGGTATGAACAAATGGTCTTTTCATCTCAATTTATCTTGAATTTTCTTTAACACATAGACATTATGTATATTCTTTTTGCCAGCATGCAGGATATGAGAGATCGAAACAGGCCACAAAGCGAAACAGCTCGAAGGCAGGATGATTTCATAAGACAACAGCAACAGGAATTGCGAAGGAGGCAGGGAACAGATGATGCGATGAGGGTCAGTCATTGATCTTTGTCTTGCTTACCGTAAATCCTCGAATAAGCCCCCGGGGGGCTTACATAAAAATCCAAAGATTTTGGATGTTAATATTTTCCGATATTTCCGAAAATTTTAATGTCCAAAATGTTTGTGTTGCGAAATGTTTAGTGTCAGAAGTTTTTTACGGTTTAGAAAAATCACCGCTAAAAATGCCCATTTTTTGAAAGCGCGATGTCTTGCTCACAAAACGCTGTGCACTGAAAAGGAGTGTGGCGGGAGTGTTTATTCGTGTAAATATATTTTCGTAAACTAAATTGACCTTAGCAATTGTTCTCGTCATCCTTAATGATAATCATAAATTTCTGACAAAGCACCCCTAAAATGAAGCACATCCGAACTTTCTGTAAAATGTCTAAATTCCGTGGAAAAAGGTCAGAATTTTTTGTCCAAAATTTGCTTGCTTTTAACGTATTTGTAAAAATGAATTTTTGAATGTGGGCCAAATAGAGGGAGGGGGCTTATTCGAGGGAAACTTATTGATTAATAACATAGATATTTGATGGCATTACTGTGATTCTAGCTGTTAAAGGTATGGAGAAGAGTCAAAAACATAATTTTGAACTAGAATCCCAGAAAATGATATTATCTAAGATGCAACATTGAACTATAATTACAGTAAACATGATAGCAAGACCAAGAATATATGAATTTAAGTAAAATTCACCCCTTCATGGAATTCATATATCCCCCAATGGGGGCTTATTACAGGGGGCTTATTTATCTAGAGGGCGTATTCAGGGGGAGGTTAATTAGAAGGTGAGGGTATGTGAATGGAGGTGCAGCGATCTCGTCTAAACATAGCACAAAAGAACAACACACGCCACTTTTTTCTGTTGTTTTCATCAATCCAGAACGTCAAATACAATGGGTTATATTCAGATTGACCCAGTGCCCCAAGCTAAGCTTCTTTTACTCCGTTGATTGATTTTAATCGAGGATTTACGGTAAGGTCCCACAAATAGGGAAAGGGGCTGAAAAGTACCACATGAGTAACCTGTGGCTGCAGATTTTAGCCACATCTCTGTCACTGTCTTGTAGGAAATTTTGATATTGTTGCTTATATCAGTGACATGGAGTTTGTTATTTATCCCTTGTGATTTATCGTTTCCCTCTTACAATTTTTTTTGCTTGTTTTGATAAATATCTCAAATAGTCTCTACGTACTGAATTTTTAAGCAGTTAAAGTTCTTTTTTGTCTACTCGATAGTTGTCAAGGTTGCCATAAAGAGATATTCGCTGTATTTTTGAAATATCTGGTCCACCAGAAACTGTTTCATGAATTTTAATCTGCTTCATTTCTTCCCTGAACAGGGTATGGGTGGATTAAGTCCTGCAGCTGCTCTTGCAATGGCGGCAAGCGGAAACCCTGCTGCATCTGCTGCTGCTGTCAACATATTGCAGGTATGAATTCAATTCACCTTTTTAAGATAAGAGGCGCGAAAGCGGAAGTCTTTTGTCGTTTGGGATTTTGAATTTTTGAGGCTAAAATCTTGTTCTGCGTACAACGTTTAGCAAGGAAACAAATTTTCACTTTCATATCTGTCTTTATTTAGAACTTATGGCAATTTTAACAGTGATGTAATGGTAAGTTACAGCGAGGGCAGCTGCAGGACATAATCCACTCATACTTATGTTGCCCTATTCAGGGAAGAACTGAAGGGCTTTGACCCTGAAATAAAAGTTTGGACAAATTTTTATCCAAACTTCGATTACACAGTCAAAGCCCTTGTGAATTCAAATTCTTATATCGCCATAATTTTGAAATGAAAACAGGTATAGATGTGAAAATTTGTCACAACACTAAACTTTGTCCGCAGAATATTTGGCCTTAAAAATGCAAAATCTCAAACAACAAAAGACTTTCATTTTCACACCTCTTATCTTGAAAAGGTGGATTGTAGTGCTAGTTTTATGAATCTATTTTTGGTATCCATGACCCAATAGGTTTATCCCATTTTAGTCAATAAACCTTTTAACTACTTTCATTCCACAAAAGAGCCTGGATCGAGTGATATTTCTACACATTTTTATAAGAGAGGTTCGATTTAATGACGTTAGAAGTTTTGTCACCATTGTACCAATTCGACAATTCTACAATTTTGTCATGATATCATTCGGTTTGGGTTCTTTGTACCGGGTGAGTCACAAAAGTCAACATATGTGGCCGATATTCAAAACTAACATTTTAATCTATCAGTTAAAGGTTAACTTACATAAGGAAATTTTGCTGGGGAAAATCTCTTATCTTTAAGACCCAACGATTTAAAAACGCCTGTAAGGGATTTGTATTGGAATCGAGGATTCCACATTACATTTTGGCCCAGGGTTTATTTGGCATTGAAATTTCAATTCAATTCAAAGTTTCAGAAATAGAATTTTGATTGCAATAGCAGGTAAATCATGGGCCAGAATTGGAGGTGGAATTCTCGATTACCATACAAACCTCGACACAGGCGTGCATAAACATGGGAACGTGGGAACAAAGTTCCCAGGCAGCTTTTTCCAAAGCAATATTTTGCAGGCAGTTTTTCTAAAATAGTTTTTGATGAAATGTAATTGCAGTAAGATGATGAATAATAGCAAACAAACGGTACAAATTGCACATGTTCTGCTGTTGAATATATGATTAATCGTTTCGTTGCGCCATGTGCAAAAACTGTTTGATACCTGCATTATTACTGGTTCTGGTAATAGGCTTTTCTACCCTAGCTGTACAAAATTGATATGCAGGCAGGTTTTCAGAGAATTTCTACCGCTCCCAGGCAGGTTTGCACATTATGCACGCCTGCCTCGACATATCGTGATAAAACAAGACAGTTTTCAATCTTATTGCTTTGATATCCAGGGAGCAGTATTTTTTTCAAACGCCGGGCCTTTTTATTTTCTCACCCTATTTTCTCATCCGGTAGTAATGATACTAGGCTTGCCGCTCGTCGCCTGCGGCGCCGAGCTGGCCCGCCGTCGTACCAAGTGATTGCTTGGGGAAGAATGTGTTGCCTATTGGCGTTATTTTCTCTTTATCACTTTCTGTGACCAAAGTATTCATGTTACTTGACTTAATTTAGTTTGTAAATTATATTTTCCTCAGGAACTTTCCTCATACCCAAAAAACTAACTGTACAAATCATAGAACCAAAAAATAATTATTGCCGAAATTTTTGACCCAAAAAAATAACTTGAGAATCCCTATCCTAAATATACCTGAGTACCCCCCCCCCCCCCTCCTGCCCGGACATTGGAGCCATACGAATCAAAAGAAAGGCAAAAGCTGGAATTATTACATGAGTCCCTGTCTTCTCTAAATTTCCCAACGATACCCCTGCAATACCCATTCAGGAATGGCTGTAACATTAAATAACAATTCAATTCAAAGGAGTAAAACTTAGACGAATATAATCAGCCTAGGCAAATGTAGCCCTCATAATAGAATGACGTTATTACTTTAATGTTATCATTACCAAGATAATGGCCGATAGAAATGTAATAGCCGGTGTCAGTAAAGGCAGTTTGAGCTGGCATACTGGAAAAACCGGACCGTATGATCCGGGGATCCCTATGATCCCTAGGACCTTCAAGTACTGAAGTTTGAAAGGACCCTGAACATAGAGGGATTACCCCCTCTGCATAAAGGCTATATGCTAATCAGGATGCTGTATGCTAATCAGGCTACTTCTGCTATAATTGTTCAAATTGGGCGCCAATACCGTTGGTTGCAGCCTGGGGGTGAATACCGTTCAAGCAGGGGCGGATCTAGACGCTGATATTGTTCTTCTGTAAGCTTGGCAACTTGCTGCTGATTGTGTAACTCTCACCTTAACCATAGTGACTATGCCTTCACTTAGCTGAATGAAAGAATGCGCTAAATCATTAACATCTTCATCCATCGTAACATTCAGAGAAAGTCCCTGCCCTACCCTTGTTTGTTTTATTAGTGCATCCTCCATACAAATTTAAACTGGGGTGGAATTAAAAAATGCTCAAAAGTTGAAAAACACAATAGAATTTTATGGAAATTTAAAACAAAGAGCAATAATATTAATGCACCGTAAATAATATTTGTATTCTTCAGTATGAGCACTGATAAAGGGTGGAAATGCTTCCATTCCTGGGGCATCAAACACCCCTTGTCGACTATTTAAAGAATGACATGCATTTGTTATTTGTACTGATGCTTTGTCTGTTCAATGGTATTCACCCCCCCCCCAGGCTGCAATAAACAGTATTGGCACTAACTTTGAAAAATTAAAGTAGAAGCATGGGTAGTTAGACACTGCTGGTGTGCTTCTATGGAGGAGCGCTGGATAATATGTATCTGCGGTGGAAATTTTTTTGTAGTACTGCGGAGGAGATATCGAAAGAACGAAAATATTAAACTATGATATCTCCTCCGCAGTACTATAAAAAATTTCCCCCGCAGATACATAATATCTCCTCCGCAGTACTATAGAAAATTTCCCCCGCAGATACATATTATCCAGCGCTCCTCCATAAAAGCACATCAGCAGTGTCTAACTACCCATGGTAGAAGTAACCTGATTAGCATTTAACATCCTCGTTATCATATAGCCTTTATGTAGAGGGGATGACCCCTGTATGTTAAGGGTCCTTTCAAAACTCAGTACATACATCCTAGGGGTCATAGGGGTCTCAAGGTCATAAGGTCTGGTTTTTCCAGTATGCTGTCTGAGCAGAGAAAACCGTAATGGCGGAAGTATCAAATTATCTTTGTGAATGAGCATTTTGTTATCATAGGAATTGTCATGATTTCGAAGGGAATCCCAACGATACCAACATGTAAGTGCCCAGTAGAAGCCGTTTGGGTAAGATTTTCGAACTGAAATTTCAGAAGCATGTAGAGGAATGATACAGCAAAAGATTTTGTTTTTATCTACAGATTTTAAGCAAATTTTAACGGTTAAAAACGCAGAATGTAAACAGTTATGAGCACAGTTTCATTCGTTGAAGAACTTGACCAGCGTGCACGATCTCGTCTAGTTTCTCGACAAATTCGCGAAAATGAATTCGGTTTTCACATGCCTGTTGGCTAATCATCTATCTAGAATAATGTTCACTTATCTAAAACGATAAATGTTCATGAACTCAAAAAAACCGAGTTCTCAGCAGAAGTATCACTGGTAAAAGCCGTTTGCGGACGATGGGGTTTCCATAGGGTGAGAGATCTTATAGATTCTGTCCACAGGGTTTTGTCTGAAAATCCCCAAATCAGACTTATTCCGTTCCTGGCGGCCGAGCCTGGCATTTTTTGGCAAAAAGAAGGCGATTCGTGGAACTTACATATTTTAGCGGATTTTTTGGCACCTAAATGCAAGGGCCAGTGGGACGGGAAGGGGGAGATCTCAGTGACGTTCAAAACGCGTATGGATCCTTTGATCTCACCGTCTCAACGCTTAGTTATAGTAGATGTTATATTATAACTTTTTATTGGATTATAGATAAAAATTATATTACTAATTACAGCTTAAGCTCCAAATCTTAAAATCGGTATAAAAAGGTAGGTTTAAAATTCTATGGTCTATTTCTTTGAATTTAATGGCTTGAAAGAAACTTTAAGTGCTTGATGTTGTCTGATGATCGTTGAAAAGCGTGAAACTCTGAGTAACGACAAAGAATGTAGTCTTTCTTATTGTCTCAATCCTGTTATAATTCGCTCTGTCTTCATGGCATTGAGCACTTTTTTAACCAGTAAAGACACATGTAACTTTTTGAAAGGTGCTTTTCTATAATTCCATCATTGGACTTTTCAGAAATCATAGAAAGTAGTTTGTACCTCTGTCGCAGTGATATTGAACCCTTTCGACGATTTTGGTAATCAATGGACTAAATAGTGATGTAATGGTAAGTTACAGCGAGAGCAGCTGCAGGACTTAATCCACCCATACCCATGTCACCCTGTTCAGGGAAGAAATGAAGCAGATTGTAATTCATGAAACAGTTTCTGGTGGACCAGAAATTTCAAAAACACAGTGAACATCTGTTAAATCCATCTATTAAAGGTAATGTGTCCATGTAAGTACAGCCTCGTGGTTATTTTCACGTGATGTTTCATGTGATCACTTTACCATGGAAGTAAAAAGATAGCCAGGTCTAATATAAGCAGACTGATGACTTACTTGCGGTTGCGCTTTTAGAGCTGAACCTGAAGTCTCACAGCAGGCAGCCTCGTTTTGAAATTTAAATTCTAATTTTGCATGTGATCAGTTGAATTCTTCCAATCACAGTGCGCTTCTGGGGCTCTTTGTCAGCATCGTGTCAGCACATTTTGACAAGAGTGTATACGCTGCTGTACTTACATGGACACATCACCTTTAAGTCTGTGGATGCACTTTTGGTATTCTTATGGTTTTAAATTGTTCTTGCAGGCGATGAAAGGCCCAGATATGGGTCAAGGAATGTCAAGAATGCCCGGACCACACGGAATGGGACCAAGAGGAATGGGACCTGGTGGAATGGTAAGTTACCTTTTGGCTTTGTATTTCACGTAGTTATTCAGTTAGCACAGCTTTTTTGGTTGTCTTATCGCTGTGATGCGTCTCCAAAGTTCAAGTTTCAAGACTTTAGCTGGCATAGAGAGTAAGTATTTAACACAGATGTGGAAATGATTGATGCAGGAAGGATTCCAAGGTATGTATGCGACCTTTTTTTTTAGTTATTCTTTCAGTAAAAACCCGCATATAAGAACCTAGTGGATTAAGAACCTGCAGGCTGAAATTTTGCAATTAGATCTCCATTGTATAAGAACCTATTCAGGCTTAAATTTGAAATAGGTTCTTATTTGTAGAGACTATGGGGTATTATTCACAACAGAAGTTTATGGAAGAATGGTAAATTTTTATATTATCTGATTAGAAGCTTATGAAGGCTTTTCTTTGGATTACATAAACATTTCTGATTCTTCCAAAAACTCTGTTGTGAATGATACCTCATAAACTCAAGTGATGTGAACTGACAGTAAATTTTATAGGTCTCAAGCTTAAATCTGAAGAAAAGAAATTCATCAAAGCCCGGAATAAAATGAACCAATTTAAGAACCTGAACAGCCTCATTTCCCACTAAAATACCCACAAAACATAAGAACCTAGTCAGGCTGACTTGCAAAATTGTAGGTTTTTATACGCGGGTTTTTACTGTATTCTTTCAGTAAAAATGGGACACATTAGACTACCGGTTACGCAAAAATCAAGGACAACCGTTTGAGAAATCTTTGTACCGATATGATGAATACTGAATACTGATAAATAGGCTATGAATAGTGATATGATTTGTGAAAGTGTGCTAACATTCAAATAATGAAGAACCTGGGGAATTTGCAGATTTGATCATACTGAAACATTCTTGGTTTAACAAACTTGCTAGAAATTATACTATGAATACCAATGGGACTTGCGAAAGTGTTCTTACATACAGATGAAGAACCTGGCAAAGTTGCAAATTTGGTGCCAATGAAAAATCCTGGGTTTAACAAACTTGCTAGAAATTGTACTATGAATACCAATGTGACTTGCGAAAGTGTTCTTACATACAGATGAAGAACCTGGCAAAGTTGCAAATTTGGTGCCAATGAAAAATCCTGGGTTTAACAAATTTGCTAGAAATTACACTATGAATACCAATATGTCTTGTGAAAGTGTTCTTCCATACAAATGTACACTTCCAAGAACACCATTAACTAGAATTTTCACACATCATAAACAACATAGTAGCATTGGTGGGTAAGGTAAATAACTATGACATAACATATAAATTACCATGGGCCAGCAATATGCTGTCTATGCGTTTTCCTGGTATCAATAGTCCTAGCGGATGTTTGTATTGTTGGTATTGTGCCAAATGTAATACTGTAGAAGCTTTATTAAGCCACAGGGGCTTGTTTAATTTTGGAGTTTTCAGAGGGGGCTTAAAGGAGAAGGGGGCTTATTAGCGAGGGGTGGACTTATTTACAAAGTCAAGTAATATTGCTATTAACGAAAGCATTTTCTGTCTTATTTGGGGAATCAACATACAATTTTATGAATCAAATACAAAAATTCAACACAGTTTTAATCCCAAACCATACCAAAGCAAGGGCCGTAGGACGATATGTATATGGCCTAAATGACGCTTTAACATTGATCATCCTAATTCCTTTTGCTCACAAATAAAATGGCCAAAGTGTTGATTACCTATACAAACGTCGTGTACTAGATTGTGTTTTCTCTGTTTCTCCCTCTCTGTTCTCCTCGATTTAAAACCGTTTGCAGGCCAACTCGAAGCAAAGAAACTGCCATGCCGCCGCCATGAAAATCTTATCCTGACATGTGACAGTGTTCTCCTGCGCGAAAAGAGTAAGATTTTATTGGCGGCGGTATGGCAGTTGCTTTGCTTCGAGTTGGCATGCAAGCTGTTTTATATCGAGGAAAACAGAGAGGGAGAAACACTTGTGACGAAAGTGAAGTACAAGAGAGTTTATCCGGAAAGTACAGTGGTGTGACCCGCAGTCATTGTCAGTAACAGACACTTTCATGTTACGTCTCCATATGCAAGGCAAAAACATAAAGCTTGGAGAACTTAAAATAGTTTCATTTTCTGCGTCGAATAATACGATAGCCAGGAACTTGAAGGAGAATGCAATAATATTGTGAAATGACGCGTTACATTATAGTAGTAGTAGTAGTAGTGGATATAATAGGAGCTGTGTTAACACAGTTCTATATAACTTTTACCCACTGCACAGTTTGCAAAATGTCACCTGTTGTCAAACAGTGCAGAAATAGGAACAACTAGAAATGATAAATGAAGCCAGTACTGTCATGCTGTTGTAACTATGTCACCTGTTGTAAGTTTCAACCTCAATTCAGATTCTGTACTGATAAAATGACAGGGCACAGGTTTTGCACTAAGGCTCTTCATTGAGCAACTGGAGACTGTTCCAAGGCAATAGAATGATATTTCAGTGTTCTTTGCAAAGATTGATTTTATTGAATGAAAATGACATATGAAACATAATTTGCGCCCACGGCTTTTAAATGAGTGATTGGGAGTCTGTTCCAAAACGACAGAATGATATTTCAGAGTTCTTTGCAAGGATGAATTGATTGCATAGCAGTGATTCCTTGTCTATACTTTGCCAGTGATTCTTATTGATAATTCTGCGATAGATATATATTCACAACTGATGTTGCCCATCTGAATTGCGTGGCGCAAGTTAAATGCTCCTTTTGGAAGGTAGTAAATAGTTTACTGTGATTTATGGGGTCAAATATAAAGTTGCTGAAGTATATATGGTACATACATACACCTCTTAGATCCGTGATAACTCTAGTAACGAACAAATCTTTGCAAGTTGTGCTTTTAATCAATTATTTCACTTGATAAATGGAGCTGAATTGTTGAAACAGTGCTACGGACATTTGGAGACATGCACCGTAATATAGAATCATCCTACATAGTGCTTTTGATATATACATCCCATTCTATATATAGATCATCCTATGTATGGTTTCAACCTATATATAGCTCTGGTAAAGACCAAATATTTGCATTGCCTTTGATCAATTATTGCATCAGGCACATGGAATTGAATGTTGAAAGAACATTGTTAGTAAAGGACTATTCATATTTTGGAACATATGCGCCATAATTTAGATCAATCCAATATATAGCTTTGCTAAGGAACAGGTATTTGCAGGTTGTGCTTTTGATCAATTAGTTCGGACCAAATATATGGAATTGAAATTTGAGGCTGTAATGTTAGTAAATGTCTACTGACACTTTTAAACATGCGCCGTAATTTTGATCAAATGATAATAAGTTACCAAGTTGCTTGCTCGTTCAAGTAAAGGCGCAATCCTTTATTCTGCAGCCGACTGTTTGCAGAGTTCTACATCAGAATGACTGTAATTTCGTATTCGCGCGAAATGTTGATATAACGTGCATTATAATTTGACTTGAATTCAGGGGAAATAACACTGGATTACAAGATAATGAAACCAGAACTTTGCCAGAAAATGAATTGCGCCGTGATAATGGTTTCCCTCTGTTCCTTAGCTCTCTTCCAGTGGAAATATTATACTGCTTTGCCGCAAATGTAATGTGTACCAAGACATATTTGGTTTAGGATTTGGAATTTATACAGCAATGCTTGTAATATATAAGGTTAGGATCATTGCTGTGCCATTATGAAATAGGCTCTCATATTTTGGTTGCTAATTCTTTTATCTCTTTCAGGAATACTGTCAAAATATATTGCAAACTAATGCACTGTCAATATATCCATGTTAATTCATTAACATGGCATATGCCCCAACGTGTTACTATATTTGTACAACAATCTACCGGGTGTGTCAGAAAAAAGGATCCCCGCTTGGAAGGCCACTGCTCCATAAGTATCAAAGCAATAATATTGAAAAATGTCTTGTTTTATTGCAAATATGTTCAATTAGGTTCAGTAATTTACCCGGCCTTAATCGGCCATTCCTTCCCGTGGATATGGGTGATTTTCTGCAGAAAGCCCCTTCAAAAAACCTCCAAAAACGAAAGAAAACAATGAGCACATTTTCCTTCCTAAAACTGATAACACTCATAAATTCATGTATTTTGTCCTCTTGGGAGAATAGAATCCCCCTGAATAGGTCATCGATACCAGGGGGAGGACTTGTTCATCCTCCCAAGAGGATAGCACGTGCTAAAGCGTTCACAAGTCATTGCTGTAAGGCATTGTAAGGCAGAAATGTCAGGGAAATCCGTTCATGATTTTGGGCACGTTTTGAAGGTTTTTTGAAGAGGCTTTCTGGAGAAAATCCCTCATAATTTCAGAATGGAGTAGCTGATTTCAGTCAGGTAAGTTTTATAGTAGATTTGAACATTTCTACCATAAAACTATATATTTGCTGATATCATTGTCTTGATATCCAGGGAGCCGTGACGTTTCAAACGGGGATTCTTTTTTCTGACTCACCCGGTATAATAATGGTCGAAAGTTGTATGAATAAAACTATATTAAAGAAATTCAGATGCTAAAAAGACAAGATATTTAGCACATTAAGACCTTATTGAACTTCATGTGTACAAACGCATACAGGAGACTACAGAAAAGATTTGTCAAAGAGACTTCCCCATTATTCATTCATTACTATATATGATGTCTTTTTCAGGAGAACTGAATTCAGTGTCATTTGATAATCAATCCAATGTCAATCGAATTGATACGCGTTTGTGCTTGATACGGCAAAATCTCCAAAATATTATAGATATTTGTAAGGTGGAGATATTTGTCACATGGATATCTTTACAACGCGGTGGATCGTCCGAATTTACATGCTTTATTTTTGTCAAGATTCTTAACTTACACCCTATTATGACTTGGAGATTAACTTACACCCTATTATGACTTGGAGAACGGTGATGCTCCCAAGCTGTTCTATTCCTAACTCTGATATGAAACCAATTAATGGCATGGTTTTGGGGGTTATTCATTTTGAATCAGTTATGATTGCTTATGGTCACTTTGGCATCCATCATTAAAACGGCTAATTTAAAAGTAATGTGTCCATGTAAATACAGCGAATTTGCTATTTTCACGTGATATTTCATGTGATCACTTTACCATAAGAACTCAAAAGGTAGCCATCTCTAATATAAGCAGACTTATGACTTACTTGCGGTTGCGCTTCCAGAGCTGAACCCAAAGGAAAGACCACACGCTTTGGAGTCTTACAGCAGGCAGCCTCATTGGGAAATTTAAATTCTAGTTTTGCATGTGATCACTTGAATTCTACCAATCACAGTGCGCTCTTGGAGACTCTTCGTCAGCATCGTGTCAGCATGTTTTGACAAGAGTGTATACGCAGCTGTACTTATATGGACACATTGCCTTTAACCATCCTTGAGAACAAACCTTCACCTCCATCGGAAAGAATAACTTGTGAAATAGATCATTTACGGTACGGTCATAATAAAGTTATTACTGGGGTCTCTTGTTTCCCTATGTTCTCTGAATTGAAGATGTGATGTCACTCCTGGGACCCATATTTTACAAGTGTGTTGGCAAGGATTGTAACTTCAGCCATTGCAGACGAGAAATAGTGCAATGTTAGCTTTTGCATGGATGTTGAAATGTTACTTTGCTTGCAGAATTTAAAATATTGCTATAATCCTAGTAACAGCGAGCTGCTGAGTTATCATAGCTTTACTGAAGCAGCTATGAATCAAAAGATACATGCAAAGTTGGGTTTTTTATTACTTTATTGAAATAAAGTAGGCTGGAAAGATTCCTAGCTATTTTTTAAAGCTAATTTAGGCTTACTATGTATGCCGCAGCCGGCAATGGGACCCCTAGATTAGCATTCCTTCCGAAGGACGGCGAAGTGAGTTGCTTGGTTTTCACACGACCGAGCCTTACTTCAGTCACCTAATGGAATCTGTAAGAGCCGCTTTCAGCCTTGCCCCACAACTGGGTAACTATGACCCGCTCATGTGTATATGTATATAGTATAATGAATATCAAACTTATAACATCATAGCCTCAAAGACCAATGTTTGATGCACGGCAAGGAGGCCAAGGCCGCGGGAATGTGAGACCAGGAATGAGAAGGCCAAATAACCGAGACAGCTCACAGAACAGCAACAACAAGCGACCAAGGAACTAATCAAAGAACCAACAGTATAGGAAAGAATTACTCATGAACCAAAAAACTTACATATATATGATTGGAAAGAACCTTCATATTGAGTCTACATGACATTTATCTTAGACATTGCAGATTTTTAGATACTTTGCCCAGGGAAGGGTGCACTTGGGTTTCTTACAACTGGATTGGGCTTGCCTCCGAGGGCTTTTTTGGCCAATTTTTACAAGCCACAAGCTAGATTTTGATGAAAAAGACATTTATATAGGCATAAAGAGCCTTCTTTGTATTCGGTTAGAGTTCCTTTTTCAAATTCTGCCGTTTTCATATTTTGCCTGGAAATATTTTTCGTTTTTGTGTGAATGGGGAAGGCCTATCCGTCACATTTTTGTCGTTTTCAACTTGTGCTGCTATCGTGTGAACGTAATCTTAGAATAGGACATGTTTAACACAAGAGGATCTCTGCATATAAGAGGCAATAATGGAAACCCTCGCTTTTCGCACCCAGTTTTAAGGATCTCGAGTGCTCTCTCCTTGGCAAAACAGTATGTTTTCATAATTTTATGATGGCATCTTTTTCACTAATAATGTTGGAGCACTTACTGTTACCTCATTTTTCATTTTCATTTTTAAACCTACCAAAGAAACTTACCAAGGATTTGGCTTGGTTTAAAGCTGTGTTGTATCTAAATACGACTTTTTGTGTTGGAGTAGGTTAGGGTATGTTTGCTTGCAATATATAAGGAATATGCTTGTGATCTTAACCATACTTTCATATTTATTGCCTTGAATCCATCTTCTGATATACATCTGTCCTTGGAGGCAATTAAGTCTGATCGAACCCCGAATTGCTCCGTTGCCGGTCCGAGGAGCCGTATTTTCGAACGCCATATAATAATGAAGGAATATGCTTGTGATCTTAACCATACTTTCATATTTATTGCCTTGAATCCATCTTCTGATATACATCTGTCCTTGGAGGCAATTAAGTCTGATCGAACCCCTACAAATATTTGTTATTTTGTACAAGCTCTTGAACCTCAAAACTTTACTGGTACAATGTAAACATGATCTAAAATTATAGCATTTTGAGAACATTAGATAAATTAAATGCAATTCTAAGAAGGTGTGTGCCACAATTAATGTCACTCGCAGATTTAACTTCCATTAATAAATCGTTCCACAGAGTTGCTCCAGCATACTGAAACGAGTGAGTTCTCAGAGGGAGAACGCGTTGAAGATGCATTTAGAAATGCTACAGAATAGATCATCGACAAATGATTTTTGCCTCAATTTGAGATTTTTTTACGCATTTGGATGGAATCATAGAGTTTTGATTGATTGATTCGATTGGTTTGATTTGGATGGAATCATAGAGTCATTGATTGAGGGCCCCTTGAAAATCAGCCTTTGCTGAAGGGCAATCCTCCTTAAATGAAATGAAAATAGAGTATTTGATTCCATTTTGAAACTATAACTCACTAAAAATGCACTTCAGATGACTTTAGAAAATTCATTATCCCAACTTTAAAAGTACTTGTAAACAATCGGAAAGTACGGGACAACCCGCGCACTTCTCTACAACCCTTGGATTTTTAATGGCGGCCAGTTTCATCGCAGCTTCTACTTAAGTTTCATTGCAGTGTTTTCTTGTCTATGTCTATGAAATGTCATCGAACTTTTGATATCCATTAAAACTTTGAACTATTTGGCGTTAGAAAAATAGAACAAATCTTCCATCAAATCTTCGATTACTGAGATTGTCGCAGATACTTTGGATTACTATTCTCTGTGCAAAATCGCCATCAGCTATGTTGTGTTTCGCCTAAACACACTCAATGATTTGAAACGCAGAGCCACGCAGAGAGGACGGGTTGTACAGTCCCTTTAACGTCGTTTTACTCTGTGTGAACAAAGCAATAATGAAGATACTATGAAAAATAAATAGAAGTTCTCTCGATGGGTGTATCCTTTGGAAAACAGAATTTACAGAGGATTGCCCTGAATTTGTTTATTGGGGAGACTCTTCACAGCAAGATTAGAGTTGTTCTTATAGAGTTGAGATACGGGCCTAATACAAATGTGTTGTCTGTTCATCAAAACATTTCCACGGTAGTATTACAGCAAACGACCCTTAGAAAGTTAGTTTCACCCAGCATCCTTTGCGGGCACGCTGGAGTTTCTGATTGTCTGACAATTTGGCCTAAACAGAAACCATGGATTAACACTGTTGCAGAACAAGAGCAGATTTTGTAATACAATAGCAAAAGTTGCGTTTGATCGACACCTCAATTCAAAGCGATTAGCGGCTGCAGACAAAGGAAATTCTCTCAACCAATAATTCAAAACAAACAAAGCCGCAAAAGTTTCCCCAAAACTGGTAGGGCAAACTCTTGCCTTGTGCAAGCGAAAGATGGTTTTTAAGGGAAGTTATGTGCTTTATAGCGAAAGAAGAAGGGTAAATCTAAAGTTCTGTCGCTTAGATTATGTTTATTTGATTTAGGAGCTGTTTTGTAATCGTTTCATTTTAAGCCCTAAAGACGCGAGAATTACAATGCTATCTGCTCCGCTCCTGAATCAAATAAATATAATCTAAGCGACAGAACTTTAGATTTACCCTTCTTCTTTCGCTATAAGCACATAACTTCCCTTAAAAACCATCTTTCGCTTGCACAAGGCGAGAGTTTGCCCTACCAGTTTTGGGGAAACTTTTGTGGCTTTGTTTGTTTTGAATTATTGGTTGAGAGAATTTCCTTTGTCTGCAGCCGCTAATCGCTTTGAATTGAGGTGTCAATCAAACGCAACTTTTGCTATTGTATTACAAAATCTGCTCTTGTTCTGTTGCAGTTAAACTGATAGCAAACAAAATTTTACTTCAGTTGAATTATTCTATCAGCTCAATCACTGCATTGTGGGTCTTCCTTTTCCGTTTAGGCCAAATTTGATTTTCAGACAGTCTGAAATTGTAGCATGCCCCCGCTCTTTAAAGGGGCTCCGCCGTCAAACAGTAAACGAATCTGAAAACTCGCACGTGTCGCCAATTATCCATCGTTCATCGATTCAGGGACGTAGGAAGCATCTAAAACTTGAGGGGCACGACACTTTAAGGGCACGTTTTTCATAAAGTTAAAGGGGCACTTTCTGAAAAAAGAAAGGGCACTCCTTTGTTTATTGCAAAATCTTGGGGGGGGGGCACGTGCCCCCAGTGCCCCCCCCCGGTTCCTACGTCTCTGCATCCATTGTTCTCTGCAGTTTGTTTGGTGGCTTCACCCAAGCCACCAAAAAGTGGCCGTTAAAAATCCACTTATATCCGAGCAATCGTGGCAGATATGAATGTTTGGTTTGTTCCTAAGTGAAGTACAATGATTAATGCCCAAACAGCAACTTTCATTTTGAAAAAAATACGACAATCCTGTGTGATATCACCTTTGAAAAAACTGCAATAATCATCGTTTGTTTACATTTTGACGACGGAGCCCCTTTAAGTTCCTTTCAAGCTATTCATTTCTGAGAAACAGGACAGGTAATATAACTTTACACCACCTTTTTGAAGGTTTGGAGCCTGTGCTTCGCAGAGGCGAAGTAAATATGATGTAAAAAAGGAGGCCTTAGGAGCCGTGCATATCTAGCTTACGAAACCATGATTGCTGCTGATATTTTGGTGGACAAATTGTGATTTTTTAAAATGTTTCGAGATTTTCAAAATTTTCGAGATTTTCAAAATTTTTGAGGGTTTGGACAGTGTAAGATTATCAAAGAACTTTCAGTTTTTTGTTTAGAATTTGTACCAATTGTTTGGGGACATTTCAGGGTTTTTTGTGATTTTTAGGTTTTTTACGAAAGTGTATGAGACCTGAAAGTGTACCAAAAAGCAATGATGTCCCTTCACCAATATCTGCATGTCCTTTTTTTCAATCAATGACTCTATACCGGAGGTACATGGTCGAGTAGTACCGGGTGAGTCAGAAAAAGAATCCCCGTTTGAAAGGTCACGACTCACGGCGCCCTGGATATCAAGACAATGATATCGGCAAATATATAGTTTAATGGTAGACATGTTCAAATCTACTATGAAATTTACCCGACTGAAATCGGCCACTCCATTCAGAAATTATGAGGGATTTTCTCAATAAACAAGACAGTTTTCAATATTATTGCTTTGATATTGATGGAGCAGTGGCCTTCCAAGCGGGGATTCTTTTTTCTGACTCACCCGGTACAATAGAACAATGGAACAATAGTCCTACTGTTCTTACTATTGTTCTATCAGCCAGAATGTGCTGGAATGATATGACTATCAAGTTGAAAGCTTTCAAGCCTACAAACGTTCTATGACTATGGCCAGAATAAAAGATATGGTTTTTTCTTGATGGTCGACTGTGGCTTCTGTTTGAATATCGCTATCTTCAAGCCTTTTCTGAATAACAAAATAGTCTGTATCATAAGCATTCAGAAAACGCAAGAAATGGTTGGAAATCTCTCCAGTCGTTAACCCATGGCTAGCTAAAGAACTGATAAAATATCTTGAAAGTTGAAACACAAATGGAATGTGGTTTCGACAATTTTCGTTTGATGCTTATTAAATTATGTTTTGGCGTACGCGAACAATAACTCAATGCCCATCCATTTTTACTAGCAGACGAGATGGGGAGAGCGTATCTTTTAAATCTCATGAAAAACTTAGATAAATTTTGGGGGCTAATAGCCTCTGGGTTTATCTACCCACAGCACGTTCAGAGCTGGTTTTTTCATGATTGTTTACGTTAATAACCTAAAACCACATTAAACTGTGGCACCAGTTGTTAAATCAAATCATAATAAAAGGGTTCTGTTGAGGGAGAAAAAACACAGATCCTGCACGGATTATTGTGTTTTTATTGGCTTATTTCTAATGAGTATACCATTAAGAGCCATTGTCACCCAGAGTCCTTTGCGGGCACGCTGCATTGTCAGACTGTCTGAAAATCAGATTTGGCCTAAACGGAAACGACGGATGCACAGTGCAGTTTGTGAACTGATAGGACAGTTCAATTGAGGTGAAATTTTTCTGTCAGTTCGACTGCTGCAGTGTAGAACCATGGTTTTTGCTGACCGTCTGAAATATCAGCGTGCCCGCAAAGGACCCTGATTGGCCATAGCACTTTATGGAAGAGAATGAAGATTTGCTGTTTTGCAGTGTTTTTAAAAGGACATTGCTTTGGACATTTCTGATAAAGCTGCCCCTAAGTCGTCGCATTTTCAAATAGATTTTTTATCATCATTAAAGTCTCCAATGATAGTGCACATTTATTTCTGTCATTTATGACCACACTAGAAGTTTTACACGAACAAAAAAAATTGATTTAGCAATCATCAGTGCTTTTTGCAGTATGATTCAAAGCCAGGTAGCCCTAAAAAGAGCTAAATTTGCTCATTTTTAAACCTCTTACAAGATCAGCTATGTCTTGCAAAATAATTTGGTCCTTGATCTACTTGACAAAAAAAGAAAATTGAAGATCGGCCGTGTAATCAAATTTTTGGTGATTTTTCAAACGGGAGTACTTTTTTTTGGGACACCCGGTAGAATGCCACATTTACTTCCCACAGTGTCATTAAAACGAACTGACCGAAAGTTTGTGTGCTTTTCAAGGAACCATAATGGTATTCCTGTCACATGACTATACTTAAGATCGGAATGTTGCATCATGTTTGCTCCATTAACCCTTTTTTGGTTGGGGGGGGGGGGAAATCTACCCCCTAGTAAACTTTATGTTATAACTCTGCCAGGGGAACAATTATGGCCTGGAAACTTTCTGACTTTTTGCTACTACTTATTGTGCAACGACTCAAGAAGTTATATAGAAATATTTTGACAAATGAGGGGAAGGGAGACAATTTACCGGAACTGACTCTACCAAAATCGTCAATTCTCGAATGTTAATTTTCACGAAAGAAGTAACAAAATTGCAATATTTTACTAAGATATTTTGCAGGGTAGTGCTATTTGATGTAATCTATCATAATTTTCATGTTTGGATGGAATTTGTGCTACAAATTAAATTTTAACACAATTTTCTTGATTTTGACCAATTTTGCCACTTTTTTTAACCACACAAAGAAAAATGCTGACGCAAGCAATAATGACGGCTGATTTTAGGTTAATTTTTATATTCTCATAGAATGCATGCCTGGGGCTATTAGTACACCAAATGTGGCTGCTCTATCTATTTCCATTCAAGAGTTATTTGGGCAACCAAAATAGGGCGTGTCAGATAGCCCAACCACTATAGGGTTAGTGAATTTGAGAGTGCCTTGACCTTTGCTGTTTTGCTCAGATTTGCCCTTGTTTCACATGGATAATTGATTTAGAAGCACTACGAATACAAAGCTATCAATTTCTTGTCGATGCTGTGTCGACCATACCGGGTGAGTAAATAAAGACAACCCCGTTTGAAAAGACTCTGCTCCCTGTCTATAAAGGAAATAATATTGGCAAGTATATAATTCAACAGTGAACGTGTTCAAATGTATTTTTAAATTTACCTGACTGGAATGGGCCTTTCCGTTCTGAAACTATCAAGCTATTTCTCCCTGCACAGAGACCAACAGAACTTTAGGATAGCCTTTAGTATCTGTATTGTTATTTGTTAAAGATCATTTAGGGTTGCCATGCCTGTCATGCTCCCAATGTTATCGTCTTTGTCACTATGTTTTTGTTAAATTGTACATTTTTAGATTGTGTATATATATATGAAAAAATTATCAGGCATTTTTAAAGAAATTAGGTTTTACTTTGAGTCTGAGTGAGTCTGAGTGAGGTTTACTTTGAGTCTGAGTGAGGTTTGAGTCCCATTAATTTTAAATTAGGGTTTTACTTTGTATTTATTTTTAACTTAATTTGTAACGTTTTATGCACGGCCCCCTGAAAAGCAATCTATCGATTGATGGGGTTACCGTGCTTAAAGAAATTAAAATGAAATGAATGAAATGAAATCTTCAAACCAGGCTTAAAATCACAACCAAATTTCCTTTCTTACAGCGATGACTTTTACGTGCTTTATGATGTGTTATCCTTTTGGGAGGATGGAAGTATCATCCCCAGGAGAGAAACGACATTGTTCCGGGCGATTTCGTCCTTCCAAGAGGATAGCACGTGCTGAAACGTGTAGAAGTTATTGCTGTAAGGCAGAAATGTTAGGAAATTGCGGTCGTGATTCTAGGCCTGTTTTGAAGATTTCAATGGGCAATGAGCTCTACCCAACTGGTATTTGCCCCTGAACAATTTCGTACCAAGTTTTTCCCTGAATTCTGCTTGCAATAATGATAATAAGTACGAAATCTCCGTTTCAGAGCAGTACGTTCAGGAGAAAGTAACACTGGTAAATATAATAGCAATACATTAACAGTTGATAACGTACAATGTTTAAGATACTAACTGCAATTGTAATAACTAATAATCTCTAATAGCTAACAAGTGAACCAAACACAAGCAATTTGAGTATGACTCCCTCGATTTAAAAAGTCTTCCATTCTCTCTCCGTATTTTGTTCAGAATTTTGGGATAATTTTTTTTTTTGACGATGTTAGGTCACTTTTTATATGATACTTGTGTAACGAATGTACCACCTTGAAAAGTCATCGAAGGTCCCCGCTTATAGGAAACGGACACATAAGAAACTGCAGCCTGCCAGCATAGAGAATATTTTCTCCTTTATAAGAAACCAGGCAGCCTGACATTTTTCAGTTTCTTATAAATGATGCAAAGTTGAAAAAATACTCAACTACACTGCTGTCGTTTGTGTAGCTTCAATACTATAATTGGTAAAATTGCTCCACGTTACAGTATTTCATATTTGCTTCATCCATAATCATTTCTTGTGGCATCCTTGTTTACTATGCAGCATGGTCCTTCTCGAATGTAGGCGTGGTGTTGGACAAGAAAGCATCACGTGAAAGAAAGTTTCTTAATGGACACTGAAGTAATCTGCCAGCCTCAATTGAAAATATTTTCTTGCATATAAGAAACCAGATAACCTGATTTAAAAATTTGAGTTTCTCATATGTGGGGACTTACTGTGTGAGACACATTCTGGTTGATAATGGGAAATTGGTCAAATTTTCAACAAGACTATAGTTTATGAAGGTCTGGATTATGGCAGTAAGCATATTCGCTGTCGCTGTTCTTGTTTACGAATTTGAAATTTGATGATGTCACAACCTCGAGCGAGCTGAAATATTTAAAACGCTGTAATTTTTTGAAATGATGAAGATATTGGGGAAGTTCATTGTAGAGTTACATCTAAGCATCTAGACTCATTGCACGAGTCTCAGTATCGCTCACTGAATTGGATGTTTATCGCTTGAGCTGAAACTTATGACGAAACTACTTTACATGTCATTGGCCTCCATACAGATGAAATTGAAGTCAGCTTCTACTATACTTCGGTAGATTTCAGAGGTATGACAATTTTATGATAATCATTCGTTGTGTATTTGTTTGTTTGGTTGTTTGTTTGTTGGTTTTTTGTTTACCAACTTATTTACATCGATTATTTACATCATCTAGCTTACGATAAACTAATAAAGTAAACTAATCTAAATCGATAATAGATGATATATAAATAAATTTTTGTGTTTGAATACGGTCCAACAAATAAAAACTAATTTCCAGACACATGTTAGCAAGCATTACACAGTGAACGATGAAGAAAAGGCACAACATCCACAGATTAACAAGCATTACATTTACAGTTTGGGCTATCTCATTTTTACTAACCTGCGTGCAGACTCTACAGTCAGTCAGTCAGTGCGGAGGAGGGAAAAGGAGAAGGAAGCTCCCTTGTTGGATAAGGTGGTCAAACGACCCAACAATTGACCGAACATCTCAGAACAAAGGAATTGTTGGGCGTCCTCACCCAACATTTTTGATCTTTGTCAAATTTCACCCAACATCGAAAGTGACGATGTTGGCTGACCCAACATGGTGGTCAAACGATCCAACATTTCAGCCAACATGATGTTGAGCCAAATATTGGGTGAGATGTTAGGTCGTTTGCCCGGAGCTTAAAACCTAATTTACACATTTAGTTATCTAAGTAATCTAACAATAGATAACTCAAATTTAAATCAAAAGAACAGTAAAAGGGCAGCCATCTACAATTTCTCTTTTGGCTTCCTTTTGAAGGCAAGAAGGGAGGGTGTATGTTTGACATCTGACCTTAATTTGTTCCAAAGCTTAGGCGCACGAAAAGAAATAGACTTGTTTTGATGTTTTAAAGAGAGGAAAACGCAAGTCAGCTTCGGTGTTTCTTAGTCTCATTTACCCTGGGTACCAGAGCCAACAAAATTCCTTAATTTTGAGGCTCTGGTACCCAGCGTAAGACTCATTGTGTTAAGAGCTAAATTCTTTACAAATAACTCGGACAGATATTCAGGCACAAGATTATTTGTTGACTTGCACATTACAGTCGCTGTTTCATTTTGAATAATGTCAGAAATTGCTGGCCAATTCAGCCTTTTTATCAGACTAGCTGCTGTAAACATAATAACTGCTATTTATAACTGATCAGCTGTACGAGCTAATGTGATCATTGTGTGAAAATCTAAGGGCACGTTCTTGAATCTTTTCATTATTTTGCAAAGATTTAATTGATGAGAAGTGCCATACTGGAAGGCAATAATCAAAATCTGAATGTACAGAGCTTTGGACAAGAATCTTCTTTTCATTAAAGCCAATAAATTGAATCTTTTTAAACATTGAGTTGTGATGCTGCTTTTCTACAAAGCTCAGAAACATGTTCAAAATTCAGTGTATAATCTAGTTGAATACCTAGCAATTTCACCGGTTCTCCTATTTTTATTATTTTCCTTGGATGCTGAATTTTCTCCACTTATATTTGTGTGACCCTTTCTGATACGGAGTGCATGAAATTTTTCTGGATAATCTATCATTTGATTTTTTTCCTATTCAATATAAAAGTTTACAACAACAAATTACTGAAGATCCAAATTATAGATACCTGCGATCTACTATATCACACCACAAGGATGGTACCAGAAGAAGCAAAATATGATGACTACGCCCTGGGATTAAAGATAAACCTAAAAATACTACTAATTATACAAATACAAAATGCTGCATATAAAGACCTTTTTGTGAATAAATACTTGAGCAGGTTTCACATTGGATAGGTGATAATGGTGAGCAATCAGAACCCTGGCCGAGAGAACAACAACGATAGCAACCGTCCCCGTCACTGCTCCTCGCCCAGTCTATCCTCCCATCGCTCAAGACACCGCTAACGGGTCTGGGTTGCTTTCCACCATATATAGTTCATTGATTGCAAAGATGTATTCGAGATGGAAAGTCATTTACACTGTGTAAGCCTAACATTCAATGTGAAACGGGCGTGCAAGGGGATAGATGGACAGGACTATGCGACAAGAGACTTTCCGAAAAATGGACTTGGTGGTTGAGTGACTTTGCTTTCACCAAGTCTAGCTCTAGCTTATTCTTCCAGCAACTCGATCAAATTTGAGAGAGTCATGGAAAGATAAGCTTAAGTGTTATTGTGAGCACAATTGCTCGTTTGATGAACAAATATAGATCGTTTATGTAAACATCAAACAGAACAGGGCCCAAAACAGAGCCTTGAGGTACCCCTGATGATATCGTTCTGACAGAACCATACATATTATTGATTCTGACAGACTGTTTCCGTCGTTTCAGGTAAGAGTATATATAGACTTTTGTAGTGTACCGTTAAAGAGGACCTGACCACTCGAAGAAAACAGGCATCAGTTTCAGTTTCAGTTTCATATAATCTAGATTCCAATTCATACAATTTATAGTCCTAACTAAACAAACAAAAACTAAACTACAAAGATAAGAAATGATATTACAGAGAATTAATACAGTGATACAGTGGTACGGAAAATTAATACAATATGCAATTACAAAGAAGAGCCAAATAAATTGTATGCAGGAAGTACTGTAAAGGAGGAGCTCTCTCAATAGGTAAACTATCATCAATTTGGTCTTTTGCTCTTTTTATTCTTTATTTCAGTGCTGACCAGTTTCACCCACTAGGGCATCTTCAGAGCAACTGATTAATTAAGTATCAACCGCTATTTATAGTAAACTATGTGTCCATATAAGGTGAAATGATTTACAAGTATCATGTGTCCTTATAACATATAAATGTTCTTGTCCTATGTTATTGTTGTTGTTAGCCTCGTTCTTGTTGTTTTAAGTTGAGTCGTTGTTGTCGTAAGGGTCGGTTCTCGTATCATGGTGTTGTATTTTTGTGCTTTGTCCTTTGAAGTCAGATGCGAGCTTCACTTTTCTAGTTTGTTTCGTTGCTTCTTTGCCAGTAGCTGATTCCCTTATTCCTAAGCCGCCTCAGGTGTACTTTTACCCTGTTCGTTCTGTTCGGTTTTCATTGGGCGTTGTTCGCAATGCGATGTTTTCGTTTTGACGTGTTGTTGTTATGAAGGATTTTTATGTTCATATTCATCTTTAGGCCAATTTAGGCCATGCACAAATTCAATGAATGCTGGACAGTTTTCCTTGTCATAAGGTAAAGTTTGATCTGCGTGTTATTACTTAGAAACCTCTTGTTTTTCTCTTGCCACCCTTTCTTATAGATGGAGCATGCAGTTACTATTCTCGTGTTGTAAGTCACAAGTTAAATTTGATGAAAAATGCAGGTTACTATTCAGATGTTTTTAATCAGTCCCAAAATTCAAACTAGAAAATCTAAATTGTTTGTTGTTATTCTTTCCTTCTAAAAGATTCTTTGATGATTTATGGCAAACTTCTTTCATGACCTTTTACTCTTTTCTTCGTGTTGTAAGTCACACTTTAAATTTGATGAAAAATGCAGGTTACTATTCTGATGTTTTGAATCAGTCCCAAATTCAAAATAGAAAATCTAAATTGTTTGTTGTTATTCTTTCCTTCTAAAAGATTCTTTGATGATGTATGGCAAACTTCTTTCATGACCTTTTACTCTTTTCTTCGTGTTGTAAGTCACACTTTAAATTTGATGAAAAATGCAGGTTACTATTCAGATGTTTTGAATCAGTCCCAAATTCAAAATAGAAAATCTAAATTGCTTTTTGTTATTCTTTCCTTCTAAAAGATTCTTTGATGATTTATGGCAAACTTCTTTCATGACCTTTTACTCTTTTCTTCGTGCTGTAAGTCACACTTTAAATTTGATGAAAAATGCAGGTTACTATTCAGATGTTTTGAATCAGTCCCAAATTCAAAATAGAAAATCTAAATTGCTTTTTGTTATTCTTTCCTTCTAAAAGATTCTTTGATGATTTATGGCAAACTTCTTTCATGACCTTTTACTCTTTTCTTCGTGTTGTAAGTCACACTTTAAATTTGATGAAAAATGCAGGTTACTATTCAGATGTTATGAATCAGTCCCAAAATTCAAAATAGAAAATCTAAATTGTTTGTTGTTATTCTTTCCTTCTAAAAGATTCTTTGATGATTTATGGCAAACTTCTTTCATGACCTTTTACTCTTTTCTTCGTATTGGAAGTCACACTTTAAATTTGATGAAAAATGCAGGTTACTATTCTGATGTTTTTAATCAGTCCCCAAATTCAAAATAGAAAATCTAAATTGTTTTTTGTTATTCTTTCCTTCTAAAAGATTCTTTGATGATTTATGGCAAACTTCTTTCATGACCTTTTACTCTTTTCTTCGTATTGGAAGTCACATGACCTTTAAATTTGATGAAAAATGCAGGTTACTATTCTGATGTTTTGAATCAGTCCCAAATTCAAAATAGAAAATCTAAATTGTTTTTTGTTATTCTTTCCTTCTAAAAGATTCTTTGATGATGTATGGCAAACTTCTTTCATGACCTTTTACTCTTTTCTTCGTGTTGTAAGTCACACTTTAAATTTGATGAAAAATGCAGGTTACTATTCAGATGTTTTGAATCAGTCCCAAATTCAAAATAGAAAATCTAAATCGTTTGTTGTTATTCTTTCCTTCTAAAAGATTCTTTGATGATTTATGGCAAACTTCTTTCATGACCTTTTACTCTTTTCTTCGTATTGGAAGTCACACTTTAAATTTGATGAAAAATGCAGGTTACTATTCAGATGTTTTGAATCAGTCCCAAATTCAAAATAGAAAATCTAAATTGTTTTTTGTTATTCTTTCCTTCTAAAAGATTCTTTGATGATTTATGGCAAACTTCTTTCATGACCTTTTACTCTTTTCTTCGTATTGGAAGTCACACTTTAAATTTGATGAAAAATGCAGGTTACTATTCTGATGTTTTTAATCAGTCCCAAATTCAAAATAGAAAATCTAAATTTTTTCTTGTTATTCTTTCCTTCTAAAAGATTCTTTGATGATTTATGGCAAACTTCTTTCATGACCTTTTACTCTTTTCTTCGTATTGGAAGTCACAATTTAAATTTGATGAAAAATGCAGGTTACTATTCAGATGTTTTGAATCAGTCCCAAAATTCAAAATAGAAAATCTAAATTGTTTGTTGTTATTCTTTCCTTCTAAAAGATTCTTTGATGATGTATGGCAAACTTCTTTCATGACCTTTTACTCTTTTCTTCGTATTGGAAGTCACAATTTAAATTTGATGAAAAATGCAGGTTACTATTCAGATGTTTTGAATCAGTCCCAAATTCAAAATAGAAAATCTAAATCGTTTGTTGTTATTCTTTCCTTCTAAAAGATTCTTTGATGATGTATGGCAAACTTCTTTCATGACCTTTTACTCTTTTCTTCGTATTGGAAGTCACAATTTAAATTTGATGAAAAATGCAGGTTACTATTCAGATGTTTTGAATCAGTCCCAAATTCAAAATAGAAAATCTAAATCGTTTGTTGTTATTCTTTCCTTCTAAAAGATTCTTTGATGATGTATGGCAAACTTCTTTCATGACCTTTTACTCTTTTCTTCGTATTGGAAGTCACAATTTAAATTTGATGAAAAATGCAGGTTACTATTCAGATGTTTTGAATCAGTCCCCAAATTCAAAATAGAAAATCTAAATTGTTTGTTGTTATTCTTTCCTTCTAAAAGATTCTTTGATGATGTATGGCAAACTTCTTTCATGACCTTTTACTCTTTTCTTCGTGCTGTAAGTAACAATTTTAATTTGATGAAAAATGCAGGTTACTATTCTGATGTTTTGAATCAGTCCCAAAATCAAAATAGAAAATCTAAATCGTTTGTTGTTATTCTTTCCTTCTAAAAGATTCTTTGATGATGTATGGCAAACTTCTTTCATGACCTTTTACTCTTTTCTTCGTGTTGGAAGTCACACTTTAAATTTGATGAAAAATGCAGGTTACTATTCTGATGTTTTGAATCAGTCCCAAATTCAAAATAGAAAATCTAAAT
This sequence comes from Aurelia coerulea, assembly GCA_039566865.1. NCBI lineage: Eukaryota > Metazoa > Cnidaria > Scyphozoa > Semaeostomeae > Ulmaridae > Aurelia > Aurelia coerulea. The sequence goes on along the minus strand of CM076953.1, from coordinate 21,538,384 downwards.
GGTTTCTTGTTATTCTTCCTTCTAAAAGATTCTTTGATGATTTATGGCAAACTTCTTTCATGACCTTTTACTCTTTTCTTCGTATTGGAAGTAACAATTTAAATTTGATGAAAAATGCAGGTTACTATTCAGATGTTATGAATCAGTCCCAAAATTCAAAATAGAAAATCTAAATTGCTTGTTGTTATTCTTTCCTTCTAAAAGATTCTTTGATGATTTATGGCAAACTTCTTTCATGACCTTTTACTCTTTTCTTCGTGCTGTAAGTAACAATTTTAATTTGATGAAAAATGCAGGTTACTATTCTGATGTTTTGAATCAGTCCCAAATTCAAAATAGAAAATCTAAATTGTTTTTTGTTATTCTTTCCTTCTAAAAGATTCTTTGATGATTTATGGCAAACTTCTTTCATGACCTTTTACTCTTTTCTTCGTATTGGAAGTCACACTTTAAATTTGATGAAAAATGCAGGTTACTATTCAGATGTTTTGAATCAGTCCCAAATTCAAAATAGAAAATCTAAATTGTTTTTTGTTATTCTTTCCTTCTAAAAGATTCTTTGATGATGTATGGCAAACTTCTTTCATGACCTTTTACTCTTTTCTTCGTGTTGTAAGTCACACTTTAAATTTGATGAAAAATGCAGGTTACTATTCAGATGTTTTGAATCAGTCCCCAAATTCAAAATAGAAAATCTAAATTGTTTTTTGTTATTCTTTCCTTCTAAAAGATTCTTTGATGATGTATGGCAAACTTCTTTCATGACCTTTTACTCTTTTCTTCGTGCTGTAAGTAACAATTTTAATTTGATGAAAAATGCAGGTTACTATTCTGATGTTTTGAATCAGTCCCAAATTCAAAATAGAAAATCTAAATCGTTTTTGTTATTCTTTCCTTCTAAAAGATTCTTTGATGATTTATGGCAAACTTCTTTCATGACCTTTTACTCTTTTCTTCGTGTTGGAAGTCACACTTTAAATTTGATGAAAAATGCAGGTTACTATTCAGATGTTTTGAATCAGTCCCCAAATTCAAAATAGAAAATCTAAATTGTTTGTTTGTTATTCTTTCCTTCTAAAAGATTCTTTGATGATGTATGGCAAACTTCTTTCATGACCTTTTACTCTTTTCTTCGTGTTGTAAGTCACACTTTAAATTTGATGAAAAATGCAGGTTACTATTCAGATGTTTTGAATCAGTCCCAAAATTCAAAATAGAAAATCTAAATCGTTTGTTGTTATTCTTTCCTTCTAAAAGATTCTTTGATGATTTATGGCAAACTTCTTTCATGACCTTTTACTCTTTTCTTCGTGTTGTAAGTCACACTTTAAATTTGATGAAAAATGCAGGTTACTATTCTGATGTTTTGAATCAGTCCCAAATTCAAAATAGAAAATCTAAATTGTTTGTTGTTATTCTTTCCTTCTAAAAGATTCTTTGATGATTTATGGCAAACTTCTTTCATGACCTTTTACTCTTTTCTTCGTGTTGTAAGTAACAATTTAAATTTGATGAAAAATGCAGGTTACTATTCAGATGTTTTGAATCAGTCCCCAAATTCAAAATAGAAAATCTAAATTGTTTTTTGTTATTCTTTCCTTCTAAAAGATTCTTTGATGATTTATGGCAAACTTCTTTCATGACCTTTTACTCTTTTCTTCGTGCTGTAAGTAACAATTTAAATTTGATGAAAAATGCAGGTTACTATTCTGATGTTTTTAATCAGTCCCCAAATTCAAAATAGAAAATCTAAATTGTTTTTTGTTATTCTTTCCTTCTAAAAGATTCTTTGATGATTTATGGCAAACTTCTTTCATGACCTTTTACTCTTTTCTTCGTGTTGTAAGTCACACTTTAAATTTGATGAAAAATGCAGGTTACTATTCAGATGTTTTGAATCAGTCCCCAAATTCAAAATAGAAAATCTAAATTGTTTGTTGTTATTCTTTCCTTCTAAAAGATTCTTTGATGATGTATGGCAAACTTCTTTCATGACCTTTTACTCTTTTCTTCGTATTGGAAGTCACACTTTAAATTTGATGAAAAATGCAGGTTACTATTCAGATGTTTTGAATCAGTCCCAAATTCAAAATAGAAAATCTAAATTGCTTTTTGTTATTCTTTCCTTCTAAAAGATTCTTTGATGATGTATGGCAAACTTCTTTCATGACCTTTTACTCTTTTCTTCGTGTTGTAAGTCACACTTTAAATTTGATGAAAAATGCAGGTTACTATTCAGATGTTTTGAATCAGTCCCAAATTCAAAATAGAAAATCTAAATTGTTTTTTGTTATTCTTTCCTTCTAAAAGATTCTTTGATGATTTATGGCAAACTTCTTTCATGACCTTTTACTCTTTTCTTCGTGTTGTAAGTAACAATTTAAATTTGATGAAAAATGCAGGTTACTATTCTGATGTTTTGAATCAGTCCCCAAATTCAAAATAGAAAATCTAAATCGTTTTTTGTTATTCTTTCCTTCTAAAAGATTCTTTGATGATTTATGGCAAACTTCTTTCATGACCTTTTACTCTTTTCTTCGTGTTGTAAGTCACACTTTAAATTTGATGAAAAATGCAGGTTACTATTCAGATGTTTTGAATCAGTCCCAAATTCAAAATAGAAAATCTAAATCGTTTGTTGTTATTCTTTCCTTCTAAAAGATTCTTTGATGATGTATGGCAAACTTCTTTCATGACCTTTTACTCTTTTCTTCGTGTTGTAAGTAACACTTTAAATTTGATGAAAAATGCAGGTTACTATTCAGATGTTTTGAATCAGTCCCAAAATTCAAAATAGAAAATCTAAATCGTTTGTTGTTATTCTTTCCTTCTAAAAGATTCTTTGATGATTTATGGCAAACTTCTTTCATGACCTTTTACTCTTTTCTTCGTGTTGTAAGTAACAATTTAAATTTGATGAAAAATGCAGGTTACTATTCTGATGTTTTGAATCAGTCCCAAATTCAAAATAGAAAATCTAAATCGTTTGTTGTTATTCTTTCCTTCTAAAAGATTCTTTGATGATTTATGGCAAACTTCTTTCATGACCTTTTACTCTTTTCTTCGTGTTGTAAGTAACAATTTAAATTTGATGAAAAATGCAGGTTACTATTCAGATGTTTTGAATCAGTCCCAAATTCAAAATAGAAAATCTAAATTGTTTGTTGTTATTCTTTCCTTCTAAAAGATTCTTTGATGATGTATGGCAAACTTCTTTCATGACCTTTTACTCTTTTCTTCGTGTTGTAAGTCACACTTTAAATTTGATGAAAAATGCAGGTTACTATTCAGATGTTTTGAATCAGTCCCCAAATTCAAAATAGAAAATCTAAATCGTTTGTTGTTATTCTTTCCTTCTAAAAGATTCTTTGATGATTTATGGCAAACTTCTTTCATGACCTTTTACTCTTTTCTTCGTGCTGCTGTAAGTCACACTTTAAATTTGATGAAAAATGCAGGTTACTATTCAGATGTTTTGAATCAGTCCCAAAATTCAAAATAGAAAATCTAAATCGTTTTTGTTATTCTTTCCTTCTAAAAGATTCTTTGATGATGTATGGCAAACTTCTTTCATGACCTTTTACTCTTTTCTTCGTGCTGTAAGTAACACTTTAAATTTGATGAAAAATGCAGGTTACTATTCAGATGTTTTGAATCAGTCCCAAATTCAAAATAGAAAATCTAAATTGTTTGTTTGTTATTCTTTCCTTCTAAAAGATTCTTTGATGATGTATGGCAAACTTCTTTCATGACCTTTTACTCTTTTCTTCGTGTTGTAAGTAACAATTTAAATTTGATGAAAAATGCAGGTTACTATTCAGATGTTTTGAATCAGTCCCCAAATTCAAAATAGAAAATCTAAATTGCTTTTTGTTATTCTTTCCTTCTAAAAGATTCTTTGATGATGTATGGCAAACTTCTTTCATGACCTTTTACTCTTTTCTTCGTGTTGTAAGTAACAATTTAAATTTGATGAAAAATGCAGGTTACTATTCAGATGTTTTTAATCAGTCCCAAATTCAAAATAGAAAATCTAAATTGTTTTTTGTTATTCTTTCCTTCTAAAAGATTCTTTGATGATTTATGGCAAACTTCTTTCATGACCTTTTACTCTTTTCTTCGTATTGGAAGTCACACTTTAAATTTGATGAAAAATGCAGGTTACTATTCAGATGTTTTGAATCAGTCCCAAATTCAAAATAGAAAATCTAAATCGTTTGTTGTTATTCTTCCTTCTAAAAGATTCTTTGATGATTTATGGCAAACTTCTTTCATGACCTTTTACTCTTTTCTTCGTATTGGAAGTCACACTTTAAATTTGATGAAAAATGCAGGTTACTATTCAGATGTTTTGAATCAGCATTGTTTTTTTGTTATTCTTTCCTTCTGAATTGTTTTGATGATTTATGCCAACATCTGGCGTCGAAGTTCATCAGCCACTGGTCTTGTAATCATTTTGTGCTTACTAAAAAGATTACGAATTTAAACCCATCATCAAGAACGATATGATAGGCTAACTGCTTGAATGTTAACCTCACATTTTCAAATCCTATACAGCTGAAACATAGCTTTCGTTCTAAGCCGTAAGATCCTTTTAGACTTTGGTTGATTTAAATGTTTGCAGGGATCTTAAACTGACTTTGGGTGTCTATATTTTCTCGTCTTTTGTTATCATTAACTTTCTTCTTGCGGATTTGTCGCAGAATGGTCTTTTCTACCAGACAGCTAGACATTAGGGGAGTTTCATTCCAGCCAAAACCAGAGAATATCAGCCGCTCCATTCGAATTTGCGGAATTCGTTATCTAAGCTGAATGTCAGAGTGTCACTCAACAACAGATGTCCAATTTATCTGGAAAACAGAACGAGGAATGGAGCGAGAAATTAAATAGAACTAAAGAGGCATTTGCCAAATCGTTGATCAGTTTTTCGTCCGATGTGGGAATACCAGGGGCGGGCAAGTACTGTAACATGTTTGACCCCATGTTTGTCCAGAGGAACTGGAAAAAATAACCAGTTCTTTTATCAATAAGCACGACTTTCCTGCCCAAAACAACCAGTTTTTGGGACAAAGGTGAAATTTGAATATCAATCTTCCTATTCCATCAGTTTGTCCAAAATCAAGTTTTCTAACCTATCTAATCAAAATCCGGAAGTTTATCTGTAAGCTGGTTTTCCCTTTGTCCCCCAAATTTCAGCAGAAAAGACCAGTATTTCAAATTTTCACGTAAGCGGTTCTACCTTTGTCCACCAAATTTACGGAAAAAGGACCAGAAATTCCAATTTTTCACTAAAGCGGTTCTACCTTTGTCCGGCAAATTTCCGAAAAAAAGGCCAGAATTTCTAATTTTTCATCAAAGCGGTCCTATCATTGTCTGGCAACCGCTTTTGGGACACATGTATTTTCATATCTATAATTACCACTTGCTTTCGAAAACAGTAGTTGGTCGAAACTAGCGGTTTTTGGGACAAACATCGTCAATGATACATAATGTTAAAATTGTCCTCCAAATTGAAGAAAAATAACAGCGGAAATTTGCCATCAAAAACGACCAGTTTTTGGGACGAAGGTGGTGCAAAATTATTTCATGAACTACCGGTTCTCGGACAAAGGTAGGAACATCGTTACCAGTGGGAGCATAGGTTCCAAATCTTTAACTTGGCGAAAGAAAGTGGGTGTAAAATTCAATGACCTATTTCTTCTGATTGAATGGCTTGAAAGAAACTTTAGATACTTATCTATAATTCTACCGTTGGACTTTTCAAAAATTTTGAATATTTTTGGAAATTACGGTGTATCTTACATTTCAACTCATTTGAGGATGTGACGTCATCAAATTTCTAAATCATAAACCAGATGAGTGACAGACTTTTGCTTGATACCATATTGTAGGCATTCACAAACTATGGTGTTCTTCGAAATTATTTCATGTCACGTCAAACAGTTTAGAAATTACGATGGTTTTAAGTTTTCTTGAAAATTTTTCTTGAATTCTTGAAAAAGAAGGAAACTATCGAAGATTTCAGAAAATTCCAACGGTAGAGTTATAGAGAATTAGCTGAAGTCTCTTTGAAGTCACTGAGTTCAAAGAAATAGGTCACTCAATTTTACACCAGCCTTTTTAAAGATTTGGAACCAATGCTACCAGTGTGACATGCCTGCCCTTGGAATACGGGGTGAGTTGACGATAAGCGATCCCTGTTTGAAAGGCCATTGCTCGCCGGACACCAAGACGGTAATATTGGCAAATATATTATTTGATGGTGGACATGCTCAAATCCATTTTGAAATTTACCTGACTAAAACTGGCCACTCCGTTTTGAAATTGTAAGGGATTTTCTCGAGAGAGCCCCTCCAAGAAATCTTCCAAGCAGGCCTGAGATCATGACTAGATTTTGCTAATATTTCTGCCTTCAACACGGTTTGCCATGTTCTATCCTCTTGGGGAGATCAAATGGCCTGGAATGATGTTGTTATGCTCCCAGGGATGAAATTCATCCTCCCAAAGGGATAACACTTTCTAAAGCACGTAAAATCATTGCTATAAGGCTGGAAATTTGGTCGTGATCTTAGGCCTGTTTTCAGGGTTTCTTGAATGAGCTTTCTGCAGAGAATCCCTCATATTTTCAGAAAGGAGTGGCCGATTTCAGTCAGGTAAATTTGAAATTTGTTTGAAAATGTCCATTATTGAATAATGTACTTGCCAATTTTATTGCCTTGATATCAAGGGAGCTGTGGCCTTTTAAAAGGGGATCGTTTTTTTTTCTGTCTCACCCTGTATGTTTCTCGATTTAGGCCAAAATATGAGCTGGGTTATGGGTCTTTTTTGGATAATTCAGATTTCGCTTGCTGGCTATGTGCAATGTTTATAGGGCCTAATTTATTCCTTTGATCTAAAGAGTCAGTCAACGTAACAGAACGGGACGACATTGCTGAGATGTGAAACAACTTTCTGAAATACAGAGCGACCTTGCAAAGATTACAATACTGAAATGCAAATCAGCTTTGTTAACAAAAAGCCTGCCTTGCATTTACTTTTTTAGCTCAATTTCTACCGTGTGTCCCAAAAAGTAGTCCTGTTTGAAAAATCAACAAAAATTGATTACACGGCCGATCTTCAATTTTCTTTCTTTTCAAGTAGATCTTGGACCAAATTTTTTTCCAATATATAGCTGATCTTGTAATTAGTTTAGAAAGTAGCAAATTTAGCTCTTTTCAGGGCTACCTGGTTTTGAATCGTACTGCAAAAAAGATCTGATGATTGCCAGATCAATATCTTTGTGCACGTAAAGCTTCTAGGTTGGGTATAAATAACAGAAAGAAATGCACATTATCATTGGGGACTTCAATGATGATAAAAAATTTGAAAATTTTGACTCTGAGGCAAGATTAAGTATTTTGCTTAAAAACTATAGCTGAAAATAAGGTTTTCAACGCGTAAATTTTCTACCTAGCTGTATCAAAAGCAAACATTTTATCATCTATGAATATTTTTAAGGTCTTTGACAAAGCAAATCGAAAAGAAAATTTTATCAAAGGTTTGATAATAAATTTTTGGTGATTTTTTTAAACAGGAGTACTTTGGTTTTGGGACACCCGGTACTTCGTCATTTTCATTTCATAGTTTATTATTTAGCCATGGTAGCCCCGTGAGTTTCAGCATACTGCTTTACAGGGGACTATGCAGAAAGGCTACAACGTGTTAACCTAAGTTGCAAATTTTGTTTTCAAAATTAGGCCCCGTTCACACTGCTCCGTTTTTGTTAGTATCCTTTTTTGTGGCATCCAAGTTACCCGTTCACATTGCTCCGTTTTTGTACAAAAACGTAGGGAAAAACATCCGTTTTTGTCCGTTCACATTGATCCGCCTGACAGCAAATACGGAGAGAAAAACCTCCGTTTTTGTGCGTTCGCATTGCTCCGTTTTCGTGAAACTCATTGTTGAATATTGGAGCGTTTTCATAAACCTCCGTTTTTGTGGATATCCACTTTTGATAGCGTTTTCGAAAACCTCCGTTTTTGTGGCGTTTTTGTGCGGACCAGTGTGAACGCTTTCACACGAACGGAGGTTTTTCTCTCCGTTTTTGAACAAAAACAGAGCAGTGTGAACGGGGCCTTAGTTAGCAATAAATATAGATAAAAATATCCATAACAGATTTAAACGAAGTTGGATACAAGAAAAGTAAAAACAGCCCTCTACGATTTCTAGTTTGACCTCTGATAAATAATTTTGAAACGATTTTGAATGATTTCATAAATTGATGGCCATTTCAGTTTTTTGATCAGACTAGCTGTTGAAACAAATTTGAAATTCTGGCAGCTCGATTTTCCAATTTTTGGAGGGTCTACGTGATAGAGTACATGGAGCATTTGCTGAAGTGTCGTTTTCATTCCGAAAATGACCACGGGGAACCAAACAGCTCAATGTTTGATTGGTCAACACTGATCGTGTTCAGGAAATTCTACCATAATCCTTTGCGTTTGAGCGAATATCGATTGATTTGATTGGTAGATTAATCATGAAACGCAGAGGATCAGTTTTGGAAAATTCCCTGACTCCATCTCTTGCACAATCGTCCATTGTTCTTTGAACAATGTCACGAAACAGCATTGCGAATAGAACCAATTTATAAGAGGAAGGCCTCCTACCGTTCCTTTCTCCATTCTGCGTTTTGCGTGCCAACAGGTGCCTCTGGAAACAAGGTGAGCTTGTATATGCTTGGCTATGTGGGCGTTTCCACTTCTCTTTAAATTTTAGATACGTAGATAATGGCTACAGTAAGGTTTGATAAGGAGAATGGGTGTCTGAAAGGTCCATAGATAGTGAACTTTATCGATGAATTAATACGCATGATGTATTATGTCCTGAGTAAGATTTGGAAATTTGGAAACGATCAAAGCAAACTCAGGCGAAATTGGTCAGACGGGGCAGGTAGCTTAACCATTGGGGACCGTGTGCTTTTAACGATCTAAGCTATTGCCTAACTAAAATTGTTAAGGTTTGTATCGTTAGAATAGATAATTAGGGTTAATTTAAGATCATGTGCCATTTCTGAAAATTTTCCAATGTCATGTGATCAAAGATGTTACAGAAGTGCTAAAATTGCCTAATAGGTTCAATAATTTTTGACATGTACGCTGCACTGACATTACTAGTTGTAAGGAGCATTTGAAAAGCTTTCGAATGACTTGGTTTTTGCGTTTTGGATAAATTTGCAAAAATATTATGACGCCATTGTTTATGACGTTGAATTCTGAAAAGGATGAATTGTCTTTGATCATCATCATCATCACCATCATCATCATCATCATCATCATCATCATCATCATCATCATCATCATCATCATCATCATCATCATCATCATCATCATCATCATCATCATCATCATCATCATCATTATCATCAGCTATTTATTATGCAGGGGGCATAAACAGAAAGATAAACTTGCTCCAAGTAGGCCCGAATAAAATAACGAACGAGACTTGGAACAAGTCTAACAGAAAGATGGCTATTGCAGCTAATTCAAGCCTACTGTACACAAACAATTTCTACGATACATAAATCATAACATTGATTACAGGGCGAATACAGAAAAGTATATCATGCTAGGTACCCAGCCTGTGGGTATATATACTTCGCAAAGCCTGTAGTTGCATTTGTCACCATTCCATCAACTATGTTTGAATGCTAAAATTTTGATAAAAACAACTCCTGGAAATAGATTGGCTGGCTTACAGTATTTGTATGGAGCAGAGCAGTGCTATGATGATATGCTTTCCCTCCTTGTCTTCGCCTTTCGGGACTGGGTCGACTGATGGGCCTAATATTTTGGCGAAGGGAATGAGAAAACAGGAGGAACATCATAACAGCGGGAACGACGATAAGAACGAGAACTAAGGTTGTAAAAGACTGACTTCAGATCAAGAAATTCTTGATACTGTTTATGGTATGCACATTGAATTTAATTAATTATCAATTCAGTTAGTGCCATGTTTGCAAACATATATTGCTGATGAAAATTAGAGACATGTGGATGAAGAAATGTCTTCATTACTTGACAAAATGGTCTTCACAAGAACATGGCGAGTTTATTTTGCCTATATTTTTGAGAAGTAAAAAGGATGGATCTTTTCCCAATGTTTTAAATCTTCAAAAGCTGAATAAATTTGTTACTATCATCAATTCTACAAGCATACGCTGTAAACCTGTGGTGGATCTAGAAACGGAAATATAGCACCTTAAGGGCCTTTACGATAGATATATGACAACCTGGCAATGTGAAAGCAATTTGGCCTTGATGCCTCTATTCGAAAGTAGCAACTGGTTTTTGCAGTTTTTAACCAAACGATAACTACGCAAGACAAGAAAAGCTACAAAGAAGAGCTACGACTTGTTTGGTAAGTATAAGATAATTGACATTTTGCAAAATTGCACAAATTTGTTGGGGAAACAAGATACGCTTTGTCCTAGGAAACTTATGTTTGCCCCGTGCACTTGGGTTAAAGCTCATGCGCAGTAGCGTTTTGTGGTTGAAGCTCTGACGGGCGCATGCGCTTTAACCCATTGCACGGGGGGGGGGACAAATGAGTTTCCTCGGACCACGTGTATCTCTTCTCCCCAACGAAAATAGTGTTGAACACTGCGAGTTTCTTGTCTGAATCGAAAGAGGAAAGCTTGGATGATTTATAGAATACACGATTACGCAAAGATGGCGGCAAGGAACTTTTTACCAAGATGCCTATCGTTCTTTAGCGAAGGCATCTTGGTAGAAAGTTCCTCGCTGCTATGTTGAGCATAATCATCTTCAGCGTGTCTGGCAGTGTGCCTATATAAATATTAGTTGCATGCACACTTGTTGAAACTGCTGACAAAATGCTGACATGCATGCAGCTTTTCGATGATTCAATTGGTTTAAACTAAGTCTGTTTCTAACTGATCACATGAAAAACATTGGACTTCAGACTGCGTTGGAAGTCGTCCAATTACCCAATACTCAACCTCGTATTTGCAGGAAAGCTGATCACATGAATCACGTGAATACACAGGAAAATATCACATGTTGCTAAATATCCCCCCAGAAGCATGTTACTTACATGGACACATTGCCTTTAAAGGGGCTCCGTCGTCAAACGTAAACAAATCCGTAAACTCGCACGTGTCGGGGATTATCTATTGTTCATCCATTGTTCTCTGCAGTTGTGAGTAATTGTATTTAACGTCCCTAGCCTGCGAAAGTCTCGAGATGACTTGTTTCCAGCAGGGGACACGGGTTATACACAACCGTTCACTTTTTAGGCACATACACTTGCTATTCTCGCAAGGTATGGGTTTCTGCGCTTGGCGCAGGGGGGCCCATCAGGGCGACCCCGGTCCTTCCTCTCGATGTGACCACACCTCGTGATTCCTTTTGCCTTTGCCTGGAATTACAGAGAGTTAGCAGCTCTCCTCACACTTTCGCAGCAAGTATGACCCTGGTGGGATTCGAACCCACGACCTTGCGGTTGTGAGTCCGGCGCCTTAACCACTGGGCCAACCTCGCAGGTTTGTTTGGTAGCTTCACCCAAGCCACCAAAAAGGACCCCTTAAAAACCCACTTCTATCCGAGCAATCGTAGAAGATATGAATGTTTGGCTTGTTCCTTAGTGAAGTACAATGATTAATGCCCAAACAGCAATTTTCATTTCAAAAAACTGAAAAATCATTGTTTTGTTTATACGAAAATCCCGTGTTTTATTCAAGTGATACAGGATCACCAATTTGTAATTGTGTAAAAGAAAGTCAAAAAACCACGAGATGCTTGCCCCAAAAATCACTTTCCCTTTTGGGAAGTTTGGATCCCCATTTGGAAGGCCATGACTGCTCCCTTCAATATCAAAGCAATAATAATGTTTACATTTTGACGACGGAGCCCCTTTCAGCGATTTTTTCGTTTTTTCCGTAACTTGCTTTTATTCAAGAGATCATGCGCCCGATGTGCGCACAGGATAAGAGTACAGCCGAACATGCAATCATATGTAATTGTGTAAAAGAAAGTCGTTTTGGTGAAAATGATGAGAGGAAGGTAGTGGGCCACGAGATAGATAGACTTGCCCCAAGTCTATCTCTTCAATCCGTCTTACTGTTCCCTTTTGGGAAGTTCCTGGATCCACCATTCCAAAAGGGATTGGACTGAAGACTGAAGAGATAGACTTGGGGCAAGTCTACGAGATTGACGAAACATAAATCCAAACGATGTTTTTTAGCGCCAAGCGCTTGGATCGCATAAGTAGAAAAGACCTGGTCAAGTCCGCGACCCCTCAAGTGGTGCGGCTCTGACCTGGGATCAAACCTGGCCTGCTTGACTGTTTTGCCCATGGGTGGTTAGACACTGCTGGTGTGCTTCTATGGAGGAGCGCTGGATAATATGTATCTGCGGAGGAAATGTTTTATAGCGCTGCGGAGGAGATATCGAAAGAACGAAAATATGAAAATGAATCTCTTCTCTTTCTTTCTTCTCTCTTCGAGTTTCTTCTCTCTTTCTTCTCTCTTCGCTGCCTTTCGTTCTTTCGATATCTCCTCCGCAGTGCTAGGAAGCATTTCCTCTGCAGATACATATTACCCAGCGCTCCTCCATAGAAACACACCAGCAGTGTCTAACTACCCATGTCTTGTTTGCAAAATCAGAGAATTACACTTCTGCGCAACAAGAGCAGATTTTGTAATACAATAGCAAAAGTTGCGTTTGATTGACACCTCAATTCAAAGCGATTAGCGACTGCAGACAAAGGAAATTCTCTCAACCAATAATTCAAAACAAACAAAGCCGCAAAAGTTTCCCCAAAACTGGTAGGGCAAACTCTCGCCTTGGTGCAAGCGAAAGATGGTTTTTAAGGGGAGTTATGTGCTTATAGCGAAAGAAGAAGGGTAGATCTAAAGTTCTGTCGCTTAGATTATGTTTATTTGATTCAGGAGCGGAGCAGAAGGCATTGTAATTCTCGCGTCTTTAGGGATTAAAATGAAACGATTACAAAACAGCTCCTAAATCAAATAAACATAATCTAAGCCACAGAACTTTAGATTTACCCTTCTTCTTTCGCTATAAGCACATAACTTCTCTTAAAAACCACCTTTCGCTTGCACAAGGCGAGAGTTTGCCCTACCAGTTTTGGGGAAACTTTTGCGGCTTTGTTTGTTTTGAATTACTGGCTGAGAGAATTTCCTTTGTCTGCATCCGCTAATCGCTTTGAATTGAGGTGTCAATCAAACGCAACTTTTGCTATTGTATTACAAAATCTGCTCTTGTTCTTCTGCGCCACAACACCTTCAAGTTAATTTGACTTTCTATTAAGAGAAATAGTCAGTCAAGTGATCATAAATGATTAACAATCTAAATGACAAAAATGAAACATTCAAACTGATCAATACCAATGAAGACCCAGGCAACATTTTATCTATTGCAAGATATTTAATAGCCTGTGGACAGGCCAAAAAGGCCTTTTTTTATTTTTTTGGTCTGTCCACAGGCTAGATATTGAAAAGAAGCATTTAAAGCAGAATGGAAATTAGATAAGGAAGGTTTAATCTCTCTGTCCATTCACCCCACACTTCGTTCATTCGTTCTTACTGTTCGCGTTTTGTTTTCACTTGGTTATAACTTATGTTTGTAGATTTAAGAAGAGAACTTTTTATTGAGGAGAAATAACAATATCCCAAAATAGAAACTAGCTGTTAATATTGTTAAGTAAGTGCTGCTCTCATTTTTGCTAATGAGGTACACTCTATTGGAAAGAACTGCCCTGAGGCGTTTTGTGCCTTGCATTCAAGGTACTGAGTTGGTTTTGAGAAAAAGAGAGAAGGGAATCAAAGAAGTCCAACTGGTCCGCGTGTGGTTTTTTCCGTTTCGCCTCATATTACTGAACATTATTGACATGTGCTGAACTGCTGACCACCTGACCACAAGAGATATAACCGCCCTGTGCTAATGAGATCCTAACCATCTTAGGAGTATCAATTTTAGGAATTGATTTAAGCTGAAAGTAAATGAAAATGTGAAAGTGTTAAAAGCGTGGATCCTTTTAAGGTTTGATGACCTTATAATAGAAGTGATGACTAGCCGTCTCCTGTCTAAATATTTTCCATCCATTCACGAGGTTTAAATTTACTTTGCGCCCGAAGTAATCAAAAATCTTCTGCGATTAAGTAAATGGATTCTATAGTAAATAACAGTTCATTTTCTGTATATTTGTACACCGTCTTTGTTCTTATTAAATTCCATATGTATTAGATGATCGAATTCTATATGCTTATCTCTTCCGTGTGGACATTTTCAAACATCTCCTGTTACACTTATAGTAATTGCTTTTCTTGCCGTAAAACCAGATGAAAAGGTCTCTGTCTCTTTCTCTGAAACATGCACTTCCCCATGCTAACAGAAAGGCGTTTTTATTTGCAGTCTCGGACTGGTCCACTGCAGGGAAGACAGGAAAGCTCTCAAAGCGCTCTTGCGAACGACAGAAGTTGATATCTGTATGGAGACCTTTGATATAAAATATACTTGCGGTGGGCTCATAGCAAGAAAGTTGTAACAAATTTCAAACCAAACGAAGTCGTTTGGGATAGGCCGAATATTTTCTGCTCGCTTCCATATGTACGTATGATAATGAACTCTTGTTTTCTTTCGGTAACGCTACTGCAAATGTGCCCTTCTTTTTCCCACTATGCTGGCCTTCTCAACCAAGAACGCTGGGACCTCGGGGGGGTAACTTAATAGGTTTGAGGTATGGGGACGTGCCATTATTTAGGGGTACCTTTTTTCTGAAAAGTGCGGAATTATGGGTATCATTTTCAGAAGTATGTGCGGAATTATGGGTATCATTTCAGAAGTATGTGCGGAATTATGGGTACCATTTGAAGAAACATGCAGACTTTTGGGTATCATTCTGAAGAAATATTGCAGAATTATTAGGAGGCAAGTTTAGCGCCTGGGGGTGGAAGCCCTGGAGGTGCCTAAAGCCAAGGATGGGTATGTGTGAACCCCAGTTGGTCTGATTTCTACCCCCTCCTAGTCTTGGGTATCCTTTTCACATAATTCAATAATGCACCAGTTTTGGGTATGGTTTCTACAATCCACCCAGTTTTGGACATGTTTCTCATTCAAACAAGATATAACCAAGGTGTACAAGAAAAATTCACCTGGGTAAAGATATGTTTGTGAGATATGCTGTGTGTGTATGTACATGTACCAAGCCAGGTACTAAAGCTATTTTAGACTATTTTTCGAGCCATTACATAAAAGTACATCATACAAGTCTTCATACCACCAAACAGCGCTAGACTATATCATGTTCATGTATAAATAAGGTAGGCAACTAACTAACTTGGCCTTGCCCTTTATGAGCTTTTATGTGTGCTAGCACTATCATCATTCGCACTTCTCATACAGAACATGCATTAATCTGTTTGTTTGTCAGGTGGTGGAGATTAGAACGGCTAGTAGTCGTTCTAAATAAATCTAATCTTACCTGCCAGTTGATTGTGTCACATTGCTCTTCTTTCTTCTCTATATCTCATCACATTATCAACTTTCATATTATTTGCATTAGGCCATCATGGCAATGTGTTGTTGTTGTTCTATGATAAAACAACAACAGCAACAACACAGGAACATGATGGCCTTTAACAAATACAAAATGAAAATTGAGCTGAGTGAGAGAAGAGATGTGAACAATGTGACACAATTAACTGGCAGGTAAGATTGAATTTTATTGAATTTAAAACTAGGAGTGCCAGTGGCATGATTTCACATCCTATTTTGAAATTATTTTCATCTATTGCTCATCATTTGATCATTGATGATCGGAACTGGACTGGACCATAAATAAGGCTTGTGATGTGAATCATTTTTTATCAACATTCAAAAATTCAACTTCACTACTACTTCACTTATGACTTGAGTTTAACATCAAACGGTTTGCTGTAGCTCAATAATATCTCAAAACTAATTCAAACATTTTTGCAAAATACTGTCTGACACTTAACCTGTACCCTGTATATACAGTAGCTTTTAACCATTTTACCTCTGCATGCAGACCGCAGACCCCATCTCTCCATTAGATGTGCAGGACCTGATACTGAGCTATACTGAGTGATCTAAATTAAAAAATTTCAAAGCATACTCTTTCATATGGCTTAAAAATTCTTTTTAGAATGAAAAGAATTTTTTCAAAATTCTGAAGAAGTCTCGAATCATTTTATTGACGATGCGCAAAGGCCTGTATTGTAAGGCAATGGTATGTGCACCATCATCAATTTTAAGTGCAGAAAAAGCCAGGGGAGGTCAGTTTGAGAGAGATATTTGTTTGTTTGCCTTTTTGTGGTTTATAAAAGACACTGGTTTGAAAGTTCCAGTTTTGGGTATGGTTATTTCAATATAATCTGCAGTTTTGGGTATCACTTTTGTCATAAGCCATCCAGTTTTTGGGTAATGTTTTGTTTGCACCTTCGCACATACACGTCCTTGACTTTAGGCACCTCCACCCCCGGGTTTAACAGGGTTTCAGTCAGAACTGAAAACTCTTTGGACTAAAAGAGAAATGTTGCCCTTAAAACATATACTTAGATTTTACCGTACCCTCTTTACCACATTAACTATCATATAGGTGAAAGTGAAGTTGCGGTTTTTTGCATTGTTCTTTGCCATGCGGAATTATGGGCCAAGTCTTCATCATTTTGCGGAATTATGGGCCATGTTTTCATCAGGTTTGCGGAATTATGGGTCACATTTTTTCAGATATGTGCGGAATTATGGGTCCAAATTCTGAACCAAAATGGCACGTCCCCGTCCAAAACTAGGGTCAGTTACCCCCCCCCCGAGGCTGGGACCCTGTGGGACCCTGGATACGCTGCTGCAAATTCGGTATATCCTACGTAGCAACTTCCCACCTAAGTTAGTTTGCATGTGAAGAGAAATGGGACTTTAAATCGCAACTGAACCTGAAGCGTTCATGGCCCTTCCCGGTGATTGGTGAAGACCTACTACCGCAGTCTGCCCCCGAGTCTGCCCGCGTTTGACTCTGCTCCTTGCAGAACAGCTTTGAATGCGTTTGAAATTTAGCACATCTACATATATGATCAGTAAAGCCCCTGTGGGACAAAATCAGTGGAAACATATGTCAAGTAGAGACTCCCTAAGAGAGGTATGGGTTTCCACGTTCACTAACTATTTTCAAAAAATCTCCCGTGAAAAAATTGAAGTGTTGCTACCCAGTTCTTTAGAAATAGTTCCCCAAAAATTGTTGGTTTTATATGCCCTGGGTGGAGGCGCCCAAAATTGAGGACGGGTATGTGCGAAGGTGCAAGCAAAATATTGCTGCGTGCCTTCAAAGGACCTTGGGTGGAAATTGCCATGATCGTATAATCTACTCATAAAGCGCGTGCGTCGCAGATGCGTCAGCCCACTTTGCCGGGCCAGCCCGGTCTTCAATCAATTACATGAGAAAAAGTGCGTAACTTTCAGCCCGTTTTGCTGGGCTAGCCCGGTAGGCAGCAGACGGTATCTCAGCTAGCCGCGCCAGCCCGCTTGCCGTGTATCTACAGTATGATGGGAAACATTGCGACTTCTATTGACCATGGGATCCTGGGAGAAATCCTTCACCTCGGTTAACCGGGCTAGCCCGTTCCATGTAATCGGCTCCTGCAGCCAACGAAAGACTGAATGTATGTTGGTTAATGGGCTTTTAGCCTACATTTGTGCCATCCCACTGCCCTTGGTAATCTGTGCCCCAGAGTAGAACGGAAAAGACAAACCAATGAGTGTGACGTTGGTGTGTTTAAGTATATCCACAGATTGAAAGATAGGGTGTTTGTGGCTTTATCCAGCCAAAGAGGCTTTTCTTAGTTTATGAAAAAGATGCTACAAGTGAAGAACACACACCACAGAGAGGGCAAACACTTCATTACGTCGTATCGCTTCTGGCGTTGCTTTTCTGTACGAAATTAATTTTTTTAGTTTTTGGCAAGGTGTCAAAAATAATTCCGTCTGTTTGTCTGGTGTTTGGTCAGCAATAGACCATTTCGACAACGAAAAGGAGACTGGGTATAGCAGTTTGTTCTGGTAGATGGCGGACACAGATCTGGTAAATGAAAAAGGAGACTGTGGAGAGCGGTTTGTTTTGGTAAATGGCGGATACGGATCTGGTAAATAGCTGCTACGGACCTTCTACGAATGACAAACATCCCTCTGCTTTGCACAACTGTTGGTTTTGGATTTATGGTTCAAATTGAAAGAAATGATTGCCTATAAGGAAGCGGAAAGGATGCCCCCTGACTCGTATGCCGCGCCGCGTAACAAAAGGGTGAACTTTTCTGTCCAACCCAGAACTTGCAATAGACCTTTTCAAAGGTCTAGGACGGCGCGCTACTTTTCTGGAAGATGGCGGATGCGAGGGAATCTTCTCCGCGATGCTGAACTGGAGTTGCAGCGAGAGAAGTTTTATTTAGACAAAATATGGCATTTAGCTCCAGTTATATGGTTCGAAAGACTTCAGCATGAAAACGAATATATGCCTACCACATTAACGCAATGTTTAGCACTTTTTACGAAGAAATTGTTTCAGGGAAATTTGAATATGTAAATGTGCGCTCACAGAAAGGGAATAGCAAGGGGCTGCCCAACATCATATTATTTTCACGAACGTCTCTTCTCGTCTAAAATGCAGCTGATATACCCTCCATATTTAATTTTTAATCCCCAGGGGGGTACTCAGGTATATTTAGGATAGGGGTGCTAAGGCTGGGGTACAACGCATCAACCCAAAAAAATAATTTCTAGCATAAAAATAGACCCAAAAAAAATAAATTTTCTTACCCAAAAGTTATGAAGTCAGCATCTCAAATTTGCATAAAAGTGCCCTAACTGATTAATATCTCATAATGTGTTTGGATATTTATGTTTTTTATCTTAGTACTGTTACTTGACTGTAATTTTGTTTGTAAATTACATTTTTTCCAATTACTTTACTTGTTCTCTTATTTGAGACCCAAAAAAGTAAGCCAGAATTTTCTGAACCCAAAAAAATAGCTATACAAATCATTGACCCAAAAAAGTAATCCTTGCCTAAATTTTAGACCCAAAAAAGTAACCTGAGCATCCCTATCCTGGACATACCAGAGTACCCCCCTGGGTTGTAATCATCCCAAGCATTGAGCATTGTTGAAAGGCTGAAACGTTAGAAAGGCTTAAACAACCTTGTTTGAACGAGAGCACAGGTAGTGAACATGAAGATTGTTATGGGAACTGGTAAGGAACTTTGACTACTCACAATTTGATAATTTTAAGAAAGTTTCAGTACGGCCCAAATTCTTATTTTCTTACAAAAAGATACGTGTACGTTAAAGGAATGCGAAAGCAACAGGGTCTGATTTGACTAACTGCCTCGGGAAATTTAGCTATCTGTAGGGATGGTTGAGGGGTGTATCATACTTCTGCAAAGGCTTACGAGATGTTTTGAAGCAATAGGATTTTTAGGGATGTTTACGGATTTTTCTTAAAACAAGAGGACTTTTGCCGAAGGGTGTACGAGATTTTTGCAAAGTGATATGCCCCTCGGGGATAGTTGCAACCAAATGCTAAACTTCTTAGATTTTGCACATTTTGCTACAGTGTATCTCTAATGATCTAATTTCAGGCCTAATTTTGTGTTCTTGGTGTTGACTGGTAAGAAGCCACGGGAGGGAACTTTCATTGAATACAGCCAACTAAATTATTTATAACTCAAAGATAAGTTGAAATTTATTTATCCAATTTTTTTTTCGCTAACGACTTGTTAATTATTAAAGATTGGTGTATGGGAGGATCCTAATTTTCCTCCAAAATAAGATTATTTTCGATTGGTAAAAGTACCCGCAATACGAAACAATGATTCACACATTGCTTTGTCTTATCACAAATTCGTTTGAGAATTCGTAAAGAAAATTTCAATCGGGAGGCGGAGTTATGTCTAAGCAGTTATCAATAAAACAGGCCTTTCCAAGTGAGTGCGAACGCTGTCTCAACAATTTCCCAAAGTTTCTTTGCATGACTCCAATCTCTCTTCAATTTATTGTGAGTGGGTTCTTCAGCAGGTGTCAAAAGTCAAGAATTATTTGCAAACCATTTTGGCAGAAATGATTTCTGTTAAGCTGTTTGTAGATAGCCTTAGGCGATTTCTCAAAATTCTTTTTGAAAATTCGAGTTTCCATTGATGCTTGCGGTAATCTAAGACGGACGTGTATTGAAAAATATGGAGGGTAGAAGGTGCAGTAACCTTGATTATTTACAAACCATTTTGCCAAAATATTTCCTACTTGTTTGGAGGTTTTGACGTCATCAAATCGTCAACCAGACAACTGACACAAATAGTCAATAGCCAGATTGCAGACCTCCACGAAGTGAGACTTTTACAAGAAAGTCTACGAATTTTATTGCAATATGTATTCTAGTAGTTGTGATGGTTAACATTTTCATGGAAATCAAAATCTCTGTGATGTCGAAAATGATTAAAATTTCAAGAAGGTAAATGGATCGAATTTAGCGAAGCACCCAAGGTTTATTTGGGTGCTTAAAGATTAAAGAGATTAAAGAGATTGCCACCTTCCTTAAAAGTGCTTTCGTATTACGTGAACAGTCATAAATTTTTATTACTGTAGTAGGTAGATCATTTGTTTATTCTGTGTTCGTGTTGTTATTAAATAAGATGATGCTCTTGTATGTAGCTAGCATAGGGCTCAAATCTTTCAAATCTTTAAAAAGGTCGGTGTAAAATTCTATCATATTTTTCTTTTAATTGGATTACTTGAAAGGAACTTATAGTACTTTGCTGTAAATCTGCCGTGGAAATTTTATGATATCTTTATTTTTTCAAAATGGCGGCAATTTGATAATTTTTGAAAAAATTAATGGAAAATTTTGAAAAAATTTAAATCATTGTAAATCCTAAACTAATAGAGGAAACATTGCATAACATTCAAGAAAACCATAGTTTATGGAGGTCTACAATATGGTGGCAAGCAGAAATTTGTAGCTTTTTTAGTTTAGGATTTAGAAATTTGATGACGTCATAGCCTCAAATTTAATAAATGCCGCCATATTGAAACTAATCGAGATATCAATAAATTGCCACGGCAGATTTACAGCAAAAAGCCGTAAGTTCCTTCCAAGCTATTTAATTCAAAGAAAACGGCAATAGAATTTTACACCGACCTTTTTAAAGATTTGAGCCCTATGTTTATGTAGCTATCTTTTAAAATGAAATGAAATGAAATGAAATATTTCAAAAAGTCAATAATTTTCAAGGCAAAATATGATACTCCTTTTGTTGACCATTTGATATGTCCATGGAAAGACATCATAGTTTTTGGGGTGAGACCCTTCTACCCCAGACCCAGGGAGGCACTCAGTAAATGCACATGTCAGCCCTATAGTATGGGTCAGAATGTAGCTAAATGCGATGTTTTTAGGACAAATAAGCTGAAAATGTCCTTGATATCTTTGGGACAAAAACAATCAATTTTTGACAGACCATGATAAACATTAACACTCGTGCAACAGATTATGACTAATCGATTTCTAGATCCCTAAGGCACCACGAAAAAGTGGTCACTTATTCCATTCATGTCGAGTCTTAAGAAACGTTGGTCTCTTTGAAAGATGGTCGTTTTTTGTCGTTTCTGTGTTCTCAAGAACGAACATTTTACGAAACTCGCTTGTAGCTCAACAAACAGAAGGCTGGGGAATTTTTACACAAAAATACCTAGAATCTAGTCCAGGATTGTTTAGCTGAAGATAATTCATCAGTCTTTGAAATCAATCCAGTGTGCATTTTGTTGTGGCATGTTAAAGGTGGATGGATTTTCTGTTTTGACAAAGCCAATATTTATTGTTTATATGGATATTTCTGGGTTCCTGCGATGCAATTGTAGTCTCAAATAAGCGTCATTTTAGGATATTTTACGTTCATTTGCTGATGTGAAGTACAAAATGAGCTGATATTTTTTGGGCTGCCTGGAAACTTCTTGCACTGACCCCCTTCCCCTGAAGGTTTCTTTGCTGAGTGCCCCCCTGGGCCCCCAGATACGTTGAAACGATGATTTTAAGGCATGCTGGTTTGGCTGTTCCATTTTCTTGCAAATAAATGGACTGCTTATTTCTTTGAAACAAGATCTTCGCATTGCAATGATGGTAAACCTGCTTTTAAAGGAAATCTCTGTTGAGTCAAATTTTCTCGTCCATAATTTGCGTCAGAAGCAGAAAAAGCATTGGTTTTGTCAAGACAGAAGTGAGGTAATTTTAAAATTAATTTTATGATATGCAAATTAATTTTTGGGACTCATTGGGTGTCCCATAAAAAGTGAACAGCTATGGTCGGGCCTAGCGATGAAAATTTTGCTATAATTAATGGCTAATCATTTCTATAACATTTCTCGATAGTTAATTTGAACATAGGTACTTCGTGTGTTGGCATTGGTGCTTTGAGAGCTGAAATGTTAATCTTTAAAGTTCGAATTTGCGCCCACCTTCAAATCAGAGCTTTGGCCGGCTTTGGCTGTTTGGCCTATGCAAATTCCTTAAGCAAATCAAAGTTAAAGATTGAAATTAAGGAAAAATTAAAAAGTGCACCAAAGGTGAGCTCTAGCAAATAGAGTATAGTATGATCTAATTTTTGTTCAAATTTTATCAAGGATAGTGTTGATTTATTTGCTGTGCTTCGAGAATTTGGTTGGGCTAAATAAAACGCCTGGTTTTGAGATGACAGCGAAATTGAACTTTCAACATTGATTTTTACACACTCAAGGAGCATAGGTTCTAAATCTTTATCTCGGCGTAAAAAGGTGGGTGTAAAATTCAATGACCTATTTCTTCTGATTGAATGGCTTGAAAGAAACTTTAGATACTTATCTATTATTCTACCGTTGGACTTTTCAGAAATTTTGAATATTTTGGGAAATTACAGCGTATCTTACATTTCAACTCATTTGAGGATGTGACGTCATCAAATTTCTAAATCATAAATCGGATGAGTGACAGACTTGCTGGATACCATATTGTAGGCATTCATAAATTATGGTTTTCTTCGAAATGATTTCATGTTACGTCAAAAACTTAAGAAATTGCGATAGTTTTAAGTTTTTTTGAAATTTTTTACTGAATTCTTGAAAAAGAAGAAAAACACTCTAATTCTGAAAATATTGAAGATTTCAGAAAATTCCAACGGTAGAATTATAGAGAATTAGCTAAAGTTTCTTTGAAGTCATTCAGTTCAAAGAAATAGGTCACTCAATTTTACACCAGCCTTTTTAAAGATTTGGAACCTATGCTCACTCAAGGCACCAATATCAACAAACAAGTGATATATGTTCAAGTTGACTATCAAGGAACATTCAAAAAAGAGTAGCGATTGACAAAAGCTAAATTTTCATCGCAAGGCCCGATCAACTTTGTTTCCTTTTTTGGGACACCCGGTATGTTAGCCATGACATGTGTGTATCCAGTTTTTATTGCTGCCTTCACACAGGGAGTTTGCACTGTTCAGTTTGGCATATGCAACGGTTTCTCGTTGCTGCGTTGAAAAGTTGTGTACTGACACCGGACGCCAGTTTATTTTCAAAATGGGAATGAGATTATTAGTAAATGAAATATACTGAGGTGTTATAATAGATGACCAAGATAAGACATTACGAAACCGGCATATTTCTGTTCTAACTGCAATTTCAAGGGGGGGGGGGGGGAGGGGGCATTTACTGTTATTTTTATTGTCTCATGTTTGTCCACGAGAATAATATACCTACCCATTTTGTGGAGAGTTGGTGCGATCTATTGTCCAAAAAAGACTGATTTTGGGGACAGACATTTGCAATAGAAATTTCCCTAATCTGCATGTGTGCGTTTATATTAAACACCTGTTTCTACCACCACATTGGTTCCACCTTCGCCACGCAAGACACCTTTAATCTACCCAGTCATTGCAAAGTTGTTGCTTTCTGTGCCCACATCATTTCGAAAATAAACCAGTTTTTCATCGCCTGCCTCAAATTGTCCTCAAAATGCAAGAAATAATCTAGACAAACCGTAGAAGCGGTTCTATCCCTGTCCGCTGTAAGGCACAATTAAACCCATTTCCCCCATTCATCCCAACAATAAATATCCATAATGAGCCGGTTTTGTCCAGGATTTCAGGATTTGTCCAGGATTACTTAGAAAATAAACCGTTATTTCATTGAAATTACAAACGATTGTCATTCAAGCTTTGTCTACCAAATTCACGAAAAAAGTCTGGATTCTGCAGACTCGTAACAATTTCGATGACTACATTGCAAAGATCCAGCTATAAGGGCAAAGATCGCAAAACATAGATAGATAAAACGAACCTATTTCTTGGACATACAGGGCCACTGTCCACATACCTTGCTATTTTTACATACACTTGCTACTGATCATGTCACTGATGTTGTATTATCTTTTCAAGTTTAGTCAATTAACATGTAACTACGTAATGAGACTAGCGACAAAAGCTCGTATAATTCCAAAGAAGAAAGTTCATTTTACCCTCGAGCAATAAATAACATGTAGATACTTGTGAACTACGTAATGAGACTAGCGACAAAAGCTCGTATAATTCCAAAGAAGAAAGTTCATTTTACCCTCGAGCAGGGACGTAGGAAGCATCTCAAACTTGAGGGGGGGGGGATGTTGTATTATCTTTTCAAGTTTGCATACTGCACGACTCTTCAAGGGCATTTTTTTCATTAAGCTAAAGGGGAACTTCCTGAATATAGAAAGGACACTTCTTTGTTTATTGCAAAATCTGGGGGGCACGTGCCCCCAGTGCCCCCCGTTCCCACGTCTCTGCCCTCGAGTACCGAATAAGCAGGGGTGGTGAGAATAATGGGGGGAGGTTGGAAATGGTTCGATATGATAATAACCGACGGTGGCATAATCGGGAGGCTGGAAAATTGAAATTGTCGGTTTCTTAGTTAAACACGTACCTTTTTCATGTTTACTCACTACTTATGCTCCCTATAGGCTGGAATAAAAGCGGCGGGGGTGGGGGCTTGGAAATTTTTTTAGATTAGTGTGCGGGAAAGGTGATTATTATGTACTCAAGAGTACTTGTCGAGTACAAATTAAGTTTTTAAGAAATTTCAGAATCCCACAGTACCAAATGTGTTTTCACAGTGTTATTTCCCGAGGGGTTCCCAAGTCCCCTGTTTTCTGTTACTGCACCTTGCTTTGACAAAGCAAAGCCTACTGTCCTCACATCACATTTCAGAATGCATCCAAACGCAAAAAATTTGGGACGAAAGAAGAATATTGTCGGATATTTTTTGGCAAAAATTCAGACAAAGGCGAAACAATCTCTTTACAGTTGACTTTTCTTGTTTTGTAGATGTGCTATGAATCTTCCTTGAGTAAATTTATCCAGTACTTGACTTTCTCGATTTTTTAGCGATCTGAGAATTGCCTTTCTTGCAAGCAGTTTAGCGTTGATTTTGCAGTTTTTTCCAAGACAATCTCGCACAAACTTTTGCCTTTTGGTCAAAATGAAGGCTTCAGTTTCAAGCTAAATCTTTGTACTTTCCAGAGGAGCAAACCAAACATTCATATCTCTTACGATTGCTCGGATATAAGTGGATAATAATAATAATAATAATAATAATAATAATAATAATAATAATAATAACAGTAATCTTTCATATTTATGCACGTTAATTTGTTCAGTAAATAAGATTACTGTTATCAATCAAAGATCTTTGACAGGTACTTTTTGGTGGCTTATGTGGGCCTATGTGAAGCCATCAAACAAACTGCAGAAAACAATGGATACGTGCCTAGAACAATGGTATTTGCAGATTTGTTTACAGTTTGGAGACGGAGCCCCTTTAAAAAAAACATACACTCACTTTTTTTATGAGAAACCGCTTATAGGAAACGGTAGGCTCAATTTCGAAAGTTAAGAAACAACCCTACCTAAATTGAAAAAGCTAAGAAACTCTTGTAATTACGTATAGAGCCTAGATGAACTTGGCTTGTTTATTCAGTGGTTTAACCATGGTTTAACATATAGAAACGAATGATACATTCATCTCGCCAACAACTTCAACATCTATTCTTGTTCGGCCAACTGTTTCGTGTACTGTGATCAAATTGACAATTATTATTATTATTTAAAATCTTGTTCTCAGACCACTTTAGTAATCATCATCTTTCCGATTTAATTAAATGCTATATTTTTCTTTCTTTAAATTTCACACAAATTCAATTTTCTTTTGTATAGTTGTGGCTTTCCAGCTAAACAGAAAAGAGCCTGCTTCTTTGCAAAGATCATTCCTGGTTTAGGCCCGTTTTATTGAAGGCGATATCCAGGCTTTGTTGGGCATAATGAATTCATTTCCAGAGGTTTGTATGTTTTATTTTCGCTTTTTGCTCGTTTTAAATTAATCTAATTTCAGAGTCCAGAAAAAGGTCAAACCTTCCTCCAGATGCCAATTTCGTTAGTTAAAGGGCAT
Organism: Aurelia coerulea; assembly: GCA_039566865.1. Classification (NCBI taxonomy): domain Eukaryota; kingdom Metazoa; phylum Cnidaria; class Scyphozoa; order Semaeostomeae; family Ulmaridae; genus Aurelia; species Aurelia coerulea. The sequence goes on along the minus strand of CM076953.1, from coordinate 21,511,863 downwards.
ATATCGCGATAACAGTTGGTTGATACAACAAAGAAGCTTGGAGTGGAATTCCATTGTTTCGTGACTTTTAATTTCTGCTTCATGAATTTTTACTGCCGTAAAAATGTAGCCTCGGTCCCGTGCTTTGTACTAAACAAAAGAGATAATTGTATTACATTAGCCAATCAGGTTCACGATACATGCCCTTTAAAAGCTTCCTCATTTTAAGTCAAAGCAAGCACATTTTTTTCGAATTCCTCGCGTTGTTTATAGCCCTCAAATTTAGGAACCAGTCGCTGTTGCCAATATACTGGCCCAAGTCTATTTCGTCAAATGTAATAAGTCTACTTTTTGACGAAATAGACTTTGGCCAAGTCTACTGTTCCCAAAATAACTAATCATTTTTCGAGTTTTCTCCTAAAAATAACATAACATTGACATCAACAAGCAAAACCCTCCTCAGGCTCACAGCCTTAGAGCTGTGAATTTTTCTGAACTGCGTTTAATTATTTCCTTTTTTATGAATCTTAAAGTTCATCGTCCGTAATTTTTGTTGCATTTATTGGTTACTCAACTATAAGTGTTTTCACGTAAATTTCTTTGAAAGTTGTCAAAACTAACATAGGGCTTAAATCTTTAAAAAGATCGGTGTAAATTCTGTTACAATTTTCTTTGAAATAAATGGATTGGAAGAAACTTGTGGTTTTTTACCGTAAATCTGCCGTGCAAATTTTTTATATCTTGGTTAGTTTAAAAATGGCGGCATTTATTAAATTTGAGGCTATGACGTCATCCAATTTCTAAATAGTAAACTAGAAAAGCTACAGATTTCTGGTAGACCTTGGTTTTCTTGAAGGTTATATCATTTTTCCTCTATTGGTTTAGGATTTACGATGATTTAAAGTTTTTCAAAATTTTCCTTAATTTTTTCAAAAATAATTAAATTGCCGCCATTTTGAATAAAATCAAGATATCAGAAACTTTCCACGGCAGATTTATAGCAAAGTACCATAAGTTCCTTTCAAGCCATTCAATTCCAAGAAAAAGTTATTTCATAGAAGTTTATTACATTTTGTAAGAAACTGCTTATAAGGAACTCAGCTCCTTCAAAACCAGCACTTATGTATGATGCATGGGCTACTCTTTGCAGTTAGAAAAGTGAAATAAGACTGATTGCTAAAAAGTTTTGAAACTTTCAGTATTGGCCCAAACTCTTAGTTTCATATAAGAATACGTGTATCACATCATGCATACACGTTTTTTCATAAGAAACTTTGATCAGCACTTGGTACTAAAAGTTTCTTAATTTCGCATGAAAATTTCGTGTTTTAGTAGTAAAAGTTTCTTAGTTAGTTTCTTAGTTTTTGGACCTACAATTGCGGTATAGTTGGAAGTTGAGCCTTCTTATCGACAAAGGGCTTCCATTTTGCATTGACATTGTCACCACGAATATAGCCATGCATATTAAGCAAAATTAACAATTTATGCAGTTAAAAGTTAAGGAAGACGAAGGTACTTTTGTTAGAGAGACATAAAATAAGAGAGACATACAGATATAAAATTTTAGAGTTTCTTAACTGTTCTTGAGCGTAGTACTAGAGTTTGTTAAATTTTTGGTCATCGTAGTACTACACGTTTTTCTTAAAAGAAACTTGGATCAGCACATAGTACTAAAAGTTTCTTAATTTCGCATGAAGATTTCGGTGTTTTAGTAGCAAAAGTTTCTTAATTAGTTTCTTATTTTGTGGGCCTAAAATTGCAGTATTGTTCGAAGTTGAGCCTTCTTCTCGACAAAGGGCTTCCATTTTGCATTGATATTGTCATCAAGAAGAAGCCATGCACAGCGAGGCAAACATTTACAAATTTTGCAGTTAAAAGTCAAGAAAAGACGAAGGCACCTTTGTTAGAGAGACATGGAATAAGAGAGACATACAGAAATAAAGTTTTAGAGTTTCTTAACTGGCACTAGAGTTTCTTAACTTTTTGGTCATCGTAGTACTAGTTTCTTACAAACCAGTTTCTTATGAAAAAGAACGTGTATCTATATATCTTTATTTAAGTGAAACCTGTGCTGTGCTGTGAGTAGCACCAAGGAAGTTTAAGAATTTTAGTGATCGATGGATTTTCTTTGCAATGAGAAAGCCCATCAATCTTGTTAATGAGTTTGAAAATTATCTGATCACAATTCAAAATTCAACCTGACTTTGTTTTTATAAGTAAAAGGGAGGCGTAAAAACAAAATTTGAAGTTGTGTAAATATTTTAAAAGACTTATTGTCCAGTTAAGTAAACAAATCACAAGCTAAGATAACTAAATGATCTTTCTTTTCTAATGCTCATTATCAATGCATTAAGGATTCAGAAAGTCTTTACGCATGTCAGAAAGCTTTCTGTGCTAATGAGGCTACTTTATGGACTCGCGTCTGTCCACGTCGTGAAATGAACTTGGAGAAGGGTGCGTAAGGAGAATCTTGCAAAAGAGTCTGGATCGAGCGACATTGTTGCGCAATTAGAGGACCCTCATAAAAGCACTCTTGAGTGACTGAGGCCTTCCTCTGTAAATATCTGTATTATCATTATATTATTATTATATCCAAACATCAAACAAAATGAGTTTATTTAGATTACTCAGTCCTCTTAGCTAACGCTACTCTTAACTTCGTTGATTTACTTAAAAGGCAACATTCAAATGACGTTCACTCGTCCTAGGCTCCTTTTCTCTTCACCCGAAATTCGCTCTGCTCATCATATAACCTTTGTAATACGGGGACCGACTTGACGTTGCCGATGAAAAGGTCAACAAATGGCTGGAAATATTTTTCTTGTAGAGTTGCTAAACTGTGGAGTAGCCTGTCAGTCGAGTCAAAGCAGGCAACCTCTCTGTACGAGATAGTTTCAGGAAAACTATTTAGAAACAGACATTTTTTTCTTTCGTTTTGATTGTAAATCTTGAAAATTATTGTACATAGGTTTTGAATATTGTAAATAAGGTTTTGTAGTTTAATCTAATTTAATTAATAGCTTTTTACTTAGATTGTAATTAATGTTTTTATCAGATGGCCCCTTGAAAACCAATTTGTTGAAGGGCAACCCTCCTTAAAAAAACTAAGGGACGGTTCATTATTTACAGAGGGGTTGGTACTGAAGAGAAATGTTTTCTTGTCCAAAAAATCTTCTTGCCCAACTCTAAAAGTGACAGCAAAAACATCTACCCAACAATTTTCAGGTTGAAAAAATGTTTCCCTACCCCTACCTATAAACAAGGTGTCAATGTCAAACGATGTAAATTGTAAATTCAATACTGTAAATATTGATGACAAAGATGAACAAAGTAGATACTGAAAGTGAAATGGATAGTGTTAATCAGGGCCGTAGGAAGAAGCTTCGGATTGGGGGGGCAATTGTTCTTAAAACAATAGAGAACAATACATCTAATTAAGTCATGTGACGTAGCACCATTGTTTTAAAAAATTATTGGGGGGGGCTTGAGCCCCCCTACCCCCCCCCCCGCTTCCTACGGGCCTGGTGTTAATGATGTGGATGATGATATTGATAATTTTGGAATTTAAAGATTTGGTATTAATTGGTGGGAAAATTTTGTTTTCCAAACCTTGAAATTACATGAAAAAATATTTACCCAACCCTTATGTTAGAAAATTTCTCTTACCCAACCCATTTCTCTTCGGTACCAACCCCTTTATAAATAATGAACAGTCCCTAAACATGAAATTTAATACTAAAGATGAGTCTTGTCTTTTTGTGGATTCAGGTAAATATAGTTGAAATCTCCCTGGGAAGATCCCTAAAATCTTCGGACCACTAAACCAATATTTCATGTGTCATTTTTATTCGTGGCTGTGTAATGAAATTATTTTATCTTTGATAGATTTCTTTGAAAATGGCCCTTTCCGGCACCCTGGCGTATCTACTGGGACAATTATTTCAGAGATAAAAACGACAGAAATTCAAGGTCACTCGGCCCAGAGGTAATTATCAAAATTTGTTTAATGCATCAAAAGTTCTTATGGGATTTTCCTAGATCAAATGCTTAGCGGGAGACCTTAGGTCAAGATCAACTTCCCGCAAAACGTTACTTTGTAAGAGCACTTGCTACAACGAAGCTGATAGTGAAAGCTTTAATGGAAGGAACTTTCGCGTTTTTTGTGTTTTAGGCCGAAATTCGCGAAAATTTATTCCCGCGAAATTTCCTAGATGGACAATTTGTCAAAATGTTATTCCCGTGCAGTGTTCTAAGATATGAAATTCGCGAATCGCACTCCAGCGAATCATACCATTCAAACCATTTTCGCAAAACGCAAAGGTTATTTCACAAAATTTCCCATCTTGGCTGATTTCCCAAAAGTTAATTCCAATCATTTCGCGTTTTTCCAACTCGCGAAAGTCTCTTCCCGCGAAAATCTCTTCCATTAAATTGCTTACTAGAAATAACAATATTCAGGGATCGCTGCTTCCTGTGTTTACTACCAACAATTGTTTTCAAGATGTTTATGATTATTGTCAAAAGAAACTTGTGCAGTCAAGGCTTTGATATAAGAATCTTCTAAAGTCCTAAAAACATGAAACTCCAAAACTAGTCACAGTTGCGTGACAAATTGGTTGGTATATTGCCTCTTTTCGTAAGGCAATTGACCTTGCATACTGTTTGTCATGCAACAATGAGATATTATTAGCATACTCTGAAGGTGTTGTGGCGCAGTGGTGTAATCCTCTGACTTTGCAGCCAGAACAGTCAGGCGGAGGGGGTTCGATACTAGGTAGGACCTCACTACTGGAGCGTCATGACAAGGGGTCGCGGACTCGATTAGGTCTGCTCTATTTCTGCGATACTGTGCATGCGCTAATGCTGATGGATAACCCGCCCGCCGCAGTATTACCATTTGACCGTCACAATTAGGTCTGCAAACATTTTTGAAAACAGACAAACAGGCAGACAGACAGACAGACGAACAAATAGGTAAACAGCATCAACTGCGAACTTATTGCACAATAATATTATCCTGCTCCGCAGAAATAGCGTCATCACAGTTATTGTTATTGATGGACCTGCTGGAAGCTCTTACAATGCCTCATAGTCAAACATCGTTATTTCGGATTTGTCTATGTCTGCCTCATTTCGCTTAGGGCCTAAACAGCATAGGTTCCAAATCTTTAACTCGGCGTAAAAAGGTGGGTGTAAAATTCAATGACCTATTTCTTCTGACTGAATGGCTTGACAGAAACTTTAGATACTTATCTATAATTCTACCGTTGGACCTTCCAGAAATTTTGAATATTTTTCAAAATTACAACTTATTTTAAATTTCAGCTCATTTGAGGATGTGACGTCATCAAATTTCTAAGTCATAAACCAGATGAGTGAGAGACTTTTGCTTGATACCATATTGTAGGCATTCATAAACTATGGGTTTCTTCCAAATTACTTCATGTTGCGTCAAACGGTTTAGAAATTACGATGGTTTTAAGTTTTTTTGAAAATTTTTGTTGAATTCTTGAAATAGAAGGAAAGCATTCTAACCCTGATAATATTAAAGATTTCAGAAAAGTCCAACGGTAGAATTATAGAGAAATAGCTAAAGTGTCTTTGAAGTCATTCAGTTCAAAGAAATAGGTCACTCAATTTTACACCAGCCTTTTTAAAGATTTGGAACCTATGCTGGCCTAAACATCGATTTGAAAACTTAGCTATTTTGAGCAGAGCTGAGCAATGGCGGTGGTAGTTTTTACGGTTTTCCTATCTGGCTTGAAGAAGGACACGAAGAACAGACCATTCTACTTTTCTCTGGGCATCTAGGACGACCCATCTTCTTCTCAGTATCCATTGTTCTTGTCCTTATAAGCGCCCTAGACTAAGCATTGCTTTTTCTAGGGCGTACAAATCAGTAAGTAATTAGTTTTAGCTGATTTGTGAATAAATATCATCGTCATTGTAATTTGACATTTCATTGATTATGGAAGGAGCTGAAGGAGAGATCTAAAAATAGAACACTGGCCTAGCTTCACAGGTTGTCAGATAATCTGAAACTCCCATCGTAGTGCATTATGGGACAGCAACAGCGCGCAATGCCTCTTGGTTAGTAGAGGATCTTCTATGAACCAATCTCAAAATACTATCAGTTAACAATGGCCACAGAGATTCTTCCCTCAGCCAGGACATGCCGGAAAATGCTATGCCTCTCGTGACATTTCTGCTAACACAATATTTTGTTTGTTGCATAGGTCAGAGACTGATCACAATGAGATCAATTCATTTTGAGCCCGTTTATGAAGAACAGAAGCGACTTCCCAAGAATTGGCCTCGTCATTTTGTCATCCACATAAACGAGAAATATTGGTAAATATTTATCATTACTTTTCTTGGTTCACCTTGTTGAATGTTTGTGACGTTTCTGCTTGGTTAATGTCTGCTTGTCCAAGAATTGTTTGTTGAAGGTTATGTTTGATTGATATTGTCATAGTTAACTTTGGTATTGTTACCAATTCTGAAAACTGTAGACTAGTTAGACTCAGAATTTGTGTTTGAAATTCTCATACGGTAAGTTTGATAGGTTTGGAAGGCCCTCTGAACCTTCTGCTCTAAGGCTGCGTTTACACGAGGCCGGCCGAATGTTTGCCCGGCCAAATGTTTGGCCACTAAGCCTTCCCGTTTACACGAGACCTGCCTAACCGGCCGAATATTTGGACGCTTAGCCGACTTTCACTCGGTCACCTAGGGAGGTGGCCTTCTTGCAAACTGAGCCGGTCAAATTCGTGGGCGGCCTCATGTAAACGCTCACAGCCATACAAAAATTTGCACGGTACCACATCGAGGATGGAATGCTTTGAATAGGAGGCCAATGAAATATGGTCGCCAGAGAAACTGACGCCAAATCCCAGTCAGTATATCGCTTCATTGCTAATGCGCATGCCCATAAAAGATGGCCGGCCTTATGTGAACGCGAAGCCATACTGACCAAATATTTGCACGGTACAGCTAAACGACCAAATATTCGGCCGGCCAAGTACTCGAGCAGCCCAGGTTTGGCTGACTTGGGAGAGATTTCCTACTGTTGATTGTCAAGTTTGATTGGGGATAGATTTCCGTCACTGCGGAATCTGCTGTTATCAGAGTTTGGTAGTGTTGGAGTATTTGGTAGCATTCAAACTCACCGTGATTGGCTCGTTGCAAGACCTCGTGACCGATGTTATTGTTGACAGATCGTCATTGTTGACGATGAAGTTGCACATGGAGCCATTTCAGCCAAAGCGACCTGCAACGGCCTGCGAAACGGCCTAGGTTGATAAGATTGAGGATTCAAAGATGATTCGAAGGCTCTGAAGATCTTGCAAAGATTTGTCTATTTTGCAGAAAGTTGTCGTTCGTCGCTGAGGTATTTCCTAGCTAGCAAAAGGCATATTCCCATTTTCTTAAATGAGTTAGGATTGTGATAAAATGTAAAACGAACTAATGCTATGAGACAATTTTTTGTACAAAATAAAACTCTGTTCAAAGCTCGATTATTTATACTGTTATTTGTTTATACTGCTATGAGAGCATGTCGTTCTGTCATGCCAAAAACGACCTGCCCTATCTTACCTAGATGACTTCCCATAAAACAGTTACACTCTTCTTTAGCTCAGCCCTTGGAGTCAATTGAAATTTGAATAGCCTAATTGTATGGTATATCGTGTTTGTAGAAATGTCGACTTTATTAACAATGATATGTAACTAAAGGCGTCGAACAGGCCGTTTCTTCTCAGCTGACCTGTGTTTCATCTGAAAGTAATCTCCTGTTATCGGTCGTGAGTTTGGGAAATACTGCATGTCCGTCTCCCACAAACCATGAATGTGTTTTCTTTCAATTGAAACAAGCACATAATCACTGTTTTTGCAACAAAACCTTGAGCACTGAGCCCTCCTACAGCGTACATACACACTGTTGGGAGGTACTTGTCTGGCCTAAACATAGGAGATTTCTTTCTTTCTTTGTTAAGGTCAACTTCTTTCTTGAGACAGTTTAGAATTAATCCTGGAAAATCTCACCCATTATTTTCATTATTTTCCCACCTGGCATAGAAGAGGGCACTGTTAAGGCGGGCCGTATTCCGTTCACCTATTAGCATTTAAGAATAAAATCCACCCTACTGCCCACAAAGAATTAAGGCCTTTTCAAAACAAAACCTAACCCTGAATTAGGACTCTGCTGTGTCTTTGTTAACTTCTTTGTGAAGGTGTGTAGAGGATTTAGATACAGATTTATTGTGTCTTATTTCATTTGAAATGTCAGGGTAGGAGATAAGCGTAGAATGGTTCAACCATGGTTCTTCGCAGAATTCTAGTTATTTTGTCAATATTATCATGATGTTGATGATGATTGAAAGATCACAACGATACTATAGTGATAATGATAATATAATATTATGCAGCTATCACTTTTTTGTAGTAATTGTAGTAGCCATTTTGTATGAACCTCCTTTCACGTTTTGAAAGGGAGGTCGCCTCTTGCTAGGAAGTCCAGTGATTTCGGAGTGAAATGACTTGTGAAAGTTCGAATTGTGAGCTGCGTTTTGGCAAAAAGAAAAGCGTTTTCGTAGCCTGCTGCAGGCTACGTTTTCTTTGAATTATTGTGTGCTTAATCGCCTCGAAACCTTCTGGCAAAGAACCCAAGTTGTGTGCTACTTATTAGTGTGAATAGTGGATAACGAGAAGACCCATTCGAGTCTAACAACAGAGGATCTAGTTGATTGACGGTACCTTTAAGATAGCCAATCAAATTTGGGGGAAAGTAGCCCTTGCAACGATTTGAATGTTAGAAAATCCTGCTTTACAAGGACTTCACGGCAAATGCTAAACTCAAGACCAAGGTCTGCAGACTAAGTAGACGACAAATAGAAACGTTATCATGCTTCAGATCATGAAAAACTCTCGATTAACGAAGCAGTAAAGAATGTAATGTCCGCAGATGTTCCCAAATGATTTATGCGAAAGATAAAACATTCATATAATTCCATACTTCTTACGCTCTATTAGCAATTTTGTTGAAACATGTAATATCGAGAATGAATGGCCTATAAACATTTAAACTTTAGCACCGCCCAACGCCCATCTTGAATCTACTCAAAGTGGAAGCACAAATGATTTTGATCGCAGATAGATTGCGTTATCTTCACATGCAATGCTTGAGGGCGTGCCGTCCAGCCCCAATAAGTAGATGCTCAGTCTTAAACGTATCTTTTCTCTTTGTATGAAGCTGAGAGTTTAAAGAAAGTTAAAAATAGTGTATTTCATTGTGTGATTTTGGTAGTTTCAGTTTCATTGTGAAGCAATGTGTGTAGGCGTTTTCTGTAGATCTATAGGCCACTCCTATTTCCCTTTAAGAGTCATCATTGTTACCCAGTACCATAGGTTCCAAATCTTTAAAAAGGCTGGTGTAAAATTGAGTGAATTATTTCTTTGAACTGAATGACTTCAAAGAAACTTTAGCTATTTCTCTATAATTCTACCGTTGGACTTTTCTGAAATCTTTAATATTTTCAGAATTAGAGAGTTTTTCTTCTTGTTCAAGAATTCAAGAAAAATTTTCAAAAAACTTAAAACCACCGTAACTTCTAAACCGTGTGACGCAACATGAAGTAATTTCGAAGAGAACTATGGTTTATGGATGCCTACAATATGCTATCAAGCAAAAGTCTGTCACTCATCTGGTTTATGATTTAGGAAATTGATGATGTCACATCCTAAAATGAGCTGAAATGTAAAATACGCTGTAATTTTGAAAAATATTCTAAATTTCTGAAAAGTCCAACGGTAGAGTTATAGATAAGTATCTAAAGTTACTTTCAAGCCATTCAATCAGAAGAAATAGGTCATTGAATTTTACACCCACCTTTTTACGCCGAGTTAAAGATTTGGAACCTATGCTATTTCAGACTGTCTGAAAATCAAATTTGGCCTAAATGGAAACCATGGATCTACACTGCAGTTGCTGAACTGGTAGAACAACTGACTTTCGTTGACTTTTCTATCAGCTCAGCTTCTGCAGTGTGTATCCATATTTTCCGCCTATGCAACACAACATTCGATTTTTAGATCGTTTGAAATTGTAAGCAGCATGTCTGCAAACGACGCTGGGTGGTAGTGGCTCTTAAAAGGGAGACGAGATACGCTTCGCCCGAGGAAACCCATTCTTCCCCCCGTGCAGTAGGTTAAAGCTCATGCGCAGTAGCGTTTTGGGGTTAAAGCTCTGACGGGCGCATGCGCTTTAACGCACTGCACGGGGGACACATAAGTTTCCTCGGACAAAGCGATCTCGTCTCCCCAACAAGGCTCTTAAAAGGGAAGGTGCGGAGCGGACCCAGAGAACGGAGCAGTTGAAAAGAGCCCATTGCATTGGGTAATGTTGGTATTTACAGTTTCATTGTGTAGCAAAAGAAACAATGGGTGTGTGGGCGTGTTCTTTAGCCTACTTTTAGGCCACTCCTGTTCACCTACGCTATGTTTTCTCTTCCCTTTATTACTCGCACTGAAAGTTTCTCTAGGGTTTCTTCAAATTTCCTTTGTTTACATCGGTGTGTTTGACCATAGGCATACCGTTCATGTGGCCTATATTATGATCAAAATTGTATTTTTACACACTGTGTTGTTTCTCTTTGACGGTATTGCGAGTAAAGCTTAATAATGTTGCTATTCCTTCGTTCTTCTGTCGTCACAGCAAGGAATTGAATGCTGTCATTATTCAAATATAGTTGAAACGGTTGGAGCTCCTACGCAGCGATACGTCTCATTTCAAACTTCCCTTTAAATCTGAAATTGTAGAGCCCCTGCAAAAGACCGTGCGCGACAATGGCTCGTTACCTCTTTAAAGTTTCCCGGCAAAATGCGGCAAAATTGACCCATTTCTCGTGCATATGCTTTCAGATTTTTTATTCTAGTCTACACTGGTTGGAGAACGAAAATTTGATATTGCAAACTGTAACTCTTAAACGTCAATGGCAATTCCAAAAATCTTGTACATGACACTTATTTTATGTATGAGACCAAGAATTGGAGCCAGTATTGGCAATGTTTAAGATTGTCGGATATTTAGTTTCTTACGAGTTTCTTACGAATTCCCTAACAACCTTCATCTGTGCCCTCGTGAATATTTCAAAATGTGTTAAAGATTTGCTTTATCAAAATGAATAGTTTCTTAAGTTATATTTTCCCAGTACTGGAGTTTCTTAATTTTTGGTGACTTGGGAGCTAAATTTCTTATATCGGCAGTTTATTCTAAAGCGACGTGTAATTACAAAACTATTGTATATTTATTGGAAACTCTAGCTCTTTAACCTCAACAGGAATGCCAAAAAAGTGATGCCAAAACTAATTGATATCTTCTGTTCTAACAGGAAAAAGAACAAGATTTGATATTGCAAAGCTCTATTTATTCAGTTGTATTCACCAGACATAGAGACGACTAAAATATCATATTTCACCTGTTGCAATTATCAAGTGGCATCGTTCGATTATTTGACTGCCAAAAAATAGTCGTTATGTTTGAAACTGCTATTTTTGATTGAATACGTGGGTGTACAGTAAAAAAGCAGACTGTTGGACCCTGGACTGTTAAATGGAATCGACATAGTTAAAAGGCCCGGGCCAAGTTAAAAATATAATCTATTGTATTTGACAACATTGACACCTGCTGTGTCATTGTGTGGCGGAAGAAACGATGGGTTTGTGGGTGCTTCTTCAGACTATTTATAGCAGCTTGTCGATATAGCTATGTCTATTCCCTTTAAGAATGAAAATGGCTCTTGGACCAGGTCTTAAAGTGCTAATGAAGTCTGTTAGTCAAAAGCAATTTAATAGGTTTTTGATGCAAAAACATCGCTGAATCGATTGCTGTAAATATTTTAGATTTCTTAATCGAGAAATGCCATGTTTTGGGGGTGTTTCTTCCCCATGGTCTTGCGAAAAGAGCCTGAGGCGAGTGATGTAGTTTTATTTATCCAATGGTGCAACAACCAATGCAGTATTAGTAATCGGGTAGGATTCGACATGCTGATAAAGCCTTTGAACTGCAAAGTGTTTTGTAGCATACATGCAGGCTTTACTTTCTGCTGCAATGGAGAACCAATGAGTGGCACGCAGGCGGAGTGTTTGTTGCAGTTTTGAGTTTCTAGCATCCAGAATTACTTGTCCAAGATCATCACAATATGTCGTGTGTGGTCTGAACAACGAAAGTAAGGCAACGTAACATTCTTGCTGCACCAGGAGCTCTGGTTTGAAAGGTCTCGTCTCTTCGTAATACGGGGTTTGTATTATTATTATTATTATTATCAATTTATTTAAAGTAGGCCTACATATATATATATATATATACATACAAGACATATATACATATAGATACAATAGCTATAACTAAGAGCTAATTCAAGCCTACTATCTAAAAAAGTATAATTTGTAAGAAAAAAGTAAAAAATAAATTAAATTCCGAATGATTAAATACAGATACATTTTACAGATTTTTACAATGCTTTTAATATTTACAATGTTTTCTTACTTTTTTTTTCGGTAAATACAGCAGAAAATTTAATATCAGCTCAAGAACCCAACCTGTGCCACGAAAGGTCTGCATATTTTACAATTACATTCCTCTCCCCTCCAGGTTTTGATTTTCCTTTTGAAACTGGAGAGAGTATCTGACTGTTTTAGGTCATTGGGAAGTGCCTGCCATAATCTACACCCAAGGAACGATATTGTCTCTAACCCATAGCACGTAGTGCGTGCTTGTGGCAAGGATAGGTTATGGCAGCCTCTTAACCCATAAGAAACTTGTTTTTCAGCGAAAATGTCCTTCATGAAGCTGGGATTAAGGCTCAATTTTGTCTTAAAGACTTCAGTCATTAGCAATTGTAAATTCCTTATGTGGAGTGGGACCGACTTGTCTCTCAGTAACATCGTATCAAAATCTGTTCTCATATCTTTGTAAGTTATTCGCAATGCCCGTTCGTGAATATGGTTAATTTTATTGTTCAATGTTCTGTCACAGAACATCCATACAAGAGGACAGTAGTTGAATTGGGACAAGATAAATGCCTTCATCATTCGTTTCAGCTGCTCAGTATCAAGGAAATGAGAAATTCTTGAAAGAGCATGTAGCTTTTGACCAGCCTTTTTACAAAGAGATTTTACTTGCTGTTTGAAGCTGAGCTTTTTGTCAAAAATCACACCCAGCAGCTTTTCTTCTGTGCTCTCATTTATCGTTACACTTCCGATATTTATGGAAACACTGTTACTCTTGTCTCCAAATACCATTAGATGGCATTTGTCCTCATTCAGCTTCATGCAGTTGTTTGGAAACCATTTTGTAATTTTAAGGGCATCGCTCTCTAATGTTTTGATGACACTTTCAATGTTGTTAGCACTGGCATAGATTGTCGTATCATCTGCATAGTTGGTATGACCGATGATAAAATACAAGATAATACTGCTATGAATGATGTATGATACTTTTTCCACTATTTTTCGCCTTCTCCTTGTGAAATTACGTATTCAAATAAGCAATTTGAGCGAAATGACGTCATATCGCACAAACGAAAGTGACGCTGTGTGATGGTTTTTTGCCTCTTGATCGCTTCTAGCCTCTTTATCGTGCACTCATGCATTGAAAATGGCACGAGAACCCGATAAAGAGGCTTGCTACGATAAAGAGGCGAAAAAACAATCACACAGCCTCGTTTTCGTTTGTGCGATATGGCGTCATTTCGCTCAAATTGCTTATTTGAATACGTAATTTCACAAGGAGAAGGCGAAAAATAGTGGAAAAAAGTATCACACATCATTCATAGCAGTATTATCTTGTATTTTATCATCAATCATACCAACCCCGGACTTGTCCTTTAATGGTCCTAGGATCCAGAATCCCTGGGTCTGGTTTTTACAGTATGCCGAATTGATGGGGCAATCAAGCAGTGGCGAAGCTGGGCGAAAATGGTAGGTCATGCTCTGGGCGGAAGGCGAATAGAAGAAGCTCCTTGCGCCGGAGGCGGAAACGGCACGGAAAAGATCTTGTGCCGCGCCCATTTTTCTGCCTGGGAACGCCCATTGTTGTAAAAAGGCTTGAACAATGGCATTTCTGTAGAGATATAAAATACACCTATACATTCATGAAAAATTCTTATTTTCAAACACTTTAGGCCAAGAATTGTTCCCAAAATTATCTTGTTTCAAATCAGGCATATCAGCAGTAAAACATTTGTTTATCACTAATCTGGCAGGCATGTGTCAGGGTTTCAGATGTCATACAATCATTTCTGTTGAGCAGTTGCCATTGTTTAATCCTCAATGAAAAGATCATTGACTGAAACTCAAGTCCCAGATCACAGGAATACCTTTTTAAGCAGAAGGGAGAAGGGAAGCAGAAAAAGCAAAGTTCTCTTGGAAAGCTCATTTGGTTAGTAACACATATGCTGATAATAACCTGGTGGGGGGTTATTCTTATATAAATAGGGTAAGGGTGCTCTGGCTGTGGTACAAAATAACAACCAAAAAAAATTTCTAGCATCAAAATGGACCCACAAGATAACCTTTCTTAGCCTACATAGCCAAAACTATTTATTCTTTGTCATCAACAATATATGGAAAATGCCCTGAACTGATAGATTTCATGTAATGTATATATTTAAATGTTTGCGTATTTTGATAATGCTGCTTGACTTTGATTTTGTATGTAAATTCGTTTTATATTCTATTCAATTTTTCTCAGTTTGAGACCCAGAAAATAATCCAGAAGTTCAGGGAACTCATAGAAATTCTTGTACAAATGACAAACCCAAAAATATTATTTTTTTGTCAAAGTTTTAGACCCAAAGAGTAACCTGAGCACCCCCCCCCCCCCTTCCTAGCCAAAGCAAAGTACCTTGGAGATAATAATAATGCAGAGAGAAAATTATCTTGCAAAAGTTCCTTTTGTCAGCAACAAATTATGATAATACTGCAAGAACAGGAGAATTTTCTTGGAAGGTAAGTCTAAAATACTAGGCTTGTCTATGGATATGGCAAAGAGAACACTTGCGCATATTTTTTATGAGAAACTAAGAATTTTGCTCGGTACTGAAAGTTTCTTAAAAATATCAGATTTTCAGTACTCAGAGTTTCTTATGAGTTTCTTACAGGTTCTATAAAAATCTTCATGGTCACTGCCTATGCCCTTATGAACATTTCAAAACGATGTTTTTGTAAGCATTTCCAATGTTTAGACATTGCTCAAGTACTTTTCAAGTAATATGATACAGGAAACGAGTGAAAAAACTGTAAAATATGTTAGGCACATCCTTTATCAAAATAAATAGTTTCTTAATCATTTATTTCACAGTACTGGAATTTCCCCCACAGCCTACCTTTCTACCTTCCTTCATTTACCACGAGACTTCTTGGAATATCTTGGGACACTGTCCTTCCTCTTCAGAACAAGCTTTGCTTTGCAGTTGGCGTTTAGTTATTGGCCTAGGCCTACAATCACACACCCTCCCTTTCTGGCTTCTGCTAGCCTGAAGCTGCACAAGATTTTCTTGAGAACTAGGCTGCACAATGTCTCCCTCGATAAAGAAGGACTTCCAGTGAATCTTTGCATTCCACAATAATCAAAATTCAAATAATAATTCTCCAACTAGACGTGTATGTAGGGGCACTGACACTTCATCTTGAACGGAGCCTAGGCCAGTCAATCTCACAAAACAAAGTTTATACCGTCATCATTTCCATTGTTTCAATGCGTATCCTGCTTTTGAACTTCCGCAGGACCTTATGTCGAAAACTGGCGCAATGGGCATGCGTTAGATCAGCTCCAGCCAATCAATTCATTGCTAGGTTTATGATTATAATGACCCATCTCCTGCGATTTCAGATCAGCAAGACATAACATAGGGAACCAGTACGGAAAACAGTGAAATTTGACCATAACTACACAGTGTAGCTACAACATTAGTATAGAAACCCTATGATAGGTCTGGCGCTCCGAATCGAGCACGAGTTAACACAGGGGACCAAGGTATCGACAGGTCAAGATACAAAGGGTAAAATTTGTTGTACTATGACATATGTTGTGATTTTAAAGAAAGTTTTTCAAAGGAATATTTTTTCTGGTGAAAAAATATTCATGATATCTCTGAAAATTGTTGGTCATGCTGAGCATGAGCAGCATGACCGCTAGATTCGCCACTGGATCCAAAGTGATGTTGAACTGATAACACAGTTCACCTAAGTCAAACTTTTCTATCAACTCAACACAATAGATCCATCGTTTTCACTTAGGCCAATTTAGATTTTATTAGACAATCTGAAGTTTGAGCGTGCCTGCAAAGGATCCTGGGTGACCATGGTTCTTTAAAGGTATCAACACCCAGATTCTGAATCTACGCAAAAAATTGACCTAGATAGACTTGGTCTCATGAACTCTCCGCTCGGGTGGTGGTGCTCCCCTTTCACCCTCTGGTCTAGTAATGTGTCCATGTAAGTACAGCGACTTTGCTATTTTCACGAGATATTTCATGTGATCATTTAACCATGATAATAACAAGATAGCCAGCTCTAATACAAGCAAACTGATGACTTGCGGTTGCGATTCCAGATCTGCACCCGAAGTCTCACAGCAGGCAGCCTCGTTGTGAAATTTGAATTCTAGTTTTGCATGTGATCAGTTAAATTCTACCAATCACAGTGAGCTCTTTGAGGCTCTTCGTCAGCATTGCGTCAGCAAGTTTTGACAAGAGTGTATACGCAGCTGTACTTACATGGACACATAACCTTTAAAGTTTGTATTCATTTGACATTTCCTTCCGAGAAATTGGTTTTCATCAAGCAACTTGACCCTGGCCTCCAATGCTGGATGATGGGCCTCGACATCACAAAACCACTCTCATGCTGCATGAAATTAGGCCTCCCTTGCAAATAGGGCTGCAATGCATCCCAGTTACCCAAGAGCCTTTAACTACAGGTTGATGGGGTTGATAAGAACTGTCACTTGTCTTACTAAGACCCATGCATTATTCTCGTAGGGTAAGCTTGGGATAAAATGGGTAATGTAAAAAGACGCATAAATTTCGTGGCAATCTTGGTTTACAGATTTGCTCTAACTGCAGCTGTTGCAGAAACCCTTTTTGACCTGGAAAACGGTTGAAGGCAAACTATGAATATACACTACCCATCAAACATTACCCATTCCCCCCCCCCCCCCACAAGCCTACTTATTTTGCCCAGCATTTTAGTATAAAGCTTCGTCAAGCAACTTGGCTCTATCTTCTCGCTTATTCGGCCTCTATTTTGCATGCAAAATTTTAGAAGTGCAAGGCTGTCAACACATGATGCATTTGATTCATTCGAAAAACGTACAAGATTTTTTTGGAGCAGAAAGATTTTCACGAATATTTGATGGATTTTTCTTGAAAACAAAAGGAATTTTGCCCATTGTGTACGGGATTTTTTGGAAGTGAAATGCCCCTCGATTTAACACGTTATGGTATCAAACTTTTTGCTGTCAAAAACATCTTGTCGAAAATGCTTTATTTGGAAAGATTTGTGGGACCCATTATGATGTGAAGTACGTACACATATTACAATTCAAAATGACTATAAAACGGACATTTTACGAGTGTAGGAAAAACACACTTTCAGTTTCACCAGCCTTTTTCTTAAAAACCTTCACAGAATTTTGCCTTCGTTTTAGCAATTGTTGAACTTTTAGCTGGTCCTCCAGAAGGGCATGGAATCGACCAACATTTTCTACGTTATGTACTGTAGAAATGTGTCGAATTCCCAGATGTGCACCACAGTGATGGAACCTCTTATCACGGGCGACGTGAAGATCAAATGTTGGCCTACCTTAGTTTTTTATGTCAGTTATAGCCTAAATGTCCCGCAACATACCTCCAGTCCCTCGTTGACTAAAGCATGCTTATCAATTCAATGTTGAAAGCACCACTTTAGTACTTCTTTTGTTTTCATCTGCTTTCCTATTATCGAAACTGCCAAGGCACACTGCAAGCGATCCAGCTACTCGCCATCGCTCCTAGGCCTAATTTTAAAATGGGCCTCCTGGAGGGAAGGGAAAGCATAAAGGGAAAGCATTATTAGGCATTTAGGCCAGACTTAGGCCAGACGTGAAAGTGTGCAGACTTAAGATGAAAAAGTAAAGTCTGCACGCAAGTTGACTTGCTACGAGTCTTCGTTTGCTTTCTATTATTCATTTAGAACCCTCTCTGAGACACTCGATTACTACACTCTTTGAGATGTATACTGATACTTGTAGCAAGTCAAGCACGCAGGCTGCTTATCTGCAGTCGCCAGTCGCAAATTTTTCTGATCGAAATTAAGAAATCGATCAAGGCGTAGGCGTGAATAGCCTGGAGAATATGGAGAATAGCTGAAGGTTCTTGTTGCCAAATATAAAACAACAACAAGGCATGGACTGTACAGTTTTATAATTTGAAAGGTTCCTTCCTGCATGTCCAGCATTCCAGCATTCCTCATACTAAAAACAAAGTGATTCTTGCTCATGGAAAATAGGCCTACGTAATTTACAGCTTGTATTTTAACAAAATGGCCTTGTTTCGCCCATTATTCCTGCCGTTACATATAATTTATCATTGTTACTCATTATTTATGTCATCCGTTTTCGCTTTAGGCCAACGTGGGAAGGATGAGGAAGATTTTACAGTTGGCAAAATGGTTCCTGTCGAGCAAGATAACGCTACTTCAGGTTTCCAATGAGAAGATGAAATTGAACGGTTTTCCTGTTGATTGTACTTGATGGCCTGACAGAGAAGCTTGTGAATTGATATATTGTATTTCACTATTGTTTCTTTATTATCAAAAACATGACTAATTGACTAGTGCCTAGAATAATGGGGCATGTTGTAAAAACCAGACCCTAAGACCCTAGGACCCCTGAGACCCCTAGGATCTTTAAGTACTATAAATGAAAAGGACCCTTAACACCAGAGCGTCATGATCAAGAACTTGTGTATCGTTAACTTCCCCTCTTCCATCCCATGAGCTTCCAATCTTTCAAACCGATGCCAGGAATCATGCAGAGAGTTTATACCATATTGAAGTACTACGTTGAGTATCTCCTGTTGTGTTTTTTAAATACTTTCTGCATGATTAATGGCGTCCTGGCGTTGGTTTGAACGAGCGAAAGTTCGTAGGATGGAAGAGGGGAAGCTCATACGATACGTAGCCTCTTGTTTGACAGCTTGATAGCATTGTTCTATTGTTTGTCTGTGGTGATGACCCTCTGGTGTTAAGGGTCCTTTTCATTTCTAGTATTTAAAGGTCCTAGTGGTCTCAAGGGTCCTACGGTCTTAGGGTCCGGTTTTTACAACATGCCGAATAATGGAACCTTATGCAGATATTTGTCTGACACTGGTCAAAGTAGAATCTACAGACATTAACCAATATTTGAAGATATGTCATCGTGTCATGAAATCTTCCTTTATTGAAACACGAGCCAGTCAGAAAGTTTATTGCAAGTCGACACTTTGAATATTTTTGTCAGTTACTCCCAAATGTGAGGTCTGTGTCATATTAGATGACATGTAGAATTTGCGATAACGCAAAATTAATCGTGCCAAACACTGCAATTGTTTCTATTCGCGAATATTTGCAATAGACTAGACATCTAATCGAGACAGGCTTTAATTGTGTTTTGCTTTCAATCTCTCTTGGCAAGCACCAAGTATATTAACCATTTTGTCACGTGAACAAAAAAGTCCAACGGTCTTCTTTTGGTGTGCCATCATTGTTTCACAAATTGTTCGATTCTTGCAAATGGACCATATACAATACCAGTATTGACCTGCTCAAGATACACAAGAACGGGGAAATCACAATACATGTAAAAAATTTGCAAAAACTTATGCTGGAGGTTTACAAATGTATTACTTCTGGAAACCACTCCTTTCTGTGGGAGTTCTTCAATAGAAAAATGCTTCCATATAACTTAAGAATAAACGATCTCCTCCAACTTCCTAAAACCAGGACCAATAAATATGGAAACGAGTCTCTTTCGTATAAGGGTAGCATGGTTTGGAATCGGCTTCCAGACCAATATAAAGCTGCGAAAAGCGATGATGAATTCAAAATTAAAATCAGAAGTTGGAAGGGATCCGGATGTAACTGCCGCATTTGTATAATATAGCTTAATTTCAGACATTGTAAATAGGGTAGAGTTGGTCTTTATTAGCATCAGCTATCTCTCTAGCCAACTGTAAATAAATTGTATTATTATTATTATTATCAAGAGATGTAGGAACCGGACAAGTGCCCCCCACCCCTAAGATTTTGCAATTATAACGAAAGTGCCCTTCTTGTTTCAGGAAATGCCCCTTTAGGACCTTTAGCTTAATTAAGAAAGTGCCCTTATTGTTATTCAAATGTAAATGCACTACCTCCATGAAGTTCGGCAGCTCTACAACATGAACAAGAATCAAATGACTAGCAGAGAATAAGAGTAGTAAAACAAAACAAATCTAAGAAACAGCTCACTCCTGCTCCTCGTATGGATGCCCCAAATTAGTAGGGAGTGATTCTACGTTGGCCAATTTTAGGCAGTGGCGTCGTGGCCGGGGGGGCCGGGGGGGCCAGGGGGGCCATGGCCCCCCTGTGAAAATGTTGTCGGAAAATTCGTCAGTTTTCCATTCTTGTCGGAAAAATCGAAAAAAATTGAATTAATCCATTTTCCTCTCATAGCTACTTTATGGCAATCCAATTGTGTACATGAAATATCACTTTTTCGATCGCAAAACGTATTTTTTGATGAAAAAGTAGGTTTTTCGGCAAAAAACTAGGTTCTTCGTTCGTTTTTCTGCAAAAATGCCTTTTTCAATCGAAAGAAAAGTGTGTTTTCTGTTGGAAAAATAGACACATAGGCGCAAAAAGTTTCTGACGAATAAATTTCAGACAAATGCTTTCGACCATAACATTCTTGGACTTTTCCCCGAAAATTTGGTCGTTTTACCAACATTTTAGTGACTAAAAACGATAAATTTACAATCTATTTTGCACGTTTCATACTTAAAAAATGTCATGCATTTATGGTTTGTGCATTAAGCTTTCAATGAGTTGCTCGTCAGAATTTGCACAAGTGAATATTGTTGAGGAAGATGAAAATGATTACTAAGATGGGATTACTTTCAGTTTCTGTAAACGGATGCTTATAGAAATGAAGATTTATATCAAGCTATCACGTTGTTATCTAAAATTTCAAAACGATCTATTTTTCAGTGCTTTTGAGGTCCTGTTTTCGAAATTTCTCGTGAAAAACAAATAGTAGATTCTTCAAAATAGGGGCGTCTTGCAACGATCTAAAGGGCGTGGTCACAAAAAATTTTCCCGGGGGCAAGCCCCCGGACCCCCAGTTTTCCTCCCTCCTTGCGCATCTAGCTTCAGCCTCGCCTCCAACACCAATCAAGTCTCGACAACAGCCTCACCTCCAACAAGAATCGCCTCTTAACAGGACTGCTGTGTCCCTTTGAAAAATTCTTCGCTATTATGGAACTTTTATATGACAAAAGTTCTGAGACATTTTGCCACATTTTAGGCCCCCAATCGCAGGAATCTCAGGAGTTGGTCAATCCCTTGAAATGTCGTGCCACCAAGTTTAGGATGCTTCCGACGGCATACCTCAAATAGGCAAGAGAGCTTTTGATATTGAGGAGTTGCTGTTTGGAACCAGTTGAGCGATTTTAAAGCGTTTGAACGATCAAAGAGGTTGATAATCTAAATCAACATCGACACATACGTATGACTTCTGAGTCCCTTTCTTTTTATAGGTTTTCTTCTCTTTTAAAAAGGATCTTAAAGTTGATTTGCAATCCATGTAATTGGGTTAGTTAAGGCAAGTTTGCCGAATGTATCTAACCCTGTTGAAATAAATGGTAACAGATGCTCTCGTATTCGAAGATGAGCAAAAAAATTAACACGTTTGACGGGCTGTGGAATAAAAATACGTGGCCGATATTCAAAACTGAAACGTTAATCTATCAGTCAAAGGCAATCTTAGATGTGAAAATTTTGTTTGGTAAAAGCACTCGTCTTTTAGACTCGGGAAATAGGGAAAATGGAGCGAGAATACCGGGGGCCTGGGGAATTTTCTGGTAAATTGTCATTTATCGTTGAAAAGCGAGAATTCCAGATCCTTTTTCTAAATGTCATTCCACGTTCGGTTCTGGTCCGTGATTTGCTTGCCATGAAACAGACCATTATATTGAATTTGTATTCTAATTACACACAAACAATGGACCAGAATGGAGCGTGGAATCATAGATAATAGAAAGGTGGAATGATCATTCCCATGCAAACCCCTTACCAACATTTTCCTTTTTGGGGTCTAAAAAGACTTGAAATTTTACTTAAACAAGATTTCACATCTAAATTAGCCTTTGACTGATAGATTGACAGTTTAGTTTTGAATAACGGCCACGTAGTTTTTATTCCACAGCCCATCAAACGTTTTCACTTTTTTTACCCACCCGGCATACAGAGTTGAGGCTGCGCGCAGGGGCGAACAAAGAAATGATACTGACATCTTGTGCAAATATGATCTTGGCACCGTTGTGCTAGACTAATGTTTACGAAAATGGTACCCTTGGCTAGACCAATACTTGTAGGCATTTCCTGGACCAAGTATGTGTCAAATTTATACCAAATCAGTGATTCTTCGTTTGTAATTTATAGAGGAAATGCGAAGGAGAGAAAATTGAAAACGAGATGGGACGAGGGGTAAGGGAACGAAAGTATTTTGGCTTTCTCTCCCTCCTTCTTTTCGTTCCCTTACCCCCGTCCCTCCTCGTTTTCAATTTTCGCTCCTTCGCATTTCTCCTATAGATTACTAACGAAGAATCACTTACGAAAAAAGAAATAGACCTGGAGAAAGTCTAAAATACTTGGGACAAGTCACAAAATTTCGCTACTTCTGTCTTTTGATTACGTGTGTTACCACTCCCGCCGTTTGAAACGTTGCTTGAAATGTTGTTCAATGTTTCTTGAATCAAACGACCTTCTTTCAACATTGAATTAAAGGGGGGATCAGAAAGTCCTAGTCCTTAATGTATATTTTCGCCGCGATATTTTAGGAAACATCACGAAAAAACTGAAATTTGCCTGTATGCCAGGTTTTTGGCCAGGATTGTGATTAATCAGTTAGTTTGCAGAATTAGAAAATATAATAAAATTTCACCGTGTAAATTTTGTATTGTGTTGAAAATAGGTAGATGTTTTCATGCAATTCAAGAAATTCATAATTCAAATTCTTTTTTCTCTGATATCTTCCTGTAAGATTCATTCTGTATTTCTGTTGAAATGATGCTCGGGGGGGGGGGGTCTGTTAAGCCCATTAGGTGATTTCTAGGGTTATGACCTGGGATCCTTTGTTCCCTGTGTTCTTTCCCTGTGTTCTTTGACTTGATGATGGCGCTTCGGTCAAGAAGAAGACGAAACCCAGAGAAAATTCACAACTTCATTTGATACAAAAGAGAAAGACACCCACTTTCCCACTTTGACTGTGTTTCCTCTGCATGGCAGTTTCAAGAAGCTTGACAAAATGCAAAATTTAAGCACTGCAGATGACATTCCGTTTACTCGAGACTTCATCAAATGCCTGAAGAGTCCTGGGAACAAGCATTGGGGAGATTCCTCCGGGACTGAACAAAATATAAGGGAGTTTACCAAACCACAACGCCAACTGCAACGGCAACGGAAAAAAAATTTATTCAACAACAGGCCTTTTCAACTTTTTTGTTTTTTGCTCGAATTTGCTTCCTTTGGGAGACTATAAGCTGTTCTGTTCAATTTACAACTGGGAAATCCCTTTTCTGACGATCTTTACTGCAGACCTAGGCCTCCGAAGCTCTGAAATAAAACTCACTCGTTCTAAACGTTTGTTTCCAAGGAAAATTGGTGGTGCACAGGCATATACTGAAGAAGGCACGTTTCGTCTAGGCCCTGTCAATAATATCAATAATATGTAGGGAGGGGGGGGGGGAGACTAGAAAACAATATTTTGCTTGCAGGACAAGATGCCTGGCGTTGCCGTACTGGTTTCTGAAACTGTTTAATATGATGGAGAGGACACCCATCTCGAACGCTCTTCCTGCACTAGAGGGTTTAAAAAGCAGGTCAAAATTCAGAATTTGGAAGTAGAGCAGATGACATTCCTTTTGAGCACTAAATCATATTTCATGAAAAGATAATCTTTTTGGTTGCGTAGACAGCGTTTTGTGGCACGGTCTCCTAATCCCATATTAACTTGGCTTTGCAATCCAGCCGTTTGCGATCATTTCTCTTCAAGGCTATTCGAAACAATGAAATTTCTAAGATGCAATGAAATTTTCAGCTTTCTTCGAATTTTGAAACGGGCATTTTATAGGATATTTTACTCCTTTGGCCTACTTTTCGAAAAACAAAACAACTGCGTGA
This sequence comes from Aurelia coerulea, assembly GCA_039566865.1. Taxonomy (NCBI): domain Eukaryota; kingdom Metazoa; phylum Cnidaria; class Scyphozoa; order Semaeostomeae; family Ulmaridae; genus Aurelia; species Aurelia coerulea. The sequence goes on along the minus strand of CM076953.1, from coordinate 21,487,431 downwards.
CGCCTAACACCATCACAATTCTCTTCCTTGAAGTTGCAAGTCATAGCCACACCCCTGGTAAAAAGTGGCATCGTACTGCAAAGGCTTCAGTCCCAAAGAAACACGTTTTCTTGGCATTTGCTGCATGGGCCTAATGTAAGCAACAACTTGTGGATGTTGGATTTCGAGAAAACTGTATCTTGACGTCAGTCGTTCCCAATCTCTTGACCGTGCAGGGAGCATTGCTATTTTCCTTCAACTGACGTTTCAATTTTGCCGAACAGCTCCCCACCCCTCCCTCCGTAAAGCTGGATGTACAGTCCATTTTGAAGGGGGAATTCTGATTTTTATGGGGAGCAAGAAAGCAATCAACTATCTATCGGAGCCTCAATTTTAGATGATGTCTTTATGTAGGCCCAAGAAGGGACCCACGATAAAGGCTCGGAGGCTGCACAAGATTGTCACAAGATTTTGGCCGAGAAGGTCACACGACGTCATTAGGCTAACACATCATTGGCGACCTCCCTGACCAAAATCACCAAAATCCTGGCTTTAGAAGAATGAGGCCATCCCAAACTCTTTGTCATTGGAGCATTGTGTGGCCTCGGTGTGGTCAATGGCGTGAGGCTGAGGTGGCCCTCCTAAGGATCCCCTGTTGTTTTGTGTTTTGATAAGCTATTGTTTCCGTTTGATTCGAAATGGATTGTGGTGTGAATGATGATGGAATCAGATTGTTGTCGTGTAATGATGCGGAGAAAGATCCTCTTCATCTGGCCTAATTCAAAGAAACGTTTACTCGCATGATGGTTACAGTTTGGCCGCTGTTTTAGCGCAGTCATTTGGCTTGCAGACGTTATAGAAAGGTGGTGTAGTGGTGCACAACTCAGGGGCTGTGAAGAAACAATTTTCAGCGTTTCTAATTAAGAATTCATAACATGCTGAGCCCTTTAAATATTCATCCAGCTTTATCTTGAAAGTGGAATTTGAAGGCAAAAAGCCTTGTTTATGTTCAACAGCGAGCAAAACTAATAATCACTTGTGGATGCGGCTGGCTGAAGGGAGCTGGGAGAGTTTTTAGGACTTTCACGTGTGGATGTCAGGCCAAAGATAGTCACGAAATTCGTTTGCGAACCGCAGGAGAAGTTGGGTTGTTTTGGTTTGGCTGGCCCGAGAGCGGAGCCGTAGCGGATGGAAGCCGTTGCAGTGCGAGAGGCGAGCGGAACGAAGCCATTATGAATGCAGAAGCGTAATTGACATGTGCTGTGGAATTGACATGGTGGGCGGTGCTTTAGAAACCTACAACGCATCTGATTGGCTGCCTTTTGTGTAAGTTGAGCTGAAGCCAATGTACGTTAATTTGGCTTTGAAAATCTTTGATCGTGGCACGCAGTAGAAATAAAACAACAGTCGCTGGAGTTGCCTGGTAAATCCGTAGTTAAGCCCTTATACAAAACATAAATGGATTTGAAGTTATCGCGGCTGTGAAGCAAGTCGTTTATCTTGAGGATTAGGAAATGGCTGTTCCGCGTATCTCTTTTCGTCGATTTCTTGTCAAGAGCAGTTCAAGATTCAGCACTAGGAGTCGTGCAAATTCAACTTATCGGCCAAGCATGACAATGGTTTGTTCGCGATTGCAGATGTGTCGCGTTTACCTACTAACTTTTTTGGTCTTTGGTGCATTTGTTTTGGAGGGTAGTTGTCATTTTCACGACTTGTACGAGGAAACCCCATGGAAATGCGAAAACATCACCAGTGGATTTTGCAAGAAGATGAAATATAATGTCACGCATATGCCTAACATATTGAATAATGCAAATCAAGTTCACGCACAGATGGAACTCGTAACTTATATTCCCCTCGTTCGTGTTAAATGTTCAAGCGAGCTGGAGTTGTTTTTATGCAGTGTTTACATCCCATATTGTACTGAGAAAGTTCGTCAGCCTATAATGGCGTGTAGGACGTTGTGCGAGCGGGTTTACAAGTCTTGTTTCCCCACAATGAGTAAATATGGTTTTCAATGGCCTTCAAATTTGAACTGCAGTAGGTTCCCTCCGAAGAACGACCATCATAATATGTGTATTGATAATGCCGACATGAATCAAGGCCCAACTTCGACGAAATCAATAACCAAAACTGCGAAGCCAGTTCAAAAGGATAGTGGAGGAAGGAGTAATCCACGAACAGTTTCCAGGGGAGAGGAAGTTAAGCCTGATAAAAATATCAAAGGATCGAAAAAACAGCCGCCTATTCACCATGGAAATGAGGAGAAATCCCACAACAACTCGAAGGAAACTGCCCTTATCCCGGCTGTGAATATGAAATCAACTAGGAAATATTGTCGTATGAAATATGCGAGAAACGGTCAGAATTATGTGTTTATTGATCGGGCAAAGTCATGCGCTCTGATTTGCAATGATGATGGAGTGTTTACACGCAAGGAGAAAGGAATTGTCGATTCATGGCTAACGGGCCTATCTTATTTATGCGCTTCGCTATCATTGTTGGCGTTGATAATTGTACTTGGCAACATGAAATCAATATTTTATCCAGAAAGAGCCATAATTTATATTACTTTTAGCTATCTAGCTTTCTCAGGGGCCTACATCGTTCGTATCAACGTAGGCAGGGAAAAGATTGGGTGTGACTTCGATATGGGGAGACATTACACAATCCAAGATGGATCAGGCAATATTGGTTGTGCGACCACTTTCCTCCTGACTTATTTATTCTCGATGGCGCAAAGTATTTGGTGGGTGATGATGACGCTCACTTGGTTTTTATGCGGGGGAATGAAATGGAAAGCTGAGGCTATTAGGTCATGCTCAGTTTATTTTCATGTGGCAGCATGGGGTGTTCCATGTGGTAAAACAGTCATTATATTAATGCTGAGAAAAATTGATGTAGACGAGCTGACTGGTCTCTGCTATGTTGGCAATCGTTTAGAGAACATTTCAGCTTTGCGGGGCTTCGTCGTTGGACCCCTGTTCACGTATTTAATCATGGGGACTACATTTCTCATAGCTGGATTTGTGGCTTTGTTTAAAATCCGCCCCATTTCTAACTCAAACCCCTCTGAAGGGGCAGGGGCAGATTCGAAAATTGAACAGCCTTTATTACCCATTGGTATATTTGCTGCATTGCATACCATTTTATCAACTGTGATTTTAGCAAGTTATTTTTACGAGTACGTCAACAGAGCGTCGTGGTTTACGAAAGTTGAATCACCTGGAGCGAACTTCGAGGTTTTCCTCCTCAGACTGATAATGGTTTTTGCTGTTGGACTGCTCTCCGCCCTCTGGATAATTTGCATCCACACCCCAAGAACATGGAACAAACTCGTGCAGAAATTTTCTAAAAACAATGAAAACAATGACAGCCCAGCGCAGTTGGAGCCTCTACGCGGGAATGGTGAAACCCCAGTGTAAACTTGTATGTACCCATTTGTAGAATATAGTTCTGTCATAATTTGTAATATTATTTTGAAGTGCCCGAGAACAAATTTTAAACGCTGTGTGCCCTAACTACACATCACTGTGTCATAGATTAATTCGCAGCCCAGTAAAACTGCAGATTTATCTAACAAAAGATAATATCCAAAGGTCTTCCTCTTGCAAATAGTAGACATAGGATCTAAATCGTTGGAATGTACTGTGCTCCTAGAGGGAGGTCTTAGCTCTCGGTTTAGAATATATTTCCTCTCAAATAGAATTTGTTTCAGGACCACGCATCAAGCGGTTGGAAAGCAAAATTTCTTTCTCCAGCCCAACGAAACGTTAGTGGAGAAGTCCCCTGCAGGGTGAAATAGAAATTTTTCGTGTGGTTTCACTAAACACCAAATTAACAGCCACACTCTGGTTGGGGTTTAGAATAACGTTGCACGATGATAAATTGCAATACGAAATGTATTTCATGGAATCTTTAATCATAGTCTTTGATATTACACGTATTTTATATAAAAAACTGCTCACAAGAGACTCAACTCTCAGATCGTCAAAAACTTAAGAAACCATGAAATCGTTAGCCTATTTTTACTTCATTTTTACCTTTTTCCTGTATCGTATTACTCTGAAGGTACTTGATTTTTGTCTACTTTAAAGAACTCACAAGAAACCTTAGAGAGTACTCAAAGTCTAATGACTGGCAGGGTTTGTTGTATTACTCTGAAGGTACTTGATTTTTGTCTACTTTAAAGAACTCACAAGAAACCTTCGAGTGCTCAAAGTCTAATGATTTTAGGAAATTTTCAGAACTGGCACGGTTTGTTAGTTTCTTATGAAGAGATACTTGTACTTTCATGGAATCCTTCATGTATTTCTCTTGGAGACAGGTACCCTGCATATCATGCATGTGTCAAGTCTGTCAAGGAGACCTTATCACGTTCAGAAATTGTTTTGAATACATTTATTTTAGGTGTTTTGCAGGGTGTTTCTAATTCAAATTTTGTCACCTTAACTTGTGAAATTTCCAAGGGAAATTAGGATCTATTTCACTGGCATCTTTTATGTCAAATTAACTCCTAAGAATTACCATCATGCCAGACCATTTATAAACTTTATAGCTTGCTAATTGCTTTGAAATCACAAATGATCAATTTGCTTCCTCTGCAGGGAGTAATTGCGTAGATAAAGTGGCATTTTCGAAAGGCCAAGTGAAATTAAAAATATTCACTTCTAGCTAAATCCAGAATGACCATCAAACCCCTCCCCCACATTGCTCATAAATAGGATGAAGGGTTGAAGTTTGCCCCCATCAAGCCTCGTTTTTATAAAAGTTCCATGAATGTTCCCTCTCTGCCAGTCCCAAAAATTCAGAAATTATTTCCCACGTTTTACTGTAAATCTTTTTATGTAACAGTTTTTACTGTACCTCTTGAATTGGAAACATTGGAATTCAAGGGCCATATCCAATCTCTAAGAGTTTCGTAAATTTTTGTTGAAATATTTTTCCATTGAGAAATCCTCCAGAAATGCTTATGTTCTGCCAGAAAGTTCGTGCGCCTTTCAATGGTTCAAGCACCTTGAGATTGCCCCCATAAAGAAGCAGCCCGAACTCCAGGACCGCCGAGAGGGGGGGGTAGCCGGGGCAGCTGCCCCGGGGCCCGGGCCCCGCCAGGGGCCCGTAAAAATGAAGCTTTGTTTTTCCATTGTATGTTGCAATGATATCATCTAGCTGGGCCCGGCAAGGGGCCCCGGCAAAATCAAATTTTCTTCTTGTCCATTGCACTTTCAAGTTCAAATGATATCACGGGCCTCAGTTCATTTCAATTGCAATAAACTTTGTGTTGTGTTGTAAGTTTCTCTGGCCGAATGTAAACAGCAACAAAAATGCACAGAAATCGAACGGCAGTCTACATCTCCTTGCTGCTATCAACGTTGTTTCGTTAAATCGTATTGAGAATATGCTACTGAAAATATTGCTCATGCAATTACTGATGCTTTCGAAGAAATAAACTCTGTCAGAAAATTTATTACTTTTCTATCTACGTTCTTCAGGCCCGTCGGGAGATCTGTCATTTTTGATATTATGCAATTCAAAAATAATGTACCGGGTGTGCCAAAATAAACTATGCACGTTTGGTAGGCCACAATAAATCGTACACTAAACCGATTTTGACGATAGATGACTTAATCGTTAGCAGAAAGCCTGAATTAGATTCTAGGATTTGTTGCAAATTTTTCTGTTTCCAGTTTTTAGAGCTAGAAGCAAGTGTCTTAAAATGCTCATTTTCGAGAACACTGAAAACGATCAAAAATGTTGATCAAATTTTAAAAGATTCAACATGAATGAATAAAGAGAAAACGTTTTCAGGGGCATTTGGGGGTTTAGTTTGAACTTTCGTACAGCAAATTACAATCATTCGATTTCCAAATCGCAAATCACCACGAACAAGTTCTCTCTTTGCTCATTCATGTTAAATTCTTTAGAAAACTTTATCGATGATTTTTGATCGTTTTTCAGTCTTTTCGAAAACTAACATTTTAGGAAACTCGCTTCCAGCTCTAAAAACTGAAAATGAAAAATTTGCAAAAAAACCAGTATCTAATTCAGGCTTTCTGCAAATGATTTAGTCATGAATCTGCAAAATCAGTCCAGTGTACGATTTATTCTGGCCTGTCAAACGTGCATAGTTTATTTTGGCGGACCCGGTATATCCTCGTGAAATTGATTGAGGTCTTATTTTCAAAATTTCCCGGAAGAACCTCCATCAGTCACGATCCTTTGCCTCTTTAAATGGCAGATTTTACAAAAATGATGCATTTTCCAGCGATCTAAAGGGCGTGGACATGAAAAATTTTCCCGGGGGCGAGCCCCCGGACCCCATTTTTGCTCGCTGCGCTCGCATCAAGTTCTAGCCTCCCAAAATAGAATTTCAGTCCGACATGCCTAGTTCATACCGTTGATCATTTTGCTGCTAGAAATTGATGAGGATTAGACATTGCATTGCACTTTAGTCACAAAATCTGACATAAAAATTCACGATTTTCATATTTTGGAATTCACGAGATTTTCCCAACTGTGCACTCGTAGTAGGCTCATTCCAAAAGTCTCTTGTTTCGCCCCCTCCATCTGTTGAGTTGACTTGCCGCTACAAAGGGAGTGATAACAACAACAACATAACGCAAAAGTTAGAGGACCTATTAATCTACGCTTTTGGTGCCAGTGCCAAGCAAGGGGCCCGCATCCACTAGTTGCCCCGGGGCCCGCCCTCGCTCTCGGCGGCCCTGCCGAACTCAGCTAGAGCCCCTGAAATTGTGTTTCCAGTTAGAGGGCCTATGCTTCAGGATTTGTCTAAGGCCTTTGATCCTTGCAGGGACACGGGGAAATGAGACAGCACAGTTTAAGCAACTTAACAAATAGTCATTGTTTTCAGTGAACTCTCAAGAGTTGAGTTTCCAAGAATCTCTAACTCAAATATGTGGGTGTAGTTGCTAAGACGCAGAAGGTTAATGGCCTAAGAGGCATTTTGATTAAGATTTCTGTCAGCTTCTGTAAACCCATATCGCTACATAAGCGTCATTGGTCACTTCAGTGTCGTCTGAGGCGGATGTCTGGAAGTGTATATGATGAGCTCTCCCACATAATTTTAGAATTAATTTAACATTGGATACACATTCTAGCTTAATTAGGAATGAATAAATAGAATCAGCTAACCAACTCACAGAATAACAACAGCTAAAAACTGTAAATATATATATAATAACGTGATCGTTAACTAAGATGAGAAATACAATATTATCTATGCGATGTATCCCAGGTATGGTATACTACGGGTGCATAATTTGCAGGAGCATGGAATGGTAATTATTTTTATTAGTCTTTCATTAGTCTTTTGAAGATTTCTAGGTTAGGCGTATGTTACAGTATTCCAAATCTGACTGCATCTGTAAGAAACGTTTCCGTTCCATAAATAACTGTGTTTGGTTTTCTAGTAGAAAATGCTTAATTTCTGAGGTCATATGGGGATTGATGAAGTCTGAAAAATCATTCAAAAAATTTGGATTTTGGTTGATCTTGATTTTATACATTTCAAGGGCTAGTCTCTGCAGGTTCTGTTGATGTATTGTTGAAGCATGATCTTCAGAAAGCAGAGCTTCAATGGAGGAAACTTAGTCTAGTGCTCTTTTGTGAACATTGTTAATTAAACTATTCATTTTTCCGCTAAAAACATCCAGACAATAGGGAGGTAATTAAAATAGGTAGTGTTAATTGTTTTCATTGACAATTTTGTTTTCTCTTCTTCTAAGTAAGGTGCTATTCTAGACGGGGCACTTATCTTCGTCCCAGCTTCATTACAAATCTTTTTATGCGATGATCAAACTTTAGGTGACTATCAAGTCAAGTACTACTCCATTTTCTTTATCAGTGTTTCTAATTGAATGGTCTCCAATTCTTATCTCACTCTCTCCATGCTTTGCTCTCTGTGGTTCTATGATGATATATTTGCACTTCTCCTCAATGAGAAACATGTAATTATCTTTGAACCAGCAGTTTAGTGTGCTTGTTTCAGATACAAGAGTTGGGATTATGGTGTCTAATTGTTTGCCCATATTGTGTTATCGTTGTTTGGAGGCAAAATGATATCATTCAGAAAAATCTTAAACAGCAATGGTCCTAAAGCAGATCCTTGTGGGACTCCCTAGATTATATCTCTCCTTTCACTACAGTTAGTTTAGTTTTACTCTTTGAACCCTCCTTGGAGATAATTGTACAGTAGTTTTAATGCATCATTACTAAAGCCGTATGCATGCAATTTTGCAATTAATAAGTCATGTGACAGTTGTTGAATGCCCTTGACAAATCCATTATTATAGTACCAGCAATCAGTTTCTCATCAAGACATGCTTTAGGTCGCAGGAGTGCATGTCGGGTACTATATCCTTCTCTGAAAGTAGAACCATCATTTTTGTGGAACTTCTTGGTTGCTTGAGATTCTCTTCCGATTTGTGACTTTTCCTAGGCAGTTTCTTGTAAGAAAAAATACGTGTAGTAAGAAATTTCTTAGGACTCAAAATCTGATTCAAACCCGGCTCAAATTCTGAGTGTCTTATAAAAAATGTGTGTAATTTGTCACTTTTGGTGCTTGAAACTTAGAATTCAGTAAAACTTGGTAGATTATTAAAGCAACTACAACTACACTGCCAGTTAACGATATGAAGCCTAAAATTGTGAATAATGTTACGATTGACTGTCAAATTTGTAAGTTTCAAAAACAGAACGAAAAGGAAACAAACGTAAGTCATGATATGGATTTCGTTTCTTGAAGTAAACTGTTTGAATTTCTTAATTTTGTGGTGATCTGAGAGTTGAGTTTCTTACAAGCAGTTTCTTAAAAAGACACGTGTATATCATGTCAAGTTACCCTTAGGTTAATTCGGTGTTTGTGGATTTGCTATCCATCGCCCTTTGTGGCCACAATCGAGGGCTACCAGCGCCCAAGTGTCCCCCTGATTGGCCTTCGAGGTTTTCAAGGTCGTTTGATGGTCGTATGGGCGGAAAGGAAGCGAGAAACCCTTTGTTATGCTTTCTTTCAATGAAACTCGTAATTGCACCTAGGGTATAGGAGTGCAAATCGTTGCAACGTTTTATTTCACGAACGTCATCTGTCACCCATGCACTTTAATTTACACTCATTTTTCTTAATTAAGAAACTTAACGTCCAGGGTTGGTAGGTGGTGTCTCAAATTTTAAGACTCTTCCTACCAAAATCTTATGGGTTTCTTCTATTTTTGATACCGTAATGTAGAGTTCATCTGTTTTGTTAGAAGGGCTTCCAAATTTCTTGGTTGGATCTCAAAACGACTAATAACTCAAATGCCACTTAAAATGATGCAAACGATGTCAAATCGGTTGCTATTACTGTCTGCAAATTACAAATGTAGGTAGTCAAGCACGGTTTTTGTTAACGTTTGGAAAATTGGGCCTACAGGTTTTTATTAACGGTTTCTTTTGAAAAAAGAGTGTAGGTTAAAATGACTCAACAGAAAGTAGACATGTTTGTCAAATCTAACAACCTTTCATATCTGGCAGGGCTGGCAGGAAGTAGACTTATGACGATGAGTCTCTTGTTTCCCTGTGCTCTTTGATTTCTTGATGGCGCTTCAGTCAACAGAGACTCATAATATTACTATGAAAAAGTTGACCCTATTAGGCCTAATATGCTGGGATTCCTAGCATACCAATCAGATTGCGAGATTTTGCGAAGAACAATAAGTTTCGAATCTTCAATTCGATTGACGCAGCTTACTTAATTTGAAGGAAGTTGCTGCAGCAGGTACTTGAAGATTTCTCTGCTATGTTTTGGTCTTAAAAACATGGAAATTGCAGCATTATAAGACTTATTTTGCACTCACCAGGTAAAGTGAACTTTCTTCTTCAGATGAACACCAAGTTTTGTTGATTAAATGTCTGCTTACCGTGGTTTCTATCGCATTTCCTTTCTGAGGAAAGACCGTTGAACAGAGCCGAAGCAGTCGTTCGATCCAGATTCGATCAATCGAATGCAGAAGATAGGGTCAGGTTTTTAATTGTTTCATTATGAGTCCCTGTGAGCAAGGTGCCGCAGGGATACAAGGGACTCATCGTCATAAGTCTAGGCAGGAAACTCGTTGTTTAGTACAACTTGTATCTTTAAAAGATAGCAGCGTTTTACATCGGGAAACGTAATGTAGATACAATCATATTTTTACTGAATATTGGTTAAGCAATGCTTTGTACAGTATTTTTAGTAGTGGAATCTCGTATAGTACAATTAATACATTGATAGTCATACAGTTGGCAGATTTTTGTGTAAGCATGGTTTTTGCGACTCTCGTCTTGACTCAAGAATTTGGCCGCCCTGCAAGGAAGAAAGGGCCTATAGTTTCTCTCGGTTTCTCTATCCTAGGTTTCTCTATCTACGCCGCAGTTGTGTTTGTTTCCCACAGCATAGGTTCCAAATCTTTAAAAAGGCTGGTGTAAAATTCAGTTACTTATTTCTTTGAACTGAATGACTTCAAAGAAACTTTAGCTACTTCTCTATAATTCTACCGTTGGACTTTTCTGAAATCTTCAATATTTTCAGCATTAGAGTGTTTTCCTAATTTTTCAAGAATTCAAGAGAAATTTTCAAAAAAACTTAAAGCTATCGTAATTTCTAAACTGTTTGACGTAACATGAAATAATTTCGAAGAAAACCATAGTTTATGGATGTCTGCAATATGGTATCAAGCAAAAGTCTGTCACTCTTCTGGTTTTGATTTAGAAATTTGATGACATCACACCCTCAAATGAGTTGAAATGTAACATACGTTGAAATTTCGAAAAATATTGAAAACTTCTGAAAAGTCCAACGGTAGGGTTAAAGATAAGTAACTGAAGTTTGTTTCAAGGCACTCTGTTTCAGTCAGAAGAAATATATCACAGAATTTTACACCCACCTTTTTACGCCAAGTTAAAGATTTGGAAGCTATGCTGTTTCCTACAGCTTTCTTCTTTTGCGGAGGAAAATATTATCTACTACTATGGAGGAGCTGGCGTATACCTCCTCCGCAGATCTATGGAGATTATGCCTCCGCATGTACATATTAGTTGCAGCGCTCCTCCATAGAAGCACACCAGCAGTGTCTAGCTACCCATGGTTTCTCTAGTTTTGTACCATTTTGTCCTTCGCGTTAAACTCTGTTCCCCAGAAGGCAATCAACGAAGATACACTTATTTTATAAGAAACTTAGCTCCTGGGCTGGTAGGTAGTTTCTTAAACTTTAAGACACTTTTGCTACCAAATGCTTTTTGTGAGTTTCTTATATAACCTATTTCGTTTAGAAAGGCTTACAAATTACTTAGTAAGATCTCAAAACAAATGTTAACATAATTCGCACTCAAAACGATGTCAAAACTTTTGCTGTTACTGTACATAGTCCGAACATTCTTGAATGCCTTGGAAAACTCAAAGCCTGCAATTACAAACGTTTCTTAGCTTTGTCAATCCAGGTAGCCAGGTTTCTTAACTTCGAAAAATTGATGTTTGTGATATGAAAAGTGAGTGTAATCGTTACAGCAGTTATATCACTTGTGAAGTTTTGTACGCCTTTCACATGAGTACTTTCGGCTTCCGTTTTTAGAAATGCCCCACCAAAATCCTTAAAGGCCCCCATTTCAAAATTCCTAACGCTCTGTCCGAGGGGCAAATCACTTCTCAAAATAGTGTACGTGATTTTTGTGATTTTAAAATCACACGATTTTTTTCTGTGATTTTAGTGATTTGTTTGTGATTTTAGTGATTTTTTTTTGTGATTTTAGTGCTTTTTTGTTATTTTTTCTTGTGATTTTTCTACGATTTTGTGATTTTTGTATGTGATTTTTGATGTGTGATTTTAAGGAAGGTGTACGAAAAGAAAAATCAGTGATTTGCCCCTCGGCTCTGTCAAAGAGCAGTGCTCCACAAATTGAGTCATGGTGATGTTGGTGATGGCAATCATTGAAACAGTACACTCATTTTCTTTTATAAGAAACCGCTTATAAGGAACGGTAGGCTCAATTTTTCGAAAGCTAAGAAACAACCCTACCTGAATTGAAAAAGCTAAGAAACTTCTGTAATTTACAGTTTTAATTTTCCTATCGCTCTCAAAATTGTTTTGACATTGTACAGTTACAGCAACTGTTTGGACAATATTTTGAGTGCGAATCGAGTTATTTACTCGTTTTGAGATCTTACTAAGTAATTTGGGAGGCCTTTAGACAAAACGAAATTAACTCTACACTTCCTGCATTAAAAATATAAGAAACACGTAAGAAACTTTTGGTACCCAAATGGCCCAAAAATTTAAGAAACTGCCTACCAGCCCCGGACCTTAGTTTCTAATAAAAAAAATGAGTGTATTTGACATGTTTCGTCTCATGGGTTCTCCCTGATATGTACATCAGCTATGTCCTGGACTTGCCCGAGTCGTCTTGTGAGGAAAGAGTCTCTTTCTTCTTTGCAAGACGACTTGGGCAAGTGCAAGTCCAACCATGTCCTGATTTGTTGCATTACATTTCTGGTTCAAAAATGGTAGAAAGAAGGGCTTGAAATCATAGTGCTATTCATTCGGACTTCGTCTTATACACGTTTTTTTTTAAAGAAACTGGTTTATAAGAAATGACCAAAAATTTAAGAAACTCTAGTACTACGCTCAAGAACAGTTAAGAAACTCTAAAACTTTATTTCTGTATGTCTCTCTTATTCTATGTCTATCTAACAAAGGTACAATTTTTGCCTTGATGTGCATGGCTTCTTCTTGGTGACAATGTCCATGCAAATGGAAGCCCTTTCTCGAGAAGAAGGCTCAACTTCGAACAATACCGCAATTTTAGGCCCAAAGAAATAAGAAACTAATTAAGAAACTTTTACTACTAAAACACCGAAATTTTCATACGAAATTAAGAAACTTTTAGTACTAAGTGCTGATCCAAGTTTCTTATATAAAAACGTGTAATCTCATTTGGTGGCCGGTGTCTGATATAATCATGACCGGTATCCTTCATCGAACCGTATGATCGAACCTGTTTCCGAATTCAGTTTTGAAAGACAAGTAAGGTGACAGCGTTGCCCTGCAGCTCAGACGGAACGACCGATGTTTTTGAGATTAATGAAGTAAAACCAGTCATTGTCTAAGGATTGAAAACCCTAACAGCGCGCTCAAATCATCAACAATGAGCATAAGTGGATCTTTCCCGCAAGCCCTTGCAAATATCGCGCAAATTCTACTCCGCACCAACCACATAATTCCAGTTTATTACACCGGGCTTTGTGAAAAGAGGAAACATTCGTGTCTTTTCACTGATCGCCCATTGTAAATTTAAATTTGTTTATTATCCTTTTTGATGCAAAGATCCATTTATGCGAGTTATCATTAATTATTCCCGTTTTTCAATCGCCCTCCAAGATTCTTGTGGGACGAAAAAGTAAATGTTCTTCTCGCCACAAGCGATTCAAATTTGATTTTGCTTTGGTTCTTAGGTTGCCTAGGCCCGTTTCTAAACTGTGCTTGTAAACAGTAGGGCGAAGGGAAGAATGGTTCCATTCCTGTCCGTATCAAAATACAAGTATCTTCTTTATAAAAAACTGCTTATAAGAAGCTCCATGCGGTGTGCAATACTTTTGAGGAACACTCAGCTTGGCACTCACTTCGTTGGATTTTCTGATTTTCTCCAAAACAACCCCTAAAGAGATTATGATACTACACAAATTGCATACCCAATGTTATACTAGACAAGCCCCAAGAAGTCCTGATTGGCAGGTCGAAACATTGGCTATTTCTTTTATCATAGATAATATCTATGTTTAAATTTACACATACTGTACTGTCGTTTTTGCGACGTGTTCCAGAGTTTTCTACCTGCAAACCTTTTCATGTATTTGTCATCGCAAGAATCTTCGACGTTGGTATCGTGTCCGTTCTTTTTTCGACATATTTTAGACCATCCATCTTTTCTCAAACCCAGAAAATGTCTCGACCTTCCTTCCTCTCTCCCTAGCCTACCAATGTAGTAGTCCCTCCTGGATACTGGGGCTGGGCAGAACCAAAGAACAAACAAAGCACTTTTATTTATCCATGTATTAGGGTGTGGTTTAGGATCACTGGTGTTACTTAGGAAGCAGTTGTGTGAGGTGAATTCAATATCTTAGTTCGTGTTCAGATGGTGATATTTCGGGATCGTTTGAGAGTCGAAGATAACTTTCATCGTTGATTCAAAATATACCACAATTTCTTCACTCCCAGGATTTCATGGTTTCGCAGCAGATTAAGAATTGATTGCTGAAAGGCCAATGTTGAGTGCAAGAAACAAGGATATTACAATGTAGCTTTATCAAATCCGATTATTCCGCAGGTCTTCACTTGAAAATTTTGATAGACTGTGGGTGGGACCAAACTCAGTTTGTTGCACAAAATTGAGACAGTGGCCAGCCGCAACGGCAGATGATCATTCGAATATGCAAATGCACGAAAATACGTGAAAATGCGTGTATCAGGCCCGTAGGAAGGGGGGGCAGGGGGCTTAAGCCCCCCTAATAATTTTGAAAACAATGGTGCTACGTCACAAGCATTAACCAGATGTATTGTTCTCTATTGTTTTAAGAACAATTGCCCCCCCCCCCTCCCCCCCCCAATCTGAAGCTGCAAGCTGCTTCCTACGGCCCTGGTGTATATTTGTGGAAAAACGTGGTGCCGTGACCCTGTTCGTTCTTGACAGCTGCCGTGACGTAAGGGAATTTGCACTTTTATTAAATAGTAGAACTGCTGAAAGGAGATGATAAGACCACGTTAACACTATGTACTAGTCCAGTTTGATCCGGAACACAGTTGTTAAGGTTCGAGACCGTTTATACACTGCTCCTAAGCAAGATTTTTACGTAGATGGGAGGAACTAAAAAGTGGTATCAAAGGGGCTCCGTCGTCAAACAGTAAACAAATCCGTAAACTCGCACTTGTCGGGGATTATCCATTGTTCTCTGCATTTCGTTTGGTGGCTTCACCCAAGCCACCAAAAAGCGACCGTTGAAAATCCACTTATATCCGAGCAATCGTAGAAGATATGAATGTTTGGTTTGTTTCTTAGTGAAGTACAATGATTAATGCCCAACCAGCAACTTTCATTTTGAAAAAAATACTAAAATCCTGTGTGATATCACCTTTCAAAAAACTGCAAAAATCATCGTTTTGTTTACATTTTGACGACGGAGCCCCTTTAAGTGGCACATCTTCCTAGGGCCTTTTCAATCTTTGTCCCAATAGTGAAATGGACATTTGATGACCTTGTGTCTTTTTCCGCTATCATTGGTACATTTGAATTGTATTTGATACAGCTCTTTTAGTCTTTAGTTTTGATTTCATGGAAAGAAAAAGCTAAATGAAGAGAACTATTGAAAATTTAATGTAGAATCTTTTCCCGGACCCTTCCTGGTTTGCAAACTGTTCTGTAAGGTGTCTTATAGCATACACGTATTTTTTATAAGGAACTAAGAATTTGGGCCAGTATTGAAAGTTTCTTAGAATTGTAAGATTTTGAGTACTCAAAGTTTCTTACGAGTTTCTTAGAGGTTTCATAACGATCTTCATGTTCACTACCTGTGCCCTCGTGAACAGTTAAAAACAAGGTTTTTTAAGCCTCTCCAATCTTTAGGAGCCTTACGAGTAATATGACACAGGCAGCAAGTGAAAATAAATTAAAAATATGTCAAGGATTCCCTTTATCAAATAAATAGTTTCTTAACTTATATTTTCCCAGTACTGGAGTTTCTTAATTTTTTGGCGATCTGAGAGTTGAGTTTCTTATGGGCAGTTTCTTATAAAAAGAGAAGTAAAAGATTCCCAAAAGATTTTGCCTTCCAATTTTATCACAAGTGCCCTTCATTTCAGATCTCGTGTCATTGAGTTGCACGAAAGGTTCAATGCTTACACAAGTGACCTCTGTTGCAAATATGTTTGATTTGCTGTGCATGCAAAATCGTGCATGTTAACTCGTAAATATTCTGAGACTTCCTTTGCTTGTGTAGACAAGGGAAGGCAATCTTCTGCGGTCTTGATGTCGTGATGGACATGGACTGGATGAGTTCCTGGGTTAAATGTTAAAATCTTAGCCAGGGTTTGTAAGACATTTGATTTGGGAATTCTGGAGTGCGGCAAGCAAGCATAGGTTCCAAATCTTTAAAAAGCCTGGTGTAAAATTGAGTGACCTATTTCTTTGAACTGAATGACTTCACAGAAACTTTAGCTATTTCTCTATAATTCTACCGTTGGACTTTCCTGAAATCTTTAATATTTTCAGAATTAGAGTATTTTTCTTCTTTTTCAAGAATTCAAGAAAAATTTTCAAAAAACTTAAAAACCATCGTAATTTCTAAACCGTTTCACTCAACATGAAATAATTTCGAAGAGAACTATAGTTTATGGATGCCTACAATATGGTATCAAGCAAAAGTCTGTCACTTATCTGGTTTATGATTTAGAAATTTGATGACGTCACATCCTAAAATAAGCTGAAATGTAAGATGCGCTGTAATTTTAAAAAATATTCAAAATTTCTGAAAAATCCAACGGATTTTTTCATTAACAAAAGGGGCACTTCCTGAAAAAAGGGCAATTTTCTTAACAATGGCAAAATCTTGTGGGGCACATGCCCCCCAGTGGCGGGTGTTTTTATTAAAACGAAAACCGAAGTCAAAGACCGAAAAATAAAACTCAAAGCGACGAAAAGGTTGATTTTCAAAAACCTGTTTTTTATTTTGCAGATATATATCTACTACGCGCGTTCCAAATACCCAAATGTAATTTTCAAAATCTCAGGCTAAAATACTTTTTTTTAAAATGGAGTGCGATATTGTTAAGCCCGAAAAAAGTGGAAACGATCAAAATTTCGTCATATATCGTGGAAACAAAAGATCTAACTGAATCTAACTCTTATGGAGGAGCGCTGGAAAAAAATTTTTTGTAGTACTGACATTAATTAAACTATTAAAATGAATTCTTCTCTCTCCTTCTCTCTTCGCTTCCGATCTCCTCCGCAGTACTTAAAAATTTCCCCCGCAGATATCTCCTCCGCAGTACTATAAAAAATTTCCCCCGCAGATATCTCCTCCGCAGTACTATAAAAAATTTCCCCCGCTGATACATATTATCCAGCTCTTCTCCATAGAAGCACACCAGCAGTGTCTAACTACCCATGTTTTGATAAAGGAAATCCTCGACATGTTTTTACTTTACTTTCGCTTGTTTCCTGTATCATATTACTCGTAAGGTACTTGAGTAATGTCAAAATCACTTCCAGGGCACAGTCTGGATCTAAATAGCTTGAACTCAAAATCTGATAATTTTAAGAAACAGGTAAAAAAAAATACGTGTATTCAAACTTTTCGAGTACAAAGGTAATGATGTTTTGCTGACCTACTGATCACAAAATATTTTCATTTCAAGCAGTCATCGTCCTTTGTAGAAACAAAATACGACAAAATAGATCCATCCCGAGTTTGAAACGTTAATCACTGACCAAGAAATTATAAACACAGATATAAATAAATAAGGAGTCTGCCTTTATGAGAATGAAATTTCCACGTTCGATTCTTGTCCATGATTTACTTTCCATTATGAAATTATGGACGTAATGTGATCACAATCCACCTTTGCAAGGTAAGAGGTGCGAAAGCGGAAATATTTTGTTGTTTGAGATTTTGCATTTTTGAGACTAAAATCTTATTGTGCGTACAAAGTTTAGCGTTGAAACAAATTTTCACATTCATATCTGTCTTTATTTAGAAATTATGATGATATAAAGAATTTGAATTCATAAGGGCTTTGACCGTGAAATCGGAGTTTGGACAAACATTTGTCCAAAATTTGATTTCACAGTCAAAGCCCTTGTGACTTTAAATTCTTAAAATTGTCATAATTTTGAAATGAAGACATATATGAAAGTTTGCTACTTAGCTAAACTTTGAATGTAGAACAAGAGTTTGGCCTCAAAAAATGCAATATCTCAAATAACAAAATACTTCCGCTTTCGCGCCTCTTACCTTGAAAAGGTGGATTAGGATTTTGTAGTGCTTCTTCCTGTTTCCGAACTGGTCCACCAGTGGTCCGCCCATGGGTCCGCCCTCGTTGCCTTGTGAAAGAGAGCCACAAGTCACAAGATTTGCATGAATGACTGAATGACTTTGTCACTGCTTTGTCATCGCAATTGCTCCTCCGTGACTGCATGGTCCCAGTTGAGAACAATCTTCTGTCCAAACTCCAATTTTCAAACAAATTTGATCATGAAAACAGTGGCGGAGCCACGGGGGGGAATGGGGGGGACAAGTCCCCCCCCCACTTTTCTCTGAGGTCACTTTTTCGATTCGTTTAAATCCGTTGAGAAAATGTCTTAGGAGGGGTTAGGTAGGTATCTTTAAAGTTTGATAGACGAAGAAGGGTGTTTCCTGAGGGTAAAAAGGGCGTTTCCTGAGTATAAAAAGGGCGTGGTCCTGAAAAATTTTCCTGGGGGCTACGCCCCCAGACCCCCCTTTTCCTTCGTCCCCTCCACTTTTTTAAGGCTGGCGCCGCCACTGCTGATGAAAACAAAGATAAGACAATTTTTGCCTCAGGAAAAAGTTGCCAAATGTATTTGATTTTTCCAACTACTGTCTATATTTAGGTCAATTGGTCTATCATTGCAGAGAGGACAGAGACAGGTCAAATTCACTGATAAAATTCTGTTGTTTCCAAGGTCCCTTTCCCCATCTTTGTTTCCTTTTTACTTCTTGCAAAATATTTCAAATGGTTAAGTCTATTTTGAAATAATGTTTAAAGTGTATCAATATTTTTCAGTTATTCAAAATCAAGGAAATAATGTATTTTTCAAAATTGTACACTCAAAATTTGCTTTTCAGATTTTGGCCGCTGCGTAGCATCATAAGGAACAGGAATCATTTGTCATTCTCCCCTCCCACTCAGCAAATTCAATGGCGTCACAAAAAGAAGGTGAAGTGAAAGTCTCAAGGAAAGATCCAATTTTGGCCATCAGCTGATCTTGTAGTTAGGTATGAAACTCCTATTTAGTTTCGAAATATATAGATTTTATTTTGTGGCTAATGTTGTAAGTTATTGGATGTTCTGAAAGCTTCTACAAAGAAAACAAGCAGCATCGATTTATTTAGGCCCATATTTATTAAGAAGGTTTTAGGCCCCCACAACAGTGCATTTCGTAACATCGTAACATCTCACTTGGAAATACCATATCAATGAACTTCATAAGAAATTATCTGGTTAGATAATGCAAGATTCAAACGTAATTCAACTAATTCGCACTCACTGGAGAACATTAACATGACTGAAATATGGCCTAAAACTGCAACAGGAACCGGCAATCAATGAATTTGTTTCGTTAAAAGTTTCTGGGGGCTGCCGCCCCCAAGCCCCTGCTGCTTCAGTACGTATTCTTGACCTTAGTACTGGTGCATTTTCCATCCAAAATCGGTACAAAATTCCGCACAGAGAAATGTTAAAAATGTGTCCGCTAAAGTGCAAACTAGCCGACAAATTGTACCGGGTTTCCCAAAAAAGTACTCCTGTTTAAAAAATCACCAAAAATTAAACCTTTGATAAAATTTTCTTTTTAAATGGTTTTTGTCAAAGACCCAAAAATATTCACAGATCATAAAATGTTTGCTTTTGTTACAGCAAGGTAGCAAATCCTCAATCTTGCCCAAGAGCAAAAATTTTCAGATTTTTTATCATCATTGAAGTCTCCAATGATAGTGCACATTTCTTTCTGTCATATTCGGGGTCATATATGACCAAACAAGAAGCTTTACATTCACAAATAGATTGATCTTGGTAATCATCAGTGCTTTTTCGTGGTATGATTCAAAGGCAGGCAGCTCTAGAACGAGCTAAATTTGCTGATTTTTAAATCAACTACCGGGTGCGCCAAAATAAACTATGCACGTTTGGCAGGCCACAATAAATCATACACTAGATCGAGTTTGAATATTTATGACTTAATTTTTAGCAGAAAGCCTGACTTAAATTCTAGGACTTTTTGCAAATTTTTTCGTTTTCAGTTTGTAGAGCTAGAAGCGAGTTTCTTTAAATTTTAGTTTTCGAAAACACTGAAAACGATCAAAAAACGTTGATCAAATTTTAAAAGACTCAACATGAATGAACAAAGAGAAAATGTTTTCAGGGTGATTTGGGGGTTTAGTACGAACTCTCATGTACAGCAGATTACAATTAGTCGATTTCTAAATCTCAAATCACCACGAACAAGTACAAGATCAGCTATATCTTGGAAAATGATTTGGTCCTTGATCTACTTGACAAAAAAGAAAATTGAAGATTGACCAAGTAATCAAGTTGTGGTGATTTTTCAAACGGGAGTACTTTTTTGGGACACCCGGTATTTTACAGTAATGTTTGTATTTTTAGGAATTGTGTGTGATTATCTGAACAACATGGATGCATCAGGATTAACAGAGAAGATAGCACACATGGGCCCATACCAGGAGTATGCTATGCACCCTTTAAATGAGGCACTTGTATGCATTACCAGCATTTTATCAATGCTTGGTTCACTGTTCATCATATTAAGTTACATCGCATGGAAAGATATCCGAACAACATCAAGAAAAGTACTAGTTTGGCTCAGCATTTCGGACTTTTTAATTGCACTCGGGAATGTCAGTGGCACATTTTTTCATTCAACAACACCGCTACTCAAAGACTACAAATGCATTGCACAAAGTTTCGTGATATCATCAGCTTCAATCAGCTCATTTCTATGGTCAGTTACATTAGCCGTGTGTCTGTACATGACTATTATAAAGAATCAACAATCATTATTTGAAACATTCCTGCCATATTTCCACGTATTTAATTGGAGTGTTGGCTGGGTTATCAATGCAGTTGCTGTTTCTGAGAACAAGTTGGGTAATACTGCGGATGAGATTACTGCAGGCTGGTGCTGGATCCTCCACAACCATACAATACAAGGCACAGGCAATCATACCAACACAGAGGAAAAACAAAAAGATACAGAAAAGATGTGGATGTTGTTTGATTATAAAGCTATTGAGATAATTTCCTATGCCACAATTTTGATTATATATTTGATGTTAAAGTTTCAACTTAGAAGAGAGGTGAGTAAACGTTTTTTAGAAGAAGCTGGTTTATAAGAAACTAGTACTACGATGACCAAAAATATAAGAAACTCTAGTACTACGCTCAAGAACAGTTAAGAAACTCTAAAACTTTATTTCTGTATGTCTCTCTTATTCTATGTCTCTCTAACAAAGGTACATTCGTCTTTTCTTGACTTTTAACTGCAAAATTGGTAAATTTTTGGCCTTGATGTGTATGGCTTCTTCTTGATGACAATGTCAATGCAAAATGGAAGCCCTTTCTCAAGAGGAAGGCTCAACTTCGAACAATACCGCAATATTAGGCCCAAAAAAATGAGAAACTAATTAAGAAACTTTTACTACTAAAACACCGAAATTTTCACGCGAAATTAAGAAACTTTTAGTACTATGTGCTGATCCAAGTTTCTTATAAAAAAAACGTGTAGATGGAAAGTTTTTTGTCATTACTTTGTTTAAAGTAGGCTGGACATACACTTACCTGACATAAGTATTGCACCACCTAACACAAAATGGTGGCCAACAGTGTCTTTCAACCCAATCAACAAAATTTGCATAATAAAAGCATCAGCATTTAAGGGTTTCTCTACCTGGTATTTTGGCTGGAAAATAGTTGTTAATTCGATTGCTTTTCATTCATAAGCAAAATGAAACATTATTTTGTTGGTTTCTTTGATCAATTAGCAAAAACCTTCGGACAACATTGAACAAGATTTTGGCAGCATAGCTGGAGGAGTTGGGCCTAAACAAAATGAGAAACGAATAGATATCTGGGGACAAAGATTAAATTTAAGCATAGGTTCCAAATCTTTATCTCGGTGTAAAAAGGTGGGTGTAAAATTCAATGACCTATTTCTTCTGATTGAATGGCTTGAAAGAAACTTCAGATACTTATCTATAATTCTACCGTTGGACTTTTCAGAAATTTTGAATATTTTGGAAATTACAGCGTATCTTACATTTCAATTCATCTGAGGATGTGATGTCATCAAATTTCTAAATCATAAACCAGATGAGTGACAGACTTTTGCTGGCTTATTGTAGGCATTCAGAAACTATGGTTTTCTTCGAAATTATTTCATGTTACGTCAAACAGTTTAGAAATTACGACGGTTTTAAGTTTTTTTTGAAAATTTTTCTTGAATTCTTCAAAAAGAAGAAAAACACTCTAATTCTGAAAACATTGAAGATTTCCAAAAATTCCAACGGTAGAATTATAGAGAATAAGCTAAAATTTCTTTGAAGTCATTCAGTTCAAAGAAATAGGTCACTCAATTTTACACCAACCTTGTTAAAGATTTGGAACGTATGCTCTAAATTTAGTGTTTCCAAATTGGGATTCTATTGCCTGACAATTGATCTTTTATCTTTTAGATAAGAGTTCGTATGAGCAGCCAGTGCAAGAAACCAACAAAAGCTGGTGTGCTGAAAATTGCGAAGATTGCAGATCGAAAATTAATTCTTATTCCTGTTATATTCATTCTTGCAAGAATGCCTGGAACTGTGCGATTTTTGTTGTTCCTGACAAATAATACAGCTGTAAAACCAGGGCCAGGATCAAAGGCACTGCTGAGTCTTCAGGTATTTATAGATACACTTACATTTGACTCATGACCAGGAGTCCCTTCTTGTTTCCCTGTACTCTTTGACTAGATGATGGCGCTTTGGTCAACAGAGACTCATAATACACGGGGGGGGGGGGGGGTATTTCCATACTTGACCTGACGGGATGTGCCGCTCAACAGGGTGTCCTTTTGCGGTAAAAATTATGCAACAGGGTGTCCTTTTCTAACGAAAATTATGCGACAGGGTATTATAATAGGTAAAAAATTATGCGACAGGGTATCACAAGCAAAAATTGCATTCTACACTGTATTTGAGAGGCAAAATTTTTATGCGACAGGGTATACTTTTGGCCTATTTTTTATGCGACAGGGTGCAGGGTGTGGAGAGGTTTTCTGCACACCCCCGTCACTTCGTCGTAATATTACTCTGAATAGCCTTACCCTATTTAGGCCCATACAGACCGTTTTCAGGCAGACCAATCAGATTGCCAGATTTGTGGATTACTACATGGTGATGGCCATCATGATGGAACTATCGATTCGATTTAAAAACTGATAACATTTGGACGAGATTCAAGATTTGAGACAGTCATAGAGCCCGGGGGGGGTACTTGACTAGGGAAGTGACGGGGGTGTGCGGAAAACCTCTCCACACCCTGCACCCTGTCGCATAGAAAATAGGCCAAAAGTATACCCTGTCGCATAAAAATTTTGCCTCTCAAATACAGTGTAGAACGCAATTTTTGCTTGTGATACCCTGTCGCATAAAAATTTTGCCTCTCAAATACAGTGTAGAACGCAATTTTTGCTTGTGATACCCTGTCGCATAATTTTTTTTACCTATTATAATACCCTGTCGCATAATTTTCGCTAGAAAATGACACCCTGTCACATAATTTTTACCGCAAAAGGACACCCTGTTGAGCGGCACATCCCGTCAGGTCAAGTATGGGAGTGCCCCCCCCCCCCCCGGGTCATAGAGATTCGAGCCTGTGAATAATTCGATTGATAAATGCATATTACAGGGTCAGCTTTTTCACAGTTTCATTATGAGTCCCTGTTGAGCAAGGCTTACCACAACACGAGGACACAAGGGACTCATTGTAATCAGTCTACACTTACATACCGGCTGAAGCAGACATAGGGCTCAAATCTTTAAAAAGGTCGGTGTAAAATGCTATTGCAGCTTTCTTTGAAATAAATGGCTTGGAAGGAACTTAGAGTTTTTTCCTGTAAATCTGCCGTAGCAATTTATTGATATCTTGATTGGGTTCAATATGGCGGCATTTTTTAAATTTGAGGCTATGACGTCATCAAATTTCTAAATCCTAAACTAGAAAAGTTACAGATTTCTGCTTGCCACCATATTGTAGAACTTCATAAACTATGGTTTCTTTGAAGGTTATATAATGTTTCCTCTATTAGTTTAGGATTTGCGATTGTTTAAATTTTTCCAAAATTTTCCATGAATTTTTTTTAAAAAATAATGAAATCTTGAAAAAAATCAAGATATCAAACAAAATTTTTCCACGACAGATTTACAGCAAAGTACCATAAGTTCCTTTCAATCCATCCAATTCAAAGAAAACTGCAAAAAGAATTTTACACCGACCTTTTTAAAGATTTGAAAGATTTGAGCCCAATGCTGCTGAAGCATAGGTGTCAAATCTTTAAAATGGTTGGTGTAAAATTCAGCATACGTTCCAAATGGTGTAAAAAGGTGGGTGCGAAATTCTATGACCTATTTCTTTGCAATAAATGGCTTGAAAAAAACTTCAACAGTTATCTATACTTGTACCAATGCACTTTTCAGAAATCTTGAATATTTTTCGAAAGTACAAGGTATTTCATATTTTAACTCGTTTGATGATTGTAAACGAAAAGAATGAGCATAGGGCTCAAATCTTTCAAATCTTTATAAAGGTCGGTGTAAAATTCTATAATATCATTATTTGAATTGGATGGCTTGAAAGGAACTTATGGTACTTTGCTTTAAATCTGCTGTGGAAATGTTATAATATCTTGATTTTTTCAAAATGCCGGCAAATTTGATTATTTTTGAAAAAAAATCATGAAATATTTTGAAAAAATTTAAATCATCGTAAATCCTAAACTAGTAAAGGAAACATTACTTCAAGACAACCATATTTTATGGAGGTCTACAATATCGTGGCAAGCAGAAATCTGTGGTTTTTTATTGTAGGATTTAGAAATTTGATGACGTCATAGCCTCAAATTTAGTAAATGCCGCCATATTGAAATTAATCAAGATATCAATAAATTGCCACGACTGATTTATAGCAAAAAACCCTAAGTTCCTTCCAAGCTATTTATTTCAAAGAAAATTGCAATAGAATTTTACACCGACCTTTATACAGATTCGAGCCCTATATTAGAAGAATGAAAGACTTTTGATTGATACCATGTTTTAGACATTCAGAAACATGCAGAAGATCTTTCGTGGAAATTTTCCTGTGATTGGCTGGTTGAGACAATAATCAAATGCAACTGATGCTATTGTATTACACAATCCGCCCTTGTTGTTGAGAGAATTTCCTTTTTCTGCACTCGCTAATCGCTTTGAATTGAGGTGTCAATCAAAAGCAACTGATGCTATTGTATTACACAATCTGCCCTTGTTGTTGAGAGAATTTCCTTTTTCTGCAATCGCTAATCGCTTTGAATTGTGGTGTCAATCAAAAGCAACTGATGCTATTGTATTACACAATCTGCCCTTGTTGTTGAGAGAAGTTCCTTTTTCTGCAATCGCTAATCGCTTTGAATTGAGGTGTCAATCAAAAGCAACTGATGCTATTGTATTACACAATCTGCCCTTGTTGTTGAGGGAATTTCCTTTTTCTGCACTCGCTAATCGCTTTGAATTGAGGTGTCAATCAAAAGCAACTGATGCTATTGTATTACACAATCTGCCCTTGTTGTTGAGAGAATTTCTTTTTTCTGCAATCGCTAATCGCTTTGAATTGAGGTGTCAATCAAAAGCAACTGATGCTATTGTATTACACAATCTGCCCTTGTTGTTGAGAGAATTTCTTTTTTCTGCAATCGCTAATCGCTTTGAATTGAGGTGTCAATCAAACGCAACTGATGCTATTGAATTTCGAAATCTTGCCCTTGTTGCACATTTCATAAATGTAATTTACCTTTATTTACAATGCAGAGAAAAGCAAGAGAAAAATCACAAGAAATACATCAACTTGTCAGCTATCAACCAAACTTTCATTCATTTCAATTTCATATTCACTTTTTTGCTATTCTTATGAATTTTCTTCGTATTAAACCAACAAGGGCAGATTTTGTAATACAATAGCAACAGTTGCGTTTGATCGACACCTCAATTCAAAGCGATTAGCGGATGCAGACAAAGGAAATTCTCTCAACCAGTAATTCAAAACAAACAAAGCCGCAAAAGTTTCCCCGAAACTAGTAGGGCAAACTCTCGCCTTGTGCAAGCGAAAGATGGTTTTTAAGAGAAGTTATGTGCTTATAGCGAAAGAAGAAGGGTAAATCTAAAGCTCTGTCGCTTAGATTATGTTTGTTCGATTTAGGAGCTGTTTTGTAATCGTTTCATTTTAAGCCCTAAAGACGCGAGAATTACAATGCCTTCTGCTCGGCTCCTGAATCAAATAAACATAATCAAGTGACAGAACTTTAGATTTACCCTTCTTCTTTCGCTATAAGCACATAACTTCTCTTAAAAACCATCTTTCGCTTGCAGGAGGCGAGAGTTTGCCCTACTAGTTTCGGGGAAACTTTTGCGGCTTTGTTTGTTTTGAATTACTGGTTGAGAGAATTTCCTTTGTCTGCATCCACTAATCGCTTTGAATTGAAGTGTCAATCAAACGCAACTGTTGCTATTGTATTAAAAAATCTGCCCTTGTTTATTAAACTCATAAACCCAACAAAACACCGTAATCTGTAGAAAGAAGACTGTTAACTCCCGTAAAAGAACAACATCCAAAATAAACCTGTAACTAGAGAGAAAACTGTCGAATCCTGCAAGAGAAAAACGAGTTAATTAATGATTAAGATTAACTCTGTTTTCTCTTTCAGGATTCAACAGTTTTCTCTATTGTTGCAGGTTTATTTTGGTTGTTGTTCTTTTACAGGAGTTAACAGTCTTCTTTGTACATATTACGATGTTTTGTTGCGTTTATGGTTTTGATACCATGAGTCCATTATTTAAGGCTACCTGTACGAAAATACAAGGCCATGTAATAGCAATGTACAAGCCTTGTAGTTATGGCCTTGTAACCTTGTTATAGCCTGGAATAGCCTTGCTTTAACCTTGTAAATGGCTTAAAAAATGCTAATTAGCCTTGTAGAAGCCTTGTGGAAACCTTGTGTTGCAGCTTGGTTGCAGCTTGGAATCTCACTGATAGCCTTGTAATTTTCTTCCAAGGTTAGTACAAGGTCATAACAAGGTCATAATCCTCTCTACAAGGCTAAAACTTGGCCTGTACAAGGCCAAGTTTAGCCTTGTATTTTTGTACAGGTATTTTCAAATTTTATACCACAAATCATTTGTTTCAATAATGTTCTTCTTCTTTCAGGGCATCGGTGACAGTTCACAAGGCCTTCTCAATTGCATCTTTTTCTGCTTCCTCCAAAAACGAGTCCTCCAACATTTCAAAGAATTCATCCTGCACTATTTCTGCTGTCACAAGCTGACGAGGAAGAAAAGTCATATCAGTACAAAAGATATAGCGAATAAGGGTAAGAGCATTGATAGTTATGTTGATGACTCTACGTTAAATACAAATGCCAAAAGCCCCTTGCTGGATAACAGCAGACTCAATAGAAAATATAATGAATGAATTTATTAGTTGTGTTGCACACTAGAGAGCATAGGTTCCAAATCTTTGAAAAGGTTAGTGTAAAATTCTATGACTTGTTTCTTTGCGCTGAATGACTTCAAAGAAACTTCAGCCATCTCGCTATAATCCTACCGTTGGACTTTTCTGAAATCTTCAATATTTTTCGAACTTACAGCGTACTTTATATTTCAACTCATTTGAAGATGTGACGTCATGAAACTTCAGTCATAGCCCTTTTTACTTTTCAAAAAAGAGGTTTGGATCGAGCGTCCAAATCTGGTAAAGTTTGGGAAGGAAAACGAAAGCACAACCCCCGTTCTCAGTGGATGCACTGCTAGCTGGGCATGAAGTTGCTTCGGATCTCAAAACTTTTCAGAGAGTTTGTTATCGACTACTTTGTGCAAAGTGAGTTAGCCATGGTTTAGTTTACATACAGGCAAGTGTTATTGGTCTTTTTGCTTTGTTTCTCGTTATTTTCGTTCATTTTTAGCTGACTTTTCTTTCATTTGAATAACGACGGTTGAAATGCAAACTTCGATTTGCAAAGTCGCAAAATAAAGCCCTTGTAATGCTCGCATAGACTGATGATATTCGTCTAAGTTTTGCTCCATTGAATTGAATTATTTTTTATTGTTATAGTCATTCGGCTAAAACTTCGTTGAAGCGGAATGGGTATTGTGGGAGGGGGATGGAGCGAAAACAAGGACTCATGTAATAAGTCTAATGCTCGCACTGTTACACAACAAAATCAGCTAACGACAAATGAAAATATTGAGAAACAAGACCAGAAAGCAAACAAAACTTGCCAGTGTATGAACTGAACCATTTGTAAGTCAATTTGAGCAAAGTTATCGTTGCTTGACTCTCTGAAAAGTGTTCAGAGATCCGAAAGAAGTTCTTGCCGCAGCTAGCAGGTATGGTTTCAATTTCTTTCAGCAAAATTTACTAGATTTGGGCGCTCGATCCAAAGCTCTTAATTTAAGAAGTGAAAATAAAAAGGTCTATTTCGCTATAATCCTACCGTTGGACTTTTCTGAAATCCTCAATATTTTCATAGTTAGACTGCCTTTATCTTTTTTTAAGAATTGAAGAAAAATTTTGAAACAACCAAAAACCATCATCATTTCTAAATTATTGATGAAACATGAACTATTTTCCAAGTTTATGTATGTCTACAATATAGTATCAAGCGAAAATCTGTCACTCTTCTGGTTTACGATTTAGAAATTTGACGAGATCGCAATTCTCAAATGAATTGAATTATAAGATATGCAGTAATTTTGAAAAATATCCCAGATTTCTCAAAAGTCAAACCTTAGAATTATTGGTAAGAGCTGAGAGTTTCTTTCAAGCCATTTAATTAAAAGAAATATCATAGAATTTTACATCCACCTTTTCTTAAGCTGCACTAGAGAACATGGGCAGACTTTGTAATACAATAGCAACAGTTGTATTTGATTGACACCTCAATTCAAAGCGATTCGCGACTGCAGACAAAGGAAATTCTCTCAACCAATATTTCAAAACAAACAAAGCCGCAAAAGTTGCCCCGAAACCAGTAGGGCAAACGTTCGCCTTGTGCAAGCGAAAGGTGTTTTTAAGAGAAGTTATGTCCTTATAGCGAAAGAAGAAGGGTAAATCTAAAGATCTGCCTGGCGTATTTTGTTTATTTGATTCAGAAGCTGAGCAGAAGGCATTGCAATTCTCGCATATCTAGGGCTCAAATGAAACAATTACTATTCAGCTCCTGAATCAGATAAACAAAGGGCAGACCTTTAAATTTACCCTTCTTCCTTCATTATAAGCACATAACCTCTCTTAAAACCATCTTTCGCTTGCACAAGGCGAGAGTTTGCCCTACTAGTTTCGGGGAAACTTGTGCGGCTTTGTTTGTTTTGAATTACTGGTGGAGAGAATTTCCTTTGTCTACAGTCGCTAATCGCTTTGAATTGAGGTGTCAACCAAAAGCAACTGATGCTATTGTATTACACAATCTGCTTCTGTTGCACAAGAGCACTGTAACAAGGACAGATAATGTTACAATAGAACTCGCTACTTTTCATTGACACCTAGATACAAAGCAATTTATGATTGCAGACAAAGGGAATTCCATGCTCGGTTGGTCAAGACATAAACAAAAACAAGGCAAGCCGCAAAAATTGCCTTGAAATTCGGGTTGCTAGCGTGCTCGTTGTGCATTCCAGAAATGATTTTTAAGAGCAAACATGAGCAAATATTGAAAGAAGAAGGATAAATCTGCACATCTGCCTCGGGCATTTTATCTATTTTGGAGGCTATCCAATTCTCGTACTTTTAGGTGTAGAATTAAAGCACTTACTGCTCAGCTTCTGTACGAAAGAAATAAAATGCCCGAGACTGAAGTTTAGACATATCCTTCTTCTTTCGATATGTGCTAATATTTGCTCTTTAAAACCATTTCTGGAATGCACAACGACCGAGCTAGGGACCCGGGTTTCAGGGCAATTTTGCGGCTTGCTTTGTTTTTGTTTATGTTTTGACCAACCGAGCATGGAATTCCCTTTGTCCGCAATCACAAATTGCTTTGTATCTAGGTGTCAATAAAAAGTAGCGAGTCCTATTGTAACATTATCTGTCCTTGTTCTGTAACACAAAATTTTGTTGATCCAAGCACGTAGGAGATTAACCGGATCCCTAGACTTCAAGAGAAAAGACATGACCTTGCAAGAATACTGGAGTGATTGGAATGATTCAAATTCCAATCGAAAGCCGAAACACCGTTTTTGTGATTTGCTCGCCTTTTTATGAGCACTGATAATAAAGATAAATGTAGGCTTGTCTCAAGTCTATTTCGTCAAACAAATTGTATTTTTCTTTCCGACAGACTTTTTACAGTTGACGAAATAGACTTGGGGCAAGTCTAAGGTAAATGCGACTTTACGAAAATTCCTTTGTTTTGAAATGCCCGAAAAGAGCCTAAAACACTTGGTCAAAACGTAAGGAATCTCCTCACACAGAGCAATACGCAACGCAAGGCCATTTCACCTCTCTCGGGAGTTACAAGAATATATTCTAGAACAACTATTGAAGTTTTTTAATCCCATGCCAATAAATGTGCAGAAGATATCTCTCTACGAAAAACGATATTTTCTTTATTGTTCTGTGCGAGAAGTTTCTTTGTGATTTGTTAAAGTGTTTCGGACTTTTTTCATGCATTTTGCTACCATGGAATTTCAATAAAGTCGAATTTATCTATATTTCCAATTCTCATAAAATGCAAGAAAATGACAAATATACTTCAATCTGTTTTTGTTTCATTCCAACCCATCAAGTACTCTCGGTGCTATGAAGTTTGAATATTGGGAACTTTTTTCTGGCTCACCTGTTTTGTTTTCGGTTATAAATCGTAGATCTAGACGCGTTGGAGCCAAATGGACAAATTGTGGGATCACTTTTCGAACATCCGATTTTAGTCGTATTTGTGTGATTTTTCGATACAATTGTTTTATGAGCTGTATTTTTCGTGACTTCAGATGTAATAATTTAAATTTGTTATCTTTAAATTTTTAATCATATATCTTTTGTAGTAGTTAAAAATTTTTAGGAATTCAGTCATAGAATTTTGTACGTTAATTTCTTTTTCGCGCATTTATGTTCAGGCCTTGAGAAACACATAAGAATCATTTTGCTGATGGTCAATGGACATTTGAAAAATTTTTCTTTGAAGGCAAAAAAAGCCTTTCAATGGCCTTTCTATAACCAACACGAGCAAAACTTTTTAGTGAAAAATTTGCTATGCTCTTGACACACAATGTATACCCATTTTGCAACACTGCCCAATGTTAACTGACAAAGATATTGTGATTTTGAGCAGCCGAAAATTGTGTCACACGACACCTTAACGATTTGAAAACGGAATAAAGTTGTAACGGATGTAAGTTGTAAGTTGTAAGTACGGTTGTAAATTGTTTCCGTTCACACGAAACCGGCACATTTTTTGCTTGGCACATTATGAAAACGACATAATTTGAAAATGGATTTGAAAACCGCGTTGTGTGAACACTCGAAAAGATGAAAACTGAATACTTTCGAAACGAGGCTGACTGACTCTTTAGGCCTAGATGAATCGCTTTGTCGTCAAAATCCAGCCCCATTTGCGCAGAGATTGCAACGAGATTGGTAGCTTTGAAACGTTCTGAGCTCGTCAGGATTCTTACAGGGCAAATATTACCCTAGGTTCATTTCAGATAAAGTGGCCCTCTGTTTGCATATATTTCAACCATTTCTTAAAGATGAACAAAAAGAAAGACGAACAGGAATATATATTTATAAATTTTATCTCGATTCCCAACTAGTTTCGACCATGTGGACATCATCAGGAGAAACCATTTCTTATATGTTTCCAGGGCCTGCCTTTGATGCTAGCACAATGCCATTTTATATATGTTTTAGTCGTTTATAGGTAAATGGTAAATGCACAAATATCCTTGTAAATTCTCTTCTCTATATTTTGAATTGATGATTGTTCCAAAATTTATGTAATAATAACTCAAAGTTGTTGTAGCATGTAGGACATTTTAGATGATTAGACTTTATCTGCAGAAACTTGACAAAATGTTGAATAAATTTCGCTTTCGTAAATATAATCATGGGTAGTTAGACACTGCTGGTGTGCTTCTATGGAGAAGAGCTGGATAATATGTATCTGCGGGGGGAATTTTTTATAGTACTGCGGAGGAGATATCTGCGGGGGAAATTTTTTATAGTACTGCGGAGGAGATATCTGCGGGGGAAATTTTTATAGTATTGCGGAGGAGATATCGGAAGCGAAGAGAGAAGGAGAGAGAAGATTTTAATGGTTTAATATTTTTGTTCTTTCGATATCTCCTCCGCAGTACTGCAAACAAATTTCCCCCGCAGATACATAATATCCAGCGCTCCTCCATAGAAGCACACCAGCAGTGTCTAACTACCCATGATATAATCTGCCACGTTGACTTGCTTGAACGCCTCTAACACTCAATCTCCATTGGCTGAAGAGTTTTTATGAAAGAATTTTAAGCCTGGGTTACACGATACCAGATTGCTTTTCGCATGGGATTGGTTTCAACGCATTTTGGTCACAATCGCACGCAGTTACACGACACCGGATTGCCATGAACCCATTTTGGATTGCAGTTACACGACACCGGATTGCCATGAACCCATTTTGGATTGCAGTTACACGACGCCGGATTGCCATGAACCCATTTTGGATTGCGCAGTTACACGACACCGAGTCACCCTCCACTGCGAAGTCTCAATCTATTGTCTTTGACAACTGCGAAGCACAAATGGAGTGGGGTCACATCGGATTGGTGCAGTTACACGAGATGGAATGCGGAGCGGAGTGCATCGGATTCATTTTCACCTCAGCTCCAGAGAGGAGTGGTTTCACTCCTCGAAAACGGAGTGGAGTGACACCGGATTGCCTCGGTGTCGTGTAACTGCATCCCCCTATCCGATGCGAAAAGTAATCCGGTGTGTGATGAATCCGGTATTGTGTAACTGGGGCCTTAATGTCAAAGGCGAGTAAATCATGGAGCAGAATCGAACGTGAAAGTTTCAATACCCATACAGACCCCATACTGGCATTTTCCATATTTTTGGGTCTAAAAGATGAATGATTTCACCAAACAAACTTTTCACATCTAAATTAGCCTTTGATAGATTAATTAAAGGGAGTACAAAGACCAGCAGCCCTTGCCACCGTTTGTCTTTATTTTTGTGAATTTCGTACAGTCTGTTATTTTGGAAGCTGTGCAGAGCAAGTCGCTGACTTCGCGAAAAGCATGCTGGTCTTTGTACTCCCTTTAACAGTTTAATTTTGAATGTCGAGCACGTACTTTGTATTCCACAGCCCACCAAGTGTTTCAACTTTTGTTTTACCCACCCGGTATCTAGATGTCGTGTAAGTTATTTCCGTAAGTTAAAGTAATGATTTTTCAAAAACAATGTTGTAGTAATGAAACAACAGAAGTAATATGTTTGCGCCCAAACACAGGGGACGTGCAGCATTTGCTAAGTTTTGCACATTCAAAATCAGATTGCTCCACACCAAATAAAAAAGCGTCTAAAAAATTGATTTTGCTTGTGTAAACTTACTAAACCTTCCTCGACCCCAACTATGACATCAACAAGCAAAAACTCTTGCTCACATCCGTGGCCGTGTTCCGCGTTCCATTCCTTGCCTCTGATTGTCTTTGTTCGGTGTTCTACATTTTAGACAACGTGTTCGAACAGTACAACTTGCAGATCTCGTGAAAGGGTCGGGTGACAAGAAAGCTGGATGTGGCAAGGAAGTTGAACGAGACTAGAGAACGAAAAGAAGTAGTTTTGCATTAGAAATCAAAGACAATAAAATTCTGATATTGCTGCAGATGCAAGGAAGCAACGGAAGAAAAAAGAAGTCAACGTGCAAGAGAGCTATCAGAATTTGTGGTAGGCCAATCTCTCATGTGATGTGTGTCATGTGTGATGTTTTCCTTCCTTCGAGCATACAAAACGAAAACAAAAGAGCTTGCTGACAGACCGCAAGCCTGACAGTAGGGCCTTGTTGTCGATTTCTGAAATACAATTGATTTTTTGGTTTGAATATTTAGCCTGCAACACTAAAGCGGCTTAGCTACTTTAAAACGACTCTGGAAGTTAAAATCGATAACGTTTTTGATGCGTTTTGATTTACTTGAACTAGCTTGAACTTTGACCACTTGATGCCTTTTGGTTTCGGTTTTTACAGGATTTGGGAATGTAAACATTAGAAAATCGCGTTGCCATTGCGTTTGAGGTTTGAGCAAGTTCCTTATTTTATCTTGGTTTGGGTAATCGCATTTTTCGTTGACCAGGTATTCCACTTCCGCCTTTAAAATATATGGACCACACACAGGAAAAGCTATGCGCTATACACCCCCTCTCTATAACCCCCCTCTCTATTCTAATAATCCCATCCTATGCCAACATTCGTAATAAGCCCTTTTGAGTCATCCCCACTTAAATGTATATCAAATGCCCGAGGTTGCCAAATATTTTCAATTTTAGCTAAACAAGTTTTTACATGTTAATTTTGCTATGCTTAGGGATAAAAGCTGTGTCGAATTTGTTTATTAACATTTGACTCGTAAAATTGTATGTCGATTCTGCAAAACATGGGGTAAAAGAACTGAAATGCCATCACTGAGATCATTTTCATTCGCCCTTGGGAAAATCACCCCTCGATATAACCCCAGGGGGAGGGCACTCAGCAGTCCGAGAAATTTTTAGGCAACCCAAAAATATCAGTTGTGCTTCACTACGACCTAAAAATATCAGCTCATTTTATACCTTGCCATCTGTGAACGGACGTAAAAGAAAAGATGCTGGATGAAACGATGCAAATTGAAACCAGGATTGCCTCTAAAGAACCCAGAAATCTCATTTTCTCTACAATTGATACCTAAAAATATAATGGCAATAATTTCAGTTTATGTTGGACCCAAAAATATCTCTTTCGGCAATATTGTGACCCAAAAATATCGGACTTACCTCCCTGTATGTGCATGTGCTGAGTGCCCCCCCCCCCCCGGGGATATAACAGTGGCTCAAGCTACTTGTGGCCAATTCTAGCCTATCAGATAACAGTATTTCCTGTTGCTGTAGATCAGTTACCCAAATATGGTGCGGCGCGTGTCATAGCCTATTGTCATTTATATGGCTGTTTTTGTTGCTTAGGGCTTGAACGGTAAATTTGTTGTGTTATGAGCACGAAGAAGATTGATAATTCCTCCATGATTTTTTAGTTTGTTCGCCCTTTTAGTGGAATTTGACTAATGTTGGTTCTTGAACTCGAGCTTGAACTTTTACTCGTGATGAAGAATCTATTTGGCATTTGGTTTCAAATGGAGAAGCTGCTGCTCACATGTTTGTAATGTGTAGACTAGACTATTGAACTTTGTCACTTTACTAGACTTGCCCCAAGTCTATTTCGTCAAAAAATAGAATCGAAGTATCGTTAAGGAATCTTAAAGGGAATCGACATAGTTAAAAGCTGGCCCGGGCCAAGTTAGAAATATAATCTATTGTATTCAACAACTTTAACACCTGCCGTTTCATTGTGTGGCGAAGGAAACAATGGGTTTCTGTGCGTTTCTTGAGCCAGTTTATAGCAGCTTGTCGATATAGCTATGTCTATTCCCTTTAATTAGAACACAATGCATAGAGTTGACTTTTCGTCCCTTATTTCCCTGCGTTCATTGATTTGCTGATATCACTTGGTAATAGTAGACTTGCCCCAAGTCTATCTCTTCCGTCCGTCTACAGTTCCCTGTACAGTAGTTCCTGGATCCGCCATTTCCTGGATCCGCCATTCCAATGTTCCGTCCAGAGAGCTCGAGAGCTCTCTTGACGGAATGTTGGAATGGTAGATCCATGAAATAGCGGATCCAGGAACTACCGTAAAAAGGGAACGGTAGACGGACGGAAGAGATAGACTTGAGGCAAGTCTAGGTAATAGGGGCTCATACCATTACTATTATAAAGTGGGCCCCTTTAGGCCCATATGGAGTGGTTCCGTATTGACCCATCAAATTGCTAGAATTTAGTTTTCAACCAATATGGAGGCGCTATTTAGACAGTCGTTATTTTTGCATACAAAAAGCGGTTGATACGGCCTAGAGTTCTCGTAGCTGCGATGGATCTATTTTGTTTCTACAGAGGAAGATTATTGCTTGAAAGGTATGTACTTTGCGATTAGTATTTCTTATTTTATTTTTTCTTATTTTATGATATTTATACAGGGTAAAACATTCAGTTATGCTGTTTTACAATGTACCCTGTTAAAAAACTTACAAACGAAAAGAAACTATCTAAATTTACACGTAAATCTAAAATAAAACTTCAATCAATTTGATCTATACAGCTATTAGCAAAGTGTATAAAAATTGTAGATATGATAATGCATATGCTAGATATGATATGAGAGAGAATTAGCTAAATGCAAGGTTTGCTATGCTTTTTTGAAAGTTTTCAATGTCGGAGACAATTTTGATTCTAGTCTGAGACAATTTCACATTGTCGCGCCTTTATATGCGAAGCATTTTTGGCCATTTGCAGATTCTCGCATGGGAATTTCTAAGTCAGATCTAGTACTGCGTAATTCTCTCTTACATGCATCCGAGAGTCTTGAGAACATTTCTGTAAGGTAAGTGGGAGCCAGATCATTGATAGATTTGTATACCATACTCAAGGTCTCCATTTGAATAATTGCACTAACAGTGTGCCATCCAAGTTTCTTGATGATAGGCTTTGCAGAAGCATCATATCTACTGTTAGTAACTATTCTTGCAGCCCGATTTTGAAGTTTTTGTAGTTCGTTTATTGCTGTGGAGCCACAGCTTCCCCATACAGGGCAGCAATATCTAAAATATGGTTCTACAAGACTTTGATACATGCTTTGTATTGTGAGAAGAGGGAGATACTTTTTGGAGTAAAGTCTTTGTACTGAAAGTTTTTCTTTTCAATTGAAACCAGAATTTGAAGCGATTTTATTGAGCGTACGAGGACTCGCGCTAGTTTAGGCCATTTTAAGCAGGGTAATGGCACTTTATAAGAGTAATGATATGAGTCCCTATTGAGCAAGTGATATCTGCAAATCAAAGAACGCAGGGAAAAAAGGGACGAAATGTCATAAGTCTACACAATGCATCTTGGTAAAAATTCCTCGCCGCCATCGTTAGCGCAATCGTCTATTGACAAAATAGACTTGGGGAAAGTCTATACAGTTCTACAAGTCTGTTTCGTATTTTCCTTTCAGACAGACTTATTACAGTTGACGAAATAGATTTGTGGCGAGTCTAGCAAGCACTGAACCCGAAATGCATTTTTTTCGTCGTTTCTTGATGTTTACAAATTATTTTCAATTGCCTATTTTCGTAGCGCTGCATTCGTCCATTCAACAGTCTCCGCTTATCAACTAATACAGAATTATGCTGGACACTGGAAACATGTTCTCTTCGATAGGCAATGGGACACCATTTCAGCCCGTATCTGGCGAAAACGCTACAATTGATAACTACATAAAATTTGCAGGTTCACCCTGGAACAAGGCACTTGTGGCAATGTCATCCCTTCTTTCGATGCTGGGATCTTTTATCATAATTGCTTCGTTTGCTGCCTGGAAAGATATTAGAACTACGTCTAGAAAAATCCTCTTGTTTCTGAGTATCTCTGATTTTCTCACCGCCATAAGCAATTTCATTGGAACATTTGCGGTGAGTGTGAGCATGAACCAAAGGGACCCTCAAAACACATTGTGCGTGGCCCAAAGTTTCGTAACGAATTCAGTCTCAATCGCATCTTTTCTCTGGACACAGACTTTGGCGGTTTACTTGTACTTGGCAATTCTTAAAAACAAGCAAGCTCTCGCGAAGAAATTCTTGCCTTATATCCATGTTGTTAATTGGACCTTAGGCCCAGTGATAAACGTAATCGCATTGAAGCGGAATATGCTTGGATTTTCTGCACTTGAACTGACAGGGGGATGGTGTTGGATCTATCAAAAGCCGGGTGACAAACCCCAAGAAGTTCTTTGGCTCACCCTTGATGCAAAAGCGATAGAGTTTTTGGTGTACACTTCTGTTTTGGTCATTTACATCCTCATTAGGACGAGAATTCACGCTGAGGTTTGTCTTCTGCTTTTTGTTTTTATATATCAAGTAAACTCTAAACTACAATCTTGAAATACAATCTACAACATTGAAATAGGGGGGGGGGAGGGGGGATTTGGAGACTCTAAACGTATGTTTTCTTCTCGATATTTTAGGAAACATCATGAAGACACTGAAATTTGCCTGTGTCCCAGCTTCTTTTGGCCAGGATTGTCTGAAAATGATTGTTAACAAATAATACCTCATAGCTTGAGAACCCATAGAGATTTCTGTGTGAAATTTTAACACCGTCATCCCCAACACAAGAAGTGAGTTCTCAGCTATCTATGCCGAAATAGGCATTGTTCGTTAAATTCGCTGAGCACCTTCTTAAAAATGGGCGTGGCAAAATTGCTGCAATTTTCACTCACATAAAGATTCCCTTATAAAAAGTGACATACATTAGGATTCTGAGCTTTCTTCCGCTATCGAAAGATTGTGTACTCCGCTGCTCTTTGAAAATGACTTATCATTGCAAGAAAGCTTTTGGGCTCATCGTTTGAGGTCCGGTTTCTTGTGAATTCTTCGGTTCTCACAACGGCGCTCCAAAGAAAAATGCCCCATAATTTAATCTCATTGAAAATGAATGAATAGTTAGAGAATTGGCTAACGGTACATTTGAAAATAAGACAATTGCACTGCGGAGGCGCAGAATTTGCACTGATTCAAAAGGAACTTTGTTTTACAGTTCTCTTTGATAACCGTGATGTTTTCAGACGAAAATCATTGGCAGGTTTCGTGCACAAGAGAAGTTTCGCTGAACGTCATGGGAAAATTTTGCATAATTTAATGACGTCATAGTTCTGATGGATGAACCAGTAACAATGAAAACATTAACATCTGAAGTACTCTGGAGTTAAGCCCACAGTTAGTGGCTATCCATTCATAGTGAAAGAAATTGTCTGATACAAGTAGATTTGGATTCATAGAAACATATATGATAGGTAGTGATAGAAATTTTTCAGACAATCTTGGCCAAAATACTTGGGGACAAATCATAAAATTGCACTACTTCGGTCTTTGATTACGTGCCCCCCGCTCCCCCCTTCTCAAAGTTGCCTGAATCAAACGCCTTTCGACCTTCTCAACATTGAAATAGGGGGGAGGGGGGATTTGGAGACTCTAAACGTATGTTTTCTTCTCGATATTTTAGGAAACATCATGAAGACACTGAAATTTGCCTGTGTCCCAGCTTCTTTTGGCCAGGATTGTAACTATAATACATTATTGGTCCCATCCACAGCGGGAAAAGACACGGGGTCACCTAGTTCCCACTGCAGATGGGACTTACAAATTAAGGCACACAATTTCCAAAGTCTTCTGCTCCCCAGTATCGCTTACGGTTTGAATTGAATGGCTTGAAAGAAACTTCATGTACTTTCCATAATTTTACCTCAGGGAGGGGAAGGAGGGGAAGGAGGGGGCATCTTAATATATTGGTGATACGGGGACGTGCCATTTTTAAGGGTACGTTTTTCAAAGAGTTAAGGAATCATTACCCCGGGTACCAGGCTCTCTCCGGTACCCAGGTACGGAATTATTGGTATCATTTTCAGTCAGACGTTTTGCTGCGTCATGGATGCTGTTCTGGAGTTCTAG
The DNA here is from genome assembly GCA_039566865.1 of Aurelia coerulea. Taxonomy (NCBI): domain Eukaryota; kingdom Metazoa; phylum Cnidaria; class Scyphozoa; order Semaeostomeae; family Ulmaridae; genus Aurelia; species Aurelia coerulea. Next base: position 21,447,629 of record CM076953.1, on the reverse strand, counting down.
AGAGAATTCTGCAAAGTATAGGATATCAAAATTTGCGGAATTATGGGTTGGGTACCAAAAATGGCACTTTCCCCTCAGATGATTCAAGATACCCCCAACATTCTATCCCAAATGCTTTAAAATCTTGAATATTTTCAAGATAGCAGCGTTTTTTTCTTTTTATTGGAAGATTGATGGAAGAAAGAAGATCTGAAGATCTGAATATCAAAAAATTATGCCACCTTCAAGATATTCATAATTTATGAAGGTCTAGAGTAGCGTCGCCCATTATGGCCGGTCGCCCATTATGGCCGGCTAGCAAGAGAAATTAAATTTCAGGGGACTGACGACTGGTAATAACATTACAATTGCGCGGAAAATATTCACTGACATCTGTTTTATCATGATTTGACCTTCACTGAAGTTTCAGTTCATTTGCATTGACACCTGACGAGATGGTTTGCGCATATCTCCAATTGATTCTTTCAAGTATTGCAAATTTCATGATTCTATTTACATTCCTTCCTTCTTTTTCGTTCGCTCGGCACCTTGCGGTTTGAAATTTTTCAAATATGCTTTGATTTTTCAGAAGTCCTGCCTCTTGAGAGGAAATCTACAATGAAACTAAAGCAAAGTGGCTTCTGATTCAGATTTAAGGTTATGAAGTCTGAGTGCTGCTAATTGCTATTTTCGTCGCCCATTATGCCCATCACTTTACCAGAGAAGTTTCCAATCGCTTCAAAATATTAAAAGGTAACATTTATATAAAAAAAACACCAATTTGGGTTAAAATCCTACTTACCGACTTTGAAAATCATCGAAACCCAAAAAACCCAGCATTATATTAAGTCTATTTTCAATTTAGAAACTATGCCAAAACTCATCGATCCATGCACAAGAGATAAGGCAGGATTTAGAACAACTCGAAGCATGTATTGGGTGTATTTCAATTGCCAAAACTCGAAGTTTATGTTAATTCTTATTGATATTTTTGGGTTTAAAGTACCAAATGATAAACAAAGAACAGTAATTAAAGCAGTTTTTCTTATTAAAACTTTATACCGGAGAGTAGTGTTCATTGTTTCTCCTGCGGCCATAGGCCATAATGGGCGACGCTAGATGAAGACGACGTTTTTACCCCCTTCTTTAAAATCTTCTAAAATCAGTATAAAGAGTTTACGTAAAAAATCAATACTCTGTGATCTTTTTCTCCATTAGTTGGTGATATAATCTGGCTATTTGGTTTTTTCATTAATTGCTCTTTCTGGATCTAACTCAAAACTTCGTAACGACATGGGCATAATGGGCGACACCACTCTAGAATATGGTATGGTGGCTCGGCAAGCAGATATCTGTCACACCCCTCAGTAACGACCCCGCTGGCCGCTGAAACATTGCCCCGCCAAGGTAGAAGGATGACCCGCCAAGAAACTTTGCTTCCCCGCTAAGTTTGAGCTGAAACACTTTCCCCGCCGTGTTTCTGTTGTTTCCTAGCTGAAACTTCCCTGCCAAAAATTGTACAAGTTTCATCACAGATAATAGCCGAAAATTTACTTTCCCCGCCATGATATTTCTAATCCCCGTTGAAAATGTTTGATTTCATAATTTCCCCGCTGTATTTTCAATGTCCGGCGGGGTCGTTACTTGGGGGGTGTTCTGTTGCTCGTGTGGTTTATAATTTGGAAATTTGATGAAGCTGATGTTCTTTTCGAGCCATTCAATTCAAAGGAGAAGTAATGTAATTTCACGTCACCTTTTTAAAGATTTGAACTCTATGCCGTCTTTCTTCTTGGTTGCTTAAGAAATCTACAGCATATTTTCACTTTATTTTCTCTCGTTTCTTGCTGGAAGGTACTTGAGTAATGTCTAGGTAGTGCATGGCTTGGCTTCATAGAACTTCGTTGTAATGTAAGGTGTTTCAATTGGTTTTGATTTTATCTTTTTTACCCATGGTAGCCCCTCAATAAGAATAATTGATTTACAGGGGGCCATGCGTCCACGTCAATTATGTGGTGACCTCTCAAGAAACTGTTTGAAAATTCTGCGCATTCAAATTTGAACATTTTTAAGAAACTCTGAGTACTCAAATCTGAGATATTGTAAGAAACTTTGAGAATTAGAATGTAAGAAATTGTAAGACACTTTGAGCACTCAAAATCTAATTAAGACGTTTCAAGAAACTTTGAGCATTAAAATCTGAGAAATTTAAAGAAACTTTGAACATAAAAAATTGGGAAATTTCAAGAAACTAGCATTTGGATGATTGAAAGAAACTTTGAGCATTCAAGTTTAAGCAATTTCTAAATTCGCGTTCAGGGTTAACGTTTGGTTTTATTTTGCAGTTGAAGTTACGCTCACAGCAAGGGCCAATGCGACAAGATGTACTGAGATCTGCAAAGAGCGCAGATCAAAAGTTGCTTTTCGTTCCTATCTTGTTGATACTTGGCAGATTTTGGGGAACTCTCAGGTTCCTGCTGTACGTCAGTGATAGTCTCCCAAGTGGGAATAAACCGATTGGTGCTGGGCATAAAGCTCTCTTGGCACTGCAGGTTTGTTTGAATGATATACCGAATGTTCAAGAAAAATATACAGATTTGGTTGGGTCCAGCAAGGGCGCCTACCTTGTAGGAAGTGTGTTTATTCCCAGTACTGTAGAGTAATTGGCGTCCTGTGACCCAGTACAGAGAGTGTCCTAGAACCGTACCGTGACACAGCAGTACACTGAGTCAGTCCTCTCAAGGTCAAGATGACGTATGAATAACTTTGTGGTTTCAAATTCCGTTGTTTATGTAACACGATATCATTTGTTATACGATCTGGCCACAGGGAATCAGACAGCGTGAGTTTTGATTGGTCAGCTCTAACAGACGTTAGAATTTGAAAATCCCTGTAACTAGAAAAACTTTTTAGAAAAACAGTTTCTTATGATATACACAGATTAACAGGACTGGGTCATAGGACACCAATTACTACGTGTACAGTACCGGGAATAAACACACTTCCTACAAGGTAGGCGCCCTTGGGTCCAGCGATGTGAATTTAGCTTTAATCAATGGCTAATCACGAGCAAATATTTTTTGATATTTGTGCTTTGAGAGTAGAATTATTAATCTTGAAAATTTCGGCCTAAGCAAATTCTTTAAGCACATCGAAATTAAGAACTGCAAGTAAAGAAAAATTTATAAACTGCCCAATAGGTGACTTCTAGCAAACAGAATATAGACTAGTCTAATATGTTCAAATTTTATCAAAGTTATCATTGATTTATTTATTCACTGTGGTTCAAGAATTTTTTAGGCCACAAGGCCAAAGCTCTGGTTTGGAGATGGACGCAAATATGAGCTTTCAAGATTAATATTTCTGCTTTTTTATTTTATATCAATTAAAAACAAGAATTATTAAAACTACGAACTACAAATACATTATACTGTGACATTCATGGCGAGGAAAGACACGAGGTCACCGAGTCCTCACCATTAATGCCACTTACATTTCAAACTAAAGGTTACTCTATAAAAGAAAAATTAAGTAGAAAGAAATAAGGAGGGGGTGCTGCTGTTAATATTTCAACATTAGTTTAACCTTTCCGAGGCTTTGATGAAGGAAATTGCTGCTTCTAGTATGATTCTGTTTGCAACTGTACCCAAATTTTGATCACCAAGCAAGAGTACAGGACAAAGCTTTCTGCTTTCAAAGCTATGTTCAGGTTAATTATCGAGGAACATTTGCTTAAAGCCAAATTGAGATCGCCAGACTCAGTCAAATCTGTATACTTTTTATGTACAAGGTGTCCCAAAAAAACTGTGCCCCGTTTATCTGAAGATTGCGAAAAAAACGGCAAAAGATTCTCGCAAAATTTTTGCATGATGGCGCTCTTCAGATATTCAATTAAAGTCTGCTACCATCCCCATGAAAATCCGTTGAAAAATGATGGAGCTATGACCTTCAGGAGACCAAATTTGCCCGATCGCTGAAACCAGCGGTCGGCCATTTTGTCGTACTATTTTGCATCGATAAATAGCTTCATGGACTGAAAATGAAACAGCAGCCTCCAATTTCATAGCTTTCGTGAAAATTCCGATAATCCTCGGAGAGTGCCACTATTTCTGACCTCACAAACTTACCTCACGTGAAGCTACTTATCACTGCAAAATAGTTAGACAAAATGGCCAACCGCTGGTTTCAGTCATCAGGCAAATTTGGTCTTCTGAAGGTCATAGCTACATCATTTCTCAACGGATTTTTACGGGGATGGTGGCAAACTTTAATTGAACATCTGAAGAGTAGCATCATAAAAAAGTTTGGCAAGAATCTTTTGCCGTTCTGTCGCAATCTTCAGGCAAACGGGGCACAAATTTTTTGGGAAACCCTGTATGTTCATGTTAACTATCTAGGAACATTTTGAAAAAGATCAGCCATTGATTAAAGCTAATTTCACATCTCTAGACTCAAGTAAAAGCCCAGTATACCATTTTGTAGCATGGATTCAAAACCTACTTATCTGTAAAGAGATGAGTGCAAGATTCTACCGGGTGCGCCAAAATAAACTATGCACGTTTGGCAGGCCACAATAAATCGTACACTGGACCAATTTCGAAGATTCATGACTTAATCTTTCGCAAAAGGCCTGAATTAGAATCTAGGATTTTTTGCAAATTTTTGTGTTTTCAGTTTTTAGAGCGAGACGCGAGTTTCTTAAAATGCTCGTTCTCGAAAACACTGAAAACGATCGAAAAACGTCGATCAAATTTTGTAAAGAATCGACATGAATGGACAAAGAGAAAACTTGTTCGTGGTGATTTGGGATTTAGAAATCGATTAGTTGTAATTTGCTGTACGGGAGTTCGTAGTTCGTACTAAATCCCTAAATCACCCTGAAAACGTTTTATCTTTGTTCATTCATGTCGAGTCTTTTAAAATTTGATCCACATTTTGTGATCATTTTTAGCGTTTTCGAAAACGACAAAAATTTTAAGAAACTCGCTTCTTGCTCTAAAAACTGAAAACGGAAAAATTTGCAAAAAGTCCTAGAATCTAATTCAGGCTTTCAGCTAAAGATTAAGTCATGAATCTTCAAAATCGGTCCAGTGTACGATTTATTGTGGCCTGCCAAACGTGCGTAGTTTATGCATGGGTAGTTAGACACTGCTGGTGTGCTTCTATGGAGGAGCGCTGGATAATATGTATCTGCGGAGGAAATATTGTTTAGTACTGCGGAGGAGATATCGAAATAATGAAAATATTAAAATGAATCTTCTCTCTTTCTTCTCTCTTCGTGCTTTCGATATCTCCTCCGCAGTACTAAACAATATTTCCTCCGCAGATACATATTATCCAGCACCCAGCACTCCTCCATAGAAGCACACCAGCAGTGTCTAACTACCCATGGTTTATGTTGCGCACCCGGTAGTACATTTTTAATTGAATTGAATTGATTTGAACTGAAAGGAACCATGAAGAAACCAAGGATAGGCATGGAGGTATTTTGCTTTAGATCTGCCGTTGAAATTTTGTATATCGTGATTATTTTCAAAAAGGCGGCATTTTCATCTTTGTTGAAGGAATTCATAGAAAATCTTGATACAACTGTAATCTTCATGAATCCTAAATTAATAGATGTAAAATGATAAATCTTCAAGAAAAGCATACCGGGTGAACCACAAAAAAGTTCCCACTTTTGAAAATTCATAGCATCAAGAGTACTGGGTGGATTGGAATGAATCCATATTTGCTTGACAGCCAAATGATCGAAGTATTTTTGTGATTTTTCTCGCCTTCTTGCCAGCGCTGGAAAAATTGGTAAATTCAAGTTTACAAAAACTTGATGGTTGCAAAATGATTGAATAATAAGGCCTAAAATACATGATCAAATCATAAAGGACTCCTCGCTCAGAACAACAGAGAAAAAGCAATTTCTCATGGGTGAGAGATATCGTCTGCAGATTTATTGCCATGGGATTGAAAATCTTTAGTATCTGTTTGAGAACCTTATTTCTTATTGCTCTTGAGAGAGTTGAAACGCCCGTGTGTATCGTTCTGTAAGAGGAGAGTCCTAACGATTTGATAAAGTGTTTTAGGCCATTTGTCAGTCATTTCGAAAACATGAAATTTTTGTAAAGTTGAATTGGCTATATTTGCGGTGCTCGTAGACGAAAAAAATCACAAAAATATGTTGATTTTTTGGCTTTTAACTAGAATTTGAACCATTCAAATCCATGAAGTGCTTTTGGTGCTACGAATTTTCGAAAGTGGGAACTTTTTTCTGGCTCACCCGGTAGTTCACAAAAATCTACAATATGATGGCAAGTAGAAATCTGTCGCTCTTCTTGTTATAAACCAGCTTTTATAAAACTGTGTAAATACATTTTCATTTTAGGGTATTGGTGACAGCTCGCAAGGATTTCTAAACTGGATCTTATTTTGTTTCCTGAATCCAAAAGTGTACGATCACCTGAAGGAATGCACGCTGTATTACATTTGCCGTAGACGTGAAAAAGAGCTGACAGATCCAGTCTCAGTGTATGTTAAAGCTGATGAAAATAGTCTAAACGGAGATGAAGCATCCCTCTTTACATGCCCGTCAAGTCCTGGAAACCAGAAGCGGCCTCTCTTAGATCCAAATGGTAGCATTAAAAGGTATGGAGGTGAGGCTTCAGGTTCACAATGAGAAGCGATTGAACTAAAGCGAGGGCAAAGCACCCCCAAAAATAGCGTACGAGATTTTGGGATTTCTTAAATCTCTCAGATTTTTAAAAGATTTTTTAAAGTTTTCCGACATTTTTAAAGATTTTTAATGTTTCTAAGACTTTTGGGATTTTTAGATTCTTAAGATTTTAGAGATTTTCAAAAAAATTCGAGATTTTGCAAGATTCAACAAGTTTTGAGGATTTAAACAATTTAAACGATTTAAACAAGGGGGAGATTTCAGGAATGTTATTGGGACTTTCTGAGACTTTAATTTTTTCTGTAGGATTTGTGAAACCTGGGTATTTTTAAGATTCCAAGATTTTTCGAGATTTTTTTAATTTTTAAGAATTTTTACAATAGTGTACGTGATTTGGGAGTGGTTTGCCATTGAGCAGAAACTTTCCAGTAAGAACTGTCTTCACAAAAATGAATCCTGATATTTAGAGGATTGTCAAATCTTCATGCCGTGCAGAACGTGAAATCACACTAAGTACAATAAGAATTTGTAGTAGCCTCTAACCAAAATTTAGAAACTGTATAGTCTGTCACATAGTAGACAGCTGGAAGATAGCCTCGATATGGTGTAGATGAGAATGAGATTATACTTTTTACCAAGCTTCTAAAAGTAGCCAAATTGCATGTAGCCTGCGTCCCAGCTTCCTAACTTCCAATACGGGGGGGGGGGGGTCCATGCCACTATTTCTTTGCTGACCCCTAAATATTAAGCCTGATTTTTTGGGGACCCCAAATATTGTGTCTAACGTTTTGGAGACCCCAAATATTGCGATCTATTTCTGAGGTCCCTGAAAAGTTTTTGAATGATTTCAATTTGAGCTTCTTGATCTTTCTCAGTTTTTGAATAAAACCAACACATTTATTTCATGATTCGCAACTTCAGGGCCAAATTGCACGATTCTTCCTTTCTTCAGATTCGTGGACCCCAAATATTGACTTTTTGTCCATGTTGTAATTCGCAGACCCCAAATATTGATTGAACATAAAATTTCGGACCCCAAATATTGGCATGGACCCCCCCGTATTGAAAGTCAATGAGTACCCCCCCTTGTGCCTGCGTGCAGACTCTACTGACTCCCTGAAGAGAAGTGAGAGGAACCTCGCTTCAACAAGGACAGATTTAGCAAGACAATAGCATGAGTTGGTTTTTATTGACACCGCAATTCAAAGCGATTAGCGATCGCAGACAAAGAAAATTCTCTCAACCAGTAATTCAAAAACAAACAAAGCCGCAAAAGTTTCTCTGAAACCCAGGATGCTAGCTCGCTCGTTGTGCATTCCAGAAATTATTTTTAAGAGCAAACATGAACATAGATTGAAAGAAGAAATATATATCCACACAACTGCCACGGAATCATACTGCAAGAAAGCCGATTGATGATTGCCAGATCAATTTTTTTGTGTATGTAAAGCTTCTAGTTTGGTCATGGAAATTAAATGACAGGTAAGAAATGCGCCCTATCATTGGATGTACTTAAATGGAATGCACAACGAGCGAGCCTAGCTACCTGAGGGAAATTTTTGACTCTTAGGCACGATTGAGTATTTTACATAAAACTATAGCTCAAAATAGGGTTTTGTCAAAATCTGTCCTAGTTTCCTCGCTTTGTTGAATCAAAAGCAAAATCAGTTTTGCTAAATTAGAAATAATTTTTGGGTCCTTGACAAATGAGTCAAAAAGAAGTTAATTTATCAAAGGTTTCCAAATTGATAACTGATTTTTGGTGATTTTTTAAACAGGAGTACTTTTTGGCACACCCTTGTAGACCATCGTGTGGTCGGTAGAAAATGGTTACATATATAATGAATAAAACTGTATCTTTTGAAATGAAATAAGATGTAGTAATAATTACTTGAACATTTGATATTGCGTAATCTGAATTTATCCAAGATTTGTAAATAGTCATATGAAATGATCAGTGGATTTTACAACGAATTTTTGGCAATTTTTATATTGATATGAAATTATGAAAATTTATCTGTTTAGTCTTTCATTGCTCCCTCTTTTCTAGATTTTAAATGTAGAAAATGCCTGCTTGCCTACTTCAAATTACTCGAATTACCACTACTCAAACTAAATTAACATTAGAAAAATGACTTGATACTGAAAGGCTATCTTTAATTTAGCCTTTTTTAACCGTTTTTAAAAGGTCAGTTTGTAAAGCAGTTAGTTCTAATTGAAATCCACAAGCCACAAGCTGTATAAATATTGAAAAATGAAGTAAAAAATGAAATATTTCAAAAGGAATCGACACTGGTTACATTTTAATTTTAGCCTTTCTGAAAATCAAATTTTGCCTAGACTTAAGTTATCGATCAACAGTACAGTCGTTGAACTGATCAACTAAATTAAAAATCTGTGCAAGGTGGATGCACTGGTTGGGCCAAATTTGATTTTCAGACAGTCTGAAATGTAAGCGTGCGCCTGCAAAGGACCCTGGGTGACAATGGCTCTTTAATGAAACGTTGGATGGAAGCCATGCAATTTTGGTAATTGCGATTGTAACTGCGATGGAGCATCCATTGCCTCGTTTACGTTTCAAGCTGGAGGCTTCGAAAATGGCGCCAAATGTGACAATGAACTTTGCACCCATCTCAAATTCGTGATCAAGCCAGCTTACATAATCAAAATCGTGATGAATTGGTGAATGTGAGGGGCAGAAAAGGTCATGCACGATTATTTCGAAGTATCAAGTAAAAAACTGAAGTGATATTGGTGCGGGAAAGTTCTAGAGGTGTAAGGCGAAGACGAGCAGAACTACAAACTGGCTGGTAACTTAGGCCTACATCAAGAGAGCAAAAGGGGAGCATCATAGGCCTAGGCCTAGCAATCAAATCACAAAGGATAAGAAACTGAAGTTGCACTCTGTAGACTCTGCCCTGTCTGGTATGTATTGTGATGTATTGTGCTATATGGTTTTTGAATGAGGAAGCCCAGCAAACGCAAGGGCATCACCACAGGGCCTAAGTATGCCTGAATCTTATGAAATGATCTGTATGTATGATGATTCAGATTGCATAAGATCTGAATTCTGAAGTCAAGAAAAATTAGCCCAATTTTCATTATTACTGGTCCTTGCATTGCAATATAAATGAAAAAATGCTCTAAAAACAAAGTTTGGACTGATTTTTTAAAAATTTGATACATACAAATTCTCTCTCTTAAACTTTGTACTTATTGTGCGTTCAAGCTAGATTGCCTCTCCACGCAATTTCAAGTAAAACAAAGGAAGAAGAGGGTACCATTATTATTATGGACATAGATAAGGTCAAGTTTACCATTTAATGCTATCCCTGCCACTGTAAATAGGGGTGTTTATCTTTACGTTTTTAACATTAAATATAATATTGTTTCTATTTTTATGTTATAAAACTTGTGAATTTGATGTGTGCAGCTGATGTGTACCTGCAATTAATTCTACTTTAGAACGTTTTAATTTTGTTTTCAAGGGAAAATGTTGTGAAACAAAAGATTTAGGTTTCTGTGGAGACAAAGTGATTTGCCTTTCAGAAGAATAGATTTCACACCTCGTGAGTGTATTCAATAAGAATCAAAATAAACAGAGAAGGCGAAAAGGTATAGTTGGCTGCACAGAAGGTGCAAAGTTTATTCTTGAGGCTCTCAAATAGACGATTGCGCTAAAGATGGCGGCGAGGAATTTTTTTACCAAGATGCACCGCATTCTTTAATCAAATTCCTATAGAATCATTAAAGAGTCTTAATTAGAACGCAATGTATCTTGGTAAAAAGTTCCTCGCCGCCATCCTTAGCGCAATAGTCTATTTCTTTGTCTTAATCAGACCTGGATCCTTTCTTTTGCAAAATTTTCCCTTGCTGCTTGATGTAAACCAGGATTAAATCTGACAAATTAATTGTGCAAATACATTAAGAATTAATTAATTGATTCACATTGTGTCTTTGTTTTACAGATGCTGTTTGAGATTGCACGGTAATGATTTAAAGATGGTGGCTTGGTCAAAATTGCTGCCAACGATCCTTGAAGGCAGCTGCCATGAGGTTGGACATACATGGTGTGAATCATGTTGGGAATGCGGGCTGGAAATATTCATATCCTGCATGCGTTATTCAATCAAACTCTATTCTCCACTATATTTTGTAAGTATCACATATTACTGTACAGTGCAGGCCTTGTGCACATTAACATAGTACATAGTCTAAGAATTTTGGTTTTGAAAAATATACCAAGTCTTTCATATGGCTGAAGAATTCCCACAATAAAATGTGGGGTTGGCACCAAATGTGCACAAAGTATGTTTCAAGTATGTTTCAGATTCAGGAGTTTGTAAATTGTTTGGAAAGAGTTTGAATTTTGCACCAAACCAGTTTGAAACAGTTTGTTTGAAGCTACGCTCTGTGGTGGGGCTCTTCCTGGGATGGAACCCTGTTCGCCTGACTGTTCTGGCTGCAATGTCAGAGGATTACACCACTGCGCCACAGCACCTTCAATGTGATGTAAACTACAATATTTTGTTTATTCCAAGGTTGCTGGTTTGGTTACAAGGAGAAATTTAGAATATTTCACTGGGAAGATGTTACAAGAAATTGCACAATCATGCTTGTTCCTTTCAACAAACGGCGCTTTATTGGTGGCTAGCTTTTGCTTATTCAGGTAATTTGAAAATTCAAGATTACACATGGTGGCAAAACGTTTTGCGAGGCTTACTGTAATGTTGAGAGATTTGGACTTACAAGCTCTGTTTTAGTTTTAATTTTCAGTTTCATTCATTATCAATCAATCCATCAATCCTAAATACAATTCAACACAAATACTCTACAACTAAACACATTAAAACACCAAGAACTAAAATCAATTAAGAAATCACTTTACATGATTGTATTTAAGATTGATTGATTAAGGAGGAGCTCTCTAAGCAGGTAAACTAATCCAGAGAGAGAGCCCCCCCCTCCCCCATTAAAACATAACCAAAGACAGATCTTTTTTCAAGCATGCAATGACTTGTTGACATGAAAACACATGTGGGGATGTTTTATTTCCGACTGAATTTTGCAAGCAGCTTGTATACAGTATAGGCAGTAAAGAATGATGAAGAAGTCTTTTTCAAGAAACTTTAAACGCGAAAATGAGGCTGATGGTCCCACAAAATCCCTGTATAACATCGATATGCCTGCAATCAAATCACTCTCAGTAGAGTAAAGATGCCAGCAACTAATGCGTGATGATATTTTGTGCCTGCCAGCGGCGCTCATGCGCTCGCACAGGTTAATGAAGCCTGCCACATGGAAAATTTTTTCCCTATCTTTGTTTACAATATCTATCAATTGCTTTTTAGGAAACTATTTGGAAGATTTTATATGCTGAGTTGTGGATTTCTGCCTGGCCTTACAAGCTCTTTTGGAGGGATAATTCTCGAAAGAAAATCAAGGAGAGGATTGTTGGCACTTTACATGCTCAATGTTGTAAGCTGTCTCTATTTTTTCATTATTGGAGACTTCTTTAATTTTCAATTTGCCAAAAGCAAAGCATATGTGTTTGCTGATGTGTAATTTTTGTATTTATTCAAGAAAACTAAAGTCTTTCTCATATTTTTGAAGAAACAATTGTAATGAATAAAGATGTGAGAGATATCGCCAACTGCCCGTGTACGCAAAGCCCAAAATCTCTAAATCTTATAGGTATTTAAACCATAAGCTATGGATTGTCTCCTGGTGTCCGAAAAATATACCTGACGGATGCATATGGTGGGTAGTTCTACACCCTTGTTCAAATTAATTGAATCAAAGGCACTCTGATAACGTTTTTTGCAGTGCAATACGAAGTACAGCTGACCTGCCTATTTCGTGATACTTGGTTGTTTAAATCCATTTTAAATCCACAGTTTTTTGTTTTCCAGGCTATGGAAACAGTTTACAATATTTTAAGAAGCAGAGGATACATTCCTGAAATTCGATATGGAGAGGTATCATATCTGATTGTCTATTTTGATGTTATAGATCTGAAAAAGCGAACATTTGTAGTGCCTGGCTACAGCAATTAACTGAAGTTTGTTTGGTAGCCATAAGAAGGAAGTTTATTCACGAATTTTTTCTTTATTTTTGAGCACTGGAAATGTAGGTAAATATTCAACTTCTGAAAAGATTTTTGTTGGGAGGTCCATGAAGATTAGTCTGCACTCAGGCTACCCGAAGATGGGTCGAAATCAACAAATGACATTTTAACTGTACGAAGATGTCAGTGATTTTATTACGGTGATTTTGATTTAAAAGTTAATATAGCAAACTTCTTATGCAGTCAATATTGAAATGGTACCGGGTGTCCCAAAAAAAGTACTCCCGTTTGAAAAATCGCCAAAAATTGATTTCACAGCCGATCTTCAATTTTCTTTTTTTGTCAAGCATATCAAGGACCAAATTATTTTTCATTATAAAGCTGATCTTGTAATTGGCTTAAAAAGTAGCAAATTTAGCTCCTTTTAGGGCTACCTGGTTTTGAACCATACTGCAAAAAGCACTGATGATTGCCAGATCAATTTCTTTGTGCATGTAATGCATCTAGTTTCGCCATAAATGACAGAAAGAAATGCGCAAAATCATGGCAGACCTCAATGATGATAAAAATCTGAAAATGTTGACTCATGGGCGAGATTGACTATTTTGCTTAAAAACTATAGCTCAAAATAAGGTTTTTCAACGTGTAATTGTTCTACCTTGTTGCATCAAAAGCAAACATTTTATCATCTTTGAATATTTTTGGGTCTTTGACAAAACAACTCAAAAAGAAAATTTTATCAAAGGTTTGATAATCAATTTTTGGTGATTTTTGAAACAGGGGTACTTTTTTTTGGGACACCTGGTACATGTCATTTATCAGATACTTATAGAACTATTGTGGGGTGAGTGGCCAAGGGGCTTAAACGGTTTCTGACAGGTGTCTGAAGTTAAGCTCGGTCAAGTGAGGTCAAACTCCGGATAGGTGACATCTCGGGGGCCTGACCTCGCAACTCACCTCCCCATCCTTCGGAAGGGACGTTAAAGTAGGGGTTCCATGCCTGGTTGCGGCATGCATAGTGGGCCTAAATTAGCTTCAAATAGCAAGAAATCCTTTCAGCTCACTTAACATAAATTACTGAAAGAAAGAGCAGTGTTCATGTCATGATCTTCTCTATTTCCTCATTTTAGGTTGGATTATTCATGTTGGCAACTTCAACAATAATGTACCTTCACAGGTAAGGATTCTTGCAATTTCTCCTCCTTTTAATTCAATCAGGCAGTCTGCTATTTTGCTTTCTAGATTTCTAGATCAACGAAGTAAACCTATCTGTGCACTGAAATAACTGCCTATGAAATTAAGTTTTAAGCCTCGTGTCAGGGGCTCCGTTTTTATCAATCTCTTAACAATGATTTGAATGTGTGCAATTTTGATGCAGATAATGCTAAGACTAAGGACAGCTATGATTCTTCAGAGTCTTGTGATCTCTCCCCTCTTTAATTCAGATAGGCTGCCTGCTATTGTGCTGTCTAGATTGTCAACAAAGTAAGCCTTCTCAGGAGCGCAAGAAGAATTTGTACGCTGAAGTGGTCGCCTTGAAAAGTAACTTTTTAGCCCTTCTGTCAGTAGCCTACGTGTAGACCCATTATCCAACTGGAGAAAGGGTCGAATTAAGGAGCGAAAGCTTGCTACTACAGTTCCAGATTTCTAGAACTTAATTTATGCAGCCTTCTTTAGTTTCACACATTATTTGAAAAGAGGATTAACATAATTTATTGGGTAGTCGTAGCAAGCTTTATCTCTTTATTTCGTAGACCCTTTATTCTTTAGGATAATGGGTCTACTCGTAGGCTATTCTGTCAGGGGCTCTGGCTTTATCAATCTCTTAACAATTCTTAGAATATGTGTAATGTTGATGCAGATGATGCTGAATGGTTAACAAAATCTGATATTCCAAATCTCAAAGCAGTTATCTATTCATCCCTATGGAAGTACGCTTCTCCCTCTGCCAGGTACGCCAAAAAGAGCTATCCACTTAAGACAGGCCACAAGGAATCGTACGCTGGACCGACATCGAAGTTTTGTGACTTGGACATTTGCAAAAGCCCAAATTAGATTCTAGGATTTTATGCAGATTTTTTGTCCTCTGTTTTTAGAGGTGCGAGCGAGTTTCTTTAAATCTTCGTCTTTAAAATACTGAAAACAATTAAAAAACATCGATCAAATTTCTGGACCAGACATGAATGGAGAAAGAGAAAGCTTTTTCTTGGTTATTTGGGATTTTAAAATAAATTAATTGTCATCTGCGGGCGTTTTCTGAAATGAAATAAAACAGAAAAATACCAAATTGACAAGCACATGGTGACGAAAATGGGGGAAGGGACAGCTTTTCAACAAATGGTTGTTCTTTGGATTGGTATGAAAAGCTGCACAACATGTAAATGTCACACCATCTGTGATGCTTTATTTCATTCTCCTTTAGAAAGCAAGAGCTGCCAGATGGACTCATCAAGAAAGTTGTTAGGTAAATTTACTTCATTTCATAAATATAAGGGGATGTCCCAAAAGCTTGTATCCTCTTTCTCTGCAAGACAACACTGTCAACCCTTTAATGAATGTAGAGAAAACCTGAATATGAAATTAGAACCCTTTCTTTTAAACAGTACTTGATTGAGAACAACAGAAGTGCTGTTTTCGAAGCAACCACTTATTTTACTTTTCCTCCGCTATAAATCAACAACCACTTGTCAGATTGACTCAAACGAGGTCTCAAACTCTAAGTTGAAGCCTGACCTATGCAACTGTGTAAAAACCGAGACAAATGAAGCTTCATCTCCTCCACAGCAGTCACACAAACGGGGCATCATGTTCTATTTAGATCAACAGTTTTATGATCAAGGTAAACCACTTTTGTCAAAGCCAGCCCCAGTTTTTCCTGTGATTTTTTGGCTATCATCTAGGATCTTGCTCGTGGGTAACGGTAAACATTCTTTACAATCCCATGATCCTGTACGAAAATACAAGGCCATGTAATACCCATGTACACGCCTTGTAGTTATGGCCTTGTAACCTTGTTCTAGCCTAGAAAAGCCTTACGGTAACCTTGTAAATGGCTCGAAAAATGCTAACTAGCTTTGTGGAAACCTTTTGTTAGACTGGTTGTAGCTTGTAATTTTACTGATAGCCTTGTAATTTTCTTCAAAGGTTAGGACAAGGTCATATTCCCCATACATGGCTAAAACTTGGCCTGTACGAGGCCAAGTTTAGTCTTGTATTTTTGTACAGGATGCTCCATTGAAGAAAGATCATAAAGGTTGCTGACTTTCTTTAGACCTCTTGGGAAAACTCTATGAAGGAGACGGACGCAGAGAAAGAGACAAATATCTGGCATATTGAGGCCTTTTGAATCTACGTTCTCGTCAAAGTGTGACTTTACATTTTGGAAAGTAAAATATAAAATTTAAGGTCACTCTGTGATGAGAACATAGGCTCAAAAGGCCTCAATGTGCCAGAAATCTGTCTCTTTCTTTGCGTCCGCCTCCTTCATAGTACATGAGCTGCAGTAACCACTTTTAGTATCAAGTTTGTGAAAAGATAGGTAGGGCAGCAGAATAAAGTTGAAAAATATTGGGGGAAAACAATGGATTCTTTTGAAAATTATTTACCCTTGATCATAATTTCAGTTGGTTTAAAGTGTAAAAATTAGTAACAGCATCATGAAGAAAATATAATTCATTGCTCCCTTGCTTGATGATTTTCTGTAAACTGATATCGTGCATTTGGTAATTCTATGAATATTTTTGCCACTTTTCAGGCTGCTGCTAGATGACAAAGCTCCGGATGGTGTTGGGGTACCAACTTCCCTAGAACCACGAAAAACTTGGTAATGTGTTAAATTTTGATCCGCACGAAACATACCCGGTCAGTGAAAATAGCCCCTGCGTTTGAAAAGTTACTGCTTTCTGAATATCAAAACAGTAATTTTGAAAACTGTCTTGTTTCATTGCTAATATTTTCAATCACATTCAGTAAGCTACCCGGCTTCAATAGGTCATTCCTTCCTGTGGGTATGGGAGATTTTCTGCAGAAGGCCTCTTTCGAAAACCTGCAAAAAACGAATGAAAACAGGAAACAAAATCTCCTTTCTTTTCTTCCTAACAACAATGGCACTTACATGTATTCATAGTTTGTCCTCTTGGGAGAATGGAATCCCCCTGAATAAATTTTTCATACAAGGGGAGAGAATTTGTTTATCCCCCAAAGAGAATAGCATGGGCTGAAGCTTGCTCAAGTCATGCTGTAAGGTAAGAATATTAGGGAAATTTGCTTGCGATTTTTAGCATGTTTTTATGTTCCTTGAAGGGACTTTATTGAAAAAATCCCTTGCAAAGGGATGGATCGATTTCAGCCAGGAAAAATTCTAAAAATTGCTCATTTGGCTATTCAATCAGTTATTGCAAAAAATCATTGCACGTATATTTAGGGAGCACTGACCTTTCAAACGGTGGGCGTTGTTTCGGATTCACCCTGCATGCCAGCCAATTTATACAAAATTTACACTTTTCATGCTATATAAATCTACAATTAAATTCGTACTTAAGTTTTCGTCAATGGATATCGTTTTTATCCGTTGTAGGTTATATCATTCATCAAAAGTTTTTGCAGCTGGGTATTGTCTGAAAATGCTCCCAAGTTTGGTGATGTCCTTACGAAAAGTCTTCTCAAAACCTCGTGAGTATTCTAACTGCACAGCAGTACTAATAAAGGATAATGAATTAGATTGTATGGGAAAAGAAAAGTTTTTGATATTTGTATTACTAACGGGTTGGACCAAGGGCGCCTACCTTGTAGGAGGTGTGTTTATTCCCAGTACTGTACCCGTGACTCAGTACACAGAGTGACCCAGTACACAGAGTAATTGGTGTCCTGTGACCCAGTACACAGAGTAATTGGTGTCCTGTGACCCAGTACACAGAGTAATTGGTGTAGGATTTTCAAATTCTAACATCTGTTAGTGTTGACCAATCAAAAATCATGCTGTCTGGCTCCCTGTGGCCAACTCGTATAACAGTTGATCTCGTATTACATCAACACCGGAATTTGAAACCACAAAGTTATTCATACGTCATGTTGACCTTGACAGGTCTGACTCTGTGTACTGGGTCACGGTACAGTAGTGGGAATAAACACAGTTCCTACAAGGTAGGCGCCCTTGGTTGCACCAAAAATAAGTAATATCCTCACTTAGAGCAACAGACAAATACTTTTTATTTCCTTTGAGGCTTAAAAACTAATTTCTGCCAAAGTATCAGATCATATACGCTGTTGCTTTTATAAAGATTTGATTCTTAACTCTTGAGTGGAGTGAAAAGTGTTTGAGTGATGAAATTGTTTACAATTGCGATGGAGGGTTTTAGGCCCCTTTTCAAGGATTTCGAGGATTTTTTGTTAACTAAATTTTACCTCTATTACCAATGCTCAGCTAAAAAGAAGAAATTCATAGAAATACTGCAGCCTTTCTTGTTGGGGAGACGAGATATGGTTTGTTCCAGGAAACGTATGTGGCCCCCCGTTCAGTAGGTTAATGCTCTTGCGCCCAGCAGAGCTCCAACCCGAAACGCTACTGCGTATGAGCTTTGACCTACTGCACGGGGGGACACATACGTTTCCTGGAACAAACCGTATCTCGTCTCGGCTATCAACTAAACTTTGATTCAGTCCAAATGCCAGAATCGATAGGACACCAAGAGTGTGTATAACTTTGAAAGTTTTATCAGTAGAGATCCACCTTAACCAATTGCTTTAGCAACCTAACGCTTAAATTGGATCTGCACTTAAGGTGGCTGTGGCTCACTACTGAAAATTTCAAAATCGTGAAACAGCGATAATGTGATTCACTGATCATTACCAAAAACAGTGCAATGAAAAACTCACAAATCTCTCCTTGTTTTTCAGAATATATCTTGTATGCCATGTTCAACAGAAGCAATGCAGAGTTTGGTGCCTTTCTTGGCAGTTTGATTCTTCTATTTAGGGTATGTGATTTGTTTTATTTTAGCAAGCACCCTTTATCTTATGAAACTAGATTCCCGTTTTCAAAAGTTCATAGCACCATGCTCATATGCATGCTCATGAATTTGAATCCTTGTCTTGTTTTATTCTGATTTTCGTTGCAAAATAGTGATAAAATGCACCGACTGTATTTTACTGCCGATTTTTTTAAAGTTTTTGAACCAAACTAGTTTTTGTCTTTTCACGAATAAAATTATTTTTTTACATTTTTCCTCTTTTTAGGTATTCGAATACGTCACATACAAAATTAGGAGGAAGAAAGATGAGTGGAACTCATTCATTGCAGGTAAGCATAACAAACAAGGGCAGATTTTGTAACACAATGGCATCAGTTGCTTTTGATTGCGACCGGAATTCAAAGCAATTAGCGACTGCAGACAAAGGAAATTCTCTCAACCAATAATTCAAAACAAACGTAGCCGCAAAAGTTGCCCCGAAACCAGTAGGACAAACTGTCGCCTTATGCACACAAAAAGTGGTTTTTAAGAGAAATCAAGAGTCTATAACGAAAGAAGAAGGATATGCCTAAAGATCTGCTGGGCGAATTTTGTTTGTTTGATTCAAGAGCTGAGTAGCAATCGTTTCATTCGAGCCCTAAATATTCGAGACTTGCACTGAACTGAATCAAGAAAACAAAATCCGCCAGACAGATTTCTCGATTTATCCTTCTTCTTCCATTATAAACTCATGACCTCCCTTAGAAACCATTTTTCGCGTGCACAAGGCGAAATTTTGCCTTTCTAGTTTCGGGGCAACTTTTGCGGCATTGCTTGTTTTGAAGTACTGGTTGAGGTATTTTTCTTCGTGTGTAATCGCTAATCGCTTTAAATTGCGGTGTGAATCAAAAGCAACTGATGCTATTGTATTACAAAATCTGTCTTTGTTTGTAAGCATTGGCTCCAGATATCATTGGTATGAAACTACGGATCCCAGTGGACCCAAAAGAAATTCTATTGTACCAATGGTCCCAAGGGAGAAAAACCCTTTATATTTTTCTGCCCTCTTACACCAACAACCAGCCTGAAGGAAGCCAAAAATCGACCTACCCACCTCCCTCAGCGACGGCTTGTGAGGATAGGCTACTGCTACGCAAGCAGCGAACCCTCTTTCGCACTCTCCATATCTTAGGTGCCATGGTAGGAGGAGTAGAATATTCAGTGGAATAGGATACTATGGAATTGAATTGAATGGCTTGAAAGAAACTTTTGCAACCATACCAGCATGATAATAATCGGCACGGTATAATAGGTACGATATTGTATCATATTGTATCATTCCTAATGTACACGCCAGTGTCCCATGTGATTTTGTTACACTTTAACCCCAGGATATATGATCTGAAATGTACTCTGATCAATGGGCTGTCTTTAAAACATTGAATATGGAGTTTGGAATCTTCAAAACATGGAATCTGGGATTTGGAATCTTTAAAACATGGAATCTGGAGTCTGGAATCTTCAAAACAAGGAACCTAGAATTTAGAATCTTTAAAACATAGAATCTTCAAATAATAGGATTAGCTAGCTAAAAGCATACATTGTTTTGATATGTAATTCCTAATAATGATAACGAGCTGATTCCCTTTATGTGGGGAAGAAAAAAGGATTATCACAGTTCAGATCTCTCAGTCATCCACATCATTTCTGGAGGGCCTCTGGGGCTGCGGCTATCGCTTGCTTCGTTTCTCGTTTACTTCAAAGCGAATATAGTGTCTAGAATTGATCAACTATTTTAGGGACATAGTTATCTTACCATGGAGCCCATTCAGTTCATCGTCATCTTTGTAACATTTAATCAAACGTTGACAAATTTGTTTGCCCCCCCCCCCCCCCCCCTAGCAAGCACGTTATACCGGGTGAGTCAGAAAAAAGAATCCCCGCTTGGAAGGCCACTGCTCCATCAATATCAAAGCAATAATATTGAAAACTGTCTTGTTTTATCGCCAACATGTTCAAGTAGGTTCAGTAATGTACCCGGCCTTAATCAGCTATTCCTTCCCATCGATATGGGTGATTTTCTGCAGAAAGCCCCTTCCAACAACTTGCAAAAATGAATGAAAACAATGAACAAATTTTCCTTCTTAAAATTGATGACACTCGCATAAATTCAAGAGGATAGCAGGTGATAAAGCGTCCACAAGTCATTGCTGTAAGGCCAGTATAAGGCAGAAATGTTAGGGACATTTGTTCATGACTTTGGGCACGTTTTAAAGGTATTTTGAAGAGGCTTTCTCGAGAAAATCCCTCATAATTTCAGAATAGAGTGGCCGATTTCAGTCAGGTAAATTTTATAATAGATTTGAACATTTCTACCATTAAACTATATATTTGCCGATATCATTGTCTTGATATCCAGGGAGCCGTGACCTTTCAAACGGGGACTCTTTTTTCTGACTCACCCGGTTGTTACCATCGTATTTGTTTTGCTTGATATTTATCACTGTAAACCATCTTCATACAATCTGAAAGGTGAATGCAATAATTCGATCTCATAAATTGCCAGCATACCATAAACTCTCTTTCATATTTTAGGGGGCATTGCTGGCCTGTCGATGCTTTTCCAACGAAGTTCAACACTTTCATTGTACGTTCTTTCCAAAGTAGGAGAGGTAAGGACTTTGTGCACGAGTTGAAAATTATTTGTAGTAAATTCTACTGTAGTTCCAAACAGTTTTCGTTGCATGCCTTCTTACATTCATTGCTTGATGAAAGAAAACACCCAAATGAGTTTACATGAAAAGAAAGATTCACGCAAGACGTTCAGACCTAATTTAGAATTCTAGATGGGTATGACGTTGGTTTTGTTAAAAATTCTTAATTCAAAATTTTTTGAGATAGATTGATTTTTAACCCACCTCAGAGATAACTAAGGTTAGCGTATGACTTTACGTATCAATAATTTGTATTTTTATTGTATTTCCTTGAATACCGTAAAGCTCTATGCAGCCCCACAGTGGGGGGGGGGTTATTCAATTTTACAGGCTCCAGGGGGTACTTGTTAGAGAGGGAGGCTTCTTCACAAGTAAAATGACATGGCTATAAGCGATAGCTCGTTAGGTCTTTTACCCTATATTTTGCTAAATCAACATACAGCTTTACGAGTCAAATAGACAACTTCAACCCAGATTTGATCCCAAACCATATCAAATTTATATCCAAACTACTTCTAGTTGAATTTATGGAAAATCTTTGGTATCCTCTCGCATTTGATACGAGTGGGGGGAGGGTTGATAGAGAAGTGGGATTTATTAGATATTTTGGCTTAGAAGGGAGGGGCTCGAATGAAACCATTGCTACTCAGCTTTTATAAGAGAGGGGGCCTAAAACAGGGGGGGGGGGGGGGGTAAGAGAGAGAGAGTGGGCTAAATAGCGCTTTACGATATTTGGCAGCATTTACTATCATTTTAACTATGTCGATCAATCTTTGGGTGTAATGATGCATATGGCTGCCTTTTGACTACTGCTTTTAATTTTAGGTCCTGTACGCTAAAGGTGCACAGAAAGGCTACCTACCTTGGTACAAACATGGCGATATAATTATATACACACTTTCTACGGCAGTTATGTTTCATACGGTAAGTTTCTCTTGTTGGTGACAGATTTTGTGAGAAATGTAGCGCGTGAATAAATAAAGAAATAAATAAATAAAAAAACGAACGGTGTTTGAAAGGCTATCATCTGCTGAATATCACAGCAATGATCAATGTTGTTATCCTGTTGAATAGCCGTAATGTTACGTTATTTTCAGGAATTTTTCTGCCTGAAATCGGCAACTTTCTTCTGAAAATATGAGGGATTTTCCCGAGAAGGCCTTCTCGAGAAACCTTTAAAGTAGCCTATATTTTGAGGATGAAATACTAAAAATTAGCAAGAAGATGGAGGCAAAGAAAGAAGACTTTAAATCAGCACACTAAGGCCTTTCGACTCTTCAGAGGGTTGGTCACACTCTGAAGAGAACGTAAGTTCGAAAGAGAAAGGTCAAGTTTTCGCCAAGGATAATTTTGCACCCACTAATTTGTGTTTTTGTTCTTTTTCAGGCTATCCTTGAACCCCATAGCCTGAATCCTACGTATTGGAATTTCTTGCAAAATCTGACAAATCAAAGGTGCACATTTTTTTTAAATTTTATTGATTGTTTTGATGCTAACTGTTATGTAAATATACTTTATTTAAATTTTGAACGCCCTGTCTCCTTTCCGCCGTTTTTTCTCCTGGGCGAGCCAGAAAAAGTTCCCTCTTCCGAAAATTCGTAGCATTAAGAGTACTTGGCGAATTTGAATGATTTAAATCCTAGTTGGAAGCTGAAAGACCCAAGTAATTTTGTAATTTTTCACTTGTTATTATTAGCACTGAAAATATAGGTAAATTTAACTGGACGAAAATTTCTTAGTTGCGAAATGCCTGGACATAGGCCTAAAACACTTGATCAAATCGTAACGAATGTCCTTACACAGAACAACACGCAAGGGCATTTCACCTCTTCTGCCGGGAGTTCCTGTCGGGAGAAATAAATTTTCAGACAAATACTGCAGTTTCTTTATCCCATGGCAATAACAAGGACAGATTTTGTAAGACAATAGCACGAGTTGCTTTTGATTGACACCGCAATTCAAAGCGATTAGCGATCGCCGACAAAGAAATTCGCTCAACCAGTAATTCAAAACAAACAAAACCGCAAAAGTTTCTCTGAAACGCAGGTAGCTAGCTCGCTCGTTGTGCATTCCAGAAATTGTTTTAAAGAGCAAACATGAACACAGATCGAAAGAAGAAGGATATATCTACACATCTGCCTCGGGCATTTAATTTGTTTGGTTCAAAACTCGATTGGGAGGCGATTCAATTCTCTTGGTTTTTGGGTATGATTAAAACACTTACTGCTCAGCTTCTGAACGAAAGAAATAAAATGCCCGAGGCAAATGTTTTGTTATATCCTTCTCCTTTCGATATATGCTCATGTTTGCTCTTAAAACAATTTTTGGAATACACAACGAGCGCGCTAGCTACCTGGGTTTCAGAGAAACTTTTGCAGCTTTGTTTATTTTGAATTAGTGGTTGAGTGAATTTCCTTGACACGCTGTTGAAATCAAAATTCTATTTCTGAAACTGACTCTTGAATTCAATTTCAATTTCAATGCCAGATAAATCATGGACCAGAATGGAATGCGGAATTCTCGATTCCCATACAATCCCCTTGCAGGTATTTTTCTAATTTTGGGTCTTAAAGATGAATGATTGTACCAAGCAAATTTTCTTATCTAAGTTAACCTTTGAATGATAGATTGAAATTTTAGTTTGATTATCTGCCAATGTTGTTTAACTTTTTTCTTTCCTCGTAGATTCAAGCAAATGAATAGGAAAAGACTGGATGCATTTGGCTTACAAAGCTCTTCTTCGTGTCCGGATTTCGATCCATTTCCTTTGCAAAAGATGGAAGATTGATCAAAGGTACATTTAGTTTTGTATTAGTCGTATTCATATAATCGAGAATACCTGGTGAGCCAGAAAATAGTTCTCGCCTCTGAAACTTCATAGCACCAAGGGTATAGACATGACCTCTTGTTTCCCTGTGCTCTTTGGCTTCAAGATGGCGCTTCAGTCAACAGAGCAAGTTGAGCAAGGGACCGCAGGGATACAAGGGACTCATCGTCATAAGTCTACCAAGAGTACCCCATTAGGGAGAGGGGGTACATGACTTGTGGATGGACGGGGTCTGCCGCCCGGTTTTCAGAAAGCTACCCTCTTCTAATTACCGAAACTTGCCTTAGTACCCACTTTTATGATCGAATTTTGGCGGAAAACTGCCCTTTTTTTTAAACCATTTTTGCGAATTTCAGCAAAACCCCACCCATGTAATGGAAAACCTGCCGAAAAAGACCCTTGTTTAGAGAATTTTGGGCCCGAAAACCCACCTATATGGGCGGCACATACCCGTACCCTGAGCATATTATGTACCCCCCCCCCCAGGAAGAGCACTTGGCAGATTTGACTGATTCAAATTCTAGTTAAAAGCCGAAAGACCAAACTGTGTTTTTTATCTTTCCTGCACTTTTATGAGCGCTGAATATATTGGTAAATTCGATTTTACTAAACTACCTTGGTTGCGAAATGCCTGAATAGGGCCTAAAATACTTGATCAAATTGTAAGGCAGAACAATGCGCAAGGTCATTTCATCTCTCTGAAGAGTTAGAAATAGATTTTCTAACAAATTTTTTCGCATTATAGACTATTTTTTCTTATTTTGATTTACAAATATATAATTTTCCAGTTTATACTGACAGGATGATTTTTTTTCATATTAAAGGGGCTCCGTCTCCAAACTTTAAACAAATCTGTAAGCACCATTGTTTCAGGCACGTGTCCATTGTCTTCTGCGGTTTGTTTGGTGGCTTCACCCAATCCACCGAAAAATGACCGTTAAAGTCCACTTGTAGTCTATCCGAGCAATCGTAAAAGATAGAATAAAAGACATGAATGTTTGGTTGTTTCCTCTGTGAAGTACAAGGATTTATCTTCAAAAGGACGCTTTCATTTTTTGAAAAGACAGTTACAAGTCTGTGATATTGCCCATCAAAAGTCTGCAAAATAACCATTTCGACCGAAATTTGGAGACCGAACCCCTACAATCCCTACAATCTACGAACCCCTACAATTACAAAAGTATTGGACAAATGTTTATGTTTTAAAGGGGCTCCGTCGTCAAACAGTAAACAAATCCGTAAACTCGCACGTGTCGGGGATTATCCATTGTTCATCCATTGTTCTCTGCAGTTTGTTTGGTGGGTTCACCCAAGCCACCAGAGTGTGACCGTTAAAAATCCACTTATATCCGAGCAATCGTAGAAGATATGAATGTTTGGTTCGTTCCTGAGTGAAGTACAAGGATTAATGCCCAAACAGCAACTTTCATTTTGAAAAAAATACGAAAATCCTGTGTGATATCACCTTTCAAAAAACTGCAAAAACCATCGTTTTGTTTACATTTTGACGACGAAGCCCCTTTAATCATACTCTGTTCAAAGTGCAATTTATTTTATTTTAAATGTTTATGTTAATAAAGACATTGTACAACACGCCTACAAAAAGATTGAAAAGTGTTCGACACCTGCGAATATCTATGTTTTTCGGAAATATTGTCCCCCCCCCCCATAGCAGTGTTGTTTACTTTGACCAATCATTCTTTTGATGGATCGGCATGAAAAACACCTCTTTGCAATGCAATCAAATCAACATTGAAACGCGAGGAGGGTGAACAAAAATTCGATTTTTTCAATAGGGGTCTAACACGTTTGTATTAAAGGATACATCGAACAAGTATTATTGTAATTATTTCACTTGACAATAATTCCAAATTCTTTTGATTAGCGTGTATGGGTTTTATTTATCAGCAAATTATATCGCTTTCATTGCGTTTCGTTGTTATAATATATTTTGTATATCATTCCAATTTTTACATTACCTGGCTATAATTTTGCAACTTCTGTGGGAAGAAGGGAGAAGCAGGGTGTCTCGATGCAAGCTAAGACTAATGTTGTGAAACTTTACAGTTTCATCATTATACAGTCATTAATATCTTTCGATTCCCTCGCGATTTTCGCCCATCGCCTTGATATTAGGTGAAAAATTGGCCCCCATCTTTTTCAGTTAATATGCAACCCTCTTACCTTGATTTTTTGGTGAAAACCTGGCCCCCATGGTTTTCGTGAAAAATATAAGCCTATAGCCTTGATTCCGAGTGAAAACTAACCTCCCTCCCAATATTTTGGTGAATAATGCAAGCCTTTAGCCTTGACTTTGAGGGGAAATTAATCCGCATATTTTTGCTGAAAATAAGTGTTTCCCAAATGCGTCTATTTTCGCGAAAAAGCAAAGGCTATAGACTTACTTTTTGACCAAAAATCAGTATTTTCCAAATGGGCCTATTTTTGCAAAAAAACAAAGGCTATAGCCTTACTTTTTGACCAAAAATCAGTGTTTCCCAAATGGGCCTATTTTCGCGAAAAAGCAAAGGCTATAGCCTTACTTTTTGACCAAAAATCAGTGTTTTTGAATGGGTCTATTTTCACGAAAAAGCAAAGGCTATAGCCTTACTTTTTGACCAAAAATCAGTGTTTTTGAAATGTGTCTATTTTCGCGAAAAAGCAAAGGCTATTGTTTCCCAAAAGGGCCTATTTTCGCGAAAAAGCAAAGGCTATAGCCTTACTTTTTGACCAAAAATCAGTATTTCTCAAATGGGCCTATTTTCGCGAAAAAGCAAAGGCTATAGCCTTACTTTTTGACCAAAAATCAGTGGTTCTCAAAAGGGCCTATTTTCGCGAAAAAGCAAAGGCTATAGCCTTACTTTTTGACCAAAAATCAGTGGTTCTCAAAAGGGCCTATTTTCGCGGAAAAGCAAAGGCTATAGCCTTACTTTTTGACCAAAAATCAGTGTTTTTGAAATGGGTCTATTTTCGCGAAAAAGCAAAGGCTATAGCCTTGCTTTTTGACCAAAAATCAGTGTTTTTGAAATGGGCCTATTTTCGCGAAAAAGCAAAGGCTATAGCCTTACTTTTTGACCAAAAATCAGTATTTCTTAAAAGGGCCTATTTTCGCGAAAAAGCAAAGGCTATAGCCTTACTTTTTGAACACAAATCAGTGCTTTTGAAATGGGCCTATTTTCGCGAAAAAGCAAAGGCTATAGCCTTACTTTTTGACCAAAAATCAGTATTTCTCAAATGGGCCTATTTTCGCGAAAAAGCAAAGGCTATAGCCTTACTTTTTGAACACAAATCAGTGTTTTTGAAATGGGCCTATTTTCGCGGAAAAGCCAAGGCTATAGCCTTACTTTTTGACCACAAATCAGTGGTTCTCAAAAGGGCCTATTTTCGCGAAAAAGCAAAGGCTATAGCCTTACTTTTTGACCAAAAATCAGTGGTTCTCAAAAGGGCTTATTTTCGCGAAAAAGCAAAGGCTATAGCCTTACTTTTTGACCAAAATTCAGTGGTTCTCAAAAGGGCCTTTTTTCGCGAGAAAGCATAGGCTATAGCCTTACTTTTTGACCAAAATCAGTGGTTCTCAAAAGCGCCTATTTTCGCGAATAAGCCAAGTCTATAGCCTTACTTTTTGACCAAAAATCAGTGGTTCTCAAAAGAGCTTATTTTCGCGAACAAGCAAAGGCTATAGCCTTGCTTTTTGACCAAAAATCAGTGTTTTGAAATGGGCCTATTTTCGCGAAAAAGCAAAGGCTATAGCCTTACTTTTTGACCAAAAATCAGTGTTTTTGAAATGGGTCTATTTTCGCGAAAAAGCAAAGGCTATAGCCTTACTTTTTGACCAAAAATCAGTGGTTCTCAAAAGGGCCTATTTTCGCAGAAAAGCAAAGGCTATAGCCTTACTTTTTGAACAGAAATCAGTGGTTCTCAAAAGGGCCTATTTTCACGAGAATACAAAGGCTATAGCCTTGCTTTTTGACCAAAAATCAGTGTTTTGAAATGGGCCTATTTTCGCGAAAAAGCAAAGGCAATAGCCTTACTTTTTGACCAAAAATCAGTGTTTTTGAAATGGGTCTATTTTCGCGAAAAAGCAAAGGCTATAGCCTTACTTTTTGACCAAAAATCAGTGGTTCTCAAAAGGGCCTATTTTCGCAGAAAAGCAAAGGCTATAGCCTTACTTTTTGAACAGAAATCAGTGGTTCTCAAAAGGGCCTATTTTCACGAGAATACAAAGGCTATAGCCTTACTTTTTGACCAAAAATCAGTGGTTCTCAAAAGAGCTTATTTTCGCGAAAAAGCAAAGGCTATCGCCTTACTTTTTGACCAACATTCAATGGTTCTCAAAAGGGTCTTTTTCGCGAAAAAGCAAAGGCTATGGCCTTACTTTTTGACCAAAATCAGTGGTTCTCAAAAGCGCCTATTTTCGCGAATAAGCCAAGGCTATAGCCTTACTTTTTGACCAAAAATCAGTGGTTCTCAAAAGAGCTTATTTTCGCGAAAAAGCAAAGGCTATAGCCTTGCTTTTTGACCAAAAATCAGTGTTTTGAAATGGGCCTATTTTCGCGAAGAAGCAAAGGCAATAGCCTTACTTTTGACCAAAAATCAGTGTTTTTGGAAATGGGTCTATTTTCGCGAAAAAGCAAAGGCTATAGCCTTACTTTTTGACCAGAAATCAGTATTTCTCAAATGGGCCTATTTTCGCGAAAAAGCAAAGGCTATAGCCTTACTTTTTGACCAAAAATCAGTGGTTCTCAAAAGTGCCTATTTTCGCGAAAAAGCAAAGGCTATTGCCTTACTTTTTGACCAGAAATCAGTATTTCTCAAATGGGCCTATTTTCTCGAAAAAGCAAAGGCTATAGCCTTACTTTTTGAACACAAATCAGTGTTTTTGAAATGGGCCTATTTTCGCGAAAAAGCAAAGGCTATAGCCTTACATTTTGACAAAAAATCAGTATTTCTCAAATGGGCCTATTTTTGAGAAAAAGCAAAGGCTACAGCCTTACTTGTTGACCAAAAATCAGTGTTTTTTAAATGGGCCTATTTTCGCGAAAAAGCAAAGGCTATAGCCTTACTTTTTGACCAAAAATCAGTGTTTTTGAAATGGGTCTATTTTCGCGAAAAAGCAAAGCCTATAGCCTTGCTTTTTGACGAAAAGTCAGTGGTTCTCAAAAGGGCCTATTTTCGCGAGAAAACAAAGGCTATAGCCTTACTTTTTGACCAAAAATCAGTGGTTCTCAAAAGAGCTTATTTTCGCGAAAAAGCAAAGGCTATAGCCTTACTTTTTGACCAAAATTCAATGGCTCTCCAAAGGTTCTTTTTCGCGAAAAAGCAAAGGCTATGGCCTTACTTTTTGACCAAAATCAGTGGTTCTCAAAAGCGCCTATTTTCGCGAATAAGCCAAGGCTATAGCCTTACTTTTTGACCAAAAATCAGTGGTTCTCAAAAGGGCCTATTTTCGCGAAAAAGCCAAGGCTATAGCCTTACTTTTTGACCAAAAATCAGTGTTTTTTAAATGGGCCTATTTTCGCGAAAACGCCAAAGGCTATAGCCTTACTTTTTGACCAAAAATCAGTGGTTCTCAAAAGTGCCTATTTTCGCGAATAAGCCAAGGCTATAGCCTTACTTTTTGACGAAAAATCAGTGGTTCTCAAAAGGGCCTATTTTCGCGAAAAAGCCAAGGCTATAGCCTTACTTTTTGACCAAAAATCAGTGTTTTTTAAATGGGCCTATTTTCGCGAAAAAGCCAAAGACTATAGCCTTACTTTTTGACCAAAAATCAGTGGTTCTCAAAAGTGCCTATTTTCGCGAAAAAGCAAAGGCTATTGCCTTACTTTTTGACCAGAAATCAGTATTTCTCAAATGGGCCTATTTTCGCGAAAAAGCAAACGCTATAGCCTTACTTTTTGACCAAAAATCAGTGGTTCTCAAAAGTGCCTATTTTCGCGAAAAAGCAAAAGCTATTGCCTTACCTTTTGACCAGAAATCAGTATTTCTCAAATGGGCCTATTTTCGCGAAAAAGCAAAGGCTATAGCCTTACTTTTTGAACACAAATCAGTGTTTTTGAAATGGGCCTATTTTCGCGAAAAAGCAAAGGCTATAGCCTTACTTTTTGACAAAAAATCAGTATTTCTCAAATGGGCCTATTTTCGCGGAAAAGCAAAGGCTATAGCCTTACCTTTTGAACAGAAATCAGTGGTTCTCAAAAGGGCCTATTTTCGTTAGAAGACAAAGGCTATAGCCTTACTTTTTGACCAAAAATCAGTGGTTCTCAAAAGAGCTTATTTTCGCGAAAAAGCAAAGGCTATAGCCTTACTTTTTGACCAAAATTCAATGGTTCTCATAAGGGTCTTTTTCGCGAAAAAGCAAAGGCTATGGCCTTACTTTTTGAACAAAATCAGTGGTTCTCAAAAGCGCCTATTTTCGCGAATAAGCCAAGGCTATAGCCTTACTTTTTGACCAAAAATCAGTGGTTCTCAAAAGGGCCTATTTTCGCGAAAAAGCCAAGGCTATAGCCTTACTTTTTGACCAAAAATCTGTGTTTTTTAAATGGGCCTATTTTCGCGAAAAAGCAAAGGCTATAGCCTTACTTTTTGACCAAAAATCAGTGGTTCTCAAAAGTGCCCATTTTCGCGAAAAAGCAAAAGCTATTGCCTTACTTTTTGACCAGAAATCAGTATTTCTCAAATGGGCCCATTTTCGCGAAAAAGCAAAAGCTATTGCCTTACTTTTTGACCAGAAATCAGTATTTCTCAAATGGGCCTATTTTCGCGAAAAAGCAAAGGCTATAGCCTTACTTTTTGACCAAAAATCAGTGGTTCTCAAAAGTGCCTATTTTCGCGAAAAAGCAAAGGCTATAGCCTTACTTTTTGACCAAAAATCAGTGGTTGTCAAAAGGGCCTATTTTCGCGGAAAAGCAAAGGCTATCGCCTTACTTTTTGACCAAAAATCAGTAATTTCTCAAATGGGCCTATTTTCACGAAAAAGCAAAGGCTATAGCCTTACTTTTTGACCAAAAATCAGTATTTCTCAAATGGGCCTATTTTCACGAAAAAGCAAAGGCTATAGCCTCACTTTTTGACCAAAAATCAGTGGTTCTCAAAAGGGCCTATTTTTTTCGGAAAAGCAAAGGCTATAGCCTTACTTTTTGACAAAAAATCAGTATTTCTCAAATGGGCCTACTTTTGCGAAAAAGCAAAGGCTATAGCCTTACTTTTTGACCAAAAATCAGTGTTTTTTAAATGGGCCTATTTTCGCGAAAAAGGAAAGGCTATAGCCTTACTTTTTGACCAAAAATCAGTGTTTTTGAAATGGGACTATTTTCGCGAAAAAGCAAAGGCTATAGCCTTGCTTTTTGACGAAAAGTCAGTGTTTTTGAAATGGGCCTATTTTCGCGACAAAGCAAAGGCTATAGCCTTACCTTTTGACCAAAAATCAGTATTTCTAAAATGGGCCTATTTTCGCGAAAAAGCAAAGGCTACAGCCTTACTTTTTGACCAAAAATCAGTGTTTTTTGAATGGGCCTATTTTCGCGAAAAAGCAAAGGCTATAGCCTTACTTTTTGACCAGAAATCAATATTTCTCAAATGGGCCTATTTTCGCGAAAAAGCAAAGGCTACAGCCCTACTTTTTGAACACAAGTCAGTGTCTTTGAAATGGGCCTATTTTTGCGAAAAAGCCAAGGCTATAGCCTTACTTTTTGACCAAAAATCAGTGTTTTTCAAATGGGCCTATTTTCGCGAAAAAGCCAAAGGCTATAGCCTATTTTAAGACAGAGCCCATAAGATAATAGCTCCTACTAAGTACACGACCCTGAAGATGGACACATTGGATCAAATCCGGAAAAAACGAGTATCGATCGACGTGTTTAAGTCTTTAAATGATTCTTGCCCTCCACCACTGCGAAACATGTTTCAGCGTTTTAATCATGGCAAGGATACACGAGGAAACGGCTCACGTCTTATATTGCCAAGAGTTAAAACAGAAGCAGGAAGAAAAACGTTTGCCTTTCAAGGTGCACTAATTTTTAATGGATTGTCATCCAACATTCAGAACGAATCTTTCTATGTAAACTTTAAACGTAAGATAGATAATCTAAGCTTTGCATGATAATCGTATAGTATTTTAGCTTTTCAATTTTTTACTTTGTCAACAGTTTCTTTAAACAGGACCCTTATTGATAGCAGTATTTTACTTGTACTGAAAAGGCGTATCCTGTATAAATATGTATTATTATTATTATTATTATTATTATAGCCTTGCTTTTTGACCAAAAATCAGTGGTTCTCAAAAGGGCCTATTTTCGCGAAAAAGCAAAGGCTATAGCCTTACTTTTTGACCAAAAATCAGTGTTTTTGAAATGGGTCTATATTCGCGAAAAAGCAAAGGCTATAGCCTTGCTTTTTGACCAAAAATCAGTGTTTTGAAATGGGCCTATTTTCGCGAAAAAGCAAAGGCTATAGCCTTACTTTTTGACCAAAAATCAGTGTTTTTGAAATGGGTCTATTTTCGCGAAAAAGCAAAGGCTATAGCCTTACTTTTTGACCAAAAATCAGTGGTTCTCAAAAGGGCCTATTTTCGCGGAAAAGCAAAGGCTATAGCCTTACTTTTTGAACAGAAATCAGTGGTTCTCAAAAGGGCCTATTTTCGCGAAAAAGCAAAGGCTATAGCCTTACTTTTTGACCAAAAATCAGTGGTTCTCAAAAGGGCTTATTTTCGCGAAAAAGCAAAGGCTATAGCCTTACTTTTTGACCAAAATTCAGTGGTTCTCAAAAGGGCCTTTTTTCGCGAAAAAGCAAAGGCTATAGCCTTACTTTTTGACCAAAAATCAGTGGTTCTCAAAAGCGCCTATTTTCGCGAAAAAGCCAAGGCTATAGCCTTACTTTTTGACCAAAAATCAGTGGTTCTCAAAAGGGCCTAATTTCGCGAAAAAGCCAAGGCTATAGCCTTACTTTTTGACAAAAAATCAGTGTTTTTGAAATGGGCCTATTTTCACGAAAAAGCAAAGGCTATCGCCTTACTTTTTGACAAAAAATCAGTGTTTTTGAAATGGGCCTATTTTCACGAAAAAGCAAAGGCTATCGCCTTACTTTTTGACCAAAAATCAGTGTTTTTAAAATGGGCCTATTTGACCAAAAATCAGTGGTTCTCAAAAGGGCCTATTTTCGCGAAGAAGCAAAGGCTATAGCCTTGCTTTTTGACCAAAAATCAGCGTTTTGAAATTGGCCTATTTTCACGAAAAAACAAAGGCCTAGGCCTTACTTTTTGACCAAAAATCAGTGTATTTGAAATGGGCCTATTTTCGCGAGAAAGCAAAGGCTATAGCCTTACTTTTTGACCAAAAATCAGTGGTTCTCAAAAGAGCTTATTTTCGCGAAAAAGCAAAGGCTATAGCGTTACTTTTTGACCAAAATTCAATGGTTCTCAAAAGGGTCTTTTTTCGCGAAAAAGCAAAGGCTATAGCCTTACTTTTTGACCAAAAATCAGTGGTTCTCAAAAGCGCCTATTTTCGCGAAAAAGCCAAGGCTATAGCCTTACTTTTTGACCAAAAATCAGTGGTTCTCAAAAGGGCCTAATTTTGCGAAAAAGCCAAGGCTATAGCCTTACTTTTTGACAAAAAATCAGTGTTTTTGAAATGGGCCTATTTTCACGAAAAAGCAAAGGCTATCGCCTTACTTTTTGACAAAAAATCAGTGTTTCCCAAAAGGGCCTATTTTCGCGAAAAAGCAAAGGCTATAGCCTTACTTTTTGGCCAAAAATCAGTGGTTCTCAAAAGGGCCTTTTTTCGCGAGAAAGCATAGGCTATAGCCTTACTTTTTGAACAGAAATCAGTGGTTCTCAAAAGGGCCTATTTTCGCGAAAAAGCAAAGGCTATAGCCTTACTTTTTGACCAAAAATCAGTGTTTCCCAAATGGGCCTATTTTCGCGAAAAAGCAAAGGCTATTGCCTTACTTTTTGACCAGAAACCAATATTTCTCAAATGGGCCTATTTTCGCGAAAAAGCAAACGCTATAGCCTTACTTTTTGACCAAAAATCAGTGGTTCTCAAAAGTGCCTATTTTCGCGAAAAAGCAAAAGCTATTGCCTTACCTTTTGACCAGAAATCAGTGTTTTTGAAATGGGTCTATTTTCGCGAAAAAGCAAAGGCTATAGCCTTACTTTTTGAACACAAATCAGTGCTTTTGAAATGGGCCTATTTTCGCGGAAAAGCAAAGGCTATAGCCTTACTTTTTGACAAAAAATCAGTATTTCTCAAATGGGCCTATTTTCGCGAAAAAGCAAAGGCTATAGCCTTACTTTTTGACCAAAATTCAATGGTTCTCAAAAGGGTCTTTTTTCGCGAAAAGGCAAAGGCTATAGCCTTACTTTTTGAACAAAATCAGTGGTTCTCAAAAGCGCCTATTTTCTCGAATAAGCCAAGGCTATAGCCTTACTTTTTGACCAAAAATCAGTTGTTCTCAAAAGGGCCTATTTTCGCGGAAAAGCAAAGGCTATAGCCTTACCTTTTGAACAGAAATCAGTGGTTCTCAAAAGGGCCTATTTTCGTTAGAAGACAAAGGCTATAGCCTTACTTTTTGACCAAAAATCAGTGGTTCTCAAAAGAGCTTATTTTCGCGAAAAAGCAAAGGCTATAGCCTTACTTTTTGACCAAAATTCAATGGTTCTCATAAGGGTCTTTTTCGCGAAAAAGCAAAGGCTATGGCCTTACTTTTTGAACAAAATCAGTGGTTCTCAAAAGCGCCTATTTTCGCGAATAAGCCAAGGCTATAGCCTTACTTTTTGACCAAAAATCAGTGGTTCTCAAAAGGGCCTATTTTCGCGAAAAAGCCAAGGCTATAGCCTTACTTTTTGACCAAAAATCTGTGTTTTTTAAATGGGCCTATTTTCGCGAAAAAGCCAAAGGCTATAGCCTTACTTTTTGACCAAAAATCAGTGGTTCTCAAAAGTGCCCATTTTCGCGAAAAAGCAAAAGCTATTGCCTTACTTTTTGACCAGAAATCAGTATTTCTCAAATGGGCCCATTTTCGCGAAAAAGCAAAAGCTATTGCCTTACTTTTTGACCAGAAATCAGTATTTCTCAAATGGGCCTATTTTCGCGAAAAAGCAAAGGCTATAGCCTTACTTTTTGACCAAAAATCAGTGGTTCTCAAAAGGGCCTATTTTCGCGAAAAAGCAAAGGCTATAGCCTTACTTTTTGACCAAAAATCAGTGGTTCTCAAAAGGGCCTATTTTCGCGGAAAAGCAAAGGCTATCGCCTTACTTTTTGACCAAAAATCAGTAATTTCTCAAATGGGCCTATTTTCACGAAAAAGCAAAGGCTATAGCCTTACTTTTTGACCAAAAATCAGTATTTCTCAAATGGGCCTATTTTCACGAAAAAGCAAAGGCTATAGCCTCACTTTTTGACCAAAAATCAGTGGTTCTCAAAAGGGCCTATTTTTTTCGGAAAAGCAAAGGCTATAGCCTTACTTTTTGACAAAAAATCAGTATTTCTCAAATGGGCCTACTTTTGCGAAAAAGCAAAGGCTATAGCCTTACTTTTTGACCAAAAATCATTGTTTTTTAAATGGGCCTATTTTCGCGAAAAAGGAAAGGCTATAGCCTTACTTTTTGACCAAAAATCAGTGTTTTTGAAATGGGACTATTTTCGCGAAAAAGCAAAGGCTATAGCCTTGCTTTTTGACGAAAAGTCAGTGTTTTTGAAATGGGCCTATTTTCGCGACAAAGCAAAGGCTATAGCCTTACCTTTTGACCAAAAATCAGTATTTCTAAAATGGGCCTATTTTCGCGAAAAAGCAAAGGCTACAGCCTTACTTTTTGACCAAAAATCAGTGTTTTTTGAATGGGCCTATTTTCGCGAAAAAGCAAAGGCTATAGCCTTACTTTTTGACCAGAAATCAATATTTCTCAAATGGGCCTATTTTCGCGAAAAAGCAAAGGCTACAGCCCTACTTTTTGAACACAAGTCAGTGTCTTTGAAATGGGCCTATTTTTGCGAAAAAGCCAAGGCTATAGCCTTACTTTTTGACCAAAAATCAGTGTTTTTCAAATGGGCCTATTTTCGCGAAAAAGCAAAGGCTATAGCCTTACTTTTTGACCAAAAATCAGTGGTTCTCAAAAGGGCCTATTTTCGCGGAAAAGCAAAGGCTATAGCCTTACTTTTTGACCAAAAATCAGTGTTTTTGAAATGGGTCTATATTCGCGAAAAAGCAAAGGCTATAGCCTTGCTTTTTGACCAAAAATCAGTGTTTTGAAATGGGCCTATTTTCGCGAAAAAGCAAAGGCAATAGCCTTACTTTTTGACCAAAAATCAGTGTTTTTGAAATGGGTCTATTTTCGCGAAAAAGAAAAGGCTATAGCCTTACTTTTTGACCAAAAATCAGTGGTTCTCAAAAGGGCCTATTTTCGCGGAAAAGCAAAGGCTATAGCCTTACTTTTTGAACAGAAATCAGTGGTTCTCAAAAGGGCCTATTTTCGCGAAAAAGCAAAGGCTATAGCCTTACTTTTTGACCAAAAATCAGTGGTTCTCAAAAGGGCTTATTTTCGCGAAAAAGCAAAGGCTAGAGCGTTACTTTTTGACCAAAATTCAATGGTTCTCAAAAGGGTCTATTTTCGCGAAAAAGCAAAGGCTATAGCCTTACTTTTTGAACACAAATCAGTGTTTTTGAAATGGGCCTATTTTCGCGAAAAAGCAAAGGCAATAGCCTTACTTTTTGACAAAAAATCAGTATTTCTCAAATGGGCCTATTTTCGCGGAAAAGCAAAGGCTATAGCCTTACCTTTTGAACAGAAATCAGTGGTTCTCAAAAGGGCCTATTTTCGTTAGAAGACAAAGGCTATAGCCTTACTTTTTGACCAAAAATCAGTGGTTCTCAAAAGAGCTTATTTTCGCGAAAAAGCAAAGGCTATAGCCTTACTTTTTGACCAAAATTCAATGGTTCTCATAAGGGTCTTTTTCGCGAAAAAGCAAAGGCTATGGCCTTACTTTTTGAACAAAATCAGTGGTTCTCAAAAGCGCCTATTTTCGCGAATAAGCCAAGGCTATAGCCTTACTTTTTGACCAAAAATCAGTGGTTCTCAAAAGGGCCTATTTTCGCGAAAAAGCAAAGGCTATAGCCTTACTTTTTGACCAAAAATCTGTGTTTCCCAAATGGGCCTATTTTCGCGAAAAAGCAAAGGCTATAGCCTTACTTTTTGACCAAAAATCAGTGGTTCTCAAAAGTGCCCATTTTCGCGAAAAAGCAAAAGCTATTGCCTTACTTTTTGACCAGAAATCAGTATTTCTCAAATGGGCCCATTTTCGCGAAAAAGCAAAAGCTATTGCCTTACTTTTTGACCAGAAATCAGTATTTCTCAAATGGGCCTATTTTCGCGAAAAAGCAAAGGCTATAGCCTTACTTTTTGACCAAAAATCAGTGGTTCTCAAAAGGGCCTATTTTCGCGAAAAAGCAAAGGCTATAGCCTTACTTTTTGACCAAAAATCAGTGGTTGTCAAAAGGGCCTATTTTCGCGGAAAAGCAAAGGCTATCGCCTTACTTTTTGACCAAAAATCAGTAATTTCTCAAATGGGCCTATTTTCACGAAAAAGCAAAGGCTATAGCCTTACTTTTTGACCAAAAATCAGTATTTCTCAAATGGGCCTATTTTCACGAAAAAGCAAAGGCTATAGCCTCACTTTTTGACCAAAAATCAGTGGTTCTCAAAAGGGCCTATTTTTTTCGGAAAAGCAAAGGCTATAGCCTTACTTTTTGACAAAAAATCAGTATTTCTCAAATGGGCCTACTTTTGCGAAAAAGCAAAGGCTATAGCCTTACTTTTTGACCAAAAATCAGTGTTTTTTAAATGGGCCTATTTTCGCGAAAAAGGAAAGGCTATAGCCTTACTTTTTGACCAAAAATCAGTGTTTTTGAAATGGGACTATTTTCGCGAAAAAGCAAAGGCTATAGCCTTGCTTTTTGACGAAAAGTCAGTGTTTTTGAAATGGGCCTATTTTCGCGACAAAGCAAAGGCTATAGCCTTACCTTTTGACCAAAAATCAGTATTTCTAAAATGGGCCTATTTTCGCGAAAAAGCAAAGGCTACAGCCTTACTTTTTGACCAAAAATCAGTGTTTTTTGAATGGGCCTATTTTCGCGAAAAAGCAAAGGCTATAGCCTTACTTTTTGACCAGAAATCAATATTTCTCAAATGGGCCTATTTTCGCGAAAAAGCAAAGGCTACAGCCCTACTTTTTGAACACAAGTCAGTGTCTTTGAAATGGGCCTATTTTTGCGAAAAAGCCAAGGCTATAGCCTTACTTTTTGACCAAAAATCAGTGTTTTTCAAATGGGCCTATTTTCGCGAAAAAGCCAAAGGCTATAGCCTATTTTAAGACAGAGCCCATAAGATAATAGCTCCTACTAAGTACACGACCCTGAAGATGGACACATTGGATCAAATCCGGAAAAAACGAGTATCGATCGACGTGTTTAAGTCTTTAAATGATTCTTGCCCTCCACCACTGCGAAACATGTTTCAGCGTTTTAATCATGGCAAGGATACACGAGGAAACGGCTCACGTCTTATATTGCCAAGAGTTAAAACAGAAGCAGGAAGAAAAACGTTTGCCTTTCAAGGTGCACTAATTTTTAATGGATTGTCATCCAACATTCAGAACGAATCTTTCTATGTAAACTTTAAACGTAAGATAGATAATCTAAGCTTTGCATGATAATCGTATAGTATTTTAGCTTTTCAATTTTTTACTTTGTCAACAGTTTCTTTAAACAGGACCCTTATTGATAGCAGTATTTTACTTGTACTGAAAAGGCGTATCCTGTATAAATATGTATTATTATTATTATTATTATTATTATAGCCTTGCTTTTTGACCAAAAATCAGTGGTTCTCAAAAGGGCCTATTTTCGCGGAAAAGCAAAGGCTATAGCCTTACTTTTTGACCAAAAATCAGTGTTTTTGAAATGGGTCTATTTTCGCGAAAAAGCAAAGGCTATAGCCTTGCTTTTTGACCAAAAATCAGTGTTTTGAAATGGGCCTATTTTCGCGAAAAAGCAAAGGCTATAGCCTTACTTTTTGACCAAAAATCAGTGTTTTTGAAATGGGTCTATTTTCGCGAAAAAGCAAAGGCTATAGCCTTACTTTTTGACCAAAAATCAGTGGTTCTCAAAAGGGCCTATTTTCGCGGAAAAGCAAAGGCTATAGCCTTACTTTTTGAACAGAAATCAGTGGTTCTCAAAAGGGCCTATTTTCGCGAAAAAGCAAAGGCTATAGCCTTACTTTTTGACCAAAAATCAGTGGTTCTCAAAAGGGCTTATTTTCGCGAAAAAGCAAAGGCTAGAGCGTTACTTTTTGACCAAAATTCAATGGTTCTCAAAAGGGTCTTTTTTCGCGAAAAAGCAAAGGCTATAGCCTTACTTTTTGACCAAAAATCAGTGGTTCTCAAAAGCGCCTATTTTCGCGAAAAAGCCAAGGCTATAGCCTTACTTTTTGACCAAAAATCAGTGGTTCTCAAAAGGGCCTAATTTCGCGAAAAAGCCAAGGCTATAGCCTTACTTTTTGACAAAAAATCAGTGGTTCTCAAAAGGGCCTATTTTCGCGAAAAAAGCAAAGGCTATAGCCTTACTTTTTTAACAAAAATCAGTGGTTCTCAAAAGTGCCTATTTTTGCGAAAAAGCAAAGGCTATAGCCTTACTTTTTGACCAAAAATCAGTGTTTTTAAAATGGGCCTATTTGACCAAAAATCAGTGGTTCTCAAAAGGGCCTATTTTCGCGAAGAAGCAAAGGCTATAGCCTTGCTTTTTGACCAAAAATCAGCGTTTTGAAATTGGCCTATTTTCACGAAAAAACAAAGGCCTAGGCCTTACTTTTTGACCAAAAATCAGTGTATTTGAAATGGGCCTATTTTCGCGAGAAAGCAAAGGCTATAGCCTTACTTTTTGACCAAAAATCAGTGGTTCTCAAAAGAGCTTATTTTCGCGAAAAAGCAAAGGCTATAGCGTTACTTTTTGACCAAAATTCAATGGTTCTCAAAAGGGTCTTTTTTCGCGAAAAAGCAAAGGCTATAGCCTTACTTTTTGACCAAAAATCAGTGGTTCTCAAAAGCGCCTATTTTCGCGAAAAAGCCAAGGCTATAGCCTTACTTTTTGACCAAAAATCAGTGGTTCTCAAAAGGGCCTAATTTTGCGAAAAAGCCAAGGCTATAGCCTTACTTTTTGACAAAAAATCAGTGTTTTTGAAATGGGCCTATTTTCACGAAAAAGCAAAGGCTATCGCCTTACTTTTTGACAAAAAATCAGTGTTTCCCAAAAGGGCCTATTTTCGCGAAAAAGCAAAGGCTATAGCCTTACTTTTTGGCCAAAAATCAGTGGTTCTCAAAAGGGCCTATTTTCACGAAAAAGCAAAGGCTATAGCCTTACTTTTTGACCAAAAATCAGTGGTTCTCAAAAGTGCCTATTTTCGCGAAAAAGCAAAGGCTATAGCCTTACTTTTTGACAAAAAATCAGTGTTTTTAAAATGGGCCTATTTTCGCGAAAAAGCAAAGGCTATTGCCTTACTTTTTGACCAGAAATCAATATTTCTCAAATGGGCCTATTTTCGCGAAAAAGCAAACGCTATAGCCTTACTTTTTGACCAAAAATCAGTGGTTCTCAAAAGTGCCTATTTTCGCGAAAAAGCAAAAGCTATTGCCTTACCTTTTGACCAGAAATCAGTATTTCTCAAATGGGCCTATTTTCGCGAAAAAGCAAAGGCTATAGCCTTACTTTTTGAACACAAATCAGTGTTTTTGAAATGGGTCTATTTTCGCGAAAAAGCAAAGGCTATAGCCTTACTTTTTGACAAAAAATCAGTATTTCTCAAATGGGCCTATTTTCGCGAAAAAGCAAAGGCTATAGCCTTACTTTTTGACCAAAATTCAATGGTTCTCAAAAGGGTCTTTTTTCGCGAAAAGGCAAAGGCTATAGCCTTACTTTTTGAACAAAATCAGTGGTTCTCAAAAGCGCCTATTTTCTCGAATAAGCCAAGGCTATAGCCTTACTTTTTGACCAAAAATCAGTTGTTCTCAAAAGGGCCTATTTTCGCGGAAAAGCAAAGGCTATAGCCTTACCTTTTGAACAGAAATCAGTGGTTCTCAAAAGGGCCTATTTTCGTTAGAAGACAAAGGCTATAGCCTTACTTTTTGACCAAAAATCAGTGGTTCTCAAAAGAGCTTATTTTCGCGAAAAAGCAAAGGCTATAGCCTTACTTTTTGACCAAAATTCAATGGTTCTCATAAGGGTCTTTTTCGCGAAAAAGCAAAGGCTATGGCCTTACTTTTTGAACAAAATCAGTGGTTCTCAAAAGCGCCTATTTTCGCGAATAAGCCAAGGCTATAGCCTTACTTTTTGACCAAAATTCAGTGGTTCTCAAAAGGGCCTATTTTCGCGAAAAAGCCAAGGCTATAGCCTTACTTTTTGACCAAAAATCTGTGTTTTTTAAATGGGCCTATTTTCGCGAAAAAGCCAAAGGCTATAGCCTTACTTTTTGACCAAAAATCAGTGGTTCTCAAAAGTGCCCATTTTCGCGAAAAAGCAAAAGCTATTGCCTTACTTTTTGACCAGAAATCAGTATTTCTCAAATGGGCCCATTTTCGCGAAAAAGCAAAAGCTATTGCCTTACTTTTTGACCAGAAATCAGTATTTCTCAAATGGGCCTATTTTCGCGAAAAAGCAAAGGCTATAGCCTTACTTTTTGACCAAAAATCAGTGGTTCTCAAAAGTGCCTATTTTCGCGAAAAAGCAAAGGCTATAGCCTTACTTTTTGACCAAAAATCAGTGGTTGTCAAAAGGGCCTATTTTCGCGGAAAAGCAAAGGCTATCGCCTTACTTTTTGACCAAAAATCAGTAATTTCTCAAATGGGCCTATTTTCACGAAAAAGCAAAGGCTATAGCCTTACTTTTTGACCAAAAATCAGTATTTCTCAAATGGGCCTATTTTCACGAAAAAGCAAAGGCTATAGCCTCACTTTTTGACCAAAAATCAGTGGTTCTCAAAAGGGCCTATTTTTTTCGGAAAAGCAAAGGCTATAGCCTTACTTTTTGACAAAAAATCAGTATTTCTCAAATGGGCCTACTTTTGCGAAAAAGCAAAGGCTATAGCCTTACTTTTTGACCAAAAATCAGTGTTTTTTAAATGGGCCTATTTTCGCGAAAAAGGAAAGGCTATAGCCTTACTTTTTGACCAAAAATCAGTGTTTTTGAAATGGGACTATTTTCGCGAAAAAGCAAAGGCTATAGCCTTGCTTTTTGACGAAAAGTCAGTGTTTTTGAAATGGGCCTATTTTCGCGACAAAGCAAAGGCTATAGCCTTACCTTTTGACCAAAAATCAGTATTTCTAAAATGGGCCTATTTTCGCGAAAAAGCAAAGGCTACAGCCTTACTTTTTGACCAAAAATCAGTGTTTTTTGAATGGGCCTATTTTCGCGAAAAAGCAAAGGCTATAGCCTTACTTTTTGACCAGAAATCAATATTTCTCAAAAGGGCCTAATTTCGCGAAAAAGCCAAGGCTATAGCCTTACTTTTTGACAAAAAATCAGTGTTTTTGAAATGGGCCTATTTTCACGAAAAAGCAAAGGCTATCGCCTTACTTTTTGACAAAAAATCAGTGGTTCTCAAAAGGGCCTATTTTCGCGAAAAAAGCAAAGGCTATAGCCTTACTTTTTTAACAAAAATCAGTGGTTCTCAAAAGTGCCTATTTTTGCGAAAAAGCAAAGGCTATAGCCTTACTTTTTGACCAAAAATCAGTGTTTTTAAAATGGGCCTATTTGACCAAAAATCAGTGGTTCTCAAAAGGGCCTATTTTCGCGAAGAAGCAAAGGCTATAGCCTTGCTTTTTGACCAAAAATCAGCGTTTTGAAATTGGCCTATTTTCACGAAAAAACAAAGGCCTAGGCCTTACTTTTTGACCAAAAATCAGTGTATTTGAAATGGGCCTATTTTCGCGAGAAAGCAAAGGCTATAGCCTTACTTTTTGACCAAAAATCAGTGGTTCTCAAAAGAGCTTATTTTCGCGAAAAAGCAAAGGCTATAGCGTTACTTTTTGACCAAAATTCAATGGTTCTCAAAAGGGTCTTTTTTCGCGAAAAAGCAAAGGCTATAGCCTTACTTTTTGACCAAAAATCAGTGGTTCTCAAAAGCGCCTATTTTCGCGAAAAAGCCAAGGCTATAGCCTTACTTTTTGAC
This sequence comes from Aurelia coerulea, assembly GCA_039566865.1. Lineage (NCBI taxonomy): Eukaryota > Metazoa > Cnidaria > Scyphozoa > Semaeostomeae > Ulmaridae > Aurelia > Aurelia coerulea. Next base: position 21,404,223 of record CM076953.1, on the reverse strand, counting down.
CAAAAATCAGTGGTTCTCAAAAGGGCCTAATTTTGCGAAAAAGCCAAGGCTATAGCCTTACTTTTTGACAAAAAATCAGTGTTTTTGAAATGGGCCTATTTTCACGAAAAAGCAAAGGCTATCGCCTTACTTTTTGACAAAAAATCAGTGTTTCCCAAAAGGGCCTATTTTCGCGAAAAAGCAAAGGCTATAGCCTTACTTTTTGGCCAAAAATCAGTGGTTCTCAAAAGGGCCTATTTTCACGAAAAAGCAAAGGCTATAGCCTTACTTTTTGACCAAAAATCAGTGGTTCTCAAAAGTGCCTATTTTCGCGAAAAAGCAAAGGCTATAGCCTTACTTTTTGACAAAAAATCAGTGTTTTTAAAATGGGCCTATTTTCGCGAAAAAGCAAAGGCTATTGCCTTACTTTTTGACCAGAAATCAATATTTCTCAAATGGGCCTATTTTCGCGAAAAAGCAAACGCTATAGCCTTACTTTTTGACCAAAAATCAGTGGTTCTCAAAAGTGCCTATTTTCGCGAAAAAGCAAAAGCTATTGCCTTACCTTTTGACCAGAAATCAGTATTTCTCAAATGGGCCTATTTTCGCGAAAAAGCAAAGGCTATAGCCTTAATTTTTGAACACAAATCAGTGTTTTTGAAATGGGCCTATTTTCGCGAAAAAGCAAAGGCTATAGCCTTACTTTTTGACAAAAAATCAGTATTTCTCAAATGGGCCTATTTTCGCGAAAAAGCAAAGGCTATAGCCTTACTTTTTGACCAAAATTCAATGGTTCTCAAAAGGGTCTTTTTTCGCGAAAAGGCAAAGGCTATAGCCTTACTTTTTGAACAAAATCAGTGGTTCTCAAAAGCGCCTATTTTCTCGAATAAGCCAAGGCTATAGCCTTACTTTTTGACCAAAAATCAGTTGTTCTCAAAAGGGCCTATTTTCGCGGAAAAGCAAAGGCTATAGCCTTACCTTTTGAACAGAAATCAGTGGTTCTCAAAAGGGCCTATTTTCGTTAGAAGACAAAGGCTATAGCCTTACTTTTTGACCAAAAATCAGTGGTTCTCAAAAGAGCTTATTTTCGCGAAAAAGCAAAGGCTATAGCCTTACTTTTTGACCAAAATTCAATGGTTCTCATAAGGGTCTTTTTCGCGAAAAAGCAAAGGCTATGGCCTTACTTTTTGAACAAAATCAGTGGTTCTCAAAAGCGCCTATTTTCGCGAATAAGCCAAGGCTATAGCCTTACTTTTTGACCAAAAATCAGTGGTTCTCAAAAGGGCCTATTTTCGCGAAAAAGCCAAGGCTATAGCCTTACTTTTTGACCAAAAATCTGTGTTTTTTAAATGGGCCTATTTTCGCGAAAAAGCCAAAGGCTATAGCCTTACTTTTTGACCAAAAATCAGTGGTTCTCAAAAGTGCCCATTTTCGCGAAAAAGCAAAAGCTATTGCCTTACTTTTTGACCAGAAATCAGTATTTCTCAAATGGGCCCATTTTCGCGAAAAAGCAAAAGCTATTGCCTTACTTTTTGACCAGAAATCAGTATTTCTCAAATGGGCCTATTTTCGCGAAAAAGCAAAGGCTATAGCCTTACTTTTTGACCAAAAATCAGTGGTTCTCAAAAGTGCCTATTTTCGCGAAAAAGCAAAGGCTATAGCCTTACTTTTTGACCAAAAATCAGTGGTTGTCAAAAGGGCCTATTTTCGCGGAAAAGCAAAGGCTATCGCCTTACTTTTTGACCAAAAATCAGTAATTTCTCAAATGGGCATATTTTCACGAAAAAGCAAAGGCTATAGCCTTACTTTTTGACCAAAAATCAGTATTTCTCAAATGGGCCTATTTTCACGAAAAAGCAAAGGCTATAGCCTCACTTTTTGACCAAAAATCAGTGGTTCTCAAAAGGGCCTATTTTTTTCGGAAAAGCAAAGGCTATAGCCTTACTTTTTGACAAAAAATCAGTATTTCTCAAATGGGCCTACTTTTGCGAAAAAGCAAAGGCTATAGCCTTACTTTTTGACCAAAAATCAGTGTTTTTTAAATGGGCCTATTTTCGCGAAAAAGGAAAGGCTATAGCCTTACTTTTTGACCAAAAATCAGTGTTTTTGAAATGGGACTATTTTCGCGAAAAAGCAAAGGCTATAGCCTTGCTTTTTGACGAAAAGTCAGTGTTTTTGAAATGGGCCTATTTTCGCGACAAAGCAAAGGCTATAGCCTTACCTTTTGACCAAAAATCAGTATTTCTAAAATGGGCCTATTTTCGCGAAAAAGCAAAGGCTACAGCCTTACTTTTTGACCAAAAATCAGTGTTTTTTGAATGGGCCTATTTTCGCGAAAAAGCAAAGGCTATAGCCTTACTTTTTGACCAGAAATCAATATTTCTCAAATGGGCCTATTTTCGCGAAAAAGCAAAGGCTACAGCCCTACTTTTTGAACACAAGTCAGTGTCTTTGAAATGGGCCTATTTTTGCGAAAAGCCAAGGCTATAGCCTTACTTTTGGACCAAAAATCAGTGTTTTTCAAATGGGCCTATTTTCGCGAAAAAGCCAAAGGCTATAGCCTTGCTTTTTGACCAAAAATCAGTGGTTCTCAAAAGGGCCTATTTTCGCAAAAAAGCAAAGGCTATAGCCTTACTTTTTGACCAAATATCAGTGTTTTTGAAATGGGTCTATTTTCGCGAAAAAGCAAAGGCTATAGCCTTGCTTTTTGACCAAAAATCAGTGTTTTGAAATGGGCCTATTTTCGCGAAAAAGCAAAGGCAATAGCCTTACTTTTTGACCAAAAATCAGTGTTTTTGAAATGGGTCTATTTTCGCGAAAAAGCAAAGGCTATAGCCTTACTTTTTGACCAAAAATCAGTGGTTCTCAAAAGGGCCTATTTTCGCGGAAAAGCAAAGGCTATAGCCTTACTTTTTGAACAGAAATCAGTGGTTCTCAAAAGGGCCTATTTTCGCGAAAAAGCAAAGGCTATAGCCTTACTTTTTGACCAAAAATCAGTGGTTCTCAAAAGGGCTTATTGTCGCGAAAAAGCAAAGGCTATAGCGTTACTTTTTGACCAAAATTCAATGGTTCTCAAAAGGGCCTTTTTTCGCGAAAAAGCAAAGGCTATAGCCTTACTTTTTGACCAAAAATCAGTGGTTCTCAAAAGGGCCTATTTTCGCGAAAAAGCCAAGGCTATAGCCTTACTTTTTGACCAAAAATCAGTGGTTCTCAAAAGGGCCTAATTTCGCGAAAAAGCCAAGGCTATAGCCTTACTTTTTGACAAAAAATCAGTGTTTTTGAAATGGGCCTATTTTCACGAAAAAGCAAAGGCTATCGCCTTACTTTTTGACAAAAAATCAGTGGTTCTCAAAAGGGCCTATTTTCGCGAAAAAAGCAAAGGCTATAGCCTTACTTTTTTAACAAAAATCAGTGGTTCTCAAAAGTGCCTATTTTTGCGAAAAAGCAAAGGCTATAGCCTTACTTTTTGACCAAAAATCAGTGTTTTTAAAATGGGCCTATTTGACCAAAAATCAGTGGTTCTCAAAAGGGCCTATTTTCGCGAAGAAGCAAAGGCTATAGCCTTGCTTTTTGACCAAAAATCAGCGTTTTGAAATTGGCCAATTTTCACGAAAAAACAAAGGCCTAGGCCTTACTTTTTGACCAAAAATCAGTGTATTTGAAATGGGCCTATTTTCGCGAGAAAGCAAAGGCTATAGCCTTACTTTTTGACCAAAAATCAGTGGTTCTCAAAAGAGCTTATTTTCGCGAAAAAGCAAAGGCTATAGCGTTACTTTTTGACCAAAATTCAATGGTTCTCAAAAGGGTCTTTTTTCGCGAAAAAGCAAAGGCTATAGCCTTACTTTTTGACCAAAAATCAGTGGTTCTCAAAAGCGCCTATTTTCGCGAAAAAGCCAAGGCTATAGCCTTACTTTTTGACCAAAAATCAGTGGTTCTCAAAAGGGCCTAATTTTGCGAAAAAGCCAAGGCTATAGCCTTACTTTTTGACAAAAAATCAGTGTTTTTGAAATGGGCCTATTTTCACGAAAAAGCAAAGGCTATAGCCTTACTTTTTGACCAAAAATCAGTGTTTCCCAAAAGGGCCTATTTTCGCGAAAAAGCAAAGGCTATAGCCTTACTTTTTGACCAAAAATCAGTGGTTCTCAAAAGGGCCTATTTTCGCGAAAAAGCAAAGGCTATAGCCTTACTTTTTGACCAAAAATCAGTGGTTCTCAAAAGGGCCTATTTTCGCGAAAAAGCAAAGGCTATAGCCTTACTTTTTGACCAAAAATCAGTGTTTTTGAAATGGGCCTATTTGACCAAAAATCAGTGGTTCTCAAAAGGGCCTATTTTCGCGAAGAAGCAAAGGCTATAGCCTTGCTTTTTGACCAAAAATCAGCGTTTTGAAATTGGCCTATTTTCACGAAAAAACAAAGGCCTAGGCCTTACTTTTTGACCAAAAATCAGTGTTTTTGAATGGGTCTATTTTCGCGAAAAAGCAAAGGCTATAGCCTCACTTTTTGACCAAAAATCAGTGTTTCCCAAATGGGCCTATTTTCGCGTAAAAACAAAGGCTATAGCCTTACTTTTTGACCAAAAATCAATGTTTCCCAAATGGGCCTATTTTCGCGAAAAAGCAAAGGCTATAGCCTTACTTTTTGACCAAAAATCAGTATTTCTCAAATGGGCCTATTTTCGCGAAAAAGCAAAGGCTATAGCCTTACTTTTTGACCAAAAATCAGTGTTTTTGAAATGGGCCTATTTTCGCGAAAAAGCAAAGGCTATAGCCTTACTTTTTGACCAAAAATCAGTGTTTCCAAATGGGCCTATTTTCGCGAAAAAGCAAAGGCTATAGCCTTACTTTTTGACCAAAAATCAGTGTTTTTGAAATGGGCCTATTTTCGCGAAAAAGCAAAGGCTATAGCCTTACTTTTTGACCAAAAATCAGTGTTTTTGAAATGGGCCTATTTGACCAAAAATCAGTGGTTCTCAAAAGGGCCTATTTTCGCGAAAAAGCAAAGGCTATAGCCTTACTTTTTGACCAAAAATCAGTATTTCTCAAATGGGCCTATTTTCGCGAAAAAGCAAAGGCTATAGCCTTACTTTTTGACCAAAATTCAGTGTTTTTGAAATGGGCCTATTTTCGCGAAAAAGCAAAGGCTATAGCCTTACTTTTTGACCAAAAATCAGTGTTTTGAAATGGGTCTATTTTCGCGAAAAAGCAAAGGCTATAGCCTTACTTTTTGACCAAAAATCAGTGTTTTTGAAATGGGCCTATTTTCGCGAAAAAGCAAAGGCTATAGCCTTACTTTTTGACCAAAAATCAGTGTTTCCCAAATGGGCCTATTTTCGCGAAAAAGCAAAGGCTATAGCCTTATTTTTTGGCCAAAATCAGTGTTTCCCAAATGGGCCTATTTTCGCGAAAAAGCAAAGGCTATAGCCTTACTTTTTGACCAAAAATCAGTGTTTCCCAAATGGGCCTATTTTCGCAAAAAAGCAAAGGCTATAGCCTTACTTTTTGACCAAAAATCAGTGTTTCCCAAATGGGCCTATTTTCGCGAAAAAGCAAAGGCTATAGCCTTACTTTTTGACCAAAAATCAATGTTTCCCAAATGGGCCTATTTTCGCGAAAAAACAAAGGCTATAGCCTTACTTTTTGACCAAAAATCAGTGTTTCTGAAATGGGCCTATTTTCGCAAAAAAGCAAAGGCTATAGCCTTACTTTTTGACCAAAAATCAGTGTTTCCCAAAAGGGCCTATTTTCGCGAAAAAGCAAAGGCTATAGCCTTATTTTTTGACCACAAATCGGTGTTTGAAAATGGGCCTATCTTCGCGAAAAAGCAAAGGCTATAGCCTTACTTTTTGACCAAAAATCAGTGTTTTTGAAATTTTTGCCTTACTTCTTGACCAAAAATCAGTTTTCCCAAATGAGCCTATTTTCGCGAAAAAGCAAAGGTTTGTGCCTTACTTTTTGACCAAAATCAGTGTTTCCCAAATGGGCCTATTTTCGCGAAAAAGCAAAGGCTTTTGCCTTACTTTTTGACCACAAATCTTTGGTTTGAAAATTGGCCTATCTTCACGAAAAGCAAAGGCTATAGCTTTACTTTTCGATTCAAAATAAATGTTTCCAAAATTTTTTTCAAAGGGAAATAAGAAAAAATTCTCAAAATATTGCTTTAGAATTTGATGATATATTCACAATATTTACATTTTGTTGCTCCCAAGTATTCACATCAATTTTTTCTAAAATCCCCTATCAAAAGAAGGTGAAAGCTTCTAAAACTTATCTGAAAGTAAGTAATCAATTTTCACTAAAAACTAAAGTCACTTTACCATGTTCTCTACTATTCTGGTTCAGCTTTCTTTTATTGATAAATCGATAGATCAATAGATGAACCAATGGTTGTAAGAATTATCTATTTCTTTTTCCCCTTCGGAGGAGATTTTGCTTTTCCTTTGTCCTTTGGTGATTTGCTCCGGGGCGGGCTTTTCTTGCCTCGTGATGGCGATGGTGTTTTTCGCTTTGTGTCAGCAGCGTTCTCAGGAGGAGGCTGTTGTATAAATTTTTGTCTGTATTCTTCTCTGAGTTTGTGAATTCGCTGTCTGTTTTCATTTAGCTTGGCCTAAATGACAAGCGATGATATGTTATATCAATGCAACTGAATTAAGATTTAAAATACGCGAGACAGATCTTTAGACCTACACGTTTTTTTATAAGAAAATTAAGAAACTAGTACTACGATGACCAAAAATTTAAGAAACTCCAGTACTACGCCCAAGAACAGTTAAGAAACTCTAAAACTTTATTTCTGTATGTCTCTCTTATTCTATGTCTCTCTAACAAAGGTACCTTCATCTTTTCTTGACTTTTAACTTCAAAATTGGTAAATTTTTGCCTTAATGTGCATGGCTTCTTCTTGATGACAATGTCAATGCAAAATGGAAGCCCTTTGTCGAGAAGAAGGCTCAACTTTGAACAATACCGCAATTTTAGAACCAAAAAAAATAAGAAACTAATTAAGAAACTTTTACTACTAAAACACGGAAATTTTCATGCGAAATTAAGAAACTTTTAGTACTGAGTGCTGGTCCAAGTTTCTTATAAAAAACGTGTATTCTTTTTTTATTTTGATATAGGCACACGTCTTTTTCTTGCAATAAAATGGAAGTTCTATGGTAAAAAGAAATTTTGGGCTGCAACATTTTTGGAAGTTCGGATGTCTTTTTGCGGCTTCGTTTGTTGGACTGAGAGCCAATCGCTATGAAATGACGTAATAATGATAATAATGAAATTTATTCTAAGTTGGCGACTATAAGCTGAGATTAAAGCCAACTATGTGCAAAGAAAACCTATTTTACATAATTTCTAAAATCTAAAATCTAAATACAAATGCTAACTAAAAATAACCAAGATTCGCGATAAATGCCTTGCAAAGCCTGCAGTTGCATTTGTCTGTAATCCAACTTTTTATGCGACCCTTAAAAACTTCTAGGGAGCGAGACTCTTTAGTTTCACTTGGTAATGTTTGCCAAAGTAAAGTCTACTTCCACTTTCAACATATCATACGGTTTCTGCACCATGAGCAGTTGCATTTGCCCTTGGTACCAGAAGACCATTGTTATTTCTAAGATTGTAGTTGTTCGTTCTGTCGACAAAGATATCTTCCATGAAAGATGGATGTAAACTGTTTTTGGTTTGATGCATCTCTATCATAAGCAACTGCAAGTTTCTTTGGTGAACTGATACTGAGTTAAAGGGGCTGGGTCACGTAAAATAAACAAACTTCTTTCGAAACGACGATTTTACAGTTTTTTGACAGGCCATATCAGACAGATTTTCCACTATTTTTCTCAAAACGAAAATGCTATTCTGAAGATGAACTCTTGAACTTCAAAGAGAAACAAACGAAACGACCATATGTTGTAAGATTGCAAAGCTATTGGTGGGTTTTTAGTAGTAATTTTATTGTGGATTCACCCCCATCCACCAAAATCTGTGCAGAACACAATAGCCACGTGTGGGCAACAATATAGATTATAGAGATAACAGATTTGTTTACGGTTACGTGACCCAGCCCCTTTAATTAAATGTGTCAACCAAATGCATGTGTCAACCAAATGCATGTCCAGAAAGGAATAGGCGTGTCAACCAAATGTAGCTAACGTTATGCCTTTCTATCCTTGTTTACTGCAAGTATTAAAGGGGCTCCGTCGTCAAACAGTAAACAAATCCGTAAACTCGCACGTGTCGGGGATTATCCATTGTTCATCCATTGTTCTCTGCAGTTTGTTTGGTGGCTTTACCCAAGCCACCAAAAAGCGACCGTTAAAAATCCACTTGTATCCGAGCAATCGTAGAAGATATGAATGTTTGGTTTGTTCCTTAGTGAAGTACAATGATTAATGCCCAAACAGCAACTTTCATTTTGAAAAAAATACGAAAATCCTGTGTGATATCACCTTTCAAAAAACTGCAAAAATCATCGTTTTGTTTACATTTTGACGACGGAGCCCCTTTAAGAACAGATACTTCAAAATTTTTCCCTTGTTTGACCATGGGTTCGAGGAAACAATATGTTTGTTTTCTCGAACAAAATGTATAAATAAATCATACCTGTGTCTTTATTCTTGTTGTTTCGCCTGCAATTTATGCTCAAATCAACTCCCAAATTCAAGTCTGTGTAACGGCCTAAAAAATCTGTGTCATGTAAAAGCGAGGCTGTCCTCGTTTGTGGTTTTGTAAGTTTCGGAACCAACCGTTGCCACTTACGAAGCCGCAAACAAGGCCAGCCTCGCTTTTACAGGAGACAGATTTTTTAGGCCGTTGCGTTACACAGACTTGAATTTGGGAGTTGATTTGAGCATAAATTGCAGGCGAAAACAACAAGAATAAAGACACAGGTATGATTTATTTATACATTTTGTTCGAGAAAACAAACATATTGGCTGCGGTCACACTACTGTATCATCCCGTTGTTATGTGAATTGCTGCACCTTCTTGCAATTTGTTTTTGTCGCCAGAAAGTACGGCAATATAACGGTACAATGACACCCGGTCACACAGTGATATGATGTATCATGTGACAACTTCGCAAGGCTGCGATTGTCCAAAAAAAACACTAAAACATAGCTCGGGACCTTGTTTTGCCCGTTGTTTTGTATCTGATTGTTTTCTTATAGAATCAGCTCTCAGGACCAAAGCGCTGTAACAGCGTTATAAGTAAAAACGAAATGCGGTCACATATCAGGACGTAGTTAACCCGTTGTTTTGAAGGTATACAAAGAGGTAAAAACGTCTAGTGTGACCGCAGCCATTGTTTCCTCGAACCCATGGTTTGACAAAAAGTAAAAAAATATCTACCTGCATTTCTTCATACTCCTGAAGTTGTTTTTCTTTTTCAAGATTCCTAGCGATTCTATCGTTCTCTCTATCTTGTAAAACAGCTTCACGAAATTCTTTGTATTTTCGAATCTTTTCTTCCATTTCCAGTCTGAGTTTCTCTTCTTCTGCATCGTCCAGTAAAATGTACTTTCCTGTTGATCTAGATGAAGGAGTAAGATTCTTGACATAGTAGAGTTCTCGAAACAGTTCGCAAATTGAAGATGACACAGGATACAATTAATGCAATAATAGCATAGGTTCCAAATCTTTATCTCAGCATAAAAAGGTGGGTGTAAAATTTAATGAACTATTTCTTCTGATTGAATGGCTTGAAAGAAACTTTAGCTACTTATCTATAATTCTACCGTTGGACTTTTCAGAAATTTTGAATATGTTTGGAAATTACAGCGTATCTTACATTTCAACTCATTTGAGGATGTGACGTCATCAAATTTCTAAATCATAAACGAGATGAGTGACAGACTTTGCTTGATACCATATTATAGGCATCCAGAAATTATGGTTTTCTTCGAAATTATTTCATGTTACATCAAACGGTTTAGAAATTACGATGGTTTTAAGTTTTTAAAAATTTTTCTTGGAGTCTTGTAAAAGAAGAAAAACACTCTAATTCTGAAAATATTGAAGATTTCAGAAATTCGAACGGTAGAATTATAGAGAATTAGCTAAAGTTGCTTTGAAGTCATTCAGTTCAAAGAAATAGGTCACTCAATTTTACACCAGCCCTTTTAAAGATTTGGAACCTATGCTGGCAATAATGTATCAAAAACATTCAGTTTAAGGTACGGCATGACATAGTGAACTTTCGAAGAAAGATGTGTCTAGATCTATTGTCAATATTGAAAAGTGGGGGGGGGGGGGGGGGTCGTTTTGAATGGAAAGACTTCAGAGTGGCAGGATGTTCTCGCAGGTGTACCGCAAGGATCTGTGCTGGGTCCTTTATTTTTTCTGGTGTATATAAATGATCTCTGTGATAACTTGAATTCCGAGGTTAAACTCTTTGCAGATGATACTTCCTTGTTTTGAGTAATTGAAAACGAAATCGTTGGCGCTGAAGAATTGAATCGAGATCTAGAAAAAATACGTATCTGGGCTTGGCAGTGGAAAATGCAATTTAATGCAGATAAAACGGAGGAAGTCATATTTTCCACCAAAAGAGCTAGAATTGTCCACCCACCTTTAACATTAGGCAATGATGAAATCAAACGGGAAAATGAACACAAGCATTTAGGAATGATATTGGACTCAAAGTTAACTTTTCAAAGTCATATCAGAGCAGCCATCCTAAAGGCGAGACGAGGTATTGGTCTGATACGATATCTTTCAAAGTATGTCTCCAGAAATGTTCTTAATCTATCTTATAAATTATATGTGAGGCCTCACCTTGACTATGGTGATTTATTGTATCATAGATATGACCCAGAAATGCGGCTAGGTTTTACACAAAAATTGGAACAAACCCAGTATTCTGCAGCCCTGGCTGTCTCTGGTGCGTGGAGAGGTACAAATAGGCAAAGGCTTTACAATGAGTTGGGATGGGAAACCCTTTATAGTAGAAGATGGTACCGTCGTTTATGTCATTTTTTCAATCTGAAAAATAAACAGGTCCCAGAATATCTCTTCAATGAAATCCCTGCTGAGCGACAAACCAGCTATAATCTTAGAAATCAGAGGATGTATTCTCCCTTTATTGACAAGACTGTGCGTTTTTCCAATACATATTTTAGTAATGCGCCTTTTGAATGGAATTTACTGGATAGCGATACCAGGTGCTCCAAGTCTATTGGCAGTGGAAGGTAGTAGTTTACATACAGGAAAGGCATCTTTTAAACACAACACACATTCATCCCAATTAGTTTAGGCCAGGATCGTAATGTAGTAGTTTACAGACAGGAAAGGCATCTTTTAACACAAAACATCAAAAGGAATGTACATTTCAAGCGTACGAGAGTTTCTGTAAGTCATTTTCCCCCTCAATTCAAAACATAGAGTGATAAAATACGCTTCTTTTCTTCTCGGTTCAGTCTTTGTTGGAGTATTTGCATCTATCTTGCAGTTTGCCAGAAAAAACCTCTCGTGATTATGGCCTGCTTTATTTTAACGAAAATATGCTGCAATTTAGCTGTACCAGTACGGGATGTGCCATTTCTTGGGGTACCTTTTTTCAGGCTGAAAATAAATTCTAGGGTGTCATTTTTGGTAACATCACAAATGAACATAACTTTTAGGGTGTCACTTTCGATGAAAAACGCTTCAGGGTATTGAATTTGATCTAATTTTCAGATACTTAGTTAGAATTTCGAATTTTGGTCACAATTTTAGGGTATCAATTTTGATTTGCCCGTAAATTTTGGGGTATGGTTTTTGAAAAATTCATAAATTTTAGGGTACGATTTTACAATTCACAATGGCACACCCCCGTCATCCGCCTACTGAAGTGACCCCCCGGGAGCTGTGACGAAAAGCTTACCTGACAAAAGGTGAAATGTCAAACGGTTTTAAAACCATCTCCTGTTCTTTTGGTGGTGGAAGTAGTGTCAGCTCACTTGTCTCGTAATCAAGAAGAGGTCCAGGTGATGGTGTTGAACGTACTAAAAATAATATAGCATAAATCAAACGGGAGCACTATGAAATACCATGACTGACATAAGAGTTTGAAACTGAGATACACAAATTTTTCAGTGTGGCTAAAAATGTACGAAAGTACCGGGTGTCCCAGAAAGAATATGGGACAGAATCGGTTGGGTCCAACGATAAGAATTTAGCTTCAATCGACGGCTAATCAATGTCAAAATGTTCTTTGATAGTTAAGTTGAACATTCATACCTCCTTTGTTGACATTGGTGCTTTGAATGTTGAAATATCAAAGTTGAAAATTCAAATTCGCTGTCATCTCCAAACCAGAGCCTTGGCGTTTTGGCCTGAGCAAATTCTTGCAGTACAGCGAATAAATAAGCAATATCCTTGATAAAATTTGCATAAAACTTAAATCATGTTATATTCTGCTTGCTAGAGGTCACCCCTTGCGCCATTGTTTCGTTTTTCATTAATTTTAGTTTGAAATTTCGAAGTCTTTTAGGAATTTGCTCAGGCCAAAAGGCCAAAGCTCTAGTTTGTGCCTAGATGCAAATGAACTTTCAAGATTGATATTTCCGCTCCCAAAGTACCTTTATCAACAAATGAGGTATAAATGTTTAAGTTGACTATCGAGGAATGTTTTGAAATTGATTAGCCATTAATTAGAGCTAAATTCTCCATCGCTATACCAAACCAAATGTGTACGATCTTATCTGGGACACCCGGTATTTTACATCAAGAGTTAATCCTTAAAACAATGAGTTACAAGGACTGCACTAAGGCCTGAGTTAAACATCGTATTTTTGCTGTGTCGACGGCGGAACCTGCCGTACTTAAAATCTGATTTAAACATCGTCTTTTGCCATATTGGATTGAAATAAAATGGTTGAAATTGCCATGTTTTCAAATGGCTGATCACACGTAGAAACCGCTGATCATGGCCTAGAATTGATAAATTAAACTCAGCAGAAATATGATGTTTAAATCAAGTCGTGTTTCTGCCGTTTAGCACGACAGAGCTGGTGAACTCCGGCCATTTTACCAATTCAAAGCCACTGGTGACTTAAACATCGTTCTCATGTCGAATTTAATTGATACTTGGAAATTTTAGCAGCAGGTATTAAATTCGACACGGCAAAGATACGATGGGCCTAAGGAAGTTTAGAATTCTATGATAAATTCATTCATTCATCAAAATGGCAGCATTTATTAAATTTGAGGCCATGGGGGCTTAGAAGGCTAAGGAGGCCTAGGAACTAAATTAGGCCTAAGGAGGCTTAGGAACTTAGGAACTGGAGACTTAGGAACTGGGCCTAAGGAAGCTTAAGAACTAAATCCTTGTAAAGCTCGTATAATGACTGTTATATCTGTCTTTTGACTGATAGGCTTGAAAAGCATAGGGCGTAAATATTTCAAATCTTTAAAAAGGTGAGTTTAAAATTCTATGGTAAATTCATTCATTCATAAATCCATTTTTCTTTGAATTGAATGAAAGGAGCTTTTGGTACTTTGCTGTAACCCTGCCCTGGAATTTTTTTGATATTTTGATTTGTTCAAAATGGCGGCAATTTAATTATTTTTGAAAAAATTGATGGAAAATTTTGAAAAAATTAAATCATCTTACATCCTGAAAAAACATAGACGGAAAATGATATGACCTTCAAGAAAACCATAGTTTATGAAGGTCTACAATACGGTCGTAAGTAGAAATCTGTATCTTTTCTGGTTTAGGATTTCGAAATTTGATGACGTCATACCCCAAAAAATTTAATAAATGCCGCCCCTTTGAAATGAATCAAGATATCAATAGATTTCCACGGCAGATTTACAGCAAAAACCCTAAGTTCCTTCCAAGCCATTTATTTCAAAGAAAACTGTAATCGAATTTTACACCGACCTTTTTAATGCCTTCAAAGAAACTTAAGCTACTTTACAATAATTCTATCATTGGACTTTTCAGAAATCTTGAATATTTTGCGAAATTACTGCCCACTTTATATTTCAACTCATTTGAGGGTGTGAGGTCATCAGATTTCTAAGTAGTAAACCCAGAAGGATGAAAAACTTGTACTTGATACCATATTGTAGATATTCATAAACCATGGCTTTCTTGAACAATTTTTTTATATTTCTTCAAACAATTAAGAAATTACGATGGTTTAGATTTGTTTTTCATAAATTCTTAAAAAGGAGAAAGACCCTCTAATTCTTAAAATATTGAAGATTTTAGAAAACTCCAACGTAGAATAATAACAAGGTAGCATAAGTTTTCTTTTCAAACCATTCAATAGAAAAAGCAATAGCCATGCCTTTATGAGCGATAACCATCCAATTCAATGAGTGATGCTGAGACTTATGTAATGAGTCTAATATACACAAGCCTTTATAAAAGATTTGACGTATAATATGCTCACACGGGATAAGCATGCAGTTGTTTTCAAAAAATTAAAAAGAAGAACAAAAAATGTTGAACCTGTGTCAGCAGCATTTTCAGCAGTGTCCGTTTGCCCTTGTTCTCCGTCTTCTTCGTTCCCTTCCTTGGTTCCTTTACTGACTTTGATTAAATTTTCACTCAAGAACTTTTGCCGTGTCTGTTGTGCCTAAAATGTAAAGGTGAGATTCTCGTACAAAACAGAAAATCATTGCTATGTTTCCAAAAGGATTGCAATAAAAACTGATCGTTGACTGAGCCATGCCTGCCTCCTAAATATCTCCATAAATGACATTAATGGTAAACATGTAACATGCCCTTTTAAAACTAACAGGCGCGGCTAGGCTGATCACCTTTGTCCCTTGTATCCCTGTGGTAAAACGTGCCCACGGGTACCCATACAATGAGAAGGTGGAAAGCTGGTCCCACCCCAAACCAATGACAAGGCCCGATTCATAAACGTCATTCTGTGTAATGCTTCGGGTCTCTGTTTACGGAAATAAGACCACTCAAGTCATAAGAACGCAAGGAAACAACTGTTAACATAAAAAGGTTTCTGATCCTAAGAAATTCCTTTTTCAAAACACACAACAATATCAAATTTTCATGAAGAGGTTACGCGGATGAAAAATGTAAATCAGCTCATGCCCTTTTTACAGATATCGTACTGACCAGCGAATTTGTTTGGGCCATAAAGCCATAGCTCTGATTTTTTTATTTTTTTCTTATACATCATTTAATAACTTACAATACATATTACTTTCAACATTACTTACAAAATACCACACCCTACTACTAATACAATACCAATTGGAGCGAAAACTACGACTACCTCATGGCAACATAAAACAGGAAATATAAACATGCCACTGCACGTAACTACTAGAGAGAGAAATAATTGCTAAAACTACACGTAACTACAAAAAGCTCTGATTGTGGAGTTGACAGCAAATTTGAACTTTCAGAATCAATACTTCAACACTCAAAGCACCAATATAAGTAAACAAAAGGTATCTATATTCAAGTTAACTATCTTTTTTTAAATATCAACTTAAAAAATAACTACAACTACTATTTACTATCAACTGTGCCCCTCATGGCGGGAGAAGAATTTGGTCATCGTGTTCCCACTATGAGAGACACTTACAATAAACAATCCATTACAAAGACGATATAATACAACAAAAATAAAAGGGGGGTAGCTGCTGCTTGGAGTTTCACTTAAAGCGTTAAGTAGTCTTAATGTATAATATAGTGGCATCCATGATCATTCTATTGGTGATTATAGTCAAATGTAAACTGCCAGATAAAAGGAGATCACACAAGACTGTTTTATCCATATCATTAATGTCCAGGGAAGGGATTTCTGAAAGCTGATCAAAGAGATCTGCGGGCATTAAGTCGAACTGTGGGCAATGCTGGAGAAAGTGTTCCATTTTAAAATCGATCAGCTATTGATTCAAGCTGAATTTTCGTCGCAAGGCCGAATCAAATCTGTTTAATTTTTTTCGGACACCCAGTATCCAAATTACTCGCTCGGTTCTTTCGGGTGGTGACTGGTTTGCGGTATTTGGCGGTGTAGTGGCTGGGGCATTTCTGGTCTGCGGGGCCTTTGGGACGATTAGCGACCTCTTATTTATGTTTAGATTTGGTTTAAGTAAGCTCTTTGCGAACCATGGCATCGTTGGTAACTCAGATCTTAACCATCTTTGCACAGGTCTTGCACCAGTGCATAGTTTTTCACATCAATACGCCTACCCTAAACTGGCGCACGATAGCGCCTGTCAAAATGGAATGGTACCATGCTTAATAAGTTTTTTTATTCTACTTACGTTTTCTAAGATTGTCGTTAAAGAATTTCTTAAATGCCGTTCATAGCCAGAACCAGATGACATCATGTCTATTTGTGCTATGGACGGGATAGAGTATTGTATTTTGTTGTCGTTTTGTTTTTAACAGTGATATAAAGAATAGATCGAAATTACCTTAGCAGCTCTGCCTGGTTCTGCTGCTTCCCAAGCTGCTTTCATTGCTTTGATTTCATCTTGTCGCTCTGTGTCCTTCTTTATCTCAATTTCACTCTGTAAGATAAATGATTGACTTCAAGTTAGCCTGATAACAAGACCCGATGTCTGGCCAGCATCACAACGGAAATGTATTAGCAATCAGAACTTAAAGGGGCTCCGTCGTCAAAATGTAAACAAAACGATGATTTTTGCAGTTTTTTGAAAGGTGATATCACACAGGATTTTCGTATTTTTTCATAATGAAAGTTGCTGTTTGGGCATTAATCATTGTACTTCACTAAAGAACAAACCAAACATTCATATCTTCTACGATTGCTCGGATTTAAGTGGATTTTTAACGGTCACTTTTTTGTGGCTTGGGTGAAGCCACCAAACAAACTGCAGAGAACAATGGATGAACAATGGATAATCCCCGACACGTGTGAGATTACGGATTTGTTTACTGTTTGACGACTAAGCCCCTTCACGATACTTTCTTTTTCATGCCCTAATATCAGATTTGCAAAAATTGACTTGGTCAGAGAGTAGTCTGAATTGAGTTATGACATCACAATGACATCACCCTGCTAATTGCACTCAAATTGCTGGCCATGGGAGCTTTCAACCAAAGCGTGTTACAGCATCCACAAACGGCCCTTCCTGGGCCATTCATTTCTCTTGCTATCGTAGCACACCAGGGATTTTCTAATCTCCCACCCCTCCTTACGAGGGAACCCTGCTAGGGCTTTGTGTGACCTTTTTCTCAGACCTTCCCAGGAGATTATGAGAGCACCAAGGCTCTCAGTGTGTTTCTCCTTAAGCAGGCTTCTGACCAAGTCAATCAATGAACGTTACCACATCATCCTATACCCTTAAATGTCGATTAGTGCTCTGCTTGTGGGACCAACACGCCATAACACAAACAAATATCATTTTGGACGAGCAGGTATCAAAAAACCCCACAGTTATTCAAAAGTATTCTCAGTAAAAATTGGTTTGAGCAAATAAAAATTTTGCCGGTTCGCGCATGCGCAGTAGCGTGTTAAATACCTTGTTAAAGAAATTATTATGCTGTTCTAAATTAACACAAGTTTTCAAATTTCTGTTTAATGTTGATTGTAGAGCATATATTCTGAAGCCACTGCCATTTTTTTTGTGTTTTTCCGAACCGTTCTGGGCCTTGAAGGAACCTAAACGCAGAATTTATTTTTGTTTACAACGTTTGAAATGAAAACGCTTTTTTCTGGATTATAAACAAACTTTCTGTTAATTTAGACTCTTACACTTGATACATTTAATTTCTAGTAGCACAAAAACACACACTAAGATAAGAAACGCTGGTTTAAGTAGATTCAAGTTGATAAATATTTGCCTGTCAGCTTTCAATGAGTGAAGGAAAAATTCAGTTGCATTGTGACACTTACCGAAGCTGCATCGCTGACAACTCTTAAAACCCAATTCGGCTTCGTAATGTCGAACTGCTACAAATAGAAGAAAAGAGATGATAAAATAAGTAAGGTCTTAGCGGACACTTCTATAAAGCGGACATGTAGTCAAGGCGGTTGGCAGATTTCAGTTGCAATCTTAACAGTACATCGGACAACTCGTTGAAGCAGACACAGTCGTTTGATCCCGAAGGTGTCCGCTTCAGAGCGTGCACTGTAAAAGCAAACGAAGCAACGAAGAGAAATTAAGCAACAAAGTCTCCTGAGATTGGTACTATTTTCTCAATTTCGGTCTCAAATTAGATATCACCTGAGATTTGCGACAACGCAAAATTCCTTTGCAAACATTTCTGTTGTTCTTTTTCGCGGGCATTTGCAGGTGACATCCAATTTAAGACAGACTATAATATAGACGTTGTGGTGCTTTCGACGTTTGTCAAAATTACACCTAGCCCAGTCCTGTCATACTCCTTTTCATTAACGTGAACATGCTTTAATTTCGAAAACAAAGATTATATCAATTTACCACATTTCGGAATTACAGTAAACTACTGTTCAAATCATTCAATTCAGGGAAAGACGTGATACCCATTTAAAGGGGCTTCGTCTCCAAATTTCGGTCGAAACAATGATTTTGAAATTTTTTGATAGGCAATATCACACAGACTTTTACCTGTTCTTTCGAAAATGATAGCATAATTTTGAAAATCAATCTTTGTACTTTACAGAAGAAAAAACCAAGCATACATATTATTTACGATTGCTTGGATATAAGTGGATTTTTAACGAGAACTTTGTGGTGGCTTGGGTGAAGCCACCAAACAAACTGCAGAAAACAGAGGAGAACAATGCACACTTACGGTGTTTACAGATTTGTTTACAGTTTGGCGACGGAGCCCCTTTAAACCAGTCGTTTTGAAGAATCAACGCTAGTGTTTTCCCATCTTGAATATTACTAAATCATGAACAGAACAAGGAACACCTGAACTAAACAAAGAACCTTGCCAATGGGCCTGGGATATTTTTGCCTAATGAAAGATCCGAATAGACCTTTTAGCTATTCTACAAAAGAGCCTGGATCGAGCGTTATTTTCAAACATTTTTATACGCGACGTTCGATCGAGTGGCGATAGAGCTGCAATTACTATTGTGCACATTCGAAAATCCTACAAAATGTAGCAAAATATCGTTCGATTCTGCTTCTTTTCAGAATAGCTAAAAGGTCTATTACGCGAGTCAGATTTCTTAAAGGGGCTCAGTCGTCAAACAGTAAACAAATCCGTAAACTCGCACGTGTCGGGGATTATCCATTATTCATCCATTGTTCTCTGCAGTTTGTTTGGTGGCTTCACCCAAGCCACAAAAAGTGACCGTTAAAAATCCACTTATGTCCGAGCAATCATAGAAGATATGAATGTTTGGTTTGTTCCTTAGTGAAGTAAAATGATTAATGCCCAAACAGCAACTTTCATTTTGAAAAAATACGAAAATCCTGTGTGATATCGCCTTTCAAAAAACTGCAAAAATCATCGTTTTGTTTACATTTTGACGACGGAGCCCCTTTAACTGAAATCTGTCAGCCGCCTTGTATCACCTGTGATCCTGGTCTTGAACTAGGTGTTGGTTGATGTGCTTTACTTGTCCTCCCGTCCTTCGTGTCCTTCGCACCTTTTCTACCCCTCGGTCCAGCACTGTGCTTTTCGGGCTTTGCTGCTGTTGATGGTTCACCTGCAATGGAAACAAATGAATGTATTAACAGTACAATAGGAAACTATTTTGTAGCAGCATTGTTAAGTTCTTAAGGGAATACTGTTGCACGCTCTCCGTGAGGCGTGCTTGGTAGGCAAATATAAAAAGCTCTTCAAGGCGTGGAGAATCACAGGTCGATAGCAAGTACTTTTATGAAAGATAGGATCCCTCCCGCCAGCATCCCCTCCCTGTTTTCAGAGATTCAGGTTAGTTTCAGGTTACATGTATCAAATGAATGTACGAGTGATAGGAATAATGTGCTTTTCGTGTTTGCTCTATTTTAGCACACCTATATACAATCTTGCTAGACTGACCTCACTACTATCTGTGTATTGTAGTTTAGTTAATAAATAAAGTTATTTTCGGTTGAATGCAATGAATTAGAAAATAATACTCATTTATCACATAACCAACCAGGGGGAGAGGACTCTGATATATTTATGATAAGGATGCTCAGGTTACTTTTCAGGATCTAAAATTTGTGCAAGAATTATGTTTTTGGGTCAGTCATTTTTTCAGTTTTTTTTTGGGACTTCTTGAAATTCTGAATTACTGTTTTGGTCTCAAATTTGGGAAAATTAAAACAATGAAGAAAAACAGGATTCACAAACATAATTAAAGTTAATTGGAATTCTTTAAACATCTAAATACATCACGTGAAATCTATAAGTTAGGGCGATTTTTTGTAGATTTAAGATGCAAACTTAACATGATTTTTGTGTATATTCGTATCTGCTTTATACCGGGTATCTCAAAAAATGTATACGGATTTGGTTGACTCCAGCGTTGTGAATTTAGCTTCAATCATTGTCTAATCAATTTAAAAATGTTCCTCGATAGTGAACTTGAACATAGATACCCCGTTTGTTGATATTGGTACTTTGAGAGCAGATGTTCTAATATTGAAAGCTCAAATTTGCCTCTTCTTGCAAACCAGAGATTTAACCTTTTGGCCTATTTAGCAATTTCTTCTTAAGGCACAGCATATAAATCAACGATAGCCTTGATAAATTTGAACAATATTAGATCTTGTGTTATTCTGTTTTCCAGAAATCATCCCACGATCACACATTGGGGAGTTTCTTAACTTTCATTCATTTCTGTTCTTAATTTCGATATGCTTCAGGACTTTGCTTGGCCAAAATGCCAAAGCTCTGGTTTGCAAGTGCACGCAAATTTGAGCTTTCAAGGTTGATGTTTCTGCTCTCAAACCACCGATACCAAAAAACGAGGTATCCATGTTCAAGTTACCTATCGAGGAACATTTTGAGAGTAATTACGCATTGATTAAATCTAAATTCACATCGCTGGAGTCAACCAGATCTGTGTACATTTTTTGGGACACCCGGTAATAGCATTTAGTCCTGTATTCTATGAAAAAAGTTGAATTGAATCATTGCATATAAACATTTCGCTCGTAAATCTGAATATCATAACAAACCTTCTCCGTCAGTCTTTTCAATATTTTTAAGCATGGAAATGAAGTTCCACTGACTTTTAGATAATGGCCAACTATCTCGCAGAACAACGGCTTGGATGATATACTTGTGGGTCTACGAGAAAGAACAAATGTAAAATCAAAGAAAGGAGTAGACTCATTACACAAGGACTCATTACACAAGGACCCTCAACTTACGCTCATCTCATTGAAGTGAATTGATGTTGCCTCATCTCATTGAAGTGAATTGATGTTGCCGTTGTCGTTTCAGTGAAGGCCTATCTGTGACAATGTCTAATTACCCATTCAAACACTTAAATTGTTTCGATCGCAGACATTTCCCGTGGCATGTAATTTGAGACAGACTTTAGTTTTAATCTTTAGTTTTAATATCTATGTCAAAATGGCTTTGGGGTAGTCATAGCCTTTTGCTCCTCGGGGTATCGTTCCAGTAGTATTGTATAGTTGTAAAGTAATTTTGTAAAGTAGTGTAGCTTGTAAATCTATAAAGTAGTTTTTAAATGAATAAAAAAAGGCCTTTTTTCCCAACTCTTCTCAAAACGGTAAAACATTTGGGTCACGAACGTATATTAAATACAAGCTCCTCCTTGAAAATTCTCTACGGGGAGAGGACCGAAAGGAAAAGACAGTAGGGAGAGAAAAGCGTTCTTAAGCAAAGCAGAAAGGCTGTGGGTGAAATGGGTAGTTTTGATGGCAGGAAAACGGTAGATGGTACAATCAACTTCTCCAACACCAAGGAGGGTAATTAAAAAGTTATAATAGTGAATCAAGATTTTCACCAAATTTATTCACATTTTCCTCTTACCAATTTCACCCCTAAGCTTACCCAATTTACCCCTGTAGACCCTATCGCAAATCTGACATTTGAAGAATAAAACAGAATTCTTCGAACTTACTTGTGGCTGTTCAGAATCTTCTGTCAATTGATCCAAAGTTTCTGTACTATCCCCTGCTTTCAACTTTGCTGCGATTATTGATTTCTCAATCTGACAATAAACATCACAAAAACTGTATTTCTAAGAGTACAAGAACATGCCAAATACTTTCTCCATCTCTGTTCATGGTTGTGATGCTAGAAAATCTAACTGGTGAGGAAAAAAACAATCCCCATTTGAAAGGCCACTGCTCCCTGGATATCAAGACAATAATATTGGTAAATATGTCATTTGATGATGAAGGTGAAGGTGAAGGTGAAGTTGCGCTTTTCAGCGCCAAGCGCTGGGATCGCAGGAATACAGCAGACCTAATCGAGTCCGTGACCCCTTGTCATGATGCTCAAGTGGTGGGGTCCTATCGGGTATCAAACCCACTCCGCCTGACTGTTCTGGCTGCAAAGTCAGAGGATTACACCACTGCGCCACAACACCTTCAACTGGTGGACACATTCAAATCCATTTTAAAATTTACCTGACTAAAAAGGGCCACTCCGTTCTGAAATTATGAGGGGTTTTTTTTAGAGAACGCACTTTTAAGAAACCTTCGAAAACGGCGTGAAATCATGATCAACTTTTGCTGATATTTCTGCTTCACAATAATGACTCATACATGCTTTGGCATGTGTTATCCTTTCCTTTTGGGAGGTTGAAAGTGCCCTCATTACGAGCATGACTAAATTATTCCGGGCTATTTCATCCTCCAATGTTGAAGTCATTGCTGTAAGGGCAGAGATACTTGGAAAAATTGACCATGATTCTAGGCCTGTTTTGAAGGTTTCTTGACGCGGCTTTCTCAAGAAAATCCCTCATAATTTCAGAACGGAGTGGCCGATTTCAGCCAGGTAAATTTCTAAATCTATTTGAACATCCTCACTATCAGTTAATGTATTTGGCCTGGCAATATTATTACCACGATATCTAGGAAGCGGCAGCGTTGCAAACGGAGATTGTTTTATTGCATCACCTGGTAACTGTATCTATCAGCTTTTCAACTCCGCAAAATCTCAGCTGACTTGCACAATTTCTACTAAGCTTCCGTGAACGTTACGTGCTGTACCTCAAGTAATGAAGAACAGATTTTTTTCTGCAAAAGCAACTACTTTCATAAGAGTGTTCTGTCAAATCTTAGCAAATATCCGTGTATCAAGGTTAAAAAATCCTTCCGTGAAGCTTTCTGTGTGACAGCCAAACATATCTGGGAACTACTGTCCTACAATCTTGGCCAAAATTCTTGGGACAAGTCACAAAGTTGCACTACTTCGATTTTTGATTACGTGCCCCCCGCTCCCCCGTTTCAAAGTTGCTTGAGGATTAGGAGGCTCCTCGATATTTTAGGAAACATCATGAAAACATTGAAATTTGTCTATGTCCCAGCTATTTCTGGTCAGGATAATAGGTGTCGATACTTTTTCCACCTCTGGACTCTATTTTAAAAACAGGATAAATATCATGAGATCCTTACCGAATCTGAAAGAGAAGCCGGGTTAACTTTCGACATTCTCTTCGAAGGTTTATCGAACGGTGACACTGTTCTCTTTGTATCTTTCTCTTTCTCTTTCTTTGCACGAATCCCTTTTACAGAAGATCGCCCGGAACGTGAGCCTGCAATAGCAAATCGACCAATCAGTTGACGTTCATAGGAAATTTTGCTGAAGTTTAGGCCACTTTGAAGGTCTTTGGGGGGAGGGGTTAGGGAAGATCACTCGCATTTTCGGAAGACGGTGGCCGATTTCAGCCAGAAACTTCCTAAAATCAATTTAACATGTCAGCTATTCAATAAGATAATAATAATAATAATAATAATAATAATAATAATAATAATAATAATAATAATAATAATAATCAATTTATTTAAAGTTGGCACTACATAGCTATGTACAGTAAAAATTAAAAATAATTACTAAACTAGCTAATCCAAGCCAACTGCTAAAAACTAATACAAGTCCAATGAATAAATATACATACATGATTAAATAAATAAGATATCAAATACAAGGTATAAAGTTTCAAAACAGAATTAAAAACGTTGTAATATAAAAATCTGAGCTGTTAAAAATCCGAATGTCCGAAATATGAAATGAAAGCTGTATCAAATCATGGTATCACAAATATCCAAGTTGTGGTATAAACGTCCTACATAATCTGCATGAGCAGTCAGCGCCATTTCAACTTTTAAGATAAAACAAACATCATCGCGGTGATATCCAGCGGACAGCAGAATTTCAAACGTCGTGCATTTTTTCTGACTTACCCAATATAATCTCCCATTTTATCATAAATCATGCTAACCCACATCTGTCCTTGAATAAATATTTGCAAGTATTACTTACTTCTATGACTGTATTTTTCATCATCCTCAGTACGATCTCTTAGGAATGTGAAAGCAGGTAATACCACGTGACCTTTTCCTTCAGCACGAGCCACTACTGATTCATTGTCTAATATCTGTTTGTGATAAAATGAAAATAATAGCATAGGGCTCAAATCTTTCAAATCTTTAAAAAGGTCGTTGTAAAATTCTATGGAATTTTTCTTTGAATTGGATGGCTTGAAAGGAACTTATGTTACTTTGCTGTAAATCTGCTGTGGGAACTTTTTGATATCTAGATTCTTTTCAAAATGGCGGCAATTTAACAATTTTTGAAAAATTCATGGAAAATTTTGAAAAAATTAAAATCATCGTAAATCCTAATCCAATGGAGAAAAAATGATATAACCTTCAAGAAAACGATAGTTTATGAAGGCCTACAATATGGTGGCAAGCAGAAATCTGTAGCTTTTCTAGTTTAGGATTTGGAAATTTGATGACGTCATAGCCTCAAATTTAATAAATGCTGCCATATTGAAACTAAGGAAGATATCAATAAATTGCCATGGCAGATTTACAGCAAAAAGCCCTAAGTTCCTTCCAAGCCAATTATTTCAAAGAAAACTGCAATAGAATTTTACACCGACCTTTTTAAAGATTTGAGCCCTGTGTTGAAAAAAATTAGCAACCGTTGATAAGCCTAAAAGTCAAGAGAGTATTGTAGAGTATTTCGTAGGTAGTGTAATAAGTATCGTGTATTGTAAATATTGCACTGATGATATGAAAAGGAACACAGGGAAACATGGGAAACGAAGTCATAAGTATAACATAGCCTCACTACATAAGGGCCATCTAGTTACGCTCATCTAATTGAGTTGAATTGTTGTTGTTGTTGTCGCTGCACTGAGGGCCTTATAACCATAGAGCTGTAAAACCGGACAAAATGTCAATCTGCGACAAGTTTTGTCGCAAAGTCATGTAGGGGAATGAGTCTCTCTGTTGACCGAAGCGCCATCATCAAGTCAAAGAGCACAGGGAAACGAGAGACTCCAGGTAATAGGTCTAAGTATAACACATACCTCAAGTCGGATGTAAACATCAGTTTTTGATGTAGCAAGCTGAATGCTGACTTGATGATCATCTATAACTTTTGCAGTGTTTCTATGGGCAAATGAGAATGAAGAAACGTATATTTCTTCAAGCGTTGACCAGTATAAATAAAAACGCAAAATTAGAATGGAAAAGATTTGGTACGACGCAAGCTACAGAAATGAAAGCATATTGATACATTTAAAAACAGATCACTGTTTAAGGATAAAATATTTATACCTGATTTTGGAATCGTACAGGGCGAATCAAGAGCCCCCCCCCCCCCCTCTCACCAATCTTAGGCATTCGTTGTTGTAAGGACATGCCCTGGAATATCAGATGCTCTTGTATCGGCGTCCATAAGATACATGCAATCAATAAAGGAATGCTTTGCTGACTAACACCTTGGCTAAATTAATTTGACAACTCACAAAATTGCACTACGCCGGTCTTTGATTAAATGTCTGCTGTTCCCCAATTTTTAATGTTGCTTGAAAGAATAAAATTATTAAAATTCGTTAAAATTAAACTTATCTCATCTTTGATACTAATACACAAAGAGAAAATTCAAAGAAAATTGTGGGGTGAGTGGCCGAGCGGCTTATACAGTTTCCGTCAGGTGATGGAAGTTAAGCTCCGTCGAGTGAGGTCAAACTCCGGATGGGTGACCTCTCGGAGGCCTGACCTCGCAACTCACCTCGCCGTGCTTCGGCAGGGAAGTTAAACTAGGGGTCCCATGCCTGGATGCGGCATGCATAGTGGGCTTAAATTAGCTTTGAATAGC
Source organism: Aurelia coerulea (assembly GCA_039566865.1). Classification (NCBI taxonomy): domain Eukaryota; kingdom Metazoa; phylum Cnidaria; class Scyphozoa; order Semaeostomeae; family Ulmaridae; genus Aurelia; species Aurelia coerulea. The sequence continues at coordinate 21,378,079 of CM076953.1, read as the reverse complement.
TAGAATTCTTTTCAGCCAACTTGAAATAAATTACTGAGATATATCGGTGACATTATCAAATTTAATGATTCCTTTAAATATTTCACTTTGTATTTGGTCATCCAATTCATAAACAGTGCAAGGAATCAAGAAATGGTATAATACCTGAAAATGACATTCTTCCTGTTTGGTACATAATAATCCCGGACTTCTTTCATCGTAAAATGCGTGTTTATGGTACCCTCTTTGATCGGAGTTGGTAACGGTTCTGCAGCTCCAATTAACCGCATGCGGAATTTACCGGTTGGTACAGCTGCATTCGAGCTCCGGCCTTCTGCTACGAATGTGTACCCATGCTGCAAGACAAAAAACGAGACCATGTTTACCAGGCTCATGACACGCGCGTTGACTTGCGTTGAGCGATGTTGTATGCACCTCCTTCGCAGCGCATCGCGCATTTTGCTGTGGAGACAAGATGGAAGAAGACATTTGTTGTGAAGATGCGGGCTCTGTTTTGGATTGGATCATCCCAAGGTTTGTGCAATTTTAAGTTATGTAAAGTCCTCATTCTTTACTTGGTGCTACATTTTGCCAAACCAAGTAGTTTAAGATCTTATACAAACTGTCATTGGTCTGTTTTGACTCATTTTCTTCGATGGGAACTTAGGCCAGCTCAACTTTTTGATCACGACAAAGCACGCATTTTGTTGATACTTAATCTCCCTGATGTTTACACTGTACACAGTTTGATCCCCTGCAAAATTTTACTGTTCAAGAGCGTTTACAATTTTATTTATTTTATTCATTTATTCAAACATATTTACCCTGGGATACAATTCAGTTTAGTAATTTTAAACAACTGCTTTCCAACTGTCCTAGCAAAAAAAATGAACAAATAAATAATAAACCTAAAAATTTTCAAGATATGTTCAGAATATCCTGCAAATCTTTCTCTGCATGATGAAATAAATGTTCGCTGGAATCTATGCATTAGTACGACCACTTGGATAAGTAAATCTTGCAAATGCAGCTTTATTACAACTTTTATTGTATGGAGATAAAGATTTTTCCAATTCAATGAATAGACATATTCTTGAGTTTACGCTACATTTTATGCATGAAATTGGTCGATTCGAGTGAATTTCTGTAGTCACTTACCCATCCTTTCATAAAGCCACCCGATTTTGTAACTTGTTTGCAGGAATTGTCGGGTATTTAAAGTAGTTAAAGTAGTTTCTTTTCTTTTATTATCTTTATCTAATGACCTTGGGGTAGACACAGCTTTCTGCTCCCTGTGGTTGATCGTCCTGGTAGTATTGTAAAGTAATTTCGTAAGTAGTGTACAGTGGTGGGCACCTGGTGAGCGAGGGGGTGCGATTGCCCCCCCCCCCCCAATGTTGGCTAGAACAAAAATCTTTTTTCAAAAACAATAGAAACAAACAATGCTTTTTAACTGAAAAAATAGCTTCGCCCCCCCCCCCAATATTTGGCAAAGTGTCCGCCACTGGTAGTGTAGCTCGTAATGTGTATTGTAAAATTTTAGTTGGAACTTTCTATATAACAAAATAAATAAAAAATGAATAAATAAGGCTAAGATACATAAAATCTGGACAAATACAATCTTAGTAAGAACTTCAATGAAAACCGCCATTCTTACCTTATTTTTCTGAATAACTTTCGGAGCAACTCTCATGAAAACTCTTGGAAGATCTTCACCAGTATCATTGTCAATAACTCGCAATACGCAAGTTGGAATATTTACGTACAGTTTGGGGACTACCAGCATTGGTTCTTGAGCATAGAATGTTTCCCTATGAAACAAAAACATTCCATGTAAAATATCGTCTTCCTGAAGGATAACACATGTTAAGGGGGCTCCGTCGCCAAAATGTAAACAAAACGATGATTTTTGCAGTTTTTTTGAAAGGTGATATCACACAGGATTTTCATACTTTTTTCAAATTGAAAGTTGCTGTTTGGAAATAAATAATTGTACTTCACTAAGGAACAAACCAAACACTCATATCTTCTACGATTGCTCGGATATAAGAGGATTTTTAACGGTCACTTTTTGGTGGCTTGGGTGAAGCCACCAAACAAACTGCAGAAAACAATGGATGAACAATGGATAATTGGTGACACGGGCGAGTTTACGGATTTGTTTATTGTTTGGCGGCGGAGCCCCTTTAAAGCATGTACAAGTCATTGCTGTAAGGTAAAAAATTTGGTCTTGATCTTACGACTGTGTTGAAGGTTTGTTGAAGGAGATATCTTGAGAAAACCGGTCATAAATTCAGAACGGAGTAGCCGATGTTAGTCAGGTAAGTTTTAAATTCATTTCAACATTTCCACTGTTGGCTAATAAACTTGCCAATATCATCGACTTCTCTATCAAATCAAAGTCATGTTCCTGAAGGGTAAATCTACAGAACTAAAAGCTAAAATGTTTTAGGAATCCAGTCCTAAGTGTGGGCTGTTTTAGCGACAAAATCGCAAGGTGGATTTAACCATTTTGTCTCTACCAACCAAAAAGAGGATCCAAATTTCTACCTTGCAGGAACAAGGACAGACAATGTTATGATAGAATCTGTCAGTTTTGTATGACACCCAAGTACACGCAATTAGCGATTGCAAGAAGTCATAAATAAAAGCGTAGCAAGCCGCAGAAGTTGCTCTGAAACCTAGGTAGCTAGCTCACCTGTTGCGCACTCCAGAAATGGTTTTTGAGAGAAAACGTGAGCATATATCGAAAGAAGAAGGATATATCTAAACATTTGACTCGAGCATTTCATTCGTTTAGTTCAGAAGCCAATAGGACCCCACGGCAATAAACATATAAAGAAATAAAAAGTACCGGGTGAATCTGGAAATATATACCACCCCCCCGCAAAAGCCGCACCCGAAGAGCCATCCAACCGATTCGCATAATTTGGTAAGATTTTATCAATGTGTCGAAGAGGCTTTGAAAAAATTAAGTCCTGGACTCAGTCAAAGAATTGAAGTTGGAATCGGAGACGAATCGGGTGTGTGACCCTCGTGACACGACTCCCCGAGTCGCAACACGACTCCGCGACACGACTCCACATCCCCGACTCACCTATTACATAAAACGTACGCGTAATTACTTCTAAAGAAATAAACTAACGATACGGGACGTTACAAAAAGATACCTTACGAAGACGTACTTGGTGGTTCTGTGAGGTACAGCTAGATATAATGTGGTCCTAATTGAATCGACCAAGATGAATTCTAGAGTCAATTCGAGAATAGTTTTTTCAAGCTCATTGGAAAGCTCTTTGTCACAGTTAATACAAGTTGCGTTAAGATCTCGTTTTGCATGTTAATATACCCGCAAAAACTCGTGCAAGGAGATTTCGAGAGGATAATCAGATATCAACAACACTAAGATCTTACCTAAATACAATGAACCAAGAGTTAACAGGCATCTCTGGATATGTTCCATTATAATCAGCATAAGCAATGCCCGTCCACTCGTCTTTATAAAATGGAAATGTTTTAAGCAGTTCAGGATGTTCTTTAAACATATATCTGTAAACTTGTAACGCAAAACTGTCTGGATTTGCATCAATGGTCGTGGCTATTTTCTTGAAGTTCTCTGTTGCAATTTCGTTTTCTGCTGTCTCTGCAAAAAAAGTAGAAATGTTTATTTTTTAATACTGGGTGACCTAGAAAATTGAACCGAGAAAATCTGTTGCATAAAGTTAGGTAATCAACAACAAGGGCAGATTTTGTAGTACAATAGCACGAGTTGCTTTTGTTGACACCTCAATTCAAAGCGATTAGCGATCACAGACAAAGGAAATTCTCTCAATCAGCAATTCAAAACGAACAAAACCGCAAAATTTTCTCTGAAACCCAGGTAGCTCGCTCGCTGTGCATTCCAGAAATTATTTTTAAGGGCAAACATGAGCATAGATCGAAAGAAGAAGGATATATCTACACATTAACCACAGGCATTTTATTTCTTTGGTCCAGAAGCTGAGCCGTAAATGTTTTGATAACACCCAAAAAAATAAGAGAATTGAATCGCCTCCTAAACGGCTTTTGAACCAAACAAATAAAATGCCCGCGGCAGATGTGTAGATGCATCCTTCTTCTTTCGATCTACGCTCATGTTTGCCCTTAAAAACAGTTTCTGGAATGCACAACGGGCGAGCTAGCTACCTGGGTTTCAAAGAAACTTTTGCGGCTTTGTTTGTTTTGAATTGCTGGTTGAGAGAATTTCCTTTGTCTGCAATCGCTAATCGCTTTGAATTGAGGTGTCAACAAAAGCTACTCATGCTATTGTATTACAAAATCTGCCCTTGTTGTAATCAACCGAAATTAATGACTCAAATGTCGTTTGGTAGCTAAAAAGCGAGGCTAAGTCGCTACTATTTTTTGCTATTTCTATCGAAATCGCAACCTGGCGAAAAGAAGGATTTAAGGAATACAGGCAACTCTAAAACCCGTCATAATTCATCATAAGGGCAAAGTTTATTTTATAACATTGCCAATGCAAAAAGCAACAGGGCAACTACTTTTTTTTAGCTTGTACAGAACTGAGTCAACATATTTTATAAAGCAAATATGTACGGGATAGTAACATTTTATAAGCTCAAAATGAAATTTGAAACATAAAATTGTTAATTTTGAGGACAAAATTGTAAATCATGCAAGCTGAGAAATGCTTGGAAGGATGTGTATAAAATGACGCAAAATTTCCTTGTCAGTCGTTTGCAAGAGCGTCATATATCTTCATCTGCAAGTCAATGGTTTCTTTGACAAAGACTAGTAAGGACAAGAATTGATTTTGTTATGGTCTTTGGCTAATTCATCGGTGGTACACAGGAAGCCCACATTACAGTTAATTAAAAAAAATGTTTCAAAATATTTTATTCAAATGAAAATACCTTCCCTTTCGTCACTATAGCGTGTGTTGTTTTCTTACGCCTTTCCAGTTTGTTATTTGTGAAATAAATACAGCCACTTTTTGAGAGAGCACAAGGAAACAAGATACGGGGCGAGCAGATTTTTGCAAGAATTTTACTTCTCCACCGGCCATGTAGTATGATGAATTTTGCACTGTTCCTAAGCAGGGGATCGATTTCGATCGGGAATAGATGCCGATCTTATTCATCAAACCAAATTTTAGTATCTAAGTTAGCTAGTTATTCCTCACAATGATAATCAGTTTCAAATAGGTTGCAAACTACCAGACTCATTACGTAAGTCCCAGCATCGCTCATTGGTTTGGGGGTGCTGTGGGGTGACCAAACTGCAAACCTTGCAAAAGTTGCAGAATCGAGCGGCTAGAATTGTAACTAAAGCAAATATGATACACCAGCTATGGCATTATTACACAGTTTAAATTGGCCAACTGTAAGTGGTATCATTAGAAGCGAAAATGCCACTACCATGTACAAATCGCAAAATGGTCTGGTACCTGAGTACCTTTGCAACTTGTTTGTCAAAAATTCGACTCGAAATGTCAGAAAACTGAGAAATACTGAAACTAATCTTTCCCTACCCTTGCGGAAAACGAACAATGGGTAAAAGGCTATATATTTCGTGGCCCTAAGCGTTGGAATCAGCTTGAACTTGATGTCAAACAAGCACCCTTCCTTGCCACCTTCAAGAAGAGATTCAATAACGGTAATACTATCATAAACTGTAAATACTTATGTTATTTTTATGCAGTAGATTTATAGATTAGGGCTAGGATTAATTATTCATGGATTTATGTAAAGATATAATTTTTGCCACGGCCCCCTGAAAAGCAGTTCTGATGAACGGACGGGGCTACCGTGCCTAAATAATATGAAATGAAAAATAAATAATGGCAGCAAAAGGTAGCAAAATATAGGCTTGTAAACAACAACCTGTTGTTCTAACATTGCTCTTTTACCTTACTCTCACACCTGATGAAGAGCAAAGCTCGAAACGCAGCATAGCTTCCAAATCTTTAACTCGGCTTAAAAAGGTGGGTGTAAAATTCTGTGATCTATTTCTTCTGACTGAGTGGCTTGAAACAAACTTTAGTTCCTTATCTTTAAGTCTACCGTTGGCTTTTCAGAATTTTTCAATATTTTTCGAAATTTCAGCGTATGTTACATTTAACTCATTTCAGGGTGTAACGTCATAAAATTTCTAAATCATAAACCAGAAAAGTGACAAACTTTTGCCTGATACCATATTGTAGACATCCATAAACTATGGCTCTCGTCGAAATTATTTCATGTTGCTTCAGACAGTTTAGAAATTACGATGGTTTTAAGTTTTTTTGAAAATTTTTCTTGGATTCTTCAAAAAGTAGAAAAACACTCTAATTCTGAAAATATTGAAGATTTCAGCAAAGTCCAATGGTAGAATTATAGAGAAATAGCTGAAGTTTCTTTGAAGTGATTCAGTTCAAAGAAATAGGTCACTGAATTTTACACCAGCCTTTTTAAAGATTTGGAACCTATGCTTCGAAACATTGTTATTTATAACTTTCTCAGTACATTGTCGTTTTTTAAAGAATTACTTGATTACATATGCCTACGATGTACTGCACGCAACAAACATTGTTATTTATTTGTAAACAACAAGCTTGTTAACTTTTTCGGACCACCTGGTATAAACAAGGACAGATGATACAATGTAACATGTATTGTAGAATGAAATACTTGGCACTCACCTGGAATCCTAGCCTTTGCCAGCATTCTTACAAAATGACCTTTGAAGCATTTCTGAATCTTAACAGCAGCTAAATCTCTTTCATTGGCAGAATCAATCGCGTTTGATGTACTTCCTTGATCTTGGCTTTCTTCCGCATTTACTTCCTCAACGTTCCCAGCATCCACAGGTTGCTCCTCTTTCTTGGAATTTCCATTCGATTGATCTTCTTCCGGGTTGGGTTCTTCAACGTTCCCATCATCCTCCGCTGCCTTGCAATTCAAACTCGACTGATGCTCTTCTGCAATTACTGATGCTCTTCCGTTGTTGTCATTATTCATTGGGTGTTCGTCTTTCTTGGAATTCACAATCGATTGATCTTCTTCCGGATTGAGTTCTTCAACGTTCCCATCCTCCTTCATGGAACTTACTTGAAATAGATGCTTCTTCAAGCACAACATTTTCTCCTGTTTCAAAGCTGCCAGAGCAAAAGCTGTCGCATTTGTAAATGAGGCTCCCAGCTCTGCCCTCGTTATTTGTGTGAAAGCACAAAATAATGCCTACAAAAGAGGACAAGCTCACTGAATGAGATTTTCAATCGATCCTAGCAGAATCAGTTTTCCAGCAGATAACGGGTGAGTAAAAAGGAAAAATAACCCCCCCCCCCCTGTTTGAAAGGCCACTGCTCCCTGGACAATAAAACGATAATGTTGGCAAATACACTGTTTAATGGTGGACTTGTTCAAATCTATTTTAAGATTTACCTCACTGAAATCGGCCACTCCGTTCTGAAGTTATGCTCAACTTTCTCAAGAAAGCCCCTTCAAGAAACTTTCAAAACAGGCCTAAAAGCACGACCAAATCATCTGCCTTACAGCAATGACTTTTACATGCTTTAGCACGCCTTATCCCTTGGGCGTATGAAATTGTCATCCCAGGGAGCATAAGAATAATATTACGGGCGCTTTCATCCTCCAAAAAGGGGATAACACAAACGTGTTAAAGTCATTGCTGTAAGGCAAAAATATCAAGTAACTTTGGTCGTGATTTTAGACTTGTTTTGAAAGTTTCATGAAGGGGTTTCTCGAGAAAATCCCTCATAATTTCAGAACAGAGTGGCCAATTTCAGTCAAGTAAATTTAAAATGGATTTTAACATGTTCACCATTAAATACCAAAATTGAAAATATCATCGTCTTAATATTCAGGGAGCAGTGGCCTTTCAAACGGGGATTGTATTTTTACTCACTAGGTATGACTTGCTTGATCTACCACCATTCACTAACTCCTACTACATCATAACAAATTTTTCTGAAAGTCTGCAACAAATACTGCTGCAAAAAAGTCTAACGAATACTTCTGAAAAAGTCTGCAACAATAACAAAGCGATTCATACCTCAAAATGCTCAGCAAAAGTTTCTTTAGGTCCTTCCTCGCTACCAAGTGCTAGTTTCCTAACTCTGTTTGCAGGTGGATCATTAAATGATTGCATAATATCACTGAGACAGACTATCGTGTTAACAGCATGTTGAGTGAATCTTAAACTTTCCTGCATGGAAGAAACAATATTTTAGGGTTAATCCAAAAGTGAAGGCATAGGCTATATTCGATTGAGATTTCCTACTGGCTTTACAGGGGCTCCGTCGTCAAACAGTAAACAAATCCGTCAACTCGTACGGGTCGCCGACTATCCATTGTTCATCCATTGTTCTCTGCAGTTTGTTTGGTGGCTTCACCCAAGCCACCAAAAAGCGACCGTTAAAAATCTACTTATATCCGAGCAATTGTAGAAGATATGAATGTTTGGTTTGTTCCTTAGTGAAGTACAATGATTAATGCCAAAACAGCAACTTTCATTTTGAAAAAAAATACGAAAATCCTGTGTGATATCACCTTTCAAAAAACTGCAAAAATCATCGTTTTGTTTACATTTTGACGACGGAGCCCCTTTAAGGGGTACATTCGAAAAGTGAAAAAACACTGCAGGGGGTGTCCCAAAAATTGTACCCCCGTTTGTGTGGCCGATATCGAGGAGCTGTAACTCAAATTGTCTCAGTTTTTAAATAGTTGAGTAGGTCAGGCTCCAACTTGGAATTTGAGACCTTATTTGAGTCAATTTGACAAGTGTTTGCTGATGAGGTTGTTAAAAAAAAACAGCTCTTCATAGTTCTCCAGCAATGTCCAAATCAAGTAAATTTTGTAGTGCTGTATTAAACTCTTTCTACTTTTTAAAGGGGTTATTAACGCTATTCGTTAATGAAATATAATAAATCATTCTTGCTTTTCCTTCCCAAAAAGTAAGTGCATCATTGCTATGGATCATTATTACCTGACTGACGTTTCAAAAACGAGGCAATACAAGAATCCCGCCAATCCCATTGGCTAATCGCACATTTCCCGCGGTTTTCCCGTAGCCTTGTATAATACGATACAAGGACGCGTTTTTGTCACCACAACAACTAATTTAGGCCTATGAGATTTACAATGAACTTAAACGACATAACAGTAACAAAATGAGTTTGACTAAATGGTATAAGTCAAAATTAGAAGCTATCAGGTAATAAAACTCATACTAACCGGTTTTGTAGTTGTACAGGAAAATATAAAGCCCTCGGTCTTATTGCACAGACCTCGCAAGCTCGGTCTGTACTTTTAAGACCTCGGGCTTTATATTTTCCTGTACAACACAAAACCGGTTAGTATGCGCATAATATAAAAAGGTGTTGTGGCACAGTGATGTTAAGCATCTGACTTTGCAGGCAGGCGAACAAGGTTCGATAGAGCCATACCGGTAGAGCCCCACCACTTCAGCGTCATGACAAGGGATGGCGGACTCGATTAGCGCTTAGCTACTTCTGTGATCCCAGCGCTTGGCGCTAAAAACCGCAACTTCACCCATGCAAATGTTCTACGCAAGCCCAAGTTAAGGAATAAACAAAAGATCTACCTTTGTGAGGTTCTGCATGACGAGGTCTTCTTCGCCAAATATGAAATTTGTCTGGGAAGCAATATCCACGTGGTATCCGATTGGTGCTTGAATCATAAAGCGTATCACGTGACGCCTGTAAAGAAAGATATTAGCCTCAAATAAGCTTGCAATACCGAGTGAGTAAAAAAAAATTACGTATGTTTTATGTATGAATCGTATGCATTACGTTCATATGTTCATATGTATTCATATGTATGTATTACGTTCATATGTAGTTCGTATGAATTACGTTTATTTCCGTCAAAGGCCCCAGGTTATGGAACTCTCAACCCTCTGAACTTAACAAAACAGCTCCCCTTAAAGAATATGTCAAGGCTCTAAAAGAATACAAACTAGGTTCCTATGTATAAAAAGTAATCATTGAACTAACAATGAGATCTTTCTGCGCATTTTTCATTTTCATGTTAGTTAATTTGTAAGCAGTGTATTACTTACATGAGTAGGTATTTTATAGTTTTCCAGCCTAAATTGTATTAACCTAATTTTCGTATAACCTCATATTGTAAAACCGCATATTGTATAATCAACCGTTCTGTTTTGTTTGTAAGCGCCCCAGACTCGATAAGCTCTGCTTCTTCTGGGGCGCATGAAATCATATGTAGTTAGTATTAACTGATATGTTATGCATGAATCATTATCATAATTTCATACAAAGATTACGAGAATGATTTCGGTTTTCTCCTGGAGCAATCTAAATTGGTGCCAAACCATGTAAGAAACCTACAGTTGCTCATGACTGAAGTTTATAAAACAAAATGCGGTCTGAATCCACCATTCATGAAGGATGTTTTCATGCAACGCAATATTAGGTACTGTCTAAGACATGGTGACAACGCCCAACTGACAAAAGTACGAACTACGTCCTTTGGAGTTGAGTCCATTACTTACCTTGGAAATAAACTGTGGCAGCATTTACCGCAAGAAATGAAACAATCAAACAGCCTTCCTATCTTCAAAAACGAATTAGATGTTGGAATGGAGGAAAATGCAACTTTAGGCTTTGCAAAGTATATATCCCGCAAGTTGGGTTTCTAACATGATAGATTTTAACTTTGATTTGTGCTGTAATATATATAAATTGTTTTATTGTAAATTATGTACATTGTAAATAGTAGGCCTTAATTAGCTGTAATTTAGCTATTCATTTTCTAGCCTATTTTAAATAGATATTTAATAGTAATAATAATAATAAACAATCCCCGTTTGAAAGGTCCCTGCTCCCTGAATATCAAGACAATAATATTGGTAAATATATAATTCAATGTCAGACATGTTCAAATTCATTTTAAAATCTACCTGACTGAATTCGGCCACTCCGTTCTGAGCTTAAGAGGGGTTTCCTCGAGAGCTCCCTCCAAGAAACCTTCAAAATAGGCCTAAATCATGAATTTCCTGATAGTTCTGCCTTACAGCAATGACTTCTACGCGTTTAGAATGTATTATCCTCTTGGGAGGATGAACTCGCCTGGAATAATGTTGTTGTGCTCCCCAGGGATGGCACTATTAGCATTCCAAATTGACAACACGTGCTAAAGCATGTAGAAGTCATTGCTGTAAATTATTGGCTCAAGTGTTATTGACATGCGATTTTCAATTTTCTTTAGTTCGTCTGGTAATAAAGTGGCCCGTTCTTATTTGTTCTTCGCACGAATTTGTTCTTCGCACGAACCAACTGATGAGTGTGCGACAAAACGTGTTTTGGGTTATTCAATGTTGCTCTTTATTGCAGTTACTGGTGAGCTACTAATTAATTTCTATACTTTCACGTTTCAAGACTAACTTGTTTTTCTCTTGCAGGATTCAGCTGCTTTCTCTCTAGTTACCGGTTTATCTTGGTTACTCTTCTATTTACAGGAGCTAATAGTCTTCTTTCTACAGATTACGGTGTTTTGTTGCGTTTGTGGGTTTAGTACGATGAGTCCGTTATTCAAGGCTATTTTCATTGCTGTACTGTAAAGCAGAAAATTTGGTCGTGATTTTGGGCTTATTTTTTGAAGGTTTCTTGAAGAAAATGCTTGTAGTTTCAGAAAGGAGTGGCCGATTTCAGTCAGGTAAAATTCAAAATTACTTTGAACATATTTACTATTGAAGGATATACTCGCCAATATGATTGTCTTGATATCCAGGGAGCAGTGACCTTCAAAAGGGGATCGTTTTTACTCATCCGGTGGAATGAAATTTTGTACGAGGTTTATGAACAGAAAACCCAGAAAACCTGCCATACTGATTATTTATAGTATTTGAACAAGGGCGCCTACCTTGTACTGTATCCTCTAACGTCTGATAGTGCTGACCAATCAAAAATCACGCTGTCTGATTCCCCTCGTATAACAGTTGATCTCGTATTACATAAACACCGGAATTTGAAACCACAAAGTTATTCATACATCATCTCGACCTTGAGAAGACTGACTCTGTGTACTGCTGGTTCACGGTACGGTTCTAGGACACTCTCCGTACTGGGTCACAGGACACCAATTACTCTACAGTACTGAGAATAACCACACTTCCTACAAGGTAGGCGCCCTTGATTTGAAGCAAAAACAACAAAAAATAACAACTACTTACCCTGGCGGCAAACTCATAACGGCTGCTTTGATCCCTGTTGTTTTAATCCGTAAACAAGGCTGGCCAGTCACTAAGCTTTTCCATGAGTACGGCTCTGCAACTAGTACACCAAAAGGCGGGGGCACTGGTGTATTTTCTTTCACTGGTTTCTCTTCGACTTCTGAAAGAATGAAAAGATTGAAGTACAATAAATGGCGTGTTACAATACCGGGGATGTACCAAAAAGGAATTCACATGTTTTAAACTTCGTAATGCAGAGAATACCGAGTGTCTCAAAATGATGTATTATCGCTTGATTGCTTACATGTTCATAACCGATGAACCGATTTTCAAAAATTTTATTTCATCCGATTGCCGAAATGCTAAATTGTATTCGAGGATGTTGGTTGTGGTTTAGGCCGATGTCTTCATATTGAAAAGAAGATCGATAACCCTGCTCAAATTCAACCCTTATATGGCATGAAAAAGAAACGGCCTACTTTTCCAGTCAATAATTTAAATGTAATGCAAAATGCTGAACGTGTCGTTCAGAGAAAACATGTTGTTCAGAGAGTACGAATTCAGTTAATACTGAGTTCAGAGAATACGAATAGGAGTTCAGCCTTTTGTATCATATCAAAAATGTTGACTGGAAAAATAGGCCGCTTCTTTCTAATGCCATCTAAGGCTTGAAATTGAGCAGGTTTATCGATCTTCTTTTCGACATGAAACGTGTGGTAAAACCACAACCAACATCTTAAATACAATTTAGCCGTTAGGCAATCAAATAAAACAAAGTTTTGAAAATCGGTTGATTGGTCATGGACGTGTAAGCAATCAAACAATAATAAACCATTTGGGACACCCGGTACTTGAGTTATTTGAATGAATGAAAGTTTGTTCGATGCCAGATAGGCTGAAGCATTTTTGGTGATTTTTCTCCTATTTTTCTGTGCATTGTAATCTTTCGAAATAATTTCAGAATAACGTATTCTCACAGCCATAGATTGATGCCAAATTTGGTTGAAGTTAAACAAAGGAGATTGGAGTGGCACGCCATTAAACGCCAACTGATAGCTAATTTGAGACAAACGTTGAAATAGTTACATCAACTTACCACATCCCTCTTTTTCCTTTTCCTTCAGGGTCGGAATCGTCTGAACAAGAGGTTCGAACCATCGTGAAAACGAGGTAAATGAAACTAGAAGTTCTATCTTTGACAAACTATCCACAAAGAGATATGGAGATGGTGCATCAGAGAGAGACTGGTGCGATCCATACGTGGGTGGAGATGTCATTGTTGTTTGGCGACCGGATGGGGTCGGAGCGAGTTGTGATACGGTCGGATTCAGAGCCAATCTTTTCTTGTCAGTCTTTTGTTCTGCATTCTATAAAAGAGGAGAAATTGATCGATCAAGCATATTGATTAATGGTTGATTTGATTGAATGATTCTACTGTCATCGATAAATTCAATCATAAGCAAGTTCAATCATGCCATGGTTTCCGCTTAGGCTTTTAAAGGGGCTCAGTCATCAAACAGTAAACAAATCCGTAAACTCGCACGTTTCGGGGATTATCCATTGTTCATCCATAGTTGTCTGCAGTTTGTTTGATGGCTTCACCCAAGCCGCAAAAAAATGACCGCTAAAAATCCACTTATATCCGAGCAATCGTAGAAGATATGAATGTTTGGTTTGTTCCTTAGTGAAGTACAAGGATTAATGCCCAAACAGCAACTTTCATTTTGAAAAAAATACGAAAATCCTGTGTGATATCACCTTTCAAAAAACTGCAAAAAATCATCGTTTTGTTTACATTTTGACGACGGAGCCCCTTTAAGAAAGTACAGTTCTCCTATCAGGCTCGAAGAAGGATACAAAGAACAAACCACCCCGTTTTCCTCTGGGCGTCTTGGACGACCCATCATATTCTTTTCTGTATCCATTGTAATTTGACTTTGTACTCGTTATGGAAGGAGTGATTTAATAAGAAAAACATTGGCCTAACTTCGCAAACTTTCAGATAATCTGAACGTCCTTTCGCAGTGCATTATTGGACAACAATGGCGCGCAATGCCTCTTGGTTAGCAAAGGGTCTTTAATGAAATAAAATTCCTTACAAAGCAAGAAACATTCAAAAAACAAAATTTTGAAATCAGTCTAAAGCTGACTGAACCAATCTTGATCCCTAAAACTCTTCTGCCTGCATATGAAATATGAACTAATCTAACTACAATGCAAGTTAAAGAGAAAGAAAACTGCAAAAAGATAAAAACAATAATTAACTCTCTACCCCAGTCACTGCCATATGCTGGGATAGTCCTTGAATGTGGCTTGATGCCTATGGAAGTTGGAATTAAAGAGAAAAGATTAATATATTTTCATAAGATACCAAACATGAAAGGAAGTAGATAGTTCATCCAAGATAGAATGGTTAGTTATTAGCTGAGTAAAAAAACAGTCTCCTTTTAAAAAGGCCACCTCTCCCTGAATGGCAAGTATATTATTCAATAGTGAACATGCTCAAATATATTTTGAACTTTACCTCAGTGAAATCGGTCACTTCGTTTTGAAATTATGTTGGATTTTCTCAAGAAAGCCCCTTCAAAAAACCTTCAAACATGCCTGAAGTCACGATCAAATTTTTTACCTTGGAGCAATGACTTTTAAACATGCTTTCTGGATTTTGTATGCACGTGCATATAACGTGTTTTTTTTTTTATATTCATAAAATGTTACATTACATATTACCTACTATACTTTCTAATATGCGATGGCATTGAAGACACGGAGCACTTTTTGTTGCTCTGCCCTTCTTTTGATGTTCAACGACAAAATCTTCTCGCTGGAATTGTTGAATTATTACGACCATATGTACAAATCACCAATCTTTCAAATCATTCTTTGACGCAGTTTTTATTGTATGGTGATGAAGACCTTTCTAATGAGTTGAACAGAAATGTACTCGAATTAACTTTACGCTTCATCCACGAAACTGGTCGGTTTGATTAAGATCTATTGAGAATTTAGCCATGCCCTAAGCAATCACCAAGTCCCGTACCGTTAGTGTTCTTTCCTTGTAAATTCTGTTTCACATCAGATGGAGGCATTTTACTTGCCTAAATTTACACCAAATGAGTTGCACTCGTTGCATCTACAAATTCATCGCAACACTGACCTGACATCTGGAGTGAAACTGAATCCAGTATAGTATCCTTTAATTTATAAATTGTTCGTAGTGTGATTGTATACGGTTTAACGTTTCATGTTTTTAGATATTGGCCATGGGGTAGTCGTAGTCTTTTGCTCCCCATGGTATCGTACTTGTAGTGTCGTATAGTAATTAGAATTAGGTATAGTAAAATGTAAAGTATCTTGTAAAATTTAATATTTGAATAAAAAAAAAAAAAAAAAAAAACTTTCTAATTACTATACTACAATACAACACTACAGGTACGATACCACAGGCAGCAAAAGACTATGACTACGCCCGTGGCCATTAACATATAGACATGCAAATAAATGAGATTAAGTAAAACATCTACAAAAAGCTATGACTACGCCCGTGGCCATTAACATATAGACATGCAAATAAATGAGATTAAGTAAAACATCTACAAAAAGCTACGCATACAATACAATTAATTACTGACAAATACTGGGAACTGTTTCACATTTGATGTAAGGCCAGCATTGGCGCACGATACCGAATGATAGGAACCCCAGACGACAGAACAGGGCTACTGGTTTTCAATGTAATCCTTCTGAAATACTCCGATTTTGTGTGGATGAACTTTGGTTCATACATCGTTTACCGAACATCAAGTGTGAAACAGACTTAACAAACGGGGAGCAAATAAAACACTTTGTGGCTGTGTGACGTATAATAAAAATTTGAGTTCAGCCAAACCGACCAGTTTTGTGGATAAAATTTAAGGTCATTTCTAGTATATTCTTATTTACGTCATCAGAAAGGTCTTTATCACCATACAATAAATATTGTACTAGAACGTTGTTTGGAAGGCTGTTGATGTGAACAAATGGTTGTAATAATTCCGAAACTCCAGCGAGAAGATCTCGTCGGTGGATGCCGAATGAAGGGCAAAGCAACAAAAAGTGTTCTGTATCTTCAATCCCATCGTTCGTTGGGCACATTGGGTTCACCGTATCTCTGAAATTATGCTTGAATTTATGAAAGTTCAATTTACTCAGACCAACCCTTATTTGGAAAAGATAAGCTAGGCCTATTGGGTCGTGAATGCCAAAAACGGATTTTGCAGGGGGGCGAATTATCGATAGAAGCTTTTTCTTAAAGACAGCAACAGACGGAGCGAGTCTTATTTCAGGATCAAGTTCATTCCATTCAGATAGGCAGTTTGGATAGAAGGTAGATTGAAATTTTTCTGTTCTTGCCCTTATTCGACCAATTACATCCTGGTTGCGAAAAGAATAGTTCGACTGATGAAGTGATGGGATAGGCTTCTTTGTGTACAAAGGGGTGAGATTATTCATTATCTTATAGAACAAGGTAAGGCGTCTACTCCACCTCCTGGAATTTAATGACTCCCAACCAAGCTCAGTGTACAGTTTTTCTCTGGATGTTCCCCTCCATGTTCCTGTTATAGCAAGAGCAGCTGAATACTGCACAGACTCCAATTTTTCCATTAGATTTGACAAAATAATGTTTTGACTGAAATCACACACTTTAGCTGGAATATGATAAATAACATCTCCGTAGTCCAAATGGGGTCGCACATAAAGCTTGTATATTTCATTTAAGGTATGCCTTGGTAAATATTTGGAGAGATACTTTAGCAAACCAATGCCCTTTCTCGTTTTAGAGATAGCAGCTTTAATATGAGATGAAAAGGAAAGCTTTGAGTCCAAGATAATACCTAGGTGTTTATGTTCGTCTACTCTTCTAACGGGTATGCTGTTAAAGATGATCACTGGATGATCTATTTCATTTCTTTTCCTCGAAAATAATAATTCAACAGCTTGCTTTTGGGGGTCAGGATTAAAGGACATCCTCCAATCATGTGCCCACTGACTAATTAGTTTCAGGTCATTGTTCATGTGTTCTGCAGCTTCATTGGTTTCTCTGGCAACTGTAAACAAGGACGTATCATCAGCAAAAAGTTTAGCATTACATTCCAAATCTGCAGAGAGATCATTTATATACACAAGAAATAACAACGGTCCTAAAATAGAACCCTGGGGCACTCCTGCCAAAATATCTCCCCAATTAGAACACTGTCCATTCAGAACCGTTCGCTGTTTTCGATCCTCAAGAAAATTTTGGATAAGAGAAAGAAGTTGCCCCGAAACACCACATTGCTTCAGTTTGTAAATAAGACCCTCGTGCCATACCCTATCAAATGCTTTTGAAATATCAAGATACACGGAACGAACATCCAGCGGGGGATTGCAGTCAAATGCCTGAAAAATTGTATGCGTTATAGAAAGTAATTGGTTGACTGTTGAGTCACCGGGACGAAAACCCGACTGATTGGGGTCGAGTAAATCACAGGAGACAAGATGTGAGTATAAAGAATCGTACATAAGCTTTTCAAGGATCTTCCCAAAAATTGGAAGGAGAGAAATAGGACGGTAGTTACTCTTTAAATTTTTCTCGTTTTTCTTGTGAACCGGGACCACATTTGCACACTTCCATATTTTAGGAAATATACCATGTCTCAAACAGTTCGTGAATATTATCCTGAGGGGAGTTACTAATGAAATATCGCTTAGTTTTATCATTCTTATAGATATACCATCCCAGCCATGTGCTTTGTTAGGATTAAGTGATCTTATGATATTCAGTATCTTTTCCTCAGAGATGACAAATTCACCAATCAGATTAGAGATTCCTGGGGTATCTTGTGGAATCTTACTACCAGTGTCGATGGTCGTACATTGGAGTATGAAATAGTCATTGAATAACTGTGCCTTTTCAGTGAAGTCCGTTATAAATAATCCATTTTCTATAAGAGGTGGTATTATAGGAATCTTTGCCTTATTCAGAACCGTATTAATTAAATTCCAATAAGTTTTGCTAGATGTCCCTGGATTTGCTAAAGTTTGCCCTGTTTTATAGAGATATTTATTTTTGGCGTCCTCAATCATCCTTGCACCTTCAGATATCATATTTGTCATACGTATATGAAAATTATACTTGCGTATAAACGTGTCATCCCTGGGAGAATAAAAATATCATTCCGGGCGAATACATCCTCCCAAGAGGATATCACGTGCTAAAACATATTGAAGTCATTGCTGTAAGGCAGGAGTTATATAAACGTTGGAGTTATGAAATTATTACTTAATCAAACTTCGAATGATTTTTTTTGGAACGCCGTAAGAAGAAGCATCATCCTAACTGAAATTTAAAACTAAACATAGTTGATCTGAAAGCAAATTACAAAGGAAAGTAGATTGATTCTCTTTGCATGAGATTTGGGGCACACGAGGAACAAATTTAGTATGTACAAATTTTGAATGTTCAACATTTTTTCAAAACACTGACAAGTAGGTCTTGGATTCTAAAACATGTCAACAAAACTCTCCAAAAATTTCTGATAACAACAGATAAAATAAATATATGAAACAATGTATGTGTTATTCAAATAAAATTTCACAAAAACAAACTACTACAGACACTACATATCAACTACTTTACAACACTACGAGGACGACACCTCAGGGAGCAAAAGGCAATGACTACCCCTGAATACATGCTAAAACATCTACGTGCTTTAACTCTAATAGCTTCTTGGTGTCTGCAGACAACTGATAACTAAACAGAGTGGAATGTCTCCGTTTTGACCTTGCGTTTCTATTTAAAACGATCGAAAACGGACACATTTGAAAATGCTGTTCAAAGTGGAGTGATTTGAAAACAGAGTCATAGACCTTTTTACTTCTTAAAAAAGAGGTTTGGATCGAGCGTCCAAATCTGGTAAAGTTTGGGAAGGAAAACGAAAGAACGACCCCCGTTCTCAGTGGATGCACTGCTAGCTGTGGAGTGAAGTTACTTCGTATCTCAAACTTTTTCAGAGAGTTTGTTATCGACTACTTTGTGCAAAGTGAGTTAGCCATGGATTAGTTTACATAAAGGCAAGTGTTATTGGTCTTTTTGCTTTGTTTCTCGTTATTTTCATTCATTTTAGCTGACTTTTCTTTCATTTGAATAACTGTCAACTGTCATATTTAAAAAGTCATTGTTATTCAGGGTCCTTCCTGGGCACGCTGCAGCTTCACACTGTCTGAAAATCAATTTGGCCTAAACAGACTATATGGATCAACACTGTAGCAGTTGCACTGGGTGACAGAAGATCAATATTTCCTAATTTGGTTTTCAACAAAATCAGAATGCTCTTGGGCCTTTGTTCTGCACGCCTCCAGAGGAACAAGCCATGACTTGCTCGTTGCTTTGGAAGCTGGCGACACTACTGCATTGCATGTCGAGAAGAAGAAAGGACTTCACAGACTTGGTACGTATCAAAATTTGCCTCTATATTATTATTGCAAATATGAGAGACTTTCTTTTTATCCTCTCTGTTTCTCTGTTGTTTTGACCATTCTTCATAGAATCGGTTGTCCAGCTGAAATGTTTCAGAGAAGCAAGGGAGCTGTCGCGGGCCTCGGCCTAGACTAGGCGTTGTTGACATTGCTCGTCCTTGCACAAACAAAATATGCTGAGTACTACAATCGGCAGGGGGTGAATAAAGGAACAATGTTCAAAATTGAGACGAAGAATCTAAAGAAATGGTTAGGTTAGGCCATATAAAATCTATGTTTACATAAAAACCTTATTCAATTTCTGTTGCAGAGAAGAGAATTAAATTTGATTTTCAGACAGTCTAATTGTAGTGTGCTCGCAAAGGACCCTGGGTGACAATGGCTCTTCAGTGAACCTAAGACTTATTACATGATTCATCACCTTTGTTACCGCTGCAGCCACTACCGGGCGAATAAAAAGTATAGGCGTTCGACAAACTTTATAAATACGAATACACTCAAGTCCCACCTTAAAGAGACCCATTCTTTACTTCATCCTATCGTTTCCGCATTCTTCTACCGGGTGTCCCAAAAAATGTATGCAGATTTGTTCACTCCTGCGATGTGAATTTAACTTTAATCAATGGCTAATCACTCTCAAAATGCTCCTTGATAGTTAACTTGAACATAGATACCTCGTCGGTTGGTATTGGTGCTATGAGAGCAGAAATATAAATCTTGAAAGTTGAAATTCACGTGCACTTGCAAACCAGAGCTGTGGCCTTTTGGCCTAAGCAAATTCCTGAAGCACATCGAAATTAAGAACTGAGATTAATGAAACATTAAGAAACTTCCCAATGGGTGACTAGGGGGTGACTTCTAGTAAACAGAATAACGCAAGATCTAGTATAGTTCAAATTTCATCAAGGCTATCGTTGATTTATACGCTGTGCCTTAAGAAATTGCTTACGCCAAAAGCCGAAAGCCCTGGTTTGCAGGAAGAGGCAAATATGAGCTTTCAAAATTGATATCTTTGCTCTCAAAGTATCAATATCAACAAACGAGGTATCCATGTTCAAGTTAACTATCGACAAACATTTTAGAGTAATTAGACATTGATTGAAGCTAAGTTCACATCGCTATAGTCAACCAAATCCGTATCAATTTTTGCGGGACACCCGGTAGCAAAAATTCAGGGTCTGAGGGTCTGAGGTCATAATTTCAGCCAAGATAGTAACGATGTTATTTGTCAGGAAGAAGCCAAGCACCAGAGATAATATACAAGCATTGAAGAACTCACCTTCAACTCTGAATGACCTTTGTAGAAACTGTATGTTTGTGACTTGTGGAAGATCCAGAGCGTACTGTAACGTAAAATAAGTACATCAAAAACCAAAACTTTCGGAGGTTGATATTTTCGGACATTTTGTACGTCCGAAAATTTTAATGTCAGAAATTTTTTGAACTTCAAAATATCTAATTTCCTCAAGTTTTACAGCATAGAAAATTACAGCAAAAACATGTCCATAGTTTAAAGACCTAATGTGTAATGTGTTTTTAATGTTGAAAAAGCGTTTCATGATTCAGTTTTAGTTTTTTTGACGTTTGGTTACCATTTTGAATTCGCAAAATTGGCACATCCCAAGATAAAATTTTCAATCGACCTTTTCACTGCATATTCTGCAAGGTTTAATCTATCAAAAAAAAAGATCATGAAAATCGAATGAGTGCAAGCCAAGAAATTTGAATTTGAAAGTTAGTGCTATTTTGTGCCCTTACTGTGCTAAGAAAGAGGCCTAAAGTACACTTTGTATGCCTAACTTGAAATAATATTTTCTCAGCACTAAATTGTCCGATTTGAAAAATTTTTGTGTTTTGATATACCTCAGGCTAAAGTAGAAAAGTGAGTTTTGTACAATTCTGATGTTTTCATTTTTGGCATTAATTACACTAAAATGGAGATCTGGATCATAGTGCACAGGTGTTCGAAATGCGATAAGCCCGCTATTGTTACCGACGTGACGCAAAAGGAACTCTTGGACAAGCTTGGACAATGACTATGACGCCGTTTGCACAAAAGATTGACATAAACTATGTCTATGTACATAAACTATGCTTATGTGCGCATAAACATAGTTTAACATATGTAACATAAACTATGTTTATTTCATTTCATTTTTGTGCAAACGGCGTTCCATACACGATAGGTTTGGCAGGTTTGGAAGGCTTTCTGAACCTTCTGCCCCAAAAGGCAGAAGGTTTGGCAGTCTTTAGAAAGATTCTCGTTTTCACTAGCAAACTATGGTGGTAAATCCGAATCAAGATTTTTATATTTGCTTGGGAAATATATTTCCGTCTCTGCGAAGTCTACAGTTTTCAGAATTCAATAAGTTTGGAATTACCGATCAAAAACACTCTTTTAGATCAAAAACCAACCTGAAACATCGACAAAAGTCATCATATTCCATCCACAATGCGTCGACTCTTTCTTTCTTCTCACTTTCTTTAATTTCCTCGTCTATTTTCTCAGCCTCGATGTCAATTTCACAAACCTCCAATCCTTCATGTTCAGTGACTTCCACTTCTGGAATAACATCGATTGGGTTCTCTTTTAAGTTTTCTTTTGACGATCTGTTCGGCAGTTTCTGTTCTTTGCCATCTTTGTCAACTATAGGTAAAACAAAGGTCACAAGTAGATCTGGCATACTAGCCTTGCATGCAGCCTCTTCTGTCACTGCGGGGTGGAGAGGAGGAGGAAAGAGCGGAAATCTCCCCAAAGCGGAAATCTCCCCCAGTAGAAATCTCTTCTGGGGGAGATTTCCGCTCTTTCCTCTTCCTCTCCACCCCGCAGTGACAGTAGAGGCTGCACGCAGGCTACTGGCATACCGGTCACAAGTAGAGGGCTATTCCTCGATATATCGAAGAATGAAATCCTGATCACAGAAACCAAATTTCATTCCAGTGTACCATGATCTTTGATTGATCAATACGATGATAACCACTAATCATAGTCACAATCAATATCTCTGTCAGAATAATCACAAATCAGACCAATCATGAAAAAGAGGACAAATCAAATGAATCAAGCAGAGATGATCTTTTTGAGAATCATATGCTCTCGGGTGGACGAATAGCATGTGCGGTATGTAATAGGAAAGAAAATGAGAGATTGAGAGAATCTTAGGGTGAACAGGGTTGACAGGGTCGACGGGTGGACGAGTTGCACGTGGTAGTACGTCAAAGGAAAGAAAACGAGAGATTGAGAGAATTTAAGGGTGGACAGACAAGGTGGACGGGTGGACGAATTGCACGTGGTACGTCATAAGAAAGAAAACGAGAGATTCTGGCACACACACACAAGAGGTCACAAGTAGATGTAGGCCTTAAATAGCTGTAATTTTAGCCATTGTTTTTGTTTAGCCTACTTCATAAGGTGAAAAAAAATAAAGAAAAAAAACGGCACACACAAAAAGTGAACCAACAAATCTGTTTTAGAGAATAGAGTAATCGATTTTACAGAATAGAGTAATTTATGTCGCTGAATGACCAGGCAGTTATAAAACCCGTCGAAATTCATTACACATTTTTTTACCCCTGCCAATTTTTTTTTACTCTTATCGATATCAGAAATTTTAGAAAATAATGATTTAGAGAAACAGGCAGTTATAAAACCCGTCGAAATTCTTCGCAGCTTCAGAGCTATGATATAGTAATAGTGTTAATTCCAAAAATTTCGCGTGTTTTCGAACTCACAAAAGTTTCTTCCCGTAGAAAGATTACACCCCCTGGGTGAGTAAAACATCTTTAAACGTGTGACACGCTGTGGAATAAAATTTATGTAGCCGATATTCAAAAGTAAGATATCAATCTGTCAGACAAGAAAATTTTGTTTGGTAAAATCACTCATCTTTAAAAGATGAAAATTAGAAAAATTCCTGAAAGAGGTTTTTATGGAAATCGAGAATTCCACCTTCCATTCTGGTCCATGATTTACTATTGAAATCAAAATACTATTTCTGAAACTGACTATTGAACTGAATTTATATTTCAATGCCAAATAAATCATGGGCCAGAATGGAATGTGGAATTATCGATTCCCATACAAACCCTTCACAAGCATTTTTCTAATTTTTGGGTCTTAAAGACGAGTGACTTTAACAAACAAAATTTTCTCACTCTAACCCTAACCCTTGTCTGGTAGATTAACATCTTAGTTTTGAATATCGGCCATATAATTTTTATTCCATAGCCCGCCAAACGTGAAAATATTTTTGATTCATCCGGCAGATAGGTGACAATAGAGAAATGAAGATAAGCTTTTAGCAGTTGCTTTTGATCACCACGAGACGGTCCTCACCCATTGTTTCCGCAGATTTATTGGTAAAATTCAAAGGGGACCAAACTAATTTCGAAGACCTTCCTCTACACAGAAACCAAACGGATGAATTACTGGCAGCCAATAATTCGTGCTTTCTTTCCTGTCATAAATTATCTACTACCAGGTGCGGATGATATAGGCCGGGACCAGCAAAAATGTTCAGTGCTTCGTAATGGGCCAAAGAAAATATTTGCCGCTTTTGAATAGGCCATAAAATTCTTTGAACAAATCTAACCAAAAGTTTTAAATATACAAGAGAAATGAAGCATCTAAATCACTTTATGCTACCAGCACGCTCAAAGATAAACCATGAAATTTTGACATGGGCCACGAAAAATATTTGCTTCTTCATAATGGGCCATGGAATTTTTCTATCTCTGTTTTTTTTTATATATATTCAATCTAAAAAATTTACATGACAGATTACTACCTACACTACTTAATCTACTTTACAACACTACGACTACGATACCAAGAGGAGCAAAATACTATGTCAACCCCGAGGCCTTAAAAAGAAGAAAAACATTGAAAAAGTACATTTATATAAACCAGACAAACAGAGTTACAAGCTAAGGCAATTTCGAGTGACGATTTGCAAGGTTTAGAGCCAAGAAAGGCAATGTAAAATCTATTATTTGGTTGCAAGCTTCCTTAAGACACATAATTGCAGAAAGAAAACAAACAAACAAACAAAAAGACAAAACAAAAACAAATTACTAAAAACAGACACATACAGAAGGGATTTGGGTGCTCTATTCAGGGATTCCAGTAACCTTCAACCAAATCGTTCCGTTTCAGAAATGTACTTAATTGTTAAATTTAAGATTAATTTGTTGGCTTCCAAGGGCAAATTTTTGTTTCCGTACAGAAGAAGTTGCAACATATAGATATCTGAACCCTCAGAATATCCATAAGCTTCGAGTACATCATTGACACCAGCGAGAAAACTGCATCTATGCTCTCTGAAAGAATCTCTGTTTATAAGGGCCATGAGATTTTTTGGAAAAAATCACATATCTTCCACCCCCCCCCCCCCGGTAGTAGATAAGTAGATACTGTATGACAGGTTCCTTATACATTAATATCGAAAAGTTTCGGACGATCAAACTTTCGGACAATTTTTTGTCCGAAAGTTTAATTGTCCGAAAGTTTTTAATTCTTTGAAAATGGAAAGAAAACATGAATTTTGCCCATGCAACTATTAACAAATGATAAAGTATCATCAGTGATCCTGCTTCCAATGTGAATTTCCATATTGCAGTTGTCAATAGCAATGTTCTTGAGTCGATGAAGGTACCTCTCGTTTTCGTCTGCAATCTTGAAAACAGCTTTTCGGATGCTCCTGATGCATCTATATGTATCTATGTAGTTTGTTTAACTTGCACATGATTAAATAACATACAAATTACACCTTGTTTTGACATGTAGGTTGGCTTTATGCAAAAAATTGTCAGTCCGAAAGTTTTTTTGTCCGAAATTCTCGAAAAAGCGTCCGAAAGTTTTTTGTCCGAAGTTGTTTTTCCGAAACTTTTCCGTCCGCAAGTTTTCGGTTTTAATGTATAACGACAGTAAGACTTTAACTACTCCACAACTACTCTTATAATTTGAACAAAAACCAACTAAATCATTACCCTGGATAAGAGTATTTTTAGTATTTGTAAAAAATTAAAGTATTTGAAAAAAATTGAAAAAATTAAAGTGTTCGAAAAAAAAATTGTTTAATGTTTTTTTATTTTTTTATTTTTATTTTTTTCTCCATATACTAAAAATACTCTGATCCAGGGTACTAAATCATGAACAAATGTAAAGACATTACCTTTTGATTCTTGTTTTTCAAATCTTGACATCTTTCTTCCTTTAACTGAAGCACTCTCAGTTTTGGCGGATGCACCGGAAAGCTTCCTTCCGCCTTTCTTTTCTGAGGATTCAAAATCCATAGTGCTACCCTTGCCAGAATGCAGTCTGTCTTTCTTTGGTAGAATCGATGATTTTGACGCAAGTGGTTTGGTGGGTGTTCCAGGTTTTTCTTTCTCTGCTTTGTCTTTATCGTTTTGATCAATAGCTATTTCACTGCTGAGGTATGGCGCTTTGACTTTGGTATTATTCTGAAAACAAATATTGAACTGTTGCATGAGAAGATTGCTTTAAACGCAAATGCCTTTATTTGAGATTCTTCTGAGAATAGTGATATTAATTTGACGCATTTTATTTCATTTTGATCTATTTCAACAGGGAAAAATACATTCAGTTGATCTGAAATGAACTGATTTTCAATGTGCCCTCCTTGAAAACATAACTAACCTAATTACAAGGATATAAATTGCAAATCAACTTGAACTTGAAGATCTTATATCAAAGAAAAGAACATTTTATAAAAAAAGAGACTTGCAAATCAAACGTATGTGCTGAACATTGATTTAGAATATGAGCCTCTTTCATCTTTCAAAAACGCTGTTAGCCTAGTTTTTAAAGTAGCAAGCGAAGGCGTCATAACTCAACTGGTTCCAAACATTAACTCCTTTATACAAAAAGCCCCGTTGCCCATTTGAGGTCTTAAGCAGTGGAATCCTAAAGTCAGTACTGGAATTACGTAAGGTTCGATCGCAAGAATCGGACAATTTGTGAAGATTGACTGCTGCATATAGGGAGGTGCAAGCCCATTCAAGGATTTATATACTGTAGAACCTGTCTCGAAATCAATTATTTCTCTGACTGTTAACGATGCTTTATCGAACTGACTGTTTGTAACATCACGAGCTGCCCAGTTTCGTAGCTTTTGCAATTTTCTTAGAATGGTATCTCCCGCACACCCCCAAACAGAACAACAATATCTAAAATTCAGGTCTACTATACTGAAATGCAGCCTTTGGATGGTTTCCAACGAAAATATTTCTCAGAAGACTTGAGCATTCCTATTCCTCATAAAATGTTGCCATCTTGAAGCACAATCTACCTTCCTTGATCAATGATATCCAGCATGGGCACATCAATGGAACCATTCATCGCTTTAGGTTTCCTTCATTAAGGCATCACCTCAAGTGCTTCTCGGCCTGAACTGTTTTTGACAAAATCTGTTTGTACCTTTTTAAGATAAAGAAGGTTTTGTTTTGCTCTTACAGTATGCTGCATCTGAATCAGACCATATTTACTAAAACATTAATTAAATGATGAATAATTCCATTGCTTCATCCAAACAGCATACAGTAAAAACCCGCATATAAGAACATTAAAGTTTTAAATCACCCTGTTTAGGTTCTTATGCATATGATACTATTCTTGAAAACAGGATGCAAGGTTCTTAAATAGGTTCTTACCAAAAGAATTAATAACAGATCTTCGGGAATTTAGGCCAAATGTAAGAAAACAATGTTTTCACGTACTCACGATCATGACACAATTTTATAAAGAACAACTTCATCTACCTAGCCTTATCTGTATCAAATCCATTCATACAAGGAATTGTTTACATATGCTTTGTATCTGCTTAAATATTTGGCTGAATTTCTTGAGACATTTTATCACATATTACCAACCAGTAGTTTACATTTAACTTTTTTAAGATAAGAAACTTCCTTGAATTTCAGGATGAAGTGGTTCTTCTGTAATGGGGTGAAATTAGATCATTTTAGGCCTTAGGTTCTTATAAGTAGGTGGTTCTTATATGCGGATTTTTACTGTATCGATGAAAAGAAGCTAGATTGTACTACCAAATAGTGTGCATTACATCTGTTCTCATCCTATTTTTTTGAAAATCTTCAACCATAGTTGGGTTACGTTTTTTTAACAACCCGTATCCTTAGCGTTTTCGAGTAAAAACCCTGGCAAAGTGATCCAGAATGAAAAAAATTATGGAATAAATGTCGAAAAATGAAGAATTTCAATATCAGTCAAGTTTCAGTTTATTTGATAGAGAAATGATTCAAAAAATTTATTGACAATATTTCACATACCACAGTTGATGCTTCAATAGATTTAGATAACTTCTCCAAATTTTCTGCAGTAAGATTGAAATTCACGTCTCTGTTCCCCTGAGGAGTTTCTCTTTCTTCCCCATTTTCCCCTTCCATTTCTTGTGAATTTTCTTCTTCAGTCAAACTACCCATCGACGTTTCAGGCTTGTACTTCTTCCAGCGAACTGGCGTCCTGCAGTAAAAGGACAGAGTCAATTAATCTCTGAAAAGTTAATGAAAATCGTTCCGCAATCCCAGCTGGTTACCATTTACCATGCTCTCGTGGAGAGGGACTTACGATAAGCAAACGTCATAAGGGGGTCTCTCTCCAACACAAAAGTAGAAGCCCTTCAACGTCTTCAAAACAGAGCACATTCTATCATATCAAAGATCAGTGGTCTAGTGACTGGTTGACTGCAGAACAACTAATAAAATTTGACCGATCGGTGATGACCTATAAGATGATGAATAAGATTTGCCCTGAAAGCCTTTGGGATAGATATCAAACAAGAAACACGCACTCAAATTATAGAACAAGAAACTGCACGAATATTCCGAGATATAATCTTGAGTACTCAAAGAAAAGCTTTCACTATTCGGGTCTGAAAGCTTGGAACGAAATCCCCACTACCATCAGGGAGCTCTCTACTTTACAAAAATTTAAAAAACACCTCAAAATACATTTGAGGAGCTGAATTCAACTCAAACACGACTCCCTGGAAGATCAGCCCCACCCTAGAACTATGAATTTTTATGTATATATTTTCTTGCAGGTTTATAAGTTTTGTTTGCTGAAGGGATTTTTTCGTGTATAAATAATGTATAATAAATGAATGAATAGACAAATGAATAAAGACTTTGTAACGCAATAGCATCAGCTGATTTTGATTGACAATTCAATTGAAAGAGATTAGCGATTGCAGACAAAGGGAATTCTCTCAACCATTAATTCAAAACAAACAAAACAAAGCCGCAAAGGTTGCTCTGAAAATAGTAGGGCAAACTATCGCCTTGTGCACGCGAAAGGTGGTTTTTAAGACAGGTAATGAGTAGTGTCGCTCTTATAAGAAACAACTTTTTCAATTTCAGGTCTGATGCGTTTCTTATACAATAAGATAAACTTGCAAATCAGGGTAAAGTTTCTTATTATAAAAATCATATACTGTTGAACCAGACATGATCTTTATTGATGATTTAAATTTTCACTTCCACCAGTTATTTCAGGAAGAGGACATGGTGCTTTTTGCATACAAAATTCTTTTTTTCATTTGAATAGGTACAGTTCAGTACAACTAGAAAGCTGACAAATTTCAAGGTTTCAATCCATAGTTTTTAAAGCATGGGGTATTATTTTTAAAATCAGAGTCTGTGTTTCTTAAATTTGTGTTTCTTATATGCGGGACACTATTGTACATTCAGTTTATATGTAAGAAAACTGTTTTATAATGTGCCCTGCTAAAAAAAACAATAAAATCTAACCTAATTACATGGTGTATCTATGATATAAACTCTACAATAAAAACAAGGAAGAAAATCTCAATTTGAAGAGAAAAGAAAAGAAAAATTGATCAAACACTGGTTTCGATGTAATGGTTTTGATCCGGGGATATATCTATGATTTTTCAAAAAGGTCTTGAGTCTGTTTTTAAAAATCGCCAGTGACGGGGCCGTTTTAAATTTAATTTCGGAGCTCAATTGGTTCCAAACAGTCACTCCGCGATATGAAAAGCTTCGTTGCCCATTAGATGTTTTATAACAAGGGATCTCAAGGTCTGTCTCAGTACTCCGTAGGACTCGGTCCCCACAACCAGACAGTAACATGTCCTGCATGTAAGGAGGAGCTAGTCCATGGAGCAACTTTTAAACCATGGTAGCAGTTTCGAAATCAATCATTTCTTTTATATTTAGCCACCCAAGTTGAGAAATCAACGGCAGTTATGCTTTGTCAAACGGACTGTTTGTAACGATGCGAGCCGCTCGATTCTGTATCTTTTGGAGCTTTTGTAGGACTGTATCGCCAGCGCAACCCCAGACCGAGCAACAGTATCTGATATGTGGTTCTCCTATGCCTAAATACATTTTCTGGACAGTCTCTAAAGACAGAAATTTCTTGGAATACTTCAGCATTCCTACTCCTCGTGAAATATGCGAGGATTGCAATGCTTCCTGCTCAGCTTCTGAATCAAATAAGATCTTTAGATTTATCCTTCTACCTTCGTCATAAATCAGTAACTTCTTCAAAAACCCACCTTTTGCGTGCACAAGGTGGCAATTTGCCCTGCTGGTTTCAGCGCAACCTTTGCAGCTTTGTTTAGAATTATTGGTTGAGTGAATTTCCTTTGTCTGCTATCGCTAATCGCTTTGAATTCAGGCGTCAATCAAAAGGAACTGAAGCTATTGTATTACGAAATCTTCTGTCCTTGCTATTTCTAACACGTCTTCTAGTGTGAACCAAGCTTAAAGACACTGTCGTGGCGCTGATTGGATGAATGAGACAATACGAAAGAATAGAATTAGGCAGGCTTCAGTAATTTCGCTGTACATTGAAATTCGTGAAGGTGATAACGATCTGACTTGCTTTATTCTCGAAACAAAGTGGGAACAAAGTATGATCCAAGAGCATAAAGTCTTGGTAATTATTGAATTATGTCCTCTTTTCGTGAGAGAAATTTGATAAAAACACAATAATGAACAAAACTGTAACTTACGTAACTCTGCTGACGGGAATTGGACTGACACTATAATTGATAAATGGTGACGTAAGTTCAACGAACATCGGTGGTTTGGGAGGCTCTTTATGCAAAGGAGGCTCGACAATTTGCGTCTTCTTCTTCTGGCGAATCAGCCTCCATCTGGGGATTGGAATAGGAGTTGGAGGGGGGATGAGAGGACAATTCCGTGCCATTGTGATATGCACTGGGTGGGGATGGTTGTGAGATAGACCTGACTGTCGAAGTTTCTCTGAAGCATCAGCCTGAAAGAGAAAACATTTGACATTGTCATTCTGATTTGATCTCTATGAAACAACTGCTCAAGACCCCGTTTACACGATTCCGGTAGAGCTTGAAAACGGCATAATAAAAAAGTGTCGTTTTGGACTCCAGTCTATATGATATAGGTAGAATTCCAAATTCTGCCGGCAGAAGTTTGTGTCGGTTAGCAAAACGGGATTAATGTTGATATGAGCTTAATATGGGCTTAATAGAGCTACCGTTTTCAAATTCTCCTGGCATCATGAAGACTTAAGAGAGTAAGAGTAATGTCTCTTCAGGTCAATGTTGATGAGCTCGCTTTGCAGGAAACAAAAACATTGCCACTGGAAGTTAGGCCGTTGCAAATTTGAATCAAGGAGCTGAGCTGGCGTAGCTGCTGCTAGCAGGGAAAAGCAGACGAAAACAACGCTAAAGACACAGGTATAATTTGTGTATACATTCTACTAAACATTAAACGAGAGGAGACATCTTGTTTTACCTCATCCATGATTTGATCATAAATCGTCAAAGTCGGCCTAAAGAGCGATTTATCATGGCCTGTCAAGAGTGGATATTTTTTGGTGCACCAGGCAAACAGGCTTTAAGGGGCTGTACAACCCGTCCTCTTTGCGTGGCTCTGCGTGTCAAATCCTCGAATGTGTTTAGGCTAAACACAACATAGCTAATGGCAATTTTGCACAGATGATACTAATCCACCAAAAAATCTGCGACAATCTTGGTGATCGAAGCTTTGGTGGAGCATTTGTTCTATTTTTCTAACGCCGAATATTTGAAAGTTTAAATGGATATCAAAAGTTCCATCACATTTCATAGACATAGACAAGAAAACACAGCAATGAAATTTCTGTAGAAGCTGTGATGAAGCTGGCCGCCATTAAAAACCCAAGGCTTTAGTCATGTGCGCGGGTTGTCCCGTACTTTCCGATTGTTTACACAAATCTTGTATGGCCCCTGTAAGAAATGAGACCAAAGAAATTTTGATCAGTAAAAAGGTGAAATTACCATTTCTCGAAGTGTTGAAATCCGCAATGGTGTTGTAGGTGGAGGCGTATAACTTGCAAATAGCACAAACTCTGGCTCTGTATTAAGACGTTCTTGTGTAAGGCTTGCTAGGCCGGCTGGAAAAAAGAAGCAAGTTTCCGTTATTGTTCTGAATTATCATTTATTTTTGACGAGTACCGGCTTGACAAAAAGAACTTCACTTGTTTGAAAATTAGTTACCGTAAAAGTTCTACTAAGCCTATTTAATTTCGGACACTCCAGAGGAGGACTTAAGAGAGAGGGGGCTTATTCACAAAATCAAATGACAAGGATATATATGATAGCTTTTAAGTTCTTTGACACCATATTTTGCGGATTCAACATACAATTTTACACAGTTTTATCTCAAACAATATAAAAATTAACATGCACATTTATTTAGCTCAATAAATGGAAAATCTTTGGTAACTTCTGGAATTTGATATAAGTGGGGGGGGGGCTTATTACAGATGGGGGCTTATTCACAAAATCAAATGACAAGATATAAATGATAGCTTTTAGTTCTTTGACATCACATTTTGCGAATTCAACGTGCAACTTTATACAGTTTTATCTCAAACCATATCAAAATTAACATGCAAACTTATTTAGCTCAATAAATGGAGAATCTTTGGTAACTTTTGGAATTCGATAAAAGTGGGCGGATCGTAATAGAGAGGGGGGCTTAAGAGAGGGGGGCTTAAGAGAGGGGAGCTTAATAGAGCTTTTAAGGTATGTGGAGAATACTTGAAGCATTGGAATCAATCAAAGTTTGGTTGATAGCCAAAAGGCTGAGGTATCATTCATGATTTTCCTCCTATCTTTCTGAGCATTAGAAATAAAGGTAAATTTGAATTGAATCCTTTTTCTTCAAAATGAGTGAAAAGGGGGCAAATGATCCCCTCACTTAGAGCAACATGCAAATACTTTTAATTTCCCTAAACGCTTAAAAGAGCAGTCTTCTACAAAAACATCTGATCATATTCCTTATTTCTTTTATGAAAAATTGATTTAAGAGGAATGAAACGTGTTTGAGTGAGGAGGTTGCTCTTACTCCTATTGTTTTATGTGCCAGACGTCGGCGGGCATTTTCAACTCAACAAGAATATCATGTCATAACACCAAACAGCAATCCCTCTCCCTTAATGTGTCTATGTTTGCGTTCGTTTTGTTTTTGTTTTTATATCTAGCATAGTTGAATTGTAAGTGCCAGCTATAGTGGGGACCAGATGAGCCAGTGTCCTTCGCCGCTGTGAATGGTACATAGAAATGTATCTTCTTTGTAAAGATCAATAAATTGAAAAAATAGAAAAAAGATTGCTTATGATCTTTATCAAGGGTTTCAGGCCTCTTTTCATGCATTTCAAAGTTGCAGATTCGTTGAATAGAAACTTTATCTATATTTCCAATGCTCAGAAAAATAAAAAAAAACATAAGCAAATATCTTCAACCATGTGAACATCTTCTTGGTCCACTAGGCACATGAAAATGGGGCAGAAACAGTTTCAAAGAACAAAATAGTCAGAGCTGTTGCTCGAGTGTTTGTCTTCCTGACAAGTGCAACCGGACTATTCTTGATTCAAGGGGCTCCACCTCCAAATTTCGGTCGAAAAGATTATTTTTGAATTTTTTTGATGGGCAATATCACACAGTCGCTTACATGTTTTTTCGAAAATGAAAGCATCACTTTGAAAAGAAATCTTTATACTTCACAGAGGAAAAAGCCAAACATTCATATATCTTCTACGATTGCTTGGATATGAGTGGATTTTCAACGAGTATTTTTTGTTGGCTTGGGTGAAGCCACGAAACAAATTGCAGAAAATCATGGAGAACAATGGACACGTGAGGTGATTACAGATTTGTTTACCGTTTGGCGACGGAGCCCCTTTAATATGCACAAGGGTGTACACAAGCAGTTTTCAAAAATTTGATGTTTATGCTACAAATAAATAAATAAATAAATAAATAATTAAATACCTTTATCCTTAGACTTGTCTTGTTTGTCTTGACCTCTTTGTTTATCACCCTTTCCTTTTTCACCTTTTTCCTTGCCTCCAGATTCTTTAGTTTCCTTATCCTCCTTCTTTCCTTTGCTTTCTTTCCCTTCCTTAGTTTCCTTTGTATCCGATGGTCGAGGAGTTTCTTCTTTCTTCAATTCCTCATCTGTTGATAATTTGCTATCTTTTTCAGTCAATTTGATTTTACTATCATTGCTAGGAATACGTACTGGCAATTTCCAATTCGGTAATATTTCAAGCAATAGTTTCCATATTTCGCTAGTATGTCCATATCTAAGTGGGATTGGCTCTGGAAGCCAGCTAGTTAAACAGTGGATCATGTTGCAGTCACCCATTTCACTGAAACTATTTCCACCAGCATAGCTAAAACAAAGAAAGGAGACACAATATACCGGGTGAGTAAAAAAATGTTTGAAATCACCTGTTTGACAAATCTGTCTGGTGAATTATTAAAATCCCTGTTTGAAAGGACACTGCTCATACTGGGTGCGCCAAAATAAACTATGCACATTTGGCAGGCCACAATAAATCGTACGCTGGGCCGATTTTGACGATTTATGACTTAATCATTAGCAGAAAGCCTGAATTAGATGCTGGGAATTTTTCAAAATTTTTTCATTTTCAATTTTTAGAGCTAGAAGCGAGTTTCCTAACATTAAAGTTTTCGAAAACACTGAAAACGACAAAAAAACATCGATCAAGTTTTCTACAAAATCGACATGAATGAACAAAGAAAGAACTTGTTCGTGGTGATTTGCGATTTAGAAATAGACCAATTGTAATCTACTATACGAGTGTTCGCACTAAACCCCCAAATCCCACCGAAAACGTTTTCTCTTTGTTCATTCATATTAAATCTTTTAAAATTTGACCGACGTTTTTTGATCGTTTTCAACGTTTTCGAAAACGAACATTTTAAGAAACTCGCTTCTAGCTCTAAAAACTGAAAACGGAAAAATTTGCAAAAAGTCCTAGAATCTAAGTCAGGCTTTCTGCTAAAGATTAAGTCATGAATCTTCAAAATCGGTCCAGTGTACGATTTATCGTGGCCTGCCAAACGTGCATAGTTTATTTTGGCGCACCCGGTAGGATATCAAGATAACAATATTGGCAAATACATCACTTAATACCGGGTGAGTCAGAGAAAGAACCCCCGCTTGGAAGGCCACTGCTCCATAAATATCAAAGCAATAATATTGAAAAAGGTCTTGTTTTATTGCCAATATGTTCAATTAGGCTCAGTAATTTAACCGGCCTTAATCGGCCAATTCCTTCCAATAGATATGGGTGATTTTTTGCAGAAAGCTCCTTTCAAAAACCTGCAAACACGAATGAAAACAATGAGCAAATTTTCCTTCCTAAAATTGATGACACTCACATAAATTCATGTATTTTGCCCTCTTGGGGCAAATGGAATCCCCCTGAATAGGTAGGTCGTCGATACCAGGGGGAGGACTTGTTAATCCTCCCAAGAGGATAGCACTTGCTAAATCGTGCAGAAGTCATTGCTGTAAGGCTATTGTTAAGCAGAAATATTAGGGAAAATTGTTCATGATTTTGGACACGTTTTGAAGGTTTTTGAAGCGGCTTTCTCGAGAAAATCCCTCATAATTTCAGAACGGAGTTGCCGATTTCAGTCAGGTAAATTTCATAGTAGATTTGAACATTTCTACCATTAAACTATATATTTGCCGATATCATTGTCTTGATATCCAGGGTACCGTGACCTTTCAAACGGGGATTCTTTTTTCTGACTCACCCGGTAGTAAACATGTTCAGATAGATTTTGAAATTTACCTGACTGAAATTGGCCACTCCGTTCTGAAATTATGAGGGATTTCTCGAGCAAGCCCCTTCAAAAAAGGCCTAAATCACAACCAAATTTTCCTATTATTTCTGCCTTACAGCAATGACTTCAACATGTTTAGCACGTGTTATTCTCTTGGGAATAATGCTGCTTTGCTCCGAGGGATGACACATTCATTCTCCCAAATGGGTATCATTGCTCCCTCGATATCGAGATAATAATATAGGAAAGTATGTCATCTAACGGTGGACATCCTCAAATCTATTTTAAATTTTATGTAACTAAAAATCAACCACTAAGTTTGGAAATTACAGTAAATCCCCGCATATAAGAACCTACTTTGTTGACAGCCAGCCTGAAATAGGTTCTTATTTTAAAGGTACTAAGATTAATTTCAAGGTATAAAGATTCTTATTTGAAGAGTGCCTTTAGAATCTTCATCAAAGATGACCAGCCCTGTTATTTGCTATGGCAACGTTATGTACCTAATAAACAATTCTAAGCCTACAAACAGCAGGCGATAAGATTTAAATTTCAACAGCCAACTGGGATAAAAATGAACTTAATAACAAGAATCCAAAATCAACTTTGCTAACCCTGCAATAAGCACATATTTGTCATCAAACTGAAATAGGTTCTTAATTACAAGGTGCATAAGTTAGGAAAAACAGCCTCTAGGTTAGCATAGGAATCATTCGTCGTACATAGCCGATTGCTCGTGGCCCATGGTCGAAACCGCCAAAGCCTCATTTTCACGGACCAATCAGACGGCTAAAAAGCGAGGGAGACAAAAGAAACTCGTGAAGATTTTCCTAAATTTTACCTACCTTCATAAAACGCAACCAGGACAAAAAACTGCTTGAGATTTCCCGATTTTTTTTAAAGCAATCTACTCTCCAGATATTTGGGAGTACAAGTTTGGATGCCGGTTAAAATATCTCCAGTATTGGTGGAGTTATGGCCACAAACAAACCGACAAGGTACTGAACCTTGAACAATAGAGATTCTGGCCGAGAGACAATATTATTAACAATAGTGATTGTTGTAAGAACGACCCGAAAACGCCACAATCTGTGTTTTCAATTGTTCTTGTTATTGTCTTTCGCTAAATTTCCTTTTATTGAAGACTCAATGCCCCTACGGTTTCTATGTGAATTGAAAAAGTCTACAAAGGCTTGTTCGCGCATTTCAAGTCATGTTGCAATACTCTAGGGAAGTTTCTGTATTGTACTACTTTTTACATTCATGGCAAAAGTTTGCTCGTTGCGAAATAACTTATAAAATTCAAAAGAGGTTCTATCAAGAGGCTTTATCACCTGACTTGAAGTGGCGTAAACAGGTCTCGACAAGCCTTCGCCGATTTTGTCTATTGGAGAGGCAATAACTCCGCCAATCCTGAAGATATTTTAACCGGCATCCAAACTTTTACTCCCAAACATCTGGAGAGTAGATTGCTTTAAAAAAATTCGGGAAATCTCAAGCAGTTTTTTGTCCTGGTTGCGTTTATGAAGGTAGGTAAAATTTAGGAAAATCTTCACGGGTTTCTTTTGTCTTCTTCGCTTTTTAGCCGTCTGATTGGTCCGTGAAAAGGCTTTGGCGGTTTCGACCATGGGCCACGAGCAATCGGCTACGTACGACGAATGATTCCTATGCTCTCTAGGTTCTTATTCTTGTAGGTTCTTATATGCGGGGATTTACTGTAAGGAGAATGTTCTCGAGAAAGTTTCAAAATAGGCCTAAAATTATGATCAGATTTTCCATATATCTCTGCCTTACATCAATGACTTTTGGTACCTACTTGGGGCGATAAAATCATTCGGAATATTATTTGATCCTCTAAGAGATGGCATTTTCATCCTCCATGACGGATAACACGTGCTAAAGAGTATCCAAGTCATGGCTGTAAGGCAGAAATACAACGAAAATTTGGTCGTGATATTGTGCCACTTTTTAAGATTTCTTGAAGGGACTTTCTCGAGAAACTCCTTCATAATTTCGGAACAGAGTGGACGATTTCAGTCAGGTAAATTCTAAAATTTATTTGAACATGTCCTGTATTGAATTATTCATCTGCCAACATTATTGCCTTGCTGACCAAGGAGCCGCGGTCTTTCAAACTGGGATTGTAAATTATCCCATAGATTCATAAAATTTAATCTCCTTTGTTTCAATGAAGCTTTAACTTAATTTTGGAGATTTTTTTCGTGCTTCTGAATGCATTTGTCTTCTTTCAAGAATGACTAATCAACCAAAAATTGCTTCCTTAATTTTTCCTAAAACAGCCAAAACCGCGCTGTAGGATCTGATATGGATTATAAAACAAACAGTTCTTCTTCATGCCTTCCTAGCCAGAAACACCTGGACCAAGAAAATAGTCCTTTGCAATTCTAAGATTTCAAGAAATGACAAAAGAACTACTTGTCACGAGCCGAAAAGCATGCGTACTTCCAGTCCCTAGAAAATAGAATTTGGAAGTGCTTTAGCATCGGTGTTTTCGATGAGATAGCTAAGATAATCTACCTGGTCGTCTCAACATACAGTGAGATCATGAGTCGTTGTTGTAGCGGTGTATCATTTCAGGCAAATAGCGAAATGACGACGATATAATAAGTCTGTAGAAGAAGTACTTACTCAAGTGAAGCGATTTTAACAAGAGCCTTGCTCAACAAGATAGGCCAAAGTTCATTTTCTTTATTAGTTCTTGGTAGAAGTATATTACCATTCTCATCACAAGGAATAAAATCGTCAATTGTAATCTTTCTCCAGCAGCCCTGGTAAAGAAACAATAACAATGAATCAGGTGGCTCTTCTACCGGGTGACCCAGAAAAAAGTGACCCAACGCAATCTGTCATAGAAAAAAAAGTAAATGGCAGATTGAAATATTTCAAACGTTGTTCTGTCCCTAAAAGACTAGCCTACATTATAAGTATTTTTCGCAATTTTTTGGGCCCGGGAAAGTTCCCGAATTAAGGATTTTGAGGAAAAGGGCAGGCTTGAAATTCTCAAAAAGTCGTCAAAAACAGGCGATCGATTTGAAGGCATTTCAGATCTTCAAAACAACGAGGAGCATGTTTCATTCTGCCTGAGAATATTCTTAAGTACCTAGGGACTATAAAATTGCTCTGAAGACTTCCAACTGGGTTACCTATTCCCAGGTTGAAATTAAACACGCTCCTCGTTGTTTTGAAGATTTGAAATGGCTGTAAATCGATCCCCTGTTTTTGACGACTTTTTGAGGATTTCAGGCATGCTCTTTTCCTCAAAATCTTTAATTTTGGAAATTTACCATGCCGAAGAAAATTTCGAAAAATACTCATAGCATAAGCTAGTCTTTTAGCGACAGAACATCGTCTGAAGCATTTCAATCGGCCACTTACTTCATTTTCTGTAACAGATTGCGTTGGGTCACTTTTTTCTGGGTCACCCGGTATACCTGGTATTTGGTTTGACCCAACGAAGAATAAGGTTCCAAATCTTTAACTCGGCGTAAAAAGATGGGTGTAAAATTCTATGACCTATTTCTCCTGTTTCAATGGCTTGAAAGAAACTTTAGATACTTATCTATAATTCTACCATTGGACTTTCCAGAAATTTGAAAATTTTTCGAAATTACAGCGTATCTTACAATTCAACTCATTTCAGGATGTGACATCATCAAATTTCTAAATCATAAACCAGATAAGTGACAGGCTTTTGCTTGATACCATATTGTAGGCATTCATAAACTATGGTTTTCTTCGAAATTATTTCATGTTGCGTCAAACAGTGTAGAAGTTACGATGGTTGTAAGTTTTTTTGAAAATTTTTCTTGAATTCTTGAAAAAGAAGAAAAACACTCTAATTCTGAAAATATTGAGGATTTCAGAAAAGTCCAACAGTAGAATTAATTAGAATTAGCTAAAGTTTCTTTGAAGTCATTCAATTCAAAGAAATAGGTCACTCGATTTTACACCAGCCTTTTTAAAGATTTGGAACCTATGCTACCCAGCAAATTCATTTCAGGCTGGAAATGGGCTAACTAAGTCAAACGTTTTCAGGACAAGTTTACAGTCAATAGGTACCTAAAATATTCCCAGGCTGCAATGAAACACTCTTTCTACTGTTTTGAAGATCTGAAATGGCGGTAAATCGACCCCCTGCTTTCGACGACTTTTTGATGATTTCAGGCATATCCTTTTCCTCGAAATCCTTATTCGAGAAACTTAATGTGCCTAAAAAATTGCATAAAATACTCAAATGTATGCTAGTTTTTTAGCGACAGAACAACGTTTGAAATATTTCAATCTGGCCCTTACTTTTTTTTCTATAACAGATTGCGTTGGGTCACTTTTTTCTGGGTTACCTGGTACTCTTTTAGCGACAGAACAACACTTGCAGAATTTCAATCGGCCACTTATTCTTTTTTCTATAACAGACTGTGTTGGGTCATTTCTTTCTGGGTCACCCGGTATAATTTTACACCCACCTTTGTACACCGATTTAAAGATTTGCAACCAAAGCTGCCTAGACGCAGCCGTGTTTGCAATGAAAGAGCTAGTAGTGAATTTTTTAAAATGTTTGTTTTCGAAAACACTGAAATTGATCAAAAAACGTCGATCAAATTTTCTAAAGAATCGACATTAATGGACAAAGAGAAGACTTGTTCGTGGTGATTTGGGATTTAGAAATAGATTAATTGTAATCTGCTGTACGAGAGTTCGTACTATTCTG
This sequence comes from Aurelia coerulea, assembly GCA_039566865.1. NCBI lineage: Eukaryota > Metazoa > Cnidaria > Scyphozoa > Semaeostomeae > Ulmaridae > Aurelia > Aurelia coerulea. Next base: position 21,337,528 of record CM076953.1, on the reverse strand, counting down.
GGAGAAATGTAGCATTATTTTCAAGGATATAAAGAAATGTTTTTCCTTTTGCAATTTCATTGAATTTATGATTTGATACAGGTTGCATTCCTGTGTCAAGGGGTTTAAAAAGACAAGAAGGGAAGCGTCATGGGGCCAGGAAGGATGGAGTCTTGTTGAGGTTTTGATTTTGTGACGGCTTGGGGCAGCATTTCATTGTAACTACTACAGAATTTCGTAACAGGCAAATCGTTGAAATAACGCTCGTGCAGAAGTCTACATTGATCAATTTATAAACCCCCAAATCACCCTGGAAACGTTTTGTCTTTGTCCATTCATGTTGAGTCTTTAGAAAATTTGATCGATGTTTTTAGTCGTTTTCAGTGTTTTCGAAAAAGAAAATTTTAAGAAACTCGCTTCCAGCTCTAAAACTTGAGAACGGAAAAATTTGCAACAAATCCTAGAATCTAATTCAGGCTTTCTGCTCAAGATTAAATCATAAATCTTCAAAATCGGTCCAGTGTACCATTTACTGTGGCCTGCCAAAAGTGCATATTTAATTTTGGCGCACCCAGTAGAAGAATAAAAATGGTCTTACCATCCAGAATATCTTCAGGCAGTATTTCCCGCCAGAATTATAAAGCGGTACAGAAGTATGGCGACTGCTTAGATCTTTAGGCCATATGTGATGCCATGGTTTCCAACACGATAACTCATCACCAAAAATCTCGCTTTCCTTTTTCATTTTATCCATTTTTGATTCTTTTGTTTCCTTTTCTTTAGATGGTTTGGATTTGAGTAAATTGTGAGTTGAATCTCCTTCATGCTGTGTGTTGGAGATTTTCCATAATTCTGATATTGAACTGATTATCCATCTCATAAGCTACAAGAAAAAGAGAAAAAAACACTGGTCATATTCCTTTCCGTTATTTGAAATTCCAAAACTAACAGGTAGTCTTCTTTGTGACGCTTTGCTTTGCATTACCAAAGATCTCCTCTTACAACAAATTGGGCCCTACTTTTGCAGATCATCATAATCATCATCACCATTGTTGTTTATACGCAATATCTCTCCAGCTAGCTGAAAACCTAATACAAGTTGTTTAAGACCCTGTTTACACTATGCCAGTACGAAATGAATACGGCATGAAACTGTGCCGTATTGGTTTTTCTGTTGAAACGGAATCACCGTTTACACTATACCGGCATAAAATGAATACGATAGGTTTTGACCATGCGCAGAGCGAGGATTAGTCAAGGCGCATGCTCTCAGTTGCCAGATTATCGCATCGATGTGAATCCGACATAAAATGATGCATATTCGCCGTTTACACTTATGCCGGTTGAGCAACGAAGCCCGTTAGCATGTCGTATTCATTTCGTGCCGTATTCAAGTAAAAGCTATGTCAGCATAGTGTAAACGGGAGGTCAATATGGCACATTATCATGCCGCATTCATTTCGTACCGGCATAGTGTAAAAGGGGTCTAAATTGTAAAGAAAATAATGCCTATGATAAAAAAATGGGCTGTCCTTCCAGAGGGTTGCGTTTCAATGTGTTTGTTTTGGCGTTTTCAACTCGTCAAGTGCGCTTTTAGTTCTGTTTAGAAGCGCTCGAGTGTTTGAACTTCTCTAGCATAGGTTCCAAATCTTTATTTTGGCGCAAAAAGGTGGGTGTAAAATTCAATGACCTATTTCTTCTGATTGAATGGCTTGAAAGAAACTTTAGATACTTATCTACAATTTTACCGTTGGATTTTTTAGAAATTTTAAATATTTTTGGAAATCATAGCGAATCTTACATTGCAGTTCATGTTAGGATGTGACGTCATCAAATTTCTAAATCATAAACCAGATTGGTGACAGGCTTTTGCTTGATACCATATTGTAGGCATTCAAAAACTACGCGTTTCTTCGAAATTATTTCATGTTACGTCAAACAGTTTAGAAATTACGATGTTTTTAAGTTTTTTTGAACATTTGTCTTGAATTCTTGAAAAAGAAGAAAAACACTCTAATTCTGAAAATATTGAAGATTTCAGAAAATTCCAACGGTAGAATTGTAGAGAATTAGATAAAGTTTCTTTGAAGTCATTCAATTCAAAGAAAAAGGTCACTCAATTGTACACCAACATTTTTAAAGATTTGGAACCTATGCTGATTTCTCTAATATTAGCTGGGATATAGTCCCAAGCCTATGGCAAGCGTTGTAGTCCCAAGTCCCAAGGTAGAAAATTAAAATCTTTTAGATACGTTAAACAAGAATCAAAGAACTGGAATATCAATCTCTTGGTATCAACATTATTTTATTTTCAAAATGGAAAATTCAGCGTCACAAGATGACATCTTCTTTTTGTGATATCGGGTGACCAAACAATATGAACCAAGGAAACTTTTTTATATACACAGAAATAATACAGCAAAGGGAATGTTCAAAGTTTTGGTAAGTTAAACTGACGAAAATCATAATTCAATGAAAGCAGACAATTTTTTTCATTAATTTGTTTTAAGTGGGCTGGAAAGATGTCTATAGCTATTTAAGGCAAATTCAAGCCCACTATGCATACCACATCCAGGCATGGGACCCTTAGTTTAACATCTCTTCTGAAGGGCAACTAGGTGAGTTGCGAGGTCAGGCGTCCAAGAGGTCACCCATCTGGAGTTGACTTGTACAAAAATACAAGGCTAAACTTGGCCTAGTACAGGCCAAGTTTTAGCCTTGCAGAGGGGATTATAACCTTGTTATGACCATGTACTAACCTTGCAAGAAAATTACAAGGCTATCAGTAAGATTCCAAGCTGCAACCAGTCTAACACAAGGTTTCCACAAGGCTTCTACAAGGCTAATTAGCATTTTTCAAGCCATTTACAAGGTTACAGCAAGGCTATTATAACAAGGTTACAAGGCCATAAGTACAAGGCTTGTACATGGCTATTACATGGCCTTGTATTTTCGTACAGGGACCTCACTCGACCGAGCTTAATTTCAGTCACCTAACAGAAACTGTATAAGCCACTCGGCCACTCCCCTCTGATCGATTTGAGGAGTATGAGATTTGAGAACTTGGCCTTACCTCACTGTCGGTGACAGCTTCATGTGTGCATGACAGGAGATCAATCTCTTTACTTTTCAGAGTCTCTGATTCAACAACAACAGGAACCTACAGGATGGTAAGAAGAAAGCAATTATCAGATAGAACGACATTTTTGTTTCGATGATAGTTTTGTTTCTACCTAGCATCCAAAGGTAGATTTTTGGAATACTGAGAAGCTAACCTTATCAAAGTAGTAGTGTCCTAGTCTTTTATCTTGCTATAACCTGTCGTTCAGGAGTGCAAAAAGCTGGAATAGCCTTTGAACTAAGATTAAACAGCCATCTTCGGTTAATGCCTTCAAGAGCCATATTTAGCCTAGACTGGTGTGTAGATAATATATTTTAGATATCTTGTAAATTGATTTGAGCACTGTATATTCTAATAGATACGCATAAAGAAGTGGAAGGGCGATAAATGCAACTGTCGTTTATGCAAAAAGTTCGTAGCGCATGTTGGGTTCTTGAATTGACCTCGTTTCATTTACAATGAAAACTCGCCTGTAAATATTGTATCATACTTATTGTATCATATGGTATCATTATTGTACTTATTGTATCATATGTACATATATACCGTTTATTGTTATATATAGTGAACGATGAGAAAGAAGAGAGACAACATCTTCAGAGAGCAGGCATCGACTTGATCTTTTGCGCTATTCATTTTCTATTCAGTCATCTGCTAACTAGTTTCGGCCAACAGGCCATCATCAGAGCAACCGTTTATTGTTAAATTTACTAATTACGACTATTTTACTTCGTATTTGATAATAATTTTACTTTTGTTTAGTAGGTAGGCATCAATTAGCTGTAAAATAGCTATTTTTAAACACCTACTGGTAGTTTTAAACACCTACTACTACACCTACTACTACTACTACTGGTTTTAAACACCTATTTATGGTCATAAAGAAAGTAATAATAATAATAATTAATTAGACTTTCCACGTACTGTAATTAGGTGGTTTCTTTTCTTTGTGTTATATTACTATTTTGTTGGGGATACATGGTACTCCCCGTATTGTTTTTCAGCCTTGTTTTTTGGTCAACTTGACAGCCAATCAGCACGGGGACTATGAACGCATGCGCTGTGGACATAATTCAATCATTCAAATATCTGCAGCCGTTGCGAAGAAAGTTGCAGTGACAACAAGCAGTCGGGGAAGATTCGCAGCTCGATGTGCAGGAAACTTTGCTTATATTTTATCAATTTTTAACTGCAGTTATGTTTGATATATGCCCACAAGAAACTGCAAACAAAGATTTCATGATGGACCTTTCTGGAAGCTTGGCACAGAAGTAAATGTTGAACGGTTTTGGTCTTGCGTTGATAAATTGGCCTAGGCAAAACAAGATAGCGCTCCGTGTATGGAAAGCCCCGTTAAATTTCAAGGAGGCCATTTGAAGCAAACCAAGCAAAGTTAAGTTGGCATATGAATATCATTTCTTAACCAGATAAATACATGCCAAACTTCCATGAAACGCTATCGCAAGCGATTCTGATTAAAAACCTTTCACCCATTGTTCTCTCGTCTAAAATTGATTTTTCTGTGGCGGATGTGGTTTCGTTTCAGGCCCCAGTTACACGATACCGGATTCATCACACACCGGATTACTTTTCGCATCGGATAGGGGGGTGCAGTTACACGACACCGAGGCAATCAGGTGTCACTCCACTCCGTTTTCGCGGAGTGAAACCACTCCGCTCTGGAGGTGAGGTGAAAATGAATCCGATGCACTCCGCTCCGCATACCATCTCGTGTAACTGCACCAATCCGGTGTGACCCCACTCCGTTTGCTCGTGTAACTGCACCAATCCGATGTGACCCCATTCCATTTGGGCTTCGCAGTTGTCAAAGACAATAGATTTAGACTTCGCAGTGCAGGGTGACTCGGTGTCGTGTAACTGCAATCAAAAATGGGTTCATGGCAATCCGGTGTCGTGTAACTGCAATGAAAACGGTGCGATTTTGACGCAGATGGGTTGAAAGCAATCCGATGCGAAAAGCAATCCGGTATCGTGTAACCCAGGCCTCAATGTCTGACTTCCAGTTTCCTTTCAAATGACTAAAAGTTCGTGATGAAAATAGTGGCATTACGTAATCGAATCAGCAAAAATTTACACACTACGCATGCGTTCATAGTCCCCGAGGGGATATCCACGTCCTCGTCAACTTGAGCTTGCACGTATCCCCAACAATATTATTGTACCTCTTGAAAATCAGCACTTGCCGAAGGGTTACTCTCCCTAAATATATGAAATGAAATCAATCAATCAAACCTAAATATGAATCTTGCTAAACCTAAATATAAATCAGAAAACAGGGGCTTTTTCTCGGATTGCATGATATCTTGGTGTAGACAAGTCCAAAATACAATACTCTACCATGCATTTATTCTCTCAAACTTCAACTACTGCCCGTTAACTTGGATGTTTTGTGGGAAGACTGCAAACAACACAATCAACCGTTTGCATAAACGTGCATTGAGAGCTCTGTATAGGAACTATGATGCAACTTTTGAAGATCTCTTGAGAAGGTCCGGTGAGCTAACAATCCACTGCAAAAATTTGCAAAAACTAATGATTGAAATGTATAAATGCATAAATGCCGCTTGCCCCTCCTTCATCTTTGAGTTCTTCAAACCAAAGGATGTCATTAGAGAGGGGGGTTTAATAGAGAAAGGGGCTTAATAGAGCTTTCACGGTAAGTGTTGGCTGTAGATTGGGCAAACACTGATTCATCATTGTGGGACAGCCAGTACTGTATCACTAGCAAATATTACCTTGCCATCTGAAAGGAGGTCTGGTAATCTTCTCCAACTGTGAACTTTTTCTTTCAAGGCTTGGGGAAGCTCAATTCTCCCTTCTGGCTCTTCAAAGAAATGCTGCAAACAAAATTGACCATTGAAAGAAACATTGCCTAAATTCCTCCGAATGTTTATCACTTGATGCAGAAATTAACAAATAGTTTATTCCTAGCCACTAATCCTGGGCTCCCAGATTCATAATATGGCTATCATAAAGCATTGACTTCACATCTAATCAATCAATAAGTATCAATCAATCAATCAATCAATCAACTTTCTATCAACATAGGCAACCAGTCCTGGTAATATTATATGAACTTTGGTGGCGCGCTGCCCTTTGCATGCCTTGAAAATTTTAGGCGTGCAATGACCTGCGACCCAAGAAATAATCTCTTTAATCATCGTTTGGGTCACTTAATAGTCTTCTAAATACTATGTAATGCTTGAAAAGCTCATCAATGTCAAATAGAGTAAATGAAAGAAGACAGACATTCTTAAATTCTATCAAAATGATGATATTACTCTTTGAATTAAATCATAAATAAATTAAGGAGACCAAGAGAAAAATGTAATTCTACCCTCTACGCACCCTTTTGCTTTACGCTTTTTGCAACTTTTTTGAGGGGAAGGAAATGTGTTCTACAAACAGGAATGGTGTAATACACATTTAGCATTTAGTATTTACCACACCGCTCCTCCTACAACAGGAATCTCAATTTAAGGCTTTGAACTTTTCTTGAGGTCAAGGGAAAATGTGCTGCTTCTGCAGTAATGGAACGGGATATATTACACATTTAGTATGGCATCAAATATTAAAAGAGGACTGCACATCAAATAGTTAACGCACGTTTGGTTTGATTTAATAGCTTGAAAGAAACTTCAGGTACTTCACGTAAGAAACTTCAGGTACTTCACTAGCTTGCAGTGCATTCTTTTGAACTGAAGGCAATCTCAGTCAAGCTTGATGGTAGTATAATTCTATCATGAGATTATTGTCAAGCTTGATCAAGCTCTAGTCACACGTGCAAACAGGTCAAAATTGTGTCAACGAACTCAACTAAAGTTCCTTCAAGCCAAAATCATGCTTCTGTCAAACTTGCGCAAGCTTGTTCCAAACTGAACCTTTTCTTGAAGTGTTTATGAATCAAAAGTTTCAAAGTCCAATTTTTGCATCTTCTTAAGAAACTTCAGATTGCGATCATTTTGATACCGTTTGCTGTATATTATCATTGATCATTTGAAAAAAAATTATCAAGAAAATAGATTCTCCAATAAATGATTCTAGTAAAGTTCCCAAAGTTCTTTTTAAGCCATGAAATCAAATGAAAGATGTATAAACCATTTGTGAAATCCTTCTTAAAGATTTGATGCATTTGCTGTCGCACTGTCAATCAAGAAGTTGATGAAACATACCATAGAGGTTCCTGGGCTCCTTCCTTTCTGATCCATTCGCACCCTGTGTCCTGTGTCCTACAAAGAAAGAAAAACGAGGATTGAGTAAATATGCTCTATTGTTCTTCCAGAGTTTGATAAGATTTGATAAAAAGTTTCTATAGAGTTTGTGCAAATTTGCATGATGGTAGAAACCACAAACAAACTGTTGCAACCAGGTTTGGTGCAAAATTCAAGCTCTTTACAAGCAATTTACAAACTCTTAAATCTGAAACATACTCGAAACAAACTTGTGACAAACTTTGTGCAAATTTGCATATTGGTAGAAGCTAAAAACAAACTGCTGCAACCTGGTTTAGTGCAAAATACAAGCTCTTTACAAACAATTTACAAACTCTTTCAATCTGAAACATGCTCAAAACAAACTCGTGCCAAACTTTGTGTAAATTTGCAAAGCTACGAACAAACTGCTGCAACCTAGTTTAGTGCAAAATACAAGCTCTTTACAAGTAATTCACAAACTCTTATATCTGAGACATGCTCAAAACAAACTCGTGCCAAACTTTGTGTACATTTGCATATTGGTAGAAGCTAGAAGCTATGAACAAACTGCTGCAAATTGGTTTAGTGCAAAATACAAGCTCTTTACAAGCAATTTACAAACTCTTAAAATCTGAAACATACTCAAAACAAACTTGTGACAAACTTTCTGCAAATTTGCATATTGGTAGAAGCTACGAACAAACAGCTGCAAATTAGTTTAGTGTAAAATACAAGCTCTTTACAAGCAATTTACAAACTCTTTAAATCTGAAACATACTCAAAACAAACTTGTGACAAACTTTAAGCAAATTTGCATATTGGTAGAAGCTACGAACAAACAGCTGCAAACTGGTTTAGTGTAAAATACAAGCTCTTTACAATCAATTTACAAACTCTTAAAATCTGAAACATACTCAAAACAAACTTGTGACAAACTTTGGGCAAATTTGCATATTGGTAGAAGCTATGAACAAACTGCTGCAAACTGGTTTAGTGCAAAAATTCAAGCTCTTTACAAGCAATTTACAAACTCTTAAAATCTGAAACATACTCAAAGAAACTTGTGACAAACTTTGTGCAAATTTGCATATTGGTAGAAGCCACAAACAAACTGCTGCAAACTGGTTTAGTGCAAAATACAAGCTCTTTACAATCAATTTACAAACTCTTAAAATCTGAAACATACTCAAAACAAGCTTGTGACAAACTTTGGCAAATTTGCACATTGGTAGAAGCTAGGAACAAACAGCTACAAATTGGTATAGTGCAAAATACAAGCTCTTTACAAGCAATTTACAAACTCTTAAATCTGAAACATACTCAAAACAAACTTGTGACAAACTTTGGACAAATTTGCATATTGGTAGAAGCTACGAACAAACAGCTGCAAATTGGTATAGTGCAAAATATAAGCTCTTTATGAGCAATTTACAAACTCTTAAATCTGAAACATACTCAAAACAAACTTGTGACAAACTTTGGACAAATTTGCATATTGGTAGAAGCTACGAACAAACAGCTGCAAATTGGTATAGTGCAAAATATAAGCTCTTTATGAGCAATTACTCAAAACAAACTCATGCCCAACTTTCTGCAAATTTGCTGCAAATACTTAATGCAAACCCCATATTTTACTTTATAGGGAAATAATTTTTGGCACACCTGGCAAAAATTATGAAAATCAAATCTATTGAACAGTTACCTCGATCACTTTGTAAATGTCATAAATTCTAAAACATTTACACTCACCCATTTTTCTGCTGCAATATCTTGGTCACTCCATTCAGGCCAAACAGGAATTGGTATTTTTGCTGTCTTTCTCCCCTTTTCATCTTTCTCAAATATTGGTTGTATTGCTGTAGGAGGTCTGCCATATAGAAAAAGATTTATTGAATGGCATTTGAAGGTGATGAGGCACAGAGAAGAAATGTAGTGAACAAGGACATATTTGGTAAGACAATAGCATGAGTTGGTTGTGACTGACACTGCAATTCAAAGCGACTGGCGACAGCAGACAAAGGAAATTCTCTCAATCAGTAATTCAAAACAAGCAAAGCCACAAAAGTTTCTCTGAAACCCAGGTAGCTAGCTCGCTCATTGTGCATTCCATAAATTGTTTTAAGGAGCAAACTTGAGCATAGATCGAAAGAAGAAGGATATATCTACTCATGTGGCACGGGCATTTAATCTATTTGATTCAAAAGCCGATTGGGAGGCGATTCATATCTCTTATTCTTTCGGTGTAATTAAAACACTTACTGCCCAGCTTCTGAACCAAAGAAATAAATTGCCCAAGGTAGATGTGTAGATATATCCTTCTTCTTTTGAAATATGCTCATCTGTTGCAAATTCCTTTCCTTTTCTCTCCTGTCATTTCATCTCCATCTTCTTTGCTCTTTGTTTTGCTTTCGAAGTCATATCAAATTTTATTTCCTTCCAAAATCTGAACCTTTCTGCAAGATCTATTCACAATTTTGGGTATGCTTTCTAGCACCGTGAATCTTTACGGATGAAAATGAATGTTTAAAATCACCTTTCCAGAAGTCTTGACAAACTCAGACCCGCATGATGTCCACTGTGTACTGAAATTCTCCGTGGCATCTTTGATTAGTGTTTCTCAGTCAACACAGTGCAAACAGTCCCAAAAGACAGCAACAGTGTGTGCCTCAAAAAACTAATGAGTTCAGACTTTGAAGTTTCTGTTTTAGCTAAGTAACTTCAAATCTAGTAATCATGTGGTCAACCAAATATGCAAGTTTTTCACTATTGCAGCTGATTCTTCTTGATTTATTTATCAAACTAAAGTAATGCTTGCTGATGATTAAGGACTTAGGCTCTTAAAGCTTTTCACAAATCTTGATTACACAGCATCTCATAATTTCAGCTCTCCCTAAATTAACCATCACCATAACAAGGGATTATAACAAATATTGAAAAACCTGCAGGCACAAACAACTCACGCAGTTGCCTTTTGTCAGCAGGAGGCCACTTGACTTGTCAGTTTGCTAAGAGCTAACCAAAATGAATTATATCTAACAAAGGCGATACCTTTGCTTATTTAACCAAGGATAACAATCACAAACAATTCTCTTCCTTATCTCAATCCTTATTAGAAATTTTGCAAGAGCTTTTATTCCTATGAATCCCTCCGAGCAAGCAGCGAGGAACTGGAGAGGCGCAAACAGGCCTTCTCCAGAAAAACATGGCCTAAATTTTCCCTGCAAATATCACTCCTTGTAAAACCGTTCATTTACTTACTCCTGGTGTTTGGGTACAGCAGATGCTATCCTTTCTCGTGAATCTTTCTTTTTGGGTAATTTTGAACCCATTTCTGTGTCCTAATATTATTTACATTTTATTAAAAAAATTTTCATCTCCTGATCTTTTCTTGACCGCCAAAAGCATCTGATGTTCATTTAGAGACCTGGGGCGAGGCATACAACGTTGCTATGGAGTTTCTATGACGACGGTCTATTTTTCAAAACTAAAATTGATTTTATTTTTTATTTTGAATAACATTTTTGACAATCATTGATCAAAAAAGTTACAAATACAGTACATAATCAAATTACTATTCTTGGTGTTTTTTGTAAGTCTGAAGCATTGTATTTTTCCTTTTTCAGACTATTTTTTTCTAATTTACTTTTTCCTACTTTCTTTTTCTCCTTATCCGTCCTCGGAACTTCGAAACTATTTTTCATTGGGATTATTCATTGCAGAGCCTCTGCGCAAGGAAGAGAATGCATCAAACTACAACTGAGCGGCGAACCGCTGCAACCCTCCTCGCCAAGGGGGGGGGGGGCACTCATATATTTTTCCATGCTGGGACGTGCTGAACATCAGGGTATCATTTTCAGGATTTCTACAGTAGGACATGGTATCAATTTTCTATAGCCAGCTCCATGACAGGGTGCAGGGTCCATACTTTTCATGATTGATTCAGTAACGTGCGTAACATGGTTGTATGCCATTTGCACTTCACGAGTGTGATATAAATAGTTTGATGGCAGCATTTCCTCATTTTCTGATAGATTTCCAACAAATCTAGCAAACAGGGCAGGGTATTGTGTTTGAAAATTTTGCTCCGAGAAAGGGTATCATTTGCGGGAATTTGATTTCAGGACAGGGTGTTTCTTCAGAATTTCAAGCGGCATCTTTACGTATGTTCGCAGACCAAACCTCCCAGGATCGACAGCTTTCGTAATCAGGCCTACCTGCTAAAGTAAGAAGCTGGACATATTCCGCAAAAAGAAACAAAACAGTACCTATTCTCGAAGATCTGTCTTGTTTTTGAGAGTGTGATTGTTGACAGAGATGCTCATGTCATCACGTCATCATGTCATGTCATGAACAACGTGACTTACCGCTCTGGATACACTTTCGTTAAAAAGCAACAAACACGAACTGAATTTAATACTTACTGGCCTGTTTTTGATCTTTGCTTGCTCATTCTTCAGTGCATCAAAACATAGATTCCTCGTCTGCTGAAGGCCGGTTACGATATCATTGATATAAGAGACATTCAAGAACACTGTATCTTATCAATTTCCAAACACAGTTGCCGGGTAATAAAAGTGTTACAATAAAGCTGAAGATAGAATTACATCTTTAGGCCAACTTCTAAGACAAAAGAGAAAGGTCCCACAATCTCATAATCAAGTAAATGTAATCGTTGCATTCAGAAAAAGCAAATATGAATAAGGACATGCAAATGTACACAGTTGGTGCTTTTATTCAAGGCAAAACCAACAAAAGATTGAAGATCTCATGTTGAGCAAGCATTTGGGAATTTGACGGAGTCAAGGCAAACAGAAACTGATTTAGCATAACAACACTGCTTCACGAGAATCACGTAATTCACAAAAGAACAGTTGTGTGTCTTCTTTTGATTTCACGTAAACCTAGATGTTAATGGCATTCAGAAACTTCACCAAGTTTAGAAACAAAACTTTCCTGGTTGCAATTTCATACTGTACTGTCTGAAGATCAATATTATTACTTATTATTATTTGATAAAATATGTGCCAACCATTTCATTTTCTTGTTTACGCTAAAAACAGTTTGGAACAAAACGTGATTTTCATTCCCACTTGGTTTTGATTTCGGGGTTAGTCATGTTTACTAGGGATAGGGTTCTTTGTACCCGGGGGGGGGGGTACTTCACATATTTTGGGTACGGGGACGTGCCATCGGGAAGGGTATCGATTTTCACGATTTTGGTATAAGGAACGGTATCGATTTTCGCAATTTTGGTTTAAAGAACGATTTTGGTATACTTTTTCGGAAAATTGGTATAAGGTCGGGTATACTTTTTCGCAAAATTGGTATAAAGTCAGGTATACTTTTTCGCAAAATTGGTATAAGGAACGGGTATGTTTTTGAAGCTTCGATGGCACGTCCCCGACCAAAACCTAGTCAAGTACCCCCCCCGGGCGTAAACCTTCATTAAGTTGGCTGGGGAGGAGATGTTAATGGCATTCAGAAACTTCACCAAGTTTAGAAACAAAACTTTCCTGGTTGCAATTTCATACTGTACTGTCTGAAGATCAATATTATTACTTATTATTATTTGATAAAATATGTGCCAACCATTTCATTTTCTTGTTTACGCTAAAAACAGTTTGGAACAAAACGTGATTTTCATTCCCACTTGGTTTTGATTTCGGGGTTAGTCATGTTTACTACGGATAGGGTCCTTTGTAGTGAAATGTAATTTTACTGTATTTTAAGTTTTACCTTGGCTGTTTATCACGTAGTATAAATTCTCGGTTGTCCTTTTAGAAAGTAGTGCTGACTAAGATTTTTAATCAAAACGTTCCCTGCAGTTGTGTTTTTATTCTTTCTATTTCTGTTAATTTTTGATGGTGGTTTAGTTTAATTTATTATTATTAATATTATTACCACCGAAGAACATGTATTCCATAGATGTGAGAATTTGATAGAGAATCAGCGAAAAACATCTATTCCATAGATGTGAGAATTTTGTAGGGAATCACTACCACCGAAAAACATCTATTCCATAGATGTGAGAATTTCATAGAGAATCACTACCACCGAAGAACATGTATTCCATAGATGTGAGAATTTGATAGAGAATCACTACCACCGAAGAACATGTATTCCATAGATGTGAGAATTTGATAGAGAATCACTACCACCGAAGAACATGTATTCCATAGATGTGAGAATTTGATAGAGAATCACTACCACCGAAGAACATGTATTCCATAGATGTGAGAATTTGATAGAGAATCACTACCACCGAAGAACATGTATTCCATAGATGTGAGAATTTGATAGAGAATCACTACCACCGAAGAACATGTATTCCATAGATGTGAGAATTTGATAGAGAATCACTACCACCGAAGAACATGTATTCCATAGATGTGAGAATTTGATAGAGAATCACTACCACCGAAGAACATGTATTCCATAGATGTGAGAATTTGATAGAGAATGACTACCACCGAAGAACATGTATTCCATAGATGTGAGAATTTGATAGAGAATGACTACCACCGAAGAACATGTATTCCATAGATGTGAGAATTTGATAGAGAATCACTACCACCGAAGAACATGTATTCCATAGATGTGAGAATTTGATAGAGAATCACTACCACCGAAGAACATGTATTCCATAGATGTGAGAATTTGATAGAGAATCACTACCAGCGAAAAACATCTATTCCATAGATGTGAGAATTTTTGATAGAGAATGACTAGTTGACTACTCCGTCAAATTATAGATGTGCCTGCAGGTATTTTTATATAAGTAACTAAGAATTTGGGCAAGTACTGACAGTTTCTTGAAATTGTCAGATATTCAGTACTCAGAGTTTCTCGCGAGTTTCTTAAAGGCTTCATGACATTCTTTTGGTTCACTACCTGTGTCCGGATGAAATTTCATTCCTTTCCAGGTAAGCAAGGTTTTTGAAGCCTTTCCAGAGTTTAGACATTGCTGAAGTACCTTCCGAGTAATATGATACAGGAAACAAGTGAAAATAAAGTGAAATTACATGAACAATTTCCTTCATCAAAGTAAATTGTTTCTTAACATATATTTTTCCAGTACTGGAGTTTCTTGATGAGATGTGTTTCTTATGAGCAGTTTCTTATGAAAGATACTTGCATTTGCAAAGATGAAATTCACACAAATCAAGAACACACAGCTGCTCTATTCTATGATACATTGTCAAAATAGCCTTTGCGAGGAGAAAGTTTCATGTGGTTTCTTGAAAAGAATTAATTTGCCACATTTTTGGTAGAGATGGAAAACATCCATGTATGAACAGAGATCGATGAAAGCATGAAGTGAAAGGAATGAATGAATGAATAAATGAAGGAATAAATGAATGGATAATGAATGTAGATTCTTCATTCCAATGGTCCGCTGGTCCGCTTTTCCACTACACCAGTCCATCTTTTAGTTTGGAAACTTGGAAATTTTAGCGTGATACTGAGGCTACAACATATCCGAGGCCGGGCACAAAGATCATTTTGCAGCAATGGCGGATATTTCGAAGCGGAGCTGTGGCACTTAGATCACTTTTATGAGGCCGGAAAGTCTTTTCAAGATTCAAAGATGTTTCCCTTAACCATATCGACCACTAAAGCAGTATTTCGTTACACCTTGAAGACACAAAATGCCAGTATTCTAAAGACTTTCATAGCACTTTCTGCACAAAATATTTGCCGGCATGAGAATGGCCTAAATCGTACTCGACAACAATGTGCTCGTTCATTCGCGCAGTTTGCACCAAGCTTGGCAGCCGTTGCAGAGCAGGTTCGTATCTTTGGTCCCAGAAGCTCATTTAGGCGCTGCTTTCACAAACCAATTCTTCTAGATTCTTCCACATAAAATTGTATGTGTTTTCGTTTAAATCTTCTGTGCGCAGTGGTGTAATCCTCTGACTTTGCAGCCAGAACAGTCAGGCAGAGTGGGTTCGATACCCCGTAGGACCCCAGCGTCATGACAGGGGTCGCGGACTCAATTAGGTCTGCTCTATTTCTGCGATCCCAGCGCTTGGCGCTGAAAAATGCAACTTCACCTTCACCTTCTAAGAACTTTAAACTTGACTCTCTTAAAATTTAAAATCTTTGAAAAATGTCTGATTATTTTACCTCTCCCCCAAATGGGCATTTTGAATGAATGAAATGATATGTGTAGATCTCCATATATTTATACGTGATTTGTCAAATGAAGCAAAAAAAGATAGCAAAGATGCCAGGCTGATAAGTTTGCAAAGTGGCCGGCACGGAAGATGTGCGCCTGGCAATTGTAAAAAAAAACTATATTGTTATTCCTTTGTTTTACTTGAAATTGCACACGGAAGATCTTCCCCGTGCACAACATAAAAAACAGTCTGGCAAAGATGCACATTTTTTGATACATACACAACAAATTTAAAAAAAAAGTGTTGTTTGTATGAGATTGTTAAAAATTTTTTAGAAAAATATAATTTTATGTTCATATCGCATTAGCTAATGTTTATTTATCTATTATTTGTTTTGTCAATAAAACAGCCAAAGGAAGTGTCTACAGCACCATTAAACGCAGAAGAGAAGGAAGTAGTTCCAGAAAAAGAAAAGCAAGGTAAGCCAAGCAAGCTACTCAAATTTTGTTCCAAGGGATTCCCCAGGGGGCTACTCTTATACTTTCCTGTAGTGTCATGCTCGTACAAATGCATAACATGTACAGTATATTGAGTCATGTGGGCTAGACATTATACAGGTTACGTCACCACACTGATCTGGATAGCCATGAACCACATTTGCAAGTATGAGTGTGTCTGGATGGTAGAGCATCTGCCTAGATAGCAGGAGGTGTCACACTTTTCCATTTGTTGAAAATTTATCAAAAAATATGAATTGCATATTATATGAATTTTTGAATTATATGCAAAAAAATTTCGATTTTGAATTTTTGAAACTTCACCAATTTTATCAATTTCTTCATTTACCTTTTATTCATTCCCGTTTCAGAGTCAGCTGAAAACCCAGAAGAAGCTGAGAACATTGATTGGCAATTGACTACTGAAATGAAAAAATATGAATTGGGTAAAAGATGGTTGGCAACAATGATGGGTGAAGATGTTGAAACTTTCACTGATGACAAAATTGCTGTGAGTCTTTGGCTTTGCGAATTAAATCAACTGTTTGATTGTAATAAAATCTTTCACATTCTGAAATTCTAGCTTTGTACTAGGATTTTTCAAACAGGAGTACAGTACTTTTTTTGGGACACCTGGTACTTGTAAATTAATTAACTTTCTATGGAAATACAATATACTATAGATATGATACTCTGAATAAATCAAGTTGCTCTGAAGATCCCCTTGTGAGCGAAACTAGTCGCACTGAAATAAAGAATGAAAAAGGCAATAGACCAAATTGATGCATGTTTTCTTTAAGTGGCTAGGCCCTCTTCAACGGTACACTATATACTGTGTGTTATTGCTTTGATAGTTAGGGAGCAATTGCCTCTCAAATAGTGTGGGTTTGTTCTGACTCATCCCTGTGCATCATTTTTCATTGCTTAGGAGTATTTGTTTCTTCTTTCTTTCACAGGAAGCATTACAGTACTTGTTACCAAGTCATTTGTTTGCTAAAGATGCAAGACCTTTAATGAAGGTAAATTCAATATAATTATGACTATTTGTTATTAGAAATGGGCTCTGTCTAAAACCTAAGCTAATTATTGTACAGTTCAATAACATAGAAAACGAAAATCAATGTACAGTACAGTCCATTATGTTGAAGAGGAAATATTTGTTATGTTCACATACAGTAGAATTTTCACAACCCTTATTTTCTCAAAGAACATTTCAACAAATTTTGGGAAGTGTCATATAATTGAAGGCAGAAAATACTTTCATTGATTCACAAACACTAATGAATTTCTTTTAAATTCTCTTTTAGAATCCTATTGAGTTGTTTGGAAAGAGGAAAGGTTTGTGATTGATACCATTGGAATTTTAAGTTCTTGATCTTTACAATACCGGGTGTCCCAAAAAAAAGTTCCGGCGTTTGATTGTACGCAGACAAAAAAGTTCGTTATCTGGCAATTTCTATTCATTTTAGGTACATGCTGGACATTTCAACTTACAGTTTGGCATATCATAGGAAGAAATCAGTGATCTGAAGATGGAGTTATTAGTCCTAAAATCGCATCTTCATGTTGAAGGCAAAACCAGAGCACACCAGAGAGATTAGTACGCCTTTCTGCATCATCGTGATGGAGGGGGAATCTCCGGATGAGCAACACAAAAACTGGGTTGACACTTTGTTTCATTGCCTTGACGACGTGCAAGAGTTCCGCTCATTGAGCATATTTGAAGTAAAAAGGTCTGAAAATCGAATCAAATAGGTCTCAGGGGGAAAATACTACGTTCATACCTGGCCACTCAATTCGTACTGGACGAACACAGAAAAATGCATTATTGCATAATATGGCAGGTCGAAAAAGCAATTGAAACTATTCTTTAGTTAAGAAAAGACAGTTTATTCTACTCCGTGCCGTGAAACCGTGAAACAGTAAAAATTCCCTTTTGAAATTCCCAGTTGGCACAAGACAACAATAACAGCAGCAAACAGTTGTCCCAAGACCTATTTGTTTCAATTCTTCACACCTTAGGCTAATTCACACAATCAAAAATGATTTAAATCTAAAATCCGTTCAGTTACAAAGCAACATTTTCTCTTGTGAATGAAATTTCTGCCCGTTCGTGACGTCAAGGTAATGAACGAATTGTCAACTCATTTTTTTGTGTTGCTCGTCGAGGGAGTCCCCACCATCATGAAGCAGGAAGGCGTAATAATGTCTCTGGTTTTGCCTTGAACATGAAAGTGAAATGTTAGAGCTCATAACTCCATTTTCAGATTACTAATTTCTTCCTATGATATGCCAAACTGTAAGTTCAAATATCTAGCACGTAACTAGAATGAATAGAAATTGCCAGATTAAAAAGATTTTCCTCGGTGCTCAATCAAACGTCGGAACTTTTTTTTGGGACACCCGGTATGTCTTCATATTCTGCAAAGTTTTGAAGTAACATTTTTAAAGATCTTTGTGCTATCACAAGGTACTGTGCATACCAGTGGTGAAAAATATATTTACACTCCTGTGAAGTGACCTCAACGCAAAATTCTTCTTTGTATGCATTATTTTGTCTAATATTTCTTGGGTCAGATTTCAAAGCATAATTGAACTACTGCACAACACACATGAGCACTAGAACAACACAACCAAAAATTGCCCATTTATTTTGTTTGGTCCTTCCTTCTTTCCTGCTTTCTGTTTTACAATGTCAATCTTTATTTTCTCTTTCGTCCATTTTTTCCCCTTGCCAGTTTTTCATTCTTCCCCATCTCCTCATTCCTCTCTTCTTGTTTTCTTGTCATTTATTCGTTCCTGCCTTCCTCATTTCTATCCTGTTTTCTTCCTTTAGTCAGCTTACTCTTTTTCTTCTCCTCTCTTCTTTCAAGACAACCAAGCTTCCTGTGCAGCTTACTCATGGCTTTGTGCACATTTTTCCACCCTTGTTATAAACAATTATGATTTCATTTTTTTTTTGTAGAAATGCAGGCTGATTCATCTGGTCGACCTCTTCATGCTGCATTTTACACAGGACAAGCTCCATATCATGATCTTATTTATGTGAGTATTGCATTATAAACTTTGTGAATTTTTATTGTCCTGTCAGTTTTTACAGCATAGGTTCCAAATCTTTAACTCAGTGTAAAAAGGTGAGTGTAAAATTCAATGACCTATTTCTTCTGATTGAATGGCTTGAAAGAAACTTTAGATACTTATCTATAATTCTACTGTTGGACTTTCCAGAAATTTGGAATATTTTTTGAAATTATAGTGTATCTTACATTTCAACTCATTTGAGGATGTGACATCATCAAATTTCTAAATCATAAACCAGATGAGTGACAGACTTTTGCTTGATACCATATTGTAGGCATTCATAAACTGTGGTTTTCTTCGAAATTATTTCATGTTGCGTCAAACAGTGTAGAAATTACGATGGTTGTAAGTTTTTTGAAAATTTTTCTTGAATACTTGAAAAGAAGAAAAACACTCTAATTCTGAAAATATTGAAGATTTCATAAAAGTGCAACGGTAGAGTTATAGAGAATTAGCTAAAGTTTGTTTGAAGTCATTCACTTCAAAGAAGTAGGTCACTCAATTCTACACCAGCCTTTTTAAAGATTTGGAACCTATGCTAGTTTTTACTGCTCTGAAGACCTATTGATATCCTTGTATGAGATGCAGTACTGGCCTTGCGCACAGTAACATGGCAAGAATTCTTAAGAATTTTTAACGCATTACCGTAAGTCCTTGAATAAGCCCCCGTTGCAGAAAATATTTTGGGGTGGGGGCTTATTCGAGTGGGGCTTGTTCGAGCCGTGGGGGGGGGGGGGGCTTATTTAGCAGCAGCAAAAATATTACCAAGACTAATATTTTTCTCTTACTTTATGCTTAAAACAGCAGACACATTGGATATATTGTTTTCAAGGCAATATCTAAGCCTGAGTGCGTTCAAAAAAAGACGAAGAAAGTCAGTCAAAAAGAGGATCAAAAGTATTCACTAAAATAACAATTAAACAATTCACTAAAATAACATCATCACCCCTCATGGAGTACTAAAATAGCAATAATATATCCAAACTGCCTATAATCAGAAAGAAGAAAGATTGTACTTTCAGATAACAGGGACAGATAATGTTACGATAGAACTCGCTACTTTTCATTAACACCTAGATACAAAGCAGTTTGTGATTGCAGACAAAGGGAATTCCACGCTCGGTTGTTTAAGACATAAACATAAACAAAGCAAGCCGCAAAAATTGCCCTGAAACCCGGGTCGCTAGCTCGGTCGTTGTGCAGTCCAGAAATGGTTTTAAAGAGCAAATATTTGCACATATCTAAAGAAGAAGGATATATCTAAACTTCTGACTCGGGGATCTTATTCATTTTGTGCAGAAGCCAATTGGGAGGGGATTCAATTCTCGTACTTTTTAGGTGTAATTAAGACACTTACTGCTCAGCTTCTGTACAAAAAGAGTAAAATGCCCGAGGCAGAAGTTTAGATATATCCTTCTTCTTTCAATATGTGCTAATATTTGCTCTTAAAAGCCATTTCTGGAATGCACAATGAGCGTGCTAGCAACCTGAGTTTCAAGGACATTTTGGCGGCTTGCTTTGTTTTTGTTTATGTCTTGATCAACTGAGCATGGAATTCCCTTTGTCTGCAATCACAAATTGCTTTGTATCTAGGTGTCAATGAAAAGTAGCGAGTTCTATTGTAACATTATCTGTCATTGTTCTTTCAGATGGTATACATTAAATTTATTAAAATCTTATCAATGTTTTGAGATTTTCAATCACAGCTGGGCTTCTTTTTTTATCACCCTGTATTTGGCACTATAGAGTAGCCATGGAACCTCCAAGTGTGACTTATTATTCTGATTCTTTAATATTCAATTAAAATTTGAAAGATGAAATATTGTTATTTGGATTTTTACAGAACATCTGGACAACTTTGGAAAAACTCGACAACATGCCCCAAAAATCACATGAGGATATTTCAGCAGAGTTTGTATTTTTATGTTTCTTCTTATTGAACTTTGTTTATTCTTATTTAAGTTCGCTACAGTTCGCAGAGTTTGTACAAATGTCACAAAAAAATAGCTACTGCTATTTTTCTTTTAATTCACAAGATTTACTGACTGCTAAAACGATCATGTTAATTTCTCTTCAGTAAAACTGTTTATTTCATTATTTTTCTGCATATATCATTAACAATAAAGCACAATGCTTGCAATACGATGTACAGTAAATCCCCGCATATAAGAACCTACTTTTTTGAGAGCCAGGCTGCATTAGGTACTTATGTCAAAGGTACTTAGATTTATATCAGGGTTCTTAATGGTTCTTATTTAAAGCCTCATTTTTGTAAATTCTTATCAAAAGATCATCAAAGGATTCATCACAAAGAGAATTTAAAACATTTTTATTTGTTTTGGCAATGTTATTATCAACCTTTTATCTACTCTTAAGCTTACAAATAGCAAGAGATGAGTAACAAGTAAATAAAGTAAAATATAAGCACTTTGATGCGAATTGAAATAAGCACGACGTTTCGAGCATAGCCCGTTATCAAGCAAAGAAATATTAGTAGAACCGACACTAAACGAACGGCAGATTCGAAGGATAAGAATAGTAATCAAGGGAATCGATGTGACGTAAAGTGGACTGAGAATAAGAAAGAGATGTAGGAATAAAATTGTGATAAATAGCATGTTATTGGAAATATGTAAATTGCTTGTTGAGTCCTGAAGGGTACAATGCAAGAGATGAGATCCAAATTTTAACAGCAAATCAAAAATTAACTTTATTGCCTTTGTGATAAGAACATATTGGTTTATCAAACTGAAACAGGTTCTTGATTAGAAGGTGCATAGTTCAATAAATACCAGGCCCGTAGCACCAGAGGTGGAAAAAGTGCGTGAAGCCGCGAAGCAGCTTCGCAGGAAGCTTGTTTGTCTGGAAGGAAGAAAAGGGAACGAAAGAAGAGAGAAAGCAAAGCAAAATAAAATAAAGGAAAAAAGGATACGATGAAGTGAGGAATGAAGAAATGAAATGAAAAAGGCTGTAAAAAAGGATGGAAAGAAAAAGGAGAGGAAAAGAAAGAATGATGGAAGGAAGATCGGATGACAAAGAAAACAAGAATTGAAAACATAAAGAGAAAGGATGGACTGGATGAAGGAAAGAATAGAAGAATATCAATGTTTGGATTATGTTTTCTTCATTTACAGTTTTGTGATTTAAGGAAGCTTAAAAAGGAATTTTAGTTCCTAGTGGATTATCGACTACACTGAAATCTGGGACTACAAAAAAGATAAAACAACGGAAGGAAGAATTCTGGTTTAACGTTCCTTCGCAGGAAGGCAAATATTTTTTCCACCACTGCGTAGCACCTATTGGGGCCGGTCCGGCCTGGGCCCCCCCCCCCCAATAATTTCCAGAAGTTGAATTTTTTATTCTTCATAATAACATAGGAAACTGATCATCAGTGACAGGCCCTTGGCACTGAAGGGAGTCGAGACCTATCTAAGTTCAACAACAGCAAACTACCGCCTCAACCACCTGATGGTGAAACATGTGCACAACGACAGAGTTGATAAATTCCACCTTGTCAGCATCGTAAAAGAATTTGTCATAGATTCCAATGCAAAGAAATTTAACTTTGGAAAGCTCAACCCTTTTGACATCAGAAGCACTTCGTCAAGAGAGACGAAAAGTACCCAGACTTCAAGAATCAATAATCATATCTAAACTAACGAGCAGTGGCGTGGTCCTCGAGATCCTCCAAAACCGAAGAGAAAAAAGCTGGTTATAGCTGGGACAGAATTTCAAGAAATTTCAAATCTTCGATTTTAGCATTGGCAAATATGGAATCAGGGGATGCATTCTAAGCCAAAGTAAAGGATGTTTCTTCAAAAATTTTCCTCATGCTTCAACTCATAAGAGAACTGTCACAACGCTATCAAAGATTCCTTGTCGCTAATGGCAAGCATGATATTGGGAGATGCATTCTAAGCCAAAGTAAAGGGCGTGGCCCCAAAAATTTTCCTGGGGGCTCCCCCCATACCCCCTAATTTCAATTTCGCCCATTTAATTTACTCTGGCCATGCCATGGCTTTCGTAGGACGCCATGAAAATTGTGTGATGACTTTTGTAAATCAAATATCAAGTAAATCTTACGCAATGCTCTCGACAAAGTATTCTTATCCTATCGTAGTTTGATTTTAGCTAACCTGTTTGAAATATATTTGGATTCGTAAATTTCCTATTTTTCTTCAGGACCTCCGATCATAAAATGCCCTTTCAGCAATGCACAGAAGGGCGTTGCCAAAAGAAAAGAGGGCATTGACCGAGCAATTCTTCCGGGGGCTTCGCCCTCGGACCCCCGGAAGCTTTACCCCTTCGGTGTGAATTGGTGTCCCTCCAATCTGAAAAACGCTCCTACGGGCCTGATAAATACAGCCTGCAGCAGGTTCTTATTTTTTTAGGTTCTTATATGCGGGGATTTACTGTACCATCCATGCAAAAAAACACAGGGTCACCAAGTTGTGGTTGTGAATTGTACGTACCATTCCAACTTTGAATAACTTAACTTAAAGAAGAGGAAGAAAAACTCATGATAGTAATAATAATATGGCTAGAGTATAGGGTTGCTGGGAGGCGTACCTCTTCTTATTTTTCTTGAGACTTCATACACAAAGAGCTTCCATTCCGATGTCGAAAAGTAAGGGATTAGGAAATTGACCATGAACTTTTATTTGAATTCGAAATTTTGGCTTACAAAAGAAAGTTTAAAGTTGTCCAGGTGTTTTATTTGGCATTGTATTGTAAGTGAGACCTCCGGGGATTTTTATCACATTTTTATCAGAATGTTGCTGTTTTAATTCCCTTCATGTCTGATGAAACCGACTCGCATATTAGATAAACTCCAGAATATTTCTATGTTAAATAGCAGTACGACAGTATAAACAGGCCCTTTGAGAGAATGAAATGTTACTGGAAATATTTGTTGTTCATAGGTCACAGACGCTTTATGACAAACCATTGCTGGTGCGTTGGGCCAAGCAGCATGAAATGGAAGAAATTCTGAATTGCAAGCTAGCTGAACATCAGGTAATTAATTAACCGAGTAATTAACAGTCACTTTTGCGGGACTTTATTCTTTCATTAAGGCACAACAAGCTGAACTAAACTGAACTGAAGCTAGCTGAACATCAGGTAATTAACAGTCACTTTTGCAGGACTTTATCCTTTCATTAAGTCACAACAAGCTGAACTAAACTGAACTGAAGCTAGCTGAACATCAGGTAATTAACAGTCACTTTTGCAGGACTTTGTCCATTCATTAAGTCACAACAAGCTAAACTGAACTGAACTGAAGCTAGCTGAACATCAGGTAATTAACAGTCACTTTTGCAGGACTTTATCCTTTCATTAAGTCACAACATGTAATTTCTACCAGAGGGAAAACTAGTTTTGACGTACTGTGCCATTCTTTGTCATTTCAATTACTGTCCCCTTATCTGGTTATTTTGCAGTAATTCAAGCCAAAAGAAAATTGAGAAAGTCAACGAGAGGGCCCTACGATTAGCACTCTCGCAGATTGTACTTCATCGTATAGTAATCTCCCAATCAAGGCCGAAACTACTACAATTCATATTCATTCTATTAGGCTATTGGCACTTGAAATTTACAAACCTTTGCACAACTTAAATCCAGCATTTATGAAAGACTATTTTCTCCCGAAATCCACTAGCTATAATCTTCGAAGAAATGACGTTCTATTTGTTCCTAAAGTCAAAAGTACAAATTATGGTATCAGTGGCGGCTGGCACGAAAAATGAGATGGTACTAGAAAAACAAAAATTTGTGAGCGAAGCGAACAAATTTTTGTCTCGTGACCAGCTGGGGGTATGGGGGGCGCTGTGAGCCCCCCATTGGGGTCCAGGGGCGAAGCCCCTGGAAAGCTTTGCGTTTTAAAGCAAATTTCTTCGTGGATTGTCTCTAAATTGCAAGATAAATGCTTTCCCCAATAGATTTTTGAGAAAGTTGTGTAGGGAGATTTCTAAGTCAAACATAGCAGAGAAAGCATAAAATTTTATTGATGAAACTGCAAAACGCTATTTATCTGGACATTATAGAATACTTCTTTTTTGCAAACCATGCTACTTGCTTTTGATGAATTCATTTTCTGAAAATCTTTTCAAACGGTGCTGGTTGCATTGCTAGGCTAAGACCGTTCCACCGAAATGCAGTGAGTCATGTCGATCATTGGCTGCGGCCACTTAAGAGGCACGTAAGCAATACATTTAGAAAGTTAATCACTTGCGGCACCAAGTCCACCACTGGTTGGCCGCAGTTCACGCAAGTACTAGAAATGAAATTCTAGTAACGTGGGTTTCTTGTTCCATTTGTGGTGTGCACAAAATTGCATGTTTACATACAGAACGATTTGAATGGTTCCACTTGCACCAGTAATGTATGGGAGTAGGAAAACAGCTGCCAATTGTTGTTTTTCCCTTCAGTTAATGAAGAAAAATCTAAGTCTTCGCCACGTATCCAGGAAAAATGGTAGCCAATTCCTGCGACACGATTCATTTTCTGCAGAATCCTTAGACAGCTAAATAGAAAACAGGCCTAAAAGCTTTTTGATGTACTTTTGAATATCTCAGTATCATTCAATAAAACAGCAAAGTTTGACCATTGTGATTTGATACTGCTGAAAAGACTGCGGGGTCGATTTCGTAATCTTGTTTGGATGTGTTATTTTGGCGGCCATGCAGTATTACTAGAAATAGGAATCTAGTACTGCGGACGAATTTACTATTGTTGGGCTTGTGGGTAGTGGGTACACAAAGAGCTTTACTTCATGACGAGTCACAAACCACAATAGGACTGCTTTCTACAGTACTGGAAGAACGATGTCTGGTACCGTGGAGTACATAAAGGACTTATTCAATACTGCTCATTCAACAAGGATCAAAACGAAGGAGGGTCAGATAGTGATATATTGGCTCTATAGTGCTCTGCCGCTCTTCCTTCTGTTTGTTTTCTTGGTCAATTCAATTTGTTTCTAGTTTTGAAATATTAGAATACTAGGCTTGCCGGTCGGCGCCTGCGGCGCCGACCTGGCCCGCCGTCGTACTGAGTGATTGCTTGGGAAAGAATTTGTTGCCTCTTGACGTTGTTTTTTGTTATCACTTTATGTGACAAAAATTTCGGCATAGGTTAATTCTACATTCTACAAAGCTGCTGTTCATAGTTGCGCAAGGGAGCATTTAACAAAATGAGTGTTTAACCCCAGGGCCGTCGAGAGAGAGGCCGGGCACCACGCCCTTTTATCCTTGGGCCACGCCCCCCCCTATGCACTGGTAAGACACTGCTTTTAGATTTTTTTAGAATCTCAGTGGGCCCGCAGGCCTGAAAACGTTCCTGAAAGAAAACTACAACAAAGAAAAAGACATACCTTACTTCTTGCTGGCCCACAGAGGCCCCAGGCCCCAGGCCCCCTGGTAACTACCCTGGCTACTCCCCTCTCTGTTCTGAATATCCCCCTACTATACAGATGATGCCTCACCACACACATCATGGTATCCTCCCACTGTACTCCAGATGCCTCCCCACTGTACTGAACACCCCCGTCCCCCACTGCACTGAAGGCATCCCCAACTGAACACCAGAAGCCTCCCCACTGTACTGAGCACCCCCGTCCCCCACTGCACTGAAGTTATCCCCCCACTGAACGCCGGATGCCTCCCCACTATACTGAATTCCCCCACTGTACTCAAACATACCTCCCCACTGTACTGAACATCCCCAACTGTACTGCACGACTCCCGGTGGGTGCAAAATGCGACAGTAAAAGGTCTACCACGCTCGTCCATACCATTCCATTGGATACCCTTTTATAGCTCAATTGACTCTGTATGTTACGATTATTATGGTAAATGTTTCCCGGTTTATGGGATCATATTTTAAAATTTTGCCCTGGTTACGGGTCCTAATAAGACACTGCTTTTAGATTTTTGTTAGAATCTCAGTGGGCCTGCAGGCCTGAAAACGTTCCTGAAAGAAAACTACAACAAAGCAAAATACATACCTTATTTCTTGCTGGCCCACAGAGGCCCCGGGCCCCCTGGTAACTACCCTGGCTACCCCCCTCTCTGTTCTGAATATCCCCCTACTATACTGATGATGCCTCACCACACACCACACACATCATGATATCCCCCAACTGTACTCCAGATGCCTCCCCACTGTACTGAGCACCCCCGTCCCCCACTGCACTCAAGGTATCCCCCACTGAACTCCGGATGCCTCCCCACTATACTGAATTGCCCCACTGTACTCAAACATCCCCAACTGTACTGCACACTCCCGGTGGGTGCAATTCAACAGTAAAAGGTACATCACGCTCGTCCGTCCCATTCCATAGGATACCCTTTTCTCTGACATTCTAGTTGATGAAAAAACCCCTTATCATGGAAAATTTTGAAGGTAACCCCCCCCCCCCCCTTTAAAGGAGTATCACTGAGCCCTAAAGTAATCTGTACAGTACCAGCACTGTTTCTAAGAGAAAGGTTTGGGATTTTGGCACTTTATTACAATTCACTTTACTGATATCTCTTCTCTTTGTTGGAAAACAGTAGAATTCCATAAAACTTGGGGTATGAAACTTGGGCCAGGTGAATTTTGACTTTTATTTTAGGGCCCCGAGTCCACCAGCCAGCATTTCACTGTTTTTGGGTTGGAATATTTTCTGAAGAAAAATACCCTGTTTTTCCTAAGATTCTACAAAAAACTTTCATAAAAAGGAATATAGCTCTATAATTTCTCAATTTACTCTGTATGTTACGATTATTGTGGTAGATTTTTCCCGGTTTATGGGATCATATTTAAAATTTTGCCCTGGTTACGGGTCCTAACTCTGAATTCTCAAAGACACATATATACCAGACCCCCTATAGGAGTTACCCCCTCGCCCTTTGCTTTCTAGCCCTCTCCCCCCAAACAGAGGCTCTGAAATCACCTTCTGATTGTTCTTTCCAGCAATTGTTCTGGCTTGAAAAGTATTGACGTCAGATATGTGTCTGGAATGGAAGGGCAATTAGCGGTGTTGCCTTCCAATGAAGAAAGTACAAATAGAATTGTAATGTAATATTTAATGTGTTGTTGTTCAATTTCAATGACCTCTGAAAACAGAATAGCTTGTAAACATTAGGCCTCTCAATTCAGATCACCCATCCTGTTCAGCCGAGGATAGTTCGGAAGAGTGATAGCACCCCTCAACTCGTTTCGCGTAGGGCGACGTGCAAATCGCTGCTTTCTTTGTAAAACTGCCTTGTAAAATAGCAGATAAGTCCTAGTCATTGCTCATAAAAGCATAAAAAGACAGCAGGTAAAAATAAAACTTACGGAGACTCCTAAAATAAGACTGCGGGAAATCACAAGAGTCGACAGGAGTCTGAAAAACTCCCATAGCTAAACTTTATTTCGATTTGGCCTAAGACCTGTCCCCTGTCTTCTTTGAAGGATTTTCTTCAGCTTCAATTTCTGCACATGTGGTTTCTGTCAAAAACAGAATGCACGCATTCGTTGCCGATTCCTTACTTCCAGTTATCTTCCAATATTTCACACCATTTTGCTCTTCCTTCCCTCTGCTCATTTCATGAGGGCCTATTCTTTAATAAGAGACTTAGCCAATCTAGGTTTAGTGGCAATTTGCTGTCGAAAGCTGGTCGAGAGTATCGTAAATGTTAATTCTCTCAAGGAACAATTCAAGTACTATTTTAATCTAAAAACTATCAACAGTTTGAAAGCAATTTTCCATGCCGTACAACAATGTCAACACCTTTTTGCGCGACAACTCAGATGGTAGTTGAAAACATAAAAGGGGATGTTTCTGTTGAGAGAAGAGGGAGTCCCCGAGAAAGGGCTAAAAAGGCATCTAAAATTTAGAAAATGTTTGCAATTGTGGCACCCTGGAGCGCCAACCCCTCTCCTAATAACTCATCTTTTGAGGTAGAAACCCCTTAAATATAGCAAGGCTGTCAAAAGACAACATTTAGCAAATAAACTGGGGAAAATGGCCTTTGAAGGGTGGGAAATGTTCAATTTCCACTCGACCCCCCTCCAGCACCTAGAAAATCCCCGGACCTGAATCCCTCTCCAAATGGGTTCCAATGCATATCAAGCCAATAGAGATTCCATTGGGATTTTTAAAAAATCAGAAAACCCCTCAATGGGGTTTTGAAGTACACCCATTTTTTGGTGTCATGAGCAGCGCGAGAAGAATCGAATGACAAAGGACTTCGAGCTCAACACAAAGGGGAACAAAGGGCTTGGCAAGCCGAAAGTGGGGTGAGGAATTTGGCGAATGACCCCTCGACCAGAGCCTTGACTGGAAAAAGAGGACATAAGACCATTAAAATAAATTTCAAGCTTTCAAAATAAAGTGGTACTAGACTGGTACCGCTAGTACCGCTGCCAGCCGCCACTGTGGGTAGTTAGACACTGCTGCTGTGCTTCTATGGAGAAGAGCTGGATAATATGTATCTGCGGGGGACATTTTTTATAGTACTGCGGAGGAGATATCTGCGGGGGAAATTTTTTATAGTACTGCGGAGGAGATATCTGCGGGGGAAATTTTTATAGTACTGCGGAGGAGATATCGGAAGTGAAGAGAGAAGGAGAGAGAAGAATTCATTTTAATAGTTTAATTAATATTTTCGTCCTTTCGATATCTCCTCCGCAGTACTACAAAAAATTTCCCCCGCAGATACATATCATCCAGCGCTCCTCCATAGAAGCACACCAGCAGTGTCTAACTACCCATGGGTGGATCAAAGGAAAATTCATTATGAGGAGAATATTTGAAGTATTAAAATCAATCAAAGCTAGGTTGATACCCAAAAGGATGAAATATTTTTTGTGATTTTTCTTCTATTTTCCGGAGCATTGTAATTATCGTAAAAGCTCTATGACGCCCCAGGGGGCTTATTTGATCTCGGATACTCCAGAGGGAGGGGGCTTGAAAGAAAGAGGGGCTTATTAGAGAGGGGGGCTTGTTCACAAAATCAAATGACAATGATACATATGATAGTTTTTTATAGTTCTTTTACCTCATTTTTTGCGGATTCAATAAACAATTTTACGAGCCAAATATATAAATTCGACACCGTTTTATCTTAAACCATATCAAAATTTAAAAAAAATGTTTTGCACCTGATTTTAACAAAGATTATTAAATATGAATTTTTTGGGATCCTCCTACAAGAAACTTTCCCCAAATCGGACTGAGAAGTTTCTAATATGACGGCACCATTTCTCAACAAAATCAGCTTGGGGTTTCTTATAAAATGGTTTCTATTTTGCGGCTTCTCAGTGCAGTAGTCGTCTCAATCCTTTTAAAATCTTATTTGAAATCTGCTAAATTTGTGTTCGTTCTTCCTTCAGTATGATCTGATACTTCGAAGGCTGACTCGCGTTGCAAAACACCCAAATGGAGATGAATTTCAAAATATGTTATCAAAATATCAAGTTAATGTTAGCAAAGGTGGAAAGAAACTTGATATACCAGAGGTAAGTGGAATGTTTTTACTTTCAGCAGTGAATCAACAATAATTATCGGCAATTTAAATTTGTTTTGATTATTAGAAATTATTAGGAATTTTCTCAAGAATGCCCTTTCATGAAACCTTAAAAACGGGCCTAAAATCACAACCAACATTAAGTGTACAGTACTTAGTATACAACAACATGAAGTACAGATTGAACCAGAAAAAAGTTCCCAGTTTTGAAAATTCATCGCATCAAGAGTACTGGATGGATTGGTATGAATCAATATTTGCTTGACAGCCCAAGGATCAAAGTATTTTTGTGATTTTTCTCGCCTTGTTACAAGCATTGGAAAAATTGGTAAATTCAAATTTAGAAAAGCTTTGTGGTTGCAAAATGACTGAAAAAGGCCTAAGATACATGATCAAATTATAAAAGACTCCTCGCCCAGAACAACAGAGAAAATGCAATTTCTCATGTGTGAGAGATATCGTCTGCACATTTATTGCCATGGGATTGAAAATCTTTAGTATCTGTTAGAGAATCTATGTCTTATTACTCTTTTGAGAGGTGAAATGCCCGTGTGTATTGTTCTGCGCGAGGAGAGTCCTAACGTTATGATCAATTGTTTCAGGCCCTTTTTCAGTCATTTTGAAAACATGAAATTTTTGTATAGTTGAATTTACCTATATTTGCAGTGCTTGTAAGAAGACGAGAAAAATCACAAAAATACTTTGATCTTTTGGCTTTTAACTAGAATTTGAATCATTGAATCAAATCCATGACGTACTTGTGGTGCTACGAATTGTCGAAAATGGGAACTTTTTTCTGGCTCACCCGGTATAGAACATGAAGTCTGTGGCATTAAAGTGTAAAACTTAATTGGCAATCTATTATGAAATCATTGGGTCAATGATGATGTAGTAAAAGGTTTGATTGGTAACTCCTGCTTTCATCAAAATTGTCTTTTTTAAGAAATAAACAATTGCTTTACCAAGAGCAGCATACAAAAATTGGCCTACATTGGGTGATATCAAATGGAGTGCTTTGATCTCATAAAGACTGGCCAAACATTTGGTGTTCATATAGTCTACGTCACAGTCTAGATGAAAAGGAAATCGTTTGTTCTGTTACGAAGGCTGGTGTTTATACAGCTGTTTGGTATATGAAATGCAGGAGCTACTGAAAATGATTTGAAAACATTTCTGAGACCCAGAACTGATTCTTTTATGTTTGGCAACAATTTTTTATTGATTGTTGTGAATATCTAAACTCTCCGCTTAACAGAATCCACCTTGACTTAATGCTAAAAACAAAACACGGTAATGTACAGACAGGAATTGATTCTGCGCATGCGCAAATATGTTTTTGTTGACCCGCAATTGTTACAGTATACCACTTGAACTGCTCGATTGATTACGCTAACTTCAGTATGCTCTGGTCTTCCTTCAAACCGCACAAATCTTTCGCCTTTTACTAAAGATTTCCGTGGAGGAGGACAATCAAATGAGCCTATAGGCAATTTTTCGAAAGCCCTGCTTCCAGCGGGGTGCTACTAGTACAAATAAACGAACCAGATGGTTTAAATAAGGGCGCCTACCTTGTAGGAAGTGTGTTCATTCCCAGTACACAGAGTAAGTGGTGTCCTGTGACCCAGTCCTGTTAATCTGTGTATTTCATAAGAAACTATTTTTTTAGTTACAATCAGACTTGGCAAAGTTGTAGATCAACTACCTTGTTAAAGATGGGACGAAAAAAAGTAACTTTTTCAAGTAGCTGGTTTTGTGCACTTTTCTGAAATCAACAAAAAGATTCGAACAAGGATTTGTGAAGCCAGCGTTGACGAAAACATTGCGATTTGTACATTGTTCAGACTATGCTGAACAACATCCTTTCTACTGCTTTTTGATAGGCCGAATGGTATTGGAGAAAGTCACTGTTTTCTGGGGGAAATGGTTTTGCGAAACGGCATCTCGCTGTTCACTTGAGCGGAAAGCAGAGTTGCTTTAATCAGCTTATTCTACCATTCTATTTCGAGTGCTTGTCAGCTGTTTTTTGTTAAAAAATGAATGAGTGTCAAGAAACTCATTTATAGAAGTTGGAGAAACTACATCAAAATTCTAGCCCCCAAAAATGAGAAAGGAATTAAGAAACTTGGTGAAGGTGAAGTTGCATTTTTTAGCACCAAGCACTGGGATCGCAGAAGTAGAGAAGACATAACCGAGTCCGCGACCCCTTGTCATGACGCTCAAATGGTGGGGCTCTACCGGGTATCGAACCCTGTCCACCTGACTGTCCTGGCTGCAAAATCAGAGGATTACACCACTGCGCCACAACACCTTCAATCTTTAGTACTAGATGCTGATCCAAGTTTCTTATAAAAGGAACCATGTGTGTCGTTTATAAGTCATGTATGTATGTATGTATGTATGTATGTATGTATGTTAAAATTTGCCACGTAAAATAAAACAATTTACAAGAAATAAATAGAATTTACAAGTTTTAAAAAGCTAAAGAATAGATAAACTACGATGACAATGCTCATTAAATAAATACGTTAAAAACACCCCTAATTGTAGTGGCAGGGATAGCATTAAAAGGTCATATTGACCTTATTTCCATAATGGTCCCCTTAGAGGTGGTTGCAAAAGAAAAATAATAAAAGTAAACAACAGATGTTAAAGTGATTTTGGATGGAGCATAATTTAGTAGGGCCGAGTCATATATATGGGAGAGGAGGCGTGTTTCAATAGAACACATATACGTTGTTTTCTTCTCTCTGTATCATTTGGAAAAGAATTTCCTTTATCTTGTGTTTGAACGAGTCATGGCTTATTGAAACTGTTGTTTCCCCCTTGTAGATTGATGAAGACGGTTATGCCATCGTTATGGGTAAGTACTTTAGATTTTACTAGCAGAGTACCGGGTGAGCCGGAAAAAATTTCCCACTCTCGAAAATCCGTAGCACCACTAGTACTTCATGGATTTGAATGATTCAAATTCTAGTTAAAAGCCAAAAGATCAAAATATTTTTGTGATTTTTCTCGTCTTCTTACGGCACTACAAATATACAGTTAATCCCGAAATTATTCATACCTATGCCAAATTTGGAGTATTTTCAATCGTTATATTTGCTAACCAATTCACAAGATATTTCACTCGTTGGAATGTCTCTTGTAGCACTTGTTTCAGCCTTTTATCGCTTTCTTACGAAACTTCAGACACAGTAAAATTGGTCCTCAAATAGAACGATACAAAATACTCAGCGAGAAACAATTTTAACTATATGGCTTCTTCATTTAGGTTTACGACGTGATTCCTTGTATTGCGATGCTGAGACTTATGTAATGAGTATATTCTTCATTGTGACTGATTGGTTTTTCTTTCAGGTTATCGAAAAAATGCAACTGCTGAAGTAAAACTGAAAGAAGGTTCTGGAAAACTGATGATCAACAACATGCCAATGACAAAATATTTTAGAAAATTTGAGCACAGGTATTTCTAAATAGAATCAGTGAATCCAGAATTCATGTACTTTCCTCTTCTGCTGTCAGAGAACTGCAGCCAATAGTAAAGAATTAAGGCCTGTTTATATGAGGAAAAACACCTCACCTGCCAGGCCCGGGGGCTGACAGGCGAGATTCCTCCTTCCTATAGAATCACATTGCTTTTTCATTTCGCCTTTATATGACAAACGCAACACCACTGGTATAGTGAGATATCGCGAGGTGAAATTTTTCCATATAAACGAAACACTACCGGTATGGTGAGGTGTATTTGCTTTCTTCGTTGATTTCTATTGGTTAATTCGTTCTGATTTGATGGATGAGAGACTTTACTGATTTGACGGATGAGAATCAAGAAAATGATTCCAAGAAGGAAGGCTCCGTGGTGTATTTAAGTCTTGTAGGACCTCTGCCAAATGCAACTTTTTGAGTCTTGTGCAATTTTAAGGCCTCAAGAAATCCGTTCCTTGTATTGAAACAATGTGTGTTTTTGAGAAGAGCTTTTGTGGTTAGTTTTTGTAAACAGTGAGACGCTGCTGTGATCGACAATGTAGAGTTAAAATGCCTTAAACATGATAAGCTTTCTTCTTTCTCTAGGCAGCAAATAATTTCTCCATTTTTGGTAACTGGTCAGCTTGGGCGGTTCGATGTTGATGCTGGCGTTATTGGTGGTGGCGAATCAGGTTAGTAACATTGTCTTTCCTTTATGAACTACTCTTAGATTCATTGCAAAAGTCTCTTATTTCGCTCCCCGTATCAACAACAATAACAACAGCAACAACAACAACAACAACAACAACAGCAACGAGGAGTGAAAGTTAGAGGGGTGAGGGGCGTATGTAGCGAGTCTGATTTACTTCTCCATTTTGGTGATCCACTATGGTGAAAAGTTTGTTTTGATACCATCCCAAAGGATCCATTTTGACGAAGGCAGGAGACGAACAGTTTTGTGCGCATATGAATTTCAGAGCAGTCATTGTCCCCGCTTCTTCTACAATGCTAATTGGAAATGAGGCTGTCCCATAATTACTGCTCTCAAAGCGTCACTGTTCCGGTTTCCTAGCATTTTCTAGCAGTACGATCAGACCCAAAATTGTAGGAATCAATATGGTGCGGGATGAGCAAACAAAACAATTCCCGTTTGAAAGGCCACTTTTCCCTGATCCTCAAGATGATGATATTGGCAAATATGTTATTTAATGGTGGATATGTTCAAGTGTATTTTGAAATTTACCTGACGGAAATCGGCAATTCTGTGATGAAATTATTTGGGATTTTCTCGAGAAAGCTCCTTTAAGGAACGTTCAAAAAATGCCTAAAATAATGGCCAAATTTTCTTAATATTTCTGCCTTGCAGTAATGACTTAAACGCATTTTTGCATACGTTATTCTCTAGCGAGGGTGAATCGCCCGAAATAATGTTTTATGCTCAGGGAGGACACATTAATTGTCCCAAAGGGATAAAACGTCCTAAAGCATGCGAAAGCCATCACTGTAAGGCCCCGTTTACACGATACCGTTTTCATTTCATATCGGTTTGGTTTCATATCGGATTGGCCTTCTATTTACATGAGACCGTTTTCACTTCATATCGGATTGGCCTCCTGTTTACACGAGAACGCACCAATCCGATATGTTTGATACCGTTTTTGCGTTTTCAAATGAAAACGCTCTGAAAGTGGCATGAAACGAATCCGATATCGTGTAAACGGTCGAATCCGGTATCAACTCAAAACGGAACCTCTTTATCAATTCTACGAGCCTCCTATTCATCTGGCGCACTGCGCAGTGGGTGTTAAAACGAAGGAAATCCTTCGTAGCACAAGACAAAGCGTTTCCGTGTAAACACAACCCCCAATTCGATATGAAACGAAAACGGTATCGTGTGTACAGAACAATTTTCGTATTGGATTGCCACCCCCAATCCGATATGAAATGAAAACGGTATCGTGTAAACTCCCGAAGGCACACAATTTGGCTTTGATTTTACGCCTGTTTTGAGGGTTTCTTGAAGGGGCTTTCTTGAGAAAATCCCCCATCATTTCAGAACGGAGTGGCCGATTTCAGTCATGTAATTTTTGAAATTTATTTGAACATGTTCACTATTGAATGATCCAGCTTCATAGTGTTGTTAAAGTTTTGCATTTTGTTTTAAATCCTTTCTTTTCAGGTCAGGCTGGAGCTATTCGATATGGTATCAGTCGAGGACTTCTTAGCTTTTCAGAAAGTTTTTACCAATCATTAGAAGAAGGTTTGTTGAAAATTGTTATTGACGTTGGTTTTTGACCAGTTTCAGATTTATCGTTTTGGGATCCAAAAAATCTTCTTGTTGTGTGTAGTGCAATTGTACAATGATAAACAAGTAAATAAAGTAAAATATAAGCACTTTGATGCGAATTGAAATAAGCACGACGTTTAGAGCATAGCCCGTTATCAAGCCAACGACTTGATAACGGCTTGATAAGGGGCTATGATGGCTATGATGGCTATGATGGCTTGA
This sequence comes from Aurelia coerulea, assembly GCA_039566865.1. Taxonomy (NCBI): domain Eukaryota; kingdom Metazoa; phylum Cnidaria; class Scyphozoa; order Semaeostomeae; family Ulmaridae; genus Aurelia; species Aurelia coerulea. The sequence goes on along the minus strand of CM076953.1, from coordinate 21,301,050 downwards.
TAACGGGCTATGCTCGGAACTTCGTGCTTATTTCAATTCGCATCAAAGTGCTTATATTTTACTTTATTTACTTGTTTATCGTTTTGGGAGTCTAAAAAAAACAGGGGAACATGGCATTTCATAGCGACCCTGCGGCCCAAAATAGATGCAAGGTCAAACATTCGGGGAATTTCGATGAATCTCAAGCTATGCGTGAGTAATAGTGATTTTTGGGGAGGAAAAACTCACCTGTTTACTATTTTGGAACAGACTTTGATAACAAAGCAAGTTTAAACGAAGCAAGAAATGAGACTAGGTTATTCATACCAGGGAGAAGACTTGTTCATCTTCCCAAGAGCTAAAGCGTGCAGAAGTCATTGCTGCTAGGCCCGTGTAAGACAGAAACGTAAGGAAAATTTGTCCGTGATTTTGGGCATGTTTTGGAGGTTTTTTTCAAGAAGCTTTCTTGAGAAAATCTTTTGCAATTTCAGAACGGAGTGGCAGATTTCAGTCAGGTAAATTTCAAAGTAGATTTGAACGTGTCTACCATTAAACTATATATTTGCCGAGATCATCTTCTTGATATCTAGCGAGCCGTGACGTTCCAAACGGGGATTCTTTTTATTGACTCACCCGGTATGTTTTTGTGATTCAACCTGTAGGGAGTTCTTTATTTTTTTCATTTTTATTTTTCATTCATGTGCTTTTGACAATTTACAAACATGTTACCAATTTAAATTACATACTGCGCTACAATACTACAGATACTATTGAAGGTGCTGTGGCGCAGTGGTGTAATCCTCTGACATTGCAGCCAGAACAGTCAGGCGGACAGGGTTCGATCCCAGGTAGAGTGATCAGATAGAGCACTCGTTTCCTTTCTAATTAATGGTAATTCCCTTCTAGCTGGACTGCTTCTAAGAGATCCAAGAATAAGAGAAAGAAAAAAGCCTGGACAGAAGAGGGCCAGAAAGAAATTCGCCTGGTAATAAAGACTGTTGTTTTTACCTTAAGGGCCTAGTTTAAACATCCTTTTTGCCGTGTCGAATCGAACTGTATTAAAAACGGCAGAATCTGCCGTGTCTAAAATCTGATTTAAACATCATATTTTTGCCTTGTCGGATTGAAATAAAAATGGTTAAAATAGCCATTTTTCAAAATGCACCAGCGCAGTGGCTGATCACACGTAGAAACGGATTGATTAATTAAACGCGGCAGAAATACAAGGTTTAAATCCAGTCGTTTTTCTGCTGTTTGATACGACAGAGCTGATGAACTCCTGCCGTATTCAAAACGACAGATGATTTAAACAACGCTTTTATGTCGAATTTAATTGACACTTTGAAGTTTCTAGCAGAATCTATCTATTAAATTCAACATGGCAACAAAATTCAATATCTAAACTGGGCCTATCCTGTGAACATTTGCTTCCTGCCGTATTCGCGATCATGTTTAGTCTTTCAGGTCTATTTCAATAACACTAATTTTTAGCCAATAACACTGTGTTTTATCAGTTAGATAGATGTAACGTTTTCATTTTTTCATTTTTTCATTTTAACTTTTTCATGCATGGTAATCCACTCAATATTTACAAACTGCTTTACAGGGAGCCATGCTAAAGTAATATTAAAAATTAGATAATAAATAAATATATAATACACTCCTATTTACAATAAATCGTTGACAAAAAAAGAAAGAAAAACGAGAAGAGTCATAGTTTGGCTTTATATTTTCTTCGAAAAGTGTGGAGCGATGAGGACGCCTTGACACCACTATCTAGGTCACTCCAGACCTTTGCCCCTCTGTAAGCAAATCATCTGTCTGTAAGCAAAACGTCTGCTGCAAAGCGTCAGAAGAAACCTTGCTCTGTTTGATGCCGTTGTTTTTATTTCAGGGTCAAACGATAGTGTGTTGTGGAGATCTCAAAGTGTTAGCTTAAAGTGATGCATGTGAGAAGATGACACCGAAGATTGTAGCTGGATATCCATGAAGATGTGGTGCCTACCGGGTGAGTAAAGAAACAGTCCCCGGTTGAACGGCCACTGCTCCCTGGATATCAAGACAATAATATTGTCAAATATGTTATTTGATCACAGGTGGCATCAAATATTAAAGAAATCATAATCATTGCTTACTCATGTTGTATGCCTTGTTGTATTTCAGCTGTATTCTTTCCCTGGCCCTGACCATCAGCCATGCTTGAACGTTGTTTTGAAAAAATAGGTCTATTGGTCCCAGTTTTTTCGGGGACTTTTAGACCAATGGGCCTATTTTGTCAAAACAACGTTCAAGCATGGTTGATGATCAGGGCCAGGGAAAGAATACAGCAGAAATACAACAAGGAATACAACATGAGTAAGCAATGTTTACGATTTCTTTAATATTTGATGCCACCTGTGATTTGATGATAGACTGGTTCAAATCCATTTTAAAATTTACCTGACTGAAATCGGCCACTCCATTCTGAATTTATGAGGGATTTTCTCAAAAAAGCCCCTTGGAGATACCTTTCAAAGCAGGCCTAAAATCACGAACAAATTTTCTGCCTTACAGCAATGACTTTTACATGCTTTAGCGTATATTGTCCCTTTGGGTGGATGAAAATGTCATCCCTGGGAGCATAACAACATTATTCCAGGTGATTTCATCCTCCCAAGAGAATAACACGTGCTGAAACGTGTTAAAATCATTGCTGTATGGCAGGAATGCTAGGAGAATTTGATCGTGATGTTAGGCCTGTTTTGGAGAGTTCTTCAAGGGCCTTTCTCGAGAAAATCCCTCATAATTTCAGAACGGAGCGGTAGATTTGAGTCATGTAAATTCTTCAACGGATTTAAACATGACCACCATTATATACCAGGTGTATCAGAAAAATGGGCCACTTTCAAAATGCTTCTTCGATGGCAACTTAAACGCAATGAACACACGCAATAACTTTTACAATCTTTATGAGTTGGTTTAATATCTGACACCTGACACCCTCTGAACTGAATTTGGTGCGTTATAAAACATTAAAGGGTCTGTTTCGTCCAGCATTCCTTGCACGTGCCGTCTGTTGATGTTCCTTTGTTGTCCGCCATTTTCATGGGCCATGAAAATGGCGGCAACAAAGGAACATCATCAGACGGCACGTGCAAGGCATGCTGGATGAAACAGACCCTTTAACAAATTGCTGCAAGTAACTCATATTTCTAGAACGCGCGATGACAGAGGGTTGTTTCGTGAAGAACAGTGACTACAATACCAAATACCAAATCAATACCAAACATTTTTAGATGAAAGTTGCCACCGCAGAGGCACATTACAAGTGGCCCGTTTTTTCTCATACACCCACCCGTAAGTATATAGTATCGTCTTGATATCCAGGAAGCAAAGGCTTTCAAAAGGGGGGTTGATTTTTACTCACCTGATGGTATTAGATGCAGGAAGGTGTGTCAAAGATGCAGTGATATTCTGGTGATCCCATGAATCCTGTTATACACCACATTAAACTCTAGTCCAGATGTTCCAAACTCAAAGATCTTGGTCACAACCAATTCTTTGCCAACGAAGCTCTGGAGGATTTGCTAGAAAATACTTCTTCTTTATATAACATTTGTTCTGCAGAATTAATGGGTATAGGGAGACAGTAATGCGCTGTACTTCGGCTAAATGGCTCTGATTGTCGGCGTTCCATTGCCTTCCATTCGTCAAGGTCAAGGAGCTCTTGGTCACCTAGCCTGCGCGCAGACCATACCCAAGGAAAAGGTGTTACTGGTCTGGTATAGTATGCACTTCACGCAGTCTTATAGTCACCCATAACATTATCGAATCGCTTGAAAAATCCTGCAGTAAAATGTATCTGTGCACCTCTGTTTGGTTTGGAATTTTACCAGGAACATTTTCTTGTAATTCCCAAACAGTCAGTCAAAGTATTGAGACAACAGGTACTAACATTATCTACGAGCTTTCCATCAAGCAACTTGACCCAATGCTAGTTGATAGGCTACATACTGTCTAGCTGCACTGATGAGCAGTGGCGGACTGGCCCACCGGCCCACCGGCCAGTGGCCGGTGGGCCCCCCTCAAAACCTTGCAAGAAGGGCCCCCTTTTTCCTGGAAAAGGGCCCCTTTTGCAAAATTAAGGAAATTTTTGGTAGAGTTGAATGTTTGAATAATGGACATCTCATTTCACATTTGAATCCTTCAGTGTTATTGAACTTACTCAAAGAAATGAATACAGTCGAGAGCGAAGATACGGATGGCGAAGAAGGGAGCACCGTTGCAGAAAAAGTAAACGCCCCCTCCACTTCTGCTAAAAGATGGTTCTCGAGATTCCTTCACAGAAAATAGTTGTTATAGGTAGTGTAGGGTAAAGAAATGACTGGGAGAGTACTCTAAGCCAAAGTAAAGGCTGCAAGTTTCAAAAAATTTCCGGGACGCACTTTGTTAACTGCTCCACTTTGGGGGCACGCAAAAATTAGATTGTGAAAAACTGAAAGCTTTTGCCCGATAATTTTCATGAGAGTGTTCATTGATAGAAAACTGTAAAAATAATCTTGAGAATTTCAAAGTTTCCAATTCTGCTCTGGTAAGATGAGATGGCATTCTAAGCCAAAGAACAGATGTTTACTCAAAAAATTTCCCTGTGGATGCTTATTCATAAAACTACTGTTACAAATGATCAAAAATTCAATTTTAGCATCGGCAAACCTGGGATTGGGAGAAGCGTTCTAAGCCAAAGTAGAGAGCGTGTCCTCAGAAATTTTCCTGGGGACTTTGCCCCCAGATCCCTCATTTTGATGCTCCATCAGTTAATTTGCCCTGGCCACACTGCTGGGGGGGGGCTTGGCTATTGGTAAGGAATCGAGGAATTGTGACGGATTTTGCCCCTGACCACACACTCATCATCGAGGCCACACCCACTTAGGGCCCCCTTAACTCGTTCATGGCCGGTGCAAAAATCAGAGCCAGTCCGCCACTACTGATGAGCCCTGAAGTTTGGACGAAACCTAGCCTGCGTGCAGCCTCAACTCCTCCTCAAAGTTAAAGTCTACTTTTCCTTTGAGGAGGACTTGAGGCTGCACGCAGGCTAGGCGAAACCGGTCTGTAGCATGACTTTTGAGATTAGGTGCTTGTCGATTTTTCTCTACAACTACCTACTAACATCTTTTCCCATCTACAACAATCATATTTCCAAACATGTTTTATTCGCTCTGAGTTTTGAGAATAGATGTTTTAGTGAAAGATTCAAACTTCTGGCCATCATGCATTGTCAACGCTTTCTTTTGAGGTACAGTAAAAACCCGCGTATAAGAACCTACTATTTTGCAAATCAATGGATTGGTTCTTATAAAACAATTGAAAATTTGAGAATTTCAGCCTGTAGGTTCTTAATCGACTAGGTTCTTATTCGCGGGTTTTTACTGTAGCTGTGCTGTAGTCAAGAGAACAGAGAGTTTAACTGAGTTAACTGTGATACAGTTACCAACAACGAACATGCAGGGAAAAAATTATTTCCGTTAATTTGCTGTTTTCTGAAGCAAAATTCGTTCAGTGAGAAAGAACAGATCAAAGAACATCAAATATACAAAACAGTAGAGCTTCTGAGGCACTTCAGCTCGCTCTTCATTCAGTTTGTCCATTGTCATCTTTAGAGCAATGGTTTACTGAGTTTACTGATGGTGTCCAGTGTCAGCATAGTTGGGCAGAAATCCGCCTTAAGTCGGGAAAATTGTTTGTAAACAAATTATTTTTTGCTGGGCAGCCCCAAATATTATCTTCCCCTACGCTCATGAGTATCACAGGAACATATCTTGCAAAATTGTTCCGTCTATTCTGATCTAAGAATGCGGAGGATGGATGTTTGGTCCAGGAATTCAGTTACCTCGGGTTCCAGAACGACGAAAAGGTGACGAGGGGGACATGCGATCGACGACATGGCTGCCCCAGAGAAAAACCTAAAGGGGGCATGGAAGCATTACGAAAGTTCGTCAGGAAACAGGAACTTCTTCAGAGAGATTTCAGGGATTACTAATAGACACAAAGATGCGATGGCAAACAGATTTTTGAAAGTACGGGGGGGGCCTTGAAAGTATGGGAGCGGCGGGGGACCTCGAATCCTTGAATGTTAACAGCTTTGATTTGTCGCTTTTAGGATTTGGTATAGCCTGAGCCTGGTTATCAGGCTAGGAGTTGGTGGGCTCTCAAGCGACTTGGGCGGAAAAATAAGAGGGGCATTTCACTACATAAAATCTCGTACACCTTTGGCAAAAATCCTTTTGTTTTCAAGAAAAATCTGTAAAAATCCTTTCGTTCTGAAAAAATCTCGTACGCTTTTTCGAATGAGTGAAATGCCCCTCGGAAAAATATTTGTTGTCGATCATGCGGCGTAATGCTATTTACATACATTCTAAATATAGAAACTTGTCATTCAAAACTGCATGCCCTCTTTATATTTTTGGGCCCGCCAAAAAAGTTTCGTTGGGGAACGTAACAGGCAGGAACAACGCACAGGCTTGAAATAGCATGCGTAACAACCCTTCGTGCGTAGGTTTTAGCAATACGATGCTATCTTGTCACTGTACTTAACTGATCTGGGCAAGGCAAGCTTCACACTACAACATGGCTGATTCGACGGTGGACAACTCGATATTATCACCTCAAGAAAACCAAGGTAATTAGCTAATCAGTTATAATTCATCATCTAAGTAAACCTTCATTGTCATAACCAATCTATTTGCTATTTGTTGATGCATCTCCTTGCACAACGAAGTGCCGAAAAGCTTTGATACCGCCTGGAGAAATAGACCAGGTTTGCAGTGGGTTTCGTGTTTAGGCCGAGCCTGAGGAGGTGGGAGGCTTCCTTCAAGCAATGGCTTGCCATTTGCGGAATAATGTCATTGATGACAAGAGTTCTGGATAACTGCAGAGCTAAATCATATGCCTGTTTGCTGGTATGAATATTTGACACGAATAATGAAAATATCAATCAATAATGAGATATTTTTTAGGCCCGCCTAAAAACAAAATCAGCCCTCGCGTCCTGGCTGCCTGGTTTTACATCGCAGCTTCAATTAATTACTACACAATAACCCAAAAGATACATCGATTGAACACGACGCATAGATAATAGACACGATTGACAAACTGAGCTATATTTCACCCACTTTTTATTTAATTTCTGTTTGTTTATAAATCAAATGCTGATACAACAACATGCAGTGGAGGAGACATTTCACGAGACGAGGGGCTGGCTGTTGCAAAGCAAGACGGCTAATCCATTTACTGTGCGACATGTGTTTTGAAGTGAAATCTTTCTTGAAAATTGAAGTCATTGAGCTAATCAATTAGAAATAGTGGATTGAGGCAGGTGGACAAGCACATTTTATGTAGGTGGTAAATTTGTGAAAATATGAGCATTTTAAAATGGCCAATTTCATAGTTAATTGAAATCCAAAACAACCAAAAAGGCTATAAATCAGCGTGCTGTTGCTAAAACATGTGGCTATAAATACATTTTCTGCATAATAATCACATGCGTGTACACACAGTAAATCCTCAATTCTTTTTTTGTGTAACTCCCCTCCACACAAACAAGAAGTGCCCACCTCAAAACCAATGTTGGCAAATAAGCCCTCGGTAGTCCATAGCATTTTAATTCCACAAAAAGGGTGAATCTTAGATACATTTAAACATTCTTTGTATTGACATCATGTTTGTGGTTGTAATTGCTCAATAATGTTTGTTAATGTATCATTTCCTGTGGATTCTAGTTCAAAACTGATATGTTTTTAAGGTGTTTGGGGAAGTGGTGTAATCCTCTGCTTTGCAGCCAGAACAGTCAGGCGGACATGGCTCGATACCCGGTAGAGCCCCACATCTTGAGTGTCATGACTAGGGGTCACAGACTTGATTAGCGATTAGCTACTTCTGCGATCCCAGCCCTTGGCACTAGAAAAGGCAACTTCATCTTTCCACCTTTTTCCATGGATGGGGTAAACATTTTTAATGTTGTAAATCATGAAAAATAATAATTGCAGATAATAAAGGCTAAAATAATTGAAATAATGTTATAATTAGCATACAATAATATTGTTAAGATACATAAATTAAAAATGATACAGTTAAACCCTAAATCTAAGTTTGGGGGTGAAATTGGTAGGGTGAAAAATTTGGATAAATTTTGCCAAAATCTTTGTTCAGAGTGTAGACCCTACTTTTATCAAATGGCAGTATTTCATTACACATAGATGTTACACCATATTGTTTAGTAAATCGCCCTGCGAATAAGCTCCCCCTTTGAATAAGTCCTCATCTTAAAATTCAGTTTTACAAATGAGTCCCCCACAGGGGTTTATTCAAGGATTTACAGTATGTGCATTCCATACCACACTGCAGTGGTGTATTCCTCTGACTTTGCAGCCAGAACAGTCAGAAGGACAGGGTTTGAGCCCAGTCAGAGCCCCATCACTTGAACATCATGACATACTCAGTTAAAGATGCTCTCTACTTCTTCAATGCCAGCGCTTGGCACTAAAAACCACTACATCACATGCACTGGATATATACAGGGTGTCCCAAAATGATGTATTATTGTTTGATTGCTTATATCTCCATAACCAATCAAGGGCGCCTACCTTGTAGGAAGTGTGTTGATCCACGGTACTTTACGCGGTGTCCTATGACCCAGTCCTGTTAATCTTTGTATATCATAATAAACTGAGGGGTATGCAACTTCTGCAGATAAACCAATCAGCGAGCAGGATCTCAAGAGAAGATTATCACAAGCGCGTTCTATCCGTTGTCATTACACGTTTTTAGAAGCAACGGCTTTCAAGAAATTTTACCTGCACCTCCAGAAAATTAAGAAACCATGATAAATAGAAGAGGTCAAGTTCCAAGTTAAAATATATTTTTCAAATGTATTCTTCATTCAAATTCTACAGTTTCCTTTCATGCACAAGGCAAATCCTTAGCCTAATTGAGAATTTAAACCTATTAAACGCTTGTATGCTATTGAACCAATTATTCCTTTATGTTATGCTACTTTGAATGAAGAAAAGTACTTGCAAAATCAATATTTCAACAACAAAACGGTTAATTTAAACAATTTTGCTTACCTCAGTTTGGACTTGCCCAAAGTCTCTTCCGCGAAAATAAAACCAAAATATATCCCAAGTCTCTTCCGCCAAAATAAAACCAAAATAAATACCTCTGCCCCAAGTCTCTTCCGCGAAAATAAAACCAAAATATATCCGAAGTCAAGTCAGACGACCACAGACACTGGGTGACAATAAGCGAACAACTGGCCATAGCAACGGGCTCTGACCACAGCAACGTGTAACGCGCTTGTGAGAAAAGTGAACAATAGAGTTAGGAAAAGTTTCATACCCCTAAGCTTTTCTTGTTACTGGGATTTTCAAATTCTAAAGTCTGTTAGAGTTGACCAATCAAAAATCACGCTGTCTGATTCCCTGTGGCCAGATCGTATAACAGTTGATATCTTGTTTCATAACACCGGAATTTGAAACCACAAACTTATTCATAAGTCATCTTGACCTTGAGAGGACTGACTCTGTGTACTTCTGGGTACGGCTTTAGGACACTCTCTGTACTGGGTCACAGGACACCCATTACTCTACAGTACTGGGAATAAACACACTTCCTACAAGGTAGGCGCCCTTGAACCAATGAACCAATTTTCAAAAACTGTATTTTATCCGATTGCCGAAAGGCTAAATTGTAGTCGATGATGTTGGCTGAGGTTTAGGCCAATGTCTTCATGTTGAAAAGAAGATCGATAAACCTGCTCAAATTCATGCCTTATATGGCATGAAAAATAAACGGCCTACTTTCCCAGTCAATATTTTTGATGTGATGCAAAAGACTGAACTCATATGTCGTTCAGAGAATATATGTCGTTCAGAGAATATATGTCGTTCAGAGAATACGAATTCAGTTAATACTGAGTTCAGAGAATACGAATAGGAGTTCAGCCTTTTGTATCACATCTAAAATGTTGACTGGAAAAGAAGCCGTTTCTTCCTCATGTCATCTAAGGCTTGAATTTGAGCAGGCTTATCAATCTTCTTTTCGACATGAAAATGCCGCGGTAAAACCACAACCAACATCTAAAAATACAATTTAGTCTTTAGGCAATCAAATAAAATAAAGTTTTTGAAAATCGGTTCATTGGTTATAGACATGTAAGCGATCAAACAATAATACATCATTTTGGGACACCCAGTACTGCTGATTAGAGTATCATTTTTAATGATGTTGCTCCCAAATAGGGTATCATCCTCTCAAAAAATGCTCCCAGGGAGGGTGCACTTTTCTATGATTGCTCTCCTATAGATTTCTCAACAGGACAATTCAATGTTGCTGTTGTTTTCTTGGCAATATGCTCCCAGGCAGGGTCCTTTTTTGACAAAAAATAGGCCCACCCAGGGTAAGAGTCACTATAACCTGGAGCCACACCCCAGTCTTGGAGTCAGCGCATTTTGGGAACCAAGTACTCTAGATGTTGTTGATATTAAGACCTTTGTGCAGCCTAATTTTATGAAGCTGTTGTGAATCATCAGAGAACAATTTTGTCATTGAGTAAGTCCCAAGATGATTTAGTAAAAGCATGTTGACAATCAGGATTTCAGAAACATTTCAGAACTACAATAGACCTCTGATAGACACTAGCTTGTAACAAAAGTATCCTTGAGCAGTAATTTAGTATTTTTTTTTTATATATATTCAAATATTAAATTTAGTATTGTCTATGTTAACAAAAATAAACGGTGTGGGAATTGCATGTAAGCCCATTGCAGATCTTTTATTATTGATGAAGTCCAGGAGTCTAATCTCACAGTTTCCCTATATTATTTTTCACTACACTGTAAAATCTAGTCTAGGTTTAGTCTGTGTTTATTATGTAAGTTATAGGCATAAATAGGTGTAAAAAATGGACGTCATCAAAATTGGTACTTACGGTCAAAACTGAAAATTTACCCAAATCTAATTTCAATCTCCATGGTCGATTTAGTGCAAATTGATCATAAAATCAAAGGTTAGGCCGGCTGCTAAATAAATAGAGGAAATTCCCTGTCTATATGATTCAACTTATAATGACAGGAGTACAAATGATACAACGATTGATCTTCAGATTTGAAATCAGGAGGAAATAGGTTTTCAGATGATATATAATTGATGTCTTGTTCACATATTTGAATCGAAGATTTGGCATCATCAAGGCCGTAGGAAGTATGTTAAACTTGGAGGGGTGTCTCCTTACAAGGGGCACTTGTTTCACAAGGAGGGCACTTTGATGTATTTCACATTTTAAACAATAGGAATGTGAAAAATAGCAGACAATTGTGTAAGTCCTAATAGATGTCCAATTTCCTTCACAGAAAAACAAAACGAGAAGTAAACATAGCAAAATTGCAAAGGAAATAAGAACAAAACTAGACAATATCATGTCCATATCAATCTTGAAAAGGGGCACCACCTGAAACAAAAAGGGCACTGTTTGGTTTGTTGCAAAATATGGGGGGGGGGCACTGCAAGATTTAAGTAATTATGCTTAAATATTTTTGCTATGTTCTCACATTTTTATCAGCACTGAAAATACAGGTAAATTCATCTTTACAGAAATTTCTTGGTGGCATAATGCCTGAAAAAGGCCCACAACACTTTTTATCAAATGGTATAGGGAATTTCTTCACAGGGAACAACAGGCAAGGGCATTTTACCTCTCAAAAGTTGAAAGAATAGATTTTCAAACAAATACTGAAGGTTTTCAATTCCATGGCAATAGATTTGCAGGTAATATCTCTCCCATGGAAAAATTGTGTCTTTCTTTATCGTTTTTGTGCAAGGAGTTTCTGTATGATTTGATGAAGTGTTTCAGTCCTTTTTCAGACCATGAAATTAGTGTGGAGTCAAATTTACCTAGATTTCTCCAGTGCTCACAAGAATAGAGAACAACAAGGAAAAATTTTGTAACACAACGGAATGATGCTAGCTACCTGGGTATCAGAGAAAATTTTGCAGCTTTGCTTGTTTTGAATTACTAGTTGAGAGAATTTCCTTTGTCTTCAATCGCTAATCGCTTTGACTTTTAGTGTCAACAAAAGCAACTCATGCTACAGAATCTGTCCGTGTTACAAAATCTGTCATTTTTCATGAGAGCATTGATAAAGATACTTTAATTGCTTGGCTATCGTGCAGTATAACAAGAGCAGATTTTGTAATACAATAGCAACAGTTGCGTTTGATTGGCACCTCAATTCAAAGCGATTAGCGGCTGCAGACAAAGGAAATTCTCTCAACCAGTAATTCAAAACAAACCAAACCGCAAAGGTTTCCCCGAAACTATTTCGGTAAAGTCTCGCCTTGTGCAAACGAAGGGTGGTTTTAAGAGAAGTTACGTGCTTATAACGAAAGAAGAAGGGTAAATCTAAAGCTCTGTCGCTTAGATTATGTTTATTTGATTTAGGAGCTGTTTTGTAATCGTTTCATTTTAAGCCCTAAAGACGCGAGAATTACAATGCCTTCTGCTCCGCTCCTGAATCAAATAAATATAATCTAAGCGACAGAACTTTAGATTTACCCTTCTTCTTTCGCTATAAGCACACAACTTCCCTTAAAAACCATCTTTCGCTTGCACAAGGCGAGAGTTTGCCCTACCAGTTTTGGGGAAACTTTTGCGGCTTTGTTTGTTTTGAATTACTGGTTGAGAGAATTTCCTTTGTCTGCATCCGCTAATCGCTTTGAATTGAGGTGTCAATCAAACGCAACTGTTGCTATTGTATTACAAAATCTGCTCTTGTTATGCAGTATTAGATTAATTGCAATCTATCAAATACTCTTGGTGCTAAGAATTTTCAAATGTGGGAACTTTTTTCTGGCTCAACCAGTACAATACATTGAAAAATTGATACAAGAAAGAGGCTGGGTTCACTAGCCTGCGTGCAGACTGTCCTTTCTTTCCTCTCCTCCCCAGTAACCAAAGTCTGCACACAAGCTCAGGGTCACCAATACAACCACTTATTGCCTAAATATTTTTGAAACAGTCTTATTGCATGAGACAGGTTTAGCTTATAATTCTGACCAAAATCAGTCTGTTCAATTGTGTGAATCCAGTGAAAAATGGCCACATAAGCTGGATTTTATGAATTTAGGCAAGTTGTTTCAGTGTCATTTTCATAAATCCTCTGAAAATTTCCTCACTTGACTTGAGCTTTGCACCATTTGAACAGATAAAATCGGATGAGGTTCATTTGCACCCACTAACCCATTTCAATTCAAGTGACCAACCTTTTGATAGGATAAGTATCTTTTTATTTCTTGAACATATTTAAAGGACAAGTCCGGGGTTGGTATGATTGATGATAAAATACAAGATAATACTGCTATGAATGATGTGTGATACTTTTTTCCATTATTTTCCGCCTTCTCCTCGTGAAATTACGTATTCAAATAAGCCATTTGAGCGAAGTGATGTCATATCGCGCAAACGAAAACGAAGTTGTGCGATTTTTTTGCATCTTAATCGCTGCTAGCCTCTTTGTTGTGTACTCATGCATTGAATATGGCATGAGAATACGATATAGAGGCTTGCTACGATAAAGAGGCGAAAAAACAATAATACAGCCTCATTTTTGTTTATGCGATATGACGTCACTTCGCTCAAATGGCTTATTTGAATACGTAATTTCACAAGGAGAAGGCGAAAAATAGTGGAAAAAGTATCATACATCATTCATAGCAGTATTATCTTGTATTTTATCATCAATCATACCAACCCCGGACTTGTCCTTTAATAGACTGATTACAAGTTCGTAGTTATCGCTATTACTTACATTACATATAAGGTCCAGGGACAAACTTAAGAAGTCTGCGATAAAAAATGGGTCTGCGCTGTTAATGCAAGCGTACCGACACGTTAGAAACAGGGCAAATAGTTTAAACACCAAACTGAAAAAGGCGTATTTTTCACAAAAAATTGCCAATTGTCAGGGTAACATGAAAGAAACTTGGAAAACCATTAACCAGCTAATTAATAAACATTCCAAAACGACCAATATCTCTTCCCTAGTGGTTGATGAAACTTGCCTGACAAAAAGCAGTGAAATCGCAGATTCTATGAACGACTATTTTTGCAGGATTGGTGGCAAACTTAGTTCGAAGATACCAAACGCAGAAAATCCACTTCTCAATGGGGATTATTCAATAAACGAAAACCATGCGCGCTTTCACTTTCAAATGATTCGCCCTGACGAACTTGGCAAAATTATGAATAAGTTTAAAACATCTCATAGTTCTGGCATTGACGGTATATCAAGTTCATTTCTCAAAATTGGGATGCCTGTTCTTGCACCTTCATTGTGTAGTATATTCAATACGTCCATTTCACAAGGTCGATTCCCAGGAAACTGGAAGATTGCGAGGGTCTCACCTATCTACAAAGATGGCTCCACCGAAGATAGATCTAACTATAGACCTATTTCTGTGCTTCCTATAGTTTCACGATTATTTGAAAAGATAGTATTCGATCAGGTATTTAATTATTTCACTGAGAATGAATTTTTCTACTCAGACCAGTCGGGTTTCAGGCTTTTTCACTCCGTACTGACATGCTTACTAAAGTGTACCAATGACTGGTATCTAAATTTCGACAAAGGGCTTTTTTCTGGAGTCACTTTCATCGACTTAAAGAAAGCCTTTGACACTGTTGATCACGACATTCTCATCGCTAAGCTGCGTTTCTATGGAGTTGAAGGCGTGGAGCTTGACTGGTTCATATCATACCTAAGTAATAGGAAGCAATGCTGTAAGGTAAATGGCAATATATCTGAAATACAGGACATCAAATTTGGGGTGCCTCAGGGCTCTTGCCTTGGTCCACTCCTATTTTTGATCTATATTAATGACTTGCCGTTTGCCTTACAAAGAACTAAGGTCACAATGTATGCAGATGACACAAGCATTTCCTATTCCTCGAAATCTATCTCCGACCTGAGCAATGCTATCAACTCAGATCTTCAGAATCTTTGTTCGTGGCTACAGGGAAATAAACTGTCTCTTAATGTCGCAAAGACACAGAGCATGATCCTTGGTACCGCACCCAACCTCAGAAAACTAGATTACAATGATTCAACTAATCTTCCCACCTTTCAAATAAATGACGAAAAGATTGAATCCACGGGAAAAATTAAATATCTTGGGGTACAAATTGATCCATTACTAAATTGGAAAGAGCAAATCAACGTTGCTATCGGTAAGATTTCACGAGGAATAGGAATGCTGAAGTATTCCAAGAAATATCTCTCGTTGGAAACCATCCAAAGGATGTATTTTAGCATAGTAGACTCGCATTTTAGATATTGTTGCTCTGTTTGGGGATGTGCAGGTGATACCACACTAAGAAAATTGCAAATGCTGCAAAATCGAGCAGCGCGTGTCGTTACAAACAGTCCCTTCGATCAATCATCGCTGCCATTAATATCACAACTAGGGTGGTTAACAGTCAAAGAAATGATCGACTTCGAGACAGCTTGTATAGTATATAAAGCCTTGAATGGGCTTGCACCCCCTTACATGCAGTCAATGTTTCACAAATTGTCCGATTCTTGCAATCGGACCTTACGTAATACCAGTACTGACCTCAGGATTCCACTCTGTAAGACCTCAAATGGGCAGCGGAGCTTTTCGTATCGAGGAGTTACTGTTTGGAACCAGCTGAGCAATGAAATAAAAACTGCTCCTTCGCTAGCCACTTTCAAAACGAGGCTAAAAGCATTTTTGAAAGATCAAAGAGGCTGATAATCTAATTCAACATTCAGCACATACGTTTGACTTCCGAGTCCCTTTATTTTTACATATATTTCTTTCTTTTATGTAGGATCTTCAAGTTTATTTGTAATATCATGTATTTAGGTTAGTTATGTTTTTAAGCAGGGCACATTGTAAATCAGTTAATTTATATTTACTGAATGTATTTAACCCTGTTAAAATAAATCAAAATGAAAATGAAAAATGAAATTGATAGACTGATGGACGCTCAAACTACAAAACCCAGTTTGAGCAAAAAAATTGTTGTTGTTGTTGTTGTCGATGTTGTTGTTGTTGTTGCGATAACTGGGACTCATGAGTCTACATATTTCATGCCATGAAAGCTTGTGCCATGAATGCAAAAAGTAATATCATACTTCCCAAGAGTATGGTCACATGACTTGAAGTGGGAAAAACTGAAGAGGATGAAGAGGATGTCCATCCTTCGGCATCATGCATGCATAGTAAGCCTAAATGATTTGGAACCTATATGCACTGAAAATCTCTCCTCACAAAATTGTTAGTTCTGCTAAATTCAATTGTCTCCAGAGGTAGCATTCTCTGGAACACTACATCTGATGAGATAGGGTCAAGCCAATCTATTGCCTCGTTGAAAGTTAAAATAGAATCATGAAATGGAGACGATTGTAATTAGTAATTAGCTTATTAGCGGTGACAGTAATGGACCTTTTAGCTATTCTAAAAAAGAGCCTGGATCGAGCGTTATTTTTATACATTTTTATACGCGACGTTCGATCGAGTGCCGTTAGAGCTTCTATCACTATTGTGCACATTCGTAAAATTCTACAAAATGTAGCAAAATATCATTCGATTCTGATTCTTTTCAGAATGGCTAAATGGTCTATTAGCAGCTTGCATTTGTAATTAGCTTAAATTGTGTAAATATTATATTTTGTAAATAGTTGGTTTGAATTAGATATCCTATTCTTTTGTTAGAGTAAACTATATTTTTTGTATCCACCTTTGAATAAATCCTTCATTATTTGTTGCTAATGTAATGGTTTTTGTCATAGGCGCAGAGGGGGATGTATCTCAACCCACTGGCGAACCCGTAGTCAATGAAGAACAACATGCAGCACCCGAGGCAAAAGATGGAATTTCCGATATTCAGGACGAGGAAAAGAAAGGAGAGAGCATAAACAACAATGTTTTACCTGCTGAAGAGTCGCAAGATAAGAATGAAGAATCGCCTGTGAAAGAGGGAGATCGGACCCCCAAGAAGGAAGATGAGACCCCCAAAAATGAAGATGAGCCCCCCAAGAAAGAGGAAGAAAAAGGGGCTGAGGAAGGAGCTCTTTCAGGAGATGATGCCAAAGCGACAACCCCGAAAACCCCGCCTTCTGAGAAAAAAGAGAAAAAGAAGGATGAAATAAGTGATGCACAACGAAAAGCAAAAATTGAAGAAATCCGGAAAAGAAAAATTACAGACCATAAAAAGAAGGAGGATGAAAAACGTAAGGCTGTTTTAGAGAGGAAGAAGAAACTTGACGAGGCGGAAAGACTGAGACAAGAAGCTCTGTTGAAGAAGCTTGCAGGAGCAACGGCTGCCCCCAAACGACCGGCATCAGCACCAGCGAGAAGAGCAGTTTCCTTCTCTAGCCTTGTACATTTGAAGAAGACGCATACCGTTACAAAGGAGATTGAGATCGGTGACAAGAAACCTGTACGCTCTAAGGAAGCTGAGGATAAAGTGACGAAAGCTGAGACTGATAGAAGGAGAACATTACCTGCGAGACCTATGAGTGCGATGGAAAGGAAAAGACCTGGCTCGTTTTCGTCTGACAGAGCAAAGCCTATAGTGCAGAAAAATGGAGCAGAGAATACTCCCAAGCCTGGAGCACGGCCTAAATCATCCATCGGCACCAGAGTTGAACCAAAGATGAGGCAGTCTATTTCAAATCTCCCTCCTCGCCCATCTTCAGCAGCAGCCAACAGAGGATCGCCAAAGCCAGGTGAAGGGGGGACAAAAGCAACCGCACCTAAAATGAGACCTTCAATGCCTGCACTGCCAGGGAAGCCGCTAGTCCCACCTACCAAAGAACGGGAGATGAGAAAATCAAAATCCGCAAGCACTGTGCAAGAAAAGAAGGGACCCATTCAACCTGGAAAGGCCACACCAGATACAGGTGATAAGACCAAGCCAAAGACTGGACCAGCGCGACCTCCATCTGCAAAACCAAAGCCAGATGCTGAGAAGCAAAAACCAAGCCTGGCCAAGCCTGCTGTGCCAAAGGAAGCTGCTAAGCCAACGGAGGCTGGTAAGCCAAAGGAGGCTGGTAAACCAAAGGAGTCTGGTAAGCCAAAGGAGGCTGGTAAACCAAAGGAGGCTGCTAAACCAAAGGAGGCTGCTAAGCCAAAGGAGGCCAGTAAACCAAATGAGGCTGCGAAAACTAAACAGAGGCGAAGCTCAGGTGATACACCAGGCAAAGACGGGCCAAAGAAAGCTGGGATACAAAACGAAGCAGATGCGAAGAGGTTGCTCGCTGAGAAGAGAAAACAAGTAAAGGAAGAACAAGAACGTAAAAAGTTGATAGAGCAGAACAGGCTGGAGGAAGAAAAGTTAAAGCAGGAGGAGGAGAGGAAAAGGAGAGCAGAAGAATTAGTAAAAGAGCAAGAGCGCCAGAAAGCTCATCTTGAAGAACTTCAACGGGAGGCAGAGGAGAGGGAGAGAAAGGCTCAGGAAGAAAAAGAAAGGAAAGAACAAGAAGAAAGGGAGAAATTAGAAGCAGAGAAGAAGCAAAGGCAAGAAGATATTGATAGAAAAGCACAGGAAGAAGTTGATCGACGGGCGAAGGAAAGAGAGCATAAAAGGCAGCAAGAAGAAGCTGATAGAATAGAAAGGAAGAAGGTAAGTTTGTACCGGATGAGTAAAGAAAGTTGTGAAATGAAAAGTGGGTGGCAGATGTTTAAGCCTAAGATATTGAAGGGGTTCCGTCGCCGAAATGTAAACAAAACCATGATTTTTGCAGTTTTTGAAAGGTGATATCCCACAGGATTTTCATATTTTTTCGAAATAAAGTTGCTGTTTGGACATAAATCATTGTATTTCACTAAGGAACAAACCAAACATACATATCTTCTACGATTGCTCGGATATAAGTGGATTTTTAACGGTCACTTTTTGGTGGCTTCGGTGAAGCCACCAAACAAACTGCAGAAAAAAATGGATGAACAATGGATAATTGGTGACACGTGCGAGTTTACGGATTTTTTTGCTGTTTGGCAACGGAGCCCTTTTAATCTATCGATCAAAATGAACATTTTGTGTGGAAAAATCACTCACCTTTTAGACCCAAGAATAAGCAAAATGCTGAAAAGGTATGGAAACGAGAATTCCACGCTTGGAACGACATCCCTTCCACCATCAGGGAACTCTCTACGTTGCAACAATTTAAAAAATATCTCAAAAACATTTGAGGAGCTGAATTTAACTAAAACACGTTTCCCCGGAAGATCAGCTGCACCTTTGTTTTCTTAAATTGCTCTTTTATTTTTCCTATGCTTGTATATTTTAAGGTTTGCTGAGGGGATTTTATCGTGTATAAACAACAACAATGTAATATAATGTAATTCTGGTCCATGAGTTGCTTGCCATTCCATTGAAATATGAATTGAATACAATTGTCTGTGTCAGAAATAAAATTTGAATAGCAATTAAATCATGGACCAGAATCGACCACCGGGGAATTTTCGTTCCATACAAACGTACGTTTTCAAATACACGTATTTCTTTTTATAAGAAACTAAGAATTTGGGCCAGTACTGGAAGTTTCTTAAAATTATCAGATTTTGAGTACTCACAGTTTCTTACGAGTTTCTTATAGGTTCCATAACAATCTTCATGTTCACTACCTGTGCCCTCGTGAACATTTCAAAACAAGGTTTTTTAAGCCTTTCCAATGTTTAGACATTACTCAAGTACCTTACGAGTAATATGATACAGGAAACAAGTGAAAGTAAAGTAAAAACATGTCGAGGATTTCCTTTATCAAAATAAATAGTTTCTTAGCTTATATTTTCCCAGTACTGGAGTTTCTTAATTTTTTGGCGATCTGAGAGTTGAGTTTCTTATAAGCAGTCTCTTATAAAAAATACGTGTATATCTGGATGCGTGTGGAAGGGGCCTGAGTGTTTTAGGCCTTCTAAGGCATTTTGCAACGCAGAAAATTTTGTAAAGTCGAATTTACCGGTATTTTCAGTGCTCATAGAAATGCAAGAAAAATCACAAACATACTTTAGAATGCAGAAAACATAGAAACAACTTTTGGCTACCATTAAATGTTAGAGGAATAATTTTCGACAAGAATTTTGGCCACAAATGTATCATTTTGGTAATTTGTGTTTTTAATGTACTGTATGGTCTTTTTTGACAGAGAGTACAAGAAATCCTTGGATCCAGAATTCGAAGTTCACCAGTTTCAGAAAGACCTGTATCACCAACTCCGTTTATGACATCACATGACGAAGAGCCTCCAAGCGAGGTAAGGATACTATACGGTGGGGAAGGGGGGGGGTCTTCCATATCAAAGGTATCTGGGGATATGCCAGCCGCAAAGGTAAGCAAGGGCGAATTTTGTAAAACGAAGGGTTCAGGTTTGATTGAGACAGTGATTTTGCATCCTCAAGAATAGATTTCACACCTCCTGTGCAGCCAACCATAATGTTTTGCACTCTCTGTTTATTTTGATTTGATTGAGTGCAGTCAGAGGAGTGAAATCTATTTTTGAGAAAGACAAATAGCTTTGTTTATTCGGAAATGTGGATCTTTCGTTTTACTAAATTTGCCTTTGCTACAAGGGTATACCTTTTCGGACTTATAGTCTAAACAAGGGTATACTCTTTGGTAGTTTGGGTCAAGCAAGCGCAAATTTTTGGTAATTTTTGTCTGGAAAACACACAATTTCGGCAATAAGTGAAGCCAGATTGTGGCGATTTTTCCCCAAGAAATGCCAAAGACGCAAAAGATATTTACTTCTAAAAATCTGCCGATATCTTTCTAATCTTACAACATATGAATGTTTCGTTTGTTTCTCTTCAAAATTTAAACGTGTATCTTCAAAATGGTATTTCATTTTGAGAAGAATAGTGGAAAATCTGTGTGGTATGGCCTACCAAAAAAACTGCAAAATCGTCTATTCGAAAGAAGTTTGTTTACTTTACGTGACTCAGCGCCTTGAAATTATTTGTTTCTGGAACTGCATTTGACGATGATGAGATTGCCAGGGGTATTGAACGATCGAAAATGTAAGATCGAGTGCCACATTGCAATCATTTTACGCATCAGGGATGCTATTTTGATGCGTATGTGGCACTAAAACTGCATGCACTGAGTCAAATGCCCACAGCCTCCTTCGGAAAGGACGTCTCTGAGGTGTTGCTAAAACTTAATCGAATTCAATGTTCAGTCCAGAAGGGCCAATCACACGGGGACCTACCACCACCCAGCTGCAGAAGGAGGACTTGCTGACTTTTTGGGCACAGCCACAAAAATAATCGAATTTAAATATTTAATGTTGTGGTGGTTATGTCTTCATCAAGGGTATTAGGAACACACCATAAACTGATTACAAATCAGTTTGCGTATCTGTTTGTAGTTGTAGTGGTCTATTTGTAAAAGGGAGAATGGGGAATCCTGGAACGGATATCAGGGGAATTGTGTTGAAATCTATCAAAGTTGTAATCCGGAAACTGTCTACGCAAATCTTAGAAGATTTCCCTTTTACAGATTATAAGGAAAATGTATCTTGTTGGCTTTATTAAGAGTCCTACTTCTTCGCAGTTTCCGTAATAAATCACATGGAGGAAATTGCAAGATTTTGCACTTTAGTTAAATTGAACATTTTAATTCATTCGTATTTGATATAAGTGAAAATTGCACAGTAGTGAGGAAGGGCCAAACGAGGCAAGGTTTAAATGAGGGAATAAATAGTTGTCACCTTAATAGGCCACCCCTTGACTTAACAAGCTAGGTTTTGATCTGGGAGCAAACATTCAAAACAACCCATGATCTACAACATCTTAGAATGAAATCGACCCTTGACTTATTGAGGCTTGCCTTCAAGAGGAGGCAAACATGGTGTGACATAACATATAATATCAGCTGCAGATTCGTACAAAAATAAGAAAATAGCTGTGAATAGTCCAATTTCCGAGTTCCCTCTTTTACAGAGTGCCCTATTCCCCGTTCTAACTTTTACATACAGTCGTTTTAGCTAGGCCTACTGATCCTTTGGTGGTCGACACACTTTGCCAATAAGCCACATGGCATCGTGATCAAGCTTTGGTTTCCAAGCAAGAGCATTAAGATTGAATCCTCTGACTTCAACAGATTGACAACTTGGAAACCAGTCTTTCCGATATTCAATTTAAGGATATCACAGGTTTCTAGGATTAATGTTCAGAGCCTTTCGGTATGTGAATGATTAGATTTTCAGATTGGGATGCAACCAGAATTTTCAAGAAATGAGATTTGACCAAGCTGCGCCTTGTTTGAAGTTTTCGAATGAGAAAGTTAGCTCATGTTTTAAAGGCTCGTTAGTGAAAAGTGACCCATGTCAGATAAAATAATAACTGGGAGAATGCATGCAAGTCTTGAATTTTTTCCGACTCGGGGACTAAAAAATTCATCAGAGAGCGTTGTATTTGCTTGAAACAGCCCTGCATTGCAAGAATTAGTAAACTTTCAGGAAGAGAACTTAATAATGTATTGTGAATTTCTGAAAATTTTACGTTCAATTGTGAAGTTTTGAAAGACTGCAATCGACGCAAACCAGTATTTTCAGCGCTCGTAAAGCCGCGAGAAAAATCACAAAAATACTTGGGTTTTTCGGCTTTTCACTAGACTTTGACATCTACATCCTACCATACTTTCTAATTACTCTACAAACTATACAACACTACAGGGACGTGACCACAAGGAGCAAAAGATAATGACTACCAGGTGGACATTAACATAAAGACATGCAAAAAATAGCAACTAAATATACAACTACAAAAAGATACAAATACGATAAATTACTGATAAATACTAGAATCCGTTTCACATTGGATGTCAGGCCAGCATAGTAGTATGATGCTGAGCAATAGGAACCCCGGACGAGAGAACAACAACGACAGCAGTTGCTACAGCTACTGATCCCCCTCCAGAGTCCCCAACGCCCAACACATTGCACATATGCTGTCAGCTCTGGGTTTCTGATTCGCAATATCAATGGTCCGAAATGCTGTCACTTTTGTGTGGATGAATTTTCATTCACCCTTGATGTGCCTAACATAAAATGTGAAACAGACTTACAAAATATACGGGGAAAAGTGTACATAGTGGTTGTGTGGCGTAAAACGATTGTTGATCATTCAAATCCGTCAGGTACCCTCGGTGCTATGAATTTTCGAAAGTGGGAACTTTTCTGTCTCGCCCAATACATCTTCGTATTTTTAAATCATTTGACGTTAAATTCATTCAAACAACGTAAAACTTGCACAACAATGGTTGCGGTTACACTACTGCATTCCCCGTTATGATGTGAATTGCTTCACTTCTAGCAATTTGTTTTCGTCGCCAGAAAGCACGGCAATATAACGGTACAATGACGCCCGGTCACACAGTGATCTGATATATCATGTGACAACTACGCAAGGCTGCGATTGGTTTATTCTCTGAAACAACGCTAAATTATAGGTCGGGCCCTTGTTTTGCCCGTTGTTTTGCATCTGATAGTTTTCTTATTAAATCCCGAACAAATTCCCCCGTTATGATGTGAATTGCTTCAATCTTTAGCAATTTGTTTTTTGTCGCCAGAAAGCACGGCAATATAACGGTACAATGACGCCCGGTCACACAGTGATCTGATGTATCATGTGACAGCTACGCAAGGCTGCGATTGGTTTATTCTCTGAAACAACGCTAAATTATAGGTCGGGACCTTGTTTTGCCCGTTGTTTTGCATCTGATAGATTTCTTATGGAATCAACTCCCAGGATCAAAGCGCCGTAACAGTGTTGCATATGAAAGTGACGCCGTAACAGCCGTAACAGCGACGCCGTAACAGCGTCACATATCACAGCGTAGTTAACCCGTTATTTTGAAGGTATACAACGAGGTAAAAACGTCTAGTGTGAACGCAGCCAGTGTTTTATCTATCTCGTACCCCCGGAAAAATTCTTCTCGCCTATCATATAAGCTGTTGCAAGGCCTAGCGACAGCGCTCTGTTACTTTTCAATGTTTGGAAACTGTTAGCTGTGCGTAATGTTATTCAAGCACAGACACGTAAAACTGAGAAAATAAATTCCGATAGAAAAGAACAAATTTTGCTCTGCTCTTTAAAAACTTTGCTTTTCATTTTCAGAAACCTTAACAAACATAACTATTACAGATTTATACAGAGAAGATTAAAACAACGTGTATATATTCCTAGGTAGTTTATTTTGTGCAAGGGGTGTATCACTCTCCAAAAATCTCGTACACCTTTGGTAAAAATCCTTTTGTTTTCAAGAAAAATCCCTAAAAAATCCCTGAAAATCTTATTGTTTTAAAAAATCTCGTACGCTTTCTCGGAAAGGTGAAACACCCCTCGGTTTTGTGCATTTCCCTTTCAGTCGGTAGGATTCAGACACAAGGAATTCGACTGAGTTACTACAAAGAAAGTTTTCATCATTTTAGCACGTGTTATCCACTTGAGAGCATGAAATCGCCCGGTTATGCTGTTATGCTCCCAGGGATGACACTTTCATCCTCCCAAAGGGATAACACGTGCTAAAGCATGTAAAAGTCATTGCTGTAAGGCAGAGATGTGAGTAAAATTTTGTCGTGATTTCAAGGCCTGTTTTCTGGGTTTGTTGAAGGGGTTTTTCACAAGAAAATACTTCATAGTTTCAGAACGGAATGGCCTGTTTCAGTGGGCAAATTTTAAAATGGAACTGGACATGTCCACCATCAAATGCTATATTTGCCAAAATTATAGTCTTGTTATGCGGGGAGTGGTTGCCTTTCAAACCTGGTTTATTTTTCGTGACTCACCCGGCACATATATGTATTTTTGCCAGCAGCAATTATTCGTTGTTTTTCTTTCACTTTCCAGGGCTCTCCGCCAGCGATAGACTCAGCTTCATCAGCAAGAGACCGAGTTCAAAAATTACTGGAGAAGAATCACCGAAAATCTGGAGGAGATTCTCCAAATGGCTCAGTCGATGGCGAGAAATCAGAAATTGCAAAGCCCGAAGCTACGACGAGAAGCGAGAATGACTCGCAAGCAACGACGAATCACGAGTCGCAGCCGACAAATAACGACGACTCCCGAATAGCTGATTCATCGCATGCGACTAATGATTCCAAAATGCCACCAAGCGATAAGTTAGCTGATTTATTATTCGAAACAGAATCGTCACTCACCGAAGCCGATAAACAAGCTTTGGAGGATATCGAGAATGACCGACGAAATCAAGTCAACGAAGAAGCATCCGAACATGCAGTTACGAATGGTGTTGTTGATGAGAAACACGATGGCTCAAAAATGGTGAGTTTTTAGAATGGTGGTGGTTAGATTGCCCCAGAGTCCCCATAACTAAGCTACTTAAAGACCCCGTTTACATTAACGGGGTCTAACTCCATTTTGGGAATTGACTCAGTTACATTGGTCTTACTTCACGTCATTTTTTGAACATAGTCTGAATAATATACCGGGTGTCCCAAAATGATGTATTATCGTTTGATTGCTTATATGTCCATAACCGATGAAGCAATTTCCAAAAACTTCATTCTATCCGATTGCCGAAAGGCTAAATCGTATTTGAGGATGTTGATTGTGGTTTAGGCCGATGTCTTCATGTCGAAAAGAAGATCGATAAACCTGCTCAAATCCAAGCCTTAGATGGTATGAAAAAGAAACGACCTTCTTTCCCAATCAACATTTTAAATGTGATGCAAAAGGCTGAACTTATATGTCGTTCAGAGAATATATGTCGTTCAGCGAATACGAATTCAGTTATTACTGAATTCAGTGAATACGAATTCGAGTTCAGCCTTTTGTATCACATCTAAAATGTTTACTGGAAAAAGGCCGTTTCTTTCTCATGCCATCTAAGGCTTGAATTTTAGCAGGTTTATCGATATTCTTTTCGACATGAAAACGCCGTGGTAAAACCACAACCAACATTTTAAAATACGATTTAGTCTTTAGGCAATCAAATAAAACAAAATTTTTGAAAATCGTTTCACTGGTTATGGACATGTAAGCAATTAAACAGTAATACATCATTTTGGGACACCCGGTATGGCATGGCCCGCAAAATATTGCAAGATTACAACATGCCAAATGATTAACCTTTTTATCAAATTTGATCAACAGAATGAAGCTCCGAAAACTGAAGAAGAAAAACTATGGAAGGAAGCTGAAGAATTAATGGCAGAATCCCAGGACAATAAATCGAACTCAATAGACCAAAACGGTCCAACGAAAGCGACATTGCCCCCTGCTACGGAGGAGAATCGTTTATGGCAATTAGTAGAAGGTCAACTGGAGCTAGAAGAATGCTTTTGATTTGAAGGTATCAACTCAGTTAGCATAGGTTCCAAGTCTTTCAAAAGGTTGCTGTAAAATTGTACGACCTATTTCTATGAATTGAATAGCTTGAAAGAAACTTCAGCTAATTTGTAATTATTCTGCCGTTGAACTTTTCTGAAATCTTCAATATCTTCAGAACTACATTAGGTTTCCTTTTGTGTTAGGAATTCAAGAAAATTTTGAAAAATACTTAAAGCCGTTATAATATGCAGAAACTTTTTGAAAAAACATAGAATGACGTATGAGGAATCCATGGTTTATGAATGTCTACGATATGGTATCAAGCGCAAATCTTCATTCTGCCGGTTTACGGTTTAGAAATTTGATCATGTCATACCCCCAAATGAGTTGATTGCTCAGTGGTAGCACGCTTAACTACCAATCTGAAGGTTGGTGGTTCGAGTCCCCGCCCTGCCAAACCTGCTACAAAGTGTGAGGAGAGTCGCCAACTCTCTGTAATTCCAGGCTAAAGGAATCACGAGGTGTGGTCACATCGAGAGGAAGGACCAGGACGCTGCTTCAATAAGCTTAGCTTCTCAGCGTCCTTAAAATTACCTTCGGATGCTAGGTAGAAATGTATACAAAAAAATGAGTTGAAATATAAAATGCGCTATGATTTTAAACAATTTTCAAGATTTCTGAAGCGTCCAAAGGTAGAATTATTGCAAAGTAGCTGAATTTTCTTTCAAGCCATTCACTTTAAGTACATAAGTCATAGACATTTTCATCAACCGTTTTAAAGTTTTGGACCTTATGCTGACTGAGGTATTATTGTAAGCATAGGTTCGAAATCTTTATCTCGGTGTAAAAAGGTGGGTGTAAAATTAAATGACATTTCTTCTGATTGAATGGCTTGAAAGAAACTTTAGATACTTATCTATAATTCTACCGTTGGACTTTTCAGAAATTTTGAATATTTTTGGAAATTACAGCGTATCTTACATTTCAATTCATTTGAGGACGTGACGTCATCAAATTTGTAAATCATAAACCAGATGAGTGATAGACGTTTGCTTGATACCATTCTGTAGACATCCATAAACTATGGTTTTCTTCGAAATTATTTCATGTTGCGTCAAACAGTTTAGAAATTACGATCGTTTAAGCTTTTTTTTATTTTTCTTTAATTCTTGAAAAAGAAGAAAAACACTCTAATTCTGAAAATATTGAAGATTTCAGAAAACTCCAACGGTAGAATTATAGAAAATTAGCTAAAGTGCCTTTGAAGTCCTTCAGTTCAAAGAAATAATTCACTCAATTTTACACCAGCCTTTTTAAAGATTTGGAACCTATGCTATTATTGTAAGGTATCCGTTCAAAGCAACGGTATTTCAATCCATTTAGGATCTATTTGGAATTCCTTTGCATTATATCGCATGCCAGATTAGCATGCGGTTCAGGCTTATGTTTGCAGGTCAGACTGTTACGTCATCAAGGTTTGATGTCATTAAGAGATGACATCGTCAGGACGTTACGTCACCAGATATTGTCATTGTCATTAGCTGTTTGTGTCTTCAATTTACGCGTCATTTGATTCAGGCGATTAGTCAGAATAGGAGCGGAGCAGAAGGCATTGTAATTCTCGCGTCTTTAGGGCTTAAAATGAAACGATTACAAAACAGCTCCTAAATCAAATAAACATAATCTAAGCGACAGAACTTTAGATTTACCCTTCTTCTTTCGTTATAAGCACATAACTTCCCTTAAAAACCATCTTTCGCTTGCACAAGGCGAGAGTTTGCCCTACCAGTTTTGGGGAAACTTTTGCGGCTTTGTTTGTTTTGAATTATTGGTTGAGAGAATTTCCTTTGTCTGCAGCCGCTAATCGCTTTGAATTGAGGTGTCAATCAAACGCAACTGCTGCTATTGTATTACAAAATCTGCTCTTGTTCGTCAGAAGGAGTTACTTCTTCAGGCATAATGTGTACTGAACAAATAAATCATAGTGCTGTTATTTTCATTTGGGAAAATGGCAGTGTGGAGAAGAAATTTTGGTTGCTGCGGAAAGTTAGATTCTAGAATAGCGTACAATTTTTGTTCGGTTGGTTGGTTGATTAGGGACAGTTAAGCTGAATTCTCATTGGAAGCTTCTCAACTGACGCTGCCCAAACGAGACTCACCTGTTCACATACGAGGCTCATATGATATGTCAGAACACACGAGCCTTATTTGTGAAGCGATTTCAGCGTGAATTCAGCCTTAAAATTCAGAAAGAGATTGAATTTTCATGCCCTGCAGATTCTTATAAACTGGTAATGCTTGTGCAGCTAAAATGACAATTTAGGTGGATTTGGGTAAGAAAATTCAGTTGGTTTAGATCGGTCGTGTTGCTCTCATATTGCATCGGCTTTTATAATACCGGGTGAGTCAGAAAAAAGGATCCCCGCTTGTAAGGCCACTGCTCCGTGAATATCAAAGCAATAATATTGAAAAATGTCTTGTTTTATTGCCAATATGTTCAATTAGGTTCAGTAATTTACCCGGCCTTAATCGGCCATTCCTTCCCGTGGATATGGGTGATTTTCTGCAGAAAGCTCCTTCAAAAAGCCTGCAAAAACGAATGAAAACAATGAGCACATTTTCCTTCCTAAAATTGATGACACTCACATAAATTCATGTATTTTGTCCTCTTGGGAGGATGGAATCCCCCTGAATAGGTCATCGATACCAGGAGGAGGACTTGTTCATCCTCCCAAGAGGATAGCACGTGCTAAAGCGTTCACAAGTCATTGCTGTAAGGCATTGTAAGGCAGAAATGTTAGGGAAATCTGTTCATGATTTTGGGCACGTTTTGAAGGTTTTTTGAAGAGGCTTTCTGGAGAAAATCCCTCATAATTTCAGAATGGAGTAGCCGATTTCAATCAGGTAAATTTTATAGTAGATTTGAACATTTCTACCATAAAACTATATATTTGCCGATATCATTGTCTTGATATCCAAGGAGCCGCGACCTTTCAAACGGGGATTCTTTTTTCTGACTCACCCGGTAGGGCCTAAAATTCTTCATCCAATTTGCTAGCTGTCCAGCTTTATGGTATGATTGCAGTCTTAGTTGCAAATTCGATACTCATACAAACAGTTCCCTTGTTTTAAAAATAGCTTTAGGGTGCGAAAGAGGTGATTCTTTGTCTGCTAAAGGTGTAAATTCCAATTAATCTTTGGTTTATCAGTATTCAGGGTATTCATTGATGAAATAGTCCGATTTTCCAGCCACAAACCGTCTTGTTCCCACGCTCTAAGCTCCATTGTTATGTGATATGTCATGGAGTCCATAGGTGGGCGTCTGAAATAGTTGGCAGGAACCGTTTCGTAAAGGAAACCTGTTTGGGATTCCGGGACGAGAATCATGCTCGTACATCAAGTTAAGAGCATTTTCTGTGAGCAAAGAATAAATGGCATTGTTACGTAAGGCTATTTCTGGTATTGTGACAAATTTACGACCAATGCGTCATTGAATGGAAGTTGTCAAAAATGAAGTCCAAAGTGTATTGATAAAAGTGTTTCGTTAGAAGCTATTTGTTCAGGAGGAACTTGTTTCTCTATAGGTGCCAGCTTGAACATACGCCATAATTATCACACGAATATATACGGGGGGGCTTTACAATAATTTGCATGTGACTCCAGAAGGTTATCACGGAGAGTAAAAGACACATTACCAAAGTCCCTCGTAGACTTGTGGTATACATTGCTAAAAACTTAGTAAAGTTTGCATGGGGGATATTAGTGCATCGGAAAACACAGGGAGGCACTGGATTCAGGAAATGAATTTTGCAGAGTAGCACGTAGATTATTATCTTACATGACCGTAGTTATCGCTATTGATGGGCTGCCGGACGCTCTTACAAGTATGAGCCGTCTCGGTAGGGTGTAACTCCTCATTAAAAACCTAGGTAGCACGCTATCACTTGCAACGAAAAGAAATACATGTAATATTACAGCACTTGCACCAGATTTCGATTGGCTGATAAGTTTGAGATACAGCCAATCACATCACGTATAAAACATCACATAATGCAACTTTAGGCTCCTAGGCGTGTTGTGACCATCCGTCGCAATTTTATGTCCCTGTCGCGGAGATTGGTATCATGAAGGATGATGAAAGGGGCAAAATGGGCCTAAATTTGCCTTTGTTGTGGTCTTCTCCAATTTGATTGGCCTAATTCGTGGATCTGCCTAATTTCTCAACCAATCAAAATTATATACCTATACTGTAACATATGCTATATTACTGGGCACGTCGAAAGCGAAGCAGCCGTTAATTGGTTGATTGTATGAACCACTGTCGGACGAAGCTAATAAGAAACAGTGCTCTGTAATGGAGGTTATTAACTGATCTGAGCTCTAATCTCATAATTTTTTATCGAAAAACCAGCCAGACATTTTATCTATCTTTTTGCCGAAGGGGTTGGCAAATTCAAGACAGACTTATTTGAGATTGAATTTTTCTATTGCCCGGTATAATCATTCTCTTCGCCACGCCTTGTGCTTGTCCAGGCGATGTCAGACACAAGTTATACGCTTGTAAACATATGCGGACATTATTTATTGAAACGCGAAAAGTTTTGGATGTATTCTACTTGCTAACAACCGTAGTATGAGGATATAGTTTGATTTCGTTATGTCGTTTCAGTAGTGTGTAGTACTTTATGTAAAGATTCAGTTTGCATTGGTAGCTATGTTATGTTTTAAAAACTTGATAAGTATCAAAATTCGATTCCTTGAGATGATAAGTTAGTTTTTGATGATAAAAGTGAGTTGTTGGGACAATGTTTGCGTAAAGTTGATACATTCAACCATGGGTAGCTAGACACTGCTGGTGTGCTTCTAGGGAGGAGCGCTGCAACTAATATTTATCTGCGAGGAATCATTTGTATTGTTCTGCGGAGGAGGCAACGCAGCAGTTGTGCTTGATTCCAACAGGTTTTTCATTTGCGGAGGAAAACATTATTTACTACTATGGCGGAGCTAGCGTAATTCCCTCCTCCGTAGAACTATATAAATTATTTCTCCGCATGTAAATATCAGTTGCAGTGCTCCTCCATAGAAACACAGCTACGGCGTCTAACTACCCATGATTCAACCTGTCACGCAACGATGAGATATTCCCCCTTTCAACAGATGTATTCACACCGAATTATAGCCATGGTTCATTGGACACCGCAGGTATGCTTTAGCGGAGGAAAATTTATGTCGTTGTGCGGAGGAGGTTGTACCGGTATATGAATTTTTCCACCGCAGAAGCATAAAGCTGTGGCAATCCAGCACAACGGCATAAAGTTTGACATTTCTAAACTGTTTGCAGCATCGTGAAAAAGAGGCTGGACTTAGACGACAAAAAATTTGTCGAAACTTTTTCGCGTTTTGAAAGCGTCGAAACCGTTCCAAACTGTGCCAGCAAAAACTGTGTTGTTTTCGTGTGAACAGGAATCCTATCCTTAGGAATTTTATACCTTTGTCAGATTGTGAAAACGATGAAAAATGTTGCAGATGGGTCTCCCGTTCACACGAAAACAGTATTGTTTTGCTGGCAGATTTTGAAAACGGTAGATTTTGAAAATAGAACTCTAACCAGCACATATTGAAAACTGCATTCTGTAAACACTCGAAAGCGATGAAAAACGGAACTTTGTCGACGCTTTCTAAACGAGTTTGGTAGATTCTTGAAGGTGAAGTTATACTTCTTTGATATCAAATTCTTGGAGAGATTGCATATGTTTGTTACCGTCAAATTTTTCACCGTTTTCAGATTGCGCTGGTATCACCACTGTCTAAACAGTACTCTTCCTTTTCCTAACCGACACATAATATCCGAAAGTCGTTAGAACGTTCATTGAGTCTGATTTTATCATTATTTATTCGTCTGCAGAGATGATTTATTGTCGGTAGTTTTGGTCTTCAAGGGAACGAAATAGCTGTAAATGTCTACACGTTTTCAATGAGCAAAGTTTAGGCTGTTATTTTGCCGTTCACAAAGTTGTCACACATCATCTCATGAATGTGAGAATTTAACAGGTTTGAACAAAATTGGCAAATGGACCTCTTGGCTATCCCTCAAAAGAGTTTGGATCGAGCGTTATTTCATACATTTTGTAAACTGCTGAAGTTTCGAATGTGCACATCATTTGCCGGACAAAGGTAGAACCACTTTGGTGAAAAATTGGAAGTTCTGGTCTTTTTTCCGTAAATTTGGCGGACAAAGGTAGAACCGCATATGCAAAAATTTGATATACTGGTCTTTTGTGCTTAGATTTGGCAGACAAAGGTAGAACCAGCTTATAGGTAAACTTTATGATTCTGATGAGCTAAGAGGGTAGAAAACTTGATTTTTGCGACAAACTGATGGGACTGGAAGATTAATATTCAAAGTTCACTTTTGTCCCAAAAACTGATTGTTTTGGGCAGGAAAGTGGTACTGTGTGATAAAATAGCCGGTTATTTTTTCCAATTTCATTGGACAAACATGGAGTCAAATATTGTACAGTATAGTACTTGCCCGCCCCTGCTAGAACCGCTTGAACAACGCTGCTTGACATAGTGAATGTTGATTTATGAGTTCAGAGTCTGTTGTTATTCAGCAGTCAACATAACCCATTTTACTCCAGAGTCCAGCCTGCCCATTTTACCCTTGCAGACCCTACGATTAGAATACAGTAAAGACGCTCGCTGTAACACTGTTCATTTTAGGACATGATAATGCATCTCTATGTTTCATTTTGTTCATCGTTTGTTCATTTTAAGTAGATTTGCTTAGTTGAGTATTATCGAGATCAGGATTGGTCACATCTGTTCAGTATGATGAGAATTTAGTTTAGCCGTTCAGTAATTTGTTTTTCCTTTCAATTCATCTAGATCTGGGCTCATACTTCGGGTTAGTAGCCGCCATTTTGATTGCAAGCGTTTCATTTATTATACCGCTGTGGTATTACCACATTCCCACTAACGCAGTGAAACCAGCGTTATCTAAACCAAACCAGGTTAAATCACGCGCAATAAGAAACGTATAGTGTACTCACCGACCAAAAATGCGTGTTTTTTGTGTCAATTCTCCTGTGTTCTGTTGTCTTCGCGCCATTTTGTTTGTGTAAATTCTTCAGTTGCGCGCGCATGGTGCCTCGAAGTCGAGCTGGCAGTGGACTGTTTATCACAGGGGAGCAAGGGGGAACACTATACGTTTCTTATTGCACGTGGTTAAATCAAGGGTTGCAGCAAGAGCTTTCAATAGGCCCAATAATGATGCAACAAAATGAAAAAACATTCGAGAATCTTCTTCCCTCCTCTTCGTTGTTTCTTCGTTGATTCTTCCGCTGGCTTTGCTTGTCATACGACATAAATCCCTCCTTTTCTCAAATTAAAACTCAACCAATCGCACTTGGCAGCCATTTATTTTCTTCGGTGTTTCAACGACTTGGGCTTTGTTCTGCTTCAGTTTTTATACTTATTTCAAAATGGCCGCCGCCACAGCTTCCCTTCTAGGCTTTTGGCTGAATTTCAGCTTTTGGGAAAGGTAACATGAAGGATTTAGTCCATTTGAGAAGGAAGCAAAACCAAAGAAGAATCGACAGAGAAGCAACAATAATAGATATAAATGGCGGTATTAGTAGGCTGTTGATAGTTTTTAGCAAAAACGCAAACATAGATCGTCGGTCAAACTTTAATCTAATTTGCAAAGCCTCAGGTAACGGGGAACAACATTGTCGTGGTTGGCCTAATCTAATCTAGACAACATTTTGTAAATTTGGTAAATACTGAAGTAAAAGAAGAGGTACTTGTTACTCTTGTACTAATTTTTCCCCCTTACCTGTACCCTAGGTACATAGGTAGCAGAGCCTCAAGATTAGAAGGAAATTGAAAATTTGGAAAAGGAATAGAGGGAAGAAAGGAGGCAAAGCTTTTCAGAAAAAGTAAATACCCGCAATGAACATGGATGATGTTATGGAGATGTGTTTTTGAAGGTGAAAGCGGATGGATCACGTGATTACATTTGATACGTATTTTTCCGCTTTTTGCTCACGTTTAAAATGGCCCTAGCCAAGTCGAGAATTTGAGGGCACAGAGCTTTGGAATCAGTTGGAGGTAGGAGATTTATGTGAAGAGAGCTTTTTTGTCGAGTTTTTGTGATGGCTATGGGGTTTTTTGTCTCGGTTGCGTCTTGTTCACTGTCAGCTTTGATCTTTCATTTTGGATCTAATTTGTCCTAATTTCCAATGTGAAAGTCCATGAGTGGTAGTTTGAGCGTCCATCAGTCTATCAATACACTCTTTTTTTTATATAAGAATACTTTAAAGTTTATCCAGCCTCGATATTCTTTAGAAATTTTTGTTTCGAGCCTGAATATATTCTTAAAGTATTTATGTCAGACATGCTATTCTCTGTCATGAACATCACAAAACAGGCAACTGCTGAAAAATGTGAGACACAAATATGCCAGCTGAGGTTGGCAATATTCTTATGATATTCTTAAAAATTGGATGATTCTGAGCCTGAATATTCTTATAAACATTATTCTTATAAAAAGAAAAGAGTCTAGCAATACAGCCCGTAATACGTCTTTAACCGATCGAATATTCCGCTCTGCAAATCCGTTGCCTTGACTGTGATAAGCAGAGGAACGACGCTTTTCGATTCCGATGGTGTTACAAATCTCTGACATAAGCTGGCCATCAACGTTTGAACCTTGATCCGTAAGTAGATAATGTGGTGTTCCATGAATGTAAACCCAGTGCCTCTCAAAGGCTTCAGTGATGGTTGGGGCTGTCTGATCTTTGAGGGGAACTGCTTGGATGTACTTTGAAAAAACGTCACCAATCAACAGGATATACTGATACCCATTCATGTCTCTAGGTACGTATGCTATAT
Source organism: Aurelia coerulea (assembly GCA_039566865.1). Taxonomy (NCBI): domain Eukaryota; kingdom Metazoa; phylum Cnidaria; class Scyphozoa; order Semaeostomeae; family Ulmaridae; genus Aurelia; species Aurelia coerulea. The sequence goes on along the minus strand of CM076953.1, from coordinate 21,265,824 downwards.
CAAGAGAGATAAATTGCATGGGAGCACTTGGAATGAACATTGGGATCAATGGTGCTTTAGGGGGGCGTGTGTCACATTTTGTCTGCTGGCATGTTTCACAGCCTAAAGTGAATTGTCGAATATAGCTATACATGTTTGGCCAATAAAATCTGGTTTTGAGCAAACTATACATTTTATCGATACCAAAATGCGCTGTGTTGTGATGCTCAGCAACAACCACATTTCGCAATGATGGTGGGAGAACAGGTCTACCAGACTTAGTAAGAATCCCCTTTTCAATTCTAAGTTGGTGTTGGACACGTTTCAATCTTCCAGTATCGATATGCTTTGCGTCGCGAATGCACTGGATAGCTCGCGAAATAATGGGGTCTTTCATTTGTTCGTCCTTCAATTGAATTTGGAAACTTTCCATTTCTGCAAACTGATACACCTTGTCTTCAAACGAGGAATTGGGTTGCGTTTCTTCTGGGGATGAATTTCTGGATAAGGTATCCGCTTTAATATTCTCTTTTCCCGGGATGTACTGAATCGAATAGTCAAACTCTTCTAGTTCCGTAATCCATCTGCCAAATTTCCCACGTGGGTCTTTCTGCTTACGTAAATGGGTCAGTGGATTGTGGTCTGACATAAGGGTGAAGTGGGTTCCCGCCAAATAAACGTGCCAATGACGAATTGCAACGATTAGGGCGAAGGCTTCTTTTGTAGTAGCTGACCAATTCTGTTGTGATTGTTGCAATGCAGTGGAAAAATAAGCGACTGGGTGTAATTCGTCATTTTCTGCTTTCTGAGACAGGATTCCACCGACGGCGTAATTGCTAGCATCAACTTCTACTACGAATTCCTGTTGTAAATTCGGGAATCTTAACACTGGGTCAGACAAAAGAGCTCTTTTTAGCGCATTGAAAGCACCTGTACACTCGTCCGTCCAAGCGAAAGGTATCTTATCACTTGTTAGATTATTCAAGGGCTCAGCAATATTTGCAAAATTGCGAATAAATGCCCGATAAAAGCCTGCCAGGCCTAAAAATCCTTTCAGCTCTTTTTTCGTTTTCGGTTGTTCAAACTTTGAAATGGCATCTGTTAAACGAGATTGTGGTCGAATACCTGAATTAGAAAGCTCAAAACCCAAGAAATCCACCTTGTGGCTTGCGAAAATGCATTTGGATAGCTTTAGTGCAATGTTCGATTCTTGCATTCTTTCAAATACTGTCTCCATGCTTTGTAAATGTTCTTTGAAGCTTTTACTAAAGATAACAATGTCATCCATGTACGCTAGAATGCGTTCAGCTGGAAGACCAGATAAACTAACGTCCATCATTCTCTGGTAAGAGGCTCCGGCATTGCAAAGACCATAGGGCGTAACGTTGAATTCGTATTTACCCCGCGGGACTGCAAATGCTGTTTTCTCCTTGTCTGCCTCTTCTAGCGGCATAGACCAGTAAGCCGATGCTGCATCTAACGTTGTCCAATATTGCGAACCTTGCATCTTATCCAAAACGTCGCGAATATGAGGTAACGGGTAGGCGTCTTTCTTCGTTACGTCATTCAGACCTCGAAAATCGCAAACGAATCGTGTGGAATTGTCCTTCTTCTTTACCAATATAATTGGTGAATTCCAAGGCGAGGACGAGGGACGAATAATTCCATTATCGAGCATTTCCTTTATTTGTTTATTGACTTCATCGTTCCATGCATGAGGTATTCTATGGGGCTTCTTATTGGCCGGTAAAGCATCATCGGTTATGATGCGGTGTTTCATGTTCTTGACTAATGATGGCTTTTTCGGGTTCGATGCAAATACCCCTTCATATTTGGTTATGAGCGACACCAATTGTTGCTTTTCTTCTTGTGACAGATCTGCTCCTAGAGAAAGATCCTTTGTAAAAAGTGAAGAACATTCGTTTTCAGCAGTTTGTTGTTGTGTCCCACAAACAGGGTGAAGTTTTCCGATGCATTTTCGGTTATTCATTACCATGGGGTTAGCTGTCGTGTTTAACATTGTAATCTGAAACACGCCTTGAAGATTAGGAATTACCCTACAACGAGTAGCATAGACTCCTGGCATCCCGAAGATTTGTGTTGGTTCGAAATCCATTGTCAACAAGGATACCGATTGGTTACATTTAACATTTACGACAGATTCTGAACGACTTGCTATAATGATTTTGTCCTTTACACGGGCTATTTGTTCCTTCCGAACATTTACACAATGAAGGAAAAGGGCTCCTAACTTGACTTGGCCATTAGCGAAATCGAACTCAACTGATGGAAACTTAGACATGAAGTCTCTTCCTAATATTACATTGTTGTAACTTTTGGAATCGAGAACTTTGAAATTTTGCTTCACATCCCGGGGGGGGTACTTAGTATATTTGTCCGACGGGGATGTGCCGTTTTTAAGGGTATCGTTTTCACCAATTTTTTCTAGCACAGGGTATCAAAATAAGGCAATTTTTCTAGAGCAGGTTGTCAAAACATGTCAAAGGGGAATATTTTGCTAGATCGGGTCGTTTTTCGGTCAAATTTCATGTTTTTGAGTATACTTTTCACCAATTTTTTCTAGAACAGGTTATCATTTTGAGCAAAAAATTCTGGAGCAGGGTAAAAAAAATTTTTTTCGTGGGCACACCCCCGTACAAATTTAAGTCAAGTACCCCCCCCCGGGCTTCACATTTGAGCCTTTTATTGACAAGTTTAAATCAATCGAGCCGCTAATATTCATTGTTTTCCCCGATGCGTCGATTATAAAATGCTGAGAATTATTTATCGAACCTTGGAGGTCGAGCATTTCGAGGGTTCCCATATCTATGACAGAACAACTCGCACCAGAGTCTAATAAGGCATTAATCGTGTTATTTTCGCAACGAACTTTTACAACTGCGGAAAAATCGTTTAAAATGTTATCAGGTCCATATAGTCATTGGTGTTTTGGGCAGTTCTTATCCCATGAATCGTGTCCTTGAATTCCGCAAGCTTGACAGAAACGGGTGGGGCATTCTCGAACAAAATGTTCTGGGCTTTGGCATGCACGGCACTTTCTGTTTTGTTGTGACAAAGCTGGCCTGTTTCTGCTTGGCTGTCTTTGTTTCCAACCTCTTTGACCTCTGAAAGGGCGATTTTGCATATAATGTGCACTTCCCGTTTCCACCTCTACCCCCTGAGCAGCGAGCGTGATTCCTTTCATCTGTTTCATAACCCTGTCTGCGACCATGTCAACCATTGTCTGGCTTTCAGCTCCTTTGATTTCAAAACATTCAGCTTTCTTTGATGAATATGATTCAATCCCTGCTGTTTCCAGTCGGCTGGTTTCTTTTGCGATTTCCAAAATATTAGAAGATTCAAATGATGACAGAGATTTCAATGCCAGTTGCATCTTTGGATGAATGCCCTTTATGTAATGATCCTTGGCGATTGTCTTTCTGATCTTTTCTTCAAAAGTTGGATAAGCCAATTTCGTCAATTCCATTATTTTAAAGGCGTACGTTTGGGCTGATTCTTCGGGCTTTCTTCGTCGTTCGTTTAACTGGGTGATAGCTAAGTCTCGATTTTGATGCCCAGCTTCAAATTCTTTTAGCAGCTCTTCAGTGATCTTCTCAGTTTCTTTCTTATCATCATTGCTCAGCCTCATGTAGATGTCGAATGCTCGGCCTTCCAACCGGCTGGCTAGATACTGTGCAGCTTTCTCGTTTTCGTAGCCTTTCAAGGCCGACTGCAATTTAATTTTTTCTAAGAATGCTTTGATATCATCAGAGCCATCGAAACACTTTATCTTTGATTCCATTCTGTGGCAGTAATGTAAGGGTGTTACTTTATCCGAATAGGAGTTTAGGTTTCGATCATACGAGTACTGCCACAGAATGAGGGCCCTAACGGAAAACCTATGCTAACCTAACAAAACTAATAAAGACGGGCTAGGTACGGGGGTAAACACTCCTACACAATAACTACGAACTTGCAATCAGTCTATGTTGCATCTTGTTTACTAGACTAGCTACACTAGTCCCTCAATTTCGCTGTTGTTGTTGTTGTTGCTGATGGCTTAGCGACAAATCAGTTCAAAGGAGCATACAGAGATTGTGTAGCCAGTCTTCTTGTTTACTGCCTGAAATAGAAAAGAAAGTTCTGATGGAAAAAAATGGAACAAATACCCCCGTCAAGTATAATCAATGCCTCTTTCGTTTCTGTTCCCCGGAGGATATCATGAACAAGCCATGACAGAGGCTTTCCTGAAATCATCGTCTTTGCAGGGACCTTGTGGCCTCCATGGTGACGTATCACGGACAAGAAATTCAATAGAATGTTCATTGGTTTTTGAAAACATGTCCCTTGTGCAGAATCGTCTCTTGAAACTATTGTTATTTCATCCTTTGCTGATGTCATTTTTCGAAAATTCGAAAGGCTAGTCGCCGCCAGAAATGATCAAGGGAAGGGGTATTGAATCGAGAGACCTAGACAGCTCTCAAGCTACAGTAAAAACCCGCATATAAGAACCTTACATTTTGAAATCACCCTGTTTAGGTTCTTATGCATATGATACTATTCTTAAAAACAGGATGCAAGGTTCTTAAATAGGTTCTTATCAAAAGAATCAATTACATATCTTCGGGAATTTAGGCCAAACATAAGAAAACAAGGTTTTCACATAGTCATTATCATGACACAACTTTGTAAAGAACTACCATAGCTACCTGGCCTTATCTGTATCCAGTCCATTCATACAAGGATATTTTCATTTAATGCGTTGTATCTACTTAAGTATTTGGCTAAATTTCCTGTAACATTTGCCACATTACCAACCAGTAGTTTATATTTAACTTTTTTTAAGATAAGAACCTTCCTTGAATTGAAGGATGAATAGGTTCTTCTGCAATGGGGTGAAATTAGAACAGTTTAGGCCTTAGGTTCTTTTCAGTGGGTGATTCTTATATGCGGGTTTTTACTATATCCACTTTTGCTGGACGATTTCAGAGAGTCCTTCAACAATGAACTGAGGGACGAAATGATCCTATAAATCTGACACTAGTCATGGGAAAATTTCACAGCAGAAGAAGTCAGATTGCGAGGGGCATTTCACTTCCATAAAAGCTCGTACACATTTGGCAAAAATCTTTTTGTTTTCAAGAGAAATCGTTTTGTTCTGAAAAATCTTGTAGGCTTTTTCAAATAAGTGAAATGCCCTTCGTCAGATTGCTACTGTGTTTGTGCGTTTGTGTGGTGAAGGTGAGGGCGAAGGTGAATTTGCCAATCAAGTCCGTGACCCCTTGTCATGATGGTCAAATTGTGGGGCTCTGCCTTGGTTCGAATCCTGTCCGCCTGACTGTTTTGGCTGCAAAAATCAGGAGATTGCATCACAACACCTTCTGAGTACAGTACGAAGTAAATATACCTAAAATAGCACATTCTTGTTGTTTACGAAACACTTGTTCGCCTGGCAGTGAGGAGTTTATTCACGGAAAACCAACTACAATGCAATGTATACAAGCTGATCCAAATAACCAGCCTGATAATCCTGAAAATATATAAAGCAATAAAGGACAGCTTTGTCAGAGATACCTTACAATGATTCTTTGTGCCTTCATTGATTCAATTTCATTGGTCCAAATAAACCGGGTAAGAGAAAAACAATTCCCGTTTGGTTTGAAGGCCAGGCCACTGCTCCCTGGATATCAAATTGATAATGTTGGTAAATACATTATATAATGGGGGCATCTATTTAATATATTTACCCAACTGAGATCTGCCACTCCGTTCTGACATTGCGAATGATTTTTCAAGAAAGCCCCTCCAAGAAACTTTCAAAACAGGCCTAAAATCATGATCAAATTTCCCTCATGCTTCTGCCTTACAGTAATGACATCTGCACGCTTTAGCACGTGTTATCCTATTGGGAGGATGAAATAGTCTGGAGTAGTAAAAACGTTGTCATGCTCCCAGGAGGGATTTTATCTTCCCCAAGGGATAAGACGTGCTAACGCATGTAAAAGTCATTGATGTAGGGCAGAAACTTTGGTCATGATTTCATGCCTGTTTTGAAAGTTTCTTGAAGGGGCTTTCTTGAGAAAATTCCTCGTAATTTCAGAGCGGAGTAGCCGATTTTAGTCAGGTAAATTTTAAAATCTATTTGAACATGTCCACTGTTGAATGATATAATCAGAAATATGATGATATTTATATCCAGGGAGCAGTGGCCTTTCAAAGGGGAATTGCCTGTTTTACTTACTCGGTAGATTGATTGCAAAAGTCGTAGTTATCGTTATTGATACACCGATTGACGCTCATACTAGCAGAATTGGCACGTTCTTGACTTCATTAGCAGCTTAATTATGTCAAAACAATCGTTTTCTAGAACGAACGAATCATTAGCCACTTATTGATAGTACTCATTATGCAAATAAGTCAACTTTAGAGGATGATGTAACTGGTGGCCTGCACAGAGGCTAGCACTCGCAGCATCACCGAAGATAGAAGGATCCCCTTCCTACACAGCTACAGAAAGGTGCAGAATCCCAGCAAACAATAGACCTTTTAGCTATTCTAAAAGGAGAACGTTATTTTTATACATTTTTATACGTTACGTTCGATCGAGTGGCGTTAGAGCTTCTATCACTATTGTGCACATTCGAAAATTCTACAAAGTGTAGCAAAAGTTTGTTCGATTCTGATTCTTTCCTGAATAGCTAAAAGGTCTATGGCGCCATTGACTGGGGGAAGACACGAGATCACACTGAACCAAAACATCTTCATGCATATCATTCTGCACAGAGGTTATCTTCGTGACTGCTTGTCTCAAATTAGATGCCCACGAATAGCAACAATTGAAACGTTCTGTAGGGTTCTGCATAAGTAATTTTGCGTTATCGTAAATCTCACATGACATCTCATTTGACACAGATGCACCAATAGTTTCGTGCACGAACTATAAGCAAACTAGGGGTAATGACTTTTGATTTTTGCGTATCATTCTCGTTTGACATAAAGACCAAAATATTGCCTTTGACTTTGAGGCGATTCTTGTCCTTATACAAGGCGCTCGATTTTCCATTGAAGGCGACTTTAGCAGCAACAATCATCTCTCTGACTGTACACTCCCGTCACGAAAGTATCCGGACGGCCGAAACAAAATGGCGTCGAATTTGACCGTTGGCCCTTCGACCCCCAAACGGTTCAGCCGTTATGCGGACATTTCAGGGAGTGGAAATAAACGATTTTACCCCCAAAATTTTGTTTATCGATCATGCAATCAAGGAAGAAATAAGGGATTGAAAAACAAAGCAAGTTAAACGTGTTTTGATAATAAAACATGAAATTAGCTGCGACGAGAAAATGTAATCGATAACAAAGGAGCCTCCCAACTTAGAACTGATATTTAAGATACTCTTCCAAATAATTCGTCCACTGGAATAGCATCACTTGGTGCAGAAAAGTCTGAAATTGGCAAATATGAAAGAAAATTCAAGTAAAATCCCGATATAATGAAGTTATAAATGAAAAAAGAAACAGTTGCTGCGATCGAGGTAACGTTTTGTAACAACAGAATTATTGCAATCAAACTCAAAACCAAATTGTTGCAAAGAAAATTCTTTAGGGACTGTATAATTTTGCTCAGATTGATTCCCCTATGTAAGATGTACAAAATGATACCAACTTTAGGCCAACCATTAATTATATTTTGAGGCTTTGATACAAATTTAAACTTACCTTGGCAAAGATGATATCTCAACCCCACAGTCCTGGGAGACTCAAATTTAATTTTGCCATTTTATAGCCAGGCGTCTTTTCGATGTCATTCACATGATTCCTAAACCTGCGATCTTTTCTGCTTCATTTGTCATAAAAAACGATCTTCTCCTGTCATGTAGCAGCCTCCAAGACTGGAAATTTGTTGAACATATTGTCTTGTTTTCGATTGCTTTTCCTTCTCACAGCTAAATTCATATTTTGCTATCAAAACACTTTGCTTTGTTTTTCGATTTTTCATTTCTTCCTTGATTGCGTGATCGATAAACAAAGTTTTGGCGGTAAAATAATTGGTTTCCAGTCCCTGAAATGGCCGCATAACGGCTGAACTGTTTTGGGGTCGAAGGGCTAACGGTCAAATTTGACGCCATTTTGTTTCAGCTGTCCGTATACTTTCGTGACGGGAGTGTAGCAAAAAACAGAATCAACGATCATTTGGGGTTATGAAGAAATCAATAATCAGATATTCTTATGCTTGTTTAGCTCAGGACGGACTTTGTAATCATCCAAAAGGATCTTATGTTCAAGCAAGGTGTAAGTCTAAAAAGTGTTGTTGTCGTTGCAGCGTTAACTGGGACCATGTGATGCATCTAGTCCATGTATCGTAAGATGCACAGAACCAAAGTAAGGCATATCCTCGTAACGTAACCAAAAACTTCAACATCTCTATCTGATAGAGTCGGTGTCGATGCGTAGTTTCACGAAGCCAATATTTGTTTATGTAATGATTCTATCTGGTTGTCATACCCAATCTCTTGCGTAGGCTGTTGGCGACGCGGCTTGTTTCTTCCATGTTATTGCCAAATATGGTCGTAATTAAGACAGTACAGGTATTTGCATATTTTCAAAATTATTTGAAATTTCATCTTCCTAAGTAGAATTGAATGTTTATCGACAAAGGGTTCACGTTCCCTCCGGGGGGGACGTGGGTACATCTGCCACGAGAGTGTTTAAACTCACGCTCTATTTTTAATCAAATATGTGTACCCTGCTTTGGAGAAAAACCAAAACATTCACATCTTTTTAGCAATCACCAAAAAGTTTTGAAAAGTATACTCTGTTTTGGAGTAAATCATGGAAAGCACCCTTTCCCCTTTCTTGTGACTATGGTAACACGTCCCTCAGTCCTGAGCACCCCATCTCCGGTGCTTTCCTGGCTACTTGTGGCATACTTTGGGGGCCAGACTGGTACTCGGGACACTTGTGGCAATTCACCCTTCAAGAATGGTATAGCTGCCGAAAAAAGGCGGGAAAAACCAACAGCTCGCTCCAGTCCCTTTTACAGTTCACTGGAAGGTCCTCTGGGCTTCTGGTAGACTTACTCCAAGGACTCCAAGTCTGTTTTCGTCAAAAAAATTAAGGAAGGAAAATTTATCAAGTTTATGATCGTGTCTGCTTATTTTCAGATAGCAGCTGCCATATTTTATGCCATGAAAATAACTATTTTTAGAACAATATAAAACAGGAATGAAAGGGGACCGATTTTCATTTTGAATTTGTTGGCTACCAGATTTTGTGAAGAAAAACAGAAAGTGCGTCACTACCTCGCCAGCTTTTGCAGTTTGTGATATTTCTATGCGTATATATCTGCCCAGAGACACTCGGCTCATACAGATACAGGGGGGGGGGGTCAGTCCGAGAAATTTTCAGAAACCCCAAAAATATCAGTTTAGCTCCATTACTACCCAAAAATGTCAGCTCATCTTATACCTTGACATCTGCAAAGGAACATAAAAGATCCATGCAAATTGAGGCCAGGATTGCCTCTAAAGAACCCAGAAATATCATTTTCACAATATTTGATGCCCAAAAATATCAAAAACATAATTTCAATTTATTTGGACCCAAAAATATCACTTTCGGCAATATTCTGACCCAAAAATATCGGATTTACCTCCCCGTATGTGCATGTGCTGAGTGGCCCCCCTGGGTATATCTGCATGAAGAATTTGCGATTTCGGAGGCCCTCCCAGGGGTTTTAAGGAAAAGGGGACACTTGGGGAATTTTTAAGCTGGGACCTAAGGAAACATTGCTGAAAATACACGTTTTTTTCTTTATAAGAAACTGGTTTATAAGAAACTAGTACTACGATGACCAAAAATTTAAGAAACTCTAGTACTACGCTCAAGAACAGTTAAGAAACTCTAAAAATTTATTTCTTTATGTCTCTCTTATTCTATGTCTCTCTAACAAAGGTACATTCGTCTTTTCTTGATTTTTAACTGCAAAATTGGTAAATTTTTGCCTTGATGTGCATGGCTTCTTCTTGATGACAATGTCAATGCAAAATGGAAGCCCTTTCTCGAGAAGAAGGCTCAGCTTCGAACAATACCGCAATTTTAGGCCCAAAAAATAAGAAACTAATTAAGAAACTTTTACTACTAAAACACCGAAATCTTCATGCGAAATTAAGAAACTTTTAGTACTATGTGCTGATCCAAGTTTCTTATAAAAAAAAAACGTGTAGTCTGGGAACAATAGAATAAATGTATGAAAAATGATAATTTAGGGAACAAATTGATGAATGCTCTACGTTTTTTCTTACAGGGAACGGGGAAAATATCCAGAAAAATAGCTAAGAAGCACAAGGGATTTTGACCGCCCTTGGGGGGGCCTCATTTTGCAGTTATTTGTGTAAAGGAAGAAGACAAATTCCCTGCAGGAAAAACAAGTAACCTTACCCCCGTGTTGTAGTCCTCTTCACCCTTTGTTTTAGTTTATGCCAAAGAACTGCATTTGATTGAGGATTAATCCTCTTGTCAGGAGAAAAAATAAGCGAGACCTTTGTTATGTTTTGTCTTGTAAAGTGACTCAAACACTGTTGAGAGCACGTTGGACCGAGAAAAAACCAACATTTGACCTAGAGATCTATCGAAATTTTGCCTCAAGACATTTCACACAAGAGAGAGGAACTAAAGAGCTGAGACGGTGAGTGAAATTTGCGATTTTTATCATCTAATCTGTTTATTTCGATTGTGATTTCTTCTTTCAACAATATTATTTTGTTTATGATAAATTTAACCCTGTCAATCGTGCAATAATCGTAAACTGGTCTTGCTGCCAAGTTTTCGAGTCAAAATGTTATCGAACTTATAAATCGAACACTCTTTCATCCAAAATAGTACACTCTTCATTTGAAACAACGATATAAAAGATTTCAAAATTAAGACAATTTACATGGAATCATATTGAATATACTGTAAGGAAATTTTATTTGCGTACACTTTTTGATATGTAAATAATTTTATTTGGTCGAACTATTTTACTGAGCTTTTATGAATTTGCGAGACCGATTCCTTGCTTGGTACCAGGCCTCGTAAAAAATTGTGAACCTCGGAAACTCCAGTATACTCATTTTTTTGTAAGAAACCGCTCATAAGAAACGGTAGGCTCAATCTTTTGAAAGTTAAGAAACAACCCTACCTGGATTTAAAAAGCTAAGAAACTTTTGTTATTTACAGTTTTAATTTTCCTGTCGCAGTCAAAAATGTTTTGACGCTGTACAGTTATAGCAACTGTTTGGACATTATTTTGGGTGCGAATTATGCTATTTACCTGTTTTGAGATCTTACTAAGTAATTTGGGAACCCTGTAGACAAAAAAATATTAACTCTACACTTCTGGCATTAAAAGTATAAGAAACACGTAAGAAACTTTTGGTAGCAAAATGTCCCAAAAAATTTAAGAAACTGCGTACCAGCCCTGGACCGTAGTTTCTTATAAAAAAAAATGAGTGTATCTAGTTCACTTTTCTTCAACAGGAGACCAAATTCGTAAACTGTTATTAATTAACCGAATTTCATATTTTATCAAATTTCATTGTGAACCGCTTCAAGATTTACAAGAAAGACCCAAATCATAAATAAAAATTATACTTAGCTATTGGTAGTTTTTGGGTTGGTGAGAGACTTTTGCAACTCATAAAAAAGTCAAAAGTTTCTTGACTTCGAATCTACCTCAGTCGGCAGTCCGTTTCTGGTACTGTGGTATTTCTTGATTTTCTGGAATAGAGGCTTCTAAAGTTTCTGATAACAGTGTGGTTTCTTGTAAATAAATGAGTGTACCACCAAAATATTTGGTTCGAAAATGCACAAAGAATGGGCACGCTTTCGAAAATTCCATGCGACAGATTACGACCACCTTCGACTGGCGGTACCTCTCCCGGGGGGGGGGCACTCCCATACTTGACCTGACGGGATGTGCCGCTCAACAGAGTGTCCTTTTGCGGTAAAAATTATGCGACAGGGTGTCCTTTTCTAACGAAATTTATGCGACAGGGTATTATGATAGGTAAAAAAATTATGTGACAGGGTATCACAAGCGAAAATTGCGTTCTACACTGTATTTGAGAGGCAAAATTTTTATGCGACAGGGCATCACAAGCAAAAATTGCGTTCTACACTGTATTTGAGAGGCAAAATTTTTATGCGACAGGGTATCACAAGCAAAAATTGTGTTCTACACTGTATTTGAGAGGCAAAATTTTTATGCGACAGGGTATACTTTTGGCCTATTTTTTATGCGACTGGGTACAGGGTGTGGAGAGGTTTTCCGCACACCCCCGTCACTTCCCTAGTCAAGTACCCCCCCCCCCCCCCCCCGGGGTACCTCTGTCGATCAAGGGGTCATTTGGCAGCATTAAAAAAGTTTTGGCAAGTTTAAGTAAAATTTGGTTAAACATGATAGGATAGATTTTTACCCCTTGATCTGACTTTTACCCCCTCACTGTATTTTGGCTAGCATCGCCACTGGTCGCCTCTTCAGGAAAATTGGAAGCGATCAAGTTAAGAAACTATTATTGAGAGTCTGGTACCCAGGCTAAAAAACTATATCCTTTTCAACAAGGACAGATTTTGTAATACAATAGCAACAGTTGTGTTTGATTGACACCTCAATTCAAAGCGATTAGCGGATGCAGACAAAGGAAATTCTCTCAACCAATAATTCAAAACAAACAAAGCCGCAAATGTTTCCCCAAAACTGGTAGGGCAAACTCTCGCCTTGTGCAAGCGAAAGATGGTTTTTAAGGGAAGTTATGTGCTTATAGCGAAAGAAGGAGGGTAAATCTAAAGTTCTGTCTTGTGGATTTTGTTTATTTGATTCAGGAGCGGAGCAAAAGGCATTGTAATTCTCGCGTCTTTAGGGCTTAAAATGAAACGATTACAAAACAGCTCCTAAATCAAATAAACATAATCTAAGCGACAGAACTTTAGATTTACCCTTCTTCTTTCGCTATAAGCACATAACTTCCCTTAAAAACCATCTTTCGCTTGCACAAGGCGAGAGTTTGCCCTACCAGTTTTGGGGAAACTTTTGCGGTTTTGTTTGTTGAATTTCCTTTGTCTGCAGCCGCTAATCGCTTTGAGTTGAGGTGTCAATTAAACGCAACTGTTGCTATTGTATTACAAAATCTGCTCTTGTTTATCCTTTTCTGGTTTTGAATTGAGAAGTATTGTCAAGGAACTCTACTACAAAAATCAGAGCCAATTTGTTTTTAAACAAATGAATGCATTTTCCAATAAGATAGTTTGATATTTATAGGCCTTACATTCCAGTTTCCAAAAAGACCTTTGTGTTCAAAAGCTTCGCTGCCCAATGGCACCAGTCGATAAAGAGCATGTTCTGACACAGGACACCATAATGACTACGAAGACCCGTACAGCAAATTGTCGTTGGATGAGCAAAACCCGGTGGGAAAATCTCAATAACCAGTAACAACCTCCCTGTCCAAGCGAATTTCTGTCTATGCAAATGTATGGACCAAGCAGCAAAACATGGAGTAATGCCAATGGAGACATTCTGTTTTCAAAATTAGAATGGAGATTTCAAGAATTTTTAAGGAAATTGGATTAGAGTGAAATTGATATGTGGTTAGGTTTGTTGGAGAAAATAAAGTCCACTCCAGTTTGATCGATCTTTAGTGGAGTTCGTACATAAGTGGTTTGCCCCAGAGACGTAAAAACCGGAGGAGGGGCACTGGGGGCACCTGCGCCCAATATTTTGCAATAAGCACAGAAGAGTGCCCTCTTTTCAGGACTTGCCCCTCTGGCTTTATGGAACTAGTGCCCTTGAAGTCTGGTGCCCCCTAAGTTTGAGATGCTTTCTACGCATAGGCGCATGGGAAGATAGAATCTAGGGGCTTCCCGATGAAAAGTCCATTGTTTACCAATATTTTTGCCCGACTAAGGCAACCTCGTCCCCAGGCCCTTTTGTCATATTGGGAAAGAGACCGAAGGCGCTGGGGACGAGGTTGCGACTAAGGATGGATTTTCGCCCTATTTGATATTTGATATAAGAAATGTTGTAGTTGTTCCTATAGGAGTTCCCTCGGTGTCTCTGTGCCCATGAAGGTTGTTGTTGTTGCTCAAATTTGCAGGACTTAGGGATACAAGCAAACGGGCAGTGATGAAAGCTCCAAGATGGGGACAAGTGAAATTGAAAACACTCGAGGAACTTCGTTTAGGCCTCGGCCTAAAAGTACACCTTAGGCCCAAAGTGTTACTCATTGGTTCCCTTTGCGACGCGTTCATCAGCGACTGGGAACAAGGCTGGAATAGGCAAGGCCAACCACTGATCTTTGGGGCCAACCCACTAGTGGGTCAACCGAGCGAGAAGGGTTAGACAATCCGATGGAAAATGGGATGTAGGAAGCATGAATTGCCATAATGATGTTGGTAACGAACAATAAGTGCACAGAAGGCTTGGAAGTTAAAAAGGAGAGAGGAAGAGAGACTGAAGAACAAGAGAAGACTGTGATTGATAAGATCGAAGTAAGAAAGGGACCAAGGCCGGGTTTTTGGTGTAGGGGAAGTCACTCTTTGTTTTTCACAAAGACATTCACCTACATCCTGAACATACAGTTTCATTTGTGACCAGTGTATGACCCCCGTTGTAGACGGATGAAGGACACGGTTAGTTGTTCGATTACTAAGAAAAGCCTTTGGTCATAAACAGCTTCATAAATGGCGGTTTGATCAAGAGTTATCGTCTTCCGCAATATCCTACGGCTTTTTTATCGGTCATGATTTTATCAAGTGTAAAACCCTTGTTGTTAAGATGAAGTGATTTTCTCATAAACAGGGTTTTATGGCTGCAAGATTTTCATCTTCTGTGCTTTCTGCATTTTAGTATTGGAGCTGACTGAAAAGAATTGGTGGTGGAGAGAAACATATTTGCAACATGAGGAGAAATCTAAGAAGTTTGTTTTACAATCATGTCTGGAAGTTCGTTGTGTTGGTAAGTACCTTCTGCATTTCTACGTTATGTTTCTTCTTTGTTGTTACTTATTGCTAAGAAGCTAACCCTCCTAGACTTTCATTGAAGTTATCTGACCCCCATCCCAATTCTCTCAGAAGATTTAAAAGTTGGCTTTAACTCCTTGTAAGAATTTCGGTTAAACCTTGCTAAGTCAAACTTTGAAGGAGACGAACAATTATTGCATTAATAATAGGAGTTCGCATCAATGAGAGGCTCGACCTCAAGTATCCCATGCCATGGGCAATGGGAAGATAAACTGTAGGCCTATCTACCTTCACAACATGCCTCCAGTCCTTTGTTGACTAAAGCATGCTTAGCGTCAATTAAATGTCAAAAGCACCTTCTTCTTCTGTGTTCATCTGCTCTCGAATAATCGAAATTGTCAAGTCACACTGTAAGCGATCCAGCAGCAACCCGCCATCATGTTAACTATGCCGCCATAACTCGTTTCGTTAGGCCTTCCTCCTTGAGGCGCATTTTAAAATTTAAGGCCTATTGCTTGTGGGCAAGTGAATCATAGCTAATTATAAGGCGTAATAAAACTTTGGCAACCAAGTTGGCTTCGTTGGTTTCAAGTTCGTTCAAGTAAGTCTGTGCACAGAGATGTTGGCATTTATTGAGGGGCATAGAATCAGGACCGTAGGAAGCACCTTAAATTCTGGGTTTAACGGGTTACTTGATTTTTATTTGACACTTCAGTTCAGTTCAGCTTAATTTTAAAATTCCACTACATACGAAAAAATCTTTCTAAAATACATACAATTAACTAGAATAACAAAAATGACAAATTTTACAATATGAGTACATAGAATTTCGTATGGAGAGGAATTTCTTAAGGAGGAGCTCTCTCAGTAGGTAGAGAGCACTTTCTCTCTTCAAGCTGAATGGGCTCTACCTGAAACAAAAAGGGCACTTTTTCCAACCTTTTCTCTATAATTGCTAGAGCTTGGAGGGCGGTACGTGCCCTCCTCCGTGCCCCCTGGCCCTGGTTCCTCCGTCTCTACAATAAATAGGGGGAAATTATTCCAAAAATTGAAACGAGCATAATTTGGAGACTTATTTCTAAAGAGCCTACGAGCCATGTACAGGTCAGTCCAATACTGTGTAAAAATGACAAATGGATACACTGACCCTATAAAAAGCTTTAAAGGGCTAAAACAGTGATGCGTGTTAAGTCCCATTCTTTTCAACATTTTCTTAGATGATATTGAATCTATTTTCACTGAAGACTGTGATCCAGTGAGTCTCTCAGACAAAGCCCTCAATCATCTCTTATATGCTGATGATCTTATACTCATCTCTAAATCCCCGGAGGGACTTCAAAACTGCCTTAACCATTTAGATGAGTATTGCCAATTATGGGATCTTAACGTTAACACTGCAAAAAGTAAATCTATGATCTTTAATCCAACTGGAAAAGTGCTCAAAAACCACATATTCCTATACCGAAAAAAGGAACTGGAACTAGTCCAGAACTTTACATATCTTGGTATTACCTTCTCCTCAAGTGCCTCTTTCAAAAAAGCTTACCAAACGCTGGGGGACAAGGCTTGTAAAGCAATGTACCCCCTTGTTGATGCTATATCTAAATTCAATCTAACAGTACCAAGAGCTCTGGACCTATTTGAAAAACTTGTGCAACCAATCCTTTTGTACGGCAGCGAGGTCTGGGCATCTTTTTCTTCCCATCAACTCAACTCCATCTCCAAAGACCCTGATGCTCTCCTAAGATACTCCTTGGAATCACCAGTTAACAGACCAAAGCTGAAATTCTGCAAACAAATCTTGGGCCTGAAACGAAATTCCTCTTCTCTAGCTGTATATGGAGAACTGGGAATTATGCCCACTGCCCTGTTCGCTATCATTCGTATCATTAAATTCTGGCATAGAATCTCCCACTTAAACGACGATTCCCTCGTGAAAAAGCATTCATTGATTCAAGGTCCCTCCCAAGTAATTTAAATAACTGGTCTAATTCAGTTAAATGGGCACTAGAAGTTATCGGAATTTCTACCCTTTGGCACAACCCTTCATCTCTCAGTCCTTGCCACCATATTGTAGACCTTCATAAACTATGGTTTCTGTTGAATATAATGTTTCCTCTATTAGTTTAGGATTTACCAGGTTAATAGACTAGTTAAGGATAAAGTTTTCACAATTTTTCATAACTTCTGGAAGTCAGAACTAACCTCGACACATCAAGGCTCGTTGCGACATAGCAAGTTGCGCACATACAAAACTTTCAAGTCTCAACTAAAGCTAGAAAAATACTTGTCAGTCAGTATGAACTTTAAATACCGTAAAACCTTGTGCAAATTTAGATGTAGTGACCATACATTGTTGATTGAGACTGGAAGACACAAAGGATTAGATGTCAATGACCGTATCTGTAAAAACTGCTCCCTTGGTCTCGTTGAAGATGAGGTACATTTTCTCCTTGTATGTCCCGCCTATAGCACCCCTAGATCGGACCTTTTTTCACATACCTCAGTTGAGCCCCTTACGACGAACTTGCAATTCCAGGGGATCATGAGCTCTAATGATAATGAAACAATAGCCGCTCTAGCATCGTACCTCGTTCAAGCCAACCATATTAGGGAAACTCTGGCCAGATAAGACCATATGGATGGATTTGTGCCTGGATATACACACACCCTTTACTTAACGTTTTGAATTTATTCACATATTTTGTTCCTGTTACATTTAATTTGGTTGATTATAGAGTTTAGTTTTCTTTAAAAATTAGTTTAAATAAATATATATATAGATAGCTGCCATACATAATTTTATGTAGTGCATAATAGCAATTATGATGATGATGATGAGAACCTCCCTAATGAACCTATAACGGCAACAAGTTCGGTTGATGTGTCAGTGAAAAATAGTTTTATTCTACAAGCTACGCTAATGTTTTAGCGTTTGAGTTGGGAGACTACAAAATTGACTGTCCTCTTTAATCGAAATGCCATTTTAAATGTGGTTTGTTTCCATCTCAAATGCGTCAAAGCTCACCATTAATGACGTCAGAGGAAAACATTGAGTATGGCCAGAGATAATGTTGCCATTTGTATCCCAAAATATCTCATACGAGGCCTTTGGCTCCAAGAGGCTCTTGGGTAACCAGCATGCATTGCAACCCTATTTGTAAATATTGCCATTTAAAGACAAATGACGGAGATATAAGGTGACTTAAATCAGGGGCCTGGGCAATCTAAATATAGCCTATTGTATTCCATTGTATTTGATGATCTTGAGAGATTAGCAAATCAATTAGACAAATGAAAGCACTAAGCCATCTTTTGTTCTATTTTTAAACTAGGCGCTATATATCCGTCATTTGTCTTTAAGATGCATGAAAATAACGATTTGATGTCGCCTATAGATCTTTGAAAAGGTTGGTGTAAAATTCCAAGACGTATTTCTTAAACTTTAGCTACTTAACTTTGCAATAATGCTATCAATTAGACTATTCTGTTGTCTTCAATATTTCAGAATTAGAAGGTTTTTCCGCTTTTTATCAGAATTCAAGAAAAATGGTGAAAAAACCCGAAAAAAACCTAAAACCATCGTAATTTATAAACTTTTTGAAAAAACAGAATGATTGTCAAGAAACCCACAGGTTATGCAAATTTACAATATGGTTCACGCTGAAGTCTTTCTTTCATTCTTTTGCTTGGTTTACGATTTAGAAATTTGATAATGCCGTATCATCAAATGAGTTGAAATGTATAGTACATTGTAATTTCGAAAATATTCCTGATTACCTGAAGACAGAATGTGAGACAGTTGGAAATTTTTTTGAAGTTCCAAGCAATTTTAAAAACATACATTTTCCCCAAGATACAGGAGACTTTTTGGCAGTAATTTGCCCTCATATTTGATCTCACTTTTAATAGTTTATAAGAACATGTTAGAAACCCCCCGATCTCCTTTGAGGTATAGAAAAGTTGGTTAACGATTCATTCAATCCATTTCCTTTACAAGACACAAGGTATCATCCCTTTATCATGAACAACAAAACAAGAGACGTTGTCCCTTTCTTTCTCCCGTCATGATTTTCTTTTGATGCCAGATAACGGTTTTCTGCTCAATGGCCTTTTCCTTTTGATCTTTGTCTGCTCAGTTTAGTCTTTTAATCATCCTTGTTTATTTTGCCCATTCACCCCATTTGCATTTACCACAGATCAATCAGACGTCAGCCTCCTCTTCGCCTCGAGGTGCATGATGTTGTGGAGAATATTCAGAAAAAAGTAATATTATGCATTTTCAATCCCATATGGCAATAGATTTTCAATCCCAAGTGACAGACGATATCTCTCATCCGTGAATATTTGTATCGTTCTGGAAGTTGCTTCGTGATTTAATCAAGTGTTTTAAACCCTTTTCGGGGATTTCGCAATCATGAAATTCTCGTTAAGCTAAATTTGCCTATATCTCCGGTGCTCATGAAAATATGACACAAAATTACCAAATACTATAAGCTCTGATCTCTCGACTATCAAGCAAAATTCAGTACATTCCAATCCATAAAGTACTTTTTTATGCTGTCAATTTTTAAAAATGGGAATTTTTCTGGTTGACCTGGTAGAATGCGATCGTTATAGCTAACTCTGGCTAACTTGAAGAAAACCTTGATAGCTTTGATGTCACTGATTTCATCACAGCTTCAGTAGTAAGTCGAGCCAAAATTCAACACCATTGAAGTTTTTGACATTTTGTTGTCACCTCTCTATTCGACGGTTCTTGGGCATTCAGCATGCATTAATTGTATTTTTTGTTTTTGGTGGATATGGAAGTAAGGAAAAATATGGTCGCATATGGTCCACCTTACAAATAAGGCTGCAATGCATGGTGGTTACCCAAGAGCCTTTAAGGAACGGCTTCTAGTAACGTTTTTGTTTCTTTTCTAGATCGTTTTGCTATCCTTGAATTTCTTGGTGCTTTACAAGACGTATCGAGCATACAGAGAAGAGCCACAATATTACTACATTTATCATATGCTGGGGGTGAGTTTTTAACCAGTTTATAAACGCATATCTATTTGCTTTATATGCGTTGGGACCAATTTGGAAAAGGATTCAGGTCCGGGGGTTTCATAGGGGTTGGAAAGGGGTCATTCAGGTGGAAATTGCCTTGAAGGGGTACCTTTTCAAGTTCATTTGCTAAATGTTGTCTTTTGACAGCCTTGCTACATTTAGGAAGTTTCCACCTCAAAATATGAGTTATTAGGAGTAGGGTTGGTGCTCCAAACAGCCACAATTGCAACATTGTCTAACTTCTTATTGCCGTTTTAGCTCTTTCTCAGGGATTCCCCTTCTCTCAGGAGAAACATCCTTTTTATTTTTCAACAAGAATCTGTCCCGTGAATTAAGCGAAGGTCTTTGCCCTTTAAATCTTATCGAGTCAGAAAGTTTCAATACTTCAAACGTGACAGATATTTCCTTATCCTTTGCAGGATTCCTTATGCGTGGCTCGAGCCTCCGCAGTAGCCATTTGCCTGAATATGTTAGCAGTTATGTTATCCATGTGCAAAATATTCGTTTCATTTGCTAGAAATCTTCTCTCAAAGGTAAGTGAAAGCCAAACAATTTTAACATTTTAAAGGGAAGTTTGAAATGAGACGTATCGCTGCGTAGGAGCTCAAACCGTTTCAACAGTATTTGAATAATGGCAGCATTCGATTCCTTGCTGTGACAAGAAGAACGAAGGAATAGCAACATTATCAAGCTTTACTCGCAATCCCGTAGAAGGGAAACAACACAGCGAGTAAAAATACAATTTTTATCATAATATAGGCCACATCAACGGTGCATTATTGCCCATTAAGTGACTATGAAATATTTACAAAGGCAATGGAGATCCCCAACGATACAAAACAGCCATAATTTGAGTAGCCTTACAAGAAACTGTCAAGGAACTTTCGGTACCCAAGAACTGATAATTGTAAGGCAATTTACTGGACCAATTTCATAGCGGAGAGAGGAACTGGTATCTCGCTTCAAAAAGTTTTCGAACGAACGAGTTTTGCTTGCGACATTTCTTTCGAGTTATTACAGCCCGAACCTGACATCTAATGTTAAACATTCTCCAATTCAGTATTTATCGTTCTTCTTTTTTTAAATTGTGTATAACATTTATGTAAAATTGTATGCAGTTTAACTCTTATTTTTCATTTAACGTCATGGGAAAGTTGTGTCTGTTGCTCCTGCCTCCTCGTGGTATACAGTAAAAACCCGCATATAAGAAGCTTGCATTTGAAATCACCCTGTTTAGGTTCTTATGCATATGATACTATTCTTGAAAACAGGATGCAAGGTTCTTAAATAGGTTCTTATCAAAAGAATTAATGACAGATCTTCAGGAATTTAGGCCAAATATAAGAAAACAAGGTTTTCAGGTACTCACTATCATGACACAATTTTATAAAGAATAACCTTATTTACCTAGTCTTATCTGTGTCAATTACATTCATACAAGGAATTTTTTATGTTTCGTAATTGGCTAAATTTCTAAAAATAGTTTATCACATATTACCAACCAGTAGTTTACATTTAACTGTTTTAAAGATAAGAACCATCCTTGAGTTTCAGGATGAATAAGTTCTTCTGTAATGGGGTGAAATTAGAACGTTTTAGGCTTTAGTTTCTTATAAGTGGGTGGTTCTTATATGCGGGTTTTTACTGTAGTTCTTGTAGGTGTAGGTAGAATAATCCGTAATATATATTGTACATTTTTAAAGGTATGTAAAAAACGATCGTAAATCCTCTGTGTATAACATCAAAATATCTTCAAGACGTTCTCAATGCCTCCTTAATCAAGTGTTTTCAATGCTCCCCCACAGGTCTGTCTCGGTGGAATGCGAAGACTCTTGGACGAGAAGAAATCAATGCATATTATGTGTGGGTTGTTAGTGTGCCTTTTATCAAGTAAGTGAACCAAATGAACTATCATAAATCAATCACACAAAGTTTCACACAGCACAACAGACTAATTCAACTTATGCAAAATGTGACATGAGGTCCTCCCAAAGGAGGGTCAAAGCAAAGATCCCTTGTCCCCCATCCCAGCTATTTTTCACTTTGTTTTGCTCCCTTCCCTCATTACCTGTAAGAGAAAATCAGAAAATCCATCAATTTTCCGAGCAATTTTCTCTCTAAAAATATGACTTTTCAAAAATTTGTCCCGTTGTTCCTAGACTATTTTCACGAATGTTCGCTTGTTCCCGGCTTAAAAATGCTGAGTATCCCATGTTTCCTAATACCCCTGGGAGGGCCTCCGAGATGGTGTGTAAAAGGGTCGCCCTCGCAATGTCTCTTCTACATTTTTAGCAATTTTGATATTCATAATTTAGGTATTGCAATGTAAGTTTTGAGTTTCCTCTAAGGCGAAAGTTTTGACTGAGATGTACAAGCATGGGTAGTTAGACACTGCTGGTGTGCCTCTATGGAGGAGCGCTGGATAATATGTATCTGCGGAGGAAATATTGTTTAGTACTACGGAGGAGATATCGAAAGATCCACAGTACTAAACAATATTTCCTCCGCAGATACATATTATCCAGCGCTCCTCCATAGAAGCACACCAGCAGTGTCTAACTACCTATTGTACAAGCTGAAGTTCTAACCTCTTATTTGGTAATGAGAATACGTTGTCATACTTTCAGTTGTTGTGCGCAATGGACTTTTTATCGAACAGCCCCCTAGATGTTATTTCCCATACGCTTTAAAAGACATTTCAGTAGTTTTTTTGCATTTGCCGAAGGGAAATAAGGTGGTCAGGTAATATGTCTAAGCTTACCCGACACAATCACCCATTGACTATTTTTATTTCATTCTTCTCCAGTTATCCACACTATCGCCCATTGTGTCAACAACTTTTATTTTTGCAACAATTTCGATGAGCAATTGAAAGGACTGAATCTTTTTCCAAAAAGAGAAATGGTGAGTCATTTTGGTTTCTCTAATCATCACCTTTTTCTTATCTTGTCTGAGGTTTCTTCATGTATAGTTAACATCACTCTATAAGGCCACAAAGTATTCCCAAGCTTGCTCTCTCTATGATATCCTCCAGGGTAGGTCAAGTAATTGTTTGATTAGCAAAGGTTAATGACAAATTTCAGTGGTTTTTTTTTTATTTATTAATTCACATTTTTACACGATATCCCATCAGTACAAAATTGAACTACAAAAGTTTGTCATAAATTGATAATGAAAAACAAAATTTAAGATTTGGTATTAGCTAGGATTGGATCCAGGCTGAGATCTGATCTTCCTGGGAGTCGTGTTTTAATTAGGGTTTACTGAGCTCTTTAAATGCGTTTTTAATTTTCTTTTAAACTGATAGAGCGAGGGGGTTTCCCTTATTTAGATTGGTATTTCATTCCAAGCTTTAAGCCCAGAAAGGTGGAAACCTGTTTTTGTACACTCAAGTTTAAACTTTGGGATGTCGAGATTTCTATTGTTTCTTGTGTTATACCTAGAAATTTCATTCCTCTGACTATACTTGTTCCGGAGGCTCTCAGGGCACTGCTTGTTGACTATTTTGTGTGTCATGATAGATCTATCAAAATAGATGATCTGATCAACGTTCAGCCCATTATTGATCCAGGGGTCCTTTAATCTAGCATTTTGAATAATTGAGAAGGCCCTGTTCTCTAGCTAGACGCTGAAGCGTTTGGAATGGTTTGACTGAATGGTTTTCAAAACCATTTGTAGCCATCCATTTTATCAATCTTATGTGGTCGTGGAGAGCCAAAACTTCCCTAACTTCTAGCCTGGTTCACATTAGATCGTTGCAAAATATCGTTCAATTCTAATTCTTTTCTGAATAGCTAGGGGGCCTCTTATATATTTAGTAGTATTTTAGTTTATCTCCTTCATGTGATGGCCCTGGGGTAGTCATGATCTTTTGCTCCCCTTGGTGCTGTTTCTGTAGTATTGTATGGTAGCTCGTTTGTAATCTTAGGTAACTCGTATTGTAAATTTTTAACATTGAATTTATAGAAAAAAAGAGATCGTTGAAGTCATTGGATTAGTGGGAACAAACGACCATAATAGTCCAAAAGACCCAAAAATAAGAGGGGGGCTGGTCCTATTGGTCCTCCCAATCGTGGATCCCAGTCGTATATAGGAAAATTGAAATATTCGTTCCTTTACCCAATCAGTACAGCAATATATCGAATTAATTTTTGTCTGTTTCCTGTATTGCTTCAATTAGAGATTTGAATTAGAGAGTCCGTATCACTTCGGAACATCCATCATTCGTCCATTCGACTTACCGATAATGTAATGTCTCAACGTCTTACGACAGGAATGATTCATTTCCACCAGACACAGAACTCTTTTGGTAGAGAATTACTGCGACTCTTGATTTAAAGAGCCACTGTTACCCAGGGTCCTTTGCGGGCACAGTGAAATTTCAGACTGTCTGAAAATCAATTTTGGCCTAAGCGAAAACCACGAATCCACACTGCATAGTTGAACTGACAGAAAAGTTTTACTTTAGTTTAACTGTTTTATCGGTTTAACCAAGGGCGCCTACCTTGTAGGAAATGTGTTTATTCCCAGTACTGTAGAGTAATTGGTGTCCTGTGACCCAGTACAGAGGGTGTCCCAGAACCGTACCGTGATCCAGCAGTACACAGCACAGAGTCAGTCTTCTCAAGGTCGAGATGACGTATGAATAACTTTGTGGTTTCAAATTCCGGTGTTTATGTAATACGAGATCAACTGTTATACGAGCTGGCCACGGAATCAGACAGCGTGATCTTTGATTGGTCAATACTAACAGACGTTAGAATTTGAAAATCCCTGTTATGATATACACAGATAAACTGGACTGGGTCACAGGACACCAATTACTCTGTGAACGGTAGGTCACGCGTACAGTACAAAGTAGGCGCCCTTTGTTTAACTATTGCAGTGTGGATGTATAGTTTCCGTTCAGGCCAAATTTGATTTTCAGACAGTCTGAAATGGTGCCGTTCCCGCAAAGGACTCTGGGTGAAAATGGCTCTTTAAAGTGCAGTGTCAGCTCTCTCTCAAGCGGACAGTCTCTGGGCAGCTGACTGTGTCCGGTTTAATGAGGTATCCACATTACAGAGAACTGAATCTTAATTGAAACGTGGTTTCTGCTGTATGCTGTATTTTCTTTATTTAGAAGACTTTGACTCACCGGGGGGGGGGGGGGGGGGTTCTTCCATATTAAAGGTACCTG
Source organism: Aurelia coerulea (assembly GCA_039566865.1). NCBI lineage: Eukaryota > Metazoa > Cnidaria > Scyphozoa > Semaeostomeae > Ulmaridae > Aurelia > Aurelia coerulea. Next base: position 21,240,614 of record CM076953.1, on the reverse strand, counting down.
GGGATGTGCTGCGAGCAAGGGTATACTTTTTCGGACTTCTAGTCTAGCCAAGGGTACCATTTTCATAAAAATTAGTCTAGCCTATGGTACCATTTGAATATGCTCGCGGCAGACCCCTGCCCAAAATTTGGCTAAGAACCCCCCCCCCCCCTGTGCTTTGACTTGATATTAGGCTGTGGTCTATGTGCCCTGCTAATCTAGCTTCTGCTGTTGCAGCATATTGATCATTGTGAATTATTTCATCTTTTTCAGATAGGAAAGTACTCAGTCTTTTTTACAAGTAAGAAATTTCAGACTTTCAGAATTTTCAGATATCTTCTTTAATTACAAATTTTCAAACTTTCACACATCTTTTTCACTAAGTTTTCAGACATCTTTCCATTTCATATATCTGCAAGTTTTCAATAAGATTATGATAATGGCATTTGTCTGATGCAAGCTTATTGGTATCAAACATTATCATTAAAGTTGAAGATGTATTGAAATATATATTTCATCATTTGATTAAAGATGTTTTCAACAAGTAATATGGATTTTAATATTGGAGGTATCATTCATCGCATATTGCTTGCAATATTGAGAATCCAGGGTTTTGTTCGCCAAGTGAATCCCAACCAGAGCACCAAATATTCAGGATTAAGTTTACGTTATTCGTTTAATTTGAATTAAGTTTTGCGTTTCATTACTTCATCAAATATTGGGTTTGACGTAATGTGATGAATACTTGATACTTCCACCATAGGCATACGAGCTAAGGGGGGGGGGCTGGGGGGAGTCAGCCCCCTAAACGGAAGAAGAGCCGCCCCCATAGATTTTATCTTCCTGTATGCTTACGATTTTGCCTAATAAACAGTCAGCCTTCTTAATGGGATTTTTGAGTTAATATTTTTGAAACTATTGACAATTAATAGCATGACTTGACTACGAGGACCTTTGCATTGATAAAAAGGAAAAGTTTACAGCTATTTGTGAGTCAGGCTATTTTGTTGCGTGACTGAGCTTCATTTGATGGTAAAATAGCATATCTCTATACTCAGTAAGGAATAACGGAACAGTAACACAAAGGCTATGCATCTGTAGAAAGTATCGCCTTGGTTCTCTTTCAAAGTTTAGCTCATTTGCGAGTCTACTAGATTTCTCTAAATGATTTGCTTTGCTCTTAGCAACTGGCCTCACCGGAATCCTGATGTTGCTCATCCTCCTTATAATGGTAATTTATGACAGAAATTTCATTCTTTAATCTTAAACTTTCAGTGTAATTAGGTACCAACCGTGGGTGCCATAGCATCAGGGTACAGTATACCATGCTTCCCCCTGTCAACAAAGACAGATTTTGTAAGAGTAGCATCAGTTGCTTTTGATTGACACCGCAATTCAAAGCGATTAGCGATCACAGACAAAGGATATTCCCTCAACCAGTAATTCAAAACAAACAAAGCCGCAAAAGTTTCTCTGAAACTCAGGTGGCTACCTCACTCTTTGCGCATTCCAGAAATTATTTCTAAGGGCAAACATGAGAATTTATCGAAAGAAGAAGGATATATTTACACATCTACCGCGGGCATTTAATTTGTTTGGTTCAAAAGCCGATTCAGTTCTCTTATTTTTGTGGCTGTAATAAAAATACTTATTGCTCACCTCCTGAACCAAATAAATGAAATGCCCGAGGTAGATGTGTAGATGTATCCTTCTTCTTTCGATATATGCTCATGTTTGCTCTTAAAAATATTTCTGGAATGCACAACGAGCGAGCTAGCTACCTGGGGTTCAGGGAAACCTTTGCGGCTTTGTTTGTTTTTAATTACTGGTTGAGAGAATTCCCTTTGTCTGCGAGCGCTAATCGCTTTGAATTCAGGTGTCAACAAAAGTAACTCATACTATTGTGTTACAAAATCTGTCCTTGTTTTGCCCCGTCAGGGTTTTGTTATGTGTTATTCATTTTCAAGAACGGTTGGCTTTGTAGGCTTGACGTCAACATGAAAATTAATAGAAATATCATGAGTTACAAAACTTTAAGCTGAAAATCAATTTCAGAAATTCTTTCGCATATTCATCGCCAGGCTTATTGTTTCCTTCGTTTCTGTTTCAAAAAGAATAATCTAATCTCTCGCTCTAATTTGTTCAATCTTATATCGAAAAATAAAGAAACTAAGTCTTTGTATAATGATTTTAATGATTTTAATGGTATTATACATATTTTCTGAACTTTGTTTTTCATTAATCTTACAGTTTACTTCGTCTTTGGCATCAGTACGGTAAGTTGCTAAATTTTAAAGATCGCTCCTGCTCAGCTACTGTCGTTAGATAGACAATCTTAGCAGAAATGGTGTCAGGACATTTTGACTATGATCTTTCGCGTCATATTTTCTTGCTCACCTTCTTTTATGCAATCATCTATTGCAGTATTTCAAGCCGTCATTTTTAACAAAGTCTGAATTGTAAAGTACTGAAAATCATTTGAACAATTGATATAACCTTGGCAAGATTCTGCTTTGTAACGGAGGGCTAAATCTTTCCCCATGAACTTTGTGTATTTGCAGAAAAGAATTTCTTTCTGGGCAGGAAAATCAATTTTCGATACCTGAAAGTATCTTAAAGATCCATTCATGTTCACTAAACATATTTCGCATTTTGTAAGGGTGATACATTCCAACTACATGTCTCTCAATCTGTTTAAATTCATTGCACAATTTCTGATTTGCTACCGGGTGTCCCAAAAAAATGTATACAGATTTGGTTGACTCCAGCGATGTGAATTAAGCTTTAATCAATGGCTAATCACTCTCAAAATGTTACTCGATAGTTATCTTGAACATAGATACCTTGTTTGTTGGTATTTGTGCTTTGAGAGCAGAAATATCAATCTTCAAAGCTCAAATTTGCGTCCACTTGTAAACCAGAGCCTTGGGCTTTTGGCCTAAGCAAGTTCCTGAAGCACATCGAAATTAAGAACTGAACTCAATGAAAAATTAAGAAACTTCCCAATAGGTGACTGTGGGGTGACTTCTGGAAAACAGAATAACACAAGATCTAATATTGTTCAAATTGTATCTAGGCTATCGTTGATTTATACGCTGTGCCTTAAGAAATTGCTAAGGCCAATGGGCTAAAGCTTTGGTTTGCATGAAGAGGCAAATTTGAGCTTTCAAGATTAACATGTCTGCTTTCAAAGTACCAATATCAACAAATGAGGTATCTATGTTCAAGTTAACTATCGAAGAACATTTGTAGAGTGATTAGACTTTGATTGAAGCTAAATTTACAACGCTGGAGTCAGCCAAATGCATATACTTTTTTGGGACACCCGGTAACATCATCATTAAATAGCATATGATTTGTTGCAGGAGGCAAAACTACGTGATATTTTGGTACACTCATCATCTTGCTTTCCCATTCATTGGTCTTCTTATTCTCCACAGTTATGGGTAGGTAATTACATTCTCAAATTAGATGTCACCTGCAAATGCCCGCGAATAACAAATTTAGAAGTGTTTTGCAAAGGAATTTTGCGTTATTGCAAATCTCAGATGACATGTGTCTATGACATCCGAAATCTTTCCTGGTTTTTATTTACGAGGCTCTATTGTGCTGTTGAGCCCTGTCGGGTGATTTAAATTTCCCAATTAAAGTGTCAGTTAAATCGTATTTGATCATTGTCATTTGGTGCCCTAATATCAGAGTTGCAAAAATTGACTTGGTCAGAGAGTAGTCTGAATTGAGTTATGACATCACAATGACATCACCCTGCTAATTGCACTCAAATTGCTGGCCATGGGAGCTTTCAACCAAAGCGTGTTACAGCATCCACAAACGGCCCTTCCTGGGCCATTCATTTCTCTTGCTATCGTAGCACACCAGGGATTTTCTAATCTCCCACCCCTCATTACGAGGGAGCCCTGCTAGGACTTTGTGTGACCTTTGTCTCAGACCTTCCCAGGAGATATTGGGAACACAAAGGCTCTCAGTTTGTTTCTCCTTAAGCAGGCTTCTGACCAAGTCAAATATTACAGGTGTTCTCAAAGTCTATGTACCCTTGAACTACCTGTCGTTTTCCGCTTGCGGGACGATTTAGCCACGGTAGGGAGTGTGCTGAACAGTCAAAAACCAACAAAAGAAGGCAGATCAGTCATTACCGCTGAGGGTCACTCCCAGAAAAATACTTAAAAAGTTTACTGATTTGAACTTTTATTAGCGCATGCGCAGTATGGTACATTTTCTTATCATTAACGTTCTGCTCTGCAGGTGTATCATAAAACGACAAAAGAATATAAAAGATCATTGGCCAGGATGTGTGTATGCCAATCAAACTCTAAATTCATCAACTGCAAGCGTGAAGGCTGATGGGAAAATTATTTGCAAAGCTCCTCCGTTGTTTGAGCATGATCCTGCGCAGGTACCTTTAAATGTCTATTGATCTTCCAAATGTCAAAGTTATTCTCACATTTTTGAAAACTGAATTTCTCAAGATCATCGAGGACTTTATTCACTTAAAGGGGCCTCGTCTCCATTTTTGTCGAAACGGTGATGTGCAACCTCGTTCCCAGGCCCACCATTGTCTTCCTGACGTAGGAAGCTGGCCCTAGGAACCAGGTTGGGTGATCTGCAGTTTTTGAAAGGCAATATTACATAGACTTTTCATCCTTTTTCAAAATGAAAGTGCTAGTTTTATGAAAATTTTGTACTTCACAGAAACAAACGAGACATTCATATCTCTTATGATCAAAGGTGTTAGGACACGGCATATTTTGATTACGTATTTATTTACCTTGTTTTGATCTTCGTCTTGTTTTCTTGTCTTGTTTTTTTCTCTGTTCTGTTTCCTCTTGCTGATGTAAATGTCTCGTGTTATTTGAATATATCTCCTTGTATTCCTGTGTCTTAGCACGCCTTCGTAGAAGAAAGGTTTTTAAACCGCAATGCCATATCGAATACTTAATATGGCATTGCGGTTTAGAAACCTTTCTTTTACCAAGGCGCGCTAAGACACAGGAATACAAGGAAGATATATTCAAATAACACGAGGCATTTACATCAGCAAGAGGAAACAGAACAGAGAAGAAAACAAGACAAGAAAACAAGACGAAGATCAAAACAAGGTAAATAAATACGTAATTAAAATATCCGTGTCCTAACACCCTTGTTATGATCGCCTAGATACAAGTGGATTTTTACGGTTACTCTTTGGTTGCTTGATTAAAGCCAACAAACAAACTGCAGAAAACAATGGACACGTGCCTAAAGCAATGGCGTTTGCAGATTTGTTTACAACTTGGTGAAAGGGTCCTTTTAAATTCTTGCGTACACTATAACTCAAAAGATAATGTGCATAACCAGGCTGTAAATAAGTTCTTAACTTACCTCTGTTATTCACGTTAAAGAATTTTATACACACATACCATCGGGGGGGGGGGGGGGATTCTTGGCCAAATTTTGGGGAGGGGTCTGCCGCGAGCATATTCAAAATGGTACCGTTGGCTGGATTAATTTTTACGAAAATGGTACCCTTGGCTAGACCAATTTTGACCATTTCCTGGGCCAATATTGTCAAATTTGTACAAAATATGATATCATGACCGTTCGCTAGACCAATATTGTCAAAAATGATGCCCCTGGCTAGACCGTTGCTAGACCAAAATTGCAATTAAGTGTACCCTTGGCTAGACTAGAAGTCCAAAAAAGTATACCCTCCATCGTATACCCTTCATCGCGGCACATCCCCAGGTACCTTTACTATCGAAGGACCCCCCCCCCCCCGTGACACATACATAGATAGCGCCTTCTTTATCGTAAGGTTGCCTTCATGAACACGAGATTTATTATGCCTTGATTATCTTTTTCAGGCTTGGAAATGGATCTTGTTGCCGTTATTCTTCTATATTTTTGATCGATTAATAAGAAGATGGAGAGGAAGCAAAAAAGTTGAAATAAAAAAGGTAACTTTGAGAGCCCCTTCAATTCAAAGGTAACTTTAAAAACAGCTTCTGCTGATGGGCAACCTTTCTTAAAAGAAAGAAATATGAACTATGAACTTATTACATAGACTATTGTTTCACAAAAATCAGATCACAATACCATTATCATTTCAGTTCTTCTGTAAGTCTGGCAATTTATCATGAGAGAACTTTCAAGGCTCGTTGAGTACAGCTTTCAGCAAATTAATGCTACCATGTTTTCTTTGTCCCTGAGTTTTTGTAGAAATCTGTTTAAAATTGGACAACTTTGGGAGTTGCCATTTTTAAAGATAGGTACGGGGGTGGAAGATCTTTTATTTGGAGGGGTAACAAATTTTTTAGACGTTTTTGGCAAGATAAATAGTGGAGGTGAGAATTTTTATTGAAATAAATCTTTTTTTGTGTCCCATTAGAAATTTGCAAGATAATTTACTTACTACGCTACCTACTAATTACGCTACGAAACACTACCAGGACGATAATACCACGGGGAGCAATAGACTATGACAACCCTGCGGCAGTTTACAGATAAAGGAAATAAAAACTAACGGGTGAATCAGGAAAGATGTGCCACCCGCCCGCAAAACTGCACCCCAAGAGCCACCCAACCGATTCGCATAATTTGGTAGTAAATCTTAACCTGTAATCGAATTATAAATTAGAATTAATAATGTCAGTGATATCAAGAATTCTTCCATCCCCTGTTTCCATCATTAGGAATTACAACTCCCTTGGCCAATTTTATTCAATACTTACCAGGAATAGACCTAATCAGGAAGTGGGCAAAAAATGCGTCAGCCCTTAACTGCCTGAACAATGCATACCTTTATGGACGGTGATTGGAACAGGGAAAATACAATTTCCGGCTAACACACCTGTCCCACGGTGGAGGAAACCGCGAGAAAAGGGAAAAGAAAGCAAAGGAAGTTAGAAAGAAGAGGGAGGGTAAAAGGTGGGGAAAACGATGCAATCCATCCCAATATGAATTCTAGAACATGTCAAAGAAATCAAATTTATAACGGGGAGTAACTTGATCTGCTGCCCACGAGGTAAAGGGCCTGGCCTGCGCAGAGGCCAAACCCCCGCTCGAAACTGCGCAGATGGGAACCTATTTTCTTTGGTTGTATTAACTGCGGTTAAACCATTGTCTAACCGGTATTTTACATTGGTGCTACGATGTAAACTTTGTCAAAATGATTTAATTGCTGCGTTTAATCTCTCAAACCACTTTGTTTCAGGCTGTGTGGCATAAAGGAAATGTTGTCGAGTTGCATCTTTCACAGAAGGACTTCGCAGCATTGCCAGGACAGGTATTCGATCTTGTAAGATTTTTCGAGTTAGAGTGTGTTTGATTGGTAGCAATTCTGAAAACGGTAGACTTGGTAGACTCGAAAAGCATAGGTTCAAAATCTTTAAAAAGGCTGGTGTAAAATCTAGTTACTTATTTCTTTGAACTGAATGATTTCAAAGAAACTTCAGCTATTTCTCTGTAATTCTACCGTTGGACTTTTCTTAAATGTTCAATATTTTCAAAATTAGAGTATTTTTCTTCTTTTTCAAGAATTAAAAAACAATTTTCAAAAAAACTTAAAACCATCGTAATTTCTAAACTGTTTGAAGCAACATGAAATAATTTCAAAGAAAACCATAGTTTATGGATGTCTACAATATGGTATCAAGCAAAAGTCTGGCACTTTTCTGGTTTATGATTTCGAAATTTGCTGACGTCACACCTTCAATAGACTTTAAAATGTAACATACGCTGAAATTTCGAAAAATATTGAAAAGTTCTGAAAAGTCCATTGGTCGAATTAAAGATAAGTAACTAAAGTTTGTATTTCTCAGTCAGAAGAAATAGATCACAGAATTTTACACCCACCTTTTTAAGTCGAGTTAAAGATTTGGAAGCTATGCTGACTCGAAATTTGTGTTTGATTGACTTCAAAATTCCGAAAACGGCAGGTTTGGCAGGTTTGGAAGGCCTGCTGAACCTTCTGCTCCAAAAGGCAGAAGATTTGGCAGACTTTGGAGAGATTCTCGTTTTCATTTGCGAAACTCTGAAAACGAGGCGAATTCGCTCGCGCTGCTACAGCAATCGGTAACTTTACTCTTTTGTTGCCAAGCAGCAGACTCGTAATCGTGTTTTCAACTGGAAACCCTTTTTTCGTCAGGATGAATCTGAAACCTGCTGTTTTGATGAATTTTGTGTTTGATTGGGAAGTGTGTTTCCGTCTCTGCGAAGTCTACCGTTTTCAGAATTTTGGTATTTTCAGAAAATGAAACTGCAATAATCAAGTCGTTGAATTGATTATTTTCTATTCGTCGTCGTCAGGTGCCTTCTGCTCTGAGCAGGTTGGCTGTCATGGATGCCCAGTTCTCTCTATGCTGTGCCTTCCTTGTGGCTTCGGCATAGTTCATTTGTGTCCATTCCTTGATGTTATCAAACCACGTTGATGTTGGCCTGCCTCTTCCTCTTTCCCGTTGAACTTCCCTTCAAGGAGAAGCCTTTGAAGCCCGTCTCCTCTTATCAGGCGCCCAAAATAAGCACATTTTCTCTGCTTTATTGTATTTTTTATTATTTTCAGTATATTCAAGTTCAATGTCCACAAATTGCAAAATTCGAATGGCATCCATTCACTCTTACTCGGGTAAGTCGAGATATCTTTGATAAAATAATTCGAAAAGGAAAGGCGACGAAAGGCGTCGATCATCGTATCCAAAGATGCTTGCGGTGACAAATGAATGAATACATTTGTAGACAACAAGGACAACAAAGACAGATAATGTTACAATAGAACTTGCTACTTTTCATTGACACCTAGATACAAAGAAATTTGTGATTGCAGACAAAGGGAATTCCATGCTCGGTTGGTCAGGACATAAACAAAAACAAAGCAAGCCGCAAAAATTGCCCTGAAACTTGGGTCGCTAGCGCACTCAATGTGCATTCCAGAAATGGTTTTAAAGAGCAAATATTAGCACATATCGAAAGAAGAAGAATATAGCTAAACTTTTACCACGGCCATTTTATTTCTTTCGTACAGAAGCTGAGCAGTAAGCGTTTTAATTACACCTAAAAACTACGAGAAATGAATCCCCTCTCAATTAACTTCTGCTCTAGCCTACGCGTAGACCCATTATCCCAAAGGAGGAAAGGGTCTACGAAACAAAGAGTAAAAGCTTGCTACTGAGGTTTCTAGATTTCTGGAAACTTAATTTATGCAGCCTTTGTTTCAACCATAGAAATATTTCTATTTCTATCGTTTCAACGCGTTTCACAACTAATTTGAAAAGGGGATTAGAATGAGTAATTGGGCGGCCGTAGCAAGCCTTTGCTCTTTGTTTCGTAGACCCTTTCCTCCTTTGGGATAATGGGTCTACGCGTAGGCTACTTCTGCTCAAAATAAACAAAATGCCTGAGGCAGAAGTTTAGATATATCCTTCTTCTTTCGATATGTGCTAATGTTTGCTCTTTAAAACCATTACTGGAATGCACAACGACCGAGCCAGCGACCCGGGTTTCAGGGCAATTTTGCGGCTTGCTTTCTTTTTGTTTAAGTCTTGACCAACCGAGCATGGAATTCCCTTTGTCTGCAATCACAAATTGCTTTGTATCTAGGTGTCAATGAAAAGTAGCGAGTTCTATTGTAACATTATCTGTCCTTGTATTTGCAGGCAGAAACACCGCGACACGGCGAAAAAACAATAGCAAATGTGCGTGAATATATATTTTACCAATATTTCATATACAATAGATATATTTGATACTTACATATTCCCTGTTGGTTTAACTGTACGAACAACTCCTGATAGAGTTAATAAATTCTGTTCTACGATGTTCTTTTCTTTCTAAAAATTTTTGAGGTAACATAGTGTCTTGTGTGTGACAACAGCTCTTCGCATACAGTCAAAAATGAATCATTATATTTATTTCAGTGTCCATCGAAAGACTCAGCTGAGGAAAATTTTTCTGTGCATGTCAAAGTGCTTGGAAAATGGACAGGTAGGTCTGCTATGTTCGAATCACTCTGATTCTTCTTGCATCAGGACGTGCTGTTTGATTTATAGAATGGCTGTTCATCTATTTAGAAAATTCATAACGCCAGAAAAATTTATATCTTATGTTGCAATGAGCCCGAAGAATGCAGTTCAACCCTTACTACCAGGTGACCTAGACTTAGTCCATTGGTCCCAATGTCTTCACTCCATTCCATTTTTACAGTACAACAACTTGTAAGATACTATTGCTCAAATGTGAGTTTTCTTGCCACTATCCCCTCAACTCTCTCCCAAAAGAATAAAATAACGATCAGCGATTAAATTTATTTTACAGTAAAAACCCGCGTATAAGAACCTACAATTTTGCAAGTCAGCGGGAAGTCAGCCTAACTCGGTTCTTATGTTTTGGGTATTTAGTGGGAAATGAGGCTGTTCAGGTTCTTAAATTGTTTCTTATTTTATTCATGGCTTTCAGGAATTTCTTTTCTTCAGATTCAAACTTCAGGCCTATTATTTACAGTCAGTTCACATTAGTTGAGTTTATGAGATATATTCCCCGACAGAAGTTTGTGGAAGAATCAGAAATGGTTATATAATCCAGAGAAAATCTTTCAAAAGCTTCTCATTAGGTAATATAAACATGTTTTATTCTTCCACAAACTTCTGTTGTGAATAAGACCCCCCATGCTCTCTAAAAATAAGAACCTATTTCAAATTCCAGGCTGAATGGGTTCTTATATAATTGGGGTTTAATTGCAAAATTTCAGCCTGTAGGTTCTTAATCCACTAGGTTCTTATACGCGGGTTTTTACTGTATCTTTGGTACCAATACACTACAAGAAAATTTAAAGAGTTGTAACTGTAATATTATTTTGGTGATGTTTCGAAAAGTTTCATTGTTTATTTGATCACCCTATCAGGTATTTCATTTTTGCAATGAAGAATTTATGCATTTTGATATTTTATTTATTTGCACGTCATCTTGTTCTTTTATAGAAGCATTGAGTAACACATTATTCATCAATGACACTTCGACATCAACAAGTAGAGAATCTTTGGTCGAATATTCACAAACGCAAAATGGTTACATGACGAAACTCGTAAAAACTGTTGATCGTTTGAAGTAAGTAAACATTCAAAGTTTCATGACAACCTTGTCCCCAGGGCCTTTTTTCATATTGGGATAGAGACGAAAACCTTTTCATCTCTGTCCCAATATGACAAAAACAGCATGGCCCCCCCACTTTTTGGCAAATCATGCCGTTCTGGAGGCAGCTCATCACGTTGTATTGTGGTAAATTTTTTGTATCAAGTTTGGCCCCCCTCCCCCCCACTTTTCTGATCTCGTCGGGGGCCTTGAAAAAGCCCTGGGGACGAGGTTGGTTTTGTGAATTATTAGATATTTTTCCATATCTGAAAAAACAGAATCTCAAGGTCAGTAATTCTAGTTCTAAGTAACGATTTCCAAATTCAAATGTCTCTATTTAGCAGTAGCAAGAAAAGGTTGGTCTAAGACAATATCAAAATAACATTATAGTTATCATACAATATCAGTAATTTATCAGCATATCGAAATAATTGATTGACCGTGTGCAACAATAAATTTCACGCGCTGTTTAAATCGTATTACCGAGAGCTCTGAATTGATTTGAATGAATTGAATTTTGCTTGATAGAAGAAAGGCCGAAGTATTTTTGTAATATTTCTCGTGTTTTTATGAGCAAAGATGACACAGATGAATTCAACTTCATGAAAATTCGTTTGTTACGAAGTAGCTGAAACAGGGCCTAAAACAATTTATCAATCGAAAGGGATCTCCGAAACAGATGCAAGGGCATTTAATCTATCTCCAGAGTTATAAGAAATAGATTTTTAAAAAAATACTAAAGTTTCTCGATCTCATGGCAATAAATGTGAAGACGAACGATATCCGATAAACGTGAACAACTTTACTTTTGTTTTGTTCCGTGTGAGAAGTTGATCTACGATTTGATCAAGTGTTTTAGGCCCCTTTTCAGACATTTTGCAAGGAAGGGATTTTCATAAGTCAAATTTACCTATAGTTTCAGTTCAAATCCATCCAGTACTCTAGTTACTATGACTTTTCAAACGTCTGAAAATTTTTGGCTCACCTGGTAAGCATAGGTTCCAAATCTATAAAAAGGCTGGTGTAAAATTCAGTTACTTATTTCTTTGAACTGAATGACTTGAAGGAAACTTCAGCTTTTTCTCTATAATTCTACCATTGGACTTTTCTGAAATCTTCAATATTTTCAGAATTAGAGTGTTTTTCTACTTTTTCAAGAATTCAAGGAAATTTTTCAAAAAAACTTAAAACCATCGTAATTTCTAAACTGTTTGAAGCAACATGAAATAATTTCGAAGAAAACCATAGTTTATTGATGTCTACAATATGGTATCAAGCAAAAGTCTGTCACTTTTCTGGTTTATGATTTAGAAATTTGATGACGTCACACCCTCAAATGCGTTGTAACGCAACGTACGCTGAGATTTCGAAAAATATTCAAAACTTCTGAAAAGTCCAACGGTAGAATTAAAGATAAGTAGCTAAGGTTTGTTTCAAGCCACTCAATCAGAAGAAATAGATCACACAATTTTACACCCACCTTTTTACACCAAGTTAAAGATTTGGAAGCTATGCTCACCTGGTACAAGCTTGGTAGAATTGATGACGATCCTTTTTCATAGGAAAATCATTTCGAGTCCATGCAAAAACAAAAATATGAATGTGTATAACCCGGGGGGGGGGGGACGTACTTAGTATTTTTTGCTGACGGGATGTGCACCCCTTCCTGGGTATCGTTTTCGCCTCTTCTCTCAACGCCGGGTTTCAAAAGGAGGCAATATTTCTAAAGCCGGTTGTCAAAAATGTTAATAAACATAAATTTCTCTATTGAATAAACAAAATGCCAGGATTTAATTAGACTAAACGTATCGGGCATAACCCTTCCTCAGTAGTCAAAAATGTTATTTCATTGTTTTTCGAATGATTTTTACGTTTTGGAGTATACTTTTTGCCGGTTTTTCTAAAACCGGCTATCATTTCGAGGGAAAATTTTAAAGCCGGGTGAACAAAATTTTTCTTGGAGTGCACACCCCCGTACAATTGAAAGTCAAGTACCCCCACTCCCCCTGGTTGCAGAAGCATGAAAACTGAAAGTTACATGACGAAGAAGTTTTTTTTATTGCTGTTCAAGAGATTTGGATCTGAGTGTCAGACCCGGGGGGGGGGGTACTTGACTTTCAATTGTACGGGGGGTGCACTCCAAGAAAAACAATTTTCAGCCGGCTTTAGAAATTTTCCCTCGAAATGATAGCCGTCTTTAGAAAAAATCGGCGAAAAGCATATCCCAAAACGTAAAAATCGGCAAAAAGCATACCCCTAAACGTAAAACTTCGTCGAAAAACAATGAAATAACACGTTTGACAACCGGCTTTAGAAAAATTGCCTTCTTTTGACACCCGGCGTTAGAAAAAAGAGGCGAAAACGATACCCGGAAAGGCGTGCACATGGCGTCAGCAAAATATACTAAGTACCCCCCCCCCGGGATGTCAGAGTAATTTCTCATTTCACTTGTATTCCGTTCTTCCTTTTCAGTTTGTTCGTTGATGGTCCATATGGGAGCCCTTGTCAGGTTTGTGATTTGGTTCTGTTGTAACAATTAATTTTTGCTAAGCTGTGCCCTTGCAGCCTTTAATTTTTTTTTAGTTTTTAGTAAAATTTGTTTAAAGTTGAAGTTGATTTTAATGCACTTCATGTTGTTTTTTATTTTATTGACTACTTTTTTATTCTTCAAAGAGCTAGACTAACTCTTACATTCTAATCTTTTTCCAGGATGTTGAAAAATACTCGGTCAGTGTCTGCATAGCTGCTGGAATTGGGGTCACACCCTTTGCTGCTGTAATTAACTCCCTGAGGTATCACCGTCATTTATTTATTATTCGAATAACAAGGGCAGATTCTGTAATACAATAGCAACAGTTGCGTTTGATTGACACCTCAATTCAAAGCGATTAGCGACTACAGACAAAAGAAATTCTTTCAACCTCTCAACCAGTAATTCAACACAAACAAAGCCGCAAGAGTTTCCCCGAAACCAGTAGGGCAAACTGTCGCCTTGTGCAAGCGAAAGATGTTTTTTAAGAGAAGTTTTGTGCTTATAACGAAAGAAGAAGGGTAAATCTAAAGTTCTGTCTGGCGGATTTTGTTTATTTGATTCAGAAGTCCAGCAGAAGGCATTGTAATTCTCGCATATTTAGGGCTTAAAGGAAACGAATACAAAATAGCTCCTGAATCAAATAAACAAAATCCGCAAGACAAAACTTTAGATTCACCCTTCCTTTTTCGTTATATACACGTAACTTCTCTTAAAAACCACCTTTCGCTTGCACAAGGCGAGAGTTTGCCCTACTAGTTTCGGGGAAACTTTTGCGGCTTTGTTTGTTTTGAATTACTGGTTGAGAGAATTTCCTTTGTCTGCAATCGCTAATCGCTTTGAATTGGAGGTGTCAATCAAACGCAACTGTTGCTATTGTATTACAAAATCTGCCATTGTTTATTCGAATTATTTGCTAGACTTAGGGCCTTGAGTCTCTTATTTCCCTGCGTTCTTTGATTTTATGATGTCACTTCTATTCATTTGCCACAAAAGACCGTGGATATATATTTACTTCTCGTTTCCATTGATGAAATATCTCTTGAATTTTGTTAAGATTAACATCTTTGTTTGATATATTTGAAGAAGATTTCTTAGAGCTCAGTGATATTTATTCAGAAGGTCGACGAAATATTCTATTTGTCAAACAATGTATTCTGGTTCTGGTCAATGAGGTTCAATCTCGCCAATGAGCAAGGGATGTAGGAAAGTCTGAGTGAAAAGGAAATAAAATTTCAGCATGATACAGCGAGTCTTCCTAATTTATTATTTTGTTTCTGATATATCGAGTTGCCATTTTATTCCTGTGCTTGGTAGCTTGACATGACCTAGAGCCGAGCCGAGCCATAGTTGTCCAAAATTTTCATAAAACCGTCCAAAATTCTGCAAAGAAAACGTCCGAAAATTTGTGTCCGAAACTATTTTGTCCGAAATTTTTTCGTTCGAGCTTTGCACTAACTGCAGGTCTATTGGTGATTTTTTATCTTCATTCTTCTATTCGTTCACTCTTTCATTACATTATCAAAAATAATTGATTTATTCAATGATTCATTTATTTACTTGGATTTTCTTCTTTTCCTGCAGACAAAAATTAGAAGAAGGAAAACTTAGACGGTTGTATTTTATCTGGATATCAAGAGAAATCGATACATTTCATTGGTTCTTGGAATTATTGCATGAGTTCTATAATGAGGTAAGTTCCTTAATATTCTCTCTTGATAACTTCGTTATTCTATCAATATCAATATTCTTGTCTTAGGGGTCAGTCATAAACAACTCTGTGTGTTGAGGTGGGTTAGAATTTCTAAACTGGTCGAAAGTTCTCATACACCAGTGTAAGTTGAGGGTCCTTGTGTAGTGAGGCTATTGAAGTCAATTCCGTAAGGCAGAATTATTGGAATGATTTGGTCGTGCTTTTAGGCCTGATTTTAGGGTTCTTGAAGGGGCTTTCTCAAAAGAATTGCTCATAACTTCAGAGAAGACTGGCCAATTTGAGTCAGGTAAATTCTAAAATGGATTTGAACATGTCCACAAATTGGTAAGGGGAAGACATTTACAAATATTTGGTTGAATTTTCGCAACCCCTCTCTGATTTTGCTGAAAAGTTTGGTGCCCCCTCAAATATTGCAGAAAATAGTTTCAGCCCCCCTCCAAGTACATGTATGTATAGTAATAGTACTATACTGTCTTGATTCCAATTGCATGAAGATTTACATCGTCACAGCTGCTGGTATGTGAGAGAAAAATATTATGTTTAAATGTGATGCGAAAAGAGCAAGCAGTTGCATTTAAGAATTAAGGATGAACTAGTGTTAGATAGAAATGAGCTTACTGCCTGAAGAGCTAGCCTTTTAGAACCCTACAGGACTTTATTCTCAAACAATTTTCCTACCCCCTCCCTAAAATGTGCGTTATTGTTCGTCCCCCCTCTCTTTAAGTACGTAACATTTTAGCACCCCTCCCAGATATCTTCCACCCTCTCCCCGGCAAGAAATAATGACCGGTCCCTAATATATATGTGCCAATATTATCGTCTTGATATCCAGGAAACAAAACAATGGCCTTTCAAACGGGGATTCTTTGTTTTGGTTCACTCTGTATAGATTTTGAAATATTAATTTTCACACTTCCCAATATGATAGCTTAGATATTGCCACATTGATATTGACTGGAGATTAAGAACTCCCAACGTTATCAGCTCCGAAAGTTGAATTTATAAGATCCTCAAAACTTTGACGATTCCGTTAAAGGGTTTGTTTCATCCAGCATGCCTTCCACGTGCCGTCTCTTGGTTGGTCTTTGTTGTCGCCATTTTCATAGCCCATGAATATGGCCACAACCAAGAGACGACACGTGCAAGGCATGCTGGATGAAACAGACCCCTTAAAGACAGCATCGTAAAATGTTCAACCATAATCTTTAGCTTCTGAAGGAATTTTGATTGATTACTTGGTTGGTTTATCATGGAGCGCAAACGATCATTGATGAAAATTTCCTCGCGCCACCAGTTCGCAAGTAATGGCCTGAAATTAGCCTTTTCATATCAAGCGTAATGAGACGTTCTTACAAAAGAAAAGCTGTTGCGATTTGAAAGCATTAAAGATTATTTAGCATCAGGCAATCAAAAAGCAGGAATCTTTGCTTTAATTGTTTTGTTGTTTGTTTTTTAGCTTGTGAAAATGAATAAAGCAGATTTCTTGGTTTGCAAATTTTATCTTACTAGAAGTAATGAAGACAGCGAAAAGGTATCTTAATCAAATGCCTTAATTTATTCACCTTTCAGCTGATTTTACTTCTTCTTTGATATCATTTCATTGGACATGGTATTTCAAGGAGGCAGCAGTATGAGGAGCTCAGAGACGTATGAACCGGGGGCACGTGCCCCCCAATATTTTGCAATAGACAAAGAATTACCCTTTATATTTTCAGGAAGTGCCCCTTTAGCTTAATGAAAAGTGCCCTTGCAGTGTTGTGCCTCCTCCCAAGTTTGAGATGCTTCCTACGTCCCTGGAGCAGCTCAACGGAAACAATTTGTGAGATGAATTTTATCTGGCAAATTTAGTATTTTCAGGTCACTGGGGAGGGGGCTTCTTCCATTAGAAATACCTAGGATGTGCCGCCCTCAACCGTATATTTTTTTCAGACTTGTAGTTTAGCCAAGGGTATACTTTTAGGCAATCTTTCTCGAGACGAGGGTATACTTTTTTGGCAGTTTTGGTCTAGCGAACGCCAAATTTTGGTAATTTCTGTCGAGAAAATACCAAATTTCAGCAATTTCGGTGTATAAAAAGCCCTATGAAAAGAGTATCATTTTTACAAATATTGGCCCAGCCAGCGGTACCATTTTGAAAATTCGCATGGCACATCTCTACCCGATTTTTTGCAGAGAATCCCACCTGTGTTTCAGTTCAACTCTTTACAAAGCTTACCCGTGACAATTGACCCTGGCACTAACTGTCACCACTTTATAACATTCCCTGTGGATAGGCCATTTCAAGACGACTAATTGCTGCCAATTTTGTTGTAACAGGGATTGCCTTCAAATCAAGATGTTGGTACCGATTGGTTACAGAGCAGATTGAATTTCGGTAGGCCTAAATGGGAAGATGTTTTCAACCAAATTTCCTCGAATCACCGACGGTAAGATCAACAAAGTTTCTATGATAATTTCTTATCTATCTTGATTGCAAGAGAATACTTGTTCCTTGCTGTTTGCTCTTGGCTGAATTCCTAACTATTCTAGTTTTATCATGTTATACCTATGTATTTGTCAGACAGGCTAGCTGATGCACCTGGCTCTATTTTTGTCTCGAAATTACTTCAACATCTCCACACTTCTATCAAATATTAGATAAGTCATACAAAACTTTGTGTTGATTTTCCTGCAACAAAGACTTTGTTCAGTTATAGGAGATGCACGTATAACAATACCCCTGGTACCTAGCCTGCGTGCAGACTCTCGGACAGGACAAGATAGGAACGAGAGAGAAAAGTCTACGTTTTCCGCTCTTTTCAATTTTCTGACAGAGTCTGCACGCAAGCTTCTGGTACCAGACCCACAAATGTACAGACAAAAAAGTTCCATTTTTTCAATTTTTTTGGTTTTTATTTTGGCTCTGGTACCCAGGGTGGCACAACAATCGCTTATCCTCATATTTCACACCCCTGCCAAAGATTTTGAAGATAAGTTTCCTTGCGTTGTAGGGAAAGAATTGGTGTCTTCTACACTGGGCCTAGAGGGATCTCACCAACCTTACTGAAAATGTGTTACAATACAACTGGACACAGTAATTCTTTTGTTTATCATAAAGATAGTTTTGGTTGAAATATTTTCATATTGTTAAAGATCATCATGGGTAAGCTCCCATGGAATAGCACGATAATTCGTATTACGTACCTGGTTCTTCCTATGGAGCTGAGCTGACATATGGCTAGATCTGCCGCTCGTGCAGCATGTTGTAACTAATCGATTTCTAAACTCCCAAATCACCACGAAATAGATGTCTTTGTCCATTCATGTCGAGTCTTCAGTCAATTTGATCATCGTTTCAGTGTTTTTGAGAATGAAAGTTTAAGAACTCGCTTATAGCTCAAGAAAATAAAAGACTGTAACAAAAAATCCTGGAATCTAATTTTAGATTTTAGCTGAATATTAAGTCGTAAATCTTCGAAATCGGTGCAGTGTACGATTTATCGTGGCCTAGCAAAGGTGGATGGGTTTTTTGGCGTGCCCTGTATTTTGTAATGTTCAAATGTCTGATGCCTTCCGCAGCTATCAACGTTACGGAAAGAGGGACTACGAAATGGGATCGTACAGACTAGCCTGTAGAAATTCTTTTCTAAAATCTAAAAGGAGAAGTTCAAAAGTGAGTTTAAAATATAGCGAAATAGCCACAACTAATGTAGTGATTCAGATGACCACTTTGCTGTTCCTTCTACAGCTTGATGTTCCTTCAAAACCAATTGGCATATTGTTTATTTGAAAAATGGCTTATGCCCGATAGATTTGTGGCAAATTCTGGGGTCTCGAGGAAAGCACAAAGTTCAGTTTGCTTTGCTCTTGGTTTATTTGAAAAAATGGCTTATGTCCGATACATTTGTGGCAAATTCTGGGTTCTGGAGGAAGGCCAAAGTTCAGTTTATATTTGCTCTTGGTTTATTTGAAAAAATGGCTTAGGCCCGATACATTTGTGGCAAAATTCTGGGATCTGGAGGAAGGCACGAAAGTTCAGTTTGTATTTGCTCTTGGTGGCTCTCTGACCTCTCCGTCACCTACCAATTGCAGCTCCCCGACCCTGATGGAACCCATAACTTAGAGGCAAATTGCGTAGTAGAAGTGCTTCCGATAGTGCAGTGGATTTTTTAGCCATTTGGCAAAAGAGTCTGTAGAAGGAGAAAATGTCCTGGAAGTTGGTGGAGGAAAATGGAGGATTATTCATCAATTTTTCAAACATTTTGAATCAAACTCGAATACTATTTTCTAAAATGGCTGAAAGTTTTATTGGCTCTCACCATCGGTGTAAGAGGTATAGGGCTGGGCGTTGCAGCCCCCTACTCAGGGATAAGTTATCGCATTTTATGCTCCATGCAGCACGGGGGGAGGGGCTTCTTGGCCAAATTTTGGGTAGGGGTCTGCCGCGAGCATCTTCAAAAGGGTACCGTTGGCTAGACTAATTTTTACGAAAATGGTGCCCTTGGCTAGACCAAGTTGACAATAGACGATTACGCTAAAGTTGGCGGCGAGGAATTTACCAAGATGCATTGCGTTCGAATGACGAATCTTTAACGATTCTATAGGAATTCGATTAAAGAACGCAGTGCATCCTGGTAAAAAGTTCCTCGTCGCCATCTTTAGCATAACCGTCTATTATCGACCATTTCCTCGATCAATATTGTCAAATTTGTACCAAATGTTATATCAGGACCATTCGCTAGACCAATATTGTCAAAAATGATACCCTTGGCTAAACCGCTGCTGGCGAAAATTGCAAAAAAGTATACCCTTGGCTAGACTATAAGTCCGAAAAAGTATACCCTCGTCGCGGCACATCCCCAGGTACCTTTACTATGGAAGACCCCCCCCCCCCCTCCCGTGCCATGCAAGCAGTTTAAACTCACCAAAGCCATCATGTTCGGGCAAGGTCCAGTCCCCTACGCTTGTTCCTTTTACAGTGTTTTTAAATTCGTTCAAATAGAGTAGTTTGATTGAATTGTAGTCTAGATTTATATTTATCTATTTTGTTGGACTTTGCCAGCAGAACATTTAGTGAGTTTGCCTATGGTAGACAATTTAATGATGTGTTAATGTACCATTATCAAATATTTCAAAGTTGTTTCATACAAATTGTAAATATTCTAGAAGCAAATTTATCTTTATAACGTTTTGTATTCGCAAATATTACTAGAGTAATAAAATTGTATTTAATCTATTTGTAAGGTTTTCGAAATCGATCTGAATAAAACGTTTTCAAAGATGTTGTCAATTGATTTTTGAACATTAATGGGTTCTAAAATGCAGCTGTGCCGCGA
Source organism: Aurelia coerulea (assembly GCA_039566865.1). Classification (NCBI taxonomy): domain Eukaryota; kingdom Metazoa; phylum Cnidaria; class Scyphozoa; order Semaeostomeae; family Ulmaridae; genus Aurelia; species Aurelia coerulea. Next base: position 21,219,958 of record CM076953.1, on the reverse strand, counting down.
AGTCAGAGCGATATAAACCCAACTGAAGGTAATCGAACACATGAATAGGTCGAAGAACACCACTACGCATGTCATCTTTCCTCTAGCTAAATGATATATCCATGCAAGTGTAGAAATCATCAGATACAATTGGCTCAGGGACGTAGGAAGCATCTCAAGCTTGGGGGGGGGGCACGACACTTCAAGGGCACTTTTTCCATTAAGCTAAAAGGGCATTTCCTGAAAAGAATCAAAGGACCTTAGAAGTGACTCACGGGCTTAATGATTTTTATTGTGAAATTTTCCAAATTATGCCATGAGAATGCAAAGGAAGATCAGTGCAATTTTATTGCACCTTCCTCGAAATATGAGTAAATATGCTGTAATGTTACGTTACAGAATGCAGTCTGAGGAAGCAACCATCAAAAATTGGCGTGCAGGAAATGTTTAGTCTTTGCTTGAAGATTTTTCAGTGGAGAACAAACAATCTAATTAAACACACGAGCAATCAAATTAATCACAAAATACACGTTTTTTTATTATAAGAAACTTGGATCAGCACTTAGTACTAAAAGTTTCTTAATTTCGCATGAAAATTTCGGTGTTTTAGTAGTAAAAGTTTCTTAATTAGTTTCTTATTTTTTTGGGCCTAAAATTGCGGTATTGTTTGAAGTTGAGCCTTCTTCTCGAGAAAGGGCTTCCATTTTGCATTGACATTGTCATCAAGAAGAAGCCATGCACATCAAGGCAAAAATTTACCAATTTTGCAGTTAAAAGTCAAGAAAAGACGAAGGCACCTTTGTTAGAGAGACATAGAATAAGAGAGACATACAGATATAACGTTTTAGAGTTTCTTAACTGTTCTTGAGCGTAGTACTAGAGTTTCTTAAATTTTTGGTCATCGTAGTACTAGTTTCTTATAAACCAGTTTCTTATAAAAGAAACGTGTAATCCGTTTTCAGCATGATTAAACAGTGCTAGTGTTAATAAGAAACTCTTTTCAAGAATTCAACTAAGAACTAAACCAGTAAGAACCTCGACTGAGAACTTGGATACTGCTCAAGAAACTTGTTTATTTTGTCTGAGAAGGTAATTCGCATACTGGCGCTGTATTCTGGTAAAACTCACGAAATGCTTGGGAAGTTACCTATCAATGAATACAACAAACATGTAAGAAGGATGCGGAGAAACTGCAAAAACCTTTGGTACCCATGATCTGCTAATTTCAACTGTTTACTTAAAGCTAAAAGAGACTTTCAGTACTGGGTGGGAAAATTTATTGGTTTCTTGAAAACTCTTCGATTGTTGTTCTACTTGACTGATCAGCTGCCTAAAAGTTCTTAGAAAACTAACAATAATCTTGAAAAAATGCTAACAAAGAGCTTTTTGAAATAATTTTGATGGGAACGTCATTGAGCTAATTACTGCACTCAAAGAGTTCATTTTGTTGGAGAAATTTCCCTTAGCAACCAATCTCAATCTCATTCTGTGAAATGATGCATCAACACAGGCGAGCAAGGTGGCTGCCATGTCACACACATTATATTTTCCAATCTCGGCCTGTTCTCAGCTGCAGTCCCTCTATTTTCCAGAAGTTTATTATTCACAATTTGGCGCAAACCTCAAGATCAATGTGCTTTGCACAAGTCAACTTAGAGGTCTAGTCCGAACAAAACATTGAATTCAGACTATTGCTGAACAAATCAAAAGTCTAGGCCTACTTTTGAAGCAAAATCGGCTATGATTCAAATAAAATGCACAGAAAGTTAAAAAATGCAAGGCTTGAATTGAAAATTGATTTTAAGCAGCTACGAAAAAGTAAGTTGATAAACTTCTTGATCAAAGATGAGAGACGTACCTTTCTCTCGTTGAATGCAGTTTTTCATCCAGCATTTTGAGCGCGCAGGCTCCGCGACCATGATTCGTTCTTTCCGTAGAGTGGCCGCGCGTACTCAAACCGCTGGAGCGTTTGACCTTTGAGATGTCATACACCTCAGGAGGGCCTCCGCTGAACGACCAGCTTTGAACTCGCGTTGTTGCAAGGCTTGATGTGGACTTCATCACGTCCTTCAACCCATGACATAAAGGATTTTGTAAACAGGAAAATGCCCACCACCCCTATGACTTCACTACCGTGCGAATTGGCTAATTTTACACTTGCAAATGCAGCCCTTGAGTTACCAACTTTTCCCCAAGCCTCCTTGCAGATTTTGCTTTCCATTGCTTAGTAATGGGAACAAACTACTGAATATTTTCGTCGGACACTGGTCACAGCAAATAGTCCGACAAGTTCGGAAAGGGAAGATGTTATCCATTGGTATTCTATGATGTGGCAAACTTAATATTAAGAAAATGGGCTTGTTTTTCAGGACAAACCTTGAATCTTGAATCTTGAATCTTTACTTATCACGTTAATCAAAGTAGTAAGTCTACTGATCTGTGTTTGGAAAGTTTGCTAGTATACGGATGTGGTTACAAGTTGGTTTCGAATTCCTGGAGTAACTGTGTTTTAGAACGATCCTTCATAACGAGGTGCAAGCCTATTTTTAGATAGAGGCAGCTCCATTTCGTTGTTTTTCAAATCGAGCCTACAGTTTCTTATTCATCGCAGCACACGATTTTATGGTCATCTGTGTAAGAAGAAAAGTTTGGCTTTCGTGAGAATTTTGGTGTCACTGAGGAGGAGGTCTTACGTTGCTAAGGTAACAATATTTTGACTGTATTGGTTAAAAGATCATAACTTTGGTTAGCCCGTGTAAAGAGTGATAAACAATAAAAAATTGAGTTAGCTTAGCAACTTTTGTGAGTCTATCCTGAAAGAAATAGGGAGGTTAAAACTACAAAGAATTAATAAATGAAAGTAAACAGAGAACTGGACGGTAATTCCGAAATTGCTGCATTCCAATGTGGCACGTGTATCATAGCCTATTGTTACAGGATACAAAAGTTTGCGCGCGAAACAAAAGCACGTTATTCAAACAATTTGAACAAGATAGCTGAGAAAACAAAACGGTGTGAACAATAATGCTTTGAAAAACGTTTGAATGGAGTTTAAATGATATGGAAGTAAGATTATTGTAGGCCATACCAAAATCACAACACACGCAAGAAGTAGAAGGCAAGAAACGAAAAGAGCAGTAAAGATATATCGCTATGACTTCGCGAGGCTTTGTTGAACGTTAGAGATTACATCGCTATGAGATATTCTCATGCAGCAAAGAGTACGGGAGTTATCTTGTAATTTAGATAAAGATTAAAATCGTGTTGAAGTTGACTTGTACTACTAAGACGTAAGAGCTGCTAAAAGAGCGTAATACTGGTAATACAATGCATTCACCAAGGGAAGGAATTGTCCAAAATGGCAGTGGCAGCCCAGGAAGCCCTGCAGAAGGTTCGCAGGATCCATTTGACATCACGACAGCGAAATTCAAAGTCAACCAAGGTATGAAACTCTGATTTTATTTTGATGTGTTTCAAATTATTTGCTGTTTACTGCTCATTTCCTGCTTTTACTTACAACTTGGCAGGTTGTGTATAGTTTTGTTCTTCAATTCAGACAGATGCACTTGCGAGCATTCAAAGTTTCTTCGAGGGTTTACAAATATAAGAATTTCATTGTCTTCCTGATGTTGGTTGAGTGATATTTTGTGATTTATTTTGCAACGAGATTTGCCATCAGTTGAGAATACAACTATGCAGGATTTATGTATCAGAGTAAAGTTTATAGTGTTCAAATGGTCTCGAAAATATCGAATATCTGGAGATGAGGATTTCATTCACCATTGTACATACCGCCTTTTGTTGCTGCCCCTTTATAGTTGGAAATTCGATACACATATTTCTTTTTATGAGAAGATCACCTTCACCTTTCACAAGAAACGTAAAACTATGCTAAGGAGTGAGTTTGTTAATTCCTGAGTTTCTCGTAAGCGGGCCTTTACTTTTTTTCCAGTATCATATCATTGGGGAGGATGGGTACTTGCGTAAAGTTTGAACATGAAAATCTTAGTTTCTTGTAGAAGATTGAATTTCTCTTCTTCTTTTACAAAGCGTGAATTTTTGTGGAATCAAATCCCCCAGTGTTGGGAGAGGGCTTCTCAGCGAATCACATATAAGGAGGACCCACAAAATGCCATGTCAAAATTTCGTTAATTCTCCTTTTCCTATGCTTTCTTCGTGGCCCAGACTCAGGACTTATCATTGTGCAAGTACAGGGACGTAGGAAACATCTTAAACTTGGGATGAGGGGGGGGGGGGGGGGTACGACACTTCAAAGTCACTTTTTCATTAAGCTGGGGGCACTTCCTGAAAATAGAAAGGGCACTTCTTTGTTTATTGCAAAATCTTGGGGGGCACGTGCCCCCAGTGGCCCCCGGTTCCTAAGTAACGTTTCCCAAATGATATCTGCGAGGGAAATTCTAGAAGGATTTTACTGTAAAAGCGTTCCATTTAGAAAGGGATATCAAATAGTTCCCCGTTTTTGCTTCAGCCTCCCAACCCTCCTTCCCCATTAGACGGCAGAAGTAGCTCGAGAAAATTGTTTTTCGCATTTCTAAAACATTTTCAAATCTCCGGTTCAAAATTGACTCGCAATATATTTGTTGGGTGGGCAATTGACGCACTGACGTTAGACCCTTTCAAACTACAAATCAATTTTTTCTATGAAATTAAGGATTGATCTAATTTACTGTACACTTATTTCTATAAGGAGCCGTTTATATCTAAAAAAATGTAGGCTCAATTTTTCGAAACTTAAGGAAGGAATCAATAAAGCTAAGAAACTTTTGTAATTTGTGCTCAAACATGTTTGTACAACAATAGCAAATATTTTGACGTTGTTTGGATGTGAATTATGTTTACTTGTTTTGAGATCTTTCTATTTGGTAGCACAATGTTCCTAACATTTAAGAAACTACCTGCCTGCCCCCGGACCCAAGTTTCTAATAAACAGATGAGTGTACTTTTCTGAATAATACAATGCAAAACAAGTGAAAATGAATTGAAATTAGTATGGAATTCCACGCTCAAAGAAAAAGTTTCTTAAATAATGTAGTTCTGGTTATGAAGTTTCTCAAAGCTTTAGCGAACAGAGAATCGAATTCCTCGCACATAGTTTCTTGTCAAACCCACATACGCTGTTTAATTTAGTAAGAATAACGCCAACATTCAGGACAACATACATAACAAAGAGTTTTTGAAAAAGAATCATGAAAAATGTAATATGTTCACAGACTAACGATCTCTTGTTATAAACATAGAGAGCAACATTTATTTGATAAAGTTCCCAATTGTTTTGTCGACCACGCAGTCGTTGGAGATTGCAGTGAATGAAAAAGAATAAGGGGCTTATGGTGAAAGCCTCAAAAATTTGCGGATCAACTCAACACTTTTTAGAGGAATGCCTTACATTACGCATAGCAACTACTGGCAAATCCAAACAGCCTAGGCCATACTTGAAATGTCGCTATTGTCACTCTATTGTCAGTCAGTTTGAAGACCACACCCTTGCAGTTAAGGCCACACCTATTATCAGGGCCTTTTAAACAACACTTCAAATAGACCCCGTCAAAGATACATTTACCTTGCGTTCCTTTGGCAATCAAAACAATCAAGATTTCTTTCAAATTCAGCCAGCTGGATCTAACTTGTTTCAAATGAAACAATGTTAAAATCTTAAACAATACAAGCATGATTGTTTTGATCGCCAAAGAAACGCAAGGTAAATGTATCTTTGACGGGGTCTATTTGAAGTGTTGCTCTAGCGTTGCGTGTCCCTCCTGTCCTTTTTTATGTCCATGTTACAAACCCTGATCTATGCCGCCGTATCCAACCTCGTCCCCAGGCCCTTTCCCAATATGACAAGAGGCCCTGGGAACGAGGTTGCTCCATATCCTTGGTCATGTAGACAAGAGTCAATTGAAAAGCACTTTTCATCAGCTGTAATAAGTCTATCTGAAAGTATATTTCGCTTTTCGCATTTCCCTTCAATTCTTTTGACGAAATAGACTTGGGCCAAGTCTATTGGTTATGGAGAGCAGTTTCGAAAAGTGTGAAGGCTCGATAAGTGATAACATGAAGAAGGAAATAGCCAGTTTCTAGTCGCAATAATGACGAGGTTGTGCTTTGAAAAGGTTGCGTAAATAAGTGAATGATGCCGTTGAGATTTCGCTTGAGGATTCATTCAATTCGATGGTTTATAATTGGCAACAGACTGCGTGTTTGGGAAAATATTGTCGAGAAATTGAAAGCAGTGAGCTTCGTGATGACGTTTTATTTTGCAATCAGCGCAGATGGTTGGAGGAAATCTTAAATTTGCTTTGCTATGTTCGCACGGAGCTAAAAATGAAACAAAAGTAAATGCTTTAGCAATGTGTTGCCAAAAATCTCTCATCTCATTAGATATGAGGTGAGATTTTGCGTTAACGCAGAATTATTCATCTAAATCTCTACAGTTGTTTTTTCGTGGTCATTTTCACTTGAAATTTTATGTGAGACAAACTTCACAGATATCTTTTGATAAGAAACCTTTCATATGAAACTCAGCCTTCAGATTACTAAAAAATAAACAAAGAAACTCTAGCGAGAAGATCTCGTCGTCAGAATTATTCATATAAATTTCTACAGTTTTTTTTTCGTGGTCATTTTCACTTGAAATTTTGTGTGAGACAAACTTCACAGATATTTTTTTACAAGAAACCGTTCATAAGAAACTTAACCTTCAGATTACTAAAAAATAAACAAAGAAACTCTAGCGAGAAGATCTCGTTGTAATGCTTGAATAATAGTTGTACATATGCTGGTTTTTCAAGGAAAAGTTTGCTTGTGTTTGATCAAGTCTTATGCAGTAGAAGAAATAACAAGAAATGCTGAAGACTGTTTCCTCCTGTTTCTCGATGTTTATTTCAGCTTTGACCTCTCGCATTTTGCTATTGTTTTGTAGAATGGCAGAGTTACGAGTACAGAATGATTATATTTTATAAGGGCCTAAACAGTGGGCCTGAAGTAAGAAGTTGTCGTTCGGAGCTCACAAACAAGATCTTAATATCTAAGTTAAGCTTTCAGAAATGGGAAAATATAATTTTGAGCATTTCATCGTTCCCTGAAAGTTCATTAGAGCCATTCAAAGTTGGTGCATTTTTGGAACATAAAAAACACCTAGTTTTTCTCAAGTCTCGTTTCTGTTCTCTGATATTTTGGTGTGGTCAGTGTCGGACGCAACGTCTAAGAATCAGTTCCGTTGTCAAGACAAAGCCCCAAGAAAATTTTGATGACAAACGAAATTTGTATTTAGAACAATACTTCATTTGCTAGTACCATCCTACACCTTTGTTAAATATTTGGTTGCTTCGTCTGCTATATTGACTTTTTGTCGAACGAACACGTGTTATTCGGTCCCCATTACCATGGTAACATTAAGACGCTTCCTGAAACTCAGAGCCTCGTTTGAGTGTCTGGTACCCAGGGTACATCAGTGACTTTGTGAGTCGAATTTCCTTTGACGCTCTTGGTAGGATATCTAAATATTGTTTGTTAGTTGTTCCCTGATGTTTATAGTCGTTTGTAGCTTAAGTTCCAGAATTATAGCAAAATAGCGAAATTTCGCTATATTTAGCGAATAGCGACATTTTCCCAGTTCAAAGAAATAGGTCATTGAAGTTTTTGTAAATTCTAGGACATATTTCTTTGAATTGAATGACTATGAAGACATTTTAACTGCTTTGCTTTAATTCTACCATTGGACTTTTCAGAACTGTTCAATATTTTAAGAATTAGTTGTTTTAACGTCACATACTCACATGAGGATACGCTGAGAAGATGTAATTGCCTGGAGTTTAATAATGCTCCCTAGGGATGACAGTTTCCTCCTCCCAATGGGATAGAGCGTGCTAAAAGCATGTAAAAGTCATTACTGTGAGGCAGAAAATCTGATTGTGATATTAGGCCTGTTTTGAAGGTTTTCTTGAAGTGGCTGTTTGTTGAGAAAATTCCTCAATTTTAGAACCCGATTTGAGTCGGGTAATTTATAAAATTTATTTGAGCATGTCCACTATGGATTTATATACTTCCCAATATCACTGCCTTGATATTCAGAGAGTAATGGCCTTTCAAACGGGGATTTGTTTTCTCACCCAGTGAACAAGGAAAGATTTTGTAAGACAATAGTACGAGTTGCTTTTGTTGACACCTGAATTCAAAGCGATTAGCGACTGCAGACAAAGGAAATTCTCTCAACCATAAATTCAAAACAAACCAAGCCGCAAAAGTTGCTCTGAAACCCAGGTAGCTAGCGCGCTCGTTGTGCATTCCAAAAATTGTTTTTAAGAGCAAACATGGGCATAAATCGAAAGAAGAAGGATATATCTACACATCTACCTCGGGCAGTTCATTTCTTTGGTTCAGAAGCTGAGCAGTAAGTGTTTTAATTACACCCAAAAAAAGAAGAGAATTGAATCGCCTCCCAATCGGCTTTTGAACCAAATAAATTAAATGCCCGAGGTAGATATGTAGATATATCCTTTATCTTTCGATCTATGCTCATGTTTGCTCTTAAAAACAATTTCTGGAATGCATACAACGATTGCGCTAGCTACTTGGGTTTTACAGAAACTTTTGCGGCTTTGTTTGTTTTGATTTATTGGTTGAGATAATTTTCTTTGTCTGCGATCGATAATCGCTTTGAATTGCGGTATCAATCAAAAGCAACTCATGCTATTGTATTACAAAATCTGCCCTTGTTATATGCTATTGTCTTACAAAATCTGTCCTTGTTCACCTAGTGCCATTTTGTTCAATTTATAGTTAAAAGTCGTCTCAGGTCTTCCTGCAGGTGGGCAGCAATTTCGGAACAAACTATTAGCACTTCATATTCGCCCTAATTATCTGAATCCTAAGTTTCTGTCTCTCTGTTTGCCTGCAACCTGTCAATTTAATTTTGTTGTTTGTTGCTTGTTCTCTCTCCTACAACTTTGTTTCAACTTTTCCCTCCATTTTTTTCACTACACTGTCATCAATTTTCTCTCCGCAGTTCTAGCTCTTTAGCTCGCAATATTCTGGGTTTTTGAAGAACTCGTTACTCGTCATTTATAACTTCCCGGCCTTTATTAGTTAAAGCTCCCTTCTATCTCGTTTGTTTGTGTTTGTTCGTTCTTTCGTTGATTCATTAATTCACACTTTCATTCACTCATTTATTCATTTACAAATCAAGCCACATTCAGAAGAATAGTGACCAAGCAACTCATTTCAAGACAATAAAACTGACAAACACGAACCTTGTTTTCGAAACATTAGGAAGTTTATTTCATGTCTGCCTGCAGTCGATTGAAACTAAGCACAAAATGAACAATGAGATCTTAATTCGTAGATTCTCAAAACAAACCAGCCATTTTCAATTTTATATCTTCGAAGCAGAAATAACTACCACGGTGAGTGTTGAGCGGTTCCTGAATTTTCAAATCAAAGACCAAGTCGAGCCAAAAGTTTCTAACGACATTCAAATTTACGAATTGAACTGAAGATTGTGGAATCTCGAAGGTGTCCTTCTCTCTCTGCGGCTACATTAGGCCATTTGTAGGTCTGGCAAGCAGGGTAGGCCAGGCTGTACCAATTTCGAAAGTTTTTGAAAATTACTGGCTGGCACTGGTAGATGATCCTCGTAGAAAAAACTTTGAAGTTCTGAAATACAGATTGTGGATTTTGTTTATTGCTCAAGTGAAGTTAGGAATACCATAGCCCCCCGACAATAGCAGAAGTCTCAACACACCGCTGTCTAATACTGGAGAGCATCAATTTTGTGAGAATTTTAGCCCCTTGCACAAAGTTGAAGGCCATCGAACGACGTTGTTTGGGGGCAAGGATGGAATGGATTGAGGATTGGCTAAGCCTCTAGAAGGCTGTGCTGCGAACCGTTACAGTTTCCAGCATTTCTATAAAGAAGCAATTCTTTTTTTGAGACAAATAGCAAAAGAAGCTTATTGTTTTACTAGACAAACAGAATTGTTTTGAGATCTGTTTGTAAGACAAATACAATTGAAATTAGATCTGTTTACAAGACAAAAGCAATTGTTTTGAGAATAAAAGGACATTGTTTTGGGGGTCTGAATTAGAAGTAAAGAGAAACAGTTCCAATTGTTTTCAGTGGTTTGTTTTTGGTATTTGAGGCCACAATAGAAGGTTACATACCACACAAACCTCTAACAGACCTCCAGAAGAAATCAAAAGAGATTTGTTTTAATCCTTTTCGGTGTTGACGTTTGTTAAATTGAGCGCAACATTTTGGTCTTGAAACTTAACCAACATTGGATGAGCCTTGCAGGAAGAAAACTGCTTCTTGAAGGTCAGGTGCAGATCTGAGGTAGCACTCGAGGTATTCAGAGCATTTGAGGCAATATGGAAGACAAGGAAGAAGGTAATAAATTAAACATAATACGAAAGGATGGCTGGTGCGAATTTCCGCGAATCAAAATAATGACTGAGTTCTGCACATGTAATTTCGCTTTATCGCAAATCTCGCCTATCTATTTTCAGACAGTGTTTATTTACTACTTTGTTACAATGAGCATCAGATAATAATGATAATGATAATACGGATAACATCAAGCTATGAATAGCAGAGCAGATAATATCAACGACAATAATTGCAATGAATATACAAATACAGAAGAGATTAACCAGGGACGTAGGAAGCATCTCAAACTTGGAGGGGCACGACACTTCAAGGGCACTCATTTCATTTAGCTAAAGGGGCACTTCCTGAAAATAAAAGGGCACTTCTTTGTTTATTCCAAAATCTTGGGGGGCACGTGCCCCTGTGCCCCCCGGTTCCTACGTCTCTGAGATTAACTCATAAGTTTGCAAGAGATAAATTGGCGCTTTTATTTTCACATTCAGTTCGCTAGCGACATACTATATGCTGTTGCAAGATAATATCATTTTTTGTCAAAACTTCATCAAATTCTTTGCAAACACTATATTTGAGGAGGCTTTTGAAAGCGCGTGCAGCTTTTTAGCTGTGTATGTGTGTAGAGTCTTTTGGGGGGGGGCAGGATGGGTAAGCTGGGGGTAAAATGGATTATGCGAAAAATGTGAATGAATTTGGTAGTCTTCACGTACAGATTTTCTCTAGCCACATCTGTTCGAGGGGAACTACCCTCTTTGAAGTTGTGAATGTTAGTTATCAGTTAGCGATTTTCTGTCTTATCTTTCGACAATCAATATTACCCATTTTGCCCCTGCCTACCAATGTTATCTCTGCAGAGCCTATACCTTCCTAACCTTGCATGGAACTGAATTTTCGACTCGCACCGTTTGTTTCTCTCTTTTGACAGTCATTGTAAATTCCCACACATTGTCTAAACTAAAGCCAAGCAGTGTCTTTGAGAGAGATGAATTATTGTTCTTTTCGATTTGATATCAACTAAACCTCTCTAAGATAATGCAAGATGTAATCTTTGCACTGAAAAGATACGAAAAGAGTTGGCTAGACAAATAGCCAAGACCCATGACACACCCGTTTGGAACAGCTACAAAGTGATATGGGCAGATTCAAGACAAATTTGCACTGTCGTTTAGGAAAGAAGCTCTTATCGTGTCCTGTCATGTCACTCACAGATTGAGATCAGGACGAGGACATAAAATGTTCAGGATGTATCAATGAAAAATCAACTGAAAATGAGAACTTACTGTACCTTTAAAACTGTATTTAAGATTGAAAAATACATTTCAAATGTGAAGAATATTGAAAAGAGAACTTTACTAAGCAAATTTAGGTTATCTGATCATCGTTTAGAGGTAGAGGTCGGTAGATATCACAGACCAAAAAAGAATCCAGAAGAGAGAATATGCCCTACATGCAACATTTTAGATGAAATTCACTGCCTAATGGCTTGCAATATAAATAGGGAAATCCGGGAACAAATTTTTGGACAAATAGAGCAACAGCATTCTTTCTTTAGACATATGAATGTGAAAGATCGTTTCATTTATTTAATGCAGAATGATGACCATAATCTATGTCCACTGATACGAAGCTTTATCGTGAATTGCGTAACAGCCTCATATGATCTGAAACGTTCGCTGAACACAGCCCAAAATGTACAATCTTTATGATTTGTTTCGCTTTATTTGTAATTCATAATCACGTTATTTTAGACCCACGTTACTGTTCATTCGTTATTGTTGTCATTTAAGTATGCAAGTTCTCTTGTACTAGGCTATTGATGGAAAAATGAAACTCTGAAAATCTGAATCAATGTTCCAACTCATTAAATGTTTTATGTTTTGTCAAAAAGAGGTCCTTAACATATGTACAGTGCATAGTTGTTTTTACATGTTTGACACTCCAGGTAATATGAACAAGAACCTCGAAGCAAGAACATTTTCGTTATTTCAATCCCATCTTTCCAAAATTTAAAACAAGTATGTCTCCTTCCTCGAATTTTCCAGTTAACATTTTCCAGTAACGACCCCGCCGGACATTAAAAATACAGGAGGGAAATTATGAAATTAAACATTTTCAACGGGGATTAGAAATATCATGGCGGGGAAGGAAATTTTCGGCTACTAGCTATCTATGATGAAACTTCTATAATTTTTGCCGGGGAAACAAACAACAGGGAACCAACAAAAACACGGCGGGGAAAGTGTTTAAACTCAAACTTGGCGGGGAAACAAATTTTCTTGGTAGTTCATCCTTCTACCTTGGCGGGGAAATGTTTCAGCGGGGTTACTGGGGGTTGTCAGTTAGTTCAATCTTTAAGACGGGTTTTGCTTTCGATGTTTTTGTGATAGCAATTATTGTTGTTCAACGAGGTGGAAATACTTCAATCAATTATATCTTTACCACAAAACTTGTGAGACAATACGATCGTTTATCGGTCAGTTTTTTACTTTGGTTTTAATAATATTGAGGTAAAGATTCCAATTTTAACACAGACTTGTTTTCATTAGCTAAACATGAAATTAAAAATTATTGAGGCCCCCAGGGGGTCAAGGTTCCCTTGTTCCCCAGTTATTTTCTTTTTCTTCCTTGTTCCGTTCCCTGTGGGAATATTCATTAAGTTATTCCCTGAAACTATACGTTTTAACAAATTTGCCATTTGTTCCCTTGTTCTGAGACTATTTTCAAAAATGTTCCCTTGCTCACAGCGTAGAACTTACGTGTATCCCTTGTTCCCAACCTCGTCCCAAGGGCCTTTTGTCATATTGGGACGGATACTCTCAATATGACAAAAGGCCCAGGGGACGAGGTTGCCTTGTTTCCCGTGGCAGGGCCTCAGTATCTGGGTTGATGCGGAGGAGATTGAGAACTGACCTGATGAAGATATGAGCTCGTAGCTCGTTCAAAGACTTCAAAAGAACTGACAAACTCGTCTGACAGCACTCGACTGTATATATCTAGAGATCCAAAAAGGGCCACGAGGAAATGGAGCGAGATATAGGGGACTGGAACGAGCAAAAGCTTGAGCTCGTTCCAGACCCTTTTGTCTTGTCGGCGCATCACATCGTCAAGCAATTTTTGTCTGACACTGATCAAAATATACTTATCCTGTTCCTATGCCAAATCAAACAGTAATAATTACTAATACTACTGTATATCGAATATACATCGGATTAATATTGTGTTACACAAGGAATTTATGTTCACATTTTTGCGGCGTTCTGTTGAGAATCTTGTCTCAACAAAGGTTAAAATAAGGAAGTCTGTAGATTGGCAGTTTTTTGAATTCCAGACTATGTATTTCAGGTTTTTGAGGAAGTTTTGTACATAAGATGCTTCTAGGCCTATGAGAACTGTTTACTGCTTTGGGGTTGCCAATAATCCAAACTGAGATACTTTGACGTAAGCTAGTAAAGGAAGCAAGAGAACGCTCCTGTCTACATGGAAAAGGGTTACACGGAACAGGCAGCCGATAACACGATGATGCAAGGTCAGTTTGGAGTCACATATGACCCGAGTGCTTCGCTGAATATTGTGCTTGCCTCGCAGAAAGCTCTATGTATTACTTGCTGCAACATACCGTCATGGATATATTTCATTTAAAATCTTTGTAGCAGATGCAATTGTTGTTTATCATCATTTGTAGAAGGCAATATGACAGTTGGTAATGGTATTGAAAATGCTGGCCAGGGGCTACGAGTTATTTGGTTATTTGGCAGTTTCCTCCTTTTTTCACTTTGAAGACCTTTCGAATTTCTTAAAAGAAGGAAATCAAAATTCTGGTTGTCAATTTCTAGAGAATTAGCAAAACCTTGCCCATGTTTTATCAAGTGTATTTGCAATTTTTATTTCCTCTCTAGTCAAACGTCAAGATACCCAAAAGAAAGCTTTCACAAGATGGGTCAACTCAAAGATTCAAACGGTATGTTTTAGATGTTGTGTCCACAGGCAACGTGAAGATGAACTGTTGGCCGATAGGCCTATCTTAGTTTTTGTCCGTTTTAGGCCAACAGTTGATCTTCACGTTGCTAAAGGTCCACAGGAAGCCCATATTGCAGTTTATTAAAAAATATCTTATTCGAAAAACATTTTCTTTTCTTTCACTTGTTGTGTGTTGTTTCCCTACTTATTTGTGAAATAAATACTTTTTGAGAGAGAGCACAAGGAAACAAGGGACCGAAAAGCTACTGCTATCTGAATATCAAGGCAAGAATATTTTTTAATATCCTCGGTAATATCTCATTGAATAGCCAACATGTTAAATCATGTTTAGAATCTTGTCTGGCTGAAATCGGTCGCTCTGTTCAGATTTTATAACCTGGATTTTGATTTTCTCAAGAAAGTCGCTTCGAGAAACTTTCCAAAACGTTCTAAAATCACGACCAAATTTCCGTTATATTTCTTCTTTACAGCCATGACTTAAAGGCGCTGTAGCACGTGCTATCCCCTTGGAAAGATGATGAGTCTGAGAAATTCATTCAGGGGGATTCCCAACCTCGTCCCCAGGGCCTTTTGTCATACGATTTGACGGAGATGAAAAGGTTTTCATCTCTGCCCCTATATGACAAAAAGCCCTGGGGACGAGGTTGGGGGATTCCATCCTCCCAAAAGGACGACATATATGCTAATACACGGAAGTGTCATTATTGTTAACAAGGACAGATTTGGTAAGACAATAGCACGAGTTGGTTTTGATTGACACCGCAATTCAAAGCGATTAGCGACTGCAGACAAAGGAAATTCTCCCAACCATAAATTCAAAACAAACAAAGCCGCAAAAGTTTCTCTGAAACCCAAGTAGCTAGCGCGCTCGTTGTGCATTCCAGAAATTGTTTTTAAGAGCAAACATGAGCATAGATCGAAAGAAGAAGGATATATCTACGCATCTACCTCGGGCATTTTATTTCTTTGGTTCAGAAGCCGAGCAGTAAGTGTTTAATTACACCCAAAATGATAAGAGATTTGAATCGCTTCCCAATCGGCTTTTGAACCAAATAAATTAAATGCCCGTGGCAGATGTGTAGTAAATATATCCTTCTTCTTTCGATCTATACTCATGTTTGTTCTTAGAAACAATTTCTGGAATGCGCAACGAGCGAGCTAGCTACCTTGGTTTCAGATAATTTTTTGCGGCTTGGCTCGTTTTGATTATCTGGTTGAAAGAATTTCCTTTGTCTGCGATCGATAATTGCTTTGATTTGAGGTGTCAATCAAAACCAACTCGTGCTATTGTCTTACCAAGTCTGTCCTTGTTATTATTGTTAGGAAGGAAAACCGATGAAATTTTGACAGTCGTTTTCACTTGTTTTTGCAAGCTTTTGAAAGGGGCTTTCTGCAGAAAATCTCCCATATCCACGGAAAGAAATGAGAGATTGAAGCTGGGTTAATTGCCAAATCTAATTGAATATTCGGCTGTGAAACGAGCCCAGGGGGATACTCGGCTCATACGCATACGGGGGGGGGGGGGGTCAGTCCGAGAAATTTTCAGGAACCCCAAAAACATCAGTTTAGCTTCATTACAACCCAAAAATATCAGCTCATTTTATACATTGACATCTGTAAACCATCGAACATAAAAGATCCTGAAACAATGCAAATTGAGGCCAGGATTGCCTCTAAAGAACCCAGAAATATCATTTTCACAATATTTGATGCCCACAAATATCAAAAACATAATTTCAATTTATTTGGAACCAAAAATATCACTTTTGGCAATATTCTGACCCAAAAATATCGAACTTACCTCGCCGTATGTGCATGTGCTGAGTGCCCCCCCTGGGGAAACAAGATAGCTTTTCAATATAATTGCTTTGATATTCAGGGAGCAGTATCTTTCAAAAGCAATGCGTTTGTTTTACTCGCCCGATACAGTAGTAGTTCTTTCGCTTGGTCAATTTTCACAGCTTTCGCAGCCATTTTAAAAGTTAGGCCCTTCTTGAAACTGTTGCTGTTTCAGACCTGATCGAAGTTTGGAACTCAGCACCACTTTTTTCACTGGAATAACGTGAAAGAACAATTCTCGATTTTTGTTATTTTTTATCAATATTTACCAACCCACGCCCGACAACACTTTTCTCGAGGAGTTACAAATTGCCAACCGTTAGTTATAAATTCTTCGATTAATAATATGAAGTTCTCTCTCTAGGGCGACAAGCCTTTTGTCAACGATCTCTTTGTCGACCTCAGAGATGGAAACAACTTGTTGACGTTACTCGAGACTCTCACTGGAAGGAAAACGGTTTGTTTTTAGTTTTTTATTGTTTTTATTGCAGTGCTATTTGCCCCTTTTGCTGTGTTTATACCTCTATTATATTTGCTGTTTTTTTATCGTGAGGTGAAAGTGTTCTTCGTTTCGTAAGTTTCATCAGTGGCAAGTTGAAGGTCGTGTGTAATGTGGTAAATGCACAATACTGACAGAGACAGAGTTGCTTTTAGTTTTAGAAAATGTGTACCAAATAAGGGAAGAAGATCAGATGAACTTTCCGAATCATATCCAAATACTGAATTTTCAATACTACGGTACGTGGTTAGACCTTTTATTAACAATGGTTAGACTAACTACCTGAGTCCCAGTTTCTGCTTCGTTTATTGAATTGGATGACGGCACTACGCTTCAGTTTATCAAGGAGCTCAGTTACGATATGTAATCAGTCTAGTACGTGGTGTAAATGGTCGATCATTGTCTTCCCTTCCTATATATTTTTTGGAGTTTACCTTGAGTTCTAACGATTGGTTCTTTTATCAGACAAGAGTCAGAGGTGCCCTCCGTCTTCACAAGTTGAACAACATCAATGTTGCACTGGACCTGCTCAAAGAATATAAGGTACTGTTTAATTTCATTCAGGGGGTTTTCTTACGACAATTTAGATAAGGAATAGTGATATTTTCGATGCCTGCTCTGAATACAGGTATCTTTGAAATTGTATCAAGATGTATCTAATAAGGTAAAGAGTTTCTTTCAAAATAACGAGCTTCAATTAGAAGAGGAACATGTCAAAGGGAATTATATCGAGTGGCCTATTCACTAATTGTTTTGTTTCTTTTGCTACACAGTGAAGCGGCACGAAAGTTACCAAATACATTGGGTATATTTGTAACTCAGCCCGGCCATCTTTTAACCATATGTCGATTCCCTTCACAGGGAAAATCGGCATTACGTGAAAGGTTTTGGTCCATGGATCCTCATTCCAGAATTCCGTTTTCCAAGATTAAAATTCCCGCCAATTGAGAACGAGGCTGCAAGTTTTGTCTTTCTTTTCGGGTAGCCATTTTGTGTCAGTTATGAGTTGGTTCTTCTTCCTGTTCCAAAGATGAACAGACAGGCAGCAAGCTGCAAAATGAGATCTAATCTTGCTCATTCAATTAACATGTCAGGTAAGATGAATAGTTGTGATTTTATCCCCATTAGGACATGCATGAATTTGACAATGTTTTCAGCAGTCGGGATTGGTTTTTAATTTAGGCCCAATACAAAGAAAATAAAAATAAGAGGAGGAACCAAATTTCTCTGTTGTTCTTGTTGAAGAGTTTTCTCTGTAACTGGGCCATTCTCAACTGTATGGTGCAACGAGTCTCTCAAAGAAAATCCTTGGAGAAATTCTGGAATACCCTCGCGACGCGAGTGTGAGTGCAAATGCGAGTCGCATTCAATTTTGGAAGCTTTCCCTCTTTTTTTAATTCTTGAATATGTTAACATCTTTCAAGATGGGAGATATCTATTTTATACCCCATATATTTTGAAAATGACTTTGATATGGTATTCTAACTTTCAGTCATTTATTATTTTAAGTTTAAGCTTGTGCATTTTGCTGCACACTCATATGTGATACACAGTCAAGGAAATAACTGTATTCCTTTTATTGTTACTCAACTCTCAGATCACCAAAAAATTAAGAAACTCCAGTACTGGGAAAATTATAGCTAAAGAAACTACACTCATTTTTTTATAAGAAACTAAGGTCCGGGGCTGGTAGGCAGTTTCTTAAATGCTTGGGCCATTTTGCTACCAAAAGTTTCTTACGTGTTTCTTATATTTCTAATGCCAGAAGTGTAGGATTAATTTTATTTTGTCTAATGGGCTCCCAAATTACTTAGTAAGATCTCAAAACAAGTAAATAACATAACTCGCACTCAAAACAATGTCCAAACAGATGCTATAGCTGTACATTGTCAAAACATTTCTGACTGTGATAGGAAAATTAAAACTGTAAATTACAAAAGTTTCTTAGCTTTTGAAAAATTGAGCCTACCGTTTCTTATAAGCGGTTCCTTATAAAAAAAATGAGCGTATTCATTTTGATAAAGAGAATCCTTGACATATTTTTACTCTATTTTCACTTGTTTCCTGTTTCATATTACTGAGAAGGTACTTGAATATAATCCAAACATTGGAAAGGCTTCAAACACTTTATTTTGAAATGTTTAGGAAGGGGGGGGGGGGTGGGCACAGGTAGTGAACATGAAGATTCCTATGGAACTTTCAAGAAACTTGGAAGAAACTCTGAGAACTCCAAATTTGATAATTTTAAGAAACTTTCAATACTGGTCAAAATTCTTAGTTTCTTATTAAAAATATGTGTGTTTGGACTGAAGCTTTCCATACTTGAAGGTAGAAATTGGCTGAAAATGCTGGATTGGGCTTTATTTGCTGACAGCCTTGTTTTCCACAGGGGTTCACACCCCTAAGGCCTAAACACGCAGTTTTGCAATGGCTCTGCTGATTGATCGTTGCTTATTCCCTCAATCCATAAAGACTTCCAGTATAGCAAATTGATTTTTTCTAGAGTATAGGTCCAGGCAAGGGAAGACTTTGTGTCAATTTTGACAATTTGGGTCCAGGAAAGGATAAGATGTTTGGATTTGTTGGTCCAGGGAATTATGGGCAAAATTTCATGCAGAACTTAGCCTAGGCAACAAGGATACAATTTTAGTGTCAATTTTGGCAACATTGGTTCAGTAGGCAGAGCAGAAAGTGAGCATGTGTGCATGAGAAGTTGTAACTTTGAGAGCTCCCCTGCTCCCTGCAACAGATCCCAAAATAAGGCAGCACTTGATTCTTTCTTCATTAGGCCTTGATTCATTATTTCAAAAAGCTCTTGTAATCAAACACTCCCTTAAGCATTTTATGCAGTTTCTGAGGAGCTGTTGGTCCAGGGAAGGAGTTTATGCTCCTTGGAAATATTGGTCAAGGGAATCAAGGACAAATTTTCATTTAAGAATTAACATTGGCTTGAATTGTATCAATTTTGCAAAACTGGCACAGAAGAAAAAATGTTGAAGGTACAGCCCTACCTAGAAATTTGCCATAAATCTCCTTTAAACACGTATTTTTTTCTTAAGAAACTGCCCATAAGAAACTCAACTCTCAGATCGCTGAAAAATCAAGAAACTCCAGTTCTGAGAGAATATAAGTTATGAAACTATTTACTTTGATAAAGGAAATCCTTGACATATCTTTACTTTACTTTTACTTGTTTCTTGTATCATATTACTCATAAGGTACTTGAATAATGTCTAAACATCGGAAAGGCTTAAAAACATTGTTTTGAAATGTTCACCAGGGCACAAGTAGTGAACATGAAGATCGTTATGGAACCTCTAAGAAACTCATAAGAAACTCTGAGTACTCAAAATCTGCTAATTTTAAAGGGGCTCCGTCGTCAAAATGTAAACAAAACGATGGTTTTTTTTTGCAGTTTTTGAAAGATGATATCACACAGGATTTTCGTATTTTTTTCAAAATGAAAGTTGCTGTTTGGGCATTAATCCTTGTACTTCACTAAGGAACAAACCAAACATTCATATCTTCTACGATTGCTCGGATATAAGTGGATTTTTAACGGTCACATTTTGGTGGCTTGGGTGAAGCCACCAAACAAACTGCAGAGAACAATGGATGAACAATGGATAATCCCGACACGTGCGAGTTTACGGATTTGTTTACTGTTTGACGACGGAGCCCCTTTTAGAAACCTTCAGTACTGGCCCAAATTCTTAGTTTCTTATAAAAAAATACGTGTATGACATTATCCATGCAGACTTCAATATCAACAAAATATAAGACCAAACAAGCTACAGCACAGATTTCCGCGCCTCTGGATTATGTGATTCATGTATGTCTATATTGCAGATCTTTTTGTTTTGATCTGTATTTTGTTGAACTTAGTTTGAGGAAACTGTCTGGCAAGGAAATCGTTTCCAGGGGAATATTACTTGCTAAAGTTTTGCCTCATTGTTTTGGTGTTAAACTGCTGTAATCAAGATCGTTATCTTTCAAGTTTTGCTAGTTTTGAGACAATAAAGGATAGCAGTAAAGATCGAGAACCTTGGAGATTTTTGATGGAAAGGAACTGTTTATTGTGGATATTTTCTCACGAGGAAGTTGTTTGGGCTTGGCCTATTTCGGTTTTCATTCTTCAGTCATCGATAAACAAGTTTACTGAAACAGATGTTTTGCAAATGATGGTGAAGCTGTTTTTTTATCAATACATCGTTGCATGAACGACTGGCAGAATACACACAACAAGCTGTCGCAAATAACAAGCAGATTTGGTTTTTAAAGCCGCTCTATTACACCAGGAAATAGGAAGCACAGAAATCGCTAATAATTATTTTCACGTATAGATTTGATTTACTTGCTTGACAAAATATTGAAGGGTAGTTTTGGTATGGTGTGCTGAGAACTATCCCTTAAAAAAGACTTCGACGTCATTTGAAGGAAATGTTGAGTACGCGGAGAAATCGTTTCGCTCCGCAAGCAACCTTGTATTCGTTTTTTCAAATAACATTCTTTAGCAGAGACGAATCGAAGTCCTTTGGAGTTGCAGAGGTTTTCTGAGGATAAATCTTTTAGAACTTTTGTTAAAATAGCCAGAAATCTTTTCTAGGAAATCGTTTCATTCCGAACCTAATCATGGACATTTTTCAAATGGTATTCTTTAGCAGAGACGAATCGAAGTCCTTTGGAGTTGCGAAGGTTTTCTGAGGATCAATGTTTTAGAACTTTTGTCAGAATCTTGGACCTCTTAACAGCTATCTGTGTACAGTGGATATTGCATGCCTGCTCATAGCTTGGACGCTGGGAAATTTTAGAAGAGACTTGAGAGCCCCTCATAGGATCGTCTCCTATTGATAAATGAAGAGTAGCAAATATTTGTCTGAAGAGGACCTTCCTACCATGTCGCAACCTTGCGTTCCAGACATTTTACCTCCCCCTCCTCTATCATATTTCACATCGGTGGTTACAGGAATATTGTCAGTTTTTATATCACTCAGCAACGCGGCTATTTTAGCGGCCATCATCAAAGATCCTTTTAAGAATTTACGAAAACCTTTCGGTTTTTTCCTTGCCAATATTGCTGCTGCCGATCTTATAGTTGGCACCATAACGATGCCGATTGCTTCAGCCGTGCATGCCCTAGAGGCATTAGAGCAGTTGGAACCAGTGCATACCACAGTTGTCCATTTAACGTTCTTTGTATCGGCAACGTCCAGTGTGCTTAGCATGATAGCATTGTGTATGGATAGGCATTTGACTTTAAGTGCTGTGATTGTTCATCGAAGGAAATTATCCCGAAGACGATGTTTCGGAATTATCTTCGCAATTTGGACAACTTCGATCGCATTTTCCATAACTTACTTATGGCTTGGCTATGTTACGATGTTACTACTGTTTCTACACATATCTCTCGTAACGACATTCGGAATCAGCTTATTAACGTATGTTACGGTTGTACGACGAGTTCGAACTCTTGCCCGATCTTTGAGCTCTTTCTCAGATCTTGCATTCTCGGCAGATTCGCCGAACACTAGCGACTTACACTCGAAACGAAGGCGAAGACGAGAGCGACACATCACCGAAGCATTTCTCGTAATTCTCGTAACACTCGTCTGTATATATCTACCATCAATTGTTTGCGCGTACATACTTCAGTTTTGTATCGACTGTGATTGCGATATACGACATGTGTTACGGGATGTTTGTTTCATACTAATCGCAAGTTGCAGCGCGATAAATCCAATTGTCTGTTACTTTCGACTGAATACGATCAAGAAGGCGATACACGCAACGATAAAGTGCTCGAAAATATCGATTTTGGATCTCAAGTCTTTCAGATCAGTAACAAGGCAAGAACCAGAAGCGGTTGTAGGCCTAGCCAAATGGAAATACAGAGTAGAAGAGCTGCGCATTTCCAGTTTAATTGGAGTGAAAAATGAAGGATTGATTCAAGATGATGAAGTCGCTTTTTGATATGTATGTTCGCATCGACGTAGACCACGGGCGGTAGGAAGCGCTGAATTTAGAAAAAGCTTTATGGTTTTTCCATCGAGTTTTTCCTTTCGTAATATATAATTCCATTCGTGATACATCGACTTGTTTTCCTTCTTGTGTCTACTTCTCTTGCGAAGGCGCCAGTCGAATTCGACCACACTTGAGTGGCATAATTTGCTTGAGGGCATGTCAATCGGATTCGAATGGCGCCTTCGCAAGAGAAGTAGACACAAGAAGGAAAACAAGTCGATGTATCACGAATGGAATTATATGTTACGAAAGGAAAAACTCGATGGAAAAACCATAAAGCTTTTTCTAAATTCAGCGCTTCCTACCGCCCGTGCGTAGACTTGCTCCAAGTGTATTCAGTGGACTATCAGCATTAAAAGAATATAATTACCCCTGCGGGGGCGTAAGATACTAATGTGACGCTGCGTCCTCGTTTCTCCTTCGCAGTGTCACCTTAGTAGCTTACGCCCCCGCAGGAGTAATTATTTTCTTTTAATGCTGATAGTCCACTGAATAGACTTGGAGCAAGTCTAGCATCGACGTGGCAAGCCCGGGGGGGGGGGGGGGGGTACTTATTATATTTTGCTGACGCCATGTGCACTCCTTTCCGGATATCGTTTTCGCCTCTTTTTTCTAACGCCGGGTATCAAAAGAAGGCAATTTTTCTAAAGCCGGTTGTCAAACGTGTTATTTCATTGTTTTTCGACGAAGTTTTACGTTTAGGAGTATGCTTTTTGCCGTTTTTTTACGCTTTGGGATATGCTTTTCGCCGATTTGTTCTAAAGCCGGCTATATTTCGAGGGAAAATGTCTAAACCCGGTTGAAACTTCTTTTTCATGGAATGCACCCCCCGTACAATTGAAAGTCAAGTACCCCCCCCCCCCCCCGGGGGTGGCAAGGCCATACCAAAGAACGTAAAACCGAAATTGGTCATAATGCTTATCTTATATTTTTCGGAGCACGTAACACTAATACAGTTTGTCCCAAAAAATTGTTTGACGTTTGATTAAATATTGAAAAATAGCGGTAATATGAACAGACTCGTGGAAAGATTGCCCTGCCCCTAAGATTCTGAAATAATTTTAGAGACAAGAATCTTGCAAATCTTGCCTGTTTGTTTTAAAATGAAATGAGCTAAACTGAACTGAACTGAACCGATAGCCTTATTTCCTTATAGCTGTAAAACCGGATCAAAATTTTAGTCAGCTACAATATTTTGTCGCCCTCTTGTGCTACACGTTTTTTTATAAGAAACTTGGATCAGCGCTTAGTACTGAAAGTTTCTTAATTTCGCATGCAAATTTCGGTGTTATAGTAGTAAAAGTTTCTTAATTAGTTTCTTATTTTTTTGGGCCTAAATTGCGATATTGTTCAAATTTGAGGCTTCTTCTCGACAAAGGGCTTCCATTTTACATTGACATTGTCAATTGTCATCACGAATAAGTCATGCACATTCAGGCAAAAAATTAACAATTTTTGTAGTTAAAAGCTAAAAAGAGATGAAGGTACCTTTGTTAGAGAGACATAGAATAAAAGAGAGATACATAAATTGAATTTTAAGAGTTTCTTAACTGTTCTTGTGCGTAGTACTAGAGTTTCTTAAATTTTTGGTCATCGTAGTACTAGTTTCTTATAAACCAGTTTCTTATAAAATAAAAAAATGTGTATCAGAATATGGCTCAGAGGAAGGTGGATTTTGCAATTATGACTTGAAGGAACGTTCATCTAAAGTGCTGACAGCCAGTTTTATGGTATAGCTGTTCTGGAAAACTGCTTTTTGTGGCATTTCAGGCTGGATGGCAGTGGCGTAACGGCCCGAGGGGGGTACTTGACTAGGGAAGTGACGGGGGTGTGCGGAAAACCTCTCCACACCCTGCACCCTGTCGCATAAAAAATAGGCCAAAAGTACACCCTGTCGCATAAAAATTTTGCATCTCAAATATAGCGTAGAACGCAATTTTTGCTTGTGATACCCTGTCGCATAAAAATTTGCATCTCAAATATAGTGTAGAACGCAATTTTTGCTTGTGATACCCTGTCGCATAAATTTTTTACCTATTATAATACCCTGTCGCATAATTTTCGTTAGAAAAGGACACCCTGTCGCATAATTTTTACCGTAAAAGGACACCCTGTTGAGCGGCACATCCCGTCAGGTCAAGTATGGGAGTACCCCCCCCCCCCCCCGCGTAACGGAGACACTCGGGGCCCTTAGGATTTTGGTAAGATGGGGCCCTTATGTTGGAAGGGGGTTTGGGGGAAAAATCAACAGTAAATTTAGCACATTATATGAATTGCGTTTCAAAAGCTAAGTAGTTTACATAACAAATTGTTGCTCTTCGGTATGGAATTATATGATATTTGAATATTTCTTAAAGAAAGACGGCAATATTCAAAGGTTCGGACGGTCCTATTGTGCTGTTTTGATGAAGATTACTTTGAACACGCAAAGATTCTACCAAAACTATCCTCCATGGCAGGTTCTTTGGCTTGAAGCCTTGACAGCTTCTGTGGATATTATTAATGCAGACTAAGTGTTCTCCCTTTAAACCTGAAAGTTATCTTTGTGAATAAACACAATAGTTTTAAAAAGAATTTTAGTAAACATAATGCAAAGTCACAGTATGTTATTTGGTGCTCTTGCTCACAAGAATAAAGTTTTGAGACAAATTATAGGGAATGAATGAAAACGGAATGAAAATCCAGTGTTGTGTTAGCAGACTTTTAGCACAGTATGGCCAAACAGCGCACAATACGAAAAATTTGTTGGGGGCCCCTTTTGATCGGGGGCCCTTAGTTCTTCAACTAAGGTAGCCTAAACTGCGTTACGCCACTGCTTGATGGTTGTGAGAAAGAAATAGCAGATGATTTAGGCCCTAGGCCCGACTGTAGAGCTATTGAATCAGTACGAGGCTAATCCGTTTGTGCAGGTGTAGGGAAATGAGTGATAGTTTTAGCAGTATCAGTTTCGTCAAAAAGCGAAATTGCGACATGTATTTATTGAGTCTAGAAAAGTAACGACAGATGCATTTACCGGCATTAGCATAGGTTCCAAATCTTTTACTCGGCGTAAAAAGATGGGTGTAAAATTCAATGACCTATTTCTTCTGATTGAATGGCTTGAAAGAACTTTTAGATACTTATCTATAATTCTACCGTTGGACTTTCAAGAAATTTTGAATATTTTTGAAATTGCAGCGTATCTTACATTTCAACCCATTTGAGGATGTGACGTCATGAAATTTTTAAATCATAAACCAGATGCGTGACGGATTTTTTGCTTGATACCATATTGTTAGTTTTTATAAACTATGGTTTCCTTCGAAATTATTTCATATTGCGTCAAACTGTTTGGAAATTATGATGGTTTCAAGTTTATTTGAAAACTTTTCTTGAATTCCTGAAAAAGAGGAAAAACACTTCAACTCTGAGAATATTAAAGATTTCAGAAAAGTCCATCGGCAGAATTATAGAGAAATAACAAAAATTTCTTTAAAGTCATTCAGTACAAAGAAATAAGTCACTCAATTTTACACCAGCTTTTTTAAAGATTAGGAACCTATGCTGTCTAGAAAAGTAACGACAGATGCATTTACCGGCATTGACCATTCCTGCAATCTTTTTCAGAGCTTTGTTGACCATGCTTCAATTACTACTAACGTCAACAAGTGTATGATTTGTTTAGGAAGTCGAGTATCTTCCAACCTTGCTGAAATTTTTTTCTTTATTAACACGCCTTCTGTCAAAAATAGTTGAATTCAACGTAAATATTAGCCAGAAATTTTGCGTTAGATACATCCGTGTTTGTTTCTGTTATAGATTTCCGCCACAAAGATTTATTCAGTTGAGATTTTTGCGTCTTTGTGTTTAAACTCGCTAATGGAAGATTGAACTTACTCCAGGATTTTTAATCACCGGCAAAATCACTTCTTTCTAGGGGGTTGGTAAAAAATAATCCCCGTTTGAAAGGCCAATACTCCCTGGATATCAAGGCAATGATATTAACGAGCATATCATTCCATACTGGATATGTTGAAATTTAGTTTAAGATTTTCCTGACTGAAATCGTCCACGCCGTTTTTAAAATCATGAAGGATTTTCTCAAGAAAGCCCCTCGAAGAAACATTCAGAAGAGGCCTTGAATCACGACCAACATTTTCTGCCTTGCAGCAATGACTTTTACGTGCTTTGGCATATCTTATCCCTTTGGAAGGATGAAAGTGTCATCCTTGGAAACATAGATAACGACATTGTTCCAGGAGATTTCACCCCCCCCCCCTCCAAGAGGATAATCCATGCTAAAACGTGTTAAAGCCATTGCTGTAAGGCAGAATCATAAGGAAGATTGTGACTTGGGCCTGTTTTGAAGGTTCTAGAAGGGGCTCTCTTGATAAAATCCTGCGTAATTTCAGAACGGAGTGGCCAATTTCAGTCCGGTAAATTAAATTTTAAACTGGATTTGAATATGTTAAACTGGAGTTTCGGTAGTATTACGACCATTTGTTGCCTTTCTAACAACGATCTTGTACACATTTTGTTGTATTAACTCTTGATTTCATACAAAACACAGGTCGGTTTAATTAGATTTGAATCCTTGTTTTACGCCACTCAGCCACAAAGTCCTTTTTTTTTCTTTCCTTTTTTTCACTCCTGTACGTCTGTTTTGCATTGGATGTTAGGTAATTTCAGTGTATATGAATTTTTTGTGATTGACGTGTAACTCACACTCAAATTATAAGCCTTCAAATGGTTGCCTGACATCCAATGTGAAACTAACTCAAGTGTTTATCAGTAGAGATTGTTTGCGCGTAATTATAGTAGGAAATGTATTTAATTGTATGTAGTTTTAATTTAGTTGCTCGTCTTTATGTCAAAGCCATGGGGTAGTCATGGTATTTTGCTCCCCATGGTATCTCGTCCTGGTAGTGTAGTAAAGTAGCTCGTAAGTGTTGTTATAAGTAATCCCGTTTTTTGTAAATTTTTTATCCAGGGTGCAGTGTCCTTTCAAACGGAGATTGTTTTTTCTGGCTCACCTGGACTTCCCCAAGTCATCTTGTAAGAAAGACGACTTGGATATGTCCAGGACTCACCCGGTACTTACTACCAATCTTCAACTTTTTTCCAATCATAAGAGCACCAAAACTTTACGCAGGGACATTGTGTGGGTATATATTTTGATTTTTAAATCAGTCTTATACCGGGTGACCCAGAAAAAAGTGACCCAACGCAATCTGTTACAGAAAATTAACTAAGTGGCCGATTGAGATGCTTCAAATGTTGTTCTGTCGCTAAAAGACTAGCCTATGCCATGAGTATTTTTCGCATTTTTTTCCGCACGGTAAATTTCCAAAATTAAGGATTTCGAGGAAAAGAGCATGCCTGAAATTCTCAAAAAGTCGTCAAAAACAGGGCATCGATTTACAGCCATTTCAAATCTTCAAAACAACGAGGAGCGTGTCTCATTTCAAACTGGGAATAGGTAACACAGTCGGAAGTCTTCAGAGCAAGTTTATAGTCCCTAGGTACTTGAAAATATTCTCAGGCAGAAAGAAACACGCTCCTCGTTGTTTCGAAGATCTGAAATGGCTTCAAATCGATCCCTTGTTTTTGACGACTTTTTGAGAATTTCAAGCCTGCCCTTTTCCTCAAAATCCTTAATTCGGAAACCTTCCTGTGCCCAAAGAAATTGCAAAAAATACTCATAATGTAGGCTGGTCTTTTAGTGACAAAACAACGTTTGAAATATTTCAATCTGCCACTTACTTTTTTCTCTATAACAGATTGCGTTGGGTCACTTTTTTCTGGGTCACCCGTTATACAGCATTTAAAAAAGTTGTTGTTGTTGTTGTTGTTGTTGTTGTATCTTTATTTTACATCGATTGAAAAAAATCATCTAGTCTACTATGTACATATGTACATGGAAACTAATCAAAATCGATGGATACAGTAATTAAATTAAAATAAATACATTTTTTAAACGGTTTGTACATTATTTACAGTAAAACGACAGGCGTTGCATTTGCACGTGGGGCCATCCCATTGTGATATTAACCTTTTGAAAATATTAAGGCTTTCAGCCGATTTTAGCTCATTTGGTAAGCAATTCCAAATCTGCGGTCCTAAGAACTTGAGACTGCGAGCACCGAAAGTAACCTGGTTTGGTCTGTAATGAGTAAGGTTATTAGGATTTCGCGATGAATAATTAGAGGATCTAACTTGAAAAATATCTTTCATGAAGGATGGATTCAGACCATTTAGAGTCTTGAACATTTCTATGGAGATAGCTCTAAGTCGGTAAACATGCATGGTGCATCGTTTTGATTTCAGTAGAAGGTCATTATATGAACTGACATGATCATTATGAAGGAACCTAAGTGCACGTTCTTGTACCTTCTCAATCTTATGCATTGATTTAGCTGAACAAAAATGCCATACTAAAGGACAATAATTGAAATTAGAATAAACAAAGCTCTGAACAAGGACTTCTCTCGCATCAAAACCAATATAAGCTCGAAGCCTCTTTAGGACATTAAGTTGAGTTGCAGCTTTTCTACAAAGTACTGCGATGTGAGGATCAAAGTTTAGTTTATAATCTAGTTGAATCCCGAGAAGTTTGACGGAATCTTCAGACATGATTGTTTTTCCTTGAATACTTATTTTCTCACCACTGGTAGTTGTCTGGTCTTTTTTAATTAACAGTGCATGAAACTTTGATGGATTTGCAATCATATGGTTTTCCTTTAACCAATCTAGTGCAACGCCTGCTTCTGAATCTAAGGCTCGCACCAAATCTGGTAGAGTCCTAGAGAAACAAGCAAGCGTGTTGTCGTCGGCATAATTATATAGCGTTGCCTGTTTAATAAACAGAAAAAGATCATTTATATATACATTAAAAAGAATAGGACCTAACACCGAGCCTTGGGGGACCCCAGATAAGATTGTTTGAAAGGAACTGTATGTATTATTTATCCTCACGGATTGCTCACGCCGTTTAAGATATGAATAGATTAGTACCAAGGCATTTTCATCCACACCGTACGCATTCAGCTTCGCAATCAGCAGATCGTGTGGGATGCAATCAAATGCTTTTGACAAGTCCATCAATAAAGCACCTACAATGTAATTATTGTCAAGTTTGGTCTTCCAGTCTTCGAGGAGTCTTATCAAAACGTGCTGCGTGCCGTATGCTTTCCTATATGCGCCTATGAAAACCGAGAGCGTAGTGTCAAGATAGACAACTAATTGCTGTTTCATGACTTTTTCATAGATTTTAGAGAATGTATTTAAAACACTGACAGGACGAAAATTTTTCTCAACTGTGCGATTTGCTTCACCCTTATCCAAAGGGCATACTGCTGCACGCTTTCCTTTATCTGGAAACCTATGGCTTTGTAAGCAGCTGTTTATTGCAAAGGTTAAGGGAGCGGTAAGTTCATCTGCAGCTAAATGCACTAGTTTTGGCGGAATTTGATCTTCGCCGGTAGATTTTTTTCCGTCCAAGGATCTCAGTAAAGCCCAGACCTCATGATGTTGCACCTCGTGAAATGAGAAGGAATTTGAAATATCACTACCATCCTTTATGGCAAGAACACTAGGGTGATCTTTGTACTTCTCTAGAATAAGCCTAACGAATAGTCGATCATCATCATTTTTAACAGTATCAGCAATGTTACAAGGTTTTTGTCCACTTGTTTTCTCAACTATATTAATGTAATGATTATTGAAAATCTCAGTCAACTCACTGTCATCAGTAACAATTTGGTTGTTGTGTACCAAGGAAATATCATCACCGACCAAACCACCTTTATTAGAAAGAAAAGGTTTAACCAGATTCCAGAAATCTTGATTAGAAATTAAACCTCCAGCAGTAGCCTTTTTGAAATGTTGTTTGATTGCTTTCTTTCGTAAGGAAACGCATTTGTTGCGTTGCTTTTTATAGTTTCTTTCGTTTATATTTGTAGGATATTTGTTGAATTTGTTTTTCAACCGCGTTCTGGTATAAATTGCCTTTTTTAGTTCACGAGTTACGAAAGGTGCACTATTTCCTCGCGCAAGCTTAGTTTTCAGAGGAGCATGTTTATCCACTAGATTTCGGAAGTTGTTGGTAAGGTTATTATAGCAATCATCGGGGTCCTCCAAGGCATCAAAATTAGCTGTGCGAACATCTGCAAGAAATTTAACTGAATCGAAATTTTTATAGTTTCTATACTTAATCACCTTGGGTTTAAGACGAGGGATATGTGATTTTAGAACTGTGACAACGAGACCATGATAATCGCTAAGACCTGTCTCAAAGACTGAAGTTTTCTGGAAACTTCTCACTAAAAGTTTAAAGCATGCAAGAATGCAATAAAAACTACAAGATTTATGATGAATTGTGTTCTTCGCTTATCAGCTGGTACTCAATATTTTTAATGCAAAGTTTCTTTCCAATTAGGAAGATTTGACGAAATGTTGATTTTCTTTCCGTGAAGAGCAAGGGCGAAGTTTGCGAAACGAAGGATAATTGCTTGTTTTAGACAAAGCGATTTGGCACGCGCAAGAATCGATTTCACACCTTCTTGCCGCCAGGTTGCAATCTCTATTTATTTTGATTTGGTTGAATGAACAAGGACAGATTTGGTAAGACAATAGCACGAGTTGGTTTTGATTGACACCTCAATTCAAAGCGATTAGCGATCACAGACAAAGGAAATCCTCTCAACCAGTACTTCAAAACAAGCAAAGCCGCAAAATTTTCTCTGAAACCCAGGTAGCTAGCTCGTTCGCTGTGCATGCCAGAAACTGTTTTTAAGAGCAAAAAAGAGCACATATCGAAAGAAGAAAGATATATCTACACATCTACCTCGGGCATTTTATTTCTTTGGTTCAAAAGCTGAGCTGTAAGTGTTTTGATTACACCCAAAAATATTAGAGAATTGAATCGCCTCCCAATCGGCTTCTGAGCCAAAGAAATGAAATGCCCGAGGTAGATATGAAGATATATTCTCCTTCTTTCGATCTATGCTCATATTTCCTCTTAAAAACCATTTCTGGAATGCACAACGAAGGGTTTCAGAAAAACTTTGGCAGATTTGTTTGTTTTGAATTTATGGTTGAGAGAATTTCCTTTGTCTACAGTCGCTAATCGCTTTGAATTGAGGTGTGAATCAAAGCAGCTGACGCTATTGTATTACAGAATCTGCCATTGTTGGTTGAATGCACTCAGGGGTGTGAAATTTGTTCTTCTGAAAGATAGATTGCTTTGTGTTCTCAGAAATCTAGCTCTTTTGTTTGGCAAAGTTCGCCTTTGCTCACATGAAGTCCTTCTGATGTACAGCCTCCATTCCCAATTCCAACTGATTGCTTTGGGCTGCGACTCAGCACTAATATGTTCTGCTCTTTAGGCAAATTCTTCTTAGCGTGGCTTACATTCGCATCAGAGGTGCTCACATGAAGTCCTTCTGATGCACAGCCTCCATTCCCAATTCCAACTGATTGCTTTGGGCTGCGACTCAGCACTAATATGTTCTGCTCTTTAGGCAGATTCTTCTTAGCTTGGCTTACATTCGCATCAGAGGTGCTCAGGCTGTACACATTCCGTGCTTTACACTTGATCACTGCCCAAATTGATTTCTTAATTGTCGATAACTTTACGATGCAAATGATAGGATTTGCGGCACTTCCAGCAGAGATCAACAAAAACACCAGATCACGGAAAATATGCCTTGTATCACAACTAAATGTTAACCAGAATTGTAGGATGTATATCAAGGCTAAAGCTGGCGCATATATACACATAAACGTAACCAATATCGACATGAAAACTCTCGTAACTTTACGCTCTCGTAACATCATGCGATCCTCTTTCGATTGCCTCTTCGTTGTGTTCATTCCATGGCGAATTGTTTGTGTTATCCCTCTCATGTTTCGCATTATCTTTAAATATGTCAGTAATGTTATTCCGAAGGATGTAAAAAGCGAAACATTGATATAAATCAGTAGTAACGAAACGTAACCGACCAGGAAATAAAAACCAGAAAATCCGCCAGCTAAGATCCAGATAAAAATCGAAATAGCGACACATCTTTTCAATGTGAATTTACGATGATATGTCGATAGTGATACGAGGGCGTGATACCTGTCGAAACACATCGCAGCCATGCTGAATAGACTTGCTGATGCCGAAACGAAATACGTCAAATGAAGGATATAAATTGAGGTTTTGTCGATGAGTTTTTTCGCCTCCATGTAATGAAAATGTGTCGAAACGGGCATCGCAACGATCCCAACTATCAAGTCACTCAGTGCGCCATTAACAAGGAAATAAGCGAACGGTGTGCGTAACTTCTTTTTCGGATCTCTTGCAACGGCTAAAATAATGAGTGCGTTGCCTGTCGTAATAATGATTACGAGAACTGCCGAAACTCCTGATGTGAAATATGATAACTGGAATGGGGCTTGAGACCCTGGAAAACACGGGTCAGGCATCTTTCTTTGTTTTTCACAGGCTCGACAATTTTTAGATCTTGAAGAAGTTAACCCAGTTTCGGATTTTGGATATGGAGTGCTGTTTGTTACCTGGATATATCGCCAGGGTTTTACTTCGTTGCCCTGTTAGGCGGTTACGCTGTTGCACCGTCGCTTTTACTCCCGGCCCTTATCGGAGACAGCGATTGTCCTCGTTGCAACAGTCAACATAACATCCAGTTCGTTGGCTGGGTGTGTTGTTTGCTCTAGCTCACAAATTTTGTAAATCTTTTACTTATGAATTTCGTCTGCTGTAAAAGTTATTCCAATAAGATTCAAACTGTCACGCTTAAATATTTGAAGCTTTTTCTCGTTTGCAAATCAGCTGCAACCTCTTTCCTTTTTCACGAACTTTTCCAATTTTTCTCGTTCCTGATTTGAACAGTTTGTCCACTGATCACTACTTTGAACAAGATCAGTTTGTTCCGAGAGCAGTTCACAATTTTTCCTACGATTGTATAGCTTCTCGTTTCCTCATCAAGTAAATCGTTTTCTTTTCCCAAAATAATGGTTGTCTTCTCTGCCCCAGCTAGGACCAGTTCACAGTTCTTCTTTCCTATGTTTCTCGAGCTTCTCTCTTTCTTGCCAAATTAATCGCCTTCCCTTTTCAATGTTACGTTCATCAGTTTTTCGTCTCAACTAGGACCAGTGCACAGTTTTTCTTTCCTATGTTTCTCGAGCTTCTCTCTTTCTTGCTAATTTAATTGCCTTCCCTTTTCAATGTTACGTTCATCAGTTTTTTTTGTCTCAACTAGGACCAGTTCACAGTTTTTCTTTCCTATGTTTGTCGAGCTTCTCTCTTTCTTGCCAAATTAATCGCCTTCCCTTTTCAATGCTACGTTCATCAGTTTTTCGTCTCAACTAGGACCAGTGCACAGTTTTTCTTTCCTATGTTTGTCGAGCTTCTCTCTTTGTTGCCAAATTAATCGTCTTCCCTTTTCAATGTTACGTTCATCAGTTTTTTCCTCTCAACAAGGACCAGTTCACGATTCGCTTTCCTTTGTTTCTCGAGCTTCCTTTCTCCTCGTGGCATTAACTGTAAATTATTTTGTAAACATTTAAATTACGCTGTCTGCTTGCTTGCAATTGTCATTAGTTACTGTAAAGATGATATGTTTTTCGTGCGTCTCACTCAAACAAACGTGCCTTCGTCAAAGCACAGGATCTTCTTTTCCGCAATTTAAAATCCTGATGAAGATTGAGTATTATTTGCGTTCAATTCTTTATCTTCTTTATTTGAATATTCAATTTGTCGAAGTTTGACAAGTTCATGAAGCATTAATCAACACTGGTATATTTTTTATTAAAAACTGCATGAAGTCTTCAAAGCCTCTGCAAATAATGCCGCTAGAGTTGAGCTGGATGCTTCCTCTGTACTAAATCTGTGTTCACCCACACCTTGCTCTACAAATATTAGATTTCTTACATGCTTCTTACAGCCATTGCCAAGGAAATCAAGAAATGTAACTAAATATTGTCGCAGTTGCCTTTTGAATGCTGGAGAAGTTCGCCTTCATTTGTTGAAACTTTTGCTTTACGCTAAAAGTTCGCTGGTTTGTTACGGTAAACTAGAATCGATTATTTGATTTATTGTTCATTGACTGAAGAAGTGTTACTCAGAATCCTTCTTCTGTAACGCTGCAATTTCTTCGTTTTTGGTGTGTAAAATTTCAGTCTTTATATCTTTCTTTTTCCAGATTCTCATGCTGGTTCAATCTGCAATCTATTTTCTGCAATCTATTTTCACCTCAAAGAACCATGAAACAACATTTAACCGCTCCGAACAATTGCTTGTAATATCTGCATACATGCATATGTGGCCAATATTTTGAACCATTTATATTTCTTCTTAATCAGCCTTCGAGAATGTGAAATTCTCCAACAAGACGTCGAAGTCTTTTCCGAACAGTCTCCCACATTTAACGTCCTTTATGTCCAATTGCTATAGCTTCCAAATCAAATATTCAGTTCGTAGATATGTCCTATGTTTACCTTATGCGTAGCAACATTGTTTACGAACCCAGTCTCAATGCAGCTTTTCCTCCGCATCGAGCTAAAGCTTTCGCTCTTCGCGTGCTTTTAGTCAAATTGACTCTCTCAGTTGCAGTATCTGCTCAATGATCTGCTGCACATATCACACGCTTTTGTTTACTTTCCAAATGCTCTGGATTTTCTTGGTTAACCCTTTTTGCTATAGCAGGTGGCTGGGCATTTGTTCAGCTGCTCTAGAATAGAATGAAATCACAATTACGTGATACAAGAAGTGTGCTGGATCTTGCGGTGGCCCATTAGTTTACGTCAAGTAGAAAAATCCTACGTCAAATGGTTCTTGCATGGTTACTCCACGGGCGGTAGGAAACGCTGAATTTAGAAAAAGCTTTATGGGTGATACATTGAGTTATTCCTATCCTGATATATCCATCATTCTATTCGTGATATATCGACTTGTTTTCCTTCTGTGTCTACCTTTCCTGCGAAGGCGCCATTTTAATCCGATTGACAGGACTTCAAAGGCACTAGGGTAATTATGCCACTCAAACGGAACTTGAGTGGC
This sequence comes from Aurelia coerulea, assembly GCA_039566865.1. Lineage (NCBI taxonomy): Eukaryota > Metazoa > Cnidaria > Scyphozoa > Semaeostomeae > Ulmaridae > Aurelia > Aurelia coerulea. The sequence goes on along the minus strand of CM076953.1, from coordinate 21,184,201 downwards.
ATGATTACTCTGAGGCCCTTGAGGTCATGTCAATCGGATTAAAATGGCGCCTTCCCAGGAAAGGTAGACACAGAAGGAAAACAAGTCGATAGATCACGAATGGAATGATATATTAGGATAGGAATAACTCGATATATCACCCGTAAAGCTTTTTCTAAATTCAGCGTTTCCTACCGCCCGTGGTTACTCAAAATTTTTGTACGATTTGCTTTAATTGTTTATTTTAAAGGACCCAACTTGACTGATTGCGATAAGCCAGTAATCGCTCATCAAAACGAGATTACTAACACCAAACTGAGACTCGACTGGCAGCCTATCAGTATTGATAACTACGGCCATGTAATCAGTCTAGGGCTCAACGTCGTAAGGGGCCTTCCATTTCAGTAAAACCTGTACAGTATAGTAAAACCCATGACCAGAGCTAGCCCTGCTCTCAGAGGTGGATGATTTTAGGCGAGGCGAGATCTCTCTTTGACAAAAGGAGACATCTGATAAATCTGAAACACGATTATATTGTGCGTAGGCTATCCCTTCCCTAGCAGCTGGGGTCCCACTTCTGCATAACAGGGCTGGTACTTTCCAAGGGATCAAATAATTACGTTTTTCTCATGTACTTGCTTGGCATTGATAGAAACAGGGCTACATGGTTTGCCAAAGTTTCAAATGCGCATGCACCACGCCGCCATATTGCCAATATTTGGACTTTTCCCGCCAAACGCCCGGATCAAAGCTTAAAGGGTCTGTTTCATCCAGCATGCCTTGCACATGCCGTCTCTTGGTTGGCCTTTTTTGTCGCCATTTTCATGGCCCATGAAAATTGCGACAACAGAGGACAACCAAGGGACGGCACGTGCAAGGAGCGCTGGATGAAACAGACCCTTTAAACCAAAAGAAAATCAATTTTGTTGCAAGAAATGCTTCATATGTGAATAAATATGAACCTTCACTCATCGCTCACATGGTTATCAGTTAAAAACATTGGTTTTGCTGATGTGATGATGAATTGATAGTCCGCCGGTTTGTCTGAGATTTTCGTCAAGCCATTCTTGCAATCTTCATTCTCAACCATCACTTTTAATAATCAAATCCAACTTCATATTTAGGTTTAGCAGGCATTCAAATCCCCTATTCTTTCATCGTAAAAAGTCAATAGGATTAGCAGACATTGACATTTTCTATTCTTTGTATTGTAATGTGAGTTCTTCACATGAGACAGGCTTTTCCTTTTGATAACAAAACAATTAGTGATTATGCGAATTATTAGTTGCATATATTAATTTTTCTTCAGATTCCGAAGAAAATTTGTGAACACGGATTATTGCTTGGTTACATAAACCACTTTCCTTCTCAAGTGGTCTGGAACACAGGCTAATGTGAGGAGTGTGCCCCAAAATCCTAAACGTTGTTCCAAATACAAAATCACTTGATTAGCTGAATATAATTTGTATAGTATGTACTAGCCTTACTTCAATGTTACCACGGACTGTAGGTAACTCTGAGTAACAGAGGAGATTTACATTTTATTGCATCAAGCCTTTCTGGTTCATTATATCTTTCCTGATATCTCAAGTGTCACTTTGATTCCCGCACATGGCAGTATGGCGTGCCTGAGAGCCATGATGCCACTCAAGTGCAGTAAACTTCTGATTCCTCGAGGAGGTGATTGCCTACGAAATGCACTTTTCATTCATTTCTTTGCAAACGAGAGTCCTTTATTTGCCCCTCGTATTTTCTAGCCTGTTTGTATGAGACGTGCCAGCCCGCCTGACCCACGGGGGGGGGTTTCTTCCATAGTAAAGGTACCTGTGGGTGTGCTGCGAGCAAGGGTATACTTTTTCGGACTTCTAGTCTAGCCAAGGGTATACGTTTTTGCAATTTTGGTCTAGCCACAGTCTAGCCGAGGGTATCTATCATATTTTTGGTCTGGGGAACGGTCATGTCATCGGATTTTTGGTACCAAAGGGTATCATATTTGACAATATTGGTACAGGGAACGGTCAAAATTGGTCCAGCCAAAGGTGCCATTTTTGTAAAAATTATTCTAGTCAACGGTACCATTTTGAATATGCTCGTGGCAGACCCCTACCAAAAGTTTAGCCAATAACCCCCCCCCCCCCCCGTGGCCTGACCTGGCTCGCTCACCTAAGCGGTATAGACTTTGATCTGCATTTTCATGGGTGAATTCAAGCCCGGATTGATGGACGCAAGGAAGATTTGCCAGCATTTTAAGTTACATCTTTGACTTTTCACAATTTCAAATTTCTTGCCATTTTTTACCTTAGAATTCTCTCTCATTTTATTTTCAGATTAAACTTGTGAATATCGGAAACACAGATATTGTCGATGGAGTTCCGGTTCCAACATTGGGTCTCATTTGGAGTGTTATCTACAGATTTCAGGTACATTGGCAACAGAGAAGCAATGAAATGGGTACTAATAGATAGTGCAGATGAAAAATGAACGAGAAATAGACCGGGGGGGGGGGGGTACTTGACTAAGGAAGTGACGGGGGTGTGCGGAAAACCTCTCCACACCCTGCACCCTGTCGCATAAAAAATAGGCCAAAAGTACACCCTGTCGCATAAAAATTTTGCATCTCAAATATAGCGTAGAACCCAAGTTTTGCTTGTGATACCCTGTCGCATAAAATTTGCATCTCAAATATAGTGTAGAGCGCAATTTTTGCTTGTGATACCCTGTCGCATAAATTTTTTCCTATTATAATACCCTGTCGCATAATTTTCGTTAGAGAAGGACACCCTGTCGCATAATTTTTACTGTAAAAGGACACCCTGTTGAGTGGCACATCCCGTCAGGTCAAGTATGGGAGTACACCCCCCGGGGAAATAGACAACGAATGGTATTCTTAGCGCTAAGGCCTTTCAAGTTGCTACTATCATCAGGGTGTGACTGACAATCTGAATCGAACTTTTTGCGATATCATTTTTTGTCTATTTCTCGTTCGTTTTTCATCCGCACAATTAGTATCCGTGTCAGGTACAAATACTTAATTTATCTTGAATGGAGTTTATTTATTGAGGGATGCAAATCTGTTGTTGAAGACTCAACATTCTTCCTCTAAATCCGACAAACAGCGCTTGATTTTGATAATACAGTTTCCATAAATTAGCGAAACTCGAAGCTGTAATTCAGCGAAATTCGTAAATTTTTCGAGTGAAAACATCATGGCCATCTAGGGCGAAATTTGGTAAAAAAAAGGATAAAGGTTTGATCCCTAGGGGTGTTTTAATGATATTTTCTAGATTTCCATTGTCATAAAGTTAACTTACCTGACAAAGTGTAAACAAAGCTCGTATCTTTCGAGCCTCAAGTTTCTCCTGTTCTTCTTTGTGATGTTCTGTTGCCCTTGTTCACTTTATACTCCCTAACATCCTTTATCTGTTCAAGCAGTTGACCAAGAGATGAGTTTACTCCCGCAATAATGCTCACAAAATTGATTAAATTTCCAAAATGCAATTTCCGTGTCAAGACCATAGGCAACCAGTTTGTGTTTGAGCTAGACTCAAAGAGATTTAACTAAACGCGCTTCGAATTCTTTTATCCATAATCTATTTATATATCGCTCCAGCTTTCCATTTCTTAGTTTTCAAGTATATTTAAACATGATAAGTCTTGTCTTTTCTGTTTTGATCTCAGCTATGTTTGATAAGAGCAATTTGTTTGATTTTCTTGTGCATGGAGCTCGAGTTCTCAGGAGGTCAAAATACGATCTCTGCTGGCTTGAAATTCCTAGTTATTTCTGAGTTCTGTCTTCTCTGTTTTGTGTATCTTTCTTGTGCGTTGAGCTTGAGTTTGTAGGAACCTAAGCCAACAAGGGAAGCACAAAATACGATAATTTTTGGCTTGAATTTTCTTTTATATTTGGTGCAGCGTATTTCCGATTTCTGAATTGTCTCTGAGTTGTGTAACTTTCTTCTGCATAGAGCTCGAGTACTTAATGTGTGTGTGGAGCCCAAACTAATAGCAGATGAATATAGAAACCTGCTTTGCTGTCATGAATTTTGTCTTATTAAAGTTTCCACTTACCTCCATTTTGTAATTTTCTCAGTTTCTACTGATTGATTGATTCTGACTGATCGATGGATTCTGATTGATTGATTTCTACTGATTGAAATGCGACTCCCATTCTGTTGAAGTTACTTTGTATTGGGAGCAGCTTATTTCTGATTTCTGAATGATCTCTGTATTCTGTACAGTAAAAACCTGCATATAAGAACCACCCACTCATAAGAACCTATGGCCTAAATTGTGCTAATTTCACCCCGTTACAGAAGAACCTATTCATCCTGAAATTCAAGGAAGGCTCTTATCTTTAAGCAAGTTAATTGTAAACTACTGGTTGGTAATATGTGATAAAGTGTTTTAAGAAATTTAGCCGAATACTTTCAAGTAGATACAGAGTACGGTATATGTAAAAAATTCCTTGTATGAATGGATTTTGTTCTTTATAAAATTGCGTCATGATAGTGAGTACTTGAAAACCCTGTTTTCTTATATTTTGCCTAAATTCCCGAAGATCTGTAATCAATTCTTTTGATAAGAACCTATTTAAGAACCTTGCATCCTGTTTTCAAGAAAAGTATCATATGCATAAGAACCTAAACAGGGTGATTTCAAAATGTAAGGTTCTTATATGCGGGTTTTTACTGTATCTTGTGCATAGAGCTCGAGTAGCGTAGAGCACAAACAAATAGCAGAAGAATACAGAAGTCAATTTTGTTAACTTTAATTTTTGTTCATATTTATTACAATTCCTACTTACCTCCGCTTTATAACTTTCTTAGATTCCACTTGGTCTATATCTTGCTATATCTTGCTTCAATATTTCGTCGCTTGTTATTGATTTTATCGCTATATGGTTTGAGTGATATTGTTTAATTTTCTTGTGTTTGGTCTTCGAATTGTCTGGAGCTTAAAATGATAGCAGGGGCATAAAACGAAATCCTTGTTGGCTTGAAGTTCCTTTTATTGTCGCATCTCACCAGCTGTTTCCTAAATGTCTCCATGTTCTTTAACTTTCTTTTCTGTGGAGATTGAGTTTTTCCAGATATCTGGAAGGTTGCAAGGGTAACCCCAATTTTTAAGTCAGGTGCAAGGGATGACATGAATAATTACAGGCCTATATCCGTTCTATCCATATTTGCAAGGATTCTGGAAAAAATTGCTCATGATCAGCTGATCGACTATTTCAAAGAGAAGCAGTTGCTAAAAAAGAATCAGCATGCGTTTCGTAAGCTACACTCAACAATCACATCTCTAGTAAAGAGTACTGATGAATGGCATAATAACATTGATTCTCAAAAGGTCAATATGGCGATGTTTTTGGATTTAAAAAAGGCCTTCGATACGGTGGATCACAAAATACTGCTCGAAAAACTTTCTAGGTATGGCGTGCAGGGTAAGGTGATTAGCTGGTTCCGATCCTACCTCACTGAACGAAAACAGTTTTGCAGAATCAATGGTAAATGTTCTATGTCTTTGGGGGTAACCTGTGGCATTCCCCAGGGTTCCTGTCTAGGCCCCCTTCTCTTCATCATATACCTTAACGACTTTGAAGAATGTTTACAGTTTTCTTCGGCGAGCATGTATGCTGATGATACGCACACAACGATAGCCTCTGAAGATATTAACGAACTTGCCGAGATGATGCAGGAGGAGCTACAGAACATTTCTGAGTGGATGAGGGTCAATAAATTAAGTGCCAATCCAAAAAAGACTGAGTTTATGCTTATCGGCCATCCACGTAGAATTAACAAAATTGAACCTCTGGCTCCATTGAAACTTAATGGCACAGAAATAAAACGAGTGACAAAAACTAAATCACTAGGGGTTATTGTCGACGAGAATCTAAGTTGGAAGGAACACTTCAAATCCTTGAAAGGTAAAGTAGCAAGTGGTTTGTCTGCACTGAAAAAACTTAAAAACGTTCTTCCGCAATCTAAGCTATGTGAGGTTTACCATGCGCTGGTTGAAAGTCACCTCCGATATGGGAATGTCATCTGGGGTAGCCTGCCCAACACGAAGCTGCAAACGCTTCAGCGTCTACAGAACAGGGCCTTCTCCATTATTCAAAATGCTAGAATAAAGGACCCCTGGATCAATAATGGGCTGAACGTTGATCAAATCATCTATTTTGACAGATCTATCATGACACACAAAATAGTCAACAAGCAGTGCCCTGAGAGCCTCTGGAACAAGTATAGTCAGAGGAATGAAATTTCTAGGTATAACACAAGAAACAATAGAAATCTCGACATCCCAAAGTTTAAACTTGAATGTACAAAAAAAAGTTTCCACCTTTCCGGGCTTAAAGCTTGGAATGAAATACCAATCGAAATAAGGGAAATCCCCTCGCTCTATCAGTTTAAAAGAAAATTGAAAACGCATTTAAAGAGCTCAGTAAACCCTAACTAAAACACGACTCCCAGGAAGATCAGATCTCAGCCTGGATCCAATCCTAGCTAATACCAAATTTTAAAATTTTGTTTTTCATTTTTCATTTTTTAAACAAACTTGTAACTTTTGTAGTTTAATTTTGTACTGATGGGATATCGTGTAAAAATATGAATTAATAAAAAAAAAAAAAAAAATAAAAGTTCTCAGGTGCTCAGCTCAAACCAGCAGCAAACATTGAAATGCAATTCCAGTTCTGTGGAAGTTCCTCTTATATTTAGAGCAGCTTATTTCCGATTTCTGAATTATCTCTGCGTCGTGTAACTTTCTTCTACGTGGAGCTCTTGTAGTCTGGAGTATAACTAATAGCACTTAGATCCTCCGCTTCGTTGTCGCGAAGTTCCTTTTATATTAGTCAAAGTCACCACTTATTTCCTTCGATTTCTGAATTATCTCTGCGTTGTGCAGCTTTCTTCTACGTGGAGCTCTTGTAGTCTGGAGTATAACCAATCGCAAGTGCACCTCGATTCCCCGCTTCGTTATCGCGAAGTTCCTTTTATATTAGTCAAAGTCACCACTTATTTCCTTCGATTTCTGAATTATCTCTGCGTTGTGCAGCTTTCTTCTACGTGGAGCTCTTGTAGTCTGGAGTATAACCAATAGCAAGTAGGTGCACCTCGATTCCCCGCTTCGTTATCGCGAAGTTCCTTTTATATTAGTCAAAGTCACCACTTATTTCCTTCGATTTCTGAATTATCTCTGCGTTGTGCAGCTTTCTTCTACGTGGAGCTCTTGTAGTCTGGAGTATAACCAATAGCAAGTGCACCTCGATTCCCCGCTTCGTTATCGCGAAGTTCCTTTTATATTAGTCAAAGTCACCACTTATTTCCTTCGCTTTTCTGAATTATCTCTGCGTTGTGCAGCTTTCTTCTACGTGGAGCTCTTGTAGTCTGGAGTATAAGCTAATAACAGGAGCACTTCGATCCCCTGCTTCGTTATCGCGAAATTCCTCTCATATCAGTCAAAGTCACCACTTCTTTCCTCCGATTTCTGAATTATCTCTGCGTTGTGCAGCTTTCTTCTACGTGGAGCTCTTGTAGTCTGGAGTATAAGCTAATAACAGGAGCACTTCGATCCCCTGCTTCGTTATCGCGAAATTCCTCTCATATCAGTCAAAGTCACCACTTATTTCCTTCGCTTTTCTGAATTATCTCTGCGTTGTGTAATTTTCTTCTGCATGGAGCTCTTGTAATCTGGAGTATAAGCTAATAGCAAGAGCACTTCGATCCCCGCTTCGTTATCGCGAAGTTCCTTTTATATTAGTCAAAGCCACCACTTATTTCCTTCGCTTTTCTGAATTATCTCTCCATTTTTCAGCTTTCTTCTACGTGGAGCTCTTGTAGTCTGGAGTATAACTAATAGCAAGAGCACTTCGATCCCCGCTTCGTTATCGCGAAGTTCCTTTTATATTAGTCAAAGTCACCACTTATTTCCTTCGCTTTTCTGAATTATCTCTGCGTTGTGTAATTTTCTTCTGCATGGAGCTCTTGTAATCTGGAGTATAAGCTAATAGCAAGAGCACTTCGATCCCCGCTTCGTTATCGCAAAGTTCCTTTTATATTAGTCAAAGTCACCACTTATTTCCTTCGCTTTTCTGAATTATCTCTGCGTTGTGTAATTTTCTTCTGCATGGAGCTCTTGTAATCTGGAGTATAAGCTAATAGCAAGAGCACTTCGATCCCCGCTTCGTTATCGCGAAGTTCCTTTTATATTAGTCAAAGTCACCACTTATTTCCTTCGCTTTTCTGAATTATCTCTGCGTTGTGTAATTTTCTTCTGCATGGAGCTCTTGTAATCTGGAGTATAAGCTAATAGCAAGAGCACTTCGATCCCCGCTTCGTTATCGCGAAGTTTCTTTTATATTAGTCAAAGCCACCACTTATTTCCTTCGCTTTTCTGAATTATCTCTCCATTTTTCAGCTTTCTTCTACGTGGAGCTCTTGTAGTCTGGAGTATAACTAATAGCAAGAGCACTTCGATCCCCGCTTCGTTATCGCGAAGTTCCTTTTATATTAGTCAAAGTCACCACTTATTTCCTTCGATTTCTGAATTATCTCTGCGTTGTGCAGCTTTCTTCTACGTGGAGCTCTTGTAGTCTGGAGTATAACTAATAGCAGGTGCACTTCGATACCCAGTTCGTTATCGCGAAGTTCCTTTTATATTAGTCAAAGTCACCACTTATTTCCTTCGATTTCTGAATTATCTCTCCGTTGTGCAGCTTTCTTCTACGTGGAGCTCTTGTAGTCTGGAGTATAACTAATAGCAGGTGCACCTCGATTACCAGTTCGTTATCTTGAAATCCATTTTATATCAGTCTCAGTTACCATCTTTCTCCCTCGATTCTCTCAGTTATCTTTTTTGTTTGTAAATTGTGACAGTTGCAGGTTACTGATCGATTACTAATTGATTTATCTTACTCTTTTCTGATAGAAACCTGACAGTGAATATTGTTTTTATTCCTGGACCTGTAACAAGATGATTTATACCACTCACTTATAAGTCTGTCATGTGACCAACGAAACAGATATTGTTTTATTTTTAATGTTTACTGCAACTAAACTTTTGATGGACAAGGTTAGAATCAGTTGTTAGAGTCGAGCATTTTGTTAGCTAGGCTGATTGTTATCAAGACAATGTCTTATTGTTATCAAGACAATGTTAAACAAAGAAGCAATGTTGAAATGAATTTGTTTTTCCCATTGCTAAGTAAATTATCGATAATGTGGTAGCCCTCTGTAGCTTGCATTCCATTTTGATTATCTATGCATCTTTTTAAATGATTTATTCTCATCCATCCTTCTTTCTCCCTTCTTTATACCTAATAATTTGATTTGGCCTTTCCTGTGTAAATATGATAGCAATAGATATAAATAGTTTCTTAAGTTTTATTTTCCCAGTACTGGAGTTTCTTAATTTTTTGGCGATCTGAGAGTTAAGTTTCTTATAAGCAGTTCCTTATAATAACAATACGTGTATTCAAGATGAATTTTAATGGTTATCTGTTGAGGAGGGGGTTGTCCGTAAGCCAGCATGATCAAAATTTCCATTGTTTCTTAGAGATTGCAAAAGAATAGTCCCCAACCGATCTGTCGACGCGACGCTATCATCTTGACATCAGCAAACCTGAGGCTTGCTAAATATTTTCACCTTTTATTCAGTTACATTTGAATGTTAAATGGAAACAGTTTAATCAAACAAAGAGAAACCAAAGGGAATTAGACATATATTGATCATTGTTTCATTGAAAACTAGGAACCGAGATGCCTGGAATCGTCTCAATTATTCATAACAAACCCGTCTGTTGAACGAATTTATTTAAATGTTATCAAAATGCAACCACAGCGGCAATAAACCGTTCTAGATGTTTCGATAGAAAGGCATATATTTGACGATGAATTTGATATACAATAGACGATTGCGCTAAAGATGGCGGGGGGAATTTTTTACCAAGATGCATCGCGTTCTAATAAAGATTCTTTGACGATTCTATAAGAATGCGATTAAAAAACGGAATGCATCTTGGTAAAAAATTCCTCGCCGCCATCTTTAGCGCAATCATCTATTGTAGCAGTGCCAATTAGTATCCAAGAAATTGCGCTGACAGCTGCTGAGGATGAGTTTGATATTACCAGTAGACCGTCTCCACTCCCTTTGTTTGACTCACTTGCTACGTTCTAGCGCGCTGTTTTCTCCTGAGTCTTTGAAATTAAAAGAATTAGGGCATTTTGTACACATTTATAAATTCTCCTTACTATCTATTGTTTATATCTCTACTCCCATTGTTTTGGCTCATTGGGGACATTCTAGCTCATTGTTTCACCTGAGTTAGGTGGCCTTTGAAATGAAAAGAATTGGGACATTTTGTACACATTTATAAATTCTCCTTACTATCTATTGTTTATATCTCTACTCCCATTGTTTTGGCTCATTGGGGACATTCTAGCTCATTGTTTCACCTGAGTTAGGTGGTCTTTGAAATGAAAAGAATTAGGGCATTTAGTACACGTTTATAAATTCTCCTTACTATTTATTGTTTATATCTCCACTCCCATTGTTTTGGCTCATTGGGGACATTCTAGCTTATTGTTTCACCTGAGTTAGGTGGCCTTTGAAATGAAAAGAATTGGGACATTTTGTACACCTTTATAAATTCTCCTTACTATCTATTTTTATATCTCCACTCCCATTGTTTTGGCTCATTGGGGACATTCTAGCTCATTGCTTCACCTGAGTTAGGTGGCCTTTGAAATGAAAAGAATTAGGGCATTTAGTACACATTTATAAATTCTCCTTACTATCTATTGTTTATATCTCTACTCCCATTGTTTTGGCTCATTGGGGACGTTCTAGCTCATTGCTTCACCTGAATTAAGTGGCCTTTGAAATGAAAAGAATTAGGGCATATAGTACACATTTATAAATTCTCCTTACTATCTATTGTTTATATCTCCACTCCCATTGTTTTAGCTCATTGGGGACGTTCTAGCTCACTGTTTTCTTCTGAGTTTGTTGGCCTTTGAAATGAACTTAATTAGGGTATTTAGTACGCATTTATAAATTCTCCTTACTATCTATGTTTTATATCTCTACTTCCATTGTTTTGACTCACTTGGGACGTTCTAGCTCACTGTTTTATCCTGAGTTATGTGGCCTTTGAAATTAAAAGAATTGGGGTATTTAGTACACGTTTATAAATTCTCCTTACTATCTATTGTTTATATCTCTACTCCCATTGTTTTGACTCACTTGGGACGTTCTAGCTCACTGTTTTCTCCTCAGTTAGTCGGTCCCTGAAATTAAAGGGATTGGGGGATTACAGTTAGGGCATTTATGAATTCACCTTATCATAGACTTCTGCTTTATGCTACAGCACAAAGTCTTATTTTTATTTCAGATCCAAGGTGCCCTTTCAGACATCTTGCAAAATGGAAATGTTCCATCATCTCCAATGGACGAGAAGGATGCAGAGAAAGCGATTTTGCAGTGGTGTGCAAATGCCGTTGAAGGGTAAGGATTTTGTAGTGAGGAATCATACTGGACTCGAATTTAAAACTAAATACCAGGAAAGAAAGAATAAGATTTGGTGTTATCCACGCATCTACTATAACAGGAAACGACTAGGAAGCGAGTAGAATTTGGAGCTGTCAGTAACTTCTCGTCACGGGAAGTGGTTCTTCGCTAAATTTAGAGTAGGACTGAGCCTCCCATATTTTCGAAAGGGCACGATTGCCTTGGACCAATTTATACCCTTTGCTAGATTAACACGATACCCTTGGCTTGACTAAACTTGTAAGAAGTAAGCCCTTAACAAGACTAGACCGGGACAAATATACTCTTGAGTGCAGCTTATCGCTATTCATTTACTTTTTTCATAAGGAACTAAGAAATTTATCCAGTTTCCAGTTTATGAAGTTCTAAGTGCTCGAATTCTCTTGACATTTTTCTTGGAAGGTGCATGGTGCATCCAATACTTGTTGTGTTTAAATTTTCCTTTTCAAAGTCATGTTTATCACTATGGAATCTCCTGTGCCTGCAAGAGAAGCAATGAATTAACACGAAACCCTGAAAGGAGAGAAATGTAGTTAATAGCTGCAATAAAGAGCATATTTCTCTTGCAGAACTTAATAGTTTTCTCCGTAGTCACAGGTTAATTTGGTTGTTATTCTGTAACAGGGGTTAACAGTTGCTTTCCTCTGATTACAGTATCTTCTGTTGCATTTGTGGGTTTATTACGATGAGTCCTTTATTTAAGGCTTTTGAAATTTTTTACCGCAGATCATTTGTTTAAAGAGTTGAATTTATTACAAGGTGTCTCTTTCAAAATTTCATTTTCATTTTTTTCATTTTTCAGTATTTTTACACGGTGGCCCCGTCAATCGAGAGGATTGCTTTACAGGGGGCCGTGCCAAACTTTACAATGTTATATTTACAATCTAAATAAAAAAATAAATGAAAAACAAAGGAGTTAGCCTGAGAGAGGCAAATTACTCTTCAGCATACTTTTAAAAATGCTAAGTAAGAGAGGGTGCTTGTTTGACATCCAAAGGCAATTCATTCCAAGTCTTTGCACCCCGGAAAGATATCGCTTTCTGCCCATTGCAAGTTTTCATCCTTGGAACAAGGACATCGGCAATGGCATTCCGCAAATTCATACTGATATCACGCGCAGAGTTTTTCTTGAAAAGGTTTGAAAGATAGCCGGGTGCAAGACCTGACAATGCTTTGTATGTAATAGTAGCTGTCTCGCATTTTATCATTTCCGTTGATCAAATTTGAGGCGGATACATCATAGCTGCTATTGGTAATGATACGTGGATACCTGCGCCATGTAAGAATCCCTCCCCATACTTCTCGTCGTTCACTTAATTTTCGCTTCTTTATTAAATCTTAAATAGTGTATGTTATTTTATTTTGCAGTTATGAAGGTGTTGATGTGAAGAACTTTTCCACGAGTTGGAAAGATGGTCTCGCCTTCAACGCTCTCATTCATCGATACAAGTAAGCGATCGTTTGTTATTCTTACAGAGAGCAGATTTACCATAACATGAATGTGATGATGATATGAATGATATTTGGAGAAAGACTTCTTTTAGTTGATTGTTGCAATCACAAACATATCCTCGTAAGCATCTATGCGAGGCTTGATCATGGTCCCGAGCTGTGCCAGAAAGAGGTGCCTTTAAAAGGACAGACAATGCTACAATAAAAATATATTTGTTACATGTGGTACTACAGAGATCTAAAAACGAAATCCAGAAGCATTAAACTTGATTGATGATATATAACCTAAATTTTTTCATATAATCGCTGATATTGTGTTAGTAGCTTTAATTTGTAGTTCGTAGTTAGACCATGTATCTTAATGATATTGAGTCTTCGTTGAAATAAAAATACAGGTCGGTCAAGTCATCATCATCATCATCATCATTAATTTATTTAACGTAGGCTACATAACATGAGAAGAATAGCTAAATGACAGCTAATTTATAGGCCTACTTTACAAAGTTTACAAATTCCTAAAGTTAATCAATTAAAAACATGTAGTGGATTATTTACAAGATAAAAATAATCATGCCTTCCCTACGAGGTACGGAGCGACGCCCACATCCCAGAGAGACGGCGGACACACCACACCAGGGAACCCCCACACGCATATCCTAAGCTGCGGTCGCCGCTGGGGCACAATTCCCCAGTCCAACCGCAGCCCTAAACAATACAAAGCAACACATTTAAGGACAAATGACGCTTATACCCCGTTTAAACCTGCAAATCAAACTAGCCTCAACTAAACCATTATCAAATGTTGCGTTCTAATTGGTCAACTAAAAAATCGTTGTCCTCTCATCTTATTCGACTTTTTTGTGTCAAGATTGTGATAACATCACTACACTACCGGGTGAGTCAATAAAAAGAATCCCCGTTTGAAAGGTCACGGCTCCCTGGATATCAAGACGATGATATCGGCAAATATATAATTTCATGGTAGACATGTTCAAATCTACTTTAAGATTTACCTGACTGAAATCGGCCGCGCTGTTCTGAAATTATGAAGGAATTTCTCGAGAAAGCCTCTTCATGAAATCTTCAAAACGTGCCCAAAATCACGCAGAATGTTTTCTAACATTTCTGCCGTACACGGGCCTTACAGCAATGACTTCTACACGCTTTAGCACGTGCTATCCTCGTGGGAGCATGAACAAGTTTTCCCCCTGGTATGAATGAATGTCCACGGCCCCCTGAAAGCAGTTCTTATGGACTGACAGGGCTACCGTGCCTAAATAAATAAAAATGAAATGAAATGAAATCATTTTTAGGAAAACCAAGGAAATTTTGCTTATTGTCTTCACTTGTTTTTGCAGGCTTTTGGAAGGGGCTTTCTGTAGAAAATCTCCCATATCTACGGAAAGAATGGTCGATTAAAGCCGGGTAAATTACTGAGCCTAATTCAACATATTGGCTATAAAACAAGACAGTTTTCAATATTATTACTTTGATATTCAAGGAGCAGTGGCCTTTCAAACGGGGATTCTTTTTTTTACTCACCCGGTATCTCTTGTTCAAAATTAATTGCCTTTTCAAACGAGTAAAATACTATTTAGATTACAAAACACGTGTTTCAAATCTGATAATCTTTCTTGCCTTCCAGGCCCAATCTGTTTATTTACAAAAGTATGCTTTCAAAGTCGCCGATCGATAGTCTGGAACATGCGTTTACATTGGCTGAGAAATCGTTTGGCGTTCACAGGCTATTGGAACCCTCAGGTAGCTAATGTGTTCAAAGTTTTCCTTTTAATTTTTTTGATGCTAATACTGTGAGTCAAAATTTCAATATTTGTTGACAAAAACTTACAGAATTAAATCGTTTTTCAGTTCATTAGGTTTGTTACAGTATTTGAGATTTTGTATTAAAAATGTTAGATGCAGGGTCCTTCAAATTTAGCTCAGTTGAGTGGCTACCCTCCTCAGAAATGTAAGAAATGAAAACGAACACTTTTTCCAAGCAACTACAGGGTGTCCCAAAAAAAAGTACTCCTGTTTAAAAAATCACCAAAAATTGATTATCGAACCTTTAGTAACACTTTTTTTTGACTTGTTTTGTGAAAGACCCAAAAATATTTACATATGCTAAAATGTTTGCTTTTCATACTACAAGATAGACAAATTACACATTGAAAAACCTTATTTTGAGCTATACTTTTTCAGTAAAATACTCAATCTTGCCTAACAGTCAACATTTTCAGATTTTTCAACGTCATCGAAGTCTCCATTGATAGTGTACATTTCTTTCTGTCATTTATAACCAAACTAGAAGCTCTATATGCATAAAAAATTGATCTGGCAATCATAAATGCTTTTTTGCATTAAGATTCAAAACCATGTAACCCTAAAAAGAGCTAAATTTGTTAATTTTAAACCAATTAAAAAGTCATCTATGTCTGGGAAAATAATTTGGTCCTTTGATCATTTGTTCAATAATAAGACTCAATAATGCGTAGATTTGCCAAAGTTTGTTCTGGTTTTACTGTTGCAGGAAATTTTGGTCCAGAAACCTTTTCGCACGGATTATTTTTCACTCAGTTTTAATTTTGCACACCTTGGACGTGCGCGAATTCTAATACCATGCGAATAGACAATTGCGCTAAAGATGGCGGCGAGGAATTTTTTACCAAGGTGCACTGCGTTCTTTAATCGAATTCCTATAGAATCGTTAAAGAATCTTAATTAGGACGCAATGCATCTTGGTAAAAAATTCCTCGCCTCCATCTTTAGCGCAATCGTCTATTCAAATACAAGTAAGGTAATAATTGCAACTACTAAGAAACCCATGTATATTTTGATTTCATTGCCAATAGAGAACGTCCACGTGAAAAAAGGCAGATATGAGCCTTTTTATGAGCGTTGACATGAAGTACTTCTCCTACCGTAGGTGATATGTTGGACTTGCCGAAGTCGTCTTGTAAGGAAGAAAGAGACTCTTTCTTCCTTACAAGACGACTTGGGCAAGCCAGTGATATGTTAGCAGCAAATCTTGATAGTACAAATGAAATGATCATTGTTTTTTTTTCAGATTTTCAACGAGAAATGATTGACAGTCGATTGGTGGTTATGTACGTCAGTACATTGTACGAAAAACTAAAAGAACTGGACCCAAAACCAGTAAGTTTTCGTAAATGCTATTTGAAAAGTCTTTTGAACATTCCCCCCAAAAAAATTGTGCCCCCGCTCATGTGGCTGCTGTGGAGGAGCTGTACCTTCCTTTTTGCCATTCTTTACACAGGTGCATAGGATAAGTTTCAACGTAGAGTTTGAGACCTTGTTTGAGTCAATCTGACAAGTGGTTGCTGATTGATGGCAGATGAAAGGCAAAATAAGTGGTTGCTTCGAACACAGCACTCATGTTGCCTCTAGTAATGTCAAAATCAAGTAATGTTTGAAGGAAAGGATTCTAGTTCGTATTTGTGAGTCAAAGAAAGGGCCGGGTGGTTGGGGGGCGTACGGTTCCTCTTTCAATTTTCATTTCATTTTAAATTCTTTATTCACAAAAAACCCTTCAGCTTACGAACGCAATACCTAAATAAGAAAATAAATATCCTAGTTACATTAATATAATCTATTTACAGTTAAAGCGAAATTATGTACAGTAACCTGTCCAATAGCAGCTGCTCTTCCAGGGCGTCGTGTTTTAGGTTGTGTTCAGCTTGCATAATAACTTTTCAATTGCTTTTTGAATCTACTAAGTGTAGGGAGCTCTCTGAAATTGATGGGTATATCGTTCCAAGCTTTCAGAGCCGAATAGTGAAAGCCTTTCTTGACATATTCAAGATTATGCACATCAGCTCCACATTACTCCACATTACTCCACATCAGCCACATAAGCGGGGCACAATTTTTTTGGGATACCCTGTATGTTCTAGGAAAGTTGATCCAAATTCAACTCTTACGACGTCGCTACCATGGTAGAGCAACGGTTAAAGCCGACCTCCACTTGCAGTAGCTTTGGTCGTCGACCAGCACGTTTGTCTAGAGCGCATGCTCTGTTGTTAGAAAGCATGTGCACTAGGTAAAGGCGCTGGTCGCAGACCAAAACTACTGCAGTGGAGGACAGCCTTTACTGGACACATCACAGCACTGGTACAGCAGCGTCTCAGCATTGTCCCCGGCGCTTATGGCTATATGGAAACCGACCTTAATAATCACATTTCCATGATTCGTATTAATTCTATTTTACCAAATTGAAATTATTGTGCTCTTTTCATCATGAACTGAAGTGAACTTTCATATGTATCTTTTGTTTGCTTTAGGGTTTCTTTCTTTGTTTTTATTGGGGGGACTCTCTCTCGATTAGTTTATCTATTTAGAGAGTTCCTCCTTAGTCAATTAATCTTAAATACAATCTTGTAAAGTTTTCTTAGTAATCACTGTTTGTTATGTTATTAGTTGTAAAGTAGTAATGTATAATTGTATTTAAGGTTAATTGATAAATCTCAAAAAACGTACATTAAAACCGAGCTGGAATTCTTGGAAAAGAGTGGGGAATTCTTCGAACATGCTTCAGATTTATCAGAACAGGGAAGCAAGGAGGATTCTGTCAACCAGTACGAAAAATTGATCGTAAGCATTATCGATTTTCTTTTTCCTTTTAAAAAATTTATGGAAGCCCTATTTATTTATAAGCCTTCTTTCTAATAGACATAACATAGAGAATTTATATTCATGATATGATACGATATGATATGATATGATGTGATGTAATGTAAAATAGTATAATGTAATATAATGTGATATAATTTAATATATTCATGACACCTGGTATTTTAGGTACAGAACCTCACCAACGTGTAAAATTGGTGCTTCAGTGAATGATGTAGGCAATATTATACAGTAAATCCCCGCATATAAGAACCTACTTTTTTGAGAGCCAGGCTGAATTAGGTTCTTATGTCAAAGGTACTTACATTTATATCGGGGTTCTTAATGGTTCTTATTTAAAGTCTCATTTTTGTAGATTTTTATCAAAAGATCATCAACGGATTCATCACCAAGAGAATTTAAAACATTTTTATTTGTTTTGACAATGTTATTATCAACCTTTTTATATCTACTCTTAAGCTTACAAATAGCAAGGGATGAGGTCCAAATTTTAACAGCAAATCAAAAATTAACTGATAAGAACATATTGGTTGATCAAACTGAAACAGGTTCTTGATTAGAAGGTGCATAATTCAGTAAATACAGCCTGCAGGTTCTTATTTTTTTAGGTTCTTATATGCGGGGATTTACTGTATTCAGAAACGCCAACTGTAAGGCTGCACGCTGTGTCAATAGTACACCCAAAGGGAGAGAAAAAATGCCTGAACTCCAGTTCTGAAACGGTAGATTTGGTAGACTGCAAAGTTGTGTTTGATTTACTCCTAAATTCTCAAAACATTGCGTTTGATAAATAAAGTTTGGAAGGCCCTCTGAACCGTCGCAGGCGGTTTGGCAAACTTTAGAGTGTTTCTGGCTCTCCTTTGCAAACTATCATGATGAATCCAAAACTTGCAATTTGTGTGATGTTGTGTTTGATTGGGAAATATATTTCCACCTCTGCGAAGTCTACTGTTTTCAGAATTTTGCAGGTTTGGAATTACCAACCAAATACACCTTAAAATTCATCATTATGATTTGATTGTGCGCTTTTTCGAGAGAAAATCGCCCTAAATCGCACGCTCTATTATTAATGGCAACGATTATGATTTTAATTCCAGGCCTTCATTGACGATCTTCAACCACATCAAGTTCGAGTTGGTGAGCTCGTTGTTCAGATAGAATCATTGGTTGCTGGAAATCTAATCGCAGAGGAAGAAATTGAGCCATTGAGTTCAGATCTAGATGCATTGAAGAAGTTATGGCAAACGATTTTTGATCAAACTTCGGAGAGACAAGAAAAGTGAGAAATTATATTCATTGAAGGATGTTTGTGATGTGTTTAGAAACTACCATACTAAGCATAGACGAACAAGGACAGATTTTGTAATACAATAGCAACAGTTGCGTTTGATCGACAGCTCAATTCAAAGCGATTAGCGGATGCATACAAAGGAAATTCTCTCAACCAGTAATTCAAAACAAACAAAGCCGCAAAAGTTTCCCCGAAACTAGTAGGGCAAACTCTCTCCTTGTGCAAGCGAAAGATGGTTTTTAAGAGAAGTTGTGTGCTTATAGCGAAAGAAGAAGGGTAAATCTAAAGTTCTATCGCTTAGATTATGTTTATTTGATTCAGGAGCCGAGCAGAAGGCATTGTAATTCTCGCGTCTTTAGGGCTTAAAATGAAACGATTACAAAACAGCTCCTAAATCAAATAAACATAATCTAAATGACAGAGCTTTAGATTTACCCTTCTTCTTTCGCTATAAGCACATAGTTTCTCTTAAAAACCATCTTTCGCTTGCACAAGGCGAGAGTTTGCCCTACTAGTTTCGGGGAAACTTTTGCGGTTTTGTTTGTTTTGAATTACAGGTGGAGAGAATTTCCTTTGTCTGCATCCGCTAATCGCTTTGAATTGAGGTGTCAATCAAACGCAACTGTTGCTATTATATTACAAAATCTGCCCTTGTTGCATAGACGAGCAAAGGACTCCAATCTTTCAAATCTTTCAAAAAAGATGGATGTAAAATTCTATCGCATTTTCCTGTGAATTGAATTGCTTGAAAGGAACTTAGGGTACTTTGCTGTAATCTGCCGTGGAAGTTTTTTGATATCTTGATTTTTTTCAAAATGATTGCCTGCGTGCAGACTCAACTAATCGAAAGTTTATGAATTCGAGGAGTTGAGTCTGTGCGTAGGCTACAAAATGGTGGCATTTTAATTGTTTTTGAAAAAATTTGTCGACAATTTTGAAAAAACTAAAATCATCGTAAATCTTGAATCAGTTGAGTCTTCAAGAAAACCATCATTGATTAAATCTTCAAGAAAACCATAGTATATGAAGGTCTACAATATGATGGCAAGAAGAATTCTGTAGCTCTTCTGGTTTAGAATATAGAAATTTGATGACGTCACAGCCTAAAAAATGATAAATGCCGCCATTTTGAAACTAATCAAGATATTGAAAGATTTCCACGGCAGATTTACTGCAAAGTACCCTAAGTTCCTTTCAAGTATTTAATTCAAGAAACTTGTGATAGAATTTCACACCCACCTTTCTAAAGATTTGAGCCCTGTGATAGCTATAAAACCGATATTTTGAGGAGGCTTTATCGTGATTTAGGCCATTTAGGTTTCTTGCAGTGGCCTGTTTTGAGAAAGTCGCTCCTTTTGTAAGAAGAAAGAGGCCAAATTTAGGTCAAGCAAATTTTTCACATCTTATTGAACATATCTGCTTTCAATCAAGACAATTGCCAATATGATTGCTTTGATATCAATGGATTTAGAGCAGTGTTTTTCAAAATTCCTCATTTTACCAAACATAGGGCTCAAATCTTTAAAAAGCTCGGTGTGAAACTCTATTACAGTTTTCTTTGAAATAGATGGCTTGGAAGAAACTAAGGGTTTTTTGTTGCAAAGCTGCCCTGGAAATCTATTGATATCTTGATTAAATAGCGGCATTTATTAAATTTGAGGCTATGATATGATATGATATGATATAATTTTTTATACACGAAACTACCCTTCAGCTTAAATACAATAAATAAATTGGTCATTAACAAAAGATCAAATTAAGAAAAAAATAAAATACCAAAGATGCTGTTCTTCCAGGGGGTCGTGTTTTAAACTGATATTTTCAGTCAGCTCTTCAAATACTCCTTTAGTTCTTTTTTAAAGCGACTAATAGTCGGGAGTTCTCTAATATCAACTGGGATATTGTTCCAAACTTTCATAGCAGAATAGTAATAACTCTTTTTCGCATATTCTGTATTTAGTCTAGGAATTTGTAGATCTCTACAGTACCTTGTTGCATAGTTTGACTGCGACGATCTTTGCTGAAATTTATCCCAGAGGCTTTCAGGGCTTAATTTGTTCATAATCTTATATGTCATGACCGATCTATCAAATCGAATGATATTTTCAACGCTCAGCCAGTCACATGACCAGTTATCCTTGAATCTGGCGCTTTCGATTACTGACCGGGCCCTGTCCTGCAGATGTTGGAGGGTATCAAGTTTTGTTTTTGGAAGGCTGCCCCATATTTCATTAGCATAACGTAGTTGGCTTTCGACAATAGACGTCATCAGATTTCTAAATCCTAAACCAGAAAAGCTAGAGATTTCTGCTTGCTACCATATTGTAGACCTTCATAAGCTATGCTTTCCTTGAAGCTCATATCATCTTCCCTCTATTGGTTTAGGATTTACGATGATTTAAAGTTTTTCAAAATTTTTCATAAATTTTTTCAAAATTAATTAAACTTCCACCATTTTGAAAAGAATCAAGATATAAAAAAATGCCCACGGCAGATTTACAGCAAAGTACTCCGAGTTCCTTTCAAGCCATTCAATTCAAAGAAAAATGTTATAGAATTTTACACCCACCTTTTTAAAGATTTGAAAGATTTGATCCCTATGCTATTTTACCATTCATTACTACAATATTAGATATTTTGTGCATGAAAATTCACTTTTTAGATGATATTTATTGTTCTAGCCTTGCATTGGAATTGAACAAGGTACAATTGAGCAAAACATGCATCACTGTGAAAAGTTTCAGATTGCTTCAAAATGGCTTGATTTATCCCTCTCTTTTTTAGGCTGCGTGAAATGCTTCTAGATACTATTGAAACGCCAATGAATGAAGCCTTTGAAGAATTACAGCGATGTAAAGAGAAGCTGCAAGATTTTTCTGATGATGCAGATAGACTAACTCCTGCGTGGAATCAGTATTCAAAATTCCAAGTAAGATTTTCAACAACGATTGTCGTGACTAGAAAATGTTTAAGTCTACGTTGGTTGTGTGAAGAACAGAGGCAAGAGAGAAATGTTCCTCTTTCATGTTTAGTTATTTTTTGTGATATTTACGCCTCAACGATAAATTTGATTGCCACACGGTTGATATGTATGTCCATGCTCCCTTTGGTATCAATTTGTGATTGTTTGTTTTTGTAAATTTCACGAGAATACCAAGAAAATATGAAAGAAGCGTATATGACATAAGTGAAAACTGAGTTAAAGATTTTAGCTTATGTACATCATAAAAAGTTTTGAATTCGATAACCTCTGTCATCGTTTCACTTCATGTCCATGCAAGTACATCGGCTTTGTGGGGGTACCAGCCAATTTCACGTGATATTTCATGTGATCACTTAGGTAATCAAGCTCACAAGGTATCAAGGAGTAATCTAAGCATACTGATGACTTATTTGCGCTTACACTTTCGGAGCAGCAAGAGCAGATTTTGTAATACAATAGCAAAAGTTGCGTTTGATTGACACCTCAATTCAAAGCGATTAGCGGCTGCAGACAAAGGAAATTCTCTCAACCAATAATTCAAAACAAACAAAGCCGCAAAAGTTTCCCCAAAACTGGTAGGGCAAACTCTCGCCTTGTGCAAGCGAAAGATGGTTTTTAAGGGAAGTTATGTGCTTATAGCGAAAGAAGAAGGGTAAATCTAAAGTTCTGTCGCTTAGATTATGTTTATTTGATTTAGGAGCTGTTTTGTAATCGTTTCATTTTAAGCCCTAAAGACGCGAGAATTACAATGCCTTCTGCTCCGCTCCTGAATCAAATAAATATAATCTAAGCGACAGAACTTTAGATTTACCCTTCTTCTTTCGCTATAAGCACATAACTTTCCTTAAAAACCATCTTTCGCTTGCACAAGGCGAGAGTTTGCCCTACCAGTTTTGGGGAAACTTTTGCGGCTTTGTTTGTTTTGAATTACTGGTTGAGAGAATTTCCTTTGTCTGCAGCCGCTAATCGCTTTGAATTGAGGTGTCAATCAAACGCAACTGTTGCTATTGTATTACAAAATCTGCTCTTGTTCTTTCGGAGCTGAAATTTCAGTTTGCATGTGATCAGTTAAATTCTGCCAATCACTTCGCGCTCCTTGAGGCTTTTCGTCAGCATCGTGTCAGCATATTTTGACAGAAGGTATACGCAGTTGTCACACATGGACACATTTCATTGCTTAAAGGTTATAAATCCTTATTCTGATCTATACTCTTTTCAAGCAACATTCATGACTTAGAGGCACCATTTCGAGATTTCTCTTCGTCCTTAAAGTCTCCAATGACAGTTTTCATTTACTTACAACCAAATTAGGAACTTGAGATGCAAGCAGAAATTGATCTGGTTATCAGCAGTGCTTTTTGCAGAATGCTTCGAAACCAGTGGCGGACGCTTTGTCAATTATAGGGGGGGCAAGCTATTGTTTCAGTTAAAAAGCATTGTTAATTTCTATTCTTTTCGAACAAAAGATCTTTGTTCTAGCCCTCCAAGTGTCCGCCACTGTTCGAAACCAGGCATCCTTAAAGGGGCTAAATGTGCTAATTTTAAAACAAGTCACAAAATCATATACACTTGGGAAGATAATTTGGTCTTTGATCAACTTGACAAAACAAGAGATTTGAGGATCGGCCTTATAATAACATCTTAGTGATTTTTCAAACAGGAGTACTTGGGTATAGGGACACCTGGTGTAATGTTATTTTCAAAAATTTCTTTCGTAGGATTACGTGAATGAGTTACGACAGCTTGAATCGAAAATCGAAACAATCAGGACGGGAGACGAAATTGGCGATGCATTAGCAGTTTTATCTGATGAGGATGCCGAAGTTGTTTCGACAAATATTCAAGGGATGATTGAAGGTTTCATCAGTTTAGGCCAAGATGTCGCTGACGCCAAAGACAGGTAAAGAGCTTCATGATCCTTTAAAGGACAAGTCCGGGGTTTCTACAATTAATGTCAAAAGGCAACCTTACCAACTGCCTAACGTCACTGGTATCTTTTTTCCGGGTTTTGATGTCTTTTTCTGTTGTAAATTCGTACGAAATTTTTCGCAAGTTTGGCCCAATGTCGTCGCTATTTTGAACATAAGATCCTTTTGGATGATTACAAAGTCCGTCCTGAGCTAAGCAAGCATAAGAAAATCTGAAAATTGATTTCTTCATAACCCCAAATGATCGTTGATGTTGTTTTTAGCTACAGTGAGTGTTGCTCCTAAAGTCGCCTTCAATAGAAAATCAAGCGCCTTGTATGTCTCAAATTAGATGTCATGTGAGATTTCCGGTTATGCAAAATTGCTTATGTTTAATATACAGAACCCTGAAGAACGTTTCTATTTGCGGGCATCTAGTTTGAGACAAGTAGTCACGAAAATAACCTCTGTGCAGAATCATATGCATGAAGATGTTTTGGTTCAGTGTGATCACGTGCCTTCCCCCAGTTAATGGGGCCATTGTTTGCCGGGATCCTGCACCTTTCCTCTCAACTTCACCTGCGACGTTTCCATCCGTAGCTGTGTAGGAGGAGGGTCCTTCTACCTTCGGTGATGCTGCGAATGCTAGCCTCTGTGCAGGCCGCCGGTTACATCATCCTCTAAACTTGACTTATTTGCATAATGAATACTATCAATAAGTGGCTAATGATGCGTTCGTTCTAGAAAACGATTGTTTTAACATAATTAAGCTGCTAATGATGTCAAGAACGTGCCAGTTCTGGGTAAATTTGTTGTTGTGCCAGGGTAAACATCATGGTGATTTATCCATCTTATGGTGTCAAATCTGTCTAACATGAAATAAGCCGACGTCAAATTTTGCTATAGGATCGCGGGAAACTTCTGTCTTGTATGCGCTTTCTGTGCGCTTTCTTTATTCCAGTGCCAATTAGCAGAGATAAAGCGTTAATCAATTGCTTTAACGAGCGTGACGGACTTTCTTTCTTTCTTTCTTTCTTTCTTTCTTACTTTCTTTCTTTCTGACTGACCTGGAGCCCCCTCTTAGATTACAAAGTTGGACTTTGTAATCAAAAACGCGATGAAATGGCTAGCCTCGGTTTGGAGGTTCGATTGTGACGTCGGAAATCCCTTGAGAGCTCTATGAGAAAAGCAGCCTCGTTCAGGTCGAAGGCGAAATGGGTGAAATTACGTCATGAATAATGACGTCATTTCGCTCATTTCACAGATTGAAATACGCAATTTCGCAGAGAAAAGACAGAGAAGGCTTGGAAAAAGTACTACACACCATTCACAACATTGTGATCTTTTATTTTATGAACAATTATTCCAACCCCGGACTTGTCCTTTGAATATGATTTAAATGTGATTTTAAGTGACCAAAACACTGCAACTGTTTGACAAAAAATTGAGAAGTTGTTTCATTTCTGACCAAAAACATCTCATTTGTGCAGTTGTGTAAGGGACTAGACTACCTTTATGGATGATCACTTTTAAAAGCCACATTTTGAGTAGGTACACGTTTTTTTTTATAAGAAACTGGTTTATAAGAAACTAGCACTACGATGACCAAAAAATTAAGAAACTCTAGTACTACGCTCAAGAACAGTTAAGAAACTCTAAAACTTTATTTCTGTATGTCTCTCTTATTCTATGTCTCTCTAACAAACGTACATTCGTCTTTTCTTGACTTTTAACTGCAAAATTGGTAAATTTTTGCTGTGATGTGCATGTCTTCTTCTTGATGACAATGTCAATGCAAAATGGAAGCCCTTTCTGGAGAAGAAGGCTCAACTTCGAACAATACCGCAATTTTAGGCCCAAAAAATAAGAAACTAATTAAGAAACTTTTACTACTAAAACACCGAAATTTTCATTTGTGAAATTAAGAAACTTTTAGTACTAAGTGCTGATCCAAGTTTCTTATAAAAAAACGTGTATTCAAAGTTAGCTGACGGAGAGATAATTTTTTTTATGTATATTCCATAAAATCAACCATATTTAACGGATAAACTAAGCATTAAGATACATTGTGCTATTCACAGTGAAAATGGACACATGGTCATCGAGTTCCCACTGTGAATAGCATTTACAATAAATATTTGATAAATAGTATAGTTTATCAACACAACATTACCACAACAAACACTACATTACCACAACAAACACTACATTACCACAAAAAACACTACATTACGAAGATGGAAGGAGTCAGATCATGAAGGAGGCATTTGAACCTACCTTCTCGTCAGAGTGTGACTTTACATTCATTACATACACTCATTTATTACTTATGCAGTGTCACACTCTGATTTGGACTTGCTCCAAGTCTCGCTCTTGATCAATAAATACGGGAGGGGAAAGGAGGAAAAAGGGGAGGACTCCCCTTTCTCTTCCCTTTCTTTCTTCCTTTCCCTGTGTCCTCCCCCTTTTCTCCTTTCCCCTCCTGTATTGATGAAGAGCGAGACTTGGAGCAAGTCCAACTCTGATTAGAACGTAGGCTCGAAAGGCCTCAGTGTGCCAGAAATCCGTCTGTTCCTTTTGGTCCGCCACCTAGCATGTAGCAGTACGTCATACGTCATAGTATGTAATTTTTAGTAACCACTTTTAGCATCAAGATTTTTTGACGAAGTTTTCCTTTAACGGAGATACATAGCCAACTCAAGAGTTGCATGTGCAGATCTATAATTAACCTATGTATCTAATGATTTCGGCACGTGCATGAACATTGCTTAGCTCGGGGAACAATAGCCTGCGTAAGCGTTTTCTTTGTCCTATTTATAGATAACCTTCATTCAGCTCCTTTCATTCCATTTAACGAAGGAATAATTGCTTGCGAATTTATATGATGGTTCCAGTCCTACTGATTGACATACCATTTCTCTCAAGATCAACATTTTCTTAGCCTGCGTGCAGACTCTACTGGTTTGTTTTCAGAGAGATCGAGAAACCTCTTTGAAAAGAAATCAGTAGAGTCTGCACGCAGGCTACGTTTTCTAGACTTTGTGATTTTTGTCAAATCTTTTTCCCTTGACACCAATTTTTGCATCTGTATTGGTTACAACAAGTGGTGTAAGTAGGACGGGGTTTCTCTCAAAGCGTTTAAAATAAATGGAAAATTCCTTTTGGAGGTAGCCTTTGAAGCTAGTTTTAACTTTCACGCTGTCTCACCCTTTTTAACGGACAATCTTCTCCTTTCAGAATTACGGAGAACTTATATCAGTTACTGAGTGGACAGATGAAAGATTTAGAAAACACGTTGCAAACAGCAGAAAAAATTACAACAAATGATTTGAATAATAATACAGAAAGCTCGAATTTGCATGAGAGGCAAGCTGCTTATAAGGTAAGAACTTACCGCGTCTCCTAGAAAGAGGGGAAACAGATTTGATGTGGTATGGGTCATAGACCAGTCTAACATATTAGATTTGTCATTTAAAATCACTAACGAAAAACTCTACGAAATATCACGGGCGGTAGGAAACGCTGAATTTAGAAAAAGCTTTACGGGTGATACATCAAGTTATTCCTATCCTAACGTATCATTCCATTCGTGATATATCGACTTGTTTTCCTTCTGTGTCTACCTTTCCTGCGAAGGCGCCATTTTAACCCGATTGACAGGACTTCAAGGGCACTAGAGTAATTATGCCACTCAAACGGAAACTCCTCCAAGAGAGGGTTACCTTAGAGAGGATGATACTAGGAAACATAAGATTTAACAGCAAACATGTTCAAATAGACCTCAAGATTTACCTGACTGAAATCGGCCACTCCATTCTGAAATTATGAGGGATTTTCTCCAGAAAGCCCTGTCGAGAAATCTTCAAAACAGGCTAAAAACAACGACCAACATTTCCCGAGCTGTCTGCCTTATTTCATCGAGTTCAACGCATTCTGATATGTTTTATCCTCTTGGGAAGATGAAATCGTCCGGAATGATGTTGTTCTGCCCCCAGGGGTGACATTTGATCTCCCAAAGGGATCAAATGTGCCAAAGCATGTACAAGTCATTGCTATAAGGCATAGACATACAAAGAGATTTGGTCGTGATTTTATGTAGTTTTTGGAAGTTTCTTGGAGGGGCTTCCTCGAGAAAATCTCTTATAATTTCAGAACGGAGAAACCGATTTCAGGCAGGTAAAATTTAGAATATATTTGAACATGTTCGCTATTGAATGACATATTTGTCAACATTATCGTCTTGATATCGAGGGATCGGTGGTATTTCAAACAGGGATTCTTCTTTTTGACTCACCCGGTATAGTTTCCGTTTAGGCCAAATTTGACTTTCGGATAGTCAGACCTTTTAGCGTGCTCGCAAAGAACCCTCGATAACAATGTCTTTTAAAGAAAGATCGATGTGTCCTATCTTCGTTTAAATTCTTATCACACCTTTCTTTCAAATGAATTTATGACTTACAAACTTTAGAAGCTGACAACTTTAATTTTCTCCCCAAACAGGGACTTCTCGAAAAGCTTTACGAAATCAAACCGAATATAGATAGTGTATCAAGTGTGTGCCGAAAGCTCGATGAGAATTTTGATATTCAAGGGATTGAAGTGAATCAGTTGAAACAAAAGGCCGTAAACCTGGAGGAGGGATGCGAGGAGCAGATTGAAAACCTTCAGAAGCTGTATGTCCAGTAAGTGTTTTATATTTTGTTTTTAAATTCCCTAATTCTCATCAATTTCATCAAGGGTAGAAAATATAGCGGACCACAACACCAACTGTCCCAGAAATAAATAGAGCCTCCTTATTGGTTTGAAAATAAATTCTAGCAATTTGATTGGTGAATACAGAACCACTCTTCGCGGGCCTAAATGGGGCCTACTTTTTAAGAATAATGGGTTGAGTCCCTATTGACCAAATGATATCAGCAAATCAAAGAACGCAGGGAAACAAGGACGAAAACTCATAAGTCTAGCACGATATATCTTTATCACTGAATAACTAAATTCATAATCATACCAACGCAAAATTATAAATTTGCCGACAAGCTGTCATATTTTACTATGAAATTATCATTTCACTTCTTGAAAACTTTCCATCTCTATGGAGATTTTATTTCAAGCCTAGAATTTTCAAAATTAGCATTCCTACTGTGAAGCAGGTAGAGTGGATTTGTCTGCATTTGTTTAACTTCGTATGTTGATTGTTGAATCACGAATGCTCTTTAGGAAGGCCGGAAAACAATTAGAAATGAAAGGATTCACGTTCATGATCGCCTTTTTCGGATTTGATGTCTAAAAATGTTTTCGTAACCAAGTTCAGCTGAAACGTTACAAGTCTAGCATTGATTGCAAATCTTTAAAAAGGTTGGTGTAAAATCTCTGACCTATTTCTTTGAACTGAATAGCTTCAAAAAAACTTTAGCTATTTCACTATAACTCCACCGTTGGACTTTTCTGAAATCTTCAACGCCTTCAGAATTAGAGTCTTTTTCTTCTTTTTCAAGAATTAAAGAAAAATAAAAAAAAGCTTAAACGATCGTAATTTCTAAACTGTTTGACGCAACATGAAATTATTTCGAAGAAAACCATAGTTTATGGATGCCTACACTTTGGTATCAAGCAAAAGTCCATCACTCTTCTGGTTTTTTATTTAGAAATTTGATGACGTTACATACTCAAATGAGTTGAAATATAGAATGCGCTGTAATTTCAAAAATTTATAAAAATTTCTGAAAAGTTCAACGGTAGAATTATAGGTAAGTAGCTAAAGTTCCTTTCAAGCCATTCAACTAGAAGAAATAGGTCATGGAACTTTACACCCACCTTTTTATGTCGATTTAAAGTTGTGGAACCTAGGCTTACAAGTCTAGCTCTTTAAGGGGACAATATTGTAATAGTATCGTCGTAAGTTGTTTAAAGGGAATCAACATAGTTAAAAGCTGGCCTGGGCCAGGTCAAAATATAATCTATTGTACTCATCCGTTTTCATTGTGTAGGCAAAGAAACAATGGGTTTTGTGGGCGTTTCTTCAGCCTATTTATAGCGGCTATGAGATATAGCTATGTCTATTCCCTTTAAGTATCAAGTGATTCGAGAAAAACGATCAAGCTATCAAAGTTTGAAGTCCAGAAAATAAAAAGTTTTCTAAGAATAGTAATGGGCCTAATACACTCAAGTTTCATAAGAAACTTCTTATAAGAAACTGAGTAGCCTCTCCCAGCAAATAACAAAACTCTACCAGAAGCGATCATAGATCGATACGAAGTTAAGAATTTTTTTTGATTTTTGGCGATGAATTGCAAAATGCTTTTAAACGAGAAGTGTTTTACCAACCCAAATGTTACTAAAATTTATAATTTTTGTTTAAAGGGGCTCCGTCGTCAAACAGTAAACAAATCCGTAAACTCGCACGTGTCGGGGATTATCCATTGTTCATCAATTGTTCTCTGCAGTTTGTTTGGTGGCTTGGGTGAAGCCACCAAAAAGTTACCGTTGAAAATCCACTTATATTCGAGCAATCGTAGAAGATATGAATGTTTGGTTTGTTCCTTAGTGAAGTACAATGATGCCCAAACAGCAACTTACATTTTGAAAAAAATACGAAAATCCTGTGTGATATCACCTTTCAAAAAACTGCAAAAATCATCGTTTTGTTTACATTTTGACGACGGAGCCCCTTTAAGTTTGGTTCTTTCTGGTTTCTTTCTTTCTTGTTTAGGATTTGGCTCTTTGCTTTGATGATACATTTTTGGTTCAGACAGTGTTCCTCAATCATTCATTATAAATTGTGAAATTCAACTTTCCATAGTAAAAAGTAGTTTACTTCAAATCAGACAGAAGGGCGTATGACTTTCCCGAAAGCCCGCTATTTTTAAGAGCACTGAAATATTTGTAAGAGATTTTTAGGGAGTGATTTGCTGCTCATATATGACGAATAAGGGTGATCAAAAGCGTACAAAACATTTCTTTAAAATTTTAAATTGACTGTTTGTCTCTTTTAATCGTTACAGCATCATATCACTGCAAAACTGCTATTTATGCGCACCATATACAGTTAAGCCCGAAATTATTCATACCTATGCCAAATTCTGAGTATTTTGCATCGTTCTATTCGAGGACCAAACCAATTTTACTGTGGCTGAAGTTTCGTAAGAATGTGATAAAAGGCTGAAACAAGTGCTACAAGAGACATTTCAAGGAATGAAATATCTGGTGAATTGGTTAGCAAATATAACGATTGAAAATACTCCAAATTTGGCATAGGTATAACTAATTTCGGGCTTAACTGTATATACATCAATATGATTACTATTTACAAGCTCTTAAAAACCAAATAATGCTATCAGAATTATTTACTGATAACAAATAAGTTAATATTACATTTGACACTGCAAGGCAGTAAACTTTCTCCCACACACTAATCTAATGTTTATTGTTATGATTTTTGCTACCTATTATCTTCAAAATCTCATTCAAACTGAAATTAAACTTTCAAATTTCTTTGTTTCCCTCTGCAGGTTATATTTGACTCATCCTTTGTTCCCAAAGCTACCGACCAACCAACCAGCCAGCCAACTTCACAAATATTTGACACA
Source organism: Aurelia coerulea (assembly GCA_039566865.1). Classification (NCBI taxonomy): domain Eukaryota; kingdom Metazoa; phylum Cnidaria; class Scyphozoa; order Semaeostomeae; family Ulmaridae; genus Aurelia; species Aurelia coerulea. The sequence goes on along the minus strand of CM076953.1, from coordinate 21,152,809 downwards.
TTTTATTTCTATGTTGTTTTAAACTCGAGTATCTCGAGTTTTTGATTAATTAAATTGCATCTTGCTTTGTCCAGTGTGCAATTAATGACATTCTTTGTTATTTCAATGTTTTTATGACAAATTGATGTTGCAGAGTTATTTTCAATGAGTTGGTTTTACAGAATTGCTTTGTCCAGCGTTTGAAGAAGTTTCAAAGTCCTCTTCGGATGGAAACGTTGATATGATATGCAGGAAATGAAGACTGCACAGCACACATTGACCGTTGTTGCTGACATGATTTTATAGAGTTCGGAAGAAGCGGAACGAAGAGTTATTTTTTATAGCACCAACTGGACAGTTTGCTAGCTGGAACGACAAAGGTATTTATGATTTATAGCTGCATAGTATTATTAGTAGCAGGAAAGAAAGTATACAGTTCATAGTTTTTTCAATGAATAGTAGTCGATTCCCGTAAGAGCTGGGCGATTTCCTTTCCTTCATCAAGAAGGCTAAGAGATATTTTGAGCCACAGTGATTTCGATCTTCTCTGGTTTTAAAAGTATCTTTATGAGGGGCATCACCAGACCTAAAAATATTGGGATGGGCTTGGTAAAGAATTAAGTTCTGAAGGTGAAGTTGTGGTTTGTAGCGCCAAACGCTGGGATCGCAGAAATAGAATAGGCCTTTTCTTGTCATGACGCTCTAGTGGTGAGGCTCTACTGGGTATCCTGTCCGCCGAACCCTGTTTGCCTAAATGTTCTGGCTGCAAAGTCAGTGGATTACACCACTGCGCCACAAAACCTTCATGGTATGCCCTGGGTATTCTGGAAGGTATGCCGCGGGTATGCCGCGGGTATGCCCAGCCATTTTTACACTGTTTCTGCTTTAGGAATAAATACTACCCTGAAAAACTGGGGTGGACTTTGAAATATTTTCCTGAGTGATTTTCAGATGTAAGGAGCGTAGGATAAACATTGAATTTGCACAACTTTAAGATTTATTGTGTAAAACGTTATTGCCCTGTTCTTTCATATGAATTGTTCGAAAGAAACTCGAGGTTATTTGCCAAAATCGCAGAGAGAGTATTTTTTTGATACCATCTTTACTTTCAGAATTGCATTGCTTTTAGATTTTCTGCTAATTTTGAAGTTGTGACGTCATCAATTTGCTAAATAAACCATAAAAGCTACAGTGTTTGCTTGCTACCATCTCGCAGACCTCCAAAAACTGAGTATTTATCGTTTTGGCCATATTGATTTTCCACTATCAGTTTTTAATGCGTTTTAATGTTTATCGACTGCTCTTCATATAACATCAAAAACACTATAATTCCAAAAATGATAACGGTATCAAAAATGCTCTCTCTGGAATGATGACAAATTGCGTAAAGTTCCCTCAAAGTAATTCAGTTGAAAGACTAGTCAATAACTTTTTACACATTTGAGTTGGAAGTTTCGCAAAGGTTCGATGCTTACGCAGCTTTGAAGTTAATCACGCTTTGTGATTAAACCCTATGATTTTCTCTTTATTTTCATGAATAATTTTCAGATGTACGTTGCCTAAGGTGCATCTCCTTTTCGAAACAACTTTTGAAAAGGCCACCTATGAACCCCAGTGTAACTGTTGTGATGAACGTATCTAGGCCTGAAATATCCAGGAATTTTCTTGAGGATAGCTAGAACTGTCAATGTGTCGTAGATATGAGAAGAGAATAAAAAGTTGGTAAACAGTGCTGGGAAATACATTGCACTGGCAAGCCAAAGGATTTTATCTTTTTTGTAGCAAACAAAGCGATGTATTATTGCGTCTCATTCATTTTAATCTCAGAGGATCAACATTAAATAAAAGAATCAAATAGAATTGAGAAGAATCATACACAATAACAGAAATTTATTCGCCCCCAGACAATTCTTTACTTTTGTCTTCTAAATTCTAAGAATGATAAAGATTTTCTTTCGCTAATTCGGGACTAATGCCTGTATTATCATCGTAAAAAGAGGAAAATAAATTCATTACATACCAGGAGTTTAGTTTCGATCTTTGACGAGATAAAAACAAATTGTAACAAACAGACAAACAGACAAGAATAACTTTGTGCTTTAGTTTGATAATTTTGAACTAAATTGTAACACATAATTGAGAAAGTGACGCGGAAAGTGATAGAGTTTATGGAGTAAAATGGAAGATAATAATAATAATGATCACGTCAAGGAAGAAAAGATTGAATTTTATTTTGAAAGGCATAAAGTTTTCAGTTCTTTCAATAAGGATCCCAGAACAGAACATGAACAAGGTAAGAGGATTATACTCTTTCGTCAATACATTGCAAGCAGAGTAACTGTTAAAAACTGAACTGAGTTTAAATCCTTCAATACCTGCTTCAGAAAGCAGCGAAAAGCAAAATTTAGACATAGTGATCATGATTTGATGATAAAGTTGTGGTTGGGGCGGCACAAGAACTTATCTGTAGACGAAAGAGTTTGCAAGAGATGTGAAAGTAGTGTTGTCTAGGATGAGATACCATGTATTTGCATTTGGATATTAGAAATCGCCAGGACAAGATTTTGTAAACAGAGATAAAGATCAGCAGGCCAATATAATTAAATTCACTGAGAAATTCCTCTCTAATTGGCACGATCTGCACGCAGGCCAGCCAAATGACTTTCGTGTGTTCAGGCTCATCTGAAACCCGGGGGGGGGGTACATAACATATTTAGGGTACGGGTATGTGCCGCCCATATGGATGGGTTTTTGGGCCCAAAATTCTCCAAACAAGGGTCCTTTTTCGGCAGATTTTCCATAAACATGGGTGGGGCTTTGCTGAAATTCGCAAAAATTGGTCAAAATGGGCAGTTTTCCGCCAAAATTCATCATAAAAGTGGGTATCAAAGCAAGTTTCGGTAATTAGAAGAGGGCAGCTTTCTGAAAACCGGGCGGCAGACTCCCGTCCATCCTCAAGTCATGTACCCCACCCCCCCCCCCCCCGTGATCTGAAACTCGTCGCTCAGAATCCAGCCGCGAATCACACTGTATCTTTATAATCGTCGATGGCATACAAAATCTGATTGCACTGGTAAATTCTCCGGGGTTCAAACACGTAGAAAACATCTTAATTGCAATGTATCTCCTGCTACTTGCCCTGCATTAGGGGGAGAAAGTTTGGGATTTGTTGAAGTTTAGCGAGATTTTTACAGAATGATGCGCCCCTCTACTTTATTATGAGAACTTGGATAGGCTCCCGGATAGCTCCCTCGCAGCTCCAATGATACTGATACATCAAACCAATTCTGCCTCTCTCTTCCCTCTTTCTATCTATCATGAGGCTAGCTTTGTCGACAACTACAGAGAAAGTATATGTAAACAGCCATTAGCCATAGGCTAAGCCATCATCTTGCAGGCCTAAAGATGGTATTAATACATATCAAATTTAGTTGTAGTCTTTTGTCTCTGACATAGCGTCCTACTTTAAAATGGAAATATTTTAGTGTGGTTGCAACTTAGTTAACCAGATTGCATAAAATCACCTTCGAAAGAATAGATGGTATTTCTCGATTTATTGCCTAACCAAAGTGACGTAACGCATAAACAGATTGTGGCATTCCAAGGCTGATATCATCAATGTTGGGATACGCATCGATTCTCTAGTTTTGTCACAAATATTACTTTCAATTTATAATTGTGTCTGATAGAAAAAACACCTTGATAGAAAACACCTAGAGCTGCTAAGTTGGCGCCACATTCCTAGATATAATCGCTCACAAAGTTGATGCCCCGGGGGGGATACTCTAATTATGGCCTGGCAGGGGGGTACAGTCAGGGTTAAAGAGAGCCAAAGCAAAAATTTTGCAAAATACCCTCAAATGGTAGCATCTTTTTACAGAAAACCCCAAATGTTGGCGCCACATGGTAGCATCTAGTACTAAACATTTTTTGCAGCTTTTCAAACAAAAAACTGTTGATGCATCAGATATAAAGCAAGACGCCGAAAAAGGCCAAAGAAACGAGTAAGCCTATTTCGTGCCCTCAAACCGATTCTTGAAATTATGCATCAGAGTAAAGCAAGATGCCGAAAAAGGCCAAAGAAACGAGTAAGCCTATTCTGCAATTCTTGAAATTATTCATCAATTTGAAAAGATAGATTCTTTGTTGTAAGCGTTAGCTAAAAAACGACCCCCGTTTGAAAGGCCACTGCTCCCTGGATACCAAGGCAGTAACACCGGTAAGTATAGACAGAATATTGTAGACAAATATATTATATAATCTACCTGACTGAAATCGGCTACCCTCTTCTGAAACTATGAGGGATATTCTCACGAAAGCCCCTTCAAGATAGCCTGCGTGCAGACTCAACTCCTCGCAAGTATACTTTCGAGGAGTTGAGTCTGCACACAGGCTCTTTCGAGAAGTCTTTAAAAACAGGCATAAAATTACGACCAAATTTTCTGCCTTACAGCAATGACTTTTACATGCTTTAGCACGTGTTTATCCTATTGGGAAATGAAAGTATCATGTCATGATTGTCTCGAATTTTAAGTTTAGTCTTATTCATAAGTGGAATGATAGATGGAAGTTATTGACAGAAGGTTTGGTCTTGGTAGGCCCACGCGCATGCGGATGTGTAAAGAAGGGGGCGGGCGTCACACGAAAGATGGGAGCCACCAAGGGAGCCGGAGCCACCTTGCCAGGAGGCTTTTGCATCCAGTTCTTGTTCTTGTAGGTTTGTAGGGGGTCGATGGCAAGCAAGCTCAGGGAGCCTGGGCCTTATAGATGCCAAGCCATAAAAGCCCCGTTTTATGCTGTGATTAAGTACAAACAAAGGCGCACCCTTTTTGGCTCAATTTGTTTGACTAGGCTAGCCAAACTTTTCGGTCATATCAAGCTGCTGTGGTTTGTATCTCTTTGTTATTCACATACCTAAGCTCTCAAAATATGAATTGAATTCCAGAGAGTTAAGCTGTGTGCATATTTAGATGGATAGCTAAAATGGATAGCTCATTTGAATGGCTTACACAAAAGAAGAATTGAGGTCAGATCTTTGGAAATACTTCATTGAATCTGCATTTGTTCTCCTACGTTCTTTTACAACATCCTCGCCAATCTTTTATTGCGTTCGTTTCTCAAGGACATCAAAAGCTGCAGGTTACAGGTTACAGGGACTAAACTCTGTTCATTTCCTCTCCCCAACAGACGACATGAAGAAAGTTAGGAAGGGTATCAGCAAGCTCAAGAAGTCCAAGAAAAGTGGATCAGAAGCCAGCTCGGTGAGTGGTTCAACGAAGTCTCTTGAGAGAACTGAATCACAGCTTTCCGCAAGATCAGACCGCAGTGGTGCCTCGACAGCGAGTGCGAGCAGCTAGTAAGTCTTCCGCTGTTGAGTTTATGTTTTATACCAACTTTTGATGCAAGGAAATGCGTTTTGTTTCATCAAAACTCAAAGCTAGAGTTTGTTTTCCTCATGATAACGGTTCATTTAACGACATATTTGCCATTGTATTCTATTGTATCCTTGAATTTATATTTAGAAATTTCTTAGCTCTCTTGGCAGTTGGAACTTATCATTAGAGTTTCGTGGGAATCCAAGTACTATTTCGTACAACTACAAGTACAAACGGGTTTCTAATATATAAACGTGAAAATGTAAAAGTTCCAGTCACAGGAAACGGCTATTGGGATTGCTAAATGCAGTTTTTTGTAAGAAACTTGAATCAGCCTACATTAAAATGATTAAAATCAAAACTTTTGGACGGAAAAGTTTCAGAAAAACAACTTCGGACAAAAAACTTTCGGACGCTTTTTCGAGAATTTTGGACAAAAACTTTCGGACAAATAATTTTTGCATCAAGCCTATCGAGCCAAAATATATATCAAAACTAGTTGCAATATACAGTGTACGGTTAGAAGAGGGCCTAACTACTCAAAGAAACAGGCATCTGTGTGGTCTTTCGCGCTTTTGATTTTCCAGTTTTGACTAGTTTCGCCCACTAGGGCATCTTCAGAGCAACTAGTTGCAATATTTACGTTATTTAATCATGTGTGCAAGTTAAACGAAAACAAGAGGTACCTACGTTCATCGACTCAAGAACATCGTTACTGACAACTGCAATGTTGAAACCATAGAATTTTATGGTTGAAACTCAGTTTCGAAACAGGATCACCGACGACAGTATATCATTTTTAAACAGTTTTTATTTTCAAAGAATTTAAAACTTTCCGAAGATTAAACTTTGGGACAAAAAATCGTCCGAAAATTTAATCGTCCGAAAGTTTTCGATTTTAATGTAGGTATTAAGGCTAATTTCCAGTCAGCAGAATTTTCCGAGCGGGCGGAATTTTAGACAATAAAATGTCGCTCAGCCGTAACTTTCTATTTAATTCCAGGGTGACATTTTCTCACGCAGACAAAGGAAATTCCGCCCGCTCGGAAAATTCCACTGACTGGAAATCAGCCTTAATACTAAAAGTTTCTTTACTTTGAATGAAAATATCCACTTTGTAGTACCAAAAGTTTCTTATTTGTTTTGCATTTTTGGGCTGAAAGTATTAAGGCCTAGAAAAGTAGGAACCATGAGCAATGTCAGTTGCCTTGATTTCAAACGGAAAGATGAATATTTTTGGAAAATGAGTATCCCAGGAGGGTTATTCTGGTATAATTAGAATAGGGTGCTCAGGCTGGGGTACAACCCGACCCAAAAAAATAGCTTAGCGTACTTAAAATCATACAGTGAGCAACTTAGACTTGCTTCAAGTCTATTTCGTCAACTGTAATAAGTCAAGACTTGGAACAAGTCGATTAGAATCGTGAATCTATGGAAAAATCCCTTAACTGATGGATTTCATGCAATGGATTTGGGTACTTAGTTTTTTTTATTTGATCGATAGTAGAAAGGAATATATTTTTCCTTTCTACCGGGTGTCCCAAAAAAATGTATACAGATTTGGTTGACTCCAACTCCAATGATGTGAATTTAGCTTTAACTCTCAAAATATTCCTCGATAGTTAAAGGGAATGTAAGCATATATAAATGGCTCAAGCCACTTGCGGTCAAACTCTAGCCAATCAAATATCACTATTTCGTGTTAACAAAGCGACGTATGTCACAGCCTATTGTCTTTGCACGGCTATTTTTATCATATATGCTTAGATTCCCTGTAACTTGGACATAGTTACCTCGTTTGTTGGTATTGGTGCTTTGAGCGCAGAAATATTAATCTTGAAGGTCCAAATTTGCATCCACTTGCAAGCCAGAGCTTTGGTCTTTTGGCCTAAGCAAATTCCTGAAGTACATCGAAACTGAAATTAATGAAACATTAAGAAACTTCGCAATGGCTGACTGGGGGTGACTTCTGGAAAACAGAGTAACACAAGATCTAATATTGCTCAAATTTTACCAAGGCTGTCGTTGATTTACACGCTATGTTAAAGTGAATCAACGGAGCTAAGTAGAGGCAATCTATAAATAGGACAAAGAAAACTCCTACGCATGTTATTGTTCTTCTTGCTAAACAATATCCACGAACGTCTCGAAATCATCAAATACAATAGGCTAATAATAGAATGCCCAGACTCCTTCCGCGCGGGGCTTTTATCTCCGTTGATTCTCTTTAAGAAATCGCTTAGGCCAAAAGGCTAAAGCTCTGGTTTGCAGGTGGACTCAAATTTAAGCTTTCAAGATTGATGTTTCTGTTCTCAAAGCACCAATACCAACAAAAGAGGTATCTATCTTCAAGTTAACTATCGAGGAACATTTCGAGAGTGTTTAGCCATTGATTAAAGCTAAATTCACAGCGCTAGAGTCAACCAATCCGTATACATTTTTTTGGGACACCCGGTACTTGGCCCTGGAGTTACCTGATATCCACAACCTGATCTACAAAGAGTGGTCGCACATAACATTGTCACACGAAACTCAACGAAACTTAATAACTTTAGAATTATAACTTTAACTGTAACGTGGCAACTCTTATTGCGCAAAGCTTGTAGGTCTTATTTACAGTTTGTCTGCAGCCGCTAAGGACTGAGGTTATGACTCACAATGCGCTGACAGTCAGCGTATCGTGAGTCATAACCTCAGATTAACTCAGTCCTATGGAAATCAGAAATTTCCGAACGTCATATCAAAAAGCTTTCCATGTTAACAACTAGAATACAAACCAAAATAGAGAGCTGGCTTGATCTCTTGATTAATTTTACGTTGTTTAATGAAATAGAACCCATCTCCCTGACGTAGAGTTTTGACCGCAAGTTTCGATGGATGCGCCACCTGAGGTTGAGCCTTTCTTCAATGACACCTGGAATCCGTTTTCGTCGTCATTTCGCTTAAATTCATATTCTTCCCACTCGATGAATTTGTTTAGCAATTTTTTCCTGTTTCTTGTCGCGTTTTTGAATCCACCTTTTCAAGGTAAGAGGTGCGAAAGCAGAAGTATTTCAGTGTTTGAGGTTTTGCATTTTTGAGACTAAAATCTTATTGTGCGTACAAAGTTTAGTGTTGAAGCAAATGTTCACATTCATATCTGCCTTTATTGAGAAATTATGATGATATAAAAAATTTGAATTCGCAAGGGCTTTGACCGTGAAATCGGAGCTCAGTACTACTTTTTTATAAGCCAGTTTCTGATATGGAAAAATTTGTATATCAATTAACAAAAAGAAGTTTTAAATTCTGACGATTTTCAACCGGTTTCACGTTGTATTGAGTCACACGATAGATCGTAATTCGAGCGGTCAAAAATAAAAAACAAATCAAGACACTGTAAATACGCTGATTACTAATTTCTTGTAAAAAAAGATTCAGCCTATTTTGTAATTCTGTTGCTAGTTAGTAAAGACATCTCAATTATTCTTTTCTTTTCAAGTGCGAGTGTGAAACTTCAAAAAGAAAGCAGACAGTTCAAATTGATGGAAGATTGGGCCAACAATTTTGGTACAACATGGAGTATAGTTGAACTCACAGGAGAAAGAATGCAGCTTATTGGTGATCTAAGATCATGGTCTCCTTCTGATATCGAGGTCTGTGATTTATATTTTTGAGATTTCAACCCTCTAAGCAAAGGCGCCTACCTTGTAGGAACTGTGTTTATTCCCAGTACTGTTTTCGTGATATGCAGGGTGTCCCAAAAGAATTGTGCCTCGTTTGTCTGAAGATTGCGACAAAACGGCAAAATATTCTCGCCAAACTTTTGCAGATGGTGCTCTTCAGATGTTCAATTAAAGTTTGCAACCATCCCCATGAAAATCCGTTGAAAATTGATGGAGCTATGACCTTCAGGAGAAAAAATTTGGCCGATCACTGAAACCAGCGGTCGGCCATTTTGTCTTACTATTTTGCAGCGATAAGTAGCTTTATGGAATGAAAATGTAACAGCAGCCTCCAATGTCATAGCTCTCGTGAAAAATCCGGTAATCCTCGGAGAGCTCCACTATTTCTGACCTCACAGAAATTATTTCTTACCTCACGTGAAGATACTTATCTGCAAAATAGTAAGGCAAAACGGCCGACTGCTGGTTTCAGTCGTCAGGCAAATTTGGTCTTCTGAAGGTCGTAGCTCCATCATTTTTCAACGGATTTTTACGGGGATCGTGGCAAACTTTAATTGAACATCTGAAGAGCACCATAATGCAAAAGTTTGGCGAGAATCTTTTGTCGTTTTGTCGCAATCTTCAGACAAACGGGGCACAATTTTTTTGGGACACCCTGTAGTAAAAACCCGCATAAAAGAACAAGTGGATTAAGAACACTCAGGCTGAAATTTGGTTTAAAAAGTATCATGGACAAAGGAACACATTCAGCCAGAAAAATGAAAATTGTTCTTATCTAAAAAGCTGGGTGGCATGAGTTACTGAATTCGATACTGTCAATGTGTTTGAACTTTGTTGAATACAATTATGCAACCAAATGAATTTTATCATCTCTCTTCTGTCATTAACAAAACAGTCTTTATTTGCTCAGCGGTTTAATTTTAGAAACAATTTTAAAAACACCTTAAAGGACAAGTCCGGGGTTGGAATAATTGTTCATGAAATGAAAGCTCACAATATTGTGAATAATAATATAATAATAATAATAATAAATGTTGGTTAAGGGGCTGGAAGGCCAAGGCCTACAAAACCCTGATTGTCTATGATTACTAATCTAGTTTAGTTTGAATTCAAATTTTGAATCCCCGTGTAGGCGGTCAAAGAGTTTTTCAAACGTTATCACATCCTTTACCTCGACGATGTTAGCTGGCAAGCAGTTCCACTCTTTTATGATACGCTGAAAATAAAAGTTCTTTCTCACATCTAGTCTGCATTTGTTCAACACTATTTTGTATTTATGGTGTGTAGTACTTTTTTTTCCAACCTTCTCTGTCTTTTCTCTGCGAAATTGCGTATTTAAATCTGTCAAATGAGCGAAATGACGTCATTATTCATGACGTAATTTCGCTCTTTTTGCCTTCAACCTGAACGAGGCTGTTTTCCTGCAAAACTCTCAAGTAATTTCCGACGTCACAATCGAACCTCCAAACCGCGGCTAGCCATTTTATCGCGTTTTTCAAAATGGCGACGACATTGGGCCTAACTTACGAAAAATGTCGTACGAATTTACAACAGAAAAACATCGCAAAACTTGGGAAAAAATCACAAGTGATGTTTGGCAGTTGGTAAGGTTGCTTTTTGACATTAATTGTAGAAACCCCGGACTTGTCCTTTAAGAACACTTTTAGCCTGATTTCGCAGAAAACACCCCATAAATATGAACAAGATCAGCCTGAACCCCCAAAACATGTTCTTTTATGCGGGTTTTTACTGTATAGTACACAGAGTAGTTGCTGTTTCCGTGATTTTCAAATTGACCAATCAAAAATTATGCTGTCTGGTTCCCTGTGGTCATCTCGTACAACAGTTGATCTCGTATCACATCAACACCGGAATTCGAAACCGATTCTTACGTCATATTGACATTACAGCAATTACTCTGTGTACCATGTGATGAAAACAGTACTGGGAATAGCACGGTTCCTGTAAGATAGGCGCCCTTGCTCTCAGAGTGTGTTTTATTGGTAGTTTCAATTTCTGAAAACAGTAAACTTCGCAGAGATGGCAATGTATTTCCCAATCAAACAAAAAATCTTCAACACAGTGACACGGAATTTGAAAATATAACGTCAAAATTCGGGATTTACATGAAATATGGATGTAAGGTAACTAAGGTTGACAAAATAGGCAGGGCAGTTGTGGGTAGTAGCTATTACGGTGTACTAGAATTACGAATTATTTCCCTCCTAAAACTGAGCCTGCCTGCAATTTTAAGGCTTATTATATTCAACGAAACGAAACGAAACGAAACGAAACGAAACGAAACGAAACGAAACGAAACGAAACGAAACCGAACGAAACCAAAACAATGTTGTCTTTTTCTATTATCAGGATAATTCTGACGCAACTTCTGCGCAATTGATTCAACTCCAAATTTCTCAAGAAAAGGTGTCTCGATGAGTTGCTAATCACTAAAGATGTGCACTCCGTAATCTTTTCTTTCATGACATGGAAACAATTGGCTGCGTTTCGTTCTCTTGGGAATGAAACAAAGCAAAAAACAATTCGTTTCGTTCCCAGGAGAATGAAACAAAAGCTAAATCGTTGGTTTTTGATCATTATTAATTGTTTACATCCATCATAACGATAAGAAATGATAAATTTGCTATTTAAATCGCTATAATCGGTAAAGTTGTTTTGGTTTCGTTCGGTTTCGTTCGGTTTTGTTTCGTTTCGTTTCGTCAAATATAATAAGCCTTTTATTTAAGAATTTTAAACTTTACACCAAGGCCTTTAGATTCTTAGGGGGACTTTCATAAAAACAAATATTTTTCTTTTAATTCTTTTCACTAAAGGTATGCTACTCTTACCAAGTTAGATTAACTCTATGAGTTGTATTAAACTAAAAGCACCATCAATAATAACAGAAAATAAAATATATCAAAACACAACTGTCATTTCGCAATACGTTTTTAGTTCCTGTGAGTTGTATTATTATTTAACGTTACAATGACAATTTTAAAACCAAATTCATGTTTTTTGCAGAGAAAGGAGCTTGAGGAAGAATTTGCTCGTTGCGAAGAAACTTTTCAAATGACTCTTAAACTAGGAACAGGTATGGTGCGAGATGATTTGATAGATGACAAAAATAGAGCAATGGTCCAAAGAGATGTGGATACTTTGGAACAAAAATGGACGAAAGTCAAACAGCATAAAGATTCAGCTCAGGTTTCGAGGTATTTATTCACACGCACTCTACGTGAATTTAAAGAGTTACTGTCATCCAGGGTTCTTTGCTGGCACGACACAACTTCAGGATGTCTGAAAATCCAATTTGGCCTTCTGTAAAACCTGCATATAATTTCTTTTCATTATTTTTCATTATTTTTACACGGTAGCCCCGTCAATCGAGAGGATTGCTTTACAGGGGCCGTGCCAAACTTTACAATATTACTAAAAAGTTACTTGAAAATTACCTATGTTTACAATCTAAAAAGGTAAGTGAAAATAATAGAGTTAGGCTAAGAGAGGCAAATTACTCTTCAGCCTACCTTTAAAATGCTAAGAGAGGGTCCTTCGTTTGACATCCAAAGGCAATTTATTCCAAGTCTGTGCACCCCGGAAAGATATCGCTTTCTGCCCATTGCAAGTTTTCATCCTTGGAACAAGGACATCGGCAGTGGCATTGCGCAAATTCATACTAATATCACGCGCTGTATTTTTCTGGATAAAGTTTGAAAGATAGCCGGGTAAAGAACCTAAAATTCTCAAACTAAGCTGTTTTGGATCTTATGGAATGGATAACATTCATGAAAATCAGGCTTCAGGTGCTTAGATTAGATCATGAACACCAGGAAATAAAATGAGTGATTTGAATATGGCCTAAACTACGAATAGCCAGTAGGGGATGAATGGACAGTAGGGGATGAACACTTTTTACCAGAGATTATTTTGCATATTTTCTTACAAGAGGTTTTAAGGTTGTCATTGATAATCAAGAACTATTTTACAAATTTCAATGACATTGCTGATTTTTAATTTTATCAACAAGTGCTAAACTTTTAAGATAGTAAATCACAAAATTAAGGAATATATTGATCTACAGTCTAATATTCTTCATTTTAAAAACCAATTGACAGGTGCATTCAATGAGTTTTTTAGCGCTCGAATCATGAGCACCAGGAGACAAAATGAGTGATTTGAATGGCCCAAGCTACGAATGGCCTAAGCTACTTTCGTCGTGATTTGACTACGTAGTTAACTCATTCTGCTGTTAAGATATAATGACAACTTAGTCAAGTTCTTCTTTGTCGCTTCCTAATCTCGCAATTACTGCCTGAATCGCATTTTCCAAGCCAACTCAATCAGCATCACAGCTCGAGAGTTCTTTCTAACCGCCATTCTGCATGAACGGTTTCTGTATGAAGCTTCGCTCCTCTTCAAGCAACCTTTCTGTCGCCAGATTGCTTGCAGAGGAGTGAAATTTCATTCAAAATGGCGGTCAATTGTATTGTATAGATTTGGATAGGAAAATAAAATTTGGGGGGGCTGCCCGATAAAAAATCCATTGTTTAAGAAAATTTTGCCCGACTTAAGGCGGATTTCTGCCCGATTATGGCTGATTTTTGCAAAATTTTCCGACGCTGGGGGGGCTGCAGCCCCCCTTTGCCCCCTGTCTCCTACGCCTATGATGGCAACGAAGAACTCGAATAAGTTCCCATTATATCTTTGTTGCAAATTCAAAGCATTAGTTCTCTTATATTGCTCATGATTCTCAGATTTTGTCAGGAAAGGTGTTTCCAATGATGTTTCGTTATTCTCTGTCTTTGAACTATTTCTGTTCAGAATCAAAATACTTTGACAGAAGATGCAACACTTGCATTGTGTTGGGAATCACACTTGTGTAGAACAAGGGCAGATTTTGTAATACAATAGCATGAGTTGCTTTTGTTGACACCTCAATTCAAAGCGATTAGCGATCACAGACAAAGGAAATTCTATCAACCAGTAATTCAAAACAAACAAGGCCGCAAAATTTTCTCTGAAACCCAGGTAGCTAGCTCGCTCGCTGTGCATTCCAGAAATTATTTTTAAGAACAAACATGAGCATAGATCGAAAGAAGAAGGATATATCTACACATCTGCCGCGGGCATTTTATTTCTTTGGTCCAGAAGCTGAGCAGTAAATGTTTTGATAACACACAAAAAAAGAAGAGAATTGAATCGCCTCCTAAACGGCTTTTGAACCAAACAAATAAAATGCCCGCGGCAGATGTGTAGATGCATCCTTCTTCTTTCGACCTATGCTCATGTTTGCCCTTAGAAACAGTTTCTGGAATGCACAACGAGCGTGCTAGCTACTTGGTTTTCAAGAAACTGTTGCGGCTTTGTTTGTTTTGAATTGCTGGTTGAGAGAATTTCCTTTGTCTGCAATCGCTAATCGCTTTGAATTGAGGTGTCAACAAAAGCAACTCATGCTATTGTATTACAAAATCTGCCCTTGTTCTTGTGTAGGCCTATTAGATGACTGAGAAGCAGTGTTCTTTGTTTTCATTTTGCACAATAATCAAATTAATGCTTTGGATTATCACAGCTGAAAACTAGATCAATGCGTTTGCTCGTCAAAATAGGAGCATACGAAAAACCAGATGTTCTTGCTTTAAGAAGTGAATAATGAAGATTTTAGGCTTTATGTTCCAATTCGAGAAAGGTTCTTGCATGCGGTTTTTACTGTTAATGGAAATTATACCGGGTGTCCCAAAATGATGTATTATCGTTTGATTGCTCATATGTCCATAACCAATGAAAAGATTTTCAAAAACTTTATCTTATCCAATTGCCGAAAGGCTAAATTGTATTTGAGGATGTTGATTGTGGTTTAGGCCGATTTATTCATGTCGAAAAGAAAATCGATAAACCTGCGCAAATTCAAGCCTTAGATGGCATGAAAAAGAAACGACCTTCTTTCCCAGGCGACTGTTTTTAGATGTGATGCAAAAGGCTTAACTTATATGTTGTTCAGAGAATATATGTCGTTCAGAGAATACGATTTCAGTTAATACTGAGTTTAGAAAATACGAATACGAGTTCAGCCTTTTATATCACAAAAAAAATATTGACTGGAAAAATAGGCCGTTTCTTTCTCGTGCCATCTAAGGCTTGAATTTGAGCAGGTTTATCGATCTTCTTTTCGACATGAAAACGCCGTGGTAAAACCGCAGCAAACATCTCAAAATACAATTTAACCTTTAGGCAATCAAATAAACGAAAGTTTTTGAAAATCGGTTCATTTGTTATGGACATGTAAGCAATCAAACAATAATACATCATTTTGGGATACCCGGTGGATGCACAGTGCAGTCGTTAAACTGATGGAACAATCCCGGCACCTGCACTCCTATTACCTGGTGTATATCATGCTTGTCCATAGAATCTACTTCATACCTCCTATCTCTGACGGAACCTTTCAAATTAACCCCTTTTCTCCGACTCTATGGGAAAATATCACCCCTTGTTCATACAATCACTGACATCCCTGAAATGGTGATTTTGTGATACATTCCAAATTTAACACTAATGCTGAGCACCCTGATCTTAATCAGTAGATAAGATGAGGGAATATGAATAAATGATCATGAACTGAATTGGAACTAATATCATTACAGTACAGTTTCAATACAGCACATTACAATACATAGATCTGGCCTGATACTGAGTGATCTAAATTCGATTTATGCATGTTGAAAGTGCTTAAATCATTCCGGTACACTGTTACAGTTGAGTTATGCTTAAAATTTACCTTTGTGATAGAATGATTAGTGATAAATTTGGTAGCCTATTCCTGGGAATCTCTGATTAATTTTCCAAAATATGACCCCTATTTTGGAATTCTATGTCCTAGATAGGATTTGAATCTATACCCCCTTCTCAGAGAAATAGTGGACAAGCATGAGGTCAACGAAATAACTAAAGTGCGGGTGCCGGGGGAACAATTCAACTAAAGCAAAACTTTTCTATCAGTTCAGCTACTGCAGTATGGATCCATGGTTCCTGCTTAGGCCAACAAGGACAGATTTGGTAAGACAATAGCACGAGTTGGTTTTGATTGACACCGCAATTCAAAGCGATTAGCGATCGCAGACAAAGGAAGTTCTTTCAACCAGAAATTCAAAACAAACAAAGCCACAAAAGTTTCTCTGAAACCCAAGTAGCTAGTGCGCTCGTTGTGCATTCTAGAAATTGTTTTTAAGAGCAAACATGAGCATAGATCGAGAGAAGAAGGATATATCTACACATCTGCCACGGGCATTTTATTTCTTTGATTCAGAAGCTGAGCAGTAAGTGTTTCAATTACACCCAAAAAATAAGAGAATTGAATTGCCTCCCACTCGGCATTTGAATAAAATAAATCAAATGCCCGTGGCAGATGTGTAGATATATCCTTCTTCTCTCGATCTATGCTCATGTTTGCTCTTAAAAACAATTTCTGGAATGCACAACGAGCGCGCTAGCTACCTGGGTTTCAGAGAAACTTTTGCGGCTTTGTTTGTTTTGAATTTATGGTTGGGAGAATTTCCTTTGTCTGCAGTCGCTAATCGCTTTGAATTGCGGTGTCAATCAAAACCAACTCGTGCTATTGTCTTACCAAATCTGTCCTTGTTGCTTAGGCCAAATTCCATTCTCAAACAGACTAAAATTTCAGCATACCTGCAAAGGACCCTGGATAACAATGGCTCTTTAAGGCGTAGGGAGTATTAGAATAGCATTTCAACTTGGGGATACCTTCAGGTACCATCTGAAGGTGACATGCTATTTGCCCAAGAAATAGTCTGGCCTTTTATTTTATAATTTTCATACCCACGTTTCACATAACTTGAAGGCAAACAGCACTTTCAGCCTGTAGATAGTTGTTATACAGATTTATGTTAGTTCTTTTTTAAACATTTAACGTGTCATTTTCTTCCACTTATTTAGCGCTTTAGGAAAATGTAAGTCTTTGTACGAAACTTTCAGAAACTCCCCCATGTGTTTTGGAATGTATTCGTTTAAAAATTGTAAGTAGTGTTTCCCAGTGTCTTTCAGTAAACAGAAATCTTGGAAATTCCCCAACGAGTATTAGCAAACCGAGCACCTATCCTTGTGGTACCCCGAAACATTGTTTTATTAGCAATTAGCATATTTTATGTATATGCTTTTAATTTTGAATGCAGATCATTAGCTTTGTTTTTAAGCTCATTTTGCATTCTTCATAAACATTTTCACAATATTTATGTTGCTTTGTGTGATATTCTAAATCTTGTTGATTTTCCCAGGATGTTTCACGATGTTTGTTTGTGATTTGTTAACATTCTTTCCACAACAGAATTCGTCACTTTTTACTTTTTCGATTATTTCTGATGCAACCTCGTCCCCAGGGCCTTTTGTCATATTTCCCTGTGGACGAGGTTGTTCCTGATGATGTATAAATTATTTCCCCCCCTGCACAGGTCAAGGTAAGTGTCCTACACGATTATGATTTTATGAAATCTTTCTCTCAATATTTCTGACATCTTCTTGTGTTTTGCCGTCCCTACGAAATTTTATTGTAGAAATCTGGCTGGCTGGTTGGTATATTTGTTGGTCGGTAGCGGTAACTTAAGCTTCAGCGAATTGATTTAGATTTTATCATATTTATGAACATTAAAAACTGTGTTAATCTACTGCGGGTGTCCAAAGAGTACTCCCGTTTGAAAAATTGCCAAAATTCGATTATCAAACCTATCATAAACTTCTCTTTTATCAATGATCCGAATATATTTAGAGATGATAAAATGTTTGTTTTCGTAATGTTTGACATAAAGCATTGTGAGCTTTATCATAATCTTGCCTGAGAGCCTGAGAGCCATTTATATATTTCATCATGCACCAAGTCCACAATAGTAGTTTGCGTTTCTTTCTTATATTTATGACCGAACTAGAAGCTTAATGCACACCAGGCAGTCTTAAAAGAGATAAATTTACTATTTTTGTAACTGGTCCAATGACGAGATCAACTATGCCTGGAAAAATAATTTGGTCCCTGTTGATCTACTTACCAAACAAAGAAATTTGAAGATCGGTCTTGTAATAAAATTTTGGTGATCTTTCAAACAGGAGTACCTTTGGGGACACGCAATACTTTCTTTCAGGTTATTTATTTTGGGAGGGGAACGGTACATCCGAGAGGCAAATATCCTCTTCAGAGCAGTGTACGAGATTCTTTAAACAATAGCTTTTCTGTAATTTTGCGAAACGTGGACAATATTTTCTTAAGTGATTTGTACATTGTTGCCAACAAGAGCAGATTTTGTAATGCAATAGCAACAGTTGCGTTTGATTGACACCTCAATTCAAAGCGATTAGCGGCTGCAGACAAAGGAAATTCTCTCAACCAGTAATTCAAAACAAACAAAGCCGCAAAAGTTTCCCCAAAACTGGTAGGGCAAACTCTCGCCTTGTGCAAGCGAAAGATGGTTTTTAAGGGAAGTTATGTGCTTATAGCGAAAGAAGAAGGGTAAATCTAAAGTTCTGTCGCTTAGATTATGTTTATTTGATTTAGGAGCTGTTTTGTAATCGTTTCATTTTAAGCCCCAAAGACGCGAGAATTACAATGCCTTCTGCTCCGCTCCTGAATCAAATAAATATAATCTAAGCGACAGAACTTTAGATTTACCCTTCTTCTTTCGCTATAAGCACATAACTTCCCTTAAAAACCATCTTTCGCTTGCAAAAGGCGAGAGTTTGCCCTACCAGTTTTGGGGAAACTTTTGCGGCTTTGTTTGTTTTGAATTATTGGTTGAGAGAATTTCCTTTGTCTGCAGCCGCTAATCGCTTTGAATTGAGGTGTCAATCAAACGCAACTGTTGCTATTGTATTACAAAATCTGCTCTTGTTATTGTTGCCTGTTACCCAATGCATTTTGTTGTTAAATTGAAATATATTTTCAGAATAGGATGATCTCCGTTTTGAAAAACTTCAAGCCTAAATTTTGCACTAGATTTTGCGTCGCAGAAAAATAAAGCCTCCCCGGTACGCTTGAAAGGTATTGAGCCTCGCTTTACTTAGCCTACGCGTAGACCCATTATCCCAATAGCCTACGCGTAGACCCATTATCCCTTTCCTCCTTTGGGATAATGGGTCTACGCGTAGGCTACGCTTTACTGTGTTTCAATTCATTGAAGGAGGACAGACAGACCCAGGGGGGGGGTACTCTGGTATATTCAGGATAGGGATGCTCATGTTACTTTTTTGGGTCTAAAATTTAGGCAAGGATTATTTTTTTGGGTCAATGATTTGTACAATTATCTTTTTGGGTTCAAGAAATTCTGGCTTACTTTTTTGGGTCTCAAATATGAGAAAAAGTAAAAAAATCGGGGAAAATATAATTTACAAACAAAATTAGAGTCAAGTAATAGTATTATTAAACTAAAAAAAACATAAATATCCAAACACATTATGAGAAATCTAATCAGTTAGGGCATTTTTATGCAGATTTAAGATACTGACTTCATAACTTTTGGGTATGTAAGGTCGGAAAAATTATTTTTTTGGGTCTGTTTTCATGCTAGAAATTACTTTTTTGGGTTGATGCGTTGTACCCCAGCCTGAGCACCCCTATCCTAAATATACCTGAGTACCCCCCCCCCTGGGCTGACAGATCTGTCCTCCTCGTAAATTTGACGTTTTCAAGCATGAGAACTAGCCTTCGTTCGTCCTCAAAAACTGCCTTACGTCAAATCTTGTAAAATATTGTAATAGAGACCTAATAATCGGCTAAGATAGTTGTTTTCTGAACAGTTTTGTTGCAAAATTAGCGATAAAGACAACGAAATCAATGCAAAATATATACGCGGCTTAGTAATTTACACTCTTTGTGTTATTTCGGAAATTGTTTGTCTTTTTCTTCAAGACCGTACGACACCTGGCAGATCGTTCTGTGCATTGTACCATTGTACAGAAAATGAGCGGTGTTTCGCTAATTGCGCCCAGGGGGCGGTTCTCCCTCTTGGGAAACTAAACCCTTTGAAATCCGTCAGTACAGCAACCTCGTCCCCAGGGCCTTCTGTCATTTTCCGTCCCAATATGACAAAAGGCCCTGGGGACAAGGTTGTTAGCACAGGCGAGGGACAAAAATAAACACGGCAACAATCAAAGCGCAATAAACAAAGCATTAAATTCTTTTCGACACGTGCCATTCTTCGTGATCCCGTGAAATGACTCGTGATATATGTTTAGAGAATAACATCGAGTCATTTACATAATAATGGGTGACACGCGCGCGAAATTCAAGCAGCATTCAAAAAGTGTTTAAAATCAGCTGAGTCAAAAGTTTTGGTTATTCCGTTGCAGAGTTGAGCATCAGTTAGAGAATAAAGGGAAGTTTGATCATTGGAAAAGTGAGTTGGATGCAAGCATGGTTTGGATAAAAGAGAAATCGAATGAGCTGGACAGTATTGATGATTTGGAAAGTAGTTTGATCGTGTTGGAAGATGCGGCCACGAAAATGGAGGTATTTGTCCATTTTCTTCAATTTTTGAGCACATAGGGTACTGGTGGGATTTATTAGGCAGCGGGATATATATAGGGATATGACAGAGAGTGTTAGCTTTCAATACCCAGTAAAAACACCCCCATACATTTAAGAAACAAATATATAAATGCAGTGCAGGTGAACCTTTCATCACCATTGCTCAGTCTGCACCATTTTCAACATGATCGCCTTATGCTTCTTTGAAATATGCTCAACGAAGCGAAGTATGTTTGGCATTGACCAAAGTCAATTTGCATCCGTCTTCTCTTTGCCACAGCATATTTTCATTTTGAAATTGTTTTTAAAAAAAGCAGCTCCACGAATCATGAATTAGCTATGATAATATTTGTGCTATTTTAGATATTTGAACACATTGCGATCGAAGTATTTTTAGCTATGTAAGTTTGTTCAAAAAGAATCGTTGACAAATCTTTCAAAATTCAAATCATTTTCGAATTTACCGCTCTAAGACGGCTGCCAATAATTCTTGATTGGTTGCACGTGTGACCTTCTGTTTTCATAATCCCGGCACGCGCGTAACGCGCGACCATTGCCTTATAACAATGGCGTATGACAAACAATGCCAAACAATCCCTTTTAGTTCATTTGTTAATTGTTTAGTCGTTGTTGATGACCTTCGAAATTTATTGTCGGATCACTCGGTCACTTCCAGCATCTATGTAGACTTGCCCCAAGTCTATCTCTTTAGTCTGTCTTACCGTTCCCTTTACGGTAGTTCCTGGATCCGCCATTTCATGGATCCGCCATTCCAACAATTCGTCAAGAGATCTCAGCTCATTTTATACCTTGACATCTGTAAACGAACATAAAATATCCTGAAACAATGCAAATCGAGGCCAGGATTGCCTCTAACGCACCCAGAAATATCATTTTCACAATATTTGATGCCCAAAAATATCAAAAACATCATTTCAGTTTATTTGGACCCAAAAATATCACTTTTGGCAATATTCTGACCCAAAAATATCGAACTTACCTCGCCGTATGTGTATGTGCTGAGTGCCCCCCCCCCCCCTGGGAGATAGACTTGGGGCAAATCCAGCATCTATGCTTCCAGGCATTTTAAGAAAGTTTGGAAGATTATCAAATTTTGTAGGACAAGATAGCTTCTGCGAATGTTGTTAGATTTTGCCCCTCCCCTTGACATACTAGAACGTTAATTTTGTATCACATTTGAGGTTGGTTTCCTCGAGGGTTTCATCTGCGCGATGACCTATCATTGCTTTGTTGCTAGACTTGCCCTTAGTCTATTTCGTCAACCTCGTCGTCAACTGTAATAAGTCTACCGGAAAGTATATTACGAGTTGTTTTTGACGATCCTTCAAATGTGATGAAATTTCTTCATGCATTGGGAACGACCTTTGGCTGTAGAATTTCAAAAGTCGTCGAAAGTTATAAATGTGTGTGCCGGAGTTTTTTACGAGTGAGCCTCATGCACGTTTTTTTTATAAGAAACTGGTTTATAAGAAACTAGTACTACGATGACCAAAAATTAAGAAACTCTAGTACTACGCTCAAGAACAGTTAAGAAACTCTAAAACTTTATTTTTGTATGTCTCTCTAATTCTATGTCTCTCTAACAAAGGTACATTCGTCTTTTCTTGACTTTTAACTGCAAAATTGGTAAATTTTTGCCTTGATGTGCATGGCTTCTTCTTGATGACAATGTCAATGCAAAATGGAAGCCCTTTCTCGAGAAGAAGGCTCAACTTCGAACAATACCGCAATTTTAGGCCAATAATAATAAGAAACTAATTAAAAAACTTTTACTACTAAAACACCGGCTTTTTTTAATGCGAAATTAAGAAACTTTTAGTACCAAGTGCTGATCCAAGTTTCTTATAAAAAAAATGTGTATGGTTAGACGCTGAAGTTTTGCTTGATTGCCGCAGTTTTATGCTTGTACGGAGGAAATTTTAAATGCTGCTACGGAGGAGGTAGCAAAAGAGATGGAAAGAAATGTTTCGAAACCTCCTCCGTAGAACGATATAATTTCCCTCCGCAGAAGCATACAAGCTGAAGCATAACTGCAGTGTCTTATCACCCATGGTGTATTGTTCATTTTATTCTCCGCTGCAGTCGCTGTACATGGAGATAAATAATTATCAAGACAAGATTGACAGCGTTGTCAAAGCAGGAAGTAAAATAATCAAAGATGAAGACGTTGAAAGCGAGGCTGTACCTTCAATCAAATCAGATATCAGATCGTTGGAAAGCACATGGGAACTGCTGAGAGAAAAATGCACCGCTGTGCAATTAAGGTATGCATTGAAACTTAGATATTTTACATTATAGGATAAGGATGAACCTCCTCTTAATTCAGGGTGATTTCTCCTCTTAATCGAGGGTGATTTTTTTATGTACAACCAACTATATTATCGACTTACGAGTAGAGGTCATCAGCAAACTAAATTTTCATAATTTTAGGCATAACTTTTGAGTAACAGTCAATGCTTTGTGCCTCGCAACTGATAGGTTAGAGGACACAGAAGATGTGATCTTCTCAACAGGGTACAGGTTTTTTTTATAAGAATCTTAGCAGTCGTTGTAACTATTCAAGTTATCTAGCCGCTTTCCAAGCATTTTCGTTCATGTTGCTATTCAAGCAACCGTTTTCCCAATTCACCCAGTCCAATCTAATCTTTGTCATCCAAAGGTTACATTTCATTAATATACCGTAAAGGCTCTATTAAGCCCCCCTCTCTAAAAGTCCCCCCCCTGTTATATCAAATTCCAGAGGTTACCAAAAGATTCTCCATTTATTGAGCTAATTAAATTTGCATGTTAATTTTGATGTGTTTTGAGATAAAACTTTGCCGAATTCATGTATCTAAAATTGTATGTTTAAACCGCAAAATGTGGTGCAAAAAGGACTAAAAAGTGTCTAAAATTAAATAAGCCCCCCGAGGCCTAATAGAGCTTTTACGGTAAGTCACACAGAATATACCGGGTGAGTCAGAAAAAAGAATCCCCGTTTGAAAGGTCACGGCTCCCTGGATATCAAAACAATCATATCGGCAAATATGTAGTATTATGGTAGAAATGCTCAAATCTACTATCAAATTTACCTGACTGAAATCAGCCACTCCATTCTGAAATTATGAGAGATTTTCTCCAGAAAGCCTCTTCAAAAACCTTCAAAACGTGCCCAAAATCATGAACAGATTTCCCTAACATTTCTGCCTTACAATGCCTTACAGCAATGACTTGTGAACGCTGTAGCACGTGCTATACTCTTGGGAGGATGAACAAGTCCTCCCCTGGTATCGATGACCTATTCAGGGGGATTCCATTCTCCCAAGAGGACAAAATACATGAATTTATGTGAGTGTCATCAATTTTAGGAAGGAAAATGTGCTCATTGTTTTCATTCGTTTCTGCAGGTTTTTTGAAGGGGCTTTCTGCAGAAAATCAGCCATATCCACGGGAAGGAATGGCCGATTAAGGCCGGGTAAATTTCTGAACCTAATTGAACATATTGGCAATAAAACAAGACATTTTTCAATATTATTGATTTGATCAGTGGATCATGGAGCAGTGGCCTTCCAAGCGGGGATCATTTTTTCTGACTAACCCCGGTAGATCTATCAGGTTACATACAAAATGAAAGATAGGCTCAAAAATCTTTGTAACAATATAACTTTATTTAAAAAGTCATCATTTCTTTCCCACGAAATTGATCCAGCATCCAAGAGAAAGTCGCAATTCGTCAAATGCAGGAGAAAGAACACATGGCAGAATGGAAGGAAACACATACCAAAATCGATGACTGGCTTACGAATGCTGAAGACGAGGCTAATTTGTTTGATAAAGCTGATGAGAATATTGTAGGTGTTGAGGATCAAGTGACTGAACACGAGGTTCGTTAAATGATTTTTAATGTTTATTTTGCAACACGTTTTTAACGAGAGGCAAATCACTGTAAAACTATAGCCTGCGTGCAGACTTTGGTTACTGTGGAGGAGAGGAAGAAAGGAGATTCTCCTCCACAGTAACCAAAGTCTGCACGCAGGCTATAAAACTAGCGTTCGAGGTTTTTGGGATTTTGAAAATCTCTCATCTCAAAGATTTTTGCTATTTTACAATTTACGATTTTGTGACAGTTTAAGATTTTTGAGATTTCAAAAAATTTTAAAAATTTTCGAAATTTTCAAAGATTCCTGGAGATTTTGCAAGATTTTTGAGGATTCGAGATATTTTCGAGATTTTCAAAGAGTTGTCCAAAGATTTGTTGAGAATTTGTATCATTTGTTGTGGGATATCTCAGGGATTGTGGGAGATTTTTGAAGATTTTTTGTGGTTTGTAAGATTCTTTGAAGATTTTCAGAGTTTCGAGGTTTTTGGGATTCTAAACATTTTTAAAGATTGTTTATGATAGTCTACGAGATTTCTGGAGTAATGTTCCGCTGGAGTAATTTGCCGTCTTACTACTAGAATTAGAACGCGCATCAATACTGAGGATTTAGTCACAGAAGTATGTTAATTTGTAGTGGGGATGGCTCAGTGGTAGCACGCTTGACTACCAATCTGCTAAAACGTGTGAGGAGGTGAGGAGAGTCGCTAACTCTCTGTAATTCCAGGCTAAAGGAATCATAGGAAGGAATCGAGTCTCTGCCCTGCCAAACCTGCGACGCACAATGAGGAGAGTCGCCAACGCTCTGTAATTCCAGGCTAAAAGAATCACGAGGTGTGGTCACATCGAGACGAAGGTCCAGGACACTGCTTCGATAAGCTCAGCTTCTCAGCGTCCTAAAACTACCTTCGCATGCTAGGTAGAAATGTATACAAAAAGATATGTTAATTTCTTCCTTATTCTCAGGTGTATAATTTATATGGTTCTGCTACAGATTCATTTCTTGAGGTATTCGATATTCATATTTTTTCTTTTTAATCTAAGGAACTTGTCTTCCGTTTGGCGACCGAAGAAAAGACAATCAATGATTTGCTCGAAGTTGGAGAAAACCTGGCTGGAGAGAAGTTGAGAATGAATGATAACAAATTACAAGTGAAGAATGATTTGAAACTACTGAAAAAGAGGAAAACAAAATTAAACGCGAGATTGATTGGGCAGCAAGAAAGGTATTTAATCTTTATTGCATTTGTTTTGTCTCTTGTCAACATTGAAAGATGCCTTATATATTGATGAAGCTGTCTGGGAAATTGTACCGAAGACCAGTCAAATATTACCAACAGGCTCAAAAAATTTTCATATCTATGTTTGGTGTCCTTGTTATTTTTCGCTGCTAGAAGTCGATTAGAAGTTTAAGTAATGATTTCTTGCCATGAGCATAGGGCTCAAATCTTTCAAATCTTTAAAAGGGTGGGTGTAAAATTCTATGACATGTTTCTTTCAATTGAATGGCTTGAAAGGAACTTATGGTACTTCGCTGTAAAATGTTTTGATATCTTGATTTTTTTCAAAATGGCGGCAATTTGATTATTTATGAAAAAAATCATGCAAAATTTTGAAAAAATTAAATCATCGTAAATCCTAAACCAATAGAGGAAACATGATGTAACCTTCAAGAAACCCATAGTTTATGAAGGTCTACAATATACTCTCTGGTTTAGGATTTAGAAATTTGATGACGTCATAGCCTCAAATTTAATAAATGCCGCCATTTTGAAACTAATCAAGATATCAATAAATTTCCACGGCAGATTTACGGCAAAAACCCTAAGTTCCTTTCAAGGTATTTTTTTTTTCAAAGAAAACTGTAATAGAATTTTACACCCACCTTTTTAAAGATTTTAGCTCTATGTTCTTACCATGTATAGATGCGAGAGGCTACACAATTTTATCGCTTTTTGTTTGTGAAACTAGCTCCCCTGTGAAACGCGAAGACTGTATTATCTTATCAGCCAGTTTCGTTGCTTTCCCTGTAATGAAAGCAATTGTGGACTATACCTAATACAGACCATGTTGTACAAGTAAACGATAAGCCCTTTGTCTATAAAAAGATAACATGCGTGGTTCCACAGGGCTCTTGCTTTGTCCCGCTTCTTTTTATCATAGGAATGATTTCATTTGGTTATAAGAATTGATATTCCTTTTTCAGCTTAACAAGTTTCCTTGATCATTTGGCTAAAATCGAATCCGAGGCATTTGAAATATGGTTGAACCACTGCAAAACCGTTCAAGAGGAGATTTTGAGTCTTGGGAATTCTAATGGCGAAGAAAGTGTTGATACGGTTGATGGTGCAAAACATTTTATCTCTGCAGAAACGGTATATACTCTTTATTTCTTCTCCTTAGCGATTTGTATACCGGGTGCGCCAAAATAAACTATGCATGTTTGGCAGGCCACAGTAAATCGTACAATCGACCGATTTTGAAGATTTATGACTTAATCGTCAGCAGAAAGCCTGAATTAGATTCGGATTTTTGCAGATTTTTTCATTTTCAGTGTTTGGAGCTAGAAGCGAGTTTCTTAAAATGTTCGTTTTCTAAAACACTGAAAAGGATCAAAAATTGTCGATCACATTTTGAAAGACTAAACATGAATGAACACAGAGCAAACGTGTCCAGGGTGATTTGGGGATTTAGTACGAACTCTCGTACAGCAGATTGCAACCAATCGATTTCTAAATCCCAAATCACCACGAATAAGTTCTCTCTTTGTCCATTCATGTCGATTCTTTCGAAAACTTGATCGATATTTTTTATCGTTTTCAGTGTTTTCTAAAGCTAAAATTTTAAGAAACTCGCTTCTAGCTCTAAAAACTGACAAAGAAAAAATTTGCAAAAAATCCCAATATCTAATTCAGGTTTTCTGCTAAAAATTAAGTCATAAATCTTCAAAATCGGTCCAGTGTACGATTTATTGTGGCCTGCCAAACGTGCATAGTTTATTTTGGCGCATCCGGTATTGAAAAGTTGCTCAGCTTTGACCTGACCTCTTTAAAATTTCTTACTTTTGTGGGAGAGACTACTACTGTTTGATATCAGGTGTCATACGAAAACTGAGGGTATTCGTTTAAACCAACCAACTAAAAAATTGGATATATAGAGATCCATGCATAGAACTACAATCAAAATTAAGCTAAACAGAAAGAAAACAGTTGCAAATACAGCTGTTACATTTAAGCAACAGGGAGTGTTAATGTATAGGAGGATGCAGCAAGAGCTTGTTTAAAAGCGTTCTGTAGATTGCTTTAATCATCACGATTTCCAAATGCAAGTTTGCCTGTTTTAATACAAAATTTAATAAACCGAGAAACAAGCTTCACTGTGACCTGGAAAAAGTTCAGACGCTTATGTCATCTTTTCAACCTAAGGAAAACGGGTACTCCTTCCTATCTGTTCGCAGAATTACCAACTGAAAGACCACTTCAGTATGGTCTAAGAGGCAAACGTGATTATGACATACCTTTCAGTAAGACAAAGCGCTCTTCAAATACATACTTCACAAATGTTCTCCATGAATGGAATATGCTTGATGAAAATATTAGAAATTCTGCAACAATTGCCGAGTTCAAACGAAAATTGCTTACTTTGATAAGACCGGTAAAAAATTCCTTGTTTGGAGTATTCGATATCTTTGGCGTAAAGCAACTGACAATGCTGAGACTTGAATTTAGTTTGTTAAATGAGCATAAATTCCGCCATAATTTCCAGTGCCCGAGTCCCATGTGTGCTTGTAATACTGGAATTGAGGATAATGTGCACTTTTTCCTGCATTGCCCTTTGTTTGTTCCTATGCGTAATGATCTCCTTGGACAGCTTTCACACCTTCCAGATTTTGATGTAAACAACATGGATCCAAAAGCCCTGCTTAGTTTGCTTCTTTACGGTAGCCCAATTTTTGATGAAACTGACAATCGAATGATTTTAGAGGCATCCATAGCATATATCAAAGCTACTAACAGGATTAACTGAGGTGTTCCCGGGGATTCTGTGGGCTTGGGGTGTCTTTTGGCCATGGAACTGCCGCTTTGCTGCCGGGTTCTGCGGGCTGGGCGTCATTCGGGGGCGCTTGGTGGGTGGGGCTTGGGCCCTGTGGTGGTTGCGGTCATTGCGGGGCTCGGGCTCCGCTTGCTCGGCTCATTCGGGTGATGGCTGGTTTGTTGTTTTTGGCGGTGGAGTGGCGGTTTTGTGGCCGGGGGCGTTTCTGGTCTGTGGGGTCTTTGGGAATTCTTCGGAAACATGATGAAAACCTGACGATTGGCGACACCTTATTCTTATTTATGTTTAGTCTTGTTTTGAGTAAGCCCTTTGTGAACCATGGCACCAGTCATTGGTGACTGTTAAAGGAATTGTCAAGTGCCGTTCATAGCTAGAACCAGATGACGTCATGTCTATTTCTGCTATGGACGGCACAGAATATTGTATTTGTATATTGTTGAGTTTTAACTTTGATATAAAAAAAAAAAAAAAAAAAAAAAAAAAAAAAAAAAAAAACCTGGAAAAACCATTGAACTTGCAGTCTCTTATGATTTGTTGACCAACTTCGTAAGCCCAAACTTCCAATTGATTGCAATAGTGTTTTGCACAAGAATGTAAACATTATCAAATTTATTTTCCAAGAGAGTGCAAATGTTTTTTATTTGCTTCTAATCAGATTTTGTAATTTCATCTTATCAAGTTTATTTCCCAAGAAAATG
This sequence comes from Aurelia coerulea, assembly GCA_039566865.1. Taxonomy (NCBI): domain Eukaryota; kingdom Metazoa; phylum Cnidaria; class Scyphozoa; order Semaeostomeae; family Ulmaridae; genus Aurelia; species Aurelia coerulea. The sequence goes on along the minus strand of CM076953.1, from coordinate 21,123,638 downwards.
GTCGTTTTTAATTTGCTTTTAATCAAATTTTTAAAACTGCAATAATTTGTGTTATTAATGACATACAAGAAGGGAAAATTGTCTTGTTACTAAATCATGAACTTCGTCAAATTTGTAGTCGATCCTTTTTACTTAATTTCCTAATCGCACCTCAGAAATCCAATTTAAAAACATCTGCACCTATCTCAAAATCCTTATTTCCCCAGGCTGGAGTGAAAGCATGCAGACAACAACCTTGCTGCTCCAAGTTGTTTCCTGTTTGAGCTTCGAAGAAGGTGTCTTTAGTTCCAAGAAACCCCTAGTGTTTTGTGTTTCCTAAGGCGTGTGACTACTACTGTCAATCGCAAACATACTGTGAAGTCGTGCAAAGTTGCTGCCTGGATGACAGTTTCTCTAGTGCTTTGGCTATAGGCCCATCTGAAGTTTGCCTGGTTGTGCGTGAAAAGAACTGCAGTGAATTCCTCCTAATCTTTGTTCCACATCGATTGTTAATGCTGTTTCTTGTTCTTAGGCCCTGTTGACAGATATAGAGGCACTTCAAACTGACGTAGATGATGTCGTTGGAGAAGCCCAGGCTCTTGTAGCAGCAGATCAGCTTGGAAAACTGAAACGACAAGGTGTGAAAACAGCATCGAAATCCCTGCACGAGTTATACGAAAAGAAGAAACTGGATGCTACATTGAAGCTCGAACAGTAAGTTTGCTTTATTATATGGCTTTCTAAAATACGGCTCCTCGGACCGGCAACGGAGCAATTCGATTGGTTCTTGATCGGTCCGCAAAAGCCGTGTTTTCGAAATCGCATTGGACGGGACGTTGCCTTAAAATCAACAACAAGGGAGGAGCTTCTTGTGTAGGCTTAGGCCGCAAGAATTGTCAACCAGAGTTTAGCTTATTCCTCGAAGATTTCTTTGCTATAAACTTTGAAGACGAACTTGCAATTATACGCGAAGAAAATGCCAATGCAGTTAAAGGGGCATTCCTCAAAAATTAAATGCATGCAGGGATTCATATTGTCATCCCGATCGAGATATGCTAGAATTGGACCGCAAGTAGCTTCAGCCACTTTTATATGCTTACAGTCCTTTTGAGTTGAGAGAGAACCTCAAGGAATCCCCTTAAAAGAGCTCCAGATAGCATGCGCAATGACGATTTACTTTAATAACTTAATATTCGCGAAGAAACAATAGCAACGGTGCCCTTGACAGCGTGAGCCCCGACGTTGATTCGCTCACAACAAAGCTGAAACACGATGTATCAAACAATAGGGGCAGCACTTGATATCCCCAGCAAGATACTAGCTTTTCTACAAGACATCAAGGATATGGTTCCGTCATTAACCTTACAATGAAAGTCCTAAGTTCGAAAACCTTTAAAATGCCTGAAGAATTACTGCAAAATTGCAAGTTGTCCATAGCTTGCAAGGTCCTGCCTGCTTTATATTAATATTTCCCGGTATTGCCTGTTGAAACAATTAACATTGCTTCTACACCCGTTGGCCATCGTCAAAGAATCTGACCGCATCAGCTGATATCATCATCATCGTCATCATCATCATCATCATCGTCGTCGTCATCATCATCATCATCATCATCATCATCATCATCATCATCATCATCATCATCATCATCATCATCATCATCGTCATCGTCATCGTCATCGTCATCGTCATCGTCATCGTCATCGTGATTGAAGACAGACTTTGGCAAACAGTAAAAACCCGCACGTAAGAACCTTCATCCATTAAGAACCTACAGCCTGAAATAATATATTTTGTACCCAATAAATAAGAACAATTTCAGGCTGATATCTTAACTAGGTTCTTAATAAAGCGTTTCATTCATTCATTGGGAAATAAATGCAATCTGTTTGTCAACCAACCTCTTTCGTGAACTCCAAAACATTACTTACAGAACTGTGATAAGCAAGGCCTGCAGGGGTAAACTGGGTAAGCTTAGGTTGAAATGGATAGGTCTTAGAGTGTAAATAAGTTTGGCTAAGATTTAGATTCGCATATTTCCCTATATTAAGAACCTACACCCTGATTACTGAATGTGTCTCATTGCACAAGAACCTAAACAGGCTGAGTTCAAAATCTTAGGTTCTTATGTTCGGGTTTTTACTGTATTCAAAAGTTTTTTATCAACCCCCTTAATAAAAACGCTATTTTTCTACCACTAGGGTACAAGAAGAGCTTCAAAACATGCAACAACAACAGGCAGAGCAAGTGTCTAAATGGATCAATAAATGCGAGACACTCGACATGTGGATTGATAGTGAAACAAAAGAGTTAGAAACCCTTCTTACATTTCCAGAAGAGGAGGCAACACTTGATAAAGTTATTGACGAGGAACAAGCGATCAAGGTGAGATTAAACTTGAAGCCATTGTACTTTCTAAAATTTTTGAGAAATGGCAAATGATTTTCAAGAGGAACGTAGTTCATGAATGTCTACAACACTTTAACATCTGTTGTTTATTATTAATTTCTTTCTACTTTTCGGTGTTTTTGTTGCGTTTATGGGTTTACCATTTAAGGCTATTTTTAAAGCTAGTATACAAACAAAATAGATCTGGTAACAATCGGTGCTCTTCGCAGATGCTTCAAAGCCAGGCAGCCCTAAAAGGAGCAAAATTTGTTAATTCTTAACACAATCACGTTATAAGCTGCACCTGGGTAAATAATTTGGTCTTTGAACTACTTGCCAAAAAAAGAAATTTGAAGATAGACCGCTGTTATCAGAGTTTTGTGATTTTTCAACGCAGGGGGGTACTCATTCACTTTCAATACGGGGAGTCTATGCCAACATTTGGGGTCCGAAATTTTTACGTTAATCAATATTTGGGGTCTGTGAATTACAACATGGACAAAAATTCAATATTTTGGGTCCACAAATCTGTAGGAAGGAAGAATCGTGCAATTTGGTCCTGAAGTTGCGAATCATGAAATAAATGTCTTGGTATTATTCAAAAACCGAGAAAGACGAAGAACCTCAAATTGAAATCATTCAAAAACATTTTAGGGCCCCAGAAATAGATAACAATATTTGGGGTCTCCAAAAGACTCAATATTTGGGTCCCCAAAACATTAGACTTAATATTTAGGGGTCAACAAAGAAATAGTGGCATGGACCCCCTGTATTGAAAGTTAGAGAGTACCCCCCTGGGTTTTTCAAACAGGAGTTCTTTTTTGGAACACCCTATATTTTGTCAACTTTCTTCAAAATATTGATCCTGATGCACTTCTCTGTTCGTCTGCAGGAAATCAAATCGAATGTTGATTCAAGGACAAGTATACTCGAAGCACTTACGGAGGAGGGCGGAATTTTGAAAGAGAACAGGAACATTGAAATTGACCACCCAGAGGAATATTTACATATTATTGAGCTCATGGTTGGCAGTCAATACAAATGGGAAGTTTTGAACAAAAACATCGACGAAAAAATCTCGAGGTTTGTAAAATCGTAATTTCGTAGATTTGATACTACTTTTACTTATCCAGTGTCAAAACTGAAAGGATATCCCTGACAGCATCCGAGAGAAAGAATCAATCACTCGTTGTAAAATAGGGTTTAGAGAGTATCTTTTGAATCTTTATTAACGTACAGGACCCAAACACAACCCCTTGGTAGAGCAGCGATTTATCGTATTTTGTTCACCTGAAGCTTCAAGCTGAAAGGTGTTTCGTGTATACATGTTGATAAAATGAATGAAAAAATAAAAAATACTGGAAGGTGTTGCGTAACTGATCTGGACTAACGAGATAGTCCTAGTTATCGCAACAACAACAGCAATAGCGATAACTACAACAATAACTACAACAACAGCAATAGCGATAACTACGAACTTGTAATCAGTCTATAACTGATCACCTGAGTCCCTTGTATCCCTGTGGTAATCCTTGCTGAACAGGGATTCAAAATGAAACAGTGGATAAGATGACCGTGCTTAGGTTCATTCTTAGCTGTCACCTCGCAGAAATAAAATGCTGCGAAAATCCCATTTGGCACACAGTGACGAGAATTTAGCATACGCAAGTGGTTTATAGTTCACACTGTTAATTGAAGCTTGGATCTCATTGGATTTTTTTTAATCTTGTGAGCTGATTGCCACCACAACTTCTCATGTGTGCGGCGGGCCTAAATAGGGTCAAGATTTTCAGAGTAATATTATGAGTTTCTGTTGACCCAAGCGACATCATCCAGTCAAAGCACAGGGAAACAAGGGACTAAAGCAATCAGGCAAGGGTCTAGCAGATAGGAGAGAATTATTTTTCTAAAAATTTGTGCTGCTGGAAGGCTGTTCGATAAATCTTTTCATCAGATACTGGTCACGTCAATAAGTCATTAATCCATCCTTTTTTGCGGCAAATAAAGTTTTTCTGGTTGGGATAATGGTTGACAAAGTAAAAAGACCAGCTGCATTGCTGCCGAAGATTCTGATAGTTAAGAATGTAGGTACCAGGACTCTCATACGCACATTTGTGTTTTAATGCCATTTAGCAATAGGCGAGTGTTGTTCCTTAGTCTTGTACCTGAAACATTTGCAATTTATCGCTTGTATTTACAATTCGGAGGAACCTCACTTCTCTTCAGGGAATCAGTAGAGTCTGCACGCAGGCTAGTTGTTCCTTGCTGAGCAGAACAGCCGCATTTGCTTACTAAGACCCCGTTTACACGAGAGGAAACTGGATCGATCCAGAACGGGATCGATCCAGTTCGGGATCGATCCCAAAATTGTGCAGGTGTTTACACGGGATCGATCCCAAATTTTGTTGCGTTTACACGGGATCGATCCAGGCAGCTTGTCACTAATTCCCAGACTCCTTATAAAGACTTGGGCATGCGTAAAGACTTAGCGCCATTTGTTGTCAGGGTAACCAAATGGTGTCATTATGAAAGCGCCTCGATTTCTATTTTCGTCTTGCCTCGTTTTGCATCCGTGCCAGTTTGGGATCGATCCAGCCGTTTACATGAGGCTCTGACGGGATCGATCCCAAACTGGATCGCTCTGGCAATCGATCCCAAACTATCACGGATAGCGGATCGATCCCAAGCGATCCCGTGTAAACGCAAGGCCGATCCGTACCAGTTTGGGATCGATCCCGTTCTGGATCGATCCAGTTTTCTCTCGTGTAAACGGGGTCTAAATAACTGATTTCGAAAATTGCAATATGGTAATACTTGAATTGCAGATCAAATTTATTGTCGAATGAAATAGACCTTTTTACTTGCTAGAAAAGAGGTTTGGATCGAGCGTCCAAATCTGGTAAAATTTGGGAAGGAAAACGAAAGCATATGACCCCCGTTCTTAGTGGATACACTGCTATCTATGGCAACAAGTTGCTGCAGATCTCAAAACTTTTCACAAAGTTTGTTATCAACTGCTTTGCGCAAAGTGAGTTGGCAATGCTTTTGTTTACACACAGTCAAGTGTCATCGGTCTTTTTGCTTTGTTTCTCGTTATTATTCATTTTTAGCTGACTTTCCTTTCTTTTCATTTGAATAACAACGGTTGAAAACAGCAGACTTCGATAATTCCAATCTCGCAAAATGAAGCCTAGGCTTGCTCCAAGTCTCGTTCGTTATCGTATTCGGGCCCACTCGGCTGGTCAGCAAGTTCCGCTCGCTTCACTCGCTGCACTTTCGCCGCTCACTGCCAACCGAGTAGGCCTGAATACGATAACGAACGAGACTTGGAGCAAGTCTAAATGAAGCCCTTGTATGCTCGCACTTTGTCTTGAAATGTTACACAACAAAATCAGCTAAGGACGAATGAAAATAATGAGTAACAAGGCCAAGAGGCAAAGTAAACATGCCAGTGTATACTATAAACTGAACCATTTGTAAGTCAATTTAAGCAAATTTGTCGTTGATTAACTCGCTGAAGAGTGTTCTGAGATTCGAAGGAACTGCATCCCACTGCTAGCAGTATGTCTATCGAGAACGGGGGTCGTGCGTTTGTTAGTTCGTTATCCCTCTCGAAGTTTACCAGATTTGGACGTTCGATCCAAGCCTCTTTTCTAGCTAGCAAAAAGGTCTATTGGCTAACAGATAGCCGATCAATTCCGACCATCCCTAATCGTAACGACATCTTTCGCCAAATATCGATAATTGAATACTCTCCTATTGTTATCTGAGCAGGTTTTGGCATGGATTTCTCCATGGTACTGTCAAGGTATTATGAAGATAGCATCGAAAATCAACAACATCTCGCACCTAGTACCAAGTTGCACTTAGTAATTGAAGCAGTGTATTGAGTTGTAGCAGTGTTCGGAAAGTGCTGTTTGCCCGGCTAAGAGCTCTTTAGACTTTAATACAAAAACCTCCAATTCTAAAACCACCTAAAAAGCTCTATTTATGTACGGTCCGTTGAAGGATGTTTTTTGCCATACATTCAATTTATTCCAAGTCTGCTACAAATTAGATTTCACGTGGGATTCGCGATAGCGCAGAATTAATCATGCAAAACACTTCAGTTGATTTTATTCGCGAACATTTTCACGCGACATCTAATCTGAGACTGAGTTTGGATGGTTGATTTCAGTCTGAAGAGCTCTGGTCATGTAATACTCGTTTGTTTGTTTGTTTATTCTAGTTACATTTAGGCATTTAGTTGTTGGTGTTGACTAAACGGTTTAGTGTGATTGAGAGCACTGATTTACTTTGTCTCTTCTCTCCAGGGTCATCAACATTTTATCTCAGATGCAAGGACAACTTCTATCAGCTTGCAAAACACAGATTGAAGATCTTGAAAATGCCGTAGATGGCTTAGGCCCGATTCCAGATGGATATGACACGCTTGCTAAGGATGCAGAAGTACTTTCGGTATGAGAACCATTTTTTAATTGCCTCTTTTTCGTCTAGGCGTTTCTGTTTTGTGACCATAGGGAGCACTGGATGAGAAAAGTATCTTTCAAGGAACATGACCTTTACAGTAAGGCCCTGCATTTAGGAAACCACCTGAAAGAAACTTTTAGGCTACTGAGAAATGATTAGCCCCCTTACTTAAAAGAAACTCTTGAGGCTTATGCCCAAAATGAAGTTACTTGTATTTTCAATTAACACCAAGTCCTGATCTGACGGTCTGGAGTGTATTCCACTGCATGCAGGGCTTATAAGAAATTGCTACAAAGATGTCTTTGATTCAACAAATTTTACCTAAATTTTGATTTATGTTCATGACAATCGTTGATAACATATACATATAGCTAATCTATCTATAAATATCCCTTTTCTGTTGTAATCTATTTTTCCAGGACTTTTCCACAAAAGACATTAGAAACTTAAGAAACTTTCAGTGTAAGAAAATGAAATGTATCACACTGCTTCGTTTTTATACAAAAACGGAGAGAAAAACCTCCGTTTTTATGAAAGTCTTCACACTCATCCGCACAAAAACGGCACAAAAACGGAGGTTTTCGAAAACGCTATCAAAAGTGGATATCCACAAAAACGGAGGTTTTTGAAAACGTTGCAACATTCAACAACGAGCTTCACAGATCCGGAGCAATGTGAACGCTCAAAAACGGATATTGTTGCCTCTGTATTTATAAGCAGGTGGATTAATGTGAACGGACTAAAACCGATGTTTCATAACGAAAATGCTGCTGATAACGAAATAAACCGCACACACAAACGTGCACTAAGGATCCTCTTCAAGGACTATGACTCTTCCTGTGATGAATTACTGGAGAAAAGTGAAAGCGTGAAAATACATGTTTAAAATCTCCAGAAACTGATGATCGAAATTTACAAAACAATGAACAACTTGAACCCCTCATATATTTGGGAATTTCATGAAGAAAAGGTTGTGAAATGCGACCTACGAACAAAAAATTTATGTCGATTGCCAAAAACACGAACAACAAAATTTGGAATAGAGTCATTATCCTTTAGAGGAAGCCTCCTTTGGAACACCCTTAGTGACCAGATAAAAGCACTTCCAAAAGTTGAGCTTTCAAAAGAGCTATCAAGCACTGGCTTGGCGATGAGTGTATTTGCCGGATTTGTAAATAACCAGAATTGTAAATTTGTATATTTCTATTAAAGTTGTTTTTGTAAATAGTTGGTATAAATTAGTAATTAGTAATTAAATTAGTAATTATATTACTATTGTAAATAGACCAACTTTAAAGAAGATTATTATCATTATCATTCAGTTGAGAGCATTGCTTGAAAAGAGAGGGCGATAACGTTTTACTTATTTCATTTTATAGTTCAGCAAATATTTGACGTGACATCCATGCTTTTATAGATCATATCTGGTACCTCATGGTGACAATATTTTTTACTTTACTTTCTGCCTTTTCATAGGAAATTTTCATGATGATTGGACAAACAAGAGCCAATGTTGAAAGATTCAATAAATATGCCAATGAGATTCAAAGTTCAGAAGAGTTACCGAACGCAGAAAAATTCGAAATTCGAGATGCCAATGAAACACTACATAATCGTATGCTTGCTTTGTCAACCAGCGCTGATGAAAGGCAAAATTTGTAAGTTTGTTTCCTGTGCCTTCAATTTTGTCTTTGTTCAATTTGTCTTCGACTTCACCATAGAATCGGCTGTTAGCATCGATCGCAAGGCATTTCATTCCCTATTTAATATGCATATTGTTTTTGGTCACTGGTATATTGAGCCAATCAATGATTTGATGAGATGTTATATGTTGTGTGACAAAGTGTATTAGGTTGTTCCATGCTCCATGCAGATGTTTCTGAACCATGATTATGAATACGCTTACACTGCAGTTGTTTCATTCGCATGATTTGCAAACATCAAACTTCTCCCTTTGCTGCGGAATAAACCAGGATTCTAATTGCAGGGATGACTCGTTGGCAGCACGCTTGACTACCAATCTGAGGGTTAGTGATTCGATTCCCCGCCCTGCTATGTATACAGGGTGTCCCAAAAAATTGTGCCCCATTTGTCTGAAGATTGCGACAAAACGGCTAAAGATTCTCGCCAAACTTTTGCATGATGGTCCTCTTCAGATGTTCAATTAAAGTTTGCTACCATCCCCATGAAAATCTGTTGAAAAATGATGGAGCTGATCTTCAGGAGACCAAATTTGCCCGATCACACAAACCAGCGTAGTGATGAGGAGAGTCACCAACTATCTGTAATTCCAGGCTAAAGGAATCTGTCGTTACATCAAGAGGAGGTATACGCTTAGCTTGAAACTACCTTTGGATGCTAAAAAGAAATATAGAAGACAAGAAATATGCTAGGATATAAGTTGGCTGCTAAACTCTCACAAAGCACCTCAGTTAGAAAGCATGTGAGAGCAAATAATGGTCCTTTCATGAATAAAACCCTCCGCAAAGCCATAATGCGCAGGTCTCATTTGCGAAAGAAATACAATAAAAACAAAAATGATGCCAATTTAAAGTCATATAAGAAGCAAAGAAATGAATGTGTCAAGCTCCTGCGGAAAGCAAAAATGAACTATTATAAAAATTTGGACACCACCATAGTTAATGATAATCGCAAATTCTGGCGGACAGTAAAACCTCTATTTTCTGACAAGGTGCAGGTTCCCACAAGTTTAACACTGCTTGAAAATAACAACTTAATATCAAATGATAAGGAAGTTGCTGAGGTGTTTAATAACTACTTTGCGAATATTACTGATGCATTGGGTATTAAGGAAATCACAGAGAATATTTCCTCTGTGTCTGGACTAGTTGATCCAATACATATTGCTATTAAAAAATTTGCATCCAAGCATTATAAGAATTCAGTCCAATATGAAATATACTGAAAGATTTAGTTTCAGTGAGGTATCCATTCAACAGGTTGCTTTACAACTGGCACGGTTAGATCCAAAGAAATCTTCGCCTGTAGGTGCAATCCCGGCTAAAATTTTAAAAGAGTACCCAGATATATTTGCGCAACATCTATGTAACCTCTTCAATCAAAGTGTTGCTCATAGCACCTTTCCATTGGAGCTAAAAGCCGGGGAGATAACATCACTCTTTAAAAAGGATGACGCTTCTCTGAAGAAAAATTTCAGGCCGATCACTGTTCTCCCTGCAGTATCTAAGGTATTTGAGCGACTGATGCACTCCCAATTAATGGAATTTGCAGGCTCATTTCTCTCCATAGGCTTAGACAGTTCTGCACTTGAATTTATTTATAGTTATCTTTCAGCGAGGAAACAGCGTGTAAAGGTAAATGGCTCTTTCAGCAATTGGCGCGAAACAAATCTCGGTGTTCCACAAGGTTCCGTTTTGGGACCACTTTTATCTAACATATATATAAATGACATGCTCTAGCTGATGGATGATGCCGAAATTTGTAATTACGCTGATGATACCACTATTTACGTTGTGAGTGATAAGATAGATGATGTTGTGCGAAGATTGGAAGATGGCGTTGCTGCCATCTTAAACTGGTTTCCTAATAACTATATGAAACTTAACGAAGAAAAATGCCATGTAATGATTTTTGGTGGAATACATGACGATATACATGTGAAAATTGGTACTTCTATGATCAAAGAGACCAAGGAGCAAATGCTCTTAGGAATCAACATAGACAATAAACTAACGTTTAAGTCCCACGTTGAAACGCTCTGTAAGAAGGCTGCCCAAAAACTACATGCTCTGGCTAGAATTGCGAATTACATGGAGACTGAACAACTTGCGTCACTGATGAATGCGTTCATCATGTCACATTTTAGTTATTGCCCATTGGTATGGATGTTTCATGATAGAAACCTAAATAAAAAAATCAATAAGATACAAGAAAGGGCTTTACGCATTGTATATAAAGATAATCACTCAGATTTTGAAACTCTACTCGTGAATCAAAACTCGGCATCTGTCCATCAGAGAAATCTGCGGTTACTTCTAACTGAAAGATATAAAACAAAATCAGGAAACGCCCCTAGCTTTATGAATGAGATTTTCATAGAAAAAGTGCCTTCGTATGAGCTGAGGGATGGCGGAAACATATGTTTACCAAAAGTTAAAACAATGAGGTTTGGAACAGAAACTGTGCGGTTCCTCGGGCAGAAGCTCTGGAGGACACTACCTGCCGACATAAAGGAATCTGAATCTCTTTCAATGTTTAAAAGAAGAATTAAAACGTACACGGTTAGCTGTGACTGCAGACTATGCAAGCGTTATGTAGAAAACTTAGGGTATATTTAATTTCTTTTTGTATTTTTTGTTTTTAATTGTAGTTGGCCTAAATTAGCACCTTTGTGCTATTGTATATTGTAAATAGCCAACGTTAAATAAATTGAATAAAAAAAAAAAAATAATTGTTTTGTATGTATTTTTATGTATTTAAGAATTGATGCATTTAAAATGTTGAGGGTGAAAATGAATGCTGAAGTTGCGGTTTTTAGCGCCAAGCGCTTGGATCACAGAAGTAGCTAAGCGCTAATCGGTTTTTAGCGCCAAGCGCTTGGATCACAGAAGTAGCTAAGCGCTAATCGGGTCTGAGACCGCTTGTCATGACGCTCAAGTGATGGAGCTCTACCGGGTAACGAATCCTATCCATCTGACTGTTTTGGTTGCAAAGTCAGAGGATTACACCACTGCGCCAGAACACCTTCATGTCTTGATGTATTTTTGATTTGGGTTATTTTAATTTCAGACTCCACGAGAAGATCATTGATGTTCTTACAGAATCCTTGGTCGCTTTAAATGACACTGTTGCAAGTCTGGAGGAAAAATGTGATGAAATATTGGTTCCTGACAACCTTGAAACAGTTGATCTGGTCGAACGATACTCGACTTTGGAAGTAAGTTTTTTAAACTGCAATTCTAACCTGTTCAGACATGGGCAGATTTTGTAATACAATAGCATCAATTGCTTTATTGACACCTCAATTTAAGGCGATTAGTGACTGCAGACAAAGGAAATTCTCTCAACCAATAATTCAAAACAAGCGGAGCCACTAAAGTTGCCCCGAAACCAGTAGGGCCAACTCTCGCCTTGTGCACGTGAAAGGTTGGTTTTTAAGGAAAGTTATGTGCTTATATCGAAAGAAGAAGGGTAAATCTAAAGTTACGCTTGGCGGATTTTATTTCTTTGATTCAGGAGCTGAGCAGTAATTGTTTCATTTGAGCCCTAAACATGCGGGAATTGTAATATCTTCTGCTCAGCTTCTGAATCAAGTAAACAAAATCCGCCTGGCAGAACTTTAGATTTATCCTTCTTCTTTCGATATAAGCACGTAGCTTCTCTTAAAAACCACCTTTCGCTTGCACATGGCGAGAGTTTGCCCGTCCAGTTTCGAGGAAACTTTTGCAGCTTTGTTTGTTCTGAATTACTGGTTGTGAGAATTTCCTTTGTCAGCAGTCGCCAATCGCTTTGAATTGAGGTGTCAATCAAAAGCAATTGATGCTATTGTATTACAAAATCTGCCCTTGCTAACTGTTCATCCATCTATTTGTTTATACAGGGTGTCCCAAAAAGTTGTGCCCCGTTTGTGTGGGTGCTATGGAGGAGCTGTACGTTCTATTGACCCGCTCTTAATACAGGATGGGCTTCAACTGAGAGTTTAAATCCTCAATTTAGCCAAGTAACATAGGATTAGCCAAGTGATCAAGACAAGTGGTTGCCGATGTATGGCCCACGAAAGTCAAAAGCAGCACATTGTTGCACGGGCTGTAGTAATTGCTGAATTTCAAAAAGGTTGTTATACGATATATCGAGTTATTTCTATTCTAGTGTATCATTTCATTCGTGATATATCGTCTTTGTTTTCTTCCTGTGTCTATTTCTCCCTATTATGTAAAAGAATAACAACCAAAATTAACCTGCGACTAGAGAGAAAACCGGTGAATCCTGCAAGAGAAAAACGAGTTCATCTTAAAACCTGAAAGGAAAGAGATAAGTTAGTTACTTGCCAGTAACTGCAATAAAGAACAACGTTGAACAACCAAAGTTGAATAACCAAAGTACTAACTAATTTCTTTCCTTTCAGGTTTTAAGATTAACTTGTTTTTCTCTAGCAGGATTCAACAGTTTTCTCTCTAGTGACAGGTTTATTTTGGTTGATGTTCTTTTACAGAAGTTAACATTCTTCTTTCTACAGATTACGGTGTTTGTTGTGTTTATGGGTTTAGCATAATAAGTCCGTTATTTAAGGCTATTTTCAAATTTTGTACCACAAATCATTTGTTTTCTTACCAGGATCTGCTAAACAGACTTATCGCCTGTGATATGAGTTTAAAGGACATCAAAGGATTGGGCAAAGCTGCTGATAATTTTATGATTCTTGAGAGTGGTGAACCAGATGATATTATGAGAGAAATTGAGAAGCGAAATGTGTTTATCAATCATGTTCAACAGATGGCACGGGAAAAGAGATCGCGAATTTATGGATTAATGGTGTATACTTTCAAACGAAGAATCGAAGAACTTGATAATTTGTTGTCGAGTATTGAAGAAGGCTTGAAAGAAGAAACAGAGTCCAGTCAAGATATTCAGTCTGTTCTTGGGAAGATTAAGAATAACGAGGTATGAATCTTTAGTTATTTCTTATATCAAACCATTTAATTTCAGGGTAGGAATGATATTTTAGTTTCTGGGGCCAAAAAGTCTTGGAAGATAAGTCTTAAAGAACCAGGTACTTAAAAAAGGTATCCACGTTTTGCCACGTCATGAAGGTCCTGATATACAACACACTAAGAAGATCTTGAAGATTGATAGTTAATCTTTAGTGAATTTCAGCTGATTGCTTCCCGAGTTATAAACAGTGTCTTGAAAATTCCTTGTTATATTCAGATCTTTTCTACATTTTTAGAAGGGCTTGTTTGTCTTATAGATAAATAGCACCATTGACCCGTTAAAGAACGTAGAAGGAATTTTAATACAATGTACGGTACTAGAACCCTTTCTATAAAGATTCACTTAATTTTAGTATTGCTGGAGAACAATACCGGGTGACATAAAAAAGCAAATGTTTTGAACACAAACAAGATATCAGCATGTAGCTCAAAGGCTCAGCTATCTTTTGAGATGTTGCTTGGTTAGTTTAAGTTATGCCTGCCGTCCGAAAAAACAATTTCAAATCGATGGTAATTCATTCAGTTCTCAGACTATTCCCTCCTTTTCCAGTCCATGTTTTGGCAGATATGAAAAATATTGAATTCCAAATTTGCTGTTGAGCACAAAATTTGGGAGGTCAATCGTTCTGCACAAAAAATTTTCCCAGACGACTTCAAATCCAACGCTACGTTGAGTTTTCACAAAATGTTGACTGGAAAATGATGGCCAATATTTCACTCAAAGTGAGGAATCCGGGATTCGAAATTTTCTTTGAATCTGGTTTTTCGGATGGTAATAATTGCTTAAGGGAGTGTTCATTATTTATAAAGGGGTTGGTACCGAAGAGAAATGGGTTGGGTAAGAGAAATTTTCTAACATAAAAAGGTTGGGTAAATATTTTTTCATGTAATTTCAAGGTTGGAAAAACAAAATTTTCCCACCAATTAATACCAAATGTTTAAAGTTCAAAATTATCTCAATATCATCATCAATATTATCAACATTATCCATTTCACTTTCAGTGTCTACTTTGCTCATCTTTGTCATCAATATTTACAGTATTGAATATACAATTTACATTGTTTGACATTGAAACCATGTTTATAGGTAGGGGTTGGACAAAATTTTTTTAACATGAAGATTGTTGGGTAGATGTTTTTGCTGTCACTTTTAGAGTTGGGTAAGAAGATTTTTTGGACAAGAAAACATTTCTCTTCAGTACCAACCCCTCTGTAAATAATGAACGGTCCCTAAAATGACCATGCAGCATCTCAAAAGATAGCTAAGCCTGTCAGCTAAACAGTGATACTAAGCGTTTGTCAATAACTTTTGATTTCAAAGAGCTACTTATGATCTGGCTCAGGAATTTTTTTGGGTCACCCGGTAGGCATTAAAGTTCATTCTTTTTAACCCTGCCTATCTTCTTTCGCAGTCGTCCCTTCAAGAACTAGATGACATTCAAAAGAACGGAGAAGAGGTTACTTTACAAGTGAACGAAATTATCGAATCAAATGTTATTTCAGAACAAGACAAAGTAGAGTTACAGGAAAAGAACAGCGCTTTCGTTGATCATTTGTCCGAAGTGTTTACGGCTTTGAAGATGCAACATAATAAGTGAGTAATTGTTTTTGTTTTGTTTTGTTTTTTCTCAATTGAAATGTTTCCTTTGGCCATTTTCGTCGTCAGAAAGGACCATATTATTTCAGAAACACCAAAGAACATGAAGTAGATTTTTCTAGCTAAACCTAATCTGAAGTTTTGTTCTAAATAGGTTTTTTAGTTTAATTCCATCTAAAATCAATGATGCTTTAGTATCAAGACAAATGATTTTAAAAAGAGTTTTGCATTTATTTGATAACAGACTTTTTCGTTATTCTCCAAATGAATCTGTATCGAGCGATATTTTTGTACATCTTTGAAATGAAAGTTTGATTAAGTAGCATCAAAACTTTATCACTGTTGTGCACATCCAAAAATTCTACGAAATGTCCAGAAATATAGGCCTATTGAAAAATGTTCGTGGACCAGCTAAAAGGTCTATTCTCGCCATACATTACAATCTCAAAGGGGTAGCATCATGTATAGGCCTGAGACAGGCTTGAGTTCCCTAATTCGAAGTCGGACGGTTTTCTGGGTGGGTGTATGTCAATCATTGATATCAAAGCTGATTTGAATAACTCAAAAATCCTTTCTCGTAGAGATCTCACAAAGATCATGATTAGCAATTCAAAGTCCAATGTAATTGACCAGTATTGGAACTGTGGACTTTCTGCTTCTCATTTGAACGGCCAAGCTTCGAATGACATTTTCTCTCTGGGTTCCTCCACCTCATTACAATTTGAATAATATGCTTTAAGCATGAGGATTTTGAAAGTACTAGCAGTGATCTGATGGGCACGTCTTGTCTTCAACACATGGCTTGCTTTCAAGAACGAATCTGCTGCGAACGAATCTGCTGTGTTTAGGATAACTAAAAGTATCTAAAGGCCTCTAGAGGAGCACGTCATCATAAAGTATCAACATAGAATATGGAAAATCCCTCAAATCAAAATTTATATGCTGCAATTGTGAGAAGCCATTTTAAAAGGCAGCTATTTTGAAAGACAGTCCTTTTAAACCATATTCGCAAAATTTACAAGAAATGTAAAAGCTTTTCACAGAATAAACATGATCTAACAGCTTTTCAAGTATATTTCCATGCAAAAATGTTTTTTGTATAGCCGCCATTTTGAAATGCCGCCATTATGGAAAAACATGGAATTTGCGATGGGCCTCTAGCTTATATTTTTCGGCACAAAAAATACTACGTTCGTGCCAAATTTGGTGCTTTTACCACAAATCCCACACTTTCCTTGAAAACTGCTGAAAATCTGCTAGACGGGCGGGAATAAGATGTAATCGTCGTTTCTCTTGCAGGATTTAATTAACAGTTTTCTCCCTTGATGTGAGTTAGTTTGGTTGTTATTATTTTCCAGGAGTAAACAGCTTCTTTCCACAGATTACAATGTGAAAAGCAGTGTCTAATGTTGCGTTTGTGGGTTTATTACGATGAGTCCGTTATTTAAAGGGTCTGTTTCATCCAGCATGCCTTGCACGTGCCATCTAGCAATGGCACGTGCAAGGCATGCTTGATCTAGCACCACAGTACATCAGTGATCTTTTCGTAAGACTATCAGATTTCCACACTCGTGAGCTAAGAATCACTAAAAATGATCTTGCAGTACCGTTAATGAGAACAGTAAGTGGCCAAAAGGCATTCTCTTACCGTGGTACAAAGTGTGGAACATGCTTAACGACAATATCAAAGAGACTCCCTCGGTCTACTCTTTTAAATCAAGGTTGAGACAGTTGGGGTACGAAAATCTTTAATTTTGTACAGATATTTTGTGTATTCAGGTGTAAATTTTTTTATCTAATTTGCTTATATGTATTATATTAGGAACTTTACTTTTGACAGGGCCAAATTGTAAAACAATATTTATTGAATTTTGTACCCTGTATAAATATGTTTAAAATATAGTATAAAAAAATAATATATCTCTTGGTAGGCCTTTGTTGCCGCCATTTTCATTGCCCATTAAAATGGCGACAACAAAGGAAAACCAAGAGGCTATGCACGTGCAAGGAATGCTGGATGAAACAGACCCTTTAAGCCTATTTTAAATAGATAGAAACTTGATATGCAGTTTTGGTTTTTGAAGTATAGTTTTCCAGGGAAAGAGTTGGGATCTACCATTTGACAGGTCGGGGAAAAGATGAAATTCTGTTGACATATATTCACCCCTGATAACTCCAACTGCCTTAGGCTATGTTTTTGGATCCTTTGCCAAAGATAAAAAAGAAATGCTAACTACAACAAAAACGTGATTGTAAGTGCAAATAAATGTTGTTGAAATTCGTATAGTGTCTAACGAAAAGCTGCCTCTGCTCTACCACTCGTCATATTATGATTAACTAATTACATCTTTTCATTTCAGTCTGAATCAATCGTTTAGTTCAGTAGTGAAAGACAAGCTCGCTGAATTAAGAGAATGGTTAAATTTAATGGATAAACGACGTGAAGGTGATGATCAAATTGGACCTGACAGTATGACCATCAAGAAACAAATCACAGAAATGAACGTGAGTTTACTTCATTCTTTGAACTTTTTTGAGAATCCTTTATAAAGGAAGTGTGTGGGGTTAATTGCCAAGCTGATTATGTAGTTTCCGTCAGGTGCCGTCAGGTGACTGAAATTAAGCTCGGTCGAGTGGGGTCTAAATTCGGGATGGATGACCTCTCAGAGGCCTGTCCTCACAACTCACCTTGCCGTCCTTCGGAAGGGACGTTTAAGGGGCTGGGTCACGTAACCGTAAACAAATCTGTTATCTTTATAATCTATATTGTTGCCGGCACACGCCCATTGTGTTCTGCACAGATTTTGGTTGATGGGGTGAATCCACAACAAAGTTACTTCTAAAAATCCATCAATAATATCTTTGCAATCTTACAACATATGGTTGTTTCGTTTGTTTCTCTCTGAAGTTCAAGAGTTCATCTTCAAAACAGCACTTTCATTTTGAGAAGAATAGTTGAAAATCTGTATGTTATGGCCTGTCAAAAAACTGCAAGATCGTCGTTTCGAAAGAAGTTTGTTTACTTTACATGACCCAGCCCCTTTAAACTAGGGGTCCCACGCGTGGATGCGGCATTCATAGGTGGGCTTAAATTAGCTTACCCGGGCTAGTGGAAGGCAGCCTGACTGTAAAAGCTAGGCTTGATATTTGCTGTGAAATTTGAATTCCTGTTTCTTTTTCGATTGCGGAGGGGAGAGACTTTGGTCAACAGATTAGCCCGAAGGAGTTCATGGCTATTGTAAAAAATTGATCTCAGATCTATCTTCATTGAGTTTATCAAAGAACAAATTTATCTAACTTAGACCAGCATAGGTTCCAAATCTTTAAAAAGGCTGGTGTAAAATTCAGTTACTTATTTCTTTGAACTGAGTGACTTCAAAGAAACTTCAGCTATTTCTCTAGAATTCAACCATTGGACTTTTCTGAAATGTTCAATATTTTCAAAATTAGAGTGTTTTTCTACTTTTTCAAGAATTCAAGAAAAATTTTCAAAAAAACTTGAAACCATCGTAATTTCGAAACTGTTTGAAGCAACATGAAATAATTTCGAAGAAAACCATAGTTTATGGATGTCTACAATATGGTATCAAGCAAAAGTCTGTCACTTTTCTGGTTTATGATTTAGAAATTTTATGACGTCACACCCTCAAATGAGTTGAAATGTAACATACGCTGAAATTTCGAAAAATATTCAGAACTTCTGAAATGTCCAACGGTAGAATTAAAGATAAGTAACTAAAGTTTGTTTCAAGCCACTCAAACAGAAGAAATAGATCACAGAATTTTACACCCACCTTTTCACGCGGAGCTAAAGATTTGGAAGCTATGCTACATAGACCCTGCTTGAGTAGGCCATAAGATTTTTGTAAATTTATGCTCAAAATTTGTCTATTCCTCACTCAGGTCGTGGAAAGCCAATTGAAAGAAAAACGATTGACTCCTTACATTCATCATGATGACGAAATCGCCACTCAGTGCCTCGATCCCGAAACTCTTCAAGAACTGAAGGAGGCTGATCATGACTGGAACCATCTAGCTGAATGGATCGCTCATAGAACCAAGGTACTTCATGCTACACAAGATACTTGGGAGAACTTTCGCCAGGTCGAGGTTGATTTGTTGGATTACTTGAGAGACAAAGAGAGGCAGATTAAAAATTGGGAACCAATAAACCTAGAGGATGAAGAAGCAGTGGCAGAAAGATTGATTTTGTTGAAGGTAAATATCAAGGTTGTGTTTTGTATTTTGAAGTCTTGTCCTGTCGAGCAATCAGACCATGTTTACGTTGTACATGTTTACATACAGTGTGTCCCAAAAAAATTGTGCCCCGTTTGTCTGAAGATTGCGACAAAACCGCAAAAGATTCTCGCAAAGTTCTTGCATGATGTTGCTCTTCAGATATTCAATTAAAATTTGCTACCATCCCCATAAAAATCCGTTGAAAAATGATGGAGCTATGACCTTCAGGAGACCAAATTTGCCCAATGACTGAAACCAGCGGTCGGCCATTTTGTCTTACAATTTGCAGCGATGAATAGCTTCATGGATGGAAATTGAAACGGCAGCCTCCAATTTCATAGCTCTCGTGAAAATTCCGATAAACCTCAGAGATTTCCACTATTTCTGACCTCACAGAAATTATTTCTTACCTCACATGAAGCTACTTAAATCACTGCAAAATAGTGAGACAAAATGGCCGACTGCTGGTTTCAGTCATCAGGCGAATTTGGTCTTCTAAAGGTCCTAGCTCCATCATTTTTCAATGGATTTTTAAGGAGTTGGCAGCAAACTTTAATTCAATATCTGAAGAGCAACATCATGCAAAAGTTTTGCGAGAATCTTTTGCCATTTTGTTGCAATCTTCAGGCAAACGGGGCACAATTTTTTTGGGACACCCTGTAGCTTTGCCCCGCTAAAAAGTTGTTATGGTTTAAAAGCGTTTACACTTCTCGAGAACAAAATCTTTGTATATCGAAGGAACAAAAATGCGATGGATGAGCAGGAATAGTGTAAACGGGATGCTGACCTACACGTTTTTTTTTATATTGGAAACTGTTTTATAGGAAACCAGTACTAGGATGGCGAAAGTTTTAAGAAACTCAAGTACTATGCTTGAGAATTGCTGAGAAACTTTTAAAGCCAAGTACAAGGAAATCATGGGAAAATTGTCGTCGAGCTTTTATTTTTTACTAATATTCATGATAAATTTATGTTTTTAGTAAAATAGAACTGTCCTTCTTGCTAAAAATTGTTCTGTCTATCAAGAAACGAATACGTGGCAGTGGTAAAAAATACATGCATCCAAAAAATAAGAAACAAGTGAAGAAACTTTTAGTACTAAAAAGCTGAAATTTTTACGTGAAATTAAGAAAATTTTAGTACTATGGGCTTATCCAAGTTTCTTATAGAAGAAAAAGGTGTATTCCATTTTTTGTGACAGTCATTCTTGCCCTTTTACTTTATGCACATAAGGAGCAGCTTTTGTTATAAGTACAAAGTCAATTGGATAACAAATTTGTTTGCTTTTCTCCTGACATTGGTTACAGAAAAGAAATGCTTGCATAATATCTCTGAAGGAAGAGAACCAAGATATGAATAACGGAGCTGTATTTTAGTTTTATCTACCTAGATAATTCTTAAAGTGCACCTTCGGCCAAAATGTTTTATTTCATTTCCTATAGAAGTCTTTAAGTAATTACAAAAAAAATCCGAGATCATTTTCCAAACCAGTATCAACCCTTTTTCAATTCTTAGACAAATTCTAATAAACGGTAGGACCCATTCTTTCAATATTTACTTGATTCTGAATTTTTTTGGAGAACAAAATAACTGGTGCTTTTGACGCAAACATCTATTTTG
This sequence comes from Aurelia coerulea, assembly GCA_039566865.1. Taxonomy (NCBI): domain Eukaryota; kingdom Metazoa; phylum Cnidaria; class Scyphozoa; order Semaeostomeae; family Ulmaridae; genus Aurelia; species Aurelia coerulea. Next base: position 21,102,653 of record CM076953.1, on the reverse strand, counting down.
ACTGTTTTGTGTATTAAAGCAGCAACCAACAAGGGCAGATTTTGTAATACAATTGTAACAGTTGCATTTGATTGACACCTCAATTCAAAGCGATTAGCAACTGCAGACAAAGGAAATTCTCTCAACCAGTAATTCAAAACAAACAAAGCCGCAAAAGTTTCCCCAAAACTAGTAGGGCAAACTCTCGCCTTGTGCAAGCGAAAGATGGTTTTTAAGAGAAGTTATGTGCTTATGGCGAAAGAAGAAGGGTAAATCTAAAGTTCTGTCTGGCGGATTTTCTTTATTTGATTCAGAAGCCGAGCAAAAGGTATTGTAATTCTCGCGTATTTAGGGCTTAAATGAAACCATTACAAAACAGCTCCTGAATGAAATAAACAAAATCCGCCAGACAAAACCTTAGATCTACCCTTCTTCTTTCGTTATAACCACGTAAAATCTCTTAAAAACCACCTTTCGCTTGCACAAGGCGAGAGTTTGCCCTACTAGTTTCGGGGCAACTTTGCGGCTTTGTTTGTTTTGAATTACTGGTTGAGAGAATTTCCTTTGTCTGCATTCGCTAATCGGTTTTTGAATTGGGATGTCAATCAAACGCAACTGTTGCTATTGTATTACAAAATCTGTCCTTGTTGCAGCAACCACGTTTCAGATTGGCTCAAACAAGGTCTCAAACTCTACGTTGAAGCATGTCCTATGCAACTCATGTAATTAGTGTGAACTTTAACAATTCACATTTCCCGTTGATCCAATGAATTTGATTATAACCGCTATCTGCTTTTTAGGCCATGTTATCCGGCATGGAAGATCATAAAGATGATGTCAGCAATATGCACAAAGCAGCTGATGAGGTCATAGACTTGATTGGAAACGAGACACCAATGGCGAATAATATCAAATCACAAGTGGCTGATATTCACGATTGTTGGAATAGTACTGTACGACAAGTCATTGAGGCTATTAGCAAGGTGAACATATCATGTGTTATTTTATCATTGCGCAAAGTTACACTTCACAGACTTTCAGATACTTTTTCTGACTAGTGCGAGACTTTTCCTGACAATTGTCCATTCATAATATACTGCAATAATTTTTCATTCATGCTGTGATGTTCATTTTTCCATAATAGTAAAATAAAAAAAGGTATCATAAATTCAAGCAAAGTTAACTTCTCTATAGTGCTTCTCGTGTATACCATTTATATTTATAGTGTAATAACAAATATGAGATCAGTAAAGAAAATTACTGAACCTGATGCCAATCATGATAGTTTCTGTGACAAGGCTCAAACGTAATTCAAATCAAATATTTGATAAATGCTATGGACATGGGGATTTAAAAACATATCGTTTGGAACCTTTGAAACTTGTCTTCTTTTCAAGAAAGCTGGAAATTTTAATTATTCTATGCTTGCAGGATTTTGAGCATTATTTCTGTCCGGTTGCAGGAACGAAAATATTTTTCATGCCCTGAGTCATAAACAACTACCATTTAGAACTGCTTACATTCTTGGTCTCTAAGCAACACAACACATTTTCGTCCATAATTTTTTCGGTGGTTTTTCAGACAAATTTTTTATTTGAATTTGCTTTCTTTTAGCTGAACTTTGCGAAAGAGAAGCTTTTAAGCATGGAAGAAGGAATGAACGAAATTCGCTCATGGCTTGATGATGCGAAATCGATTTTGAAATTCTACACTGACGATGTGACTGAAGATACAATGGAGGATTTGAAACCTAGTCTGGAGGTCAGTCGAAACACTTTTTCCTTTCTATATTTTGTACTTCTAACTTCAACGCAATATAAAGAAATTGCTTTGAAATTGCAATGTTGAATTTGTAATTTTATTTTCTGGGAGTGTAACTGTTGCAATAAAGACATGCTGTGTTTATCAATTTTAGTTGCTCAAAGGTTTCTTGACGAAAGAAAATGCTTTCAACTGACAGAGTTCCCCGCAAATTCATATGAATTGTACAACACACGGTATTTTAACTTTCCTTGAGAGATTGCACATATCACATTATTATTTAGGCTCATTGCAGTCTTCAATTATTTGTTGTAAAATGCCATTAAATTTCAATTTTTGCGGCAGGCTGAACAGTGTATCAATTTTAAATTTTTTAGTAGAATCCCTCCAAACGAACTACGGCATTTAAAAGGGAGTGTGCCAATTGTGAAACATCAGTTGACATGCATTGTCTTTAGAAACGTGCCGTCAGAAATCCGCTTGCAAGGTGGGTGGATAGGGTGCGGGTGCAGGGTGGTGGGTGGATGGGGTCCTGCTATGTGGATGGGCGGCTGCTGCCCTTTGGTTTCATGTGTTATCCCGGTGGGGGTGGCACATGTGGCGAGGGGCGGCGGCTGTTCGCCCAAGCGTGGGGCCCTCTGTTCATTGCCTTGCATTTATTTTCTCTCTAAATTATAAATTGTTTATGTCATTGCCTGACATCAAATGCTGAGACAGACATTAACTTTTTCTTTTAGTTTGTTGTTCTTTCTATCTAGTGTATTGTAATTTTTGAATTGTTAAGTGCCTTTCATGGTGGGAACTCCGATCACCTAGTGTTTATTCCCGCCGTGATTGGCACTTTAGATGTGCGTTTTGAGTTTGAAGTCATTTTAATTGACCTATATAACAAAAACAATAGACCTATTATTGGCACGATAAGTCATGAATCACATGAGTCGACGTGAGTGTATGGGAGATTGCTCGATCCTGCAAACCCCCTCGAATTAATCTTAAAACTTGAAGGGAAAGAAAGAAGTTAATAACTCACCAGTAACTGCAATAAAGAACAACGTTGAATAGCCAAAAACGCAATTAGGGTTAGGGTTAGTGTAAGGGTTATGCACATCGTAATAAGAAGCAAATATCGTTGCTTTATTTTAGGAGAAACGCAGTCAAGAGGAATCGAAACGGCGTACCCTTCGCAAGGTCAACTCACTCAGTCAAGAATTACTGGACGATATTGATGGACCTTCTCATGACGTCATCCGCGCTGATGTGACGAATTTGAATAAGGACTGGAACGAGGTTACGACAGACTTAGACAAGAAGAGAGAAATTAAAAAGAAGTCATGTTGTAGTTGGTGTTATCGAAGGTGGTTCCTTAAATATGGTTATTACAATTAAAGTCATTTTCAAAGATCTTGGCATTTTAAATTTTGTGAAAATATTTACAGACTCTTGCTAAATTGTTGAGCCCCTTTGAATTTTCAGTGTTTTTCTACAAATGTTTTTCTTCTCTTTTCATGAGGGAATGAGGGGTTGAAAGTTGTTTCTTTCCGTTAAGATGTTTAACAAATCTCGTAAGACTTTAAATTTCCCAAGAGAGAGCATTAAATGATTGCTGTATGAAAGAAGTTTTGTATGCGGACGATGTTTTATGCCAGTTTTATGCTGTTGTTCCAAGTGCCAAGATTTTTGAAACATACTTTAATTCCAATTGAAATTTTTTGAAATCGTTAGCAAGAATCGTATGTATTGTAGCCCTAGTAGTTTCGAAGCTAGGAGTAGATAGATTCGGGGGTCCTAGCCCCAGAAACCCAAACCCTTCCTTAACTTTAAGTAAGTAACTTTTGGTACTTTTTGTAAGGCATTTACGAGCGAAGAATCTTGCGCAATGACCTTCACAGCCTTTCAAGTAGAATGCAAGAGACCTTGACAGGCTTGATTTCCTTTTGCTTGACTTTACGTCAGATTAGCGGGACTTTCTCTGTCTGATATTTAATACACTGAGAAACTGTCTATTCACGTTTGCATGCTCGATATCAATGCAAGTTTTCTAGAAGTAGCTGAGCAGTAAGTGCCCCGTAAGTGTTTTGATTAAATCCAGAAATTGCGAGAATTAAATTGCCTCTCAATCGGTTTCTGAACCAAACAAATAGAATGCCCGAGGCAGATGTTTAGATATATCCCTCTTCTTTCGATATATCCTCATGTTTGCTCTCAAAAACCATTTTTGGAATGTACAGCTAGCGAGCTAGTTACCTGGGTTTCAGAGCAACTTTTGTGGCCTGCTTCGTTTTTATTTATGACTTGACCAATTGGGCATAGAAATCCCTTTGTCTGCTGTCGCTAATCGCTTTGTATTTGGGTGTCAATTAAAAGTAGCAGATCCTATTGTAATAATATCTGTTCTTGTTGCACCTGAACAATCTAACACGAGGAGTATTGACATTGCGAGAGCTGGACCCATCTATCGTCACAATTTACCTGAGGCAATGTTTTTATCGTAGGAATCTTCAAACAAGGGCAGATTTTTTAAGACAATGGCATCACGTGCTTTTGATTGAGACCGCAATTCAAAGCGATTAGCGATTGCAGACAAAGGAAAATCTCTCAGCCAGAAATTCAAAACAACAAAGCCGCAAAATGTTCCCTGACCAATCGGGCAAACTGTTGCCTTGTGCACGCGAAGGATGTTTTTTTTAAGAGAAGTCATGGAATTGCAACGAAAGAAGATGGATAAATCTAGAGATCTACCTGGTGGATTTTGTTTATTTGATTCAGAAGCCGAGCACAAGACATTGCAATTCTTGCATATATAGGGCACAAATGAAACAATTACTGCTAAGCTCTTGAATCCAATAAACGAAATCCGCCAGGCAGAGCTTCAGATTTATCCATCTGTCTTCTTTCGTTCTTTCGTTATAAACGCACGATTCCTCTTAAAAATACCTTTCGCGTGCACAAGATGACAGTTTGCTCACTGGTTTCATGGACTCTTTCACGGCGTTGTTTGTTTCGAGTTACTGCTTGAGATAATTTCCTTTGTCTGCTCCTGAATTGCTAATCCCTTTGAAATCCAGTGTCAATCAAAGTAGCTGATGCTATTGTGTTACAAAATCTATCCTTGTTGGTATCTGCTCCTTTTATTTTTGTAAGAATTATTTACACCATACAAGTCGCGTTTACTCTTCTAAAGTTTTATTTATCAAAGTATCAAAAAGATGTTGACGTATTGTAGTTTTGTAGATTGTAATATGGTGATGTCAAACTTTGAAACTATTATGAAATTCGGCCTAAAATAGAACAGCAGTGCTACGAGTCGGCGAAAATAATAGCAAGTAGAACTGATTTAAATTTTGAAAATAGCTACTATGAAATCATCAGGCTGAATGAGGGACATCTTAAAAGGGCAGAATTGTGCATATTCGAGCAAGTTTATAAGAGATTTAATGTCTATTTAGGTCTGTGAGAGCTCTATTGCGCTTTTGGGAAAATACTGAGGGAGTCAAAGTGAAATTTTGGTCTTGATTTTAGGCCCGTTCTAAAGACTTCTTGAAAGAGCTTTCTTGAGGAATTCCCTCATAACTTCAGATAATTTTAAAATTTATTTGAACATGTCCTCTATGGATTTATATACTTCCTAATATCATTGCTTTGATATTTAGGCAGCAGTGGCCTTTCAAACGGCGAATGTTTTTGGCCTCATTTGGTATTAAAGTAATTTTTAGCTGTTTAGATTTCATAAAGTTTCAAGGTTTGATGTTATATCATTGAATTGCCTGTTCGGAACTGAATGTCAACGGGCTTTGAACCCCCGACAGTAGAGTGGAAGGATCTCTGTCTCTCCGGAGCACTTCCCCAACATTTTTGTCTCGTTGAAAGTTGTTTTCGTTTTGCTCGGCCAGGCAAAAGACGGGTTAAAAAAGACCAACCAAGCCATACTCAAATTACATTCATTTCCGAGCAGATTTTTATTTTTATATTTTCTGTTCCCTTAGCCGTTTTTGGATTAATGAAGGACTTATTACATTAGTCTTAGTTTCCGCATTTCCATGTTGCTGTAAATGCAAAAACTGCTTAAATTGAGCAAGAGACTCGAGTGATAAGTCCAAAAATACATTTGCTGTTGTATATATATTTTAGCGTTTTATGGGGATCACCCAATTATACGTTTTAGATGTATGAGAGCGTATTTAATACTGTCGCGGGTTGGCAGTTTGAGAAGAAATTTTGGGTAGAATTTAGCGTAGAATCAACAGCTGTTTAACCCTAATATTTTAACACGATGTTTTTGTATGTTCAGTATGAAACGTATGTGGCGTAAAGGGATTTCTCAATGAGAAATGAGAAGATTTTATTTAACCAGATGGTTTGTAGTTTTTCTTGTCAGAGCTGTGATATGGGAGTCGCTGGTCGTTGGGATTCGTGCAGGGATTAGAAACGGGTCAATCACAGCCAAAATGCAGCATAGGTTCCAAATCTTTGAAAAGGCTGGTGTAAAATTGAGTGACCTATTTCTTTGAACTGAAGGACTTCAAAGAAACTTTAGCTAATTCTCTATAATTCTACCTTTGGAATTTTCTTAAAACTTCAATTTTTTCCGAATTAGAGTGTTTTTCTTCTTTTTCAAGACTTCAAGAAAAATTTTCAAAAAACTTAAAACCATTCTTATTTCTAAACTATTTGACGCAACATGAAATAATTTCGAATAAAACCATAGTTTATGAATGCCTACATTAAGCAAAAGTCTGTCACTCATCAATGTATCAAGCAAAAGTCTTGTCACTCATCTGGTTTATGATTTAGAAATTTGATGACGTCACATCCTCAAATGAGTTCAAATGTAAGATGCGCTGTAATTTCCAATAATATTCAAATTTCTGAAAAGTCCCAAAGGTAGAATTATAGATAAGTATCTAAAGTTTCTTTCAAGCCATTCAATCAGAAGAAATAGGTCATTGAATTTTACACCTGTTTTAAGACACCTTTTTACGCCGAGATAAAGATTTGGAACGGGAAATAACGCTTTCAATGCAGTGAGCAGTATTGGGCCGTCGAAAAATACAGTAACTTGTATTGATTCACGTCAAAGCAAATTTAGAGAATTTCTTGGTAAAATTTACTGGGTACGCTTCCAAACTACCATTGGAGACTGCCGTCAATGTAGGCTACCTTCATATTTTTTTTACTTTTGACTTCAAAAATTGGTACTTTTTGCGTAAATGTGCATGGTTTAGTCATGGTGACAATGCCCAATCTTTTACCACTAAAACACCAAATTTATCATGCGAAATTAAGAAACTTTTAGTACCAAGTGCTGATCCAAGTTTCTTGTAAAAAATACTTATATCCTCGATGTGCGCGATTCTGCCTCGCTATGAGTACAGCCTCGCGCACGTGGTCAATGGAATGGGCCTAATTCGTTTCGTTCGTGATGGAAAGCATTGGAAAGGAATGCAGCGAATTCAAGCAAGAATATGATGCTTGTTTTAATAAATGGTATGCCGAAAAATTCTTAAAAGGGGATGTTGATACTGCCACTGAAACTGTGCCATGTGCTGAACTGTTTAATACTTATAAAGAGTGTGTTGTGGTAAGTTTTCTATTTGATCCAAAAAGTTCAAGTGCCTTTCTCGACTTGTTGTTGTTGACGCTGGCCTACAATCCTGGACAAAATTGTTGAGAAAAATAACCATTTTCAGGGAGTGCAAATGATTTGTGATAGTACTTAGAAATCATGCCCCGGCTATCAGCCCCCCCCCCCCCTCCCCTCATTCAATGTTGGATTATTTTGGGGCAAAGCTGCAAAAAGCTGTAGAGGGGTGTCGCCCTGAATGAGGGTATTTCACATTTGGCCTAATATTCCTGCTGAGCGAAAGAATTTTCAGAAAGGAACTTACCATGAATACGTTCCTAAACTCTTCCCCGTTGTTGATATAAAATATATTTGTCATTGGCGATATTGTCTTTTGGAGCGAGCTGCTCAAGCACACTGCGGTCCAGAGGGCCTAAATTTCCGACGTCGCCCTGATTGAGGGTACCCAAGCTTTCACTTCGTTTCATGTAAATTTAAGACAATTTGATGCGAAAATCATCCGCATATCAACGATTAAAGAGTGTAGGTTGCTCTTAAATGTTTTCTGATTGTGTTTGCTGCGTTTTGTTACTGTAACCATTGATCTTTGTTACCGCACATACGTTCGAAGATTTTTCTGCAAGCTGACATCAATTCTTCCTCCTTCTGTCACCTGAACAATATTTAAATGAGTTTCTAATATTGAAAAATATTTTTCCAGTCTTTCAATAGAATCAACCTATTTTTGTACCGTAAATTGTCCTTTTACCACAAATATTGGTCGCCTGTAGTGCTTTGGTAGCGCAGATTTTGTTTGAAAACCGGAAGATACCACAATGCCCTCAATCAGGGCGAATTTAGGCCAATCAAACGGCTTACAAAGAGAAACCCATCGTGGCGGAAACGGATTTTATTGAGCGAGAAGAGGGGGGGGGGGGGTGCAGTTTTTATCAACATTATGTCCAGGATTGTAACTTTTGTATTTTGTTATTATTATAGGCCTAGATTTGAAGCTGAGCTGAGCCGAGCCCCCTGGGGGAATTTCCCCAGATTTTGGTTGGGGATGTGCCACCAGCAAGCTTGATACCCACTCTTCATACCCTTTCTTCATACCCACTCTTCACACAATATTTTTGAAAATACATTAATACTGTCTGTAATTAGTTTTATTTTACCAGGTTTCTCTATGACCTCTTTCTCACGTCCACCGCAAAAATGGATGCCTTTTTCTTGTAAAAATTGCAAACATTGATGGCTGCTCTTTGTACAAAAATTTCAATAACTGATGGTAATGCCTTTCCCCAGGGGGGGGGTACTACACATATTTTGGGTACAGGGACATGCCATCGGGAAGGGTATCAGTTTTCTTGATTTTGCTACAAGGAACGGTATCAATTTTCACGATTTTGGTATAAGGAACCGTATCAATTTTCACAATTTTGGAATAAGTATAAGGTCGGATATAGATTTTCGCAGAATTGGTATAAGGTCGGGTGTACTTTTTCGCAATATTGGTATAAGGAACGGGCATGTTTTTGAAGCTTTGATGGCACGTCCCCAACCAAAACCTGGTCAAGTACCCCCTGGGCCTTTCCCTGCTTTCCTCGTGAGGAAATCATAAAAATTATGCTGTTCTGTGCTGCACTTTCAAAATTGTCAGTGCTCAAAAATTGTGGCTCCCAGCCAAAGGAACTGATATCAATCAAACAGATTATATTTATAGAGGTTTTCAACAGAGAAACTGTATTGAATTTTTGTTACAGATCATGATACTTTGTAAAGTGTATCTACAGTCAAGACAAATAATGATAATGATTGTTTTTCCCATTTTAGAAAGCAATGAAGGAAAAGAATATTAATTTTGATGACGTGATGAAACAAGTGCTGGACACTGAAGAGGAGCAGAAGACACCTGAATGAAAATTGGTATTTCTGACAATAAGAAGACCACCAGATTTTATTTCAACCTGTGTTGAAAAAAAAGAACACAAAGAAAGCTCAAACGAAGCATGCAAATTGGCACAAAGTGTTTTTAAGCATTGATTTTTTACATTGAGCAGTGGCACAGGAAAACCGTTTTTGCACAATGACCAAAGAAAAGTGTCACACAGTGAGGAAAATAGAAATTTGTACCAGTTTCATACAGACCTTTGAAGATGAGCTGATTGATATCTGATCTAGACTTGACTCCAAGCAAATATTTTGATTTTTATGAATGATTGAATTATTGTTTTGGAATGATAATTAAAAGTGAAAAGTAACCAAAAAAAGTCTGTCAATTACTCTTTTTGATGCTTTCTATATCTAATATATTTAATGCTAAATTTCAGCATCCTTTTGTGTGGATAGTCAATAATTGTATATTTATACCAGGTGTCCCAAAATGATGTATCATTGTTTGATTGCTTACATGTCCATAACTAATGAACCGATTTTCAAAAGCTTTCTTTTATTTGATTGCCTAAAGGCTAAATTATATTATAAGATGTTGGTTGCGGTTTTACCACGGCGTTTTCATGTCGCAAAGACGATCGATAAACTTGCTCAAATTCAAGCCTTGAATGGTGTGAGAAAGAAACGGCCTATTTTTCCAGTCAACATTTTAGATGTGATACAAAAGGCTGAACTCCTATTCGTATTCTCTGAACTCAGTATGACTGAATTAGTATTCTCTGAACGATATATATTCTTTGAACGACATATAAGTTCAGCCTTTTGCATCATGTCTAAAATATTGACTGGGAAAGTAGGCCGTTTCTTTTTCATGCCATGTAAAGCTTTGAATTTTAGCAGGTTTATCGATCTTCTTTTGAACATGAAGACATCGGCCTAAACCACAAACAACATCATCGAATACAATTTAGCCTTTCATCAATTGGATGAAACAAAGTTTTTGAAAATCGGTCAATCGGTTATGGACATATAAGCAATCAAACGATAATACATCATTTTGGGACACCCGGTATGTCAAGAAGCATGTCTCAAGAAGCACTACAAAGTACTGGGTGAGTCAGAAAAAAGAATCCCCGTTTGAAAGGTCACAGCTCCCTGGATATCAAAACAATGATATCAGCAAAGATATAGTTTTATGGTAGAAATTTTCAAATCTACTATAAAATTTACCTGACTGAAATCGGCTACTCCATTCTGAAATTATGAGGGATTTTCTCCAGAAAGCCTCCTCAAAGACCTTCAAAACGTGCCCAAAATCATGAACAGATTTCCCTAACATTTCTGCCTTACAATGCCTTACAGCAATGACTTGTGAACGCTTTAGCACGTGCTATCCTCTTGGGAGGATGAACAAGTCCTCCCCCTGGTATCGATGCCCTATTCAGGGAGATCTCATTCTCCCAAGAGGACAAAATACATGAATTTAAGTGAGTGTCATCAATTTTAGGAAGGAAAATGTGCTCATTGTTTTCATTCGTTTTTGCAGGTTTTTTGAAGGGGCTTTCTGCAGAAATTCACCCATATCGACGGGAAGGCAGGGCCGATTAAGGCCTGGTAAATTACTGAACCTAATTGAACATATTGGCAATAAAACAAGACATTTTTCAATATTATTGCTTTGATATTCATGGAGCAGTGGCCTTCCAAGCGGCATAAGCGTACGAGGTGGGGGGGCCTGGGGGGCGGCAGCCCCCCCAACTTTAGAAAAATTATCGAAAATGAGCCCCAATCGGGCAAAAAAATGCCCTCAGTCGGGCAAAAATTATGCTAAACAATGGACTTTGTGTTGGGCAGCCCCCCTAGATTTTTTCTTCCCGTACGCTTATGCCAAGTGGGGATCCTTTTTCTGACTCACCCGGTAGTTCATGTGCTCAAAAGATAAGAAAGAAATTAAGAAATTCCTGAAAGAAACCATGCAAAAGTAAGAAACTTGTAATAGGCTACTAGTGCCTTATTATTTATTTATCTAAATGCAAATGCACTGCCTCCATATGAGGTACATATGGCAGCAATCACCAACAAACATTATTACTAAAAACTAAAGTTAACAGTCACTAAATAACATGAATCAAAGAAAACAAACAGAAACAGTAATATCTGGGGGCACCAAGACCTTTGGGAACTGTTTTCATTTCGTATTTTTGATGCTTCTTTTAGAAACTTGAAGAAGGCATGTTTCACTGGCTCACTTCTCACCAGTGGATAAATTGCAAATTTGTCGGGAGTAGCTCTACCTTGGCCAATCTTAGGAGGGGCGTCTAAGTTCCTCATATGCTGGGCACTTCCTGAGGAAGGAAACGGGCCTCATCTTCTATAAAATTGTCTGGGCACATGGTTCACAATCTTTCGTCGACTTTATGAAAGAAGAGAATTGGAGAATGTTAGAAAGCCTCATTGCTTTGTTAACTGTTTTTTGCCTCTCTATGATCTTACCTAGAAGTCGAAGTTGACTGCAAAACGAAGGCAAAAGTCTCAAAAAGTTGACTCATGAAAAAGAGAACTGCTTCTTCGAAGCGCTTCTTTCGTTGCTCAGTGTTTCTAAGTAACTGCTTCATCCAACCGAACTATGTCAACTTCAAACATAATACACATTGTCTAGAAAACAGCCTGATAAAGCAGTATGACCTGCAACTTTCAAGGTCACTGTTGACTCAAAAAGACAGACGTATAAAGAAAACCACGATTTACATAAAGCATTTTTGGTTATTATTTGTTCAGCGGACTTGCAGTAAGAATTTTTCATCGAACCACGTTTTCTTTGAAAGGGCCAGCACAGTACCGATTTTTGCCATTACGTGGCGAAATTTTGATGTTTTGATAAATTTCGGTGAATTGTGGAATTCGCAGCAGCAGGAAAATTGCAAATTGTCGCAGTTAAAGACTTTATTTGTGCCGTCTTTCAGGGTATCGTTTTCACCTCTTTTCTCCAAATTTGCATCGATTTTTCTCGAGTCGGTTATCGTTTATAGGAAAAAGTTCCGGAACCTGGTAAAAAACTGTTTTAGTGGGCATGCCGCCGTAAAAATTAAAATCAAGTCCCCAGTTTCGGGTTTTTGACCTTTCCCGAAAGATTACTAAGTTGTGTGACCCCCCAGCCAAAAAACGCCCGGTGTCAGAACAACCTTTGTCCTATGCCAACGCATTATAGGATTGGGCACGAATGTTGTCAGTGTTCAGAGTTGTTCCGAGTATGAGCTATTTCTATGGAGTTTGAGCTACTAGTGTTTGCAAAAAGTCATTGGTCTTCAAGACTTCATCAAAATTAAAGAAGAAAAGACGGCATTTTAACATCAATGAGATGTATTTACAAAGACTATTAGCTGTGCTGCTTCTCTACGTTATTTTAGGTAAGGAAACCTGTTGTAAAGCGGGCATCAAATATCGACAGATCTCGCACAATATTAGGCCATCAAAATGTTCTTCTAATCTTCCTGTGTATATTTTGGCCTAGCCCGAGAAGGCCTACCATTTGCTTTCGTTTGAATACGACATTTCATAACGACATACAGGTTGAAATGATAAAAAGTGCTAGTGTTCTTAGATACTTTGAATATAAAAGAGAAGAAAACGGTAGGCATTATCATGTCAGATTTTTGGCTATTTTTGGCAATCAAACATCAATGTATTGTACGTACATAATTTTTTTATACATTCTGCTAAAACATTTTCAATATATATTTACTAAATTACTTTACTTAGAAACTACTCTACTCTACTACAAGGACAAGACCACGGGCCAGGTTGGAAAACATGCGTGATTTGGCCTACGCGTAGTAGCGAGTGAAATAAATTTGAAGGTGCGAGCTGCGAGTGGACTTTAAAAAGAGTTTAAAAAGCTGCGAGAGAAGCAAAATTAACAATAGATCTTTTGTTTTCGCATGCGAGGATTGGCTATTGTAGCTGCGAGCAGCGAGTTTGACAGAGTTTCATAGCTGCGAGTGAAAGCAAGTTTTCCAATCTGGACCACAGGGAGCAGAAACTATGTCTACCCATGTGGCAATTTAGATAAAGAAAAAATCGAACAAAATACGTAAAACTACACATAACTACAACAAAAAAAGAGAGAACATTTACTTCATTTGAGTACATCATTTAAGTAGGATGGTCATAGTACTAGTTTAAAATGAGTCATAAACCTAAGTTCAGAATGCCTTTGCCACACCCTAAAATTCCCCTCAAAGTTGACAACCAGCAAAGCAATTTTAGATGCTACCAGCACATCTTTTATTTCTAATACAAGGTTCTAAGTAAAAAGTTTGGAATAAACTCTTAAGAAATAGCCTGAAAGTGCATTTTCCCTGTCTTATTATATGAAACAAAGAAATTATGGGGATTTTAACCTGAGCGCTGCAATAAGTGCCACACCCCTTTTCTTATTGATAATTACGAAAATAGGTGAAACTTTGAAAACTGATATCTCGAGAACCGTTTGTGATAATTTGCTCAAATTTGGACAATTTGAATATCCCATCAACCTATAAATATGGTCCAAAAATGAGCTCCATTGGTCACACTTGGGTTGCTAGATTCTCAGCTTCTGGCTAAATTGACATGGAATGACCCCCTGTCAGTTTGCCAAAAATGCATAAACCCTCCCAGGCATAGGCTTAATTAATTTTGTTATTAATGATTTATCAGTTTTGTCTACTTCAATTTTGTTTGTGAGAAAAATGTGCTATACCAGGGTATAGACTATTTCGCAATTTGGAGAAAGGGACTGAGAAGAGCGCGGCCCATTCTGACAGCCTTAGCAACAAGTAGGAATCCAAATGTTGTCAGCCGGGCCTAAACTGAGCGGCTTCAAAGTTGAGAGAAAATACCTGAAATAAAGTGCCTCAAAATTACACTTAGAAAAGGGCGGAGGGATGACAAGACAACTAAATGATCCAGAGAAAACACTTACCATACTAAACAAGCATGCATATAACTCTTGAAAGTTGCAAATAAATCGGAAATAACTCGAATTTGGAGAGAGATGCGAGCAAGCCGCAAGCTGCACACTTACCACTGCAGAAGAGGGGATTCCCTAGATTTCCCTGTTGCCAAGGCTGTCAGAATGGGCCGCGCTCTCCTCAGTCTCTTTCTCCAAATTGCGAAATGGTCTATTAGCCGCTCTTTGGTGTTTCTGCAGTAGCAGAACCTGGATGTAATGCTTTATTGCAATGCCACCAGGTGGCAAGGGAACTACAGACCCCTTTCTGAAGAAGCAAACCAGGCAAGCAAAACCAGCCCATTAGAGGAAGACAGTTTATTTGTCTGAGCAAGCTTTTCATTAGTAAATGTTAATTCTTGAAGAATCATAGAAAAAGTCATTTGCACGACATTGTATCCCTTCCTCAAATGTCATATTAATGATGCAAGCCAGACCATAAACAAAAAATTCAGAATCCTTTGGGATCAATCCCGCTGCTAGAAGGCAACAACTGCCTGCTTGCATTACACATATTTTTTATAAGAAACTAAGAAATTGGGCCCGTATTGAAAGTTTCTTGTTAATATTATCAGATCTGTGCCCCAAGGTTGAAAGTTATTTCTTGCTACGCCAAAGGTTTATGCCACGCCAATTGTCTAAAGACAATATTATTAATTGTTTTACCAGTTTTGTTGATGTCGCTCCATGCCAACGTTATTTGGCATGACATTCAGTATATATGTTTTCCAGTGTGGTCGTGCTCTCCTGAACATTTCAAAACAAGGTGTTTTGAAGCCTTTCCAATGTTTAGACATTTCTCAAGTACTTTCCGAGTATGATACAGGAAACAAATGAGAACAAAGAAAAACATGCAAGAGTTTCTTCATCTTTTGGCGATCTGAGAATCTGAGTTTCTTATAGGCGGTTTCTTAGAAAAAAATATATTGTTCAAAATAAGAACAGCTGTTATGTCTGTTTTCCTCCTTTGCATCCAGCTCACTGTTAGCTCTTTAAAGGGTATGTTTCAATCTGTATGTATCACCCCATTGTTGTCAGCCATTTTCATGCCATTAGTCATGACCAAGGTTGACATAAAGGTGAGCATCTAGGTTCCAAATCTTTAACTCTGCGTAAAAAGGTGGGTGTAAAATTCAATGACCTCTTTCTTCTGATTGGATGGCTTGAAAGAAACTTTAGATACTTATCTTTAATTTGACCGTTGGACTTTCCAGAAATTTTGAATGTTTTTCAAAATTACAGCATATTTTACATTTCAGCTCATTTCAGGATGTGACGTCATCAAATTTCTAAATCGTACACCAGATGAATGACAGACTTTTGCTTGATACCATATTGTAGGCATTCATAAACTTTGGTTTTCTTTGAAATTACTTCATGTTGCGTCCAACAGTTTAGAAATTACGATGGTTTTAAGTGTTTTTAAATTGTCTGTTGAACTCCTGAAAAGGAAGAAAAACACTCTTACTCTGAAAATATTGAAGATTTCAGAAAAGTCCTACGGTAGAATTATAGAGAAATATCTAAAGTTTCTTTGAAGTCATTCAGTTCAAAGAAATAGGGCACTCAATTTTACACCAGCCGTTTTAAAGATTTGGAACGTACGCTCATGGAGGTGACATGTGCCAAGTCTGCTGGTTGAAACAGACCCTGTAATCGTTTTGATGTTGCTTTCAATTAACCCATCACTCAAAATATTTCATTTTAGTTGTCACCAGCTCAGAAGCATTGACATGTAATGACTGCCGCAAGTCAAACTCATCTCTGCTCATTTCTTGTAAGAAAAATGGAAACACAACAACAGGTAAGTTTCTTCCACATAATATGGAGCAATGAATAACCTTTTGCATTGGGTGCATTTTTGTTCCAAGAATTGCAAAAATCAACTGCAGATGTTGAAGGGTGATTCGTCAACAGTGGTAGACATTTTGCCAAATATTGGGAGGGGGGCAAAGCTATCGTTTCAGGTAAAAGCATGTTTAATTATTTGTTTTGTTTTCAAACAAAATATCTTTCTAGCCAATATTGGAGTTGATTCACTCCCTGCCCCCCCCCCCCTCCTCCGAGTGTCCACCACTGTTCATCAGATCACATTTTTGTTGTTTGCTCATTGGTTGTTTGAAATTTTCCATTTGCTGGAAATGGCCTAATGTTAAAAGTGCATTTTAGCTTATGGATGGATTTAACACATTTTGGCAATGGATTTATGCTGAGGACCTTAATGTACTGTATAGTACAAATCCACCTGTGCTCGTAGCAGAAGAAAGAAAGATTATCATGGCCATGCCCCTTTTTGTCTTTGAAAACAACACACAAAGCTTCCATCAAAGATCAAGTTATCAGATTATCAAGTTACAAGATGCATGGTGGGCTGCCTTTGAAGAAACTTGGCTAATTAATATTATGTTTGCACTGGCACACTCTAGCTTTTTCTAAACCAGGTTAAATTTCACACAATCAAATGCTATCTATTTTTTGGGTTGACCAAAAATGATTAGAACATAACATTTCATAATGGTTTAATTTGGGTTCCTTTGACTTGCAGGTGTGAGCAGGGTATTATAAGTAAATTTTTAGTAGTTTAGTACAACCATTTAAAGTAAATTGCAATTAATTTATCCATGCCATGGATTCCATGGGGTCATCAGGTCTTCTTCATATTTCGAATTCTTCATCTTTCATATTTCGAATATTTCGAATATGTATGATGTGCTTTAAACACATTATTTTGTTATTCTATCTCTCTTTCGCCTTGAAGAAAACGGAGAGCACATGCCGGTACAGCTGTATGCAAACGGGTTTTTTTCTTGATCTTTTTTTCCGCTAACCCATTTGACAACAACAGAAGTCTTACTAACATAAGTATCAATTTACGTACATCAGCACTCAAAGGACAACTAATTTTCCCTTCAGATTTATGTTCAAATAGCAAGGAAGAAAACTGTACGATAAAGGAAATATGTGGTAAGTACAAGTCTATTCTCAAATTTTGTGTCTGGCATAATATTGGGACACATTCATGGACACTTTGCTTAATCTTGAGGGGGCAAAAATATCACTTTAATTGAAAAGCATTTTTTTCATCATCATCGTTTCCAAACAAAAGATCTTTGTTCTACCTAACATTAGAAGGTAACCACGCCCCCTCACCCACTTAAAACTCCCCTTGGTTCTTTATTTGTTTCGAAAGTGTTGGTTGATAGTAACTAACAGGTGGCACAACATTTGTAAATGACAGGTGGCACAAAACTTCAAGGGCACTTTTTTCATTATGCTAAAAGGCCACTCCCTGTACAAAAATACAAGGCTAAACTTGGCCTTGTACAGGCCAAGTTTTAGCCTTGTAGAGGGGATTATGACCTTGTTATGACCTTGTACTAACCTTGGAAGGAAATTACAAGGCTATCAGTAAGATTCCAAGCTGCAACCAGTCTAACCCAAGGTTTCCACAAGGCTTCTACAAGGCTAATTAGCATTTTTCAAGCCATTTACAAGGTTACAGCAAGGCTATTCCAGGCTATAACAAGGTTACAAGGCCATATCTACAAGGCTTGTACATGGCTATTACATGGCCTTGTATTTTCGTACAGGTCCCTGAAACAAGAAGCATTTTTTTTATGATTGCAGAACCTTGGGGCGCACATGCCCCAAGTTTCCCCATGTTCCAATGTCCTTCAGGAGAGACCAACAGAAAATTTGGTGTAGCCTTTAGTCTTTAGTATCCGTATTGTTATTTGTTAAGATCATTTAGGGTAGCCATGCCTATCATGCTCCCAATGGTATCGTCTCTGTAAATATTTTTTGTTAAATTGTACATTTTTAGATTGTGTATAAAAAAATGTCGTTGGTAGTAGGTTGCCTGCCAGTGCCTCATAAAGATCCTCCTATTCGAAAAATGATAGCTGCAAAAGCAATTAGCTCAACTGGGTGAGCCAGAAAAAAGTTCCCACTTTTGAAAATTCATAGCATGAAGAGTACTGGATGGATTGGAATGAATCAATATTTGCTTGACAGCCAAAAGATTGAAGTATTTTTGTCATTTTTCTTGCCTTGTTACAAGCATTGGAAAAATGGTAAATTCAAATTTAGAAACACTTCGTGATCGGCCAGGTCGAAAACTCGGACTTCTCGGACACCTCGGACATCTCGGACCAGATCGTCCGAGTTTTCTAAGTCCGAGTTTTCGAATTAGCCCTAGTTCAAACTCGAAAACACAGACTTCTCGGACGAAATGGTCCGACTTTTCCTTTCTCCGACTTATCGAATTTCTCCTATGCTCTAGAAGAAAACTCGGACATGTCGGAACTCGAAAACACGGACTTCTCGGACGAAATGTTCCGACTTTCTGGGTATCAAAAGCAGAAAATTTTGCAAGAGCAGGCTGCCACAAACATGTGAAAAGGGAATATTTTGTTGGATCTGATTATGTAGATCAAAAGGGAATCTTTTTAGAAATTGTTATGTTCTAGAGCTTCGTGATCGTTCGAATACAACGTCAAATACCCCCCGGGGGGCTGATAGTTAGTTTCTAAAATTTTGGAACACTATTGCCTCAAACAGTTTCTGAATGAGTTTCTTTAATTCTTTAATTTTGGGGCACTATGTATTGCTTCCAACAGTTTCTGGATGAGTTTCTTTTATTTCAAATTCCGCAAGCGTAGAGTTAATTTTTGTTTTGTTAGAAGGGCTCCCAAATCTATGAGTGACCTAGGAAAATTAAAGCTGCAAATTTCAAAAATACCTTGTCTTTTTTAATTCACATTAGGGTACTGTAGTTTCATAACAGGGTGAAATATTGGTAATATTGCATGGCAAGGTGAAATATTGATAATACATATATTCTATAAATTCACACTCAATTGCTGTTGTTTTTTCGTCGTATTGCGGTATTTCTCCCTTCGAATCTATTTATTCGTTTGTCACCGAAAGCATCTTCGGATCCGACGATAGACAACGCTGGCACATTAATTTTTTTATATGAGAAACCGCTTATCAGAAACGGTAGGCTCAATTTTTCGAAAGTCAAGGAACGACCCTACCTAACTGAAAAAGCTAGGAAACTTTTGTAATTTACAATTTTGATTTTCCTTTCGAACTCAAAAATGTTTGACAGTGTACAGTTATAGCAACTGTTTGGAAATTATTTTGATTCCGAATTGTGTTATTTACTTGTTTTGAGATCTTACCATTACCAATTATTTCGGGAACCCTTTAAACAACACAGAATGAACTCTACACTTACGGCATTAAAAGTATAAGAAACATATAAGAAACTTTTGCCAGCAAAATGGCCCAAAAATTTAAGAAACTGCCTACCAGCCCCGGACCTTAGCATGAATCTATGTTACCGTAGACTCTTTATCTTGAAGCTGTTTTCGCTTTATTGTAGCGAACAAAATATGAAAACGGAGCAAAGAGCCCGGGTGGGAATGCACATATTTTGGGTAACGGGACGTGACATCGGAAAGGGTATCGATTTCCGCGATTTTGATCTCAGGAACGGTATCGCAATTTTCGTACAAGGAACGGTATCGATTCTCGCGATTTTGGTATAAGCACAAGATCGGATATACGTTTTCAGAAAATTGGTATAAGGTCAGGTGTACTTTTTCGGAAAATTGGTATAAGGAACGGGCATGTTTTTGAAGCTTCGATGGCACGTCCTTGACCAAATCCTGGTCAAGTACCCCCCCCCCCCCCGATGCAAGGGGCCAAGTTTCTCAACGTTTTCAGATTTCCTCCTTGAACAGTTAAAGACATGATTTTTTCAAGCTGTTGCAATGTTTAGATATTACTCAAATTTCTTCCGAGTAATATGATGCAGGAAACAAGTCGAAATGAGGCAAAAATGCTTTCTTAATTTGTTGACGATCTGAATGTTGAGTTTCTTATAAGCAGTTTCTTACGTGTAAATAACGGGGCAGACTCTACATTGCCCGATTGCCACTTGATTCAAAATCAGGGCCTTCTTTTACATAACAGCTAGCTAGGCAATTGGTCCCTTGTTTGTATCTATTGTTTTTCCTGTAGATAATGTAGAAAATGAAATTCAATAAATTGGGAAAAAATCGGACTATTTCGTCCGAGAAGTCCGTGTTTTCGAGTTCCGACATGTCCGAGTTTTCTTCTAGAGCATAGGAGAATTCGATAAGTTGGAGAAGGGAAAAGTCGGACCATTTCGTCCGAGAAGTCCGTGTTTTCGAGTTTGAACTAGGGCTAATTCGAAAACTCGGACTTAGAAAACTCGGACAATCTGGTCCGAGATGTCCGAGATGTCCGAGAAGTCCGAGTTTTCGACCTGGCCCTTCGTGATCGCAAAATGACTGAAAAAGGCCTAAAATACTCCATTAACATAAAGGACTCCTCGCTCAGAACCTGAGAGAAAAAGCAATTTCTCATGGGTGAGAGTTATCGTGTGCACATTTATTGCCATGGGATTGAAAATGTTTAGTATCTGTTTGAGAATCTAAGTCATATTACTCTTGAGAGAGGTGAAACGCCCGTGTGTATTGTTCTGTGTGATGAGAGTCCTAACGATTTGATCAAGTGTTTTAGGCCCTTTTTCAGTCATTTTGAAAGGGTTTTGAAAACATGAAATTTTTGTAAAGTTGAATTTACCTATATTTGCAGTGCTCGTAAGAAGACGAGAAAAATGACAAAAATGCTTTGATCTTTTGGCTTTTAACTAGAATTTGAATCATTCAAATCCATGAAGTACATGGGCCTACATGTGGTACTACGAATTTTCGAAAGTTGGAACTTTTTTCTGGCTCTCCCGGTATTTTCTTAAAGTAGTTGCCTTTAATGGCTGAAAGGCGGAAGCATTTTTGTGAAATTCTGGTGGCCTTCATATGAGAGCTTCCTCACTAAAGTATAATTAAGCAAATTGTCGTTCTTTAAGAACATGTTGAAAATGGTTAAAAAGCCAACGACATTGATCGAATCCTTGGCCCTGGAAATACCAAGTTAGGTTCATTTTATTAAGTTGTCTGCTGACATTTTCCATTGAGCATATGAAAAGATGCAAGGGTCTCTCGACTTGAGTTGTTAATTTCAAATTATATAAACTCCATTTCATTAATTTGCCTTTTTCACTTTTGGGTTTCATCTAACATTAATTCCTGTGACCAGTGTTATTATTTATGCCCTTGGTCTTGGTTGTAACAGATGTGTTTTTCTTATTTAAAAATTGGTAGTAAGCATATCACAATTGTTTATGATGTACGATTAGGGACAGGGCAAAATTTATTATATTACATGGCCGGTGGAGAACAAAAATTCTTGCAAAAAAAATCTGCTTGACCTGTACGAAATTATTGCCAAAAAACCAACTGCCCTGTCACTCTTTCCTTAAAAAATTGTATCTGCCCCGTATTCATGAACGACAAATGCTTTATAGTACCGCAGATGAATTAGCCAAAGACCATCACAAAATCAATTCTTGCCTTTACGAGACTTTGTCAACGAAGAAATCGGCTTTGAAGATGAAGAGAAATGACTGATGAATCGTTCTTGCAAACAACTGACAAGGAAATTTTGCATCATTATATACACATTCTGCGAAGCATTTTTCATCCTGCATGATTTACAACTTCATCCTCAAAATGAACAATTCTATATTTCAAACTTCACCATCAGCGCACAAAATGTTACTGCCCCGTACATATATTGGAGCATTTCGGCTAAAACAATAGAAATTTTTTTTGTAGCCAATCAACTTTTCGTCTCTTTACTTATTTTTACTGGAAAACCTCCCTTTGAAGTAGAGGCCTGTTTGGTCTGAGTTTTTCAAGAAGAAGCAATGCAATGGCGACCGGCGCTGTCGTCGCAGCTTGATCGACCAGAAGCAAATGAAGCTGAAGGAATTTAGCCAGCCATTTGGCATGATAAAGTGGGCACTGGGAAGAGATATTTGTTTGTGCTCTTACAGGAAATGGCAAAATGTAATGCTGTTGCAATACTTGAGAGGCATTTTCAAGACAGCAGTGAGTGTCATTTGTCAGTACAAAACTGCAGTGTAGTGTAGGTGTAGGCCTACTCTAAGTTCAGGTTAGTAGTGATTTTTTCGTTTACATTTGGCTCGTGTATTTCAATTTCTAATATTATCTAACTGCAAGCATGTTACTTCGCAATGTTGGGCTGTTGTACTTTATCACCTTAACAGTTGTTTTGGTTTGAATGCACTTGATTTGCCAAATGAAACAATCTTTAGATATTTTAGTAAAAAAATTTTATGGTTTTTTGTGAACATGACTAAAAATCCCCAGGTACTTTTACTATGGAAGTTCCTTATGTGATCCAACCCCCCCCCCCCCCCCCCGTGTTTGGATCACATAGGGAAAGGAAAGGGTGACATAATTTTTTGCTTGTGATTTAACAAGTATTTGTTACTTCATCACATTGATGTTGATATCTTTAATCTATAGGGGTTTGTTTAAAGCAAGATACCTGCTTCATTATTATCAGACCTTGTACCAGGATGCATTTAGATGGCACTTTTCTTGGAGAGAGATTGTCTATCTGATGCAGCAAATCACTTGGAGCAAATATAAAGGACAGTTCCTTTGAAAATTCCTTGCACTTCAGATACCACTTAACTGATTGCTAATGATAATGTATAATGATGATGTAATGCCTAATCTGGTCAAATCTTTGATTCCTTTATCTTGGAGAATTTAGAGTGAAGTCGGTTAACACGTTCCTCATAAAAGAGGGGAAAGACAGCACGTGCCGCGTCAATCTTGCACAGATTTGTTTCGAATATTGTTGGAAAGTATGGAAATTATACGTTTTTGCGTTTTCGGTCCTAAATAATTTATGATTAACGGTAAAATTAATTTTATGAATACTAAGAAACTAAACAAGGAGTCTTATTCGCGAAGAATTAGGCCCAAAGTTAAGAAATCGAAATACAAAGTTCAGAGCCCAGGGGGGCGACTCGGTAGTTTAAGGTGAGGTGCCCGTACAACATTCGGGACGATTGAAAAAATTTGCCAAAATTTTTTGAGAGCTTAGTCCACGTAGCCCTTTTGCAAAAGTGTTCACAATAGATTAAATTTGATTCTGCAATAGGGTTTACAAGAAGTCTGAAACAGATTTTTTGTTTTAATGTTGAAAAAGCGTTTCATGATTCAGTTTTTTTTTGAGTTTTTTTTAACGTTTGGTAACCAGTATGAATTCACAAAATTTGCACATCTCAAGATAAAATTTGCAATCGACTTTTTCACTACATATTCTGCAAGGTTTAATCTTTCAAAAAAAACGAAGATCATGAAAATCGAGTGAGTGCAAGCTAAGAAATTTGAATTTGAAATTTAGTGCTATTTTGTGCCCTTACTGTGCTAAGAAAGAGGTCTGAAGTACACTTTGTATGCCTAACTTGAAATAATACCTCAGGCTACGAATGGAAATCTGGATCACATTGCACAGGTGTTCTGAATGCGATAAGTCCGCAATTGTTACCGACGTGACGCTACAGGGACTCATTATGACTATGATTATGACGCCTTCTAGAACAATGACTATGACGCCGTTTGCACAAAAATGGACATAAACTATGTTTATGTACATAAACTATGTTTATGTGCACATAAACATAGTTTATGTACATAAACATAGTTTATGTCCATTTTTGTGCACATAAACATAGTTTATGTACATAAACTATGTTTATGTGCACATAAACACAGTTTATGTACATAAACATAGTTTATGTGCACATAAACATAGTTTATGTAACATAAACTATGTTTATGTCATTTTTGTGCAAACGGCGTTCCATATACATATTTGCTTTTAAAAAGCGCTGACCCAGTTCTGTACAGGCTAAAGAAAAGTAGCTGCCCCGTTACGTTTTGCACTGGCCATGTTATAAAATAGACTTTGCACTGTCCTTTAGGTCTATTGAGAATTGCTAAATGAGAAGAAAATTCAGCAATGTAGAAACTGTAAATTTGTACCAAATATTTTTAACTTGCACTTGCTTTTTTTCAGTTCTGCATAGGTTCCCCTACAATCCTACATGTGTTTCCTAGGGACAGTGCAAAATTTATTGTTTGGACATGGCTAATGGAGAAGAAAACTTCTTGCAAAAAAATCTGCTCTGTTTCAAAAAAAGCCAACTGCCCCGTCACAATTTTTTTTAATTAATCTGCCCCGCATTCATGAACAACAGATGTATAGTACCACCGATGAATTAGCCAAAGACCATAATAAAATCAATTGTTATCCTTACGAGTCTTGTCAGTCAACGAAAAAATTGAATCTGAAGATATAGAGAAATGACTGATGAATCGTTCTTGCAAGCAGCTGACAAGGCAAAAACGAGGGAAAATCTATTTTATATCCCAGCTTAATCCACAGGCAACAGGATAAATAGTTGTAAAATTATAATGTAAATACTTGCCTCACGTTACCAAAATGTCTTTTTCTTTGTTTTCTGTCTGTTCTGCTAACAAATGTGCACGAACAAGTGATTTTAATATCGATATGCGAGGCCTGAAAGTTTCTTCGGACGGCCATCTTGGAAATAATGTAACGATTTTAAAATCACTTGTTCGTGCACATTTGTTAGCAGAACAGACAGAAAACAAAGAAAAAGACATTTTGGTAACGTGAGGCAAGTATTTACATTATAATTTTACAACTATTTATCCTGTTGCCTGTGCTTAATCTTAGGCTTATAAAAAGTTACCACCCCGTTCATATTTGCTTTGTAAAAAGTGTTGACCCAGTTCAGAAAAGTACTTGCATCGTTTTGCACCGGCCATGTTATAAAATGAACTTTGCACTGTCCCTCAAAAAGCAAGAAAGTCTTTTTTGAAACCTTGTCAACGTGCAAGTTTTCCTGAGCAGGAAATATTTCTTTGATTGACTTTTAGTGAACTAATGTTTTTAGGAAACTCTGTCTTTGGTAGGAAATTAGACCTATATCACTCATAGAACCTGGGTACTCAAGGCTCAAATCATCAGAATTTTAAGAAACTTTCAGTACTTCAGTATTGGGGCAAAACCCAAAGTTTTGAATGAATTGATAGGACTGATACTCTCAGCCAACCAAAGAAATTGCTGAGGATTGAAAATGTTGATACTGTCGCATGACGCAGATCGTTATTTTTTGCGTACGGTAATCATAACTTGTGGGCACAGTGCTGTATCATCATGAGTCCCTCGTGACGTAATATATAGCCAATCAGGAAGTTCTGAGAAGGCTTCAGAAACTTTGACCTCATTGTTTTACACAATAGCGCACAGTTAATCCTTCAGCCAATGAAAACGCTGGAAATTTCGCAACCATTCTTTTGACGTCTGTATTTTTATTTATATCAACCAATCAGGTCTCGCGCAGTTTCCTCTCTGTGTTGTTATGCAAATAAGGCTAGAATTATTAACCAATCAGATCGTCAGATTAGAATCGTTAGCCAATCAGATTGGAGGATTGGAGGTGAATATTTTTGCATAAATTGTTGGTGTCCGCGAAAAGAGAATCATTCAAACAAAAACAACAGCGAAAAGCGGAGCTTCGAAAAATTTTCAAGAAAGAAAACAGAAATTAACTTCAAGCCAAGATGCAAATCTTCGTGAAAACACTCACTGGAAAGACAATCACACTTGAGGTAGAGCCTAGTGATACGATTGATAACGTCAAAGCCAAGATTCAAGACAAGGAAGGCATCCCACCAGACCAACAACGTCTCATCTTTGCAGGAAAACAACTGGAAGATGGCCGGACATTGAGCGATTACAACATTCAGAAAGAGTCAACCCTTCACCTTGTTCTGCGTCTCAGAGGAGGAATGCAAATCTTTGTAAAAACACTCACTGGAAAGACCATCACCCTTGAAGTTGAACCCAGTGACACCATTGACAATGTCAAAGCGAAAATTCAAGACAAGCCCAAAATTCAAGACAAGGAAGGTCATCCCGTCCCAGACCAACAACGTCTCATCTTTGCAGGGAAGGGATCCCAAACAACTTGAAGATGGCCGGACACTGAGCGATTACAACATCCAGAAAGAGTCAACCCTTCATCTTGTCCTTCGTCTGAGAGGAGGAATGCAAATCTTTGTAAAAACACTCACTGGAAAGACCATCACCCTTGAAGTTGAACCCAGTGACACCATTGATAATGTCAAGGCCAAAATTCAAGACAAGGAAGGCATCCCCCCAGACCAACAACGTCTCATCTTTGCAGGCAAACAACTTGAAGATGGCCGGACACTCAGTGACTACAACATCCAGAAAGAGTCAACCCTTCACCTTGTTCTGCGTCTCAGAGGAGGAATGCAAATCTTTGTGAAAACACTGACAGGAAAGACCATCACCCTTGAAGTTGAACCCAGTGACACCATTGATAATGTCAAGGCCAAAATTCAAGACAAGGAAGGAATCCCACCAGACCAACAACGTCTCATCTTTGCAGGCAAACAACTTGAAGATGGCCGGACATTGAGTGACTACAACATCCAGAAAGAGTCAACCCTTCACCTTGTTCTGCGTCTCAGAGGAGGTATGCAAATCTTTGTGAAAACACTCACTGGAAAGACCATCACCCTGGAAGTTGAACCCAGTGACACCATTGACAACGTGAAAGCGAAAATTCAGGACAAAGAAGGAATCCCACCAGACCAACAACGTCTCATCTTCGCAGGAAAACAACTGGAAGATGGCCGGACACTGAGCGACTACAACATCCAGAAAGAGTCAACCCTTCATCTTGTCCTTCGTCTCAGAGGAGGTATGCAAATCTTTGTGAAAACACTGACGGGGAAAACCATAACCCTTGAAGTTGAACCCAGTGACACCATTGACAATGTCAAAGCGAAAATTCAAGACAAAGAGGGAATCCCACCAGACCAACAGAGACTGATCTTTGCAGGCAAACAACTTGAAGATGGCCGGACACTTAGTGACTACAACATCCAGAAAGAGTCAACCCTTCACCTTGTTCTGCGTCTCAGAGGAGGAATGCAAATCTTTGTGAAAACACTCACAGGAAAGACCATCACCCTTGAAGTTGAACCCAGTGACACCATTGACAACGTGAAAGCGAAAATTCAGGACAAGGAAGGTATCCCACCAGACCAACAACGTCTCATCTTTGCAGGAAAACAACTTGAAGATGGCCGGACACTGAGTGATTACAACATCCAAAAGGAGTCAACTCTTCATTTGGTTCTGCGACTCCGCGGTGGACAGTAAAAACTGTAACTGAAAATTTAATGAAACTGTATAAGCTGAACATTAAACCATAAAGATTACTTTGTAGCACACGTAAAAGTAGCTTTATTTTGTAATTAAAGTCACCGAATGTTTTGTTGTTCTTTTAAAAAATTGTGCGATTAGAGTGTGATTAAAGAAAACCATAAAATTTCCTTTATCTTTGGTTATTTCCTTTAAATTCTAATGTCAAAAATTGACAGGGATTAATTAAACCTTCACTTTGCTACTTTAAAATTTTCATCAGACCTGAGTTACGCCAAAAGAAGTGACCCTTCCATGAAATTTGGTTGTAACCTGTGTCAGATCACAATGAGCAAACCAATGAGTCTACATGCAGGCAAATAAAAGCTCTGAGCAACATTCAAAATCTATATAAGTGGTATAAAGATATTGTTTGATGTTATACAGTAAGAACCTGCAAAATAGAAACCAGTTTTTTCAAAACAGCCTGTTTAATTTTGTATAAAAGGGCCTGTACAAAATACAAGGCCTTGTACAGGCCATGTTTTAGCCTTGTAGCAGGCATTATGACCTTGTCCTACCCTGAAGAAAATTGGGATCCACCTATTAAGGAACCTTCCTAAAATCAGGCTGAGAAGTTCTTATATGAGGGCACCATTTCTCCACAAAACCAGCCTGAGCGAGGTTTCTTATAAAGTGGTTTCTATTTTGCGGGTTCTTACTGTAGCTAAAAGGTCTGTCAAGACTCGAAACCAAACATAAGATCCTTTTGGATGATTACAAAGTCTGTCCTGAGCTAAGCAATCATAAGAATATCTGAATATTGATTTCTTCACAACTCCAAATGATCGCCGATGCTGTTTTTAGCTACAGTCAGAGAGATGAGTGTTGCTGCTAAAGTTGTCTTCAATGGAAAGTCAAGCCCCTTGTATAAGGATAAGAATCGCCTGAAAAGCAATATTTTGATCTTTATGTCAAGCGAGGATGTTACGCAAAAAATTGAAAGTCGTTACCCCTTGTTTGCTTAGTTCGCGCATTTAACTATTGGTGCATCTCTCTCAAATTAGATGTCATGTGAGATTTACCATAACGCAAACTTACTTATGCAGAACCCCACAGAACGTTTCAATTGTTGCTATTCGCAGGCGTCTAATTTGGGGCAAGCGGTCACGAAGATAACCTCTGTGCAATTTGCTGGGATTCTGCACCTTTCCTCTCAACTTCACCTGCGACGTTTGCATCTGTGGCTGTATTAGAGGGGGGGTCCCTCTACCTTTGGTGACGCTGCGAATGCTAGCCTCTGTGCAGGCCGCCGGTTACATCATCCTCTAAAGTTGACTTATTTGCATAATGAATACTATCAATAAGTGGCTAATGATGAGTCTAGAAAACGATTGTTTTAACATAATGAAGCTGCTAATGAAGTCAAGAACTTGCCAATTCTTCTTAAATTTGTTATTGCGTCAGGGTAAACATCTTGGTGATTTATCCATCTTATGGTGTCAAATCTGTCTGAGATGAAATATGCCGACGTCAAATTTTTCTATCGGATCGCGAGAAACTTCTGTCTTGTGTGCGCTTTGTGTGCGCTTTCTTTATTCCAGTCCCAATTAGCAGAGATAAAACGTTAATCAATTGCTTTAACGAGCGTGACGGAAGTGGGTTACTTACTTTCTTTCTTTCTTTCTGACTGACATCGAAGCCCCTTCTTAGATTACAAAGGACTTTGTAATCAAAAAGGTAGTTTATTATGTAGACATTAAAAGAAAAATAGCCAGCCTTTCTTCCATTTAACGAGGAAGGATATTTCTAGCGAGAAGCTCAGTAGACCCACTTTACCCCGTAGACCCACATTACCCCACCCTACCCTACCCCTAGTTGGCTTAGTTCGTGCACGAAACTATTGGTGCATCTGTGTCAAATGAGATGTCATGTGAGATTTACGATAACGTTTCAATTGTTGCTATTCGCGGGCATCTAATTTGAGACAAGCAGTCACGAAGATAACCTCTGTGCAGAATGATATGCATGAAGATGTTTTGGTTCAGTGTGATCTCGTACCTTCCCCCAGTCAATGGCGCCATTGCTGGGATTCTGCACCTTTCTCTAGCTGTGTAGGAGGGGGAGCATATGAGTCAAATCTTTCAATAGGGCACAGGGAAACCCGCAAATCTTCTAATTTCACGCTTATAAGCCAATGATATCGTCATATTTCGGTCACATGACTGAAAATAATGCTTTCGAGATAACTTTTCGAGTACCTTCACGAAAATAAAAATGGATATTCGAGAAATAAAGATACAGAGCTGGTTTTACCACTAATCGATTCGAGAGGCCCCACTCCACATTTGTTTTTCTGCATTTGGTTAAAATCTCGTCAGGGATCGGCGTTACATCGAATTTCATTCATTCGAAAATTGGCCTATGTTCAAGAATTCTTCAGGAACGCTACAAATAAGATATAGCTTTCAAAATTTCACATGTAACTTGAATTATGTCCAGGAATAACATGAAAATATTTGTTTGTGTGATTTTCGAAAATCCTAGACGAATTAAAGCTATTTGCTGCGAAGAAAGCTATTGGGCCTACCTTCACCTGCAGTAGAATCCCAGTAATCGGCATTAAATCACTCTTTTTCGCAATAACAACCAGCGGATACATCAACGAATAACTTCACCACAAATTCAATTTCTTTCCACCATTTTATCATCGATAATTTCGATAAAATGTGACAAGATTTTACAGCCTCTGCAGCAAACCGTCCAACTACCGTCGATTCAAAGTTTTCTTGTGCAAACACGTTGGAAGTCTTGCAAGACTTGCATAAAACAAAAGGTTTGTGCAAGACTTAGGTCTCCCATATGACACAGCAAAATGACACCTTTGAGAATAGATTGCACACTCCGGGAGGCATTCTATCGTTGCAAAATAAAGAGAAAATAAAACATTTCTCAAAGATTGCAAATTTCTTTGTCACATCGGAAAAGTACATAATTTGTGTAAAGAAATTTCCCCTGCAATCTATTCTCAAAGGTGTACAATCTATTATCAAAGGTAACAATTTGCTGTGCCATATGGGAGACCTGAGCCTTGCACAACCTTTTGTTTTATGCAAGCTTTCCTGGTGTTTGCAACAAGAAAACTTTGAATCGACGGTAGTTGGACGGTTTGCTGCAGAGGTTGTAAAGTCTTGTCACATTTTATCGAAATCATCGATGATAAAATGGTGGAAAGAAATTGAATTTGTGGTGAAGTTATTCGTTGATGTGTCCGCTGGTTATTATTGCGAAAAAGAGTGATTTAATGCCGATTACTGGGATTCTACTGCAGGTGAAGGTAGGCCCAATAGCTTTCTTCGTAGCAAATAGCTTTAATTCGTCTAGGATTTTCGAAAATCACACAAACAAATATTTTCGTGTTATTCCTGGACACAATTCAAGTTACATGTGAAATTTTGAAAGCTATATCTTATTTGTAGCATTCCTGAAGAATTCTTGAACATAGGCCAATTTTCGAAGGAATGAAATTCGATGTAACGCTGATCCCTGACGAGATTTTAACCAAATGCAGAAAAACAAATGTGGAGTGGGGCCTCTCGAATCGATTCGTGGTAAAACCAGCTCTGTATCTTTATTACTCGAATATCCATTTTTATTTTCGTGAAGGTACTCGAAAAGTTATATCGAAAGCATTATTTTCAGTCATGTGACCGGAATACGACGATATCATTGGCTTATTAGCGTGAAATTAGAAGATTTGCGGGTTTCCCTGTGCCCTATTGAAAGATTTGACTCATATGCTAGGAGGGGGATCCTTCTACCTTCGGTGATGCTGCGAATGCTAGCCTCTGTACAGGCCGCCGGTTACATCATCATCCTCTGAAGTTGACTTATTTGCATAATGAGTACTATCAATAAGCTAATGATTCGTTCGTTCTAGAAAACGATTGTTTTGACGTAATTAAGCTGCTAATGAAGTCAAGAACGTGCCAATTCTGGGTAAATTTGTTGTTGTGCCAGGGTAAACATCATGGTAATTTATCCATCATATGGTGTCAAATCTGTCTAACATGAAATAGGCCGACGTCAAATGTTGCTATAGGATCGCGGGAAATTTCTGTCTTGTGTGCGCTTTCTGTGCGCTTTCTTTATTTCAGTGCCAATTAGCAGAGATAAAACGTTAATCAATTGCTATAACGAGCGTGACGGAAGTGGGTTACTTTCTTTCTTTCTTTCTTTCTTTCTTTCTGACTGACTGACATCGAAGCCCCTTCTTAGATTACAAAGTTGGACTTTGTAATCAAAAAGTCCCCAAGTGATATTTGATTTGGGTCTACACTTAGGCCATTTTTGATCTGGTGATCTATGTAAAGTTTCAAAAGTTTGTTTTTGTTAGCCTGCGTGCAGACTCTACTGAATTCTTTTGAGAGAGGTTCTCCTCCAGTAGAGTCTGCGCAACAGCGACCAAATCCTTGTTTTTGGTCACGCGCGGTTCCAAGGATTGAGGAACTAACTCATTGAATTTGATTCAATAGAGCTGCCTATGAATAGGGTAGACAAAACACCGACACACAGTTATCACAAAAGGGTTTCTATGGCTATCTTTGTTCATGCATAAGCCAATTGAATATCAGCAGACTCGAACAAAGACACAGACGCTCCATCAAACAAAGGGGATATGCTTTGGCCAATCAGGAAAGGTTCCTCGTTTCTCATGAACTGAAAACAGGGATTTGGTCGCTGTTGCGCTAGACTTGCCCCAAGTCTATCTCTTCCGTCCGTCTACCGTTCCCTTTACGGTAGTTCCTGGATCCGCCATTTCCTGGATCCGCCATTCCAACATTCCGTCCAGAGAGCTCGTATCTCTCGAGCTCTCTGGGTGGAATGTTGGAATGGCGGATCCAGGAAATGGCGGATCCAGGGTCTACCCGCAAAGAGAATAGTAGACGGATGGAAGAGATAGACTTAGGGCAAGTCTACTGTTGCGCAGACTCTACTGGAGGAGAACCTCTCTGAAATGAAAGGAAATCAGTAGAGTCTGCACGCAGGCTAGTTTTTGTGGTCTCCAAAAAGTTTGTAAACCATATGCCTGAGCCTGCATAGGCAAGTGTGAAAGAGGTTGTTGGACATGGAAAACTAGAAATGATTCCCAGATGCCACATGGGTGAAGTAGTGATGATAAGCTCAAATGATACATTTTTAGAAATTAATTGAAATTTCCCTTATCAGTCTGACTATAATAATCCATTGTGGGCATCCACACACTGATAAGGTGAGGATATCCAGCCCCAGCCAAAAGCATAAGGCCCAAAAGGGGGGTACTCTGGTATATTTAGTCTGTAGTCTGTAGTCTGTATATTTAGTCTGTAGCTTCAGAAATTGCAGAATCGTGCCGCTAGAATTATTACAAATAGCAGCTACGATGCTCCTGCCGAAGCTTTGATTACAGAGTTAAAATGGCCAACTGTGAGGGATATGATCAGAAGTGTGACTGCAACAACTGTATATAAATCTGTTAATAGTCTCGCGCCTGATTATCTCTCGCATTTATTTGTTAGAAATTCTGATCGCAATATTATCAACCTTAGAAATGCCGAAACTGACTTGCTAGTGCCATTCATGAAAACTAGTAATGGACAGAAAGCGTTCGCATTTCGTGGAGCAAAAATCTGGAATGATCTCAGCCGCGAGGCCAAGCAAGCTCCCTCTTTATCTTCTTTTAAGAACAAGATAAAGGGTCGGTTGTAAATTTATTGTAAATAGTTGTAGATAAATTATTTATGATTGTAATTAGTTTCCTTTTCCCATTATTAATTTTAGTAGATTTTTTAATTTGTAAAGTTTTTGGCACGGCCCCCTGAAAATCAGTCATACTGACTGACGGGGCTACCGTGCATAAATAATTTTAAAATGAAAAAAAAAATGAAATGAAAAATTTAGTATAGGGGTGCTCAGGTTACTTTTTTGGGTCTAAAATTTGGGGAACAGTTTTTTTTGGGTCGATGATTTTGTACAGTTATTTTTTTGGGTTCCTGAAATTCTGGCTTACTTTTTTTTGTCTCAAATATGGGAAAAATTAAA
Source organism: Aurelia coerulea (assembly GCA_039566865.1). Classification (NCBI taxonomy): domain Eukaryota; kingdom Metazoa; phylum Cnidaria; class Scyphozoa; order Semaeostomeae; family Ulmaridae; genus Aurelia; species Aurelia coerulea. Next base: position 21,069,207 of record CM076953.1, on the reverse strand, counting down.
AAATCGGGGAAAATATAATTTACGAAACTTTCAACATTCGCATTAAACAGCTCCTCTGCAGTAAGATCTTTGGTATGGAATGAAAGTTCCGTATGGAATGAAAAACCCAGGAGGGGGGTCTGCCTTGGAGAAAAACAACGGGGATGTGCCTGCCGAAAGACATTTTTATGACCCTGTCCTGGAATAAATTTTTGAAAGCATAGTACCTATCCTGGATAATACAAGTATCTTTTGTAAGTTACCTTAATTTTGCATGTCAAATCTGACATGTCCTCCTGGGAAAAAGGCTTTAATGAACATACCTGTGCCGGAATAAATACACAAAAGGTATAATCCTGTCCTGGAATTTTCAACCGAAAATGGGGCCCTATTGGCAGGCACACCCCTGGAGGCTCAATGTATTAAGTAGACCCCCCGGGTGAAAAACCAGATTTTGAGCAAAGATTGCTCAAACAATATGGCGTTTCGTTACATCAACCTCGTCCCCAGGGCCTTTTGTCATATTGGTCATTTCCGTCTCCGTCTAAATATGACAAAAGACCCTGGGGACGAGGTTGGTATTTCGTACCAAAATTTTGTCATATTTAGCTCGAAGGAAGGAAATAACGATCATCCATTAGATTAATTTCATCTTCATGCAAATGCAAGATTTTCGTTGTATTTGCCTCACTTTTAAAAGGTTCGTGCACGGTTATGAGCTTGTATTTGCAAAGACCGAGAATATCTACTATTCAAAACGATGTCCCACACGTGCTGTGGACATTTGATAGCCAAAGAAACAATGTTGTTTCTGCATGTTTCCTCTGTTCTATATTTATAAAGAAGCATGTATACCATTATGGTATATACCGGGTGAGCCAGAAAAAAGTTCCCACTTTCGAAAATTCGTAACACCACAAGTGCTGCATGGATTTTTGTGATTTTTCTCGTCTTCTTACAAGCGCTGCAAATACAAGTAAATTCAACTTTACAAAAATTTCATGTTTACAAAATGATTCCTAAACACTTGGTCAAATGGTTAAGACTCTCCTCCTCTCCTCACGTGGAACAATACGCACATGAGTTATAAGACATAGATTTTTAAGCAGCTACTAAAGATTTTCAATGTCAAGGCAATAGAACGTGCAGATGATATCTCTCAACCGTGAGAAATTGCATTTTCTCTGTTGATCTGGGCGTGGAGTCCTTTATGATTTGATTAAATATTTTAGGCCTTTTTCAGTCATTTTGCAACCACCAAGTTTTTGAAAACTTGAATTTACCAATTTTTCCAGTGCTCGTAAGGAGGCGAGAAAAATCACAAAAATACTTCAATCTTTTGGCTGTCAAGCAAATATTGATTCATTCCAATCCATCCAGTACTCTTGATGCTATGAATTTTCAAAAATGGGAACTTTTTTCTGGTTCACTATCAATAGAACAAAGGAAATTGCACACTCGCTTTAAAGGGGCTCCCTCGTCAAACAGTAAACAAATCCGTAAACTCGCACGTGTCACCAATTATCCATTGTTCATCCATTGTCTTCTGAAGTTTGTTTGGTGGCTTCACCAAAAAGTGACCGTTTAAAATCCACTTATATCCGAGCAATCGTAGAAGATATGAATGTTTGGTTTGTTCCTTTGTGAAGTACAATGATTGATGTCCAAACAGCAACTTTCATTTTGAAAAAAAATATGAAAATCCTGTGTGATATCACCTTTCAGAAAACTACAAAAATCATCGTTTTGTTTACATTTTGACGACGGAGCCCCTTTAATTTCACCTCTGCTAATCATGACCATATTACCTTTCAGCTGCAGCTCCATCCAATAGTTCACATACTGCATCAGCATCAATTTCACCGACCAAATCAATCATACCTCCATCTTCATCAAGCCAGAACGCAAGTTCACCATCGCCAAGTAAGACAGCAAGTCCGTCATCAGCAAAGCCCCACCCAACTCCTTCACCTACCCCAACAAAGAAGCCAACAACAAGGCCCCCAAAACCACCCCCATATGTTCCACACTCAGGGAGAAGATTTGACACTGCGTCGTTCATTGGTGGAATACTGCTCTGCGGTGGCGTGATTTTGTTGGTGTACATTGCTGTCAGGTGTTACAAGTCAAAACCAGATTATAGTAGATTGTAATGTAAAGCACAGAAAGTTTATTGCATCAGAATTTATTAGCAGGGAATTTGATATTTTAGTTATAGCTGGGAGCTGAGCTTTTATTTGATAGTGCAAGGGGGGTATTTATCAGTTCATTTAAACGTGGGACTATTTTCTAACATACGAAGGCAAAACATGATTTGCCCCAAAATTTAACCAAATCATTTGCCAGAAACTTTGGTTTCCAGCAACCAAAGAATAAGAGTCGAGTCACGCCAAAGACGCCATTCCGGAACGTTTCGAATCAAACAAGATTCCTTGTCAACCCATCAAACTATGAGTAAACAAGCTAGACAGAAAAACAGTTATAAATCTTGCAATGCCATTATCAAAGGAGAGGAAACACTGAGTAGAAAGTACCTGGGGAAAACTAAAGAATACAGAGCGGACTGTTGGGACTTCGATGATGGCAGATCCTGTGCTGTTAAACAAGGACAGATTTTGTAGCACAATAGTATGAGTTGCTTTTGTTGACACCTGAATTCAAAACGATTGACGATTGCAGACAAAGGAAATTCTTTCAACCAGTAATAATTCAAAATAAACACAACCGCAAAACTTTCTTTGAAACCCAGGTAGCTAGCGCGCTGATTGTGCATTCCAGAAATGGTTTTTAAGAGCAAACATGAGCATATATCGAAAGAAGAAGGATGTATTTAAACATCTACCTCAGGCATTCTATTTGTTTGGTTTAGAGGCTGAGCAGTAAGTATTTTAATCACACCCAAAAAATATGAGAATTGAGTCGCCTCCCAATTGGCTTCTATACCAAACAAATAAAATGCCCGCGGTAAATATTTAGATATATCCTTCTTCTTTGGATATATGCTCATGTTTGCTCTTAAAAACCATTTCTGGAATGCACAACAAGCTCGCTAGCTACCTGGGTTTCAGAGAAACTTTTGCGGCTTTACTTGTTTTGAATTACTGGTTGAGAGAATTTCTTTTGTCTGCAATCGCTAATCGCTTTGAATTCAGGTGTCAACAAAAGCAACTGAAACTATTGTGTTACAAAATCTGTCCTTGTTGTGCTGTTAATAAACTTTCAAAAATTAGTAAATGAAGCTCCTGAGAGGCCTTAGCTATTGAGCTAAAATCATCGAGGGAGCTTGCATATGCCCGGTCTTATTGGTATTGTTATTCACAGCTGATTAAAATAGATTTGCTGTTAGTAAGTAGATTTTAGACAAGTTAGACAAGTAGATTTTGCTTTCACATTCTGCTAAACAACATTTTTGAAAATGACTTTTGCTCAAAATTTTCGACTTCCAAGCCCCGTTCGCCCTGTGGCGGTACAACTTTGCATCCGTAACTAAAGTGTAACTCTTTATCCTCAATGCAACAATGATTTTTAGTTTTAATGCATTAGATACACCAGATATTTAAGAAAATTAGGAATACATGAAAGGGAATCTAAGAATATACATACACACGTATTTTTTATTAGAAACTAAGAATTTAAGCCAATATTGAAAGTTTCTTAAAATGATCAGCTACTCAGAGTTTCTTGAAGGTTCCATAACAATCTCCATGCTTTCTACGGTACATGCGTCCTCGTAAAAATTTCAAAACGAAGTTATCTGAAGATTTCCGATATTTAGGCATTACTCAAGCACCTTCCCTATGACATAATACAGGAAACAAGTAAAAATAAAATATACGGTTACAAAGGAGTTCCTTTATAAAACTAAATTGTTTCTTCAGTTATATATTTTCCAAGTGCTGGAATTCCTTAATTTTTTAGCAGTCTGGGAGTTAGTTTCTTATAAGCTGTTTCTAATAAAAATACGTGTGAGGTATTTAAAGCAATTGATAAAAATAGACATGCAACAAGGAGCCGTGACACGTGTCGAACCATATTTGGGTAATTCATCTACTTCAACAGAGGTTAGCATTTGACTGCAATTGGCTCGAGCCATTTTATATGCTTAGATTCCCTTTAAAGGTTGCTTGCTTTATTTTAACGTAATATCTGAGATGTTACCAATTGAAAAGATATTTAATTTGAAATAGATTTCTTTGGTTTGAACTATCTCAGCTTTGTTTATCATTTCTAATTCGACTTGCTTCTTAGCATGAGTTGCTTTTGATTGACACTGTAGTTCAAAGCAATTAGCGATCGCAGGCAAAGGGAATTCTCTCAACCAGTAATTCAAGGCGAGCAAAGCCGCAAAAGTTTCTCTGAAACCCAGGTAGCTAGCTCGCTCGTTGTGCATTCCAAAAATTGTTTTTCAGAGCAGACATGAGCATAGGTCGAAATAAAAAGGATATATCTATATATCCGCCTCGGGCATTTAATTTGTTTGTTTCAAAAGCCGATTGTGAGGCGATTCAATTCTCTTCTTTTTTCGGGTGTAATTAAAACGCATACTGCTCAGCTTCTGAACCAAGGAAATGAAATGCCCGAGGTAGATGTGTAGATATATCCTTCTTCTTTTGATTTATGCCCATGTTTGCTCTTAAAAACAATGTTTCGAATGCACAACGAGCTCGCTAGCTACCTGGGGCTTCAGGGAAATTTTGCGGCTTTGTTTGTTTTGAAGTTATGGTTGAGAGAATTTCCTTTGTCTGCAGTCGCTAATAGCTTTGAATTCAGGTGTCAACAAAGCAACTCGTGCTATTGTGTTGAAAAATCTGTCCTCGTTGCATATCATAGAAAAATTCAGCAACGTCATTGTTTGTACCCATTTCACAACAACTGAACATACACTTGAGATATCACGCTTTTGTTGATAAGAAGCTTTTAACTTGTATGGAAAGAAAGTTTCCTCAAGAGGGCAATCACATGATCCGTAGGGGGTCAGTAGTAGCTGAAACAACACTAGCTGCATTTGTTTATTGTCTTGATGAAGAAAGTCAACACTCACAGAAAAGACAGCGGTACTTTTCAAGGAACACATAATAGAAATATATCAAAAGGAAAACTAACTCATCAACAACTAAAATGTAACTGTCACCTTCCTTTTTCTCTGAAGTAATCAGCTGAAATTGAAATAAGTCGTGTGTAAATAAGCATTTCAACTTTCAGTTTTATTTCATTCTTGAGGGTATACACACACGTTGCAGAGACGGAAAGATACGGTAGTTCCCAATCAAATCAAATACAACATTTTTTAAATGGTTGGTTTTGGAGGTTTTTGATTCACTGTGGTCGTTTACGAATGAAAACGAGAATACCTCCGAAGTAAGAACGCCAAACCTTCTGTCTCTTGGAGTAGCCATGAATCAAATGTTCCCCTTTTCAAGATTTTTCAACAGGAGAGATTGCACAACTTTGTTTGCATAGGATATGGAGCAAGGAAGCCAAAATTGCTGGTTTAGGCCTCTACAGAAATTCGCTTTTTACTGTAATTCAATTAAAAAGAACATTCTTTCATTTTTACATAACTCGGGACAATTCTTTTAAACTGCTTTGTGAGAAAGGTTTTCAGTAGAAAGAAGACTGTTAACTCCTGCAAAAGAAACAACAACCAAAATAAACCTGTAACACAAGAGAGAAAAAACTGTTCTTTCTACTGATTTCGGTGTTTTTGTTGCGTTTATGGGTTTAATGTGGTGAGTCCGTTATATAAGGCTATTTTGAAAAACGTTTTCTTTCGTCAGCAAAGACATTTTCTTTCATTTCATCATGGCTAAAATGGATGTGAAATAGTCAGCTCATAAAAAAGTTTTTTGGAAAAGTCCTGGAGTATACTTACCTAACTTTTCAACTGCCTCAACACATATGCTTGGATACATTTCACTTGTATAAGTCCCAACAAGGAGCAACGTAGCTGTTCTGACCAATACCAGTCCACATTCACCCTGTTGATGAAATATGATATACCGGGTGTCCCAAAATGATGTATTATCGTTTGATTGCTGATATGTTCATAACCGATTAAGTGATTTTCAATATCTTTATTTCATCAGATTTCCGAAAGGCTAAATTGTATTCGAGGATGTTGGTTGGGCTGGTAGGCCGATGTCTTCATGTTGAAAAGAAGATCGATAAACCTGCTCAAATGCAAGCCTTATGTGGCATGAAAAAGAAACGGCCTACTTTCTCAGTCAATATTTTAGATGTAATGCAAAAGGCTGAACTTATATGTCGTTCAGAGAATAAATGTCGTTCATAGAATACCAATTCAGTTAATACTGAGTTCAGAGAATACGAATGAGTTCACCCTTTTTATCACATCTAAAATGTTGACTGGAAAAATTAGCCGTTTCTTTCTCATGCCATCTAAGGCTCGAATTTGAGCAGGTTTATCGAGCTTCTTTTCGACATGAAAACGCCGTGGTAAAACCACAACCAACATCTTAAAATACAATTTAGCCTTTAGGCAATCAAATAAAACAAACTTTTTGAAAATCGGTTCATTGGTTATCGACATATAAGCAATCAAACAATAGTACATCATTTTGGGACACCCAGTATATTAAATCATTTTTCTCATGATGCATGAATCTTTATTTATTGGGTTTGAATATTTTGAAATTTTAATTATGTTTATGTGCAGATTTAAGATTTCCTAAATCCCAATAATCTCATACTTTTATTTCTTTGAAAGCAGCCAGACCAAATTTGTTGATTAGAATATCAAGTAAACAGAAGAAAATGTTATTTAAGTTTGAAGCCATTTGCCTTCAATCAAAAATTTGAAAAGAATCCTTGAAATTTGCAAGTTAATTTGAAAGAAACTTTTCGTAAAAGTTTCATCTGAAATTTAGTAGCCTTTCTATGGGCTGATCCCATTTTTGTATACAGTATAGAAGATGAGATAAGCTGTGCAGACTTCTTTTTAATGAAGAATTACAAGAAAGAACGACATCACAAACAATAGTGAATTTTTTGTGTGATTTGGACTTGTAACACACTTTCTGTTCAAAAATGCTTTCCAAGTCATACTCATGATCAAAAAGTTTCTTAACTTTGAATAAACCTTGCAATGCTTCTAATAAATGTAAGAAACGTAAGTCTCAGATTGCTAGCGAAATAAGAAACTCTATTATGGGGCAATTGAAGGGAAAGGTGCTGTTTTAAGAGTCAAGCCCTGCGATCACAGAAGTAGCTTAGCTAAGGACTAATCAAGTCTGTGACCCCTTGTCATGATGCTCAAGTGGTGGGCCTCTACCTGGGATTGCACCCCGATTGAACCCTGTCCACCTGATGGTGCTGGCTGCAAAGTCAATTGACTAAACCACTGCAGCACAATACCTTTTGACTACTGGGAAAAATTATTTTCAGAAACATTTTAGTAATGTCTAGGTTTCAAATTAATTCCTTTTGAAATGTTCATGAGGGCACAAAGAGTAAAGCAGTAAACATGAAGATTCCTGTACAAAAATACAAGGCTAAACTTGACCTTGTACAGGCCAAGTTTTTGCCTTCCAGCAGGGATTATCATGACGTTGTTATGACCTTGTACTAACCTTTGAAGAAAATTACAAGGCTATCAGTAAGATTCCAAGCTGCAACCAGTCTAACACAAGGTTTCCACAAGGCTTCTACAAGGCTAATTAGTATTTTCTAAGCCATTTACAAGGTTACAGCAAGGCTATTCTAGGCTATAGCAAGGTCGATGAAACTGTTAATTCTAAGAAACTCTGCATACTGGCTCAAATTTTTAGTTTCTGACGAAAACTCCAGAGTTCTTAATTTTCTGGAAGGGGCTGACAGTTCCTTTGAAGCAGTTTCGTGCAATGAAAATTGAGCATATTTTACCTTCTTGCCATAGACTGAAAATTTATCAGCGCGAATACATTTGAATAAGACTCCATCCAGTACTATCCCATCATCTCGTGTCTGGGTTGGATGCTTGAATGCCTCAACCAACTCTTCCATTTCAGGGGTTGAAAGCTGTGAAAGATAACACCTTCTTTTGACACTCATCAATCAAAAACTAGTTCCACCATGGCAAAATTTTTAGAGATTTAGGTAACATATTTGAGAGTTACATGAAACTTCTTGAAAGCTAAAATCAAAGCTGCACCAATTTCTTACAAAGAAAGAAGCAAATCATCAAAATACCATGTTTTAGAATTCTTTGGTTTGGTGATACACTGTTGCTGTAAACATTTGCATCTCATGACCAAAAAAGAAAAACTTCTCAAATTGATGTCTGATTTCTTCCATTAGAGTTTCTTGATTTTCTAGGAACATGTTCTTGGGGGTTTCTTATAGCAAGAAAAATGAGCGTGTAGCAGTTGTAGAGCTACCAAATGATAGTTCAAAAGAAACAAAGCAAGAAACTCCTAGCACTATGGCTGATCAAAGATCCTCCCATATCATACACGTTAGAAGATTGCTGCATGCAGGAATAAGCATCTTCAGAAAAGGGCATTTCACAATGCCCTGCTTGGACAAGAGCAGTAAAACAGCACGAGGATGGGTTCTGTCTTGATTAGTCCCATTAGAGAGCTCCTCTTGAGACAAATATATCGAAAATGAATTAATGAGCAGGGGTTTGGATGTGGTCTGGTGTCTGGTGGGGTAGTTTGGGTTTGATCTTTTGATCTTGTCCTGAGTTTTCCTGTTTGGGCGGTGGACTGCTCCTGAAACCTATGCTCATTATTTGCTTTGTAATGTACTGTACCTGTTTTTAATTTCGTCTGGTATTCTTGCAGTAGTTTGTATTGGTGTATTGTTCATTTCTACATTGATTGTTTTATGCATTTTAAGTTTAATGTTAATTCATTTGTATTCCTTCATATATTTTGGTAGCCTACGTTTGTTAATATTCATTATAATGAAGCTGAAACTAGAAACATGAGACTAGCGTTATAATAATGTCAATGATTAGGAACATACCGAAAATCCAGGTGAGCTGGCCCTCAACGAGATATCCTTTCTTCTGATTATCGCACAATTCTCTACATTTCCAGTTGCAATCAATGAATCTTGTAGCAAGCTTTGCAGTTGATTCATAATCTAACATAGGTCTTGTCTAACTCTTCTTGGATGGATCAAGAGACCATTGCAAAATGTCAGGAAAAATCAATTTTCCTTGTTGACATCTCGTCTTCAGCTCGAGGCTGATAAACAGTAGCTGTTTCCATGGAGATAGTCCGCCATTATGGTTGCTATGTTTACAACGTGATCGAACTCTACTTTGTCTTCCTGTTTGAGAAAGCAAACCACTGCCCTTCATTCTGAAGAAAAGACGCCGCACGAAACGCAGCGAAGATGTACGCTAGCAGGCCAAAGACGGCGGATAGAGTCAGTATCCATTCATTAGAGCCATTAGAAGATCTTCTAGAAGATTCTGAATGGGTGAGTATGGAATCACGCGTGCACGTCAACTCACAAACAGGCGGGAAATATAATTTAATTAGCAGCAAATGAACACTCGACTCATTTAGGCCAACGTAAATGCCCTGCCTAGTCAAATCTATAAATCTTTTTCTAATACCAAGAATCAGAATCGAACCATACTTTGCTATACATTGCAGAATTTTTCAAATGCGTACAAAATAAGGCTCTTTCATTCGATTTTGATTAGTTTCTATTTAGAAGAATCTAGAATGAAATTGAAATAAGATGTCAAACAAAGCAAACAAACAAACAAGCTCTCTTACAACGTCACGCGATCGAACCTCGGGTATAAAATGTATAAAAGTAACGCTCGATCCAGGCTCTTTTGTAGAATACATAGCTAAAAGGTCTATTAATTAGAGAGTCAAATAAAGCAGATGCACTGATTTTTTTAAACCAGCCAATCAGAAAGAACTCATTAAAATTTTTTGTATTGAATGGTCAATAGAAACCCACAAAGAGTAAGAGAATAATTTTTCTTAACAAGCAATGGGTTTCTTTCAAAACTGTCCAAATGCAAAAATTTTCCAAATTAAGGTGATAAATCAGCTTAAAATCAGCCAAGTGATTGTTAACAATGGCCTTGATCTTGGAAATCAACCCCTGCCTTTGTCATCTTCGTTTACCAAAAGCAAATTTAGAGAAATAGACCTTACTTGGACAGAACTTAGCCTCAAGTCAGACAACATTTTTGTAAAAAGCAATGGACTTTATAGGGCAGCCCCCTGTTTTACCTTCTCGTAAGCTTATGATTAGGTGGTATATTTTTGTGCTGTTTACTGTGAAAAGTTTTATGCAAGTATGTATAGCAAATTAGAGCATATTATCAGGTGTCTGAACTTTGAATTTTATGCAATATATTATGTAAATGTTCTTACATGAAAACATATTTTCAAGTCTGTGCTATACATAATTCATGAAGTGTTGCTGCAAAAAGCCTTATCTTGGTTTAGGCTTATTTACATTCAGGACCCACAAAGAAAAAAAGTTAAAAGCTTTTTCACAGTTCCCACTGTTCAGCACATTTGTGAAAACCAGTTGAAAACCTCAAGGAAATGAGCATTAAGCCTGTTAGCAAGACCAATTTGCGGTACCACGCAGTGATTTTAAAGTGGAGGGGCTGAAATGCAAGTGAAGTGAGCCAAATGGGGGCTGGAAGCTTGCCCCTGAAATTTTTTAGACCACACCCTTTAGAACGTCAGAAAAAGCCCTTTCATGAACATTGATGTTCTTTGTATTGACAATTGAGAAAAAATTTCACATTCAAATAGACTGCATTCATACACTTGGAGTCAATTTTTGCATCTATAAGTGAGTGTTGTTTATGGTATTACTTGTTGGACCAAAGCCCAGTTCTCAGTCGTCATTATTTTCCATCAACAGTTCTAGATAGTGAGGTATTTTTGACTTAGAACTCGTAGCTTGTCCAGAAAGACATACATATAAACAACAGACATAAAAACACATAAAAACATTAAAGACATAAAGAAAGATGTAAAAACACATAATGACTTCAATTCCATCAAACAACAGTTTCTCAATTTGGGAAATTTCCAACACTTGTCTTTGCGTGTCTTTGTCTTTGCGTACACTCTTTTTTTTATAAGAATATTTTAAATTTTGTCCAGCCTCGATATTCTTAAGAAAGTTTCGTTTTGAGCCCGAACATATTCTTAAAGTATTTATGTCAGTCATGCGATTCTCTGTTATGAACATCACAAAACAGGCAAATGCTGAAAAATGAGACGCAAATATGCCAGCTGAGGCTGGCAATATTCTTATGATATTCTTCAAAATTGGATGATTCTGAGCCTGAATATTCTTATAAACATTATTCTTATAAAAAGAAAAGAGTGTACCTCTGAATGTTTTTGCGTTTATAAAGTAAATGGTATTTATTTCTCTTCGCAGACAAGTAACATTGTTAACAGGAAATCACAACGCTCGAAATCTGCTGGTTGCATTTCAAGTCACAATTTTACAGAGACCAGAAGGTCTACAAAAGATTCAAGAAATGTCACATTTGATATCAAGAATTGGTTGAGTGAAAAGTCTGTAAAGAGTCTTCAGGTTCGACGACATTTTAGAATTCTCGTCATTAACCCTATAGTGGTTGGGCTATCTGACACGTCCCATTTTGGTTGGGGGGGGCAAAAAAGGCCCCCCCCCTACATAACTCTTGACTGAAAATAGATAGAGCAACCAAATTTGGTGTAATAATAGCCCCAGGCATGTATTTTATGAAAATGTAAAAATTAACCAAAAATTAAGCGCCATTATTGCTTGCATTAGCATTCTTTTTTGTGTGGTCAAGAAAAGTGGCAAAATCACTCAAAATCAGGAAAAATGCGATAAAATTTAATTTGGAGCATAATTTCTATCCAAACATAAAATTTATGATAGATTACATCAAAGAGCACTACCCTGCAAAATATATTTGCAAAACATTGCAATTTTGCAACTTTTTTCACGAAAATTAATATTTGAGAATAGGCGATTTTGACAGAGTCAGGTCCGGAAAATTGTATCCCTCCCCCTCATTTGTCAAAATATTTTCATGAAACTTCTTGAGTCGTTGCATAATAAGTAGCAGCAAAAAGTCAGAAAGTTTCAGGCTGTAATTGTTCTCCTGGCAGAAGTTATAACAAAAAGTCTACTAGGGGGGGGGGGGCAAATTTCCCCCCAACCAAAATAAGGTTAACGCAGTCGTCGAATTTTTCGAAAACTTTAGACGTAATCGTTGCCCCTTTCATTTCAAGTGAATTTGCTTGAAGGGAACATCGGGTAATTCGTGATAATCCCAGGTATACAAGGTTTCCCAAAAAAAGTATACAGATTTGGTTGATTCCAGCGATGTGCATTTAGCTTTAATCAATAGCTGATCACTCTCAAGATGCTCCTCGATAGTTAACTTGAACATAGATACCTCGTTTGTTGGTATTGGTGCTTTAAGAGCAGAAATATCAACCTTGAAAGCTCAAATTTTTGCGTCCACCTGCAAACCAGAGCTTTGGCCCTTTGGCCCAAGCAAGTTCTTGAAACACATCGAAATTAAGAACTGAAATTAATGAAAAATTAAGAAACTGCCCAATGGGTTACTGAGGGGTGACTTCTAGAAAATAGAATAACACAATATCTAATATTGGTCAAATTTTGTCAAGGCTATCGTTGATTTATACGCTGTGCCTTAAGAATTTGCTTAGGCCAAAAGGCTAAAGCTCTGGTTTGCAGGAAGGGCCAAATTTGAGTTTCCAATATTGACATATCCACTCTCAAAGCATCAATACCAACAAACGAGGCACCTATGTTGAAGTTAACTATCGAGGAACTTTTTAGAGTGATTAGATATTGATTGAAGCTAAATTCACATCGCTGGAGTCAACCAAATCCGTATACATTTTTTTGGGACACCCGGTATAATTGTTTGTAGCATCATTATTCCTAGCTTAGGTGGCGTTCTTATTAGTTATGAAACGATGAGAGAAAGTATCTAAAGCGTTGACAAACATTAAAAGCACCATAAAGTCTAAACTTATGGAGGAAAAGCAACACACTAAATTATTAAACACGGTTTTTATCCTTGACCTCAATGAAGTATTTGGTAACCTCTAGCATTAAATTTAAGTGGGGGAGGGGGGGCTTAGTCAAAATTTTGGCCTAGAAGGGACGGGCTGATTAGAGAAGGGGCTTAATAGAGATAGGGCCTAAATAGAGTTTTGCCGTATTCATTATTGTACGGTTTGTCTAGCGCCGATGATTTCTTTACTCGCAAGTTTCCTCCACGAAGAACTCCCTTGGCGATAGTAACTGTTAGTAAGTTAATCTGCTCAAGAGATCCACTTCATTAACTTATTTTCTTTCAACAGGAGAAAACAGAATGTGAATCAGGTTCTGTGAGAAATCTTTACAACAGTCTTCTAGAAAATGAAACTGACATTCAAGAGGTTCGTAACGTCATTTCGAAATCTTGATTGAGCCATTGAGTAAGTCTATCTACGAGTCAAAATGTATTCAGGAATTTTTTTAATACAACTTCAAACTAGGTCCCTTAATTCAAAGTCACGAATTTATGAATTATGAACGTGTTTGATGGATTATACAGATTAAAGAACAATAAGAAACGTAACGAATATCAAGTAAAACTGTTTTCATTTGTATGCCTGTAAGAAGATTGTCTAGCTGTCAGTGTAGGGAGGCTGCTGGAGGATATGCCTAAATGGCACTCATTAATTGCAATACCTTTTAGCAGTCAGGGTATTTTATTTATGTCTGACTACTTTTGTTATTTGAATTTCTTTGTTTGTAAGTATTATGCATCTGCATCGTTGTGCGCCGTTACCAATCAATTTGAAATGTCAATCAAACCATTGGCGTCCCAAAAAACTTTTGCTCCCTTTTCCTGAAAATTGTGATAAAACGGCAGAAGCTTCTCGCCAAACTTTTATATGACGTTGCTCTTCAGATGTTCCAATAAAGTTTGCTGCCATCCCCGTAAAAATTCTTTGAAAAATGATGGAGCTATGACCTCGAAAAGACCAAATTTGCCTGATGACTGAAACCATCGGTCGACCATTTTGTCTTACTATTTTGCAGTGATAAATATCTTCATGTTAGGTAAGAAATAGTTTCTGTGAGGTAAGAAATAATTGAACTCTCTGATGATCATTGGAATTTTCACCAGGGCTATGGCATTGGAGGCTGCTGCTTCATTTCAACCATAAAGATATTTGTGGCTGCAAAATAGTAAGACAAAATGGCTGACTGCTGGTTTCAGTCATCAGGTAAAATTTGGTCTCCTGAAGGTTCTATGATCATTTCTTCATCATTTTTCAACGGATTTTTATGTGGATGGAAGCAAACTTTAATTGAATATCTAAAGAGCAACTTCGTGCAAAGGTTTGGCGAGAATCTTTTGCTGTTTTGTCGCAATGTTCAGGCAATAGGGCACAAGTTTTGGGACACCCTGTATGTTATGAAAATGTTTTCATTTTTGCAGGATGTCGAAGATTTTCTTTGCGAAAATGAAGAATTACAGCGACGAAAAAAATACTTGTTGTTCAAAGATTGGCGGGAGAATGTTTATAGCCCGTTGAAGGTAATTCATTTCATGGGTTTTTGCATGGTTTTGTATTTAGACAAAATATACACAATGATACATATGTTGAATTATAACTGTAAACACTACAGAGACGATGCCATGTGAATCAACAGTGCATGACTACCCCATACATATCAAATACATAAATTCTGTATGTGTTTGCTTTTAGCAGTTCTCTGTAATTATTTAATGTCGTAAGGCAGTTTGCAATCAAAAATCAAATTTGCAAATTTACCATGTATGGGTCTAAATTTCAAACCTACACTTGCAGTTACCGTATTTGCTTACAAGCTACCCTCGCCTGTACCTTAGTTTTCTGTTTGTATTTAAACATTCCTTTAATTTGTAATAGCAGTTGCGTGTAGTTTTATGTGGCTTATTAATTACTTTTAAAATGGCCGCAGGGTAAACATAATATTTCGCTCCCTGTGGCATCGTCTCTGTAGTATTATAGCGTAGCTTGTAGCTATTTTAATTTGTAATATTGTTGTAAATTCTTAATGGAATAGAAAAAAATGCATAAAGCAAGCAAGGAAGAAAATTCCGGGGGTTACTTCCATATTGCCTGACAGGGGGGTCCAGTCGGTTTGAGGGTCTTACGAAATGGCAAACAATTGGCCCTATTTGTCAAACTCATACTACCAATTGAGGGTATTCCAAGATTCCTGGCCGGCAATATGGTTGTTGCAGCAATAATTATCATTGAATTTTGAAGTTTTCTTGCTTTGATGAATCAGTTTTTGCAATGGAAAATTTTGAAAACCTGCAGAAAATGTTCGCTACCAGATGCTACCAAATGGCCCAAATTTAGGTCCACGAACTACCATTTAGGGGTTTCTGCCAGTTGAGAGGTACTTTTCAAAATTTGTGCTTTGGCCCTCGGTAACCCTGACTGGACCCCCCTGTCGGGCCACAATGGGAGTACCCCCCCAACCGGGAACAAAATAATACTGCTACCGGCTGTCCCAAAAAAGTACTCCTGTTTGAAAAATCACCAAAATTTGATTACACGGCCGATATTCAATTTTCTTTTTGTCAAGTAGATCATGGACCAAATTATTTTCCAAGATATAGCTGATCTTTTGATAAGTAAAAATAAAAATTTTGGTCTTCTTAGGACTACCTGGTTTTGAATCATACTGCAAAAAAGCACTGATGATTGCCAGATCAATTTCTTTGTGCATGTAAAGCTTCTAGTTTGGTCATAAATGACAGAAAGAAATGCACACTATCATTGGAAACTTCAATGATCATGAAACATCTGAAAATTTTGACTCTAAGGCAAGATTGAGCATTTTGCTTAAAAACTGTAGCTCAAAATAAGGGGCACAAATATTTTAGGACACCTTGTATACTTCCAGTTCTCATAAAAACGTGAGAAATCAGAAAGATAGCTTGATCTTTCGGCTATTAACTGCAATTTTGAATCAGTGAAATCCGTCACGTCCTCTTGGTACTATGAATTTTGAAAGAGGCAACTTCTTTCTTTTCTGGCTCACCCGGTATATCTCGACCCTGACTTGCTCCTATTCAACTAAAACACTATTTATGTTTTCATTGTCTCCAGAATGAGATTGACAAAGAGATGAACGGTGACAATTATCGAAACTTCGACAGAAGAAAACGAAATTTATACACGCAATATCTGCGATACGCAAACAGAAAGGTAAGCGATGTGAAAGCCTCTTTTGATAAACAGGAAGAAATTATGACAAGCATTAGCGTAGACTTATGACGATGAGTCTCTTGTTTCCCTGTGCTCTTTGACTTCAAGATGGCGCTTAACCTA
The DNA here is from genome assembly GCA_039566865.1 of Aurelia coerulea. Taxonomy (NCBI): domain Eukaryota; kingdom Metazoa; phylum Cnidaria; class Scyphozoa; order Semaeostomeae; family Ulmaridae; genus Aurelia; species Aurelia coerulea. The sequence continues at coordinate 21,052,870 of CM076953.1, read as the reverse complement.
GACTTATGACGATGAGTCTCTTGTTTCAACCAAAGAAATAAATGCCTGAGGCAGATATGTAGATATGTCCTGCTTCTTTTGATATATGCTCATATTTGCTCTTAAAAACAATTTCTAGAATGCATAACGATCGCGCTAGCTACTTGGGTTTCAAAGAAACTTGTGTGGCTTTGTCTGTTTTGAATAACTGGTTGAGAGAATTTCTTTTGCCTGCAATCGCTAATCGCTTTGAATTACGGTGTCAATCAAAAGCACCTCATGCTATTGTCTTACTCTCCTCCGCCGGTCTCTTGTTCCTGAGTCCATGGTTTCCTTTCCTTTTTTCCCTTATTTTTTCCAAAAGGAACCGGTGGAGGAGAGTACTATTGTCTTACAAAATCTATCCTTGTTGTTCTGATCAATTCATACATTTATCAAAGATTGATCGGATTCATCTTTAGAAGTCATACCAAAATATCTTCTTGATATCATACATTACAGGGAGAAGTGTACCTGGATACCATATCATTCGATGAATACGACCCACTTTCTATCAATGGTCATAGACCTGGGCCTTTGAAGGTAAATGTTAAACCGATTATAACTGGTATGCCAAAGAAATTTCAACTGAAACTTTGCTAACAATCAGCTAAATTGGACTGGTCAATAAACCTTTTGCTATTCTATAAAAGAGCCTGGATCGAGCGTTATTTCTATACATTTTTATATGCGAGTGGCGTTACAGCTTCTATCACTATTGTGAGCATTCGAAAATTCCAGAAAATGTAGCAAAATATCGTTCGATTCTGATTATTTTAAGAATAGCTAAAAGGTGTTAGAAGGCGCCATTCGATAAATTTGTTTAGTTTAATCTGATTCAATTTCTCAATGTAAATAGAGTAATAGAAACAAAGATATCATCTTTGGAAGTAACAGAAGTCACTCTTTTAAGCAGTAAATTTGCCTGCACAATTATATTCATATGGCTAGAATCCGTAGATATGCATCAAATGATCTATAGTTTACCTAGATTCTACTAATAGTTCGTAGTTCATCTTTTGGGGATGAGAGAAAGCCCAACCATGTGCTACAAAAGTTTACCGTAACCGTTACAAATAGGTTACCAAAACGTTTACCATATATGTTACCAATAGGTTACCAAGAGGTTTACCATAACCATTTACCGTTACTGTATCCAATACGTTACCAAAACATTTACCATAACTGTTACCAATAGGTTACCAAAAGGTTTACCGTAACCATTTACCGTTACCGTTTCCAATACGTTACCAAAACATTAAACCATAACTGTTACCAATAGGTTTTTTTTTTTTTGTGAACGATTTATTGTAAATAGGGGTTATTATATATTTATTTATCATCTAATTTTTAATATTACTTTAGCATGGCTCCCTGTAAAGCAGTATGTAAATATTGAGTGGATTACCATGGATAAAAAAGTTAAAATGAAAAATGAAATGAATGTTACCAAAAGGTTTACCGTAACCATTTACCGTTGCCATTGCCAATACGCTACCAAAACATTTACCATAACTGTTACCAATAGGTTACCAAAAGGTTTACCGTAACCATTTAGCCGTTACCGTTTCCAATAAGTTACCAAAAAATTTACCATAACTGTTACCAATAGGCTACCAAAAGGTTTACCGTAACCATTTACCGTTACCGTTTCCAATACGTTACCAAAACATTAAACCATAACTGTTACCAATAGGTTACCAAAAGGTTTACCGTAACCATTTACGGTTACCGTTTCCAATACGTTACCAAAACATTTACCATAACTGTTACCAATAGGTTACCATAAGGTTTACCGTAACCATTTACCGTTACCGTTTCCAATACGTTACCAAAACATTTACCATAACTGTTACCAATAGGTTACCATAAGTTTTGCCGTAACTATTTGCCGTTACCGTTACCAATACGTTACCAAAACATTTACCATAACTGTTACCAATAGGTTACCATAAGGTTTACCATAACCATTTACCGTTACCGTTTCCAATACGTTACCAAAACATTTACCATAACTGTTACCAATAGGTTACCATAAGGTTTACCGTAACCATGTACCGTTGCCATTTCCAATACGTTACCAAAACATTTACCATAACTGTTACCAATAGGTTACCATAAGGTTTACCGTAACCATTTACCGTTACCGTTTCCAATACGTTACCAATACATTACCAAAACGTTTACCGTAACCGTTTACCGGTATAAAGACAGATAGCGCTTTCTTACTTTGATATCGGTATATCTCTCTCTTCAATTTTTTAGGCTGTTACGAAAAAACCGAAAGACCCGTTACTATTTCAAGAAAGAAAGCGAAACGGCGAAGATCGAGTAAGGATGGCTTGCTCTACCGGCCTAACTTTGTCGGATAAAGAATTAGAGGAATTTCGACTTCCACCATTGCCATTGGTGCCACTTGGGAGGCATGGGACTGAGTGGAGTGATCTTCTCAAAATGGAGCTTGTGGACATCGAGAGTGACACACGACAACGTAGTCAGTAAGTCTCATTCATTTTCTTTTGTAGGAGGGAGAATGTTGACTTGTGACTTTATGCCTTGTTTTTACTCCAAATATCATTGAATTAAATTACCTACACATCCTTTTTATTGCCTTTAAAGGCAGTTCAATTGAAATTTAAAAGCTAAAAATTGACAAACATAGCAATGCCGAAAGGAAAATTCACAAAGGAATATATTTCTTCAACCATAGTGCACCCCTGGGGGGGGGGGGGGTACTTGACTTAAATTTGTACGGGGGTGTGCCCACGAAAAAATTTTTTTTTACCCTGCTCTAGAATTTTTCGCTCAAAATGATAACCTGTTCTAGAAAAAATTGGTGAAAAGTATACTCAAAAACATGAAATTTGACCAAAAAACGACCCGATCTAGCAAAATATTCCCCTTTGACATGTTTTGACAACCTGCTCTAGAAAAATTGCCTCATTTTGATACCCTGTGCTAGAAAAAATTGGTGAAAACGATACCCTTAAAAACGGCACATCCCTGTCGGACAAATATACTAAGTACCCCCCCCCCCCCGGGAGTGCACCTGCAAAAGAGCCAAGCAGGAATGAGCATCTTTAAGGATCTTATTCATAGATGATTTTCCCTTGGGTAAATTTAATTTCTTTTTTCACAATAATTCGAAGAAAGATTATACAAAATGCATTTCATTAAAATCATGAAGATTGCAAGAACTAATTCATTTTTCACAGCATAGGTTTCAAATCTTTAACTCAGCGTAAAAAGGTGGGTGTAAAATTCAATAACCTATGTCTTCTGATTGAATGGCTCAAGAGAAACTTTAGGTATTTATCTGTAATTCTACCGTTGGACTTTCCAGAAATTTTGAATATTTTTCAAAATTACAGCGTATTTACCATTTCAGCTCATTTTAGGATGTGACGTCATCAAATTTCTAAATCACAAACCAGATGAGTGACAGACTTTTGCTTGATATCATATTGTAGGCATCCATAAACCATAGTTCTCTTCGAAATTACTTCATGTTGCGTCACATGGTTTAGAAATTATGCTGGTTTTAAGTTTTTTTGAGAATTTTTCTTGAATTCTTGAAAAAGAAGAAAAACACTCTAATTCTGAAAATATCGAAGATTTCAGAAACGTCCAACGGCAGAATTATAGAGAAATAGCTAAAGTTTCTTTGAAGTCATTCAGTTCAAAGAAATAGGTCACTCAAATTTACACCAGCCTTTTTAAAGATTTGGAACCTATGCTATTTTTCACACCCAAGCAAACTATTTCGCGGATTACTTTCTTTTATGAGACAGATGCAATGCTAACTTTTCGAAAGTTTTGAAGCATAAAACAAGATGGCTTTTCAGGAAAAATTGATGAATTTGATTGAATTTCTATTCAAATATTTTCTCTGAGTATGAGGCTCTATTCTCTTACTTCACGGTAATTCAGGAGATTCCTCAAAATAGCACGTTTGCAGTTTAGGCTAAAAGTAACGCACTCTGGTTTGAGGTTCAGGCAAATTTGAACTTACATAATATTCTAACTCTCCATGCACCAATATCAGCAAACAAGGTATCTATCTTCAAGTTAGCTATCGAGGATTACATAAAAAATTATTATGGATTGATTGGGCCTAAATTCTTGTCGCTAGTCCCGATCAAATCCGTTGCGTCTTTTTGGGACACCCGGTAGTTATTTTGTATTGAATATTATTGTATGTAGAGTAATATTAAAAATATGAAACTGAAACTTAACTGAAACCGATAGTAACCCATTTATCTGAACACAACATTACAGTGCAATGACCTTGCTCTGTTTTTTACCTTGCAGGAAACGAATGCCTGGTTGCTTGCGTTATAAAACTAATATTGACTTCGAAACTTGGCAGAACATGCCAGTGGAACCTGGTGCTGTTGACGAAGAACCACGATCGCAGAGAAAACAATTCCGAGAGAAGCAAAAAACTACACTTCTGCTAGCATGATAACTTTGTCTGTGGGAGTTATTTCTTGAACGTAGACGATAAAACTTAGGATGATTAAACCTTCAGAAATTAAATTTTTTATTATGTTTAATGTTCATATGTTTAAAAATACCACCTTTTTCAAATTTCGTAACAACTATTAGCAATTTTTTGGATGAAGATGAAACTTAGAACGATTTAAGCTCTGAAAATTAAACTGGTTTTATTTAAATTTAAAAGAAAAATTGAGTGAAAGGGTGAAAAGATTAAATGCGAGAAAAGTTTATTACTTGATTACAAATTTAGCCAAGAAGTATTGATTCAAAGAAGTTGTGATTGTAAATAATATTTCGTATGTTTTAATAATACAGTTTGATACATGAATTCTTACATTTTCAAATATTTATTTGGTTCCTTTGTTTGCTGATCTATCTCAGGTATTCGATGTCGGGAAATATGCCTAAAAGCTCAAGAAAGAATTTATTAGTAATTTATTAACATCACTTTGCTTTTGTCAGTAGACTCATACTGCAGTCCCGTAGGAAGTGGGGGAGGGGGCAGGGCGGGCTCAAGCCCCCCCCCCAATCCGAAGCTGCTTCATACGGCCCTGATACGGGACATGTATTCTTTTGAGAAGAAACTTAAAAATGGATACTGCTCCAAAAGTTTATCAGAACTATCAGATTTTGAGTACTGAAAGTTTCTCAACAATTTCTTGGAAAGTTCCTCAAATTATTAGTGATACCTTGTGAAAATTTCATGGCCAGTTTTCTGAATTGAAACCACGCCTGTTTGTATATTTCTTAAATAGTATCAAATAATGTAGTACAAAAACAAGCAGCAGTATGCTTTACAGGTGACACAAACAATCTTCAGGCAAAATGTGAAAGTTCCTTTTAGTTTTCTTCCAGTACTTAAAGAGAGTTTCTTTTAGAAATGAATTTAGATATAAAATCTCAAAATTGTAAAATCTAAGAAAGGGAGTTCAGTGAGTGTATCTATTCTTGGAAACAACTGCAAAATGTAAAGATCGATTTGAAAAATTCAGTCTGGTTATCTAGTTGTACAGAATACCCACATATCAAAAAATTACAACTGTTGCTTCAATCAGGGCCAGATTTAGACAATCAAAGATAAAATACTATTGAAAAAAGAGACTGCTAATAGTTCCCCGTTTGTTTCTAAAAAGATATTTTCAAGTTACGAACGCAGGTAAGTTCTTGCAAATCTGTACAAATGTTACAATTTAAACACAAATAAAGAGAAGAAGTAAGTTTCTTGCCTTGGTCCATCATCCCTTGTTGGGTAGGTTTCTTGTGGTAAGCTGGCAAATGATGCAGAGTTGAATTCAAGTTGACAGAATTCACATGAGCCAGTCCTCTCAATTCTTTCATATTATGGCTTGATTGGAGCATTAATGGGGGGCGGGGAGCAAGGGCAGATTTTTAATACAATAGCATGAGTTGCTTTTGTTGACACCTCAATTCAAAGCAATTAGCAATCACAGACAAAGGAAATTCTCTCAACCAGTAATTCAAAACAAACAAAGCCGCAAAAGTTTCTCGGAAACCCAGGTAGCTAGCACGCTTGTTATGCATTCAAGAAATTATTTTTGAGGGCAAACATGAGCATAGATCGAAAGAAGAAGGATATATCTACACATCTACCTCGGGCATTTTATTTCTTTGATCCAGAAGCTGAGCAGTAAATGTTTTGATAACATCCAAAAAAATAAGAGAATTGAATCGCCTCCTAAACGGCTTGTGAACCAAAAAAATAAAATGCCCGTGGCAGATGTGTAGATGCATCCTTCTTCTTTCGATCTATGCTCATGTTTGCCCTTGAAACCAATTCTGGAATGCACAACGAGCGAGCTAGCTACCTGGGTTTCAAAGAAACATTTGCGGCTTTGTTTGTTTTGAATTACTGGTTGAGAGAATTTCCTTTGTCTGCAATCCCTAATCGCTTTGAATTGAGGTGTCAACAAAAGCAACTCATGCTATTGTATTACAAAATCTGCCCTTGTTTGGGGGGGGGTAGCAGTGTCAATTTTATTTCACTATCTTGGGCCTCGTGCTCGACCCCTGCCCCGTCCTCTTCTACCTGCTGTTCTTGTTGGTCGATTTTTCGTCTTTTCAAAATTCTTTAGTTGCTCAAAAATTGCTTTTTTCATATCGATCTCATCTGGAATATGTACAAATCGAATTTTATTTCCCTGCACAAAAAGTTCTTCAAAATGTTGCACAAGGCCATCAATCCTAGTCATAGTTGCTTCGGCCACTTTTATGTTCATATATCCATCAACATGAGAGATGAGTCCGTGTATTGAAGTTTCATCTCTTAGTTCTATGGTCGTTGTGTGTCCTTTGCAAGCATGTAGTAAACAGATTAAAGTTTGTTCCGATTTGAATTTTTCGTCCCCAATAATTTCTCCACTTTTGCTGGCAGCCATCTTTTGTGTTTATCGTAAATAAAGAGGCTGGCCTCGATTGCGTGGATCCATAAAATTGGCGCGAAACAATTATAGACTAATTCTAAAGTCTCTTGATGCACTTCCAGAACTGATTAGCGGCTACAACAAAAAGGATAACAACAACAACGACGAGCGAAAGTTATAGGGACTTTTGTAATGAATCTAAAACAAGGGCGCGAAAATTAGGAAGTGAATGCTGCTACCAAAAGCAAAGCAAGGAAGAAGACGGTTTCGTTTTGGTCTTGGCTGCGGAAACAGGAGATGCAAATGGTAAGATAAACGTGACCATTCTTTGTTTTTATGATTCTCACAGCTGAAATTTCATTTCACCTCCCTGATGTGCTCGCTTTATGCAGCTTCATGCTTGAGCAGAGCAGAGATAAAGTTAGGGGAAATTAGGCCTCGAGGTATACCCATTGCTCCTTGGATATCCAGACGATAACATTGGCTGGTATCTCATTCAATAGTGGACATGTTCAAATAAACTGTAAAATTTACCTGACTGAAATAGGCTGCTCCGTTCTGGAATTATGACGAATTTTCTCAAGAATGCCCCATGCTGGAGCATAACAACATCACCCTCCTCCTAACAGTTTCACAGGATGACACACATGCTGAAGCATCACTGATACTTTACACGTGAAATATTCAGTGTTTCAAAAAGTAACTTGTTAAAAGCATTCATGCAAAGTATCTTCTTTGACGACAGGATCAAGAAACTCTCTTCAACTGCGTCTTCATCAAATTCGTTGAGAGTGCAGCAGCTCTTAAAGACCAAAGAAAATACAATGATGCTTTGAAATTACTCAGTCTAGGTGAGAAATTGAACTTAAATCTCATATTGCTGGCAGTTGATTTGCCAAAACAGCAGGACTGCCGAGAAGGGGGTAGCCAGGGTAGTTACCAGGGGGCCTCTGGGGGCCTGTAAAAATAAGGTATGCATTTTTTTCTTTGTTGTAGGTTTATTTCAGAAACGTTTTCAGGCCTGCTGGCTCACTGAGATTCCAAATAAAATCTAAAATTAGCGTTTTACCAGTGCATAGGAGGGCGTGGCCCAAGGATAAAAGGGCATGGTCCAAAAACTTTCTGGCACCTTCAGTGCCGGGGCCCTCCTTCCTCCTTCTAACTCCGCCAATCCTGGAGATATTTTAACCAGCATCCAAACTTGTACACCCAAACATCTGGAGAGTAGATTTCTTCAAAAAAATTAAGGAAATTTCAAGCAGTTTTTGTCCAGGTTGCATTTTATGAAGGTAGGTAAAATTTAGAAAAATCTTCACGGGTTTCTTTGGTCTCCTTCGCTTTTTAGCCGTCTGATTGGTCCGTGAAAATGAGGCTTTGGTGGTTTCGGCCATGGGCCATGAGCATTCGGCTATGTACGACGAATGATTCCTATGCTTAGTTAAATTAGATTATTGTTTATATTTATTGTAAGAGTCATCATAGTGGGGACTAGATGACCATGTGTCTTTTCCCACTATGATTGGCTCAGATTCTTGTATTGTAGTATTTTTCTTAGAAATTGATATATAAAAAAAGGAATGGAACTAAATGATTAGATATTGCTCTACTTTCACATCACTTTTTATCATTCCACAATGTGCCAGTGCAAAATGAATACGGCATGAAACTGTGCCGTATTGGCCTCCCGTTTACACTATGCCGGCATAGTTTTTGCTTGAATACTATGCCAGTGCGAAATGAATACAGCATGAAAATGTGCCATATTGGCCTCCCGTTTACACTATGCCGGCATAGTTTTTACTTGAATACGGCACAAAATGAATAGAACATGCTAACTGGCTTCATCGCTCAACCAACATACTGTAGTGTAAACGGTTTAAACCTTGTGTTAGACTGGTTGTAACTTGGAATCTTACTGATAGCCTTGTAAATTTTCTTCAAAGGAGGACAAGTTCATAACAAGGTCATAATTGAAGTTCTTATAAGCCATTGCAGCCCAAAAACTTTCACTTCAAGCAATGGGCTACCAAAGCGTATGAGGCAATTATTTCGTAAAAGAAGTGATCACTTTGTTGAAATTTTGATGACTTAATCCTAGGTCTTGAGAATTCAAAAAGTTGTTATGAGTGCTGGTTGCTGCAGCTGTGCACAGTTTGCTGGGAAAATGAGGTAAGCAAAGCAAATGAGGAATGAAAATATCTTTCTTTATTATTGTTTGCCTTGTTTTTTTTGGTACTGGGTGTCCCAAAATGATGTATTATCGTTTGATTGCTTATACAGTATGTCTGTCACCGATGAAACGATTTTCAAAAACTGGTAAAACCACAAACAACATCTTAACATCCAATTTAGCCTTTAGGCAATCAAATGAAACAAAGTTTTTGAAAATCCCTTCATTGCGGACATGTTAGCAATCAAACAATAATACATCATTTTGGGACACCCGGTACAGTAGCCTTATTACAGAACGTCATAAAAATACTTTGCACAGCCTTAGAAAAAAATTTGAGTTGCGCAAACTTTACAATCAGTTTGCATTGAGTATGCTCTAGTGTTCTTTTGGCGTTGTCAAAGTTTGAATGGAGTTTGCACATTTGCATATTTATAGGACAGAAAACTGCAGTTGTAAATTGGGTTTGTGTGAAATCAGACCCTTTATGAACAATTCGCAAACTCCTAAATCTCAAACATACTTCAAACTAAATACAAAGACCATTTCTTTACTCACTCACAGGTACAATTTACACTGTTTTGTTCCTTAAGAATTCTTAGGAAATTTGTTGCAACGTGTATCCCTCACTGTCTAAAATATGGCAAAAATTGCTGCTTTGTTCCTTGGGCCTTAAACTCTTAATTTTTTCCTTTACAAAAATACAAGGCTAAACTTGGCCTTGTACAAGCCAAGTTTTAGCCTTTGTAGTAGGGATTTGACTTTGTCATGACCTTATACTAACCTTTGAAGAAAATTGCAAGGCTATCTGTAAGATTCCAAGTTACAACCAGTTTAACACAAGGCTGCCACAAGGTTTCAACAAGGCATTTTTAAAGCTATTTACAAGGTTACAGCAAGGATTTTCTAGGCTAGAACAAGGTTGCAAGGCTATTACATGGCCTTGTATTTTCGTACTAGGTTATCTCTTTTAATTGCTTATATGGCCAATTGCATTACCTTATGGCTTCTGCTCTGCCACACGAGGCCTGTACTGTTTCTAAGACTTAATCTGTTGGTATTGTAATCCGTTTTTCTTTTTATCCGAAAACTGAACATACAGTACGGGCACAAGTAAGTAAGTAGTATCTATTTGCCACTAATTGAAAGTAAAATTTACAATGTTTTAAAACTAAAAGTAGATACATTACAATTTTATTAAACATCAGTGAAAACTGGTAAAACACCCCTAATTGTGGTGGCAGGGATAGCATTAAAAAGGTCAAATCAACCTTATTTCCATAATGGTCTCCTATAGGATTTTCAGAAAGAAAGAAAAATGAAAGATAATAAGAATAAAAAGTTTTGTAGAGCCGAATCATGAGTGTAAAGGCCAATTTCCAATCAGTGGAATTTTCTGAGCGGGCGGAATTTCTGTTGTATCTGAGAGAAAACGCCGCTCTGAAATTGCATTGAAAGTTACAGCTGAGCGACCTTTTATTGTCTAAAATTCCGCCTGCTTGGAACATTCCAATGACTGGAAATTAGCCATAAGAGAGGATACGAGGTGTCAATAGTACATATACGTCATCTTCCTCTCTTTGTATATTTCAAACAAATTTCCTTTAATCTTGTGTTTAAATGTGTCAATATTTTTGGTGGATTTTAAGTCTGTCATTGTGTAGATAAAAGTTGTTTTGCTGCCTAAGAATTCTCGTTTAGCAAAATTCACACTCTTTCGCATGGCTCGAGAATTTCCATCATAATATTGTGAAGAATTCTTGTCATGTTGATGTGCAGAATACTCGTACTGTATAAGTGTTTTTAAATGATCTATCGTTCCATTTTGGATTCAACAGAAATTCAAGTCACTACATGGAGCTGTTTGCACTGCAACCGATAAGAAATGTTTTCAAGATCTTCTAAGAGAAGAGCAAGGTAAACTCATATACTAAGATTTTCTGGTTTTGTGATGATATTCTCTTCAGAACTGTTAATACCCTTGAAGAACCTTTGGAACTCTTTTACCAACACTCACCTGCATACTCTGTTGAGGAGATATGATCTTAAAGTTAGTTGATGGAGATAAATAGCTAACTCAAATGCTCCATATGCAGGTCTAAAGTTAGCCTATTGTATTTGACTATTTCGACACGTGCGTGCATATCTTTTCACTAGGGGACCAATTCCGTGTGTAGGGTATTTATTTGCCCTATTTATAGATTGCCTCTGCACTTAGCTCCGTCAACTAACTTTAACATTCACAAGTTTTAAGAACATTGTTTGCTGGTAAATAACGCGCAAGAAAAACAAGATATTTCATGAAAATTTTTGATCTTTCGTATATCATCTTCAGAAATCTTCTTCTAATTGCCTGTTTCAGAAATAGAATTTAAATGTTCATAGCGAATAATTTATGCACCAGAGTGGAATGTGGAATTGTCGTTCCCATACAAACCCCTTACCCGCATTTGTCTAATTTTTGGGTCTAAAAGATGAGTTATTTTGCAAAACAAAATTTTCACATCTAAGTTTGCCTTTGACTGATAGATCAACAAGTAAGTTCAGAATATCAACCTCGTACTTTTTATTCCACAGCCCGCCAAACACCCAGGGGGGGTACTCATTGACTTTCAATACGGGGGAGTCCGTGCCAATATTTGGGGTCCGAAATTTTACGTGAAATCAATATTTGGGGTCTGTGAATTGCAACATGGACAAAAGTTCAATATTTGGGGTCCACAAATTTGAAGAAAGGAAGAATCGTGCAATTTGGCCCTGAAGTTGCGAATCATGAAATAAATGTCTTGGTATTATTCAAAAACTGAGAAAGATCAAGAAGCTCAAATTGAAATCATTCAAAAACATTTTAGAGGCCCCAGAAATAGATAACAATATTTGGGGTCTCTAAAAAATAGACTCAATATTTGGGGTCCCCAAAACATTAGGCTTAATATTTAGGGGTCAGCAAAGAAATAGTGGCATGGACCCCCCCCGTATTGAAAGCTAAGGAGTACCCCCCTGGGGCCAAACATGTTAATTTTTTTTATACGCCAAGTATAATCATAGCATTCGTGATTTTTTTGTCCAATCAAGGTATCACATCAATCTGAGTACTTCTGAATACTTGACCACAAGGCTCTGTTTTGGGGCCCCTCTTATTTAATGCATTTATAAACGACCTTTTCTATTTGGTAGAAGAGACTGAGATTTGCAATTATTTCATTTCATTTTTCATTTCATTTTCATGAATATTCTCAGCTAAACTTACATGATAGTCTAATATAAAAAGATGATATAATATCTACGAAAGAACGCTTACAAGTATCAGTACATGAAAAACATCTATCTTACTAAAGGTGCTGAAAAGGACAAATGAAAATAACTCATAATGAGCTTTCGAGCCATTTGCCCTCAACAACATGGTTAATGAAATAAGAATATATAAAATGCTGTAATACTAACTACACGAAAATTCTATTCATTTGTTATAATTGCTAATAGCTAATTAGAATGAAGGCCAGTGGGGAAAACAGAGGAAAAGGAAATAAAAAAGAAGTCCAAGAAAGAGCGTTGGGGTTCAATGGATTGTTATAGTCTGCAATCAATAAGTTTGTAGCAAAAATTGTTTATAATGCTTTCCGAAAATTTTCTTCGTGGGTAAATTTCTAAGGTTTTGGGGTAAATTATTCCAGATATTTACGCCAACATTTGAAATGAAGTTTCATTTATAGTTTGTTCTAGCTTTGAACTTTTTAGAGGTGGCTTGTCGAGTTTGGATGTGGTGTTTTTCACTCATCCAATCTCTTGTTTAAATTTTCGTCTTGCTTTTTCAACATCTCCACTATCTTTTTAAATTTTTGCTCCATGATTTGTTTGTAAGGGTTCACTTCGATGATGACGTAAGCTTATCCTTTGAATTGGAAAAATAATTATGAATTGAAAAAATTATGCTGATGACACGATTATATATTTGTACAGTCGTGAACAAGAACATATTGCTTCTAGCCTTGAATCAGATGCTCAAAAGCTTTTTAAGTGGTTTATTGATTATAGTATGAAACTAACTTCTGACAAATGTCATCCTTTGATTTTTGAGAAAAACACTGACGTATCAGTGCATGTTGGTGCAACTACGACAATAGAATTCTTTGTTCTTCAAATGTGATAAAAAATCAGCAATTTTGCTTTAATGAATATTCTTAAATTTCTAGGCGTTCCTGCAACAATTAAAGGCTGCTTTCTAGAATTACTCACCATCAGTAATATATTATATTTGGAAATCATTGAAATTTCACCTGGCTCATCAATTGTGAAGACAATGCTATCTAAAGAAACACACAAGCAACTTATGGTTTCTCTTAAAAGAGGTAAATTTCTCATTTTTTTTACAGATAGATACCTTGAATGAAATTATTGTCTGAGGAAACAGTGCAAAGTTTATTTCATAACATGGCTACTGCAAAGCGTAACGGGGCAACTAATTTTTTGAGCTTGTACAAAACTGGATCAACACTTTTTATAAAGCAAATATGAACAGAGCAGAAATATTTTATAAGCTCAAGGTGAAGTATGAAATATAAAATTGTTCATTTTTAGGACGAACAAGGTGAGAAATGCTTGGAAGGATGTGTATAAATTGACGCAAAATTTCCTTGTTGATTGTTTGCAAGAATGATTCATCAGCATATCTCTTCATCTTCAAAGTCAACTTTTTTCGTTGACAAAGACTCATAAGGACAAGAATTGATTTTGTTATGGTCTTTGGCTAATTCATCGGTGGTACTGTACAACATCTGCTGTTCATGAATACGGGCAGATACATCTTTTAAGGAAAGGGTGACGGGGCAGTTGGTTTCTTTGCAATAATGTCATAATTGGCGAGCAGATTTTTTGGCAAGAACTTTCCTTCTCCACTGGCCATGTCATATTATAAATTTTGCATGGTTCCCGACTAAGAATACATCAGGGAAGGGCATTGAGTTTTTCTGGAGCACCCAATCTGTACAGCCAAAATGTCTATCAACTTCTCAACTAAGGTATGTCTACTGTCTGTCTCAAATTAGATTCCACGTGAGATTTTCGACAACGCAAAATTGCTCATTCAAAACGCTTTAGCAGTTTTTATTCACGGGCAACTTCACGTGACATCTTATTTTAGACAGAGTATAGTATAGGCATTTATAGGCTAACAAATCAATTTATATAGCAAATCAATAGGCTAACAAACTTTGGTAGTCTTGATTAGTGGCTTCAAGTAGCTTTTTTATGGATATTATGGTAATGAAATAGTTATCATAGTAATAACCTTATTGTATCTAAATGATTAAATGAAATGCATCTTCGTTACAGTTGGCTCCATCATTGCTTCAAGAAAATTATTTGACCAAAGATTGAATTCATCTTACAATCCATTCCAAGACATTTCATACAAGGACATAAAAGAAGAGTTACTGAATATAATTAAAAACCTGGCATCCTCGAAAAGTAAGTACCGGTGACAACAAGGGCAGATTTTGTAATACAATAGCAACAGTTACATTTGATTGACACCTCAATTCAAAGCGATTAGCGACTGCAGACAAAGGAAATTTTCTCAACCAGCAATTCAAAACAAACAAAGCCGCAACAGTTTCCCCGAAACTAGTAGGGCAAACTCTCGCCTTGTGCAAGCGTAAGATGGTTTTCAAAAGAAGCTACGTGCTTATAACGAAAAAAGAAGGGTAAATCTAAAGTTCTGTCTTGCGGATTTTATTTATTTTATTCAGGAGCAGTTTTGTAATCGTTCATTTAAGCCCTAAATGCGCGAGAATTACAATGCCTTCTGCTCGGCTTTTGAATCAAATAAACAAAATCCGCCAGACAGAACTTTAGACTTACCCTTCTCCTTTCGTTATAGGCACGTAACTTCTGTTAAAAACCACCTTTCACTTGCACAAGGCGAGACTTTGCCCTATTAGTTTCGGGGAAACTTTTGCGGCTTTGTTTGTTTTGAATTATGGGTTGAGAGAATTTCCTTTGTCTGCAGTTGCTAATCGCTTTGAATTTTGGTGTCAATCAAACGCAACTGTTGCTATTGTCTTGCAAAATCTGCCCTTGTTACCGGTGACTCAAAGGATATCTCTTATCTCTCTTATTTGAAAATCAGTGCGTCAGACAGTCAGTGCATCCCTTGTCATTTGAAAATCATTGCAGCAAATGTAGTTGCGCTATAATCACAGAGATTGATTTTTCTGATAGCTAGTAGACTGAAGCATTTTTTATATACCGGGTGAGCCAGAAAAAGTTCCCATTTTCGAAAATTAGTAGCACCACAAGTACTTCATGGGTTTGAATGATTCAAATTTTAGTTGAAAGCCAAAAGATCAAAATATTTATGTGATTTTTTTCGTCTTCTTGTGAGCACTGCAAATATAGGTAAATTCAACTTTAAAAATAGTTCATATTTTCAAAATGATTGACAAAGTGCCTAAAACACTCGATCGGACTCTCCTCACACAGAACAATACACACGGGCGTTTCACCTCTCTCAAGAGTTATAAAACATAGATTCTCAAACAGATACGAAAGATTTTAAATCCCATGGCAAAAAATGTGCTGACGATATCTCTCATCCATGAGAAATTTCATTTTCTCTGTTGTTCTGAGCGAGGAGTCCTTTATGATTTGATCAAGTATTTCAGGACTTTTTCAGTCGTTTTGCAACCACAAAGTTTTTGTAAACTTGAATTTACCAAATTTTTCAGTGCTCGTAAGAAAGCGAGAAAAATGATAAAAATACTTCGATCTGTCAAGCAAATATTGATTCTTTCCAATCCATCTAGTACTCTTGATGCTATGAATTTTCAAAAGTGGGAACTTTTTTCTGGTTCACCATGTACTTTTCGTAATTTTCAAAGTAGTAGTCCCTTCATAAATTCGGCACATTTAACAGATCAGTCTTGCAGAACAGTCAGAAAATGGCCTAAATGTCCACCAGATCTACCAGATCTTTTGAAATCCATTCGAAACAAAATAATAGGCTGAAACTTAGCCTGCGTGCAGACATACTATCCACTGCTAAGGAGAGGTCTCCTTCGCAGTGGAAAGTAAAGTCTGCACGCAGGCTAGCTGAAACTAAGTCGGAGGAAACTAAAATTGATATCTTTTCTAAACTAAAATTGATATCTTATTTACCGGGTGAAGAAATGTTAAAACGTTTGGTGTGCTGTGGAATGAAAAGTACGCGGCCGATATTCAAAATTAAAATATAATCTATTAGTCAAAGGCTTACTTAGATGCGAAAATAGTGTTTTGTAAAAGCACTCATTTTTAGACCCAGAAATTAGGAAAATGCTGGTAAATGATTTGTATCGAAACGAGAATTCCATGTCCAATTCTGGTCGATAATTTACTTGGCATTGAAATACCGGGTGTCCCAAAAAAATGTATACAGATTTGGTTGACTCCAGAGATGTGAATTTAGCTTTAATCAATGGCTAATCACTCTCAACATGTTCCTCGATAGTTAACTTGAACATAGATACCTCGTTTGTTGGTATTGGTGCTTTGAGAGCAGAGATATCAATCTTGAAAGCTCAAATTTGTGTCCACTTCCAAACCAGAGCTTTGGCCTTTGGCCTAAGCAAATTCCTGAAGCACATCGAAATTATGAACTAAAATTAATAAAAAATGAAGAAACTTCCCAATGGGTGACTGGGGGGGGGGGTGACTTCTGGAAAACAGAATAACACAAGATCTAATATTGTTCAAATTTTATCAAGGCTATCGTTGATTTATATGCTGTGCCTTAAGAAATTGCTTAGGCCAAAAGGCTAAAGCTCTGGTTTGCAAGGCGAGGCAAATTTGAGCTTTCAAGCTGAACTGTCTGCTCTCAAAGTACCAATATCAACAAACGAGGTATCTATGTTCAAGTTACCTACCGAGGAACATTTTTAGAGTAATTAGACATTGATTGAAGCTAAATTCACATCACTGGGGTGAATCAAATCCGTATACATTTTTTTTGGGACACCCGGTACAATTGTCAGTTTCAGAAATATGATTTAGATTTTTTTCTACCTTGGGCGTTACTTGTTTTGGCTCACCCGTTATGAATTATTTGACAAACATAATCTTTTTGCAGCAACATTTGATCATTTTCTGGCCTCCTGTGTATCTCTGGTCACCGAGTATATATTACTGGCTGAATTCTCCTGTAAAGGTAACATTAACATTTCTTAAAATCAGTTTATATATCGAGTGAGCAAACTAATGTGTCAGTGTTTGCCCAAGTGTGGGATTCTAGTGTGTCATCTGCAGGGTGTCCAATGTTAGAAAGGATAGGCTTTTAACTTGTTTTATTTTATTATCTCTCTTATTGCCATTTCAAATTCTTGTCGCATTTAGAAGGAGCAGCAAACTGGCATCCTTGAACATAAAAATAACAATGTTTGTTTTGCGTGTACACGTATTTTTTTTTATAAGAAACTAAGAATTTGGGCCAGTACTGGGAGTTTCTTAAAATTATCAGATTTTGAGTACTCAGAGTTTCTTACGAGTTTCTTAGAGGTTCCATAACAATCTTCATGTTCACTTTCTGTGCCCTCGTGAACATTTCAAACAAGGATTTTTGAAGCCTTTCCAATGTTTAAACATCAATAAAATACCTTTCGAGTAAGATGATACAGGAAACAAGTGGAAATAAAGTAAAAACATGTCGAGGATTTCCTTTATCAAAATATATAGTTTCTTAGCTTATAATTTCCCAGTACTGGAGTTTCTTAATTTTTTCCATCTGAGAGTTAAGTTTCTTATAAGCAGTTTCTTATAAGAAAAAATACGTGTAGTACGTCGTTAGGCAAAGGTAAACGAGTAATTCTTTAAAGTACGACAATGTACTATGAAAGTTATAAATCACAATGTTTCGAGCTTAGCTCTTCATCAGGTGTGAAAGGAAGGTAAAGGAGAAAGCGAAGAACGATAGATTCGAATGATAAACACAAAATGGTAATCCTTAAACATAGTTCGTGCCTGCGAACAGATGAATGGAAAAATGCTTGCAATTAATTAACCCTATAGTGGTTGGGCTATCTGACACGTCCTATTTTGGTTGGGGGGGGGCAAAAAGGCACACATATCTCACTCTTGACTGGTAAAAGAGAGAGCAACCAGATTTGGTGTACTAATAGCCTCAGACATGTACTTTATGAGAATATCAAAATTAACCTATCTTTAGCCGTCAATATTCTTGCGTCCGCATCTTTCTTTGTGTGGTCAAGAAAAGAGGCAAAATCGGAAAAAATTAGGAAACATGGGATCAAATTTAATTTGGAGCACAATTTCCATCCAAACATGAGAATTATGATAGATTACATCAAACAACACTACCCTGCAAAATATATTTACAAAATATTGCAATTTTGCTACTTTTTTTTCGCGAAAATTAATATTCGAGAATTGGCGATTTTGACAGAGTCAGTCCTAGAAAATTGCGTCCCTCCCCCTCATTTGTCAAAGTATTTTTATGAAACTTCCTGAGCCGTTGGACAATGAGTAGCAGCAAAAAGTTAGAACGTTACAGGACCATAATTTGTCTCCTAGCAGAGTTATAACAAAAAGTCTGCTAGGGGGGCAAATTCCCCCCAACCAAAATAGGGTTAAAGCAATATGCGTAAAGCAGATTGTGCCTGCAGTTGCTAGTACTGTAGTAGTACTGCGATTACGACATTTATTCCTCTGACAGGTGCTCACGCACCCGTGTACACATCAATCAGGCCTGGGAGCAAATGGGAGATAGTCTATTGCAGTTTGTATTGCCTCCTTTCCTTGACAATTTTGGCAGGACATTTATACATATTTAACTTCATTTGAAATCCGTAATGCTGCATTTTTATTATCCCTAGATGACCTAACGAAAACTCTTGCACATGAAAATACAGAACTTGCTAAGAGAATTGAGGTAAGTTGTTTGTTTACGCCTGGTAATATTTGCTTTATACGGTAGTAACGAAATTCATTGAAATGTTCTTTAAACTGTGATATTCATGGCAAGGAAGGACACGAGGTCACCGAGTCCTCACCATGAATGCCAGTTACATTCTAACTGAAGGGTACATCATGAAACAAATGTGTAAATACTAAGAAATAAGGAGGGGTGCTGCTGTTTATATTTCAAAATGAATAGACCTTTTAGCTATTCTACAAAAGAGCCTGGATCGAGCGTTATTTTTATACATTTTTGTACGCGAGGCTCGATCGAGTGGCGTTAGAGCTTCAATCACTATTGTGCACAATCGAAAATTCTACAAAATGTAGCAAAATGTTGTTCGATTCTGATTCTTTTGAGAATAGCTAAAAGGTCTATTGAACCTTGCTGAGGCGTTGATGAAGAAAATGGTTGCTTTTAACATGATTCTGTTTGCAACTGTACCCACAGTTTGATCACCAAACAAGTGGAGATGACGAGGGGTGTATCACTGTTCCGAAAAGGCGTACGAGATTTTTTGAAATAATAGGATTTTTAGAGGTCTTTTTCACGGATTTTTCTTGAAAACAAAAGGATTTTTGCCAAAGGTGTATGACTTTTTACAGAGTGATATGCCCTTCGTTAGAGTACGTAGTTCTTTTCGATTAATATTGATACTTAATCTCCCTGATATTAGCAACATTGACTCTATCAATATCTGAGCGTTAGTCATTGAGATCTTGGCACAGCATAGGTTCCAAATCTTTATCTCAGCATAAAAAGGTGGGTGTAAAATTTAATGAACTATTTCTTCTGATTGAATGGCTTGAAAGAAACTTTAGCTACTTATCTATAATTCTACCGTTGGATTTTTAGGAAATTTTGAATATTTTTGGAAATTACAGCGTATCTTACATTTCAACTCATTTGAGGATGTGACGTCATCAAATTTCTAAATCATAAACCAGATGAGTGAGAGACTTTTGCTTGATACCATATTGTAGGCATTCATAAACTATGGTTTTCTTCGAAATTATTTCATGTTACGTCAAACGGTTTAGAAATTACGATGGTTTTAAGTTCTTTTGAAAATTTTTCTTGGAGTCTTGAAAAAGAAGAAAAACATTCTAATTCTGAAAATATTGAAGATTTCAGAAAATTCCAACGGTAGAATTATAGAGAATTAGCTAAAGTTGCTTTGAAGTCATTCAGTTCAAAGAAATAGGTCACTCAATTTTACACCAGCCTTTTTAAAGATTTGGAATCTATGCTTCTTGGCACAATATTTCATACAGAAATTATCTCGATTTTTTCGTGCAGGACACACAAGGATTGACAGCATTGACAAGCTCTTCACTTATTCTTCAAGTCAATGCATTAGGTGAGTGACTTTGGTCAGGTCTATAACGCGGACCACGCGGACTTCGCGGACCTCCGAGGCAATGGTCCGCGGTCCGCGTTTTAGGTTTTCAGTTTAGGCAATGGTCGGAGGTCCGCGAAGTCCGCGTGGTCCGCGAGGTCCGCGTTATAGACCTGGCCGAGTGACTTTATAAACCAATCAGATCATGTGCTCGAATCTCGTTGTCATTTATTTTGATTGTTGTCACTGTTTTAGGATCTCTTGGTGGTTTTCATTTAGGCCTAGATAATCTGCAAGTTAGCTATCTTTCTTTAATGTAGCCCACTTAAAATAAATTAAATGATGATGTAAATGATGATGATTAAGGGTGGGGCTAAGCAAACTAAATTTCCACAAATTTAAACATAATTTTAAAGATACAATCAACCCAATGTGTCCAACTAACCATGGCATAGAAGACACGGAGCACTTCTTGCTGCTTTGCAATTCTTTCAGAGAGCATAGACGCAGTCTTCTCGTTGGTGTCAATGATGTACTTGAAGCATACAGATACTCTGAGGCTCCAGACAACAATATTTTGCAGCTTCTTCTATATGGAAATAAAAATTTGCCCTTGGAAGCCAATAGATTAATCTTGAATGCAACAATGAACTACATTTTCGAAACAGAACGCTTTGATTGAAGATCACTCATATCCCTACGTAGAACACCCAAACCCCTTCTGTCTGTGTTTGTTTTTTTATGTGTTTGTTTTTTAGCAGTTCTCTTCGTTTGTTAATTATGTAATGTCTTAAGGTAGCTTGCAATCAAAATCGAATTTGCAAATTCACCATGTTTGGCTCTAACTTTCAAACCTACACTTGCAATTACCGTACTTGATTGCAAGCTACCTTCGCTTGTACCTTAGTTTTCCGTTTGTATTTAAACATTCCTTTTATTTGTAGTAGCAGTTACGTGTAGTTTTATGTAGGTCATTAATTATTTTTAGAATTGCCACAGGGTAGACATAGTATTTCGCTCCCTGTGGCATCGTCTCTGTAGTATTGTAGCGTAGCTTGTAAGTATTGTAATTAGTAATATTGTTGTAAAATCTTAATGGAATAGAAAAAAAATTGATGATGATGATGATGATTATGATGATGATGATTGCGTAACTCCTGTTCTCGTCTTTTGTACACCTTACTTGTTTTTTTTTGCTCCTTGTTCCCGTCATTTTTTCAAATTTCCACTTGAATTTTTTCACCTCAGGTAGGCCCTCACCAGCTGAAAAAGCCTACTCGTTATTTTCCCAACTCGGATTGGAGAATATTTATCCCTCCAATTTTCTTCTTGCTAGATTTACAATACCATTCAATGTTGTTATCATCCTTCTTCAACCTCATTTGTGGGGACAACGACGTGACCCTAAAATTGTTTGATGAGATGGAAACAGATAAATTCCCCGGAAATCTTCACATGTTACTCAAAGGTATGATTTCAGATGATAATTATCAGTAGATGTAATGTATCCCAGAGGGGGGGGGGGGGTACATAACATGTTAAAGGTACGGGTTTGTGCCGCCCATATGGGTGGGTTTTTGGCCCCAAAATTCTCTAAACAAAGGTCCTTTTTCGGCAGATTTTCCATAAACATGGGTGGGGTTTCGCTAAAATTCGCAAAAAACGGTTAAAATGGCCAGTTTTTGCCAAAATTCATCATAAAAGTGGGTATCAAAAGCTAGTTTCGGTAATTAGAAGAGGGTAGCTTTCTGAAAACCGGGCGGCAGACCCCCGTCCATCCACAGTCATGTACCCCCCCCCCCGGGTGTGGTAATGTATACTTTTCATTTACCTCCTCCCTACGTTCATCTAATTTGAACTGATATTACTTCCAATTTAGCGAGATGAAGATAAAGAGGAAGATGAGATATATGTCTTTTAAGACTCGTCATCATCTCTCCCGAGCAGGGTATGGTCTTTTTAACCGCGTTTTATACCGAACACAACCACAGTTTTGTATTTTTTTCATACGTTTTTCGTTGTACCAGCACCATTATGGAATTAAGGTCATCTTAACCTTTTAATGCTATCCCTTCCACTGTAATTAGGGGTGTTTTCCTTTACGTTTTTAACCTTATATATTGTATTGTATCTATTTCTATAATTTAATACTTGTAAATATTTTAATTGTGGCAAATGATAAATACATACATACATCCATACATAGCAAATTAATTGAAAATAGTCTTGAATAACGGACTCAACCCACTAACCCAACGCTATACTTTGTAATCAGTGGAAAACTGCTCAGGGTGTGGAATTAATCTTGGTATTTTTTGTGGTACGGAGACGTGTCATTTTGTAGGGTCCTTTTTCAAAACTTTACGGATCTATAGGTATCATTTTCAGACATTTTACGGAGTCATGGCTATCCTTTTCTTGAATTTGTGGAATTACGGGTCCTGTTCTGGAGGGAACTTTGCGAACAGTTAGCAACTTCAGAAAATTTTTCATAATTTTCGGAATCATGGCCCAGAATTTCATTAGATTTCCAAAATTGTGGCCCTAAAATTCTTTACAATTTGCGGAATTATGAGTACCAATCTTTCGGATAAAATGGCACGTGCACGTGAGATGACAGGTCGAGATGCCCCCAATGAAAACTTTTAACGCCTGTAAAAGAATAACGACTAAATCAAACTGACGAGGGAGAAAACTGTTAAATCATGCGAGAGACACATCGAATTAATCGGAAACCCTGAAAGGAGAGAAAATAAGTTAATAGCTGCAATAAAGAGCAGGGATGAATAATCAAAAACGTGTCTGATGCAGGGGCGGATTCAGACTACTGCGACTGCTGCTGGAGCAGTAGTCAGATTTTCAGACCCTTGTATCTATAAGGTCCACGCCTATTTCAAAAGACCACACCCTAGTATTTTCAATAACCTCACCTTAGCAGTAGTCACGATATTGCCTGGATCCGCCCCTGTGATGAATGTGTGATGAAATGCGTTTTTGGTTATTACTACTTCAAGCACATGCACCGTAAACAACAGATCGCCAAAGAAACAATGCTGTGTCTGAGTGTTTCCTTTGCTGTATTTATAGACAAGCCTATTTACTTGCATATTCCCTTTAAAGTCCTGCCTGCGGCATTAGATCTGATATGCATCTGTTTTTCCATAGCTTTGCTGTTTTTCCGTGAAGAAGACTATGCCCAATGCTGCAGCATCGCTCGAGTTCTCTGCTCGCAACTTGAAAATGAAAGACTCAGGAAGGACGATTTTCTTTTATCAATTACATGGAATTTGGTTGGAGTGTGTTTCCTCATGATGGTAAATATTGCTGTATGATTCATATCTACTGGGTGCCCCTCAAAAAGTACTCCTGTTTCAAAAATCATCAAAATTTGATTGCGATCTTTGAATTTCCTTTTTCTGGCAAATAGATCAAAAACCACATTATTTATATAGCTGATCTTCGGGCTCAAGGAAAAATTATGTACCAAATAAAAATTTCACATCTGAGTTAGCCGAGGTGATTTATACAAAACGAGTTATGGAAGCATGTCACAAAAGTAGTTTTTACTTATGATTTTTATACCATAAAAACAATCATTATTTATTTAAGGGTCCCAATTGGAATAAAAACGGCTTTTGTGTTTTGTTGATAGTCGGTGTTTGTTTGTTTATCGTTGCTTGTTGGCTGCAGGAGAGATGTGCTTGATCACACCTCTTGTGGTATAGTTCAGTTCACTAAACAAACAACATTAGATTAAAATTAAAACAAGTTACATTGACAACAAAATATCATTAATATAAATAATTACAGAATACAACGCATACAATTACCAAATTATTAAATTACGGAAAATCACTGATAAATTTTAGAAAATGGATACTTAGAATTTTGCATGGGGAGGAATTTCTTATAAGGAGGAGCCCTCTCAATAGATAAACTAATCGAGGAGAGAGCACCCCCTATCCTAAAAACCTATTTTTCAATTTGCAACATTTTTACTTGATTTGATCAATTGATGTAAAGAAAAGTTGATACTATATCAGGACTGGTAACTAATGGAGAAAAGATGTAGTTTCATTTCGCATAGTCGTGTAAATCGTCTTGTGAATCGTCTCGTATTATGTTGTAATCGTATTGTTAATGCAATTTGTGTCATATCAATCATAAGTTTCTCGTAAAATTTTTAAAATTGTATTAGCTTGACTTTTGTAATTTTTCACTGATATACCGGGTGAGCCAGAAAAAAGTTCCCACTTTCGAAAATTCGTAGCACCATAAGTACTTCATGGATTTGAATGATTCAAATTCTAGTTAAAAGCCAAAAGATCGAAGTATTTTTGTGAATTTTCTTGTCTTCTTACGAGCACTGCTAATGTAGGTAAATTCAACTTTACAAAATTTCATGGCTGCAAAATGAGTGAAAAAGGGCCTAAAACACTTGATCAAATCGTTAGAACTCTCCTCACACAGAACAATACGCACATACGTTTCACCTCTCTCAAGAGTTATAAGACAAAGATTCTCAAACAGACACTAAAGATCTCTCACCCATGAAAAATTGCATTTTATCTGTTTTTCTGAGTGAGGAGTCCTTTATGATTTAATCAAGTATTTTAGGCCTTTTTCAGTCATCTTGCAACAACAAATTTTTTGCAAACTTGAATTTACCAATTTTTCCAGTGCTTAAAGAAGGCGAGAAAAATCACAAAAATACTTCGAACTTTTGGCTGTCAAGCAAATATTGATTCATTCCAATCCATCCAATACTCTTGATGATATGAATTTACAAAAGTGGGAACTTTTTTCTGGCTTACCCGGTACAAAAAAAAAATGATTATTTATCTACTTTTTTTAGAAAAAGCCAAATATTGCAATTCAAGTCTTCGATCAATCACTAAAGGCATCTTCAGAATATAAAGCTGCTTTGAAAAATTTGATAACTTCTCTGAAAACATTGAAAGAAGAAGATTCAAGGATCAGATGTCTGCAACTAGCTTTACAGGTTCGTTGACTGTCTTTCAGTACTTGTTACTCGCTTCGAAGTACCGGATCGGACAGGGCTCGATACCTTGTAGAGCCCTACCACTTGAGCGTCATGATAAGGGGTCGCGGATTCGATTAGGCCTATTCTATTTCTGCGATCCAAGCGCTTGGCGCTAAAAACTGCAACTTTACCTTCACCTTCACCATTAAATGACATATTTGCCAAAATTATGGTCTTGATATCCTGGGAGCAGTAGCTTTTTAAACGGGGATTGTTTTTTTTACTAATCCAATCCAGCAATAAAAATAGAAACAAAATATTTAACCATATGCAACCCTAAATAGATTATTTCAAACTATTTTAACTATTGGGATTTGAGCCAAGTCTAAAATTATGGTGAATCCTGGGAACAGTAGCTTTTTAAACGGGGATTGTTTTTTTTACTAATCCAATCCAGCAATAAAAATAGAAACAAAATATTTAACCATATGCAACCCTAAATAGATTATTTCAAACTATTTTAACTATTGGGATTTGAGCCAAGTCTAAATAATATGGTAAACGGAAATCCATAGAAAGAGAAAGGACATACCAAAACGACAACAGATGCTGTAAATAGCTAGCCAAAGTGGTTGTAAATGTAAGATTCAGAAATTTTCATTTTTGTGGTGCTTATCATGTTACAAAGGTAAGAAATTTCATTCATTGCCATCGCCTCTTTCTTAGTTTTATTTCACAAAATTTGCTTATATTTTGAAATATTGAATTATAAAGCATAGCTTACAATTCTTTAAAAAGGTTGGTGTAAAATTTAATGACCCATTTCTTTGAACTGAATGACTTCAAACAAACTTTAGCTATTTCGCTATAAGGATACCGTTGGACTTTCCTGAAATCTTCAATATTTTCAGGATTGTTTTTCTTCTTTTTGAAGAATTCAAGAAAATTTTTGAAATAAACTTAAATCCATCTTAACTTCTAAACTGTTTGACGCAACACGAAATGATTTCGAAGAAAACCATAGTTTATGAATGTCTACAATAAGTATCAAGCAAAAGTCTTCTGGTTTATGATCTAGAAATTTGATGACGTCACATCATCAAATACGCTGTGATTTCAATTCAAAAATTATTTAAATTTCTGAAAAGTCCAACGGTAGAATTAAAGATAGATAGCTAAAGTTTCTTTCAAGCCATTCAACTAGAAGAAATAGGTCATAGAATTTTGCACCCACTTTTTAGTGCCGATTTAAAGATTTGGAACCTATGCTGAATTATAGCAGGAAAATCTTTCCAGTGGTGCAGAGTTTGCAAATTTCGTGAAAAAACTGACTCTACCGGTTATCCCAGGAAAAAGTATACAGATTTGATTGGGTCCAGCGAGGAGACTATAACTTTGATTAATGGCTAATCAATTTCAAAATGTTCCTCGATAGTCAACTTAAACAATTATACCTCATTTGTTGATATAGGTGCTTTGAGAGCTAGAATATTAATCTCGAAAGTTCAAGTTTGCCTCCACGTCCAAACTGAAGCTTTGGTCTATTGGCCTAAGCAAATTCCTGAAGCAGATCGGAATTTAAAATTGGAGAAAAATGGAAAACAGCACAATAGGCAACTTT
The DNA here is from genome assembly GCA_039566865.1 of Aurelia coerulea. Taxonomy (NCBI): domain Eukaryota; kingdom Metazoa; phylum Cnidaria; class Scyphozoa; order Semaeostomeae; family Ulmaridae; genus Aurelia; species Aurelia coerulea. The sequence continues at coordinate 21,025,911 of CM076953.1, read as the reverse complement.
TAGCGAACAGAATGTGACATTATCTAGTTTTTGAATAAATGTCAATGTTCTTTGCATATTTCTTTTAGAAATCAAAATTCCTGGTAGCAATGAGCTGGTTTATTTGGATCTTCTACACATAGATCGATCAGAACTTTTAGAAGAATTGGCGGACGCTTTGTATCAGGAGAGAAGGTATGAAAAGAAACTCCTTGTTTTGTGAATAAAGCTGCACATCATTGCACTATGTGTTCATCTCTATGTTGAAGCAAATTCTATCCAAGATAGAAGCAAGCAAGCAAGCAAGCAGCATTTATTTTTTAACGCAGGCAAGGTTTCTGGCAGCTATGCACTGATGTGGGCCTGCGGCAATATGGCTTGTGCTGTCAAGCCCCGTTCACACTGCTCCGTTTTTGTACAAAAACGGAGAGAAAAACCTTCGTTTTTGTAAAGTGTTCACATTGGTTCGCACAAAAACGGCACAAAAACGGAGGTTTTCGAAAACGCTATCAAAAGTGGATATCCACAAACACGGATGTTTTTGAAAACACACTTGATCAATGTGAATACACAAAAACGAAGCTTTTTAAAACGCTGCAATATTGAAGAATAGGTTTCACAAATCTGGAACAATGTGAACGGACAAAAACGGATATATTTCCCTCCAAATTTGTACAAAAACGAAGCAATGTGAACGGGTAGCTTCGATGCATCAAAAATGGATCATAACAAAAACGGAGCAGTGTGAACGAGGCCTCAGAGTTGCCTCTGAGTACTAGAAAGAATAGCATCGATTGCCTGCGAGAGATGTGGAACAAATTTGTGCTGGTCGAGTTTGCAAGATATGCGACTTGCAGTGAGATATTTGACTGTTAAAGAGAGATCTGAATTTAGTTATCTTCTGTAGATCATCTTCTTACTGTATTTGTCGCAATTACAGTCAATTTATACTCCTAAAAGCCGTGTTTATGCAAGGGCGGCTACCTTGTAGGAAGTGTGTTTGTTCCCAGTACTGTAGAGTAATTGGTGTCCTGTGACCCAGTACAGAGAGTGTCCCAGAACCGCACCGTGACCCAGCAGTACACAGAGTCAGTCTTCACAAGGTCGAGATGACGTATGAATAACTTTGTGGTTTCAAATTCCGGTGTTTATGTAATACGAGATCAACTGTTATACGAGTTGGCCACAGGGAATCAGACAGCGTGATTTCTGATTGGTCAACACTAACAGACGTTAGAATTTGAAAATCCATTCAGAGATAAACAGGACTGGGTCACAGGACACCAATTAATCTGTGAACACTAGGTCACGGATACAGTACAAGGTAGGCGCCCTTGTTTGAACTTTGACGATTCGTATCCCCAACAATTAATGCAAAAGAGAATGAGAGAATGGTCACAGCGCGATCTATAGATTTCATGAGTTCCGAAATATCTTTCAACAAAACTTGTAAATAACGTGGTTTCTACTAATCATTGCTCTGTTCTGTTCTGTAGGCTACTCTACGGACAGCATAGCTTCCAAATCTTTAACTCGGCGTAAAAAGGTGGGTGTAAAATTCTGTGATCTATTTCTTCTGACTGAGTGGCTTGAAACAAACTTCAGTTACTTATCTTTAATCCTACCGTTGGGCTATTCAGAAGTTTTCAATATTTTTCGACATTTCAGCGTATGTTACATTTCTACTCATTTGAGGATGTGACGTCATCAAATTTCTAAATCATAAACCAGATAAGTGACAGACTTTTGCTTGATACCATATTGTAGGCATCCATAAACTATAGTTCTCTTCGAAATTACTTCATGTTGCGTCAAACGGTTTAGAAATTACGATGGTTTTAAGTTTTTTTGAAAATTTTTCTTGAATTCTTGAAAAATTAGAAAAACACTCTAATTCTGAAAATATTGAAGATTTCAGAAAAGTCCAACGGTAGAATTATAGAGAAGTAGCTAAAGTTTCTTTGAAGTCATTCAGTTCAAAGAAATAAGTAACTGAATTTTACACCAGCCTTTTTAAAGATTTGGAACCTATGCTTCTACGGACCAAGATTGTATTTATTTTGAACCAGAAATGCCACACTATTCAGTATTACTAACTTTATTTTAACTGTCTGTTCTTTCATGATTTTAGGTTCAAAGAGGCGTCCGATGTCTATTTGAATTTGATACGCACAATCAGGAATGAAGTATCCATTGTGAGTATACGAGGTGTTTAAAAAATACGCAACCCAACTTTATTCGAGATTCTTCAGGAAATAATGGTATTTGAATCAATCTGACACATACAACAAGGAAAGATTTTGTAATACAATAGCACGACTTGCTTTTGTTGACACCTCAATTCAAAGCGATTAGCGATCACAGACAAAGGAAATTATATCAACCAGTAATTCAAAACAACAAAGCCGCAAAATTTTCTCTGAAACCCAGGTAGCTAGCTCGCTCGCTGTGCATTCCAGAAATTATTTTTAAGGGCAAACATGAGCATAGATCGAAAGAAGAAGGATATATCTACACACTTGCCGCGGGCATTTTATTTCTTTGGTCCAGAAGCTGAGCAGTAAATCTTTTGATAACACCCAAAAAAATAAGAGAATTGAATCGCCTCCTAAACGGCTTTTGAACCAAACAAATAAAATGCCCGCGGCAGATGTGTAGATGCATCCTTCTTCCTTCGATCTATACTCATGTTTGCCCTTAAAAACAGTTTCTGGAATGCACAACGAGCGAGCTAGCTACCTGGGTTTCAAAGAAACTTTTGCGGCTTTGTTTGTTTTGAATTGCTGGTTGAGAGAATTTCCTTTGACTGCAATCGCTAATCGCTTTGAATTGAGGTGTCAACGAAAGCAACTCATGCTATTGTATTACATAATCTGCCCTTGTTGACGCATACCATCTGAAAACACAATCTATCTTCTTTCTAATGATATTCAACTTGGGTGATTTAATTAAATTATTCATCGCATAAGTTACTTTTTCGCAAGTATGACCTATTTCAGATACCGAAAAGTGATAGTACATTTACATTGATGAAACTAATTTTGCTCCCCAGCGTATCTTCCTCGTAGTACAGTAAAAACCCGCGTATAAGAACCTACAATTTTGCAAGTCAGCCTAACTAGGTTCTTATGTTTTGGGTATTTAGTGGGAAATGAGGCTGTTCAGGTTCTTAAATTGGTTCTTATTTATGGCTTTCAGGAATTTCTTTTCTTCAGATTCAAACTTCAGGCCTATTATTTACTGTCAGTTCACATCAGTTGAATTTATGAGATATATTCCCCAACAGAAATTTGTGGAAGAATCAGAAATGTTTATATAATTATTATTTATTTAAAAGGCTTATTATTTACTGTCAGTTCACATCAGTTGAGTTTATGAGATATATTCCCCAAGAGAAATTTGTGGAAGAATCAGAAATGTTTATATAATCCAGAGAAAATCTTTCAAAAACTTCTCATCGGGTACTATAAACATTTTTTATTCTTCCAGAAACTTCTGTTGTGAATAAGACCCCATGCTTTCTAAAAATAAGAACCTATTTCGAATTCCAGGCTGAATGGGTTCTTATATATTTGGGGTTTAATTGCAAAATTTCAGCTTGTAGGTTCTTAATCCACTGGGTTGTTATACCCGGGTTTTTACTGCATTGTAGTTGAGTAGTTTGTCAATAGTGTAGCTCGTAATTTGTATTGTAGAATTTTATTGGAATAATAAAAACAGATCTTCAGATGAAGTAACAGTTTATATTTTCATTTCAGACTACATTGACAGGAAGACGAAACATCGTGCATATTTTCCACAAAGCAGTCGATACTCTTCTCAAATCAGGACGTTTGCAAAATGCGCAAACTGTCTGTGATCATCTTTTAAGATTGACTACGAGAAATCAAGAAATTATCTCAATCCAACTACTTGAAAGAATGATTGATTTAGATGAGGATGTTGTTGCGCTTTTGTATAAAAGTGAAATTTTGAGGCAACTTGGAGATCGTGAAGAAGCAATTGCTTGTCTTACAAGGTGAGTGCCAAATGCGGACAGCAATCCTTGTAACCTTAGACTTCCTACTTGCTTTCCCTTCATTTTATTCCTGAGGCGCTTACAGTCCTGTTGAATAAAAATGAAGTGGAAACAGGTGAATAGGGTACCGAGAACAAGGACAGATAATGTTACAATAGGATTCACTATTTCTTATAGATACAAAGCAATTTGTGATTGCAGACAAAAAGGGAATTCCATGCTCGGTTGGTCATTGGTCAAGTTATAAACAAAAACAAAACAAGCCGCAAAAGTTGCCCTGGAACTCAGGTAGCTAGCTCGCTCGTTGTGCATTCCATAAATGGTTTTTTAAAGCAAATATGAGCATGTATTGAAAGAAGACGGATTCATCTAAACATCTACCTCGGGCGTTTTATTTAAGAATTGGATTGGAAATAGGTAAATAGGGTGCCGAGAATAAGGGCAGATAATGCTACCATAGGATTCGCTACTTTGATTGACACCTAGATACAAAGCAATTTGTGATTGCAGACAAGGGGATTCCATGCCCGGTTGGTCATTGGTTAAGTTATAAACAAAAACAAAACAAGCCGCAAAATTTCCCCTGGAATCGATCAAATTTTGGTGATTTTTCAAACAGGAATATCGTGGTAGTCAGTCTGCAAGTCTGCTCCTCGTTCTTCGGTAAAATGATTAATAGAAGAGTAAATTATTTGGGTACCTTAAGTCTCTTTTGGAAACTGTCTTTGTTTAAAAGACGCATTTTGACTGAAATGATTTTGTAAATCATTTTTTGATTGGGCGTTATTTATGCTATTGAATGTACAAGTCTCAATTTCAAGACGCTGCCAGAGTTTTTAAACACCTTTCAACATGAGACACATCCAACATCATTTTTGAATTCTACCTTGCTCAAAATATGCTAGTTTTGATATTTTTGCATGATGACATCATTCTAAATTCAAAATTTATTATTTCGTTGATCAACAGAACCTTTCTTTTTCAGAATTATAAATGCGTTCGAAGACAATGAAATGGTGAAAGAACCACAACAAAAAAGACCGAGGATCGAAGGTTCTTATTTCAAAATAGCCTTAAAGGGGCTCCGTCGTCAAAATGTAAACAAAACGATGATTTTTGCAGTTTTTTGAAAAGTTATATCACACAGGATTTTCGTATTTTTTTCAAAATGAAAGTTGCTGTTTGGGCATTAATCCTTGTACTTCACTAAGGAACAAACCAAACATTCATATCTTCTACGATTGCTCGGATATAAGTGGATTTTTAACGGTCACTTTTTTGTGGCTTGGGTGAAGCTACCAAACAAACTGCAGAGAACAATGGATGAAGAATGGATAATCCCCGACACGTGCGAGTTTACGGATTTGTTTTCTGTTTGACGACGGAGCCCCTTTAAGAACCCAGGCTGATTTGCAAAATAGTAGGTTAGGTTCTTACACGCGGGTTTTTACTGTAATCGGGGGAAAACTTCAAAGGATTGAGCACAAGGATCTTCTGTTGTCTGGAACTTTTTGTGCCATTAACGTAGAAAACTTGAAGTTTGCAGCAATGAAAAGCCGCTTTAAATAACAGACTGATCGCACTAAACCCATAAGCGCAACAAAACACCGTAATCTGCAGAAAGAAAACTGTTAACTCCTGTTAAAGGACAGCAACCAAAATAAACCTGTCACCAGAGAGAAGACTGTTGAATCATGCAAGAGAAATGCGAGTTAATCTTAAAACCTGAAAGGAAAGAAAATAAGTTAGTAACTCACCAGTAACTGCAATAAAGAACAACGTTGAATAACCAAAATGCGTTTCGTCGAACACTCGTTACAGGAGTTAACAGTCTTCTTTATACAGATTACGTTTTTTATTGCGTTTATGGGTTTGATACCATGAGTCCGTTATTTAAAGCTATTTTCAAATTTTGTACCACAAATCATTTGTTCTTATTTTATGTAATATGTAATGAAAAGATTAAGTAATTGAGATTTATAGGTTCCAGATTTGTAAAGAAGTTGGTGTAAAATTCTATGACCTAAATCTTTGAATTAAATGGCTTGAAAGAAACTTTAGCTACCTTGCTATGATTGTACCGTTGGAGTTTCTGAAATCTTCAATATTTTCAAAAGTAGAGGGTTTTGCTTGTTTTTTCAAGAAATCAGGAAAAATTTTGAAAAAATCAAAATCATCGAGCATACAGGGTGTCCCAAAAACATGTGTGGCGTTTGAATGGCTACTGTGGAGGAGCCATAAATCTAACTTTCCTGTTTTCAGATTTGTGAATAGAAGAGATTTCAACTTAGAGTTTGGCACCGAGTTTGTGTAAATCTGACAAGTGGTTGCTGATTTATTGAGAAAGAAAGTCACAATCACTCGTTGCCTCAAAACCAGAGGATTTTATCTCCGTACTTAACCTTATAACATGAATTTTAATATTAAATAAACTTAAACTTTACAGTTGTGCCAGGAAACGCATTTGGGAGTAATTAATGACCATATGACTCAAGAATATTGACCAAGCAGCCTGCTGAGCACAATATTGTTGATTTAAAACAACTTCATCACTTTTGAGAAGCAAAATATCGGATGGACGCATGCCATGGCCTGCAACACTTGAGTTACACATTACCATGTCACAAAATTCAATGTATGACTATCTGTCTCACTTATGACCATCAGAAAACAGGGCTAGGTTTGTTTTTTTCAATCAATTTCGTTGATTTTAACGCAGTGGAAAATAATGAATCCTAGCTTATTGCTCCATAAATCAGCAATTAGTGATCAGATTTACTCAAACTCGGTGTCAACCTTTAATTTGAAGTCTCTTCTGTCAAGAATCTTAAAAACAAAAATATTGAATTTATGCGCACATGTTTTTGGGACACCCTGTAGGTTCCAAATCTTTAACAAGTTTGGAAGTTGATCCTGAGCTGAATTTGATATAGAGCCTTATTAACAAGGATTCGCAAAAGGCAGAAGCCATTGAAGGTTATTTTATCGCTTTGAAGATGTTTAACAAAGAGCTGCATTGATGAGTTCTGCCAAGGCTGCCGTCTGTTTTCCCAAAAACTATCGCTACAGTTATGTAGCACTGTAAGACCACTAATTCTCTTTGAGCTGAATTTAATGCCTTGACTTCAGTTTGTTCTTTATTCTAGAGTGCAACAGTGTCCCTGAAGAAAATCAATCTTGCGTAGAAATAGAGAAACTCAAGGTAATCTTACTTCTGTATACGTTTTGTCCCATTTCAGCTACTGTCCACTTGTTTGGATGTTCTATGATAGAGCTTTGAATCATAGAATAAATCATATTCAAGAAAGGGCATTACACATTGCATATAAAGACTACGAGAATGGTTTCAGTTTTCTCCTGGAGCAATCTAAATCGGTGCCAATCCATGTAAGAAACCTACAGTTGCTCATGACTGAAATTTATAAAACAAAACGCGGTCTGAGTCCACTATTTATGAAGGATATTTTCATGCAACGCAATACTAGGTACTGCCTAAGGCATGGTGATGACGCTCAACTGCCAAAAGTACGAACTACGTCCTTTGGAGTTGAGTCCATTACTTACCTTGGAAGTAAACTGTGGCAGCTTTTACCGCAAGAAATAAAACAATCAAACAGCCTTCCTATTTTCAAAAAACGAATTAGATGCTGGAATGGTGGAAAATGCAACTGTAGGCTTTGCAAAGTATACATCCCGCAAGTTGGGTTTCTAGCATGATAGATTTTAACCCTGATTTGCCTGTGATAATATCCTTCAATATGTTAATAGTTTTATTGTAAATTATGTATATTGTAAATAGTAGGCCTTAATTAGCTGTAATTTTGCTATTCATTTTTATTTTAGCTTACTTTAAATAGATATTTAGTAATAATAATAATAAATGATACCAGGTCTTGTTGTGTAAATAAATCATGATTATATCAATCTAAGTTAAAGTTAGAGGATGCTTTCAGCCTTAGATTAATGCTGAAACTTTACATAGAATGCAAGGCGTCTTCAATAGATTTTGCCCCTTTGTATGGCTACTGTGGAGGAGCTGCAACTTCGACTGTCTCAGTTTTTGCATAGTTGCCTAGGTCAGGCTTCAACTTAGAGTTTGAGACCTCGTCTGAGTCAATCTGACAAGATAGTTGCTGATTTATGGCAGTGGAAAGGCAAGATAACTGGTTTCTTCAAAAGCAACACTTCTATTGTTCTCCAGCAATGTAAAAATTAGCTAATTTTCAAAGTAAGGGTGTTAGTGTTGCATTAAAATTTGCTCTGCATTTTTAGAAGGGTTAATAGCATTGTTTATATATAAGACAACACTGTCAACCCTTTTAGGAATATAGAGAAATTCGAATACAGTAAAAACCCGTATATAAGAACCTTACATTTTGAAATCACCCTGTTTAGGTTCTTATGCACATGATACTATTCTTGAAAACAGGATGCAAGGTTCTTAAATAGATTCTTATCAAAGAATTAATTACAGATCTTTGGGAATTTAGGCCAAATATAAGAAAACAAGGTTTTCACCTACTCATTATCATGACACAATTTTCTAAAGAACAATATACACACAAGGATTTTTTTACAAATGCTTTGTATATGGCTAAATTTCTTAAAACATTTTATCACATATTACCAACCAGTAGTGTACATTTAACTTTTTTTAAGATAGGAACCTTCCTTGAATTTCAGGATGAATAGGTTCTTCTGTAATGGGGTGAAATTAGAACATTTTAGGCCTTAGGTTCTTATAAGTGGATGGTTCTTATATGCGGGTTTTTACTGTATGACGCTAGGACCCTAAACATTACTTCATTTTGACGTTGCTGCAAAACAACAGAAGTGCTGTTTTCGAAGCAACCCCTTATTTTGCCTTTCCTCTGCCATAAATCAGCAACCATTTGTCAGGTTGACTCAAAGGAGGTCTCAAACTCTAAGCTGAAGCCTGACCTACAGGACAGGGGGGTTGGAGGGGGTAAAAGGTCCGGGGCCCGGGCCTCGAAGGGGCCCGTAAAAATATCGTTCGACAAAAATTAGTTTTTGCTGTAAAATCTCTTTACAGTAACTTTTATGACAATCTAGCTACCTGCCTTAAAACATAGACAGAAGGAAATAGTTTTCTTATGTGGCTGTGTTTTAAAGTTTTTGTGTCCGTACCTTACGAGGTGCCTTTGTCAAAGTCACCTCGTAAGAGAGAATCGTTTCATTGTTTACCGTAAATACCGCTTCCTTGATAACTTTTTCATGGAATATCTAAACAATTTCTTCTAAAGTAGCTTTCTTAAAAAGGGCGTTTCCCTCATTCTCCGAGAGTCTGAAGGGCGTGGTCCCAGAAAGTTTTCTTGGTGGCTTAGCCCCCAAACCCCCAGGCCCGATCCTAAGAATCGGTCCAGGGCCCGAGCTGGCTCTCGACGGCCCTGCCGACCTATGCAACTGTATGAAAACTGAAGCAATTAATGCGACCTCTTCTCCACAGCCCTGACACAAACGAGGCACAATTTTTGAGATATCTTATGTAAACTAACTTTCCTACAGGTCCTGGTTTACAACAATCTTGGAGTTACATTACTTGAAGTTAAAGATACAAAAGGTGCTTTCGCTGCATTCCAGAATTCAATCAAATTTAGTTCAGGTGAGTCGATCAAAACATTTCATTCATTTAAGAGTAACGAAAAAGTTCTATTTTGCTCGCCTCTCTGATATGAGTAAACTCCTCTCTATAAAGCACCTCACTTAAATCAAACCAAGAGATCACCAAAGAGTTTCTCTTTTTCTGCTAAACAAGTTTGCATGTTAATTTGATCTGGTTTGAGATAGAAACTGAGATAAAAACTGTGTCTAATTTTTGTGTATTTGACTCGTGAAATTCTACGTTGATTCCGCAAAATATGCGGTAAAAGAACAAACAAGCTATCATGTATGTCCTCGTCTTTTGACTTTGTGAAGAATCCCCCTCTCTAATAAGCCCCCTTTCTAATAAGCCCCCTTTCTAATAAGCCCCCTTTCTAATAAGCCCCCCTTTGGAGCCTCTGCAATGAGCTAAGCCCCTTGGGGCTCTTTAGGACTTTTACGGTAGTTTGTCGGCTACTATTGTTGGTCGGCGGTCAGCTACTGAATACTGTTGCTTTAAACATGGATAGTTAGGCGCCACAAGTGTGTTGACGTCACAGGACTTCTTCAGGGCTTTTATGTGAGGAAGAAGTTAGAAGAAGAAAAAGTTACATGAAGAAGTCCTGCATGGCAGGACGAAATATTGGTATAAAATAAATCCACTCATTTGCTGTTGTTTGTTGCCGTATTGCGGTGTTTCTGCCCTCAAATTTATTCTCATAAAAACCTGTACTTGAATCTTCTCTCTTGTATGGGCCTTGTTGATTATTTACTGAGCAAACATTTCCTTCACAGAGCAAATTGAAGACATACTACTTTTCAACTACTGTAAACTTTTACTGGAGTCTAAAAAACATGGAGCTGCATTGAAGAACTGGAATGATATAAACAATGCCAAGGAAACTTTAGGAAGTTTGGAAAAGCTTTTGACAGAAAATTATAAGATCATGTTATGGATGGATAAAATGAGGTGACAAAACCAATTATTTGTTTTCGTCGTCTTATTCTATATCGAGCATCTTGACTTTGAATATGGAGGGCCCAAATAAAATTCTGAATTCAGCAACAGAGTCTACTGTAGTTGAATGAATTGCAGGTATTATGCAAAATAAATACTAAAAACACTGTAATAGTTTCTGCGTTAAAGTAGCTGCCTTCAGTCCAAAATCGGTTATATCGTGGTATTCTGTATGCAAACCCGGTAGGGTACTTAGTATATTTGTCCGACTACGGGGATGTGCCCTCCTTCAGGGTATCGTTTTCACTTCTTTTTTCTGACGCATGGTATCAAAAGAAGGCTATTTTTCCACAGCCAGTTGTCAAAACATGTCAAAAGGGGGATATTTTGTTTGTTTGAGTGGGTTATTGATAGGTCATATTTTGTTTGTTTTGGAGATGCATTTCACCGATTTATTCTAGAGTCGGTTATCAAATGGAGGGAAAAATTCTCTGGAGCCGGGTAAATAAATGGTTGGTGGACAAACTCCCGTACAAATTAAAGTAAATACCCAGCATGCAAAATAAGAAGGCAAAGCAAATCTTGCTAACATTTTGCCAATTTTCTTTTCATGCAAGATTAGCGAGCCGCGCCTCCGCAGCTTTTTCCAGCGCAGCTTTGTTATGGCCTCGTAACCATCATACACCGAGAAGAGGCATTTTGGCCTATGTTCATTCATGCCTATGTTCTATTGAAGACAGAAGACAGAAGTGAAACTCCAGAGAAAACAGTTTTTATCGCAACAATGCCTCCCCCATGTGTTGATTGTGGAAAGAATGCTATCCTAAAAAGACCAAAGACGGTGGGTGTCGTAAGACTTGTCATTTTTGATATTCTTTTGTGGCTTTGCTTGAAAAACTTGAATTATTCATTTAGCAAAAACTTCTACAATACTGGCAAAAACGCACGCAACACAGCCTTACTTACAGCAAAAACGCCACGAATAGGCCTACCTAGTAGAGGCATACATGCAGGCCTATGTTATGTATGGCCATCATGCATACTGTAGATATAAGGTGCTGTAAGAGTACCCTCTATTTTTAAAACCTCTAGTAAATCAATTGGCAACAAATTATTTAGAAATGGATTGATGTGAGAAAATTGTCTTATCAAAAGAACTAGGGTTTGTATTTAGGCGGGTATCACGAATATGTTTGGTTAGTGTAAACCGACCGACCGTACTCAAAAATAGAAAAACCCAAGATTTAGAGTCGGGCGTAAAATATTTTCACAGAGCACCGACTCGTTTCTCGCTGCTTCTGAAGTTGAAAGAGCAGGAAAACAGTTATGGGCCTAAATTTTTGAAAAACCCGAAGATTTTAATTGCCGACCGACCGACTCGGATTTTCAGGTCCGGTTTTAGACTAACCAAACATATTTGTGATACTCGCCTTACCAGAGACCAGATGCATTTTTAATTGACAACGGAAACTCAGATGTTGTTCCAGGATTTTGCACCTGCGTATCTAACAGATCGTAAGCCATATTGCAATGTATTCTCTTGTGTCATGCAGACTTGCCCAAAGACTTATTACAGTTGACAAAATAGACTTGGGGCAAGTCTAGTGTCATGAAAAGATCCCCCTTATAAGCCTGTCTGGTATCATATTGACGAACATCTGATAAAATTTCAAAAAGATCTTAAAGGCAAGAATTATGTGCAAAAAGAGAGGCCTAAGATCAAACTATGAACGATCTCTTCACTCAAACACAATCCAGGGTGCATTCCATGTAAAACCTATGCTGAAGGTATGCCAAGCCCTAAGCTTTTGTACACCAGGTATTTTCAGGAAGAGAAAAGCTGCTAAAAAACTGTGCCGGCCGATCAGGACTGCTCAGATGAAATTTCTTGACAATCATATCAAAAGAAACTGCTAATTCACATAACAGAAGATTGAGGACAACTTCACATTCATGACAAGGTAGGCAGATTTTCGCACACCGTCACACCAAGATTAACAACCGATTCTATTGAAAAATGATGCCACTACACCGACAAAAAAGTCAGGTCTACCCCGCAGATCCTCGGGCCTAAGTGCATGGAATACAGCCTGGTAGAGAATTCATTCCCTGCAAGAGTCAAAAATCAAATCTTTATGCTTTACTTTTGGCAAAATAATTTTTTAACCCTGAAGAAAATCAAACGTAGTTTCATGTTGCTCAGCAAAGTGAAGAGATTACTTATCTACTTATCCCTTTTTCGTCAAACAAGGGCAGATTTTGTAACAATAGAGCCTTTGGTTTGTTTACATATGACGCCATCTTGGTCGACTAGCCAATCAGAGAGCTCTATTTCTATGGCGTCATCTGATGATAATGGCAGAAGGAGGGGTTTGCTGTGGAGAAAACCACACCCTCGTTTTTTCCTCGCGACGAAAATATACTTTCGCAAAAACTCAAACTTTTTTGCACACGTATAGAACGATAAATTTCACATACTTTTTTATTGGCACTAAGCTCTGCGTCTTCTGCTCTTCGCGCGATTGTTCGCTCTTGGAACTCCTTTTTGCACGTCTTCCACGCCCCTCCGATGGCTATGTCCAAACCCAACAAATCACACTTCTCGATCAAAAACAACAATGTGTGACTTCAATTGCGAAGCCAGCAGATGAAAAAAATATTTTAAGAGAGAGTTTTAAAATGTCATAAAATCAATTTTCAACATCAATCTGTCATAAATCAATTTTCAACACGAATCGGTGGACAAGCAGGAGTCGAGAGAAGAACTTCGGAAATTTAATCCTGTTACGACGATGAGTGCTCCAGCAGGAAAGAAGAATTATTGATAGAGATCCGGAGTTGACCAAGTAAGTCGTAGCAGTAAATAAGTGGAACATTTTTTGTTTCCTTGAGTTGCAGCTAAACGGGGTGAAATTACCGTCATCTTCAAATATACACACTTAATTTTGTAAGAAACAGCGAACAAGTGGTATGCTCTTAAGAAACTTAAGAAGCTACCCTACCTGAATTAAGAAAGCAAAGAAACTTTTGGAGTCACCTACTTTTGGAGGATTAATACCTTGCATATAACGTACGTTTTATGGAAGGTTGGTATTTTACAATTTTCAAAGATTTTTGGTCTGTAATTTACATTTATTCAGAACATGAACCATCTCGTCCCCGGCTCGTCTCGCTCTCTCGCCCTGAAACGATTGGTGGTTGCGGGGGTGGGGAGAAGGGGCTGCAATGTCCACCGATTTGGAAAATTGTTGATGAAAATTGATTTTCAAACATTTTAAAACCCTTTTCTGAAATTTTCTTTCATCTAATGGCAGGACAAATTAAAGTCACGCTGTTGTTTTTGATCGAGAAATGTGACTTGTTGGGTTTGGGCACAGCCGTCGGAGGGGCGTGGAAGACGTGCAAAAAGGGGTGTCAAGAGCGAGCGATTGCGCGAAGAGCAGAAGACGCAGAGTTTAATGCCAATAAAAAAGTATGTAAAATTTATCGTTCTATACGTGTGCAAAAAAGTTTGAGTTTTTGCGAAAGTATAATTTCGTCGCGAGGAAAAAACGAGGGTGTGGTTTTCTCAACAGCAAACCCCTCCTTCCGCCATTATCATCGGATGACACCATAGAAATAGAGTTCTCTGATTGGCTAGTTGACCAAGATGGCGTCATATGTAAGCAAACCAAAGGCTCTATTGTTACAAAATCTGCCCTTGTTTTTTCGTCATGCATTTTGCAGTATACATATTCCTTTATATAAGAAACAGCTCATAAGAAACAGCAGGCTCAATTTTTCGAAAGTTAAGAAACAACCCTACCTGAATTTAAAAAGCTAAGAAACTTTTTGTATTTTGCAGTTTTAATTTTCCCAGTGCACTCGAAAATGTTTTGACATTGTAAAGTTAAAGCAACTGTTTGGAAATCATTTTCAGTGCGAATCATGTTATTTCCTTGTTTAGAGATCTAACTAACTAATTTGGGAGCCCCTTTACAAAGCTAAATTAACTCGTCAGTTCAGTTCAGTTTCATATTTTAAATTCCACTACACTTCTGGCATTAAAAATATAAGAAACACATAAGAAACTTTTGGTTGCAAAGTGGCCCAAAAATTTAAGAAATTGCATTCCAGCCCTTGACGTTAGTTTCTTATTAAAAAGATATGTGTAAAGGAATCTTCATGAATCCAATTTTATATATATCTACAATACACGTTTTTTCTTTTATAAGAAACTTGGATAAGCCCATAGTACTAAAAGTTTCTTCAAAAGTTTCTTAATTTGTTTCTTATTTTTTGGATGCATGTAGTTTCTACCACTGCGGCGTTTTCGTTTCTTGACAGACAGCACAGTTTTTTCCGGTGTTTGTAGCAAGAAGGAGAGTTCAATTTTACTCAAAACATAAATTTATCATGAATATTACCAAAAAATAAAGACTCGACGAAAACTTTCCCATGATTTCCTTGTGTTTGGCTTCAAACGTTTCTTAGCAATTGTAAAGCATAGTACTAGAGTTTCTTAAATTTTTCATCATCCTAGTACTAGTTTCTTATAAGCCAGTTTCTTATATAAAAAAACGTGTACTAGGGAATGCTCAGGAAATTAGTTTAAAAATCACAAAAAATATCTTAGCCTTTTGGCTCTCAACCAAACATGGAATTATTCCAGTACCTGAAGTATTCTCTGACAAATAAATGTTCAAAGATTTGAAGTTCATTTTGGTCCACCCAGCATGCCCTGAAAATTATGAATTGATATGGGTTGCCTCAAACCAAGATAATGGATCAAACTGCCTTGCTTTTTAGGGATCAACTCTGTGTAAAGAATGTTTCTTCCAAACATTTGAAGAAGAAGTCCATAACACAATTTTGACAAATAAATTGTTTGTTCCTGGAGATATTGTGGCTGTAGGGGCATCTGGAGGAAAAGGTGATTATCCTAGTGTTGGCATCAAATCACGATTCGTTAATACACCTTTGAAATTCAGATACTTTTCTATCAGTGTTTATTGGCAATCTTTGATTTCTGGATTACTTTCCCAGCAAAATATCATTATGCTCCCAGGGGATGCCATTTTCATCCTTCCAAAGTGGATAACATGTGCTACTGCATGTAAAAGTGATTGTTGTAAGGCAAAATATTTTTGAATATTTCATATGTCCAAAAATTTAATGTCCGAAATTTTTTGTAGTCTGAAACATTTAGTGTCCAAAGTTTTTTGCAGCATAGAAAATCACAGCATAAAATATACTTCCATCGTTTGAAACGTAATGTCTTGATCACAAATCGGTTTGCATTGAAAAGGAATGTGATGTGAACATTCGTTAGTGAAAAATATTATATTTTCTTAAACTAAATCGATCTCAGCGATCATTCTCTTCATTCTCAACAATAATCATTTGTGGAAATTTCTGACCAAGAACCCTTAATGTAAAGCATGATCTATAAATTTATGACATTTTTAGTATGAAAGAAGCAAAGATGAAGTGACAATAGATAGTTTTTTAGTTGTCTGAAATTTCTGTAAAAACATCCGAGATTCTGTGAAAAAATGTCCGAAAATTATTTTGTCCGAAAATATTTTGTCTGAAAGTTCTTTGTCCGAAATTTTTGGCTTTTAATGTATCCAGAAAATGTTACTCTGATCTTGGGCCTGTTTTGAAGGTTTGTTGAAAGGGATTTCGTGAGAATATCCCTTATGATTTGAGAACAGAGTAGCCAATTTCAGTCAGGTAAATTCAGAATCATTTGAACATGTCCACCATTGAATATTATAATATTGCCTTGATAGATTCAGGGAGCAGTGGCCTTTCAAACAGGGAACGTTTTTATCAGGGGCGGATCCAGCAGGAAGTTGAAGGGGGGGGGGGGCAACTTGCAAAGAGAGTGCCAGAGATATAGTGGGAAGTGAGTGCGCCAAAGGCGGTCAAACAGATTTTGGATGCTTTTTACAGAAAATTCTTTGATTTACTACGAAATAACGCCTTGATTTATATGTTTCTCCCATATCTAAATCGAACAGTTAAAAATTGTGCGTTAGAGTCAGGATGAGGGGTGCTTTTCTCACCAAAAAAGGGGTGGCGAGCTGAGTTTTCAATGTGAAGGGGGAGGAGGACAATTGCCCCCACTTGCCCCCTTAGATCTGCCACTGGTTTTTATTGACTCACCCAGTGAATTTGCCTCACTAGATTCAACAGTGCTTGCTTATGTCATGAAGAAGCTGAATGAAAAATACAACTATGGTTGTAATCTCATCTTACTGTCAGTTGATGAAGGTATTACTGGATACAGAGATGATTCTTTAGAGGTAAGCATTTTTTACTTTCAAAATGGAAGCATATTCTGCTGCTGTTCTAAATAAATTAATTGATAATCTTTGTTTGAAGTCTTTTTAAGAACCATCTTGACCTGATTCACAATCCTTTCCAAATTGGTCAAGTGTTGTTGCATCATTAATTCTTATGGCAATAGACAAATTAAACATACATACATATACATACATACATCATTTATTTTACGCAGGTTGCTAAATAGGCAGCACAAGTGCTGATGTGGACCTGCATCTAATTCTACAGTATATTATCTAGAGTACAATATAAAGTATAAAGTAAAGTATTGAGTCTAATCTATAACTAAGACTTTAAATATCAATGTCCAAAACTAAATTTAAGAATATTAAATATCAACTAACGAAAGTGTTAAGATATCATGGGTATAAATTTGGTAAAACCCTTTTTTCAGCCAAAATAAATATCCTCTAGTAAATATAATTATTCTTTTTGTAGTTTTATTCCAACATTGTTTACACCAGCATAGGTTCCAAATCATTAAATCGGCTTAAAAATGTGGGTGTAAGACTCTATGACCTATTTCTTCTAGTTGAATCACTTGAAAGAAACTATAGCTACTTACCTATAATTCTACCGTTGGACTTTTTCTGAAATTTTGAATATTTTTCGAAATTATAGCCTATTCTACCGGGTGACCCAAAAAAAGTGACCCAACGCAATCTGCTACAGAAAATTAAGTAAGTGGCCGATTGAAATATTTCAAACGTTGTTGTGTCGCTAAAAGACTAGCCTATGCTCTGAGTATTTTTCGCAATTTTTTTCGATACAGTAAACTTCCAAAATTAAGGATTTCGAGGAAAAGGGCATGCCTGAAATCTTCAAAAAGTCGTCAAAAACAGGGGATTGATTTACAGCCATTTCAGATCTTCAAAACGACGAGGAGCGTGTTTCGTTTCAACCTGGGAATAGGCAACCCTTTCAGAAGTCTTCGGAGCAAATTTATAGTCCCTAGGTACTTAAAGATATTCTCAGGCAAAATGAAACACGCTCCTCGTTGTTTTGAAGACCTGAAATGGCTTTAAAATCGATCCCCTGTTTTTGACGACTTTTTGAGGATTTGAAGCCTGCCCTTTTCCTCTAAATCCTTAATTTGGGAACTTTACCATAATGTAGGCTAGTCTTTTAGCGACAGGACAACGCTTGAAATATTTCAATCAGCTACTTACTTTTTTTTGTATAACAGATTGCGTTGGGTCACTTTTTTCTGG
This sequence comes from Aurelia coerulea, assembly GCA_039566865.1. Lineage (NCBI taxonomy): Eukaryota > Metazoa > Cnidaria > Scyphozoa > Semaeostomeae > Ulmaridae > Aurelia > Aurelia coerulea. Next base: position 21,007,814 of record CM076953.1, on the reverse strand, counting down.
GTCACCCGGTATATTCTAACTAATTTGAGGATGTGACATCATCAAATTTCAAAAATAATAAACCAGAAGACTGATAGACTTTTGCTTGATACCTATTGTAGATATTCTTAAACTATGGTTCTAGTTTAAAAATTGCGATGGTTTCAAGTTTTTTGACAATTTTGTTGAATTCTTAAAAAAGAAGAAAAATACTCTTAATCTGAAAATATTGAAGATTTCAGAAAAGTCCAACGGTATCCTTATAGCGAAATAGCTAAAGTTTATTTGAAGTCATTCAATTCAAAGGAATAGGTCATTTAATTTTACACCTCAATCTTTTTAAAGATTTGAAACCTATGCTTTCTACAACCACTTCAGATCACAAAACTACAGTTGCTCATGGTCGAAATTTATAAGACAAAAGTAAATCTCAACCCTGAATCTATGAAGGATATATTTGTAGCCAATGATGTGCCTTACAGCCTAAGAAATGGCAATTACCTTTTGCAACCAAATGCAAGGACCACAAATTTTGGCATTGAAACCACACCGTTTATTGGACATAAACTTTGGCAGCTGCTACCAAATGAGATAGAAACTGCTAGCTCCCTGGCTGTTTTTAAAAATCGAATAAAAACATGGAAAGGGGAGAAATGCAACTGTAGGCTTTGTAGAATATTTATTCCAAATCAAGGTTTTTTTGTCTGAACATGTAAATAGTACTTTTTTTTGTAAATTTATTTTTTCCGACTTATTTCTTCAGTATGCCTTAATTAGCATTAAATTTGCTATTGTATATTAGCCTACTTTAAATGAAGAATTAATAATAATATATAATAATAATCACTTCACTATATAATAATAATCACTTCATAATAATAATTATATAATAATAATGATTGTCATCTTGAGGAATCTTTCTTTTCATACAAGTTAATAACTTTGTGTTGTACCATGAAAAATGTGATGTGAGTAACTGTATTAACAGATGAAAAGATGATTTCCCATGTGTATGGTCACTTGGCCTAAAATGGATACAAACAGCATTAGCTGAATTTACCAATTTTTGTGCAAATGTGCAAATTTCCAGAAATACAGATACCATAAAATCTCTATTAAACCTCTCTCTCTATTAAACCCGTCCCCTCTGGGCGAAAATTTTACATAAGTCCCCTTCCCTAGTAAGCCTGCCCCCACTTATATCAAATTCCAGAGGTTACCAAAGATTTTCCATTTATTGAGCTAAGTAGGTTTGCATGTTAATTTTGATATGGTTTGAGATAAAATTGTGTCGAATTTATATATTTCACTCGTAAAATTGTATGTTTAAACCGCAAAATATGGTGTAAAAGAACTAAAAAGCTATCATACGAGTGTATCCTTGTCATTTGATCTTAGGAATAAGCCCCCCTCTCTAATAGCCCCCTCTGCTCTGGAGTGTCCGAAATTAATAAACTCCATGGGGGCTTAATAGAGCTTTCGCAGTAACTATAATTTTTCATCGTTGTAGAACATATCTGAAATAGACTTTTGAGCTACTAAATATTATTTGATTGTAGACTGTCAAAAGAAATCAAATTCAATATGATCTTCCGTTGAAAATTGTTTCTTATGAGGTAAGTTAGAACATAGAGAAAGCCTGTTACACATTAAGAAATAAGCATCCAAATCTTACATCGTAGGTACATAACAAGGGCAGATTTTGTAATACAATAGCAACAGTTGTGTTTGATTGATACCTCAATTCAAAGCGATTAGCGACTGCAGACAAAGGAAATTCTCTCAACCAGTAATTCAAAACAAACAGAGCTGCAAAAGATTCCCCGAAACTAGTAGGGCAAACTCTCGCCTTGTTCAAGCAAAAGGTGGTTTTTAAGAGAAGTTACGTAGTTATAACGAACGAAGAAGGGTAAATCTAAAGTTCTGTCTGGCGGATTTTGTTTATTTGATTCAGGAGCAGTTTTGTAATCGTTTCATTTATGCCCTAAATACGCGAAAATTACAATGCCTTCTACATAAATGAAGGTTCTTATGTGCGGGTTTTGACTGTAGTTGCTGAACTTCTGCATTTCTTTCAGGAGCTTTATGGATGGACAATGGATGCTATAGTTAAACAAATTGGTCTGAAGAATAATTGTAAGTTTGCAACAGCAAAGCTCTTCATTAAAGGGTCTGTTTCATCCAGCATGCCTTGCACCAGCCGTCTCTTGGTTGTCTTTTGTTTTCGCCATGCCATTTTCATAGGCCTTGAAAATGGCGACAACAAAGGCCAACCAAGAGACGGCACGTGCAAGGCATGCTGGATGAAACAGACCCTTTAACGTCCGTAACTTTGTTTATGCTATTATTTCTCTAAAATTAGCAAAATTGGGCGGATCGTTGTTTTCACTTTTCAGAATTAGCCTGTTAACGGGGCCTTATTTTTTTTTGCCTTTTTTGCCTGATCTCAGGCTATTTCAAAATGTGTATGAGTCACTGATCGATTTTCATTCATCGGAATGCCATTGAAGATAGTGATGGATAGGTCGATTGTTCAGTCTATAATGAACTCTTTATTACTGGAATTCTATTTCATGCTACTGTTGTTTTTAAAGGCAAGCATTTAAAACAAGGGTGCAGTGTTTTTAAAATTCTTTGATGTATGTGGAAGTTGTGGAATTTTGATGAAAGCTTTCCTTTTGAATCCAAGGTACATTCTGTGGCGTGTTTCGGAGGCAGGCTTTAGACCGAGGTGCTATGTTAGTTGGTGCAAATAAAATTGTTACCGGTAAGTGAACTAGTCATATCTATTTACTTTTAATGCCACATATTTTTCGCTATCGATGTGTTTATGATAATAATAATAATAATAATAATAATAATAATAATAATAATAATAATAATAATAATAATAATAATAATAATAGAAGGCCATCAGGGTGCTTTTTCGGTCAGCATAAAAATCATTGATGGGGCCTCAGATGTTTACTCACTTCGTAGAAAAGAATTATTTTGGCAATACAAATTGGGAACCTTTGCACCCAACGGTCTCAATGAAAGAGCGGCGGATGTTGAATTGGATATGTTCGCCTGTGGGGTCGCCTGAATACAGTCATTCCATTTGAATAAGTCTTAGGCTTTATCTTGGGGGCATGCTTCCTTTCGTATTTCGTGTCAGTGTGCACGTGGTGTCAGGGTGGAATTCCCTGTCTTGCCATCTAGGGATTTAGCAATTTAAGCAAATCCCAGGAGGGTCGTTGGGAGGCGTGCTTCTTCGTTTGCTTGAGACTTTATATACGCAGAGCTTCCATTCTGATGTCGAGAACTAAAGGATTAGGGAATTTACTATGAACTTTTATTTGAATTGGAAGTTTTGGCTGGCTAAGAAAACTTGAAATAGTCTAGGTGTGTTGTTTGGCATTGTTTTTAAGGGGGGCCTCGGGGGGATTTTATCACGATTTTATGTTAATGTTATTTTGTCCTATAAATACTTGGCTGTCCTGTGGTTGTAAACAACTGATGAAGATTTTGTAATCGAAACGTTTTGCTTTTAGCAGTTTTGTTTTTCATATACTTTTTTCTGTTATTTTTGATGGTGGTTTTGTTTTAATAATAATAATAATAATAATATCAAAAATCAAATATCAAATATCAAAAATTGGACTAGAGAGATACGTACAGGAGAGCAAGGAACGACTATTGAGTGCAGCTAAAAGATCGCACATGGAAGTGAAGGAAACAGTGAAACAATATAAAGATCGAAGAGCAAAAGAGCGCAAGGAAAACTGGAAGGAGAAAGTCCTGCATGGCCAATTTATTAGACAAACTGAGGAGATTGCTGGAGAGAAAAGGTGGAAATGGTTGAAAAATAGTGGCATTAAGAGGGAGACCGAGACTCTCATCCTAGCAGCTCAAGAGCAAGCCATTAGGACAAACCTCATCAAAGCCAAAATCGACAAAACACAGGAGGACAGTAGATGTAGAATGTGCGGTAAGGTTGATGAAACTATCAATCATCTCATCAGCGAATGTAGCAAAATGGCGCAGAAAGAATACAAGAATAGACATGATTGGGTCGGGAGAAGAATCCACTGGGACATATGCAGGAAGTTTGGGGTACATGTAAGCGAGAAGTGGTACAACCATGAGCCAGAAAGTGTGGTTGAAAATGATACTTGCAAGGTACTGTGGGACTTTACCATCCAGACCGATCATGTAATTGAAGCTAGAAGGCCAGATTTAATTTTGATCAAGAAGGAGGAAAACAACTGCATCATCGTTGACTTTGCCATCCCATATGATACCCGGATAGAGCAGAAGGAGAAAGAGAAAGTCGAGAAATACCAGGATTTAAAGAGAGAACTACAGAAACTATGGAATATGAAGGTGAAAGTAGTACCCATAGTCATCGGGGCATTAGGAACACCACCAAAAGACATCAAAAGGAGAGTAGAAGAAATGGGAATTGAGGCCAGAATTGAAGAGGTGCAGAAGACTATAATCCTGCAAACTGCACGGATCCTGAGAAAAGTCCTTGAAAATTGAGGAGACTTGCTGTCACCAATATCAAGGAGACATTACCGCTGAATGAAATGACATTTTATCAGTGTGCGATAATTCAATAATAATTTAATAATATAAATAATTCATTTAAAGTTAGCTAAGACAATAGCGTTAAGCTAATTAAGGCTAACTATACAGAATATTTACAAAAGTCTAATTACAAAAAACCTAGATTTGATACAAAAGTTTTACACAATTTACAGCTGCAGTCAAAAGTTTTGATGGATTTAATATTTCTTTTAAAAATCTCCAATGATTGGGACTCTTTGATTTCTCTTGGCAGAGTCTGCCATAGTTTTTGACCAACAAACCTGATAGTATCAATGCCATATTGATTCGTCCTAGCTCTAGGCAAAACCAGATTATTATTGCCACGAAGGCTATATGGCATATCTTTGCTAACAAATACTTCTGCCATAAAAGCCGGATTCAAGTTTACAACGTCATACCTACTGTCTTCTCCCTGGTTACAGGTTAATTTGGTTGATATTCTTTTGCAGGAGTTAACAGTTTTCTTTCCACAGATTACAGTTTCTAAAGCTGGTTTTCCACTTGGTGGCAAGTGTCGTGCAACGCAACAAACGTCGCGAGAAGAACGTTGAGAAAAGTCGTCGCGAGAAAGTAGGATTGATTCCAACTACATTTCTACAGGAAAAAGTTTGCATAGCGAAAAATTATTTCTCCCTCCCAAGGGAGTTTATACTCGAAATTTGTTGCATTGTGCTACATTTGTCGCCAAGTGGAAAACCAGCTTAATGTTGCGTTTGTGTGTTTATTACGATATGTCTATTTTTGTATATATGACTATTTTGAGATAAGAAGTCCATTGTCTCGCTGAGGGGTTAACTTGATTTGAAAAATTGATCATGATTTTCAATGTGTAAGCCCTATCTCAAGTGAAAAATTCTCGCAAACTAGCTTATGTGGGTAATGATGGGTTCAACTTGATAGATGTCTAAATAATCAAAATGGGGGAAAAATTTCCTTAACTCAGACATCGCTTCCTAATGACGCAGAAAACTTTTTCAAAATGTAATTAAGTTTTCCAATCAATACTGATTATATAAAATATCTAAATCTACGTTTTCCTGACATTGAATTGGCCATTTATAGCTGTTTTTATGCCAGTCAAGAATATGATTCAGGCTAATTCCTAAATTTCAGAAGGATATAAATCTAAAATATGAAAAAATCTGTCAACATAGCATAGGTTCCAAATCTTTAAAAAAGCTGATGTAAAATTGAGTGACCTATTTCTTTGAGCTGAATGACTTCAAAGAAACTTTAGCTATTTCTCTATAATTCTACCGTTGGAATTTTCTGAAATCTTTAATTGTTTCAGAATTAGAGTGTTTTTCTTCCTTTTCAAGAATTGAAGAGCAATTTTCAAAAAAACTTAAAACCATCGTAATTTCTAAACCGTTTGACGCAACATGAAGTAATTTCGAAGAGAACTATAGTTTATGGATGCCTACAATATGGTATCAAGCAGAAGTCTGTCACGCATCTGGTTTATGATTTGGAAATTTGATGACGTCACATCCTAAAATGAGCTGAAATGTAAAATACGCTATAATTTTGAAAAATATTCAAAAGTTTTGGAAAGTCCAACGGTAGAATTATGGATAAGTATCTAAAGTTTCTTTCAAGCCATTCAATCAGAAGAAATAGGTCATTGAGTTTTACACCCACCTTTTTACGCTGAGTTAAAGATTTGGAACCTATGCTTGTCAACATTAAGTTAAGGCCTCAGTAAAATGATTAATGCAGCATGCTTCAAACCTGCCTCTATGATGGAAGATATTATGGAATTGAAATTTTACAAATTGGTTACACGAACGAGGACTGATATTGTAACACAATGACATCAGCTGCTTTTGATTTAGATACATATCTATAATTCTACCGTTGGACTTTTCAGATCTTCTGAATATTTTTCGAAATTAGAGCGTATCTTACATTTCAACTCATTTGAGGATGTGACGTCATCAAATTTCTAAATCATAAACCAAAAGAGTGACAGATTTTGGCTTGATACCATATTGTAGAGATCCACAAACTATAGTTTTCTTCGAAATTATTTCATGTTGCGTCAAACAGTTTAGAAACTACGATGGTTGTAAGTTTTTATTAAAATTTTTCTTGAATTCTCGAAAGGAAGAAAAACACTCTAATTCTGAAAATATTGAAGATTTCAGAAAGTCAAACGGTAGAATTATAGAGAAATAGCGAAAGTTTCTTTGAAGTCATTCAGAGCTGCTGCTCAAATTAAAGCGATTACCGATTGCATTCAAAGGAAATTCTCAACCAGTAAATCAAAACATCATAATGTTACCTTCTTTTCAGGTCATAGTGCTGATTTACCTGCTATGTTACCTTCTTTTCAGGTCATAGTGCTGATTTACCTGCTATGTTACCTTCTTTTCAGGTCATAATGCTGATGACATTGCTGAAACAGTTTTAATGAATGGTATGTTTACCAATGTTTATTGGGGATTTCGCACTTTATTGTCTTACCTTCTGAGAGAGTTTAATGAGGATTTGATACATAGATGCAGATAGTTTAATGTGACAATCATTTTGCTTTTATCAATATGATCTAATGTCTTATTAGATTAATACAGGGTGTCCCAAAAAAATTGTGCCCCTTTTGTCTGAAGATTGCGACAGAATGGCAAAAGATTCTCGCCAAACTTTTGCATGATGGTGCTCTTCAGATGTTCAATTAAAGTTTGCCACCATCCCCGTAAAAATCCGTTGAAAAATGATGGAGCTATGACCTTCAGAAGACCAAATTTGCTTGATGACTGAAACCAGCGGTCGGCCATTTTGTCTTACTATTTTGCAGCGATAAGTATCTTCACGTGAGGTAAGAAATAATTTCTGTGAGGTCAGAAATAGTGGAACTCTCCGAGGATTATCGGAATTTTCACGAGAGCTATGACATTGGAGGCTGCTGTTTCATTTTCAATCCATGAAGCTACTTATCGCTGCAAAATAGTAAGACAAAATGGCCGACCGCTGGTTTCAGTGATCGGGCAAATTTGGTCTCCTGAAGGTCATAGCTCCATCATTTTTCAACGGATTTTCATGGGGATGGTTGCAAACTTTAATTGAACATCTGAAGAGCACCACCATGCAAAAGTTTGGCGAGAATCTTTTGCCGTTTTGTCACAATCTTCAGACAAACGGGGCACAATTTTTTTGGGACACCCTGTATATATTGGGTGGATGGTTAACTTGTACATGAATACCTTTTTTGTTGATCTTAGTGCTTTTTGGGAGTTAAAATTAATCTTGAAAAAGTTCAAATTTACCTTCAGCTTCAAACCAGAACTTTGGCATTTTGGCTGAAGCGAATTCCTGAATCACGGAAACAGGTCAAAAATTATCTTGTCCAAATGTCAAACAAAACTGCCGGATGATTCAGAAAAAATTTCACACCTTTCAAAATTCATAGCATCAAGAGTACTGGATGGATTGGAATGAATCAATATTTGTTTGACAGCCAAAAGATCGAAGTATTTTTGTGATTTTTCTCGCCTTGTTACGAGCACTGGAAAAATTGATAAATTCAAATACTTGATCAAATCATGAATTACTCCTCTTTCAGAACAACGGAGAAAATGCAATTTCTCATGGGTGAGAGATATCGTCTGCACATTTATTGCCATGGAATTGAAAATCTTTAGTATCTGTTTGAGAATCTATGTCTTATAACTCTTGAGAGAGGTGAAACGCCTTTTCGTATTGTTCTGTATGAGGAGAGTCCTAACGATTTGATCAAGTATTTAGGCCCTTTTTCAGTCATTCAACAGCCATGCCATTTGTCTCGTTGAATTTACCTATATTTGCAATGTCGCAAACGACCCTGGTTGACAATATCTCTTTAAATTATGTTTTTGATTTCCTACAGTTATGAGAGGAGACATTGCAAGGTTGCAAAGATGTACGTCGATCATTACCGTAAGACGAATTTCTTTAAGTTATTTTCTATCTTTAGACATTGTTGTGTGAAAATTTATGAATCCCATAAGTTTGCATTTGCATCGATCGACAATTATTGCTTAGGATGATCGAGAACAGCTTATGGCCAGAAATCATTTGCGTTTTGTGAAGCCGACGCATAGAATAAACTTGATTCGGAAATGAAGTTAGCCCCTTCGATTCAGTCATTCAAAACTAAACTGAAAGCTTCGAATTGAGAATGTTCAAGGAAAGATTATCTGCATCGATAGTATTCTTTTTCTTTTTCATGTTTAGAAGCTATATAAGAAATTACTGATAATAGGTTTATATCTTTTATCCTATCATCTGTGTTAATTTCACTTTGTCGTAGCATCTCTCTTCGAATCTTTTACTCCTTCGCTTGCGTCGCATTCTTGCGTCGCGTTCTATTCTGCATTCCACTTATCACCTGTTCTATCAATCGTTCTTTTTCTATTCTAACGACCTTAACGTACTCTGCTTCGTTATTACTGATGAAGGGTTATGCCCGAAACGTCTATTATTATATTCAAGGCTTTATGTTATATTTATAATCAAAATCTTCATGTACATATATCTTGAAATGTTTAAGGTTTATTAGCTATTTTTCAATTTTTTGCTGGGACAATTGAAAGCAGTTTATTAGTTTCACTGAATTGTATCCCAGGGTAAATATGTTTGAAATAAGATAAAATAAATAAATGAATAGACTTGCTCTGTCGTGTATCATGTGACCCATGTGATAAAAATCAAGTATCACTCCCAAAAGAACTGTTGTAACGCAATGCGTTCATGTGATCAATTTAATTTCAAACGCAGTTTTAGCCAATCAGATGCGCCATTAAAACCATGAATCAACAGATTCCTTATGTTTGGGTAAACGTAGACTATTGAACATGACTCAATGCCTTTAAAGCTCTGTCGCTATATAAAGACTGCTCAACAAGAGGCTGTAGCGTGCGGAGCTCATGAAAACGTGATTTTCTTAAGCATATGGCTCAAATCTTTAAAAAGGCCGGTGTAAAATTCTATTCCATTTTTCTTTGAATTGAACGGCTTGAAAGGAGCTTATAGTACTTTGCTGTAAATCTGCCGTGGGAATTTTTGATATCTTTATTTGTTTTCAAAATGACGGCAATTTAATGATATTTGAAAAAATTGATGGAAAATTTTGAAAACATTTAAATCATCGTAAATCCTAAACCAAAGGAGGAAGAATCATATAACTTCCAAGAAAACCATAGTTTATGAAGGCCTACGATATGGTGAAAAGCAGAAAGCAATATCTTTTCTGGTTTAGGATTTAGAAATTTGATGACGTCATAGCCTCAAATTTGATAAATGCCGCCAGATATCAACAAATTGCCACGGCAGATTTACAGTAAAAAATGCTAAGTTCCTTTCAAGCCATTTAATTCGTGCGAAACCCTAATAGAATTTTACACCGACCTTTTTAAAGATTTGAGATTTTCTTTGACATTTGTTTGCTGCGATTTTGCATAGCACGTAAAACATATGGTTTTGATGACTGTCTCTCATGGCGTTGAAGCTATTAAATAAAAGATCCAAGTATACGAATATTGACTCTCTAAGAGACCGGCCAAAGTGTAGTTCGGCCGAAATTAGCCTCATGGCCCATACCATAAGAAAATGCAAAAATATTGAAAGAATAAGAAGCTACCATTTACCTGCTAAATAGCAGTTACCTTTGGTAAACTGGCAAATGTATCTTCTTCAAAAATTTGTGAGAGAGTGGAGGCAAAAAACTCGACGTATATTTCAGCACACTTGCGCCTTTCGAACGTACGTTCTCTTCAGAGTGTGGCTAACATTTAAAAGTAGAATCAATCTTAACGATTTATGTATGTTTTAAGTTATTTAATTGTTTCCTGTTCGGTGATTAGCAAAGTCAATATCTTTCAGCTGTTAGGTAAGCTATGTCCGGCTTTAAATATTTTGTTCTCGTGACGCAGAAGCATTCTGGGATCTGTTAACGCGAAGAAAGCGTAAGATTTGAAGAATGGTTCTTTAAGTTTTTGTTTTTTCTTCCACATTCGTTGACGTGTTTTAGAAAATTGCATTTTATATTTATGAATATTATATTTTAAAACAGGGTTCAGAGGGAGCAATTCCAAGATGCAAGCCATTCAAATACACATATGAAAAAGAAATAGTAATGTATGTACCGTTTCATTATTGTTCTTCTTCTGTAGAAAACTTTGTTTCAATTCTCGAAAAAGATACCGTTTGTGCCAAAATGAGGTTCAGGTGCTTGAAAAATCATAGAACCGAGAGCATTGAATAAATATTTATTTGAACGAATCGAATTCTCGATTTTCTCAAGAAAGCCCCTTCAAGAAATCTTCAAAACAAGCCTAAAATCACGACCAAATTTCTGCCTTACAGAAATGACTTCTACATGCTTTAGCACGTGGGGAGGATGAATGAATGTGACACCCCTGGAAGCATAGCTACATAATGACGGAGGATTTCATTCTCCCAAGAGGATAACAACTGCTAAAACATGCAGAAGTCATTGCTGTAAGGCAGAACATGAAGAAATTTCATTATGATTTTAGGCCCGTTTTGAAGGTTACTTGAAGGAGCTTTCTCTAGATAATCGCTCATAGTTCCAGAACGGAGTTGCCGATTTCAGTCAGGTAGATTTTAAAATGGATTTGAACATGTCCACCATTAAAAGTGATAGATTTTCCACTATTATCGTCTTATTATGCAAGGATTAATGTCCTTTCAAACGGGGATTGTGTTTCTCTCACCCGGTAGAGAAATGCAACAAGTTCTTGTAAGATGTGTAAATGGTGAAAATGTGTAAATTTGGTCTTACTACCAGATAAGATTTGTAATCTTTATTCGTTGCTTTTCTCAGGTATGCTTATTTCAAGAAACTGGATTATTTCTCAACAGAGTGTATTTATTCACCAAATGCATACAGGTACTGACAGCTTTGTCCCATTAATGCCATTTGCTTTTACTCAAGAAGAATTTTTGCCCTTCTGAAGAGTTTTGCATTAATTGTAAATCAGTATGCCTTTCTGTTATTATCACCTCAATATCTTTCATGAGCATTTGCAGTGGTGACTGTTTAGAGAAACGTGATGTGTTCGACAAGCCACAATTTTTTGAAAGACAAGTCAGACCGTGTCTCTTAAAGTTTTATATTGCAGAAGAAAGATTAAATTAGTTTCAGAAATTTATTTTGTTCAAATCGGTCATTTCTTTCAATATTTATCTGCGATTTTGTGATAGAGCTATTTTGGTGAAAAATTATTATTCTTGTAAGAACTTTCTATTTCCTATCAGTGCCATTTGAATGACTGTCCCCTATGGGCACCAAATAAACAACAATGGTGTTTTTGTTATCTAACACAATGCATGCCTTGTTTCAATATTTTGGTACCAAACAGACTGTTTGTCATGGTTTTCAAATCACACCTACATGAACATGAATGTTACAAATCTTACAAAATTGTGCGAATCGGTTGGATGGCTCTTTGGATGCAGTTTTGCTGGCGGGTTGCTTATCTTTCCTGATTCACCTGGTAGTTTTCATTTCTTTCTATATTAATTGCCGCGGGGTTGTCATAGTTTATTGCTCCCCGTGGTATTATCGTCCTTGTAGTGTTTCGTAGAGTAATTAGTAGGTAGTATCATAAATAATTTGTCTTGTAAAATTTATCATGGACGATATAGAAAGACATGAATGTGATTGAAGGCCTACTAAGGAATCTTGCTACACATGATTTACTAAAATTACCGGTACGATAATTATGGAACATAAAGTCTGATTTCGATCAAATACAATTTCATCTCTAAGCTAGCCTTTTTCCTTTGAAATGAATCTTTAAAGATTGAATTTGGTGAATTACATTGCATCAATAACTGCACCTGGTATAGACTGATTACACCATTCGTAGTTATCGCTGTTAATAGACTGATGGACGCAACAACAAACAACATTCATTCACTTCAATGAGATGAGCGTAAGTTGAGGGTCCTTGTGTAGTGAGTCTACACCTGGTACCCTGGTACATCTGCTGGTTTTGTGTCAACATGATGTCCATCTCATGTCATACATTTTATTGGGTTGTAACAGCATAGGGTCCAAATCTTTAAAAAGGTTGGTTCAAAATTCAATGACCTATTTCTTTGAACTGAATGGCTTCAAAGAAACTTTTGCTATTTTGCTATGATTCTGCCGTTGGACTTTTGTGAAATCTTCAATATTTTCGGAATTTGAGTGTTTTTCTTTTTTTTCGAGAATTCAAGAAAATTTTTTAAAAATCTTAAAACCATCGTAATTTCTGAACTGTTTGATGTAACATGAAATAATTTTCAAGAAAAAGGCTTAGTTTATGGATGTCTACAATATAGCATCAAGCAAAAGTCTGTCACTTTTGTGGTTTATAATTTAGAAATTTGATGATGTCACATCCTCAAATGAGCTGAAGCATAAAATATGCTGTAATTTAAAGAAATTTAAAATTTTCGAAAAGTCCAACGGTAGAATCGTAGATAGGTAGCTAAAGTTTATTTTGAGCCATTCAGTTGGAAGAAATAGGACATAGAATCTTACACCCACCTTTTACGCTGATTTAAAGATTTGAAACATATTCTGGTTGTAACTGTTTGAAGATGACTATCATTATATACCTTCAAACTTTATATCAAATGTTTGTTATATCTCACTTTTAATTCTTTCACTGTTATATTGTTTTCTTTTCTTTCCAGGGGACATGCTAGGACGTTTTTAAAAGATTTAGAATCGATAAGACCAAGCTCTATTGTTGGTTAGTATTTGGAGTTCAATTTTGTTGTCATTGACAATACCTGTACAAAAATACAAGGCTAAAACTTGGCCTGTCTTGTGGAGGGGATTATGACCTTGTTATGACCTTGTACTAACCTTAGAAGAAAATTACAAGGCTATCAGTAAGATTCCAAGTTGCAACCAGTCTAACACAAGGTTTCCACAAGGCTTCTACACGGCTAATTAGCATTTTTCAAGCCATTTACAAGGTGGTTACAGTAAGGCTATTCCAGGTTATAGCAAGGTTACAAGACCATAACTACAAGGCTTGTACATGGCTATTACATGGCCTTGTATTTTCGTACAGGTATGACCACTCTCGCATGAGAAAACTCAGACCGACCTGAGTTTCAGATCGGTTTGAAATTAATTTTGGTCTGCGGTTGAAGCCCTTGGAGTGCTCACATGACACAGGTGAAAGGAAACTCAGGTCACCCTGAAATTCATTTCGGTTTCTCAGGTCGGTCTGAGTTTTCATGTTGACCTGAAATTCTCGTGTGAGCAGAAGCTTTTTTCTATTTGGGGTGAAATGAATTTTCAAACAAAGTTTGAATGGTATTGTTTGTGTTCAGGAACATTTTTGTGAAATACCGGGTGTCCCAAAAAATGTATACGGATTTGGTTGACTCCAGCGCTGTGAATTTACCTTCAGTTAATGTCTAATCACTCTAAAAATGTTCCTGGATAGTCAACTTGAACATTAGATACCTCGTTTGTTGATATTGGTACTTAGAGAGCAGATGTATGAATCTTGAAAGCTGAAATTTGCCTCTTCCTGCAAAGCAAACCAGAGTTTTAGCCTTTTGGCCTAAGCAATTTCTTAAGGCACAGCATATAAATCAACGATAGACTTGATAAAATTTGAACAATATTAGATCTTAAGTTATTCTTTTTGCCAGAAGTCACCCCCAGTCACCCATTGGCAAGTTTCTTAATTTTTTTCATTAATTTCAGTTCTTAATTTCGACGTGCTTCAGGAATTTGCTCAGGCCAAAAGGCCAAAGCTCTGGTTTGCAGGTGGACGCAAATTTGAGCTTTCAAGATTGATATTTCTGCGCTCAAAGCACCAATACCAACAAACGAGGTATCCATGTTCAAGTCAACTATCGAGAAAAAAATTTGCAGAGTGATTTAGCCATTGATTAAAGCCAAATTCACATCGCTGGAGTCAACCAAATCTGTATACATTTTTTGGGACACCGGGTACTCATGTGCAAAGTAAGTAAGCTGAACTCAAACAGGTCGAAATTTTTTGCGAGGGTCAGGCAAATTTGCAGACAACCAAATTTCAAACCGATCTGAAACTCAGACTATCTCCTTATAGGAAAATAAAATCTTGAGGTTGACGTGCGGCAATAGTTACAGTTGATAAACATAGATTTCTCTATTGATTAAGTTAAAATGCCAGGATTTAATTGGAGTAAACGTATCGGGCATAACCCTTTCTCAGTAGTGATGGAAGGGTTACTGAGGAAGGGTTATGCCCTAAACGTTTACCCCAATTAAATCCTGGTATCTCCTTATAGGGCTCCTGATTTACATGTCATTGAAATAAGGATTCAATACAATTGTCTGCTTCATAAATAGAATCATTTGTCCGTGGCAAATAAGTCATGGACCAGAACTGGCCGTGGAATTGTTGTTCCTATACAAACCCTTTACACGCATTTTCTTAATCTCTGGTTCCAAACAGTGAGTGATTTCACGAAACAAATTTTCACATCTAAGTTAACCTTTGAATGATAAATGAATATTTCAGTTTTGAATATTGGCCTCGTACGTTTTATTCCACAGCCCGCCAAACATGGTAACCTTTTTTACTTTAACCATATTATTATTATTATTATTATTATTATTATTGTTTATCACGTAGTATAAATTCTCGGTTGTCCTTTAGAAAGTAGTGCTGACGAAGATTTTTAATCGAAACGTTCCAAGATTTTAACAGTTGTGTTTTTATTCATTTTATTTCTGTTAATTTTTGATGGTGGTTTAGTTCAATTTATCATTATTATTATTATTATCATTATTATTATTATTATTAACAATTTCTTTTACGTTGGCGAAAAAGTAAAAAATATATATAGCTAATAAGCTAATTAATGCCAACAAACCATATTATTTTACCTTATTATTATTTAACCATATTATTTTTCATCTTTAGATATAATATACTCTGGAGAAAGCTTGGCAATCAAGAAAGATGCAAAGATGCCTGTACAAGGTTTGTAATACCAAAGATGAAATATATAAGAGAACTAAACGCACACAAGAATATCGAAGCATTTTGAAGAACGTTGTCCATTACTCATCTATAAACAATGAGGCTTTTGACACGGTGGACCATGCCAGACTCCTATCTAAACTTCCTATCTACGGTATCAAAAACAAGGAGCTCCATTGGTTTGAGAGCTATCTGTTTGGTAGAAAGCAAATTGTATCATATGATGGAGCTTTGTCAGAAATTCAAGCTATTTCATGTGGAGTACCTCAGGGATCCATATTGGGTCCATTGCTATTTACCTTACTAATAAACGATATCGATGAAAATTTAAGACAATGTGAAATGACCCTCTATGCTGATGATTCTGTTTTGTACGTTGCTGGTAAAACATGCGATGTTATCGAAGAAAAATTGAATAGTGATCTAGAACGGATTGCTAACTGCTTTGTCCAAAATAATCTCATAGTAAATCTTAAAGAGACCAAGACCGAGTGTGTCCTTTATGGTACACACCAGAGAACTTCGGGATCCAAACCTATGGAAATTAAGATCAATCAAACAAAGATCACGGAATCAGACGTATACGAATATCTAGGAGTACAGATGGACAAAAATCTGACGTTTTCTGATCACCTTTAAAAAACAATAAAGAAAGCAACATCTAGAGCAAAGTTATTGTCGCGTATACGGCACAATATCAGTCCGTACACAGCAGAAACAATTTATAAGGTGACAATTTTACCAATTCTGCTTTATTGTAACAATGTGTTCCTTCACATGGCACCATCAAAGAAAGCCCTTTTCGAGAACATTCAGAAACGTGCACTGAAAGTAATAAATGGCAATAAGCATAGTGTAAAATTTGAAAAAGTCAGCAGTACACGAAATAAGATGTGTGCTCTTGAAGTCTTCAAAAGTTTGAATGGCGTATCGCCACACGCCTTTGAGAATTACTTCACGAGAGTCAACCACAGCCAGTGTACTCGTGCAAATACAAAAAATATCGCTTTGCCTAAAGTCAAATCTGAAACAGGAAAGAAGACCTTTTCATTTCAAGGAGCAAAGATTTTCAATAAACTGACAGATGAAATGAAGACTGAAACTTCAATTTTACGATTTAAGACTTTCTGTAAAAATTTTAACTTTGACTTTTAACATTTTTATCTTCTTGATGTGTATTGCTGTTTTCTTTTTTATTTAATTTTGTATATTTTAGACAGGTCCTTGATTGATAACAGCAAATTGTTTGCTGAACAAGTTTAACCTGTATAAATATGATATTATTATTATTATTATTATTATTATTATTATTATTATTATTATTATTATTAAAAATAAGTATTTTGCATAGTCAGAGACCTTTGACAAAGTTGATCAGGAAGGGTAGCAAAACCCTCGATAAAATCCAAAAGGTTCTTCTTGCAATAGACACTAGGAATATATTTTTTTATCTTCGTCAAGAAGCAACATGTACGAAATCAAGTCTCAAAGAAAAGTAAAGATACTTTCCGATCTTGGTTCCTTTTTAAAGAGGAATGACATATTGTTTTGTTTAAGACGTTGTATATACATACATGGAATTCTCATTTAGTAGAATATATTTGAATAAATCAAAAAGGAATAAGTCAAGATACCAACCTCAACCGTCCGATCTATGCATGTGATGACGAATAAATGAAAAGGTTTGCAGGTAGAAACACCGCAACACGACGAAAAAGAACAGCAAATGCAGGTATGTAGGTTTAAAGAATATATGAATATATATTTGCTTTAAGTTGGCACATTTGCTGTTGTTTTCTGTCACGTTGTGGTGTTTCGAGCTACAAGCCTTCATACTTGACAACATTACGATCAATTAATTTGGCAATCAAGTCAAATCCAATCCACCACGTCCCATTTAAGTAAAGGTGCTTTTTTTTTCTCTTAGTTTGTTTTCCTTTTAGTTGTATATTTTAACATCTATCTCGAATTTGATACCACGCAATATTTGCGATAATATCTAAATTACCCCTTCAAACACTGTTCCGATCGCCAGGCATTTCCCGTGGCATGTAATTTGAGACAGACTTTAGTTTTAATCTCTATGTGCAAATGGCCTCGGGTTAGTCATAGCCTTTTGCTCCTTGGGGTATCATTCCAGTAGTATTGTATAGTTGTGTAATAATTTGCAAAGTAGTGTAGCTTGTATATTTATATTGTAATCTTCTAGTGGATATAAAAAAAATTAATAAATTTTGGGTTTAAAATTTGGTTAAGTAACGTAAAGTTGTAACGTAACGTTATTTGTCTGAGATTTTACAAAATACTTTCTTTGGAGCAAGATTTTATGTTGATTGCATTTTTAGGAGAGTGTAAAAAATGTGGTTACATTTCAAGTCAGCAGCTATGCAAAGCATGTGTGCTTTTGGAGGGACTGAACAGAGGCCTACCAAAGTATGTTATACACTTCACATTTTTTAGCTTTTGTAAGATATCTGGATCAGCCCGGATGTTATAAAGTTCCTAATTTTTTCATAAATCTTTCCATGTTTCAAAGGGGATCTAAAGCGAAAACATTGATTGACGCTCATGAATAGCACTGTTAAATGATAGAAATTTATATTTAATATTTGTCAATACCTTATTTCGTTTTCGAGCTACCCACTACTTTGTAGGTTTGGATGATGACATTTTGTTTGCACAGTGTTAACACAATGTCAACGCTTAACTTTGATTTTGAATGCTTTGTTTTCTTTCAGACTTGGAATTGGGAAAACTCACAGAGGAAAGGTAATCCCTTGTTGCTATTCTTTCTGTTTTTTCAATGCTTGTTATGCTGGTCTCTATTTAGTCTGCATTGCCAGTAACCCAGGTTGAATAAAAACAGATGAAAAGTTTGCAGTTTTGGCCTTGTGTTTCCACTTCTCTAGCTCAAAAACGAGATTGTTTAAAGGTGGGGGAAAGTTTAAGTGTGATAAGTTAACCATGCGACAACAGCTGCTCGCCGCCCAGAGTGCCCATCCTTCAGGATACCACACCCATGCTATCAATATTGTTGACTTTAGCACTTTTAAATGTTCCATTGCTGCAAAGTCCCATAGATAAGCACCTACTTTGTTTTCAGTTTCATTGTATATTCGTAGCCAATATTTATTTTAGCTTAGTTAATTTCCTTTGTATTTTTGTTTAACATTGTGCATCTTTATGTATTGGCCATGGGGTAATCATTGTCTTTTGCTCCTCATGGTATCGTCCCCGTATTGTTGTATAGTAATTAGATAGTATGGTAGAACGTATTGATGTATTGTAATACTTTATATAAAAAAAAATAAAAAATTTTAGCGCATTAGAGACAAGAAAAAGTTACACCACAAATTTGTTCAAATGAATAAATTGAAATAACACTTCTCAAAGTGTTATTTCTAAGCAGATTCTGAAAACTTATGAACGGTTTCCAATTTTGATAACTGGCATAGACCTTTTTCTGACAGCCCATGGTTGAAGAAATTGGTATATGGTTTAGAAAAACGTTTTTTGGCGCTCTAAAACCACATTCATACTGACACAATTAAACCAGCTTTATCTAAACCAGGCTAAATTTCAGCCAATCACTGCATTCGATTTGTTGGATTGACGAATCAAAATGCAACATTTGATAACCTTGATATACCCAATCTGCCACAATTTGCTGACTCATGGTTCTGGATGACGTATCTGATTGGCTAACACTCATGTTAAATGAAACTGATCACATGAAACGCATTGTGCTACAGCAGGTCCTTTTAGTTTGTTAGGAGTGATAATTGATCTTTTTCACGTGGGTCACATGATAAATGGCAAAGCAGTTCTATTTATCATGACTCAATGCCTTTAAGCTGGTTTAACCTGCGAGTATGAATGGGGGTGTAAGATGATACATTTTGTTATTATTCTCCTTTCAGGGTAAAGCCATATTAGACTCACTTATGTCTGAAAGCCTGAGTGCTTCATCATCAACCACGTCAGTGTCTACCACAGATGGCAGTGAGGCCTTGGCAAGAACACTTCAAGATAAGACAAAACTCTCAAGTGAAATTTAATTTATTTGTAACATTATGTTTTTTCCATGTTTTACCATTCACATCAATTATTTTCATGGGTTGTAGGATAAATTTAGGTTCCCATGAATGAACTAAATTGGTATTAAATAAAGAACAATGTAAATCACCTTGTCTCTTTCTTGTGTTTATCTTTCTCGTTACCTTCTGGGCAGCAAATAAGCTTCTTTCAGGTCTAACACTATGACATTCACTAGGCCCACCTCATTGTTAAAAATAACCGGGAAGGTATCAAATTTCAAAATCTCCTTACTAGCTATTTGATACTTTCACGGTTATTTTCAATAACGAGCAGTGGCGGACACTTTGCCAAATATTGGGGGGGCGAAGCTATTGTTTCAGTTAAAAAGCATTGTTTGTTTCTATTGTTTTCAAACAAAAGATCTTTGTTCTAGCCAACATTGGGGGGCGATCGCACCCCCTCGCCCCCCAGGTGTCCGCCACTGATAACGAGGTGGGTCTAGCCAAGGTGAATGTCACAGTATTAGACCTGAAAGAAGCTTATTTGCTGCCCCAGAAGGTAAAGAGAATGATAAACTTAAGAAAGATGATACCAATTTAGTTCATTCATGGGAAACTAGGTTTATCCATCTATTCTAATATATCCATCCATATAAGTCTACCCATGGTATTTTCCAATGTTTTCAAGTTTTTAGTTGACCAGGGAACTGGGACATGTTGGGAAAATATTCTTTTAGCTTTGGTTGCTGTCAAAAGGCCATGTGATATGTGATGTAAGATGAACCAGTCACAGGTTTAATCATCATAAAACACCTTTAAGAATGATATAAAAAACACCTTTCGAAATATTTGCGATTATGTCTTTTTCATGCATGAGCAAAATGACTGATTGCTTCAAATCATGGCTGGAAAGCACAGAAATCACTTGGGTATAAGAAGTGTTTACTGTGCTTTGGCTTGACACTTGTAAATGGGTGTCTAATTTGATAATTTCAGCATGTATCTTAATCTACTAGCCTGTACAAAAATACAAGGCTAAACTTGGCCTTGTACAGGCCAAGTTTTAGCCTTGTAGAGGGGATTATGACCTTGTTATGACCTTGTACTAACCTTGGAAGAAAATTACAAGGCTATCAGTAAGATTCCAAGCTGCAACCAGTCTAACACAAGGTTTCCACAAGGCTTCTACAAGGCTAATTAGCATTTTTCAAGCCATTTACAAGGTTACAGCAAGGCTATTCCAGGCTATAACAAGGTTACAAGGCAATAACTACAAGGCTTGTACATGGCTATTACATGGCCTTGTATTTTCGTACAGGAGGTTCTTATACATGGCTGATTGAAAATTACTTGCCAACGCATACCTGACATTTCAAAAGAAATTTGTAAACAAATGGAGAAAACAATAGAGTAATAGTTTATTTATTGTTCTCTCATGTGCACCTGCATCTATCGTTCTCTCTTTGTGCCATACTTTCCAGTCAGGGTTTTGACTTGCATCCCTGGCCAAGACCTAATCAGAAATTTGTTGCCACTTGCAAAATGAAGCATGAAACAATAAACAAGCAGTCAGGAGACAAAGAGGACAAAGCAATGTTGAAATAATCAAAATTCCCAGACTTTTCTAAACAATTTATTACATCAAAAAAGCACAGGCCTTAAATCAACAACACTATGTTGTCTTGCCCAAGAATCTTTTACAATTATTTTCTGCAATTTCTCACCCTTTTGCGTTTCAAAACTTTTATCAGAATATGAAGAAATATTGATAATTAATTGTCAAGAATTCTTGGAGTCTGTAAGGCTGGAACTGTTGCAGAAAAGTTCTTTGTAAATAAACGTCATACGAATGGTATATTACCTAAAATATATACACTTTGTGTAAAACAACGAAGCAACATTTGTATACAATATTTCTCTTGCGTATGAAAGTATTTAAACAGCTACAAGTTGTTTTTTTAGTTTTTAGATGAATCTGAAATTTTCACGAAACATAATTTTTTACTAGCCTGATACACAGCCCACTGAAAGGCTGTGTATCAGGCTAATGTTTTACATGACATAGTAAAGATTTTAAAGTATGTAAAAAAAAAATAAAAGCATGAAAAGAATGAAATGACAGCTATTCTACAAAGGAGTCTTGAGCGAGTGACATTTTCATGCAATTTTGCACAAAATGTTTGATTGAGTGGGGATACAGTTAAATGTATCACTGTTGTCCACGATGTGTCTGATCTCTAAAAAATTTTTGATCCAAACTCATTTGTAGAATAGACAATTTTACTCCATGGTGAAGACTGAACATTGAAGACTTCATAGAAGACTTGTAAATAGCCTATAATCTGACAAGAAACTCCTTGAACATTTTGAACTCCTTGTGTTTTGGCTTCAATTAAACCAAGTAGGTTATTGAAAACTTCTTATTCATTTGATGAGCTCAACTTCAAAGGCAAATAAGTTAATCCTTCTTACCAATTATCACCTTGTTGCACATGCAAAGAGTTTTTTGTCAGAGTTTTGTTTGTATAAATAGATATAAATACGAAACTACCATTTCTGAAAGAGTTTCTAAAAGTGAAATCACAATTGGTTTACAGTCAAAACAGAATTAGCATGCATTTCTTTTGCATAACATTGCGAAATATCCATATCTTAAAAAGATAAAGGTACGAATACAGACCTTAAAGCCTTGATTGCGCACCCTTCAAATAAATTCCCCCTGAATCAGTGCCCCTTAGTAGCCCACAACACCTGGAGCACCTATCCCTGAATTGGGACCCCAATTTGGATTTGTCAGTTTGAATCTTTGCTGCAACTGGTAAACTCCACACTCATTTTAGTAGCACAAAATTGTGTTGTTTTTAGGACTTCCTCGTCTCCTGTACGAAAATACAAGGCCATGTAATAGCCATGTACAAGCCTTGTAGTTATTGCCTTGTAACCTTGTTATAGCCTGGAATAGCCTTGCTGTAACCTTGTAAATGGCTTGAAAAATGCTAATTAGCCTTGTAGAAGCCTTGTGGAAACCTTGTGTTAGACTGCTTGCAGCTTGGAATCTTACTGATAGCCTTGTAATTTTCTTCCAAGGTTAGTACAAGGTCATACCAAGGTCATAATCCCCTCTACAAGGCTAAAACTTGGCCTGTACAAGGCCAAGTTTAGCCTTGTATTTTTGTACAGGCTGTTTTCAACTTATGACAAAACTTAAGAGAAAGCTTTGTGAGTACTGCCCCTCCAATGAGCACCCCTCAAATGAGCCCTCCTACTTTAAAGTGCAGAAATCAATTGTGAAAAAATTAATCAAGAAATTGAATAAATTCAAGGATTTATTGATTGTGTGTGTAGGAGCACTGTCTTTTGTTTCAATTTACCCCCAATGATTTAAACATCTACAACAGACCTGCTGTTGCTTGATGAGGATTATATCAATTTGAAAGTAAAATGGAAAGAAGAACCTTTTGCTCAATTAATGAATCTTTTGAAGGGCAGAAACATTATTTCAGGTGTTGGTACAAGGGAGCTTGCATGCTTCTTCTGTTTTGATTGTAAAGTTAGATTTTATATGTTGCCAGAATCCCCCCCCCCCCTCCGATTCTATCAATTCTATAAATACCTGAAAAACTTCTACCGGGTGTCCAAAAAAAGTACTCCCGTTTAAAAAATCACCAAAAATTGATTATCAAACCTTTGATAAAATTTTCTTTTTGACTTGTTTTGTCAAAGATCCAAAAATATTTATAGATGCTAAAATGTTTGCTTTTGATACAACCAGGTAGAAAAGTTACACACTGAAAAACCTTATTTTGAGCTATACTTTTTAAGCAAAATGCTCTATCTTGCCTAACAGTCAAAATTTTCAGATTTTTCATCGTCATAGAAGTCTCCAATGATAGTGTGCATTTCTTTCTGTCATTTATGACCAAACTAGAAGCGCTTTATGCACAATGGAATTGATCTGGCAAGCATAAATGCTCTTTTGCAGCATGATTCAAAACAAGGTAGTCCTAAAAAGAGCTAAATTTGCTAATTTCAAACGAATTACAAGATCAGCTATGTCTGAGAAAATAATTTGGTCCTTGATCTACTTGGCAAAAAAAGAAAATTGAAGATCGGTCATGTAATCAAATTTTGGTGATTTTTCAAACGGGAGTACTTTTTTGGGACACCCGGCAGATTGAGTAGGCCGTCGTTGTATTACCGTCCTTTAATAGACCTAATCGGATAAGGTTTGTTTTACCCATTTCAAATCATGTGTCCATACTCTTGGGAAGTTTTATTATGTTATGCTATATTTTGCACTCAAGGTACTTTTTTTTGGACACCCGGTATGAAATCGTTCAGGGTCCCCAATAAAATTCCACATTGATGATGGTACAGCTTTCCATACATTAACACCCTGTTTTCATTTTCAAGGAAAATGTTTAAAAATAGGGAAGTTTCTTCAATTTGACGGTGTTCTCACTTGTTTTGATGCTCTAACTGCAGAGTAAGATGTATCAGTGGTTTTCTAATTTGAAATCTAAGGAAATAAATTTAGCTTTCAGGTGGCATCAGATTGATGTTTCTACAATTTAAGGGTAAAACCACCAACCAAATTATTCTCAAAATTGAATCCCTCTGCCTGCTGTTTAAGATTTTTTGATTGATGCCTCTTTGACGTAACTTGGTACTTTTATGGCTAAAATTGTTTCTGTTTACATAGATTAGGAGAACTCTACTTAGACTGACTGCACTGGAGGGAAATCAAAGCTGCTGTAAATTGTAAAACATTTCTAAGCTATTTTAAGTAAAACCAGGTAATCACAATTCAAAATTCTTTATTAAATTTGTTGTTTCTTCTTACCATCAAAACATTCGGCTGTATGACTGTTTCCTACACTATGCTTTTTCTCAACCCTGCATAGCTTCGTCCTTGCAATTCTTCATCCTCCGTTGTCTGCTCTGGTTTTACTTCCAGTTTTTGCAATTTTGGCTGCACTTGTACTACTTGCTTCAACAAATTTTGCTCTTGCTGGTTTTGGTTTTGGGCATGCCTGTCTTCTCTTCGTTTGTATCGAACTACTAATCCTGCAGAGAATGGAGCAAAGGTTTAGGGTCATTAAAAAGCAGCCTTTTTGTGCCAAAAGAAATCTACTTGGATTCGGGTTCAATAAGGCATCAGTGAACATATTTGTGTTTTTAGTAAATTAATGGTGGGACAAAAAATTGGGAGGGGAAGTCCTTCCCTAATATTTTCAAACATTTCCGATATCTTAGTAGAATTTTGCCCTTTCGAGGACCATCTGTTTGAATATTCTTAGTGCATTTTGTTTAAACATTGCAAGTCAATGCAAATATTTGTAGCATCCAAGCAAGGGTGTTGGAGCCACAGGGGGGGGCAGCATGGGGCAGCAAAGTGCCCTTTCCTAAAAATTCACTTCCGAGAAATATTAATTTATTGCATCTGTTTAGACATTGGAAGCGAGTCTTTTCTCATCCGCAGTAAAAAAAAACAATTCCATTCCACTCTCAAGATCACAGTACGTTCGGAAGAGATATTTAGCACAATCTGCTTCATGACGATTGCCCCATTTGGTTCAACAGCAAACTTTGACACCCCAAGGTGCCCTTTCTGCAGTTTCTGCCCTCACCACATCATGAAGTTTCCGGCGCCCTGAGTATCTTTGGTACGAAAATATAAAACACATTGGAAGCATTGATCTTTTAAAAATTCCAGATAACAATTGATAAGTATTATGCATTGTCAATTTGCATAACAGGATGGATTTTCATTAACCTTTGCCATGTGGCATCATCCACACCGCAAAATCATTTCAAATTTGTAGATAGTATATTTGGCATAGGTACACAACACAGAATTTCATTGAGTAGCATTTTTTTCTAACAGCCAAGAATTTTTTTTAATCCTGAAGGTAATTACAGTAAGATGCTATCCTGTACGAAAATATAAGGCCATGTACAAGCCTTGTAGATATGGCCTCGTAACCTTGTTCTAGCCTAGAAAAGCCTTGCTTTATTCTTGTAAATGTATATGCCTTGCAGAAACCTTGGGCTAGGCTGGCCTGGTTGTAACTTGGACTTTACTGATAGCCTTGTAATTTTAAAGGCTATAGGAGGACAACATCATAACAAGGTCATATTCCTGCTTCAATTTAGTACAAGGCCAAGTTTAGCCTTGTATTTTTTTTTTGTACAGGATGGAGCACTAGGGGGTAAATTTTGGAGACTCCAAAGGAAGGGCATATTAGAGAAGGACAAGTGTATAAATGATAGCTTTTTAGTTATTTCACCCCATATTTTAAGGAATGAACATAATACATTTATTTAGTAATTTAATTACAGTACAGTTCTTGTAAGAGTCTTTCATGACAGTAGTACTAGTCAGTTTAGCAAGTTTGTGAAAAGACGAGTGCATGACAAAAACAAGTAATATGATGAATAAGCAAAGCAAAACTTCTACAAGATGCATTACCTAGCTATCCTCAAATTGTACACTATATTGCTGTGCCTATCTTGGTTTGATCAATTTAGTAGCCTACAGGACTTATCATTATGGACTGGTAAATCGAGTGTTGAAAATCTATCAAAACAGAATCAACATCCACAACTTGATATTGCCACTGCTCTAAAATCTTATGGGAGGGTTGGGGAGGGGTTTCTGATCAGCAAGCGAGCTATCAACGTGTGACCTTTAGACTCCTGTACAGACTATTTATACCGTCACTATTTCACGTGCCAGAACACAACTTAAAATCACTGGCACGCATGTGTGCACAACTCTATTGTAACCTACTTAAGACTCTACTGTTTTTCCCTCTCTTGGGACTAAATAAATTCAGTTATATAAAATGCTGGCTTAGAGGGAAGGGGGTATTAGAGAGGGGGCTTGATAGAGAGGGGGCTTAATAGATCTTTTATGGTAATTAGATTTACTGTAATTGCTCAACTCTTACTTACCTACAACAAAGATGATGGCACATATACATCCAACAGGAACGCCAACGGCAATGCCAATTGTGTTGCTCTTGTGTGATTTATGCGTTTTCTTTCTCTTTTCTTGCAGATTGCTGCTATTATCTTTTGGTTTTTTGTTTGATTTTTCTGGAAAAAATATGATAATGAAGAGTCAGACATTATTTGGAACTTGTAGTTTTTGGAACTTTAATTTTTCAAAAACTGATCTGCACAAAAAATAAAAAGTCACCAGGCAGGCCAATCAATATGTAATGCCCCTAGGGGGTGGGCACTCGTGCAAATTTGGACAGGGATACTCAATTTGTGTTATTTTGGTTTATGAAATTTGGCACTTCCTTTTTGGGTTTCGAAAATTTTTGATCTTTTAAATTGACTGTTATTGTTTCAAGGATTTAAGAAAAGATTCTGTTATTTGGTTGGTCCAGAAGAATGACAAACTGTATTTGGTCTATGAACCTTCAAATAATTTTTTGGGTGAAGTAAATATAAACATAAAAATAGCTCAAAATGGGTATTCTTGTCCAAGAGCAGCCAGTATTTTACCTAGAGTGCCCCCTGGGATCATGTGGTGTAGTTGTGGTGTACACGGAGAGTTAACTTTAATGCACACATTCTTTTATTTTAAAAATTAGTTTTTGAGAAACTTGCACCAAGATGGACAAAATTTTAAGAAACGCTAGTATTAGATGTCTGAGAAGTATTAAGAAATTTTAAAAGTTTGTTATATATTTTCAACACAATAGATTGAAATGAATACATGTTTTTCATAAGAAACTAGAACTAAAAGGATGACCAAAAATTTAAGAAACTCTGGTACTACGTTCAAGAAGAATTACAAAACTCTAAAATTTTTAACTTTCGGTAAATTATGGTTTGCACGGCATTGCATTTTGTAAATATCAAGTGTTGACTGCAAACAATTGGTAACTTTTTGCCTTACATGTGCATGGCTTATTCGTGGTGACAATATCAATGCAAAATGCAAGCCCTTTGTCGATAAGAAGGCTCAACTTCGAACAATAACGCAATTTTAGACCCCAAAAAATAAGAAACTACAAATTAAGAAACTTTACTACTAAATATCAAGATTTTCATGCGAAATTAAGAAACTTTCAGTACTAAGGTGCTGATCAGGGCATGAAAACCCACCCGACCATGCGACCGGGCGGTCGCAGGAAATTTTCCATTAATACTGTCCAGCAGGAAATTTCAAAACTATATCCCCTTTCATGTATCATGCTTTGTTTCCCCATTTGTTTGTACAAATTAAAAACATAAATAAAGTCAAGCAAATGCAGATTGTATCTCATGTATCCGAATAATAAGCAGCTCTACATCCCAGTGCTTTCAAGATTATGTTTCAAAAGGTGATACGTGACACGTACTGGTTGGATCCAGATTCTAATGGTGATCTCATTGACAAAACCAGATTTTATTGTTATTTGCTTGCAGGAAATTTAAGCATGATTTTGTCTGGTCGCAAGAAGGAAAATATTTTTTCATGCCCTGGTGCTGATCCAAGCTTCTTTCAAAAGAAACGTACGGAACACTGTTTATTCCAAAACTAAACCACAGTGACAATTAGTGCATTACTTAACAAATAATAAACAAACTCAGGAAACTTTTTGTACTACAATGCAAATTTTTCATGTTGAATTCAAAAACTTTTAGTACTTACGGCCTCTCTGATTCAAGTTTTCAATGAAAAAACGTGCACGCACAAAGAAGGCCCATCCCATAACCCACCTTTTTTCTTTCGTCTTATGCAGCATGACTCCAGGCATGATTTTCTGGCTAAGGGGTACATGGGAACTTGCCTGCAATTATTCACCCCGTCGCCATTAAAACATGCCCATTGCTCGCCGTCGATGTAAAATAATTTTATGATGATGCTGCCATTACCACTACGTCTCTTAACACATGTTAGGTTCCCTCGCAAAACATTTCTTTCCTCGCCATTTGATCTTTGAGGCAGATCTGATTTTGCAGATTTGTTGCTAGCAGCCAACACTACTGGCACTGTTATTGCTGTAAACAACAAACAACCCAAGAAAGCTATGATTTGTTGACTGGCCATGATTTGCTTCGTGCTTCGTGGTGCAAGATAGTACGAAAGCTCACCAGAGTAATGGTTATAACTGGTTTAGACTGGTTCTCTACTAGAAACTTCCAAATTTCAAGTCGTGATGCAATAATTTTATGCTGCAAGTACGCCATTTTGTGTATGGAATAGGGAAAGTCCCTCAACCTCGTTCCCAGGGTGTTCTGACGTCATACGCTGGTCACCAAGCCAGCTTTTTAGCCAGCAACAGAACAACGAACTCACTCTGAGGACGAGATTGAAAGTACCTTTGTTTATCTCCTCCGTAACGTCAACATTTCATTGGTTTGGGGGGGGGGGGGGGGGGTTTGGATAGATTTACTACAATTCGTCCCAGTTAATCACTCACTATTTGCCTTGGGAATCTAGAGGACCAAAAGCCTTGCATGGAGGGCCTCACAAGTATGAATACACATAATTTTTTTTATAAGAAACAGCTTATAAGAATATGGTAGGCTCAATTTTTCGAAAGTTAGCCCTATTTTAACCGGGTGAAAAAAGGGATTTTCTACCGACGGGGGGCATTTTTCTTCGGCCTCCCTTATTTGCTCCGTGAGTATAACAGCTAATAGCTATAGGTGACCTGAAGTGAAAATTTTTATTGATGCAAATGAACAAGTTTTGAAGAAGTTTTGAAGATACTTCAGCACACAGAAGGATACCTTCGAATCAAAATATTTAGTCTCCATGAGTATGCGTTTCAGTCGTCAATTAGCTGTTTACTATGACAAAGTCGAATTCAAAGTTTTTACATTTCTCCAAATTTTGAAATAATTCGTAGCGCCCACATGATGAACTCTGCATTAGAGTAGTGGGAACAGCTATGTGAAGAAAGTTTTTGAAAATCTTCATTCCCCTTCTGACGATTTATATTTTGGTGAAGGGTGATAAATCGTCCAAAAAGGGCCTAAATCTGAGATTTCAAATTTCCCGGTTGGTTTTCGGTTCCATTTAATTGGTTTAGAGCGTGTCACGTGTCAATTTTGTTAGCCAGTTAGGATTTAGTGCCTATCTTTGGATTGATATGATGGTTTTAAAGGCCTTTCAACCTGAAGAAAAGTCCTTTGAGTCGATTTCCAAAAAGGACCTATTTCTATAAAATAACTGGATAAAATCAGCAAAAGACCATCCAAATAGCTGCTTGATAGCATCAATTTGTAATTTTGTATAGTTTCAGTTTGGTATTTTTTGTTTCTAATTAATTAATTAATTAATTAAGAGGAGCTGGTATAGACGCTTGTGCCAATTACTTAAATTAAAGAACTCACACCATCCTGAGTATTTGTATGCAGAAATTCCTCCTGAGCGTCAAGTCATGTCATGTACAACCTCAGAAGTGCCCGTCTGTATGAACAAAACATAGGTAGGACTGTCCGGTTTTCAAACACCTACTTCCAGAATACTTTTCCTGAAAGGAACTCCCTCACTCTTGATATTAGAAACTCTACATCAATTGCTGAGTTCAAGCGTAAATTGCTGGGAATCATAAGGCCTGCTCAAAAGCCTACTTATAGTATGCATGATATAGCAGGTATTAGACTTCTGACCAAGCTTCGCTGGTTTGAATTTTAGTGCCTTAAATGAACACAAATTTAGGCATAATTTTGAATGTCTGGACCCTATCTGTGCTTGTGGCACAGGCAAAGAAGATATAAATGAGCACTTTCTCCTGCATTGCCCTCTCTTTGAATTGCAGCGTAGAGATCTCCTTGGTCAGCTCAGGGTCCTTCCTGGCATTGACATTGAGAGTTTGGATAGTAAGACTATTTGCGAATTACTACTATTTGGTAGCCCAAACGTAAATGTGATTGTGAACAGAATAATCCTGAAAGCGACCATTTTCCTTTATCAAATCATCAAATCAACACAGCGATTAGGCTAGAAGTAAAACCATCAAATCACAGCGCACCCTAACAGGTGAGTCAGAGATATATTTCTTTGACGCACCTGGTCTGGTACACCTAAATTTTTGCAGTGTTGTTTTTTTGTTAGACTTATACTATCGTTGTGTATTGAACTGTTGTAAGTGTCGTTCGTAGTGAGAACTCGATGACTTTGTGTCCTTTCTCATCGCTACGAACGACATATTTTTGATTTTCTCAATTCTAGTTTAACTGTTGTCGTTGCTTTGTATATTCTAATATTTTATGATGATATATAAAAAAAATAGAAAATTAATGACAATTTGATTCACTGCAAAGTTTTTGCTCAATAATGATGATTAAAAAGCATTAATTTCACCTATATTTGGTGAAATCGAGTACCTTCATCAATATTTGAAGTCATCCCATGAGTTTTGCATGGAAAAATTACTACTTAATTAATTAGAAATATGACGTCATAAAAATTGATGACGTAATATGTTAAATAAATTGTTGATGTTAGCAAATATAAATAATTAAATTATATATCAAATGAAAGTATTTATCGAGACAAATCGAATGATATATATGTTGTTGAGATTCAGTAACAAAGAAAGAAATTTATTTAGAGGAGCCATTTTAAAATTTCTTTGTGATGTCCACTCTCCAAATATGGGCATTTGGTGGTCATGTGACGTGTAAGCTTCTGGTTTTGTGTTTTTTTCCTGTTTCGGGGTTTTCGGACTTTTGCAAATTTGGCTGTTGATGCGGTTTTGCTCCCCACCCCTCCCCACCCAAAAGCAGAAAGCCCTTCTCCGTCCTCTTCTTCAGCCCATTGAAAAGGACAACAACAGCAACAATGCAATAAAAACAGCTGTTTGGAGAATCTAAGCTTCTACCTCGTGTTTGTAAAGGGCTGATCTGGAATCCTGAAGTACTTCAAAACAACGCCTCAGAAAGTTTGAATTCAACCATTTAGAGTAAAGATGGATGTCGATCTAGCTGCTGCTGGTTTTGGTCTCAAAGCTGTATCAACGATAACTGCAGGAATTTTTGCTGGAGGTGCATTGTACATCAATTTGGTTGAACACCCTGCAAGGATGGAAGCAACGGATATGCCCACAGCTCTAATTTGCTGGAAACCTTCGTACACAAGGGCGGCTAAGTTAATGGTGAGAGCTGTTATGTTTATTTTCAATCTTCTCCAGTAGTATCAAGAGGGCTATGGAGAGTTCTTGCATGATGTCTCCGAATCTATTATGGGACGATTATTCGGACAACGCCTGGACGACAGACACCAGTAGTCTTGCTGTTCTTTCAAAAGACATCCAAGGTGAAATCATGCAAACTGCAAACCTGCATCAAAATTTGCATCAACCTAAAAAAGCAAAAACACAATAAAACCTGGAATTACACATTGCGACAACAATTTATAAAATTTTGCAAGGTACTATCTCTCAATTATTTCTAGAATTTTTCCCTTCAATCACTTTCCCGCTCTCTTATAAGCAACCAAAGCCAGTTTTTTTATCTCAATCGATTACGGTTATTACAGAAACATTTATTGCTTGGATAACTGGACAAGCTATGTATTATCAATAGAGAACCCAAAATATGCAACAAGACATAAGCAAACGTGAGACACATCCATAAGCGTACGGGGCGGGGGGCCAGTGGAGGGCAGCCCCCCAATGTTGGAAAAATCGTCTAAAATCAGCCCCAATTGGGCAGAAATCTGCCCTCAGTCAGGCAAAAATGTTGGTAAACAATGGACTTTGTGTCGGGCCGCCCCCCTAGATTTTTTCTTCCGGTATGCTTTTGGACACATCTCAAGATTCTGTAAACCCCTTGAAAGTTTATAACAAAAGCACAGGTGGTAGGAAATGCTAAATTTAGAAAAAAGCTTTTATGGTTGATACATTGAGTTTTTCCTATCCTAATTTGTATCATTCCATTCGTGATATATCAACTTGTTTTCCTTCTGTGTCTACCTCTCCTGCGAGGGCGCCATTTTAATCCAATTGACATGACCTCAAGGGCCCTGGAGTAACTATGCCAATTAAGTGTGGTAAATGAAACAGCTCTCTTGGAGGAGTTTCTGTTTGAGTGGCATAATTGCACCAGAGCCCTTGAAGTCATGTCAATCGGATAAAAATGGCGCCTCCGCAGGAGAGGTAGACAAAGAAGGAAAACAAGTCAGTATATCACAAATGGAATGATATATTAGGACAGGAAAAACTTGATGTATCAACCATGAAGCTTTTCTAAATTCAGTGTTTCCTACCGCCCGTGACAAAAGCCTAAAACCTGGGCTAAAATTGGCCAACCAGCAACTGCTGAAGCTGAAACCCCAAAGCCCCTCTCCTCTCCTTTAACTCAATTAAAATTGATTTTATGAATTTTATTTCAGTCAAAGTTTGCACTGACATCAGCAGTGTCATCAGCATCTGCATACTTTGCAACACGGGGAACATCAAAGGAAAACATTGGATGGTTAGCTACAGGTGGAATTCTCCTAACGATTCTTCCATTTACAAAAGTCTTCATTATGCCTTTAAACAATGAATTGATAGCCGTAGAAGCTTCTAAAGAAAAAGGTATGATCAAATAATTATTTATTTTTTCATCATGAAATATTATGAATTATTTATCACAAATTATGAATTAACCTCTCTGCTTTCAGCTCCTGTGCATGGAAACCTGTTTTCATAAATTCCTTCATTCTAGAAATTAATTGAACAATTGGTTTCTTTGTAAGTAATGAATTTCTGGAGGGAGATTGATTCAGAAAGGGCCTTTCTGTGTTTTATGTTTGCGGTTTGAAATAGGAACTGTATCAAATTTATGGGATAGCTGTTACAGTATTTATATCTATTTCTATGTCTTTATATTTAAGTCAATTGGCCCCCCTCTCTGATAAGCCCCTTCTCTCTTAAGTCCCTGTAACAAATGGCCATGGGGATGAGGTTGCCCTCTAGAGTCTTTGAAGTCAACAAGTTAGCCCCTTGGGGCATAATGTGCATAATGGGAACAAGGGCAGATTTTATAATACAATAGCACGAGTTGCTTTTGTTGACACCTCAATTCAAAGCGATTAGCGATCACAGACAAAGGAAATTCTCTCAACCAGTAATTCAAAACAAACAAAGCCGCAATATTTTCTCCGAAACCCAGGTAGCTAGCTCGCTCGCTGTGCATTCCAGAAATTATTTTTAAGGGCAAACATGAGCATAGATCGAAAGAAGAAGGATATATCTACACATCTGCCACGGGCATTTTATTTCTTTGGTCCAGAAGCTGAGCAGTAAATGTTTTGATAACACCCAAAAATATTAAGAGAATTGAATCGCCTCCTAAACGGCTTTTGAACCAAAAAATAAAATGCCCGCGGCAGATGTGTAGATGCATCCTTCTTCTTTCGATCTATGCTCATGTTTGCCCTTAAAAACAGTTTCTTGAATGCGCAACGAGCGAGCTAGCTACCTGGTTTTCATAGAAACTTTTGCGGCTTTGTTTGTTCTGAATTGCTGGTTGAGAGACTTTCTTTTGTCTGCAATCGCTAATCACTTTGAATTGAGGTGTCAACAAAAGCAACTCATGCTATTGTATTACAAAATCTGCCCTTGTTCATAATGGGCATAATTTATTGGAAGGCTGCCAGACGCTCCTAACTATGACTCATAATCAAACGCAATTATTTTGAAATGAGAATTTCTATCTTCAAGCAAAGAAAGAAACTGTAATTCTTGAAATGGTCAAGATATCAAGGATTGCCAAAATATCGGGCCTCCCATTGGTGCAGTGATGAAAATTTAGCTTTAATCAATGGGTAATAAATTTCAAAATATTGCTCGATAAACATAGATTCCTCATTTGTTGATATAGTTGCCTGTTAAGAGCTGAAATATCATTCTTTCAAGTTCAGATTTTGGGTTCACTTGCAAAATTGTCCTTAGCCTAAGCAAATTCCTAAAGCGCATAGGAATTAAGAACAAACAATTCAAGCATAGTCATGATTCAAGACTGCACGATGTGTGACTTCTAGCAACAGAATATAATGTGATGCAAGTTTTGCTCAAATCTTATCATGGAAATTGTTTCTGTGTGTTCATCGTGCTTCAAGAATTTGCTTAGGCCCAAACGCCAAAAGCTCTGGTTTCTAGGTGCCAACAAATTTGAACTTTCAACATTGATACTTCAGCTCTCAAAGCACCAATATCAATAAACAAGGTATCTATGTTCAAGTTCAAGTATCAAGGAACATTTTCAAATCGATTAGCCATTGACTGAAGCTTGATCCTCATCGATGCACCCCATCAAAACTGTATACCTTTTTTGTGGGACACCCTGTACGATTATAACAATAGAACTTTCAGCTATTCTACAAAAGAGCCTGGATCGAGCGTTATTTTTATGCATTTTTATGCGCGACGTTCGATAGAGTGCTGTTAGAGCCCGGGGGTCTACTTAATACAATGACCACCTGGGGATGTGCCTGCCAATAGGGTGTCATTTTCGGCTGAAGATTCCGGGACAGGATTATGCCTTTTGCGCCTTTATTCCGGGACCGGTATGTCCAATAGAGTTACTTCTTCCAGGACAGGTCAGATTATCATAATCATTTAAAGAAACACTGCAATTTCTGAAATCAATAAATGAAAATTTTACTAGCGAAAGCAAATAGCGAAAAGTATACTCTCATTTTCTTCAGAACTATCAGTTTCCCCGATCTTATTCCAGGACAGGTATTATGTTTTCAGAATTTTATTTCAGGACAGGGTCATAAAATTTTGTTCTGGCAGGCACATCCCGGTTGTTTTTCTCCAAGGTAGACCCCCCGGGTGTTAGAGCTTCTACCACTATTGTGACTGTATTTGAAAATTCTACAAAATGCATTAAACTTTTGTTCGATTCTGATTCTGTTCAGAATAACTAAAACGTCTATTTGCCTGAAGTTTCTTTCAAGCCATTTCAATGACATGAAAGATGAATTCGTGCAATAATCTTTTACGATTTTATGGTCAAAGATAGGTTGATTAGTAAAAAGAATCCCCGTTTGAAAGGTCACGGCTCCCTGGATATCAAGATGATGATATCGGCAAATATATAGTTTAATGGTAGATATGTTCCAATTGATTTAAAAATTTACCTGATTGAAATCGGCCACTCCATTCTGAAATTATGAGGGATTTTCTCTAGAAACTTCAAAAAACCTAACATTTCTAAATTATATATAATTTAATGGTAGAAATGGTCAAATCTACTTTGAAATCTACCGGACTGCAATCCGGCACTCCGTTCTGAAATTCAGAGGGATTTTCTCGACAACGCCTTTTTTGAAGAACCCCCAAAGCGTGCCCAAAAACCTAACATCTCTGCCTTATGTCTCGTTCCATTCCTACCCTGACCATCCCCCCCCTGGTCAAAAAAAGTCCTTGCTCAAATGCCCGGGGGCTGAGGAAAAATTGACGGTCAAATGCCCGAGGGCCGGGCAATGAGAAAATGTAAGCAAAAGCTCATGTTCTTGTGAAATGCCACTCAAATGCCGGGGGGCCGGGGAAAAATTTACGGTCAAATGCCCGGCGGCCAGGAATATTTTTTGTGTAAGTGCCCGAGGGTGGGCAGGGTCAGGGTAGGAATTGAAGGAGACATTACACAGGCCTTACAGTAATGACTTCTACATGCTTTAACAAGTATTAGCCTCTAAGAGGATGACATCGCACAGAATGATGCTGTTATGCTCCTAGGGATGATAATTTATCCTCCCAAAAGACTAACATGGATATAAGCATGTAAAAGCCATTGTAGAACATTTGTTTGCGATTTTAGGCACAGTTTGAAGGTTTCTTGAAGGGTTTTTCTCGAGAAATTCCCTCATAATTTCAGCACGGCGTGGCTAATTTCAGTCAGGTAAATTCTAACATGGATTTGAACATATCCATCATCAAATAACAAGGACATATTTGGTAAGACAATAGCACGAGTTGGTTTTGATTAACACCGAAATTCAAAGCGATTAGCGATCGCAGACAAAGGAAATTCTCTCAACCATATATTCAAAACAAACAAAGCCGCAAATGTTTCTCTGAAACCCAGGTAGCTAGCTCGCTCGTTGTGCATTCCAGAAATTGTTTTTTTAGCCAAACATGAGCATAGATCAACAGAAGAAGGATATATCTACACATCTGCCACGGGCATTTAATTTATTTGATTCAAAAGCCGATATTGGGAGGCGATTCAATTCTCTTATTTTTTGGGTTGCAATTAAAGCACTTACTGCTCAGCTTCTGAACCAAGAAATAAAATGCCGGAGGTAGATGTGTAGATATATCCTTATTCTGTCGATACATAATCATGTTTGCTCTTAAAAATAACTTCTGGAATGCACAACGAGCGCGCTAGCTACTTGGGTTTCAGAGAAACTTTTAAATTTGTTTTGAATTTATGGTTGAGAGAATTTCCTTTGTCTGCATCCACTAATCGCTTTTAATTCAGGTGTCAACAAAAGCATCTGATGCTATTGTGTTACATCATCTGTCCTTGTTTCATTAAATAATATATTTGCCTGCCATGATGATATCCATGGAGCAGTAGCCTTAGACTTATGACGATAAGTCTCTCGTTTCCCTGTGCTCTTTGACTTGATGATGGCGCTTCGGTCAACAGAGACTCATATTGGGCTCATATTATTACTCTGAAAGATCTGACCCTATTTAGGCCCAAACTCTGAGCTTCCTAGAATACCAATTTAAAAGTGTTGAAGGGGGAAGATTTCTTCGTGTGTCCGCCTACAGGAGCAGGGAAAACTTATTTTTAGAACTTATTGCTTTGCGCAGCGCAGTGCAGCGACAACAACAACAGCAGTTCAACTCAATCATTTGAACGTAGCGATAGGGTTTTTTTATGACAGATGTTTTCAGTAATTTATTTTGAGTGAGCAGGGATAGCTACTTAAAGCTAATTTAAGACCACTGTGCATGCCGCATCCAGGCACAGAACCCCTAGTTTAACGTCCCTTCCGAAGGACGGCGAGGTGAGTGGCGAAGTCAAGCCTCCGAGGTCACCCATATCCGGAGTTTGACCTCACTCGACCGAGCTTAACTTCAGTCTCCTGACGGAAACTGATTAAGCCACTCGGCCACTCACCCCGTAAATGGGTCCTTATGTAGTGAGGCTACAGTAGCCTTTCAAGCGGGGGATTGTTTTTTACTCCCCAGGTACCTGACATAATATCTTTCCTTTTTCAGGTGACACATGGATCAGCGAGAATCTGGAACGTTGGAACAAAGTTCATTTCTGTCGCACTGTACTTGGACTTGGTGCATTTGGTACAATGGTATTTTTATTAGCTAAAGGACCAAATTAGGCAATTTTATGCAGAACAATTTAGTGCAATCTAAGATTAACTTTTCAGATACGAGCAATTATTTTTTTCTAGATATTAATAATTATTATGATAAATTTGGTGTGAGTTTTCCGTTTTTAGATGCTGTAAAAGTGTGTGCAATGCAATTACATATCTTTTGTTATCTCTCCCTCTCATCTCCTCTTTCCTGTCAATGTTTTTCAAATGGGCAAATTTCCTAGAAAAACCACAGGCTATAGCCTTACTTTTACACCAAAAATCAATATTTTCAAAGAGGGCCTATTTTCAGGAAAAACAAAGGCCTTACTTTTTGACCAAAAATCAGTATTTCCAAAAATGGGCCTATTTGCGCAAAAAAGCAAAGGCTATAGCCTTACTTTTTCGCGAAAATTGGCCCATTTGGGAAACACTTTTTTTTGGTCAAAAGGTAAGGCTATAGCCTTTGCTTTTTTGCGAATATAGGCCCATATGGGAAATACTGATTTTTGGTCAAAAGGTAAGGCTATAGCCTTTGCTTTTTTGCGAAATTAGGCCCATTTGGGAAATACTGATTTTGGTCAAAAGGTAAGGCTATAGCCTTTGCTTTTTTGCGAAAATAGGCCCATTTGGG
The DNA here is from genome assembly GCA_039566865.1 of Aurelia coerulea. Classification (NCBI taxonomy): domain Eukaryota; kingdom Metazoa; phylum Cnidaria; class Scyphozoa; order Semaeostomeae; family Ulmaridae; genus Aurelia; species Aurelia coerulea. Next base: position 20,969,303 of record CM076953.1, on the reverse strand, counting down.
AAACACTGATTTTTGGTAGGCCCATTTGGGAAATACTGATTTTTGGTCAAAAAGTAAGGCTATAGCCTTTGCTTTTTCGCAAAAATAGGCCCATTTGGGAAACATTGATTTTTGGTCAAAAAGTAAGGCCCAAAATAGGCCCATTTGGGAAACATTGATTTTTGGTCAAAAAGTAAGGCCTATAGCCGTTGCTTTTTCGCAACAATAGGCCCATTTGGGAAACACTGATTTTTGGTCAAAAAGTAAGGCTATAGCCTTTGCTTTTTTGCGAAAATAGTCCCATTTGGGAAACATTGATTTTTGGTCAAAAAGTAAGGCTATAGCCTTTGCTTTTTTGCGAAAATAGTCCCATTTGGGAAACACTGATTTTTGGTCAAAAGGTAAAGCTATAGCCTTTGCTTTTTTGCGAAAATAGTCCCATTTGGAAAACATTGATTTTTTGTCAAAAAGTAAGGCTATAGCCTTTGCTTTTTCGCAAAAATAGGCCTATTTGGGAAATACTGATTTTTGGTCAAAAAGTAAGGCTATAGCCTTTGCTTTTTTGCGAAAATAGGCCCATTTGGAAAACATTGGTTTTTGGTCAAAAAGTAAGGCTATAGCCTTTGCTTTTTGGCGAAAATAGGCCCATTTGGGAAACACTGATTTTTGGTAGGCCCATTTGGGAAATACTGATTTTTGGTCAAAAAGTAAGGCTATAGCCTTTGCTTTTTCGCAAAAATAGGCCCATTTGGGAAACATTGATTTTTGGTCAAAAAGTAAGGCCTATAGCCGTTGCTTTTTCGCAACAATAGGCCCATTTGGGAAACACTGATTTTTGGTCAAAAAGTAAGGCTATAGCCTTTGCTTTTTTGCGAAAATAGTCCCATTTGGGAAACATTGATTTTTGGTCAAAAAGTAAGGCTATAGCCTTTGCTTTTTTGCGAAAATAGTCCCATTTGGGAAACACTGATTTTTGGTCAAAAGGTAAAGCTATAGCCTTTGCTTTTTTGCGAAAATAGTCCCATTTGGAAAACATTGATTTTTTGTCAAAAAGTAAGGCTATAGCCTTTGCTTTTTCGCAAAAATAGGCCTATTTGGGAAATACTGATTTTTGGTCAAAAAGTAAGGCTATAGCCTTTGCTTTTTTTTGTAAAATAGGCCCATTTGGAAAACATTGGTTTTTGGTCAAAAAGTAAGGCTATAGCCTTTGCTTTTTGGCGAAAATAGGCCCCTTTGGAAATCATTGGCTTTTGGTCAAAAAGTAAGGCTATAGCCTTTGCTTTTTCGCGAAAATAGGCCCATTTGGGAAATACTGATTTTTGGTCAAACAGTAAGGCTATAGCCTTTGCTTTTTCGCGAAAATAGGCCCATTTAGGAAACATTGATTTTTTGTCAAATGGTAAGGCTATAGCCTTGCTTTTTCGCGAAAATAGGCCCATTTGGGAAATACTGATTTTTGGCCAAAAAGTAAGGCTATGGCCTTTGCTTTTTCGCGAAAATAGGCCCATTTGGGAAATACTGATTTTTGGCCAAAAAGTAAGGCTATATCCTAGGCTTTTTTTGCGAAAATAGGCTCATTTGGGAAACATTGATTTTTGGTCAAACAGTAAGGCTATAGCCTTTGCCTTTTCGCGAAAATAGGCCCATTTGGGAAATACTGATTTTTGGTCAAACAGTAAGGCTATAGCCTTTGCTTTTTCGCGAAAATAGGCCCATTTGGGAAACATTGATTTTTTGTCAAATGGTAAGGCTATAGCCTTGCTTTTTCGCGAAAATAGGCCCATTTGGGAAATACTGATTTTTGGCCAAAAAGTAAGGCTATAGCCTTTGCTTTTTTGCGAAAATAGGCTCATTTGGGAAACATTGATTTTTGGTCAAAAAGTAAGGCTATAGCCTTTGCTTTTTCGCGAAAATAGGCCCATTTGGGAAACACTGATTTTTGGTAGGCCCATTTGGGAAATACTGATTTTTGGTCAAAAAGTAAGGCTATAGCCTTTGCTTTTTCGCAAAAATAGGCCCATTTGGGAAACATTGATTTTTGGTCAAAAAGTAAGGCCTATAGCCGTTGCTTTTTCGCAACAATAGGCCCATTTGGGAAACACTGATTTTTGGTCAAAAAGTAAGGCTATAGCCTTTGCTTTTTTGCGGAAATAGGCCCATTTGGGAAACATTGATTTTTGGTCAAAAAGTAAGGCTATAGCCTTTGCTTTTTCGCGAAAATAGGCCCATTTGGGAAATACTGATTTTTGGTCAAACAGTAAGGCTATAGCCTTTGCTTTTTCGCGAAAATAGGCCCATTTAGGAAACATTGATTTTTTGTCAAATGGTAAGGCTATAGCCTTGCTTTTTCGCGAAAATAGGCCCATTTGGGAAATACTGATTTTTGGCCAAAAAGTAAGGCTATGGCCTTTGCTTTTTCGCGAAAATAGGCCCATTTGGGAAATACTGATTTTTGGCCAAAAAGTAAGGCTATATCCTAGGCTTTTTTGCGAAAATAGGCTCATTTGGGAAACATTGATTTTTGGTCAAACAGTAAGGCTATAGCCTTTGCCTTTTCGCGAAAATAGGCCCATTTGGGAAATACTGATTTTTGGTCAAACAGTAAGGCTATAGCCTTTGCTTTTTCGCGAAAATAGGCCCATTTGGGAAACATTGATTTTTTGTCAAATGGTAAGGATATAGCCTTGCTTTTTCGCGAAAATAGGCCCATTTGGGAAATACTGATTTTTGGCCAAAAAGTAAGGCTATAGCCTTTGCTTTTTTGCGAAAATAGGCTCATTTGGGAAACATTGATTTTTGGTCAAAAAGTAAGGCTATAGCCTTTGCTTTTTCGCAAAAATAGGCCCATTTGGGAAATACTGATTTTTGGTCAAAAAGTAAGGCTATAGCCTTTGCTTTTTTGCGAAATAGGCCCATTTGGAAAACATTGGTTTTTGGTCAAAAAGTAAGGCTATAGTACACCCCTTTACGTTAGTAAAGGGATGTTAACGCCAAGGCGGACATTATGATTTTCTAGCCCCCCCTCGTGCCCATGCCTCCATCCTGTCACAAAGCGTGCTCTCCCTCTCAAGAAGTCTTCCGTTCAGAAGCTAAATTCAAGTTACAAGGTTTCTTTCAAGTTGAGCAATTCTCCAGCCGTGTCATCTTATTTCCACTTGATAAAGTTGTCGTCCAGAACAAAGTCCATGGCAAGAACTGTGAACTTGAAGAGAGGATTTACTGGCATGTGATAAACTAATATTCAAAGTCGAAGCGATCGGATATGGCCTAAGAACGGAGAAGGGAAGTAATCGTGTCTTCATAATTGCGTCGTAGCAGACTATTTAGTGATTGTATCTACAAGGTACAAGAAGAAAATAAGACTGAATCAAATCTAAAGTTTGCTTTGAGTATTCTGCTAGCATGTATTTGTGGCAGAAATGGTCAGTTGCACGAGCAAAGTTTCACCAAGTTGTAGCTCACAATTTGAAGCTCAATCACAAGCCAACAGGTCCTGTAGCTTCACTCCCAGGCAACAAGCAGACAAGGAGTGGTATTCCAGACCACAGATACTTTCAACTGTAGCTGCCCACCATCTTATACACGGGAATTGGATGGCATTGCAGTTTATTGTCTTGCTGTGCTGGTAGTCTGCATTTCATTATCGAATTGGGGAAAACAAGACAAGATACAAAATGTTGCGAATCACTAACATTCAATGGAGCTGAAAGCAAGTTAGATCATCCAAACATTAGATCCATTTATCAAGCAGAAAGAAGGAAATACAGACAGCAGCTGATCAGGTGCTAATTACTGGTAGTTTGGATCATTGTCAGTACAGCATGCCGATGGTAAAGAACATATGTAACTTGTTATGAGTGGGGCAGTTCTCACTGTTGGTTTTATTTATCCAAGGGGAACCCCCCATGGTCCATGGTTTCGAACTGTTTCATTGAAAAGTGTTGTTTGTAATATCCAAGGGAAAACCTATCCTTGGATCATGGTTGAGATGAGAATGGGCATGAAAATATATGTGAGATAACCGAAAAATGAAATTGAAATGAGTTGTATTGTGATATCCAAGGGTTCACCATGGTTGAGATGAAAATGGCCATGAAATTATATGCGAAATAACCGAAAAATAAAATTAAAAATAGTTATGCTGTGATATGAAAATATATGCAAAATAACCGAAAAATGAAATTGAAAAGAGTTGTGTTGTTAGATATCCAAGGGGAAACCTATCCTTGGACCACGGTTGAGATGAAAATGGTCATAAAAATATATGCGATATAACGGAAAAATGAAGTTGAAAAGAGTTGTGTTGTGATATGAAAATATATGCGAAATAACCGAAAAATGAAATTGAAATGAGTTGTATTGTTAGATATCCAAGGGGAAACCTATCCTTGGACCACGGTTGAGATGAAAACGGTCATAAAAATATATGCGGTATAACGGAAAAATGAAGTTGAAAAGAGTTGTGTTGTGATATGAAAATATATGCGAAATAACCGAAAAATGAAATTGAAATGAGTTGTATTGTTAGATATCCAAGGGGAAACCTATCCTTGGACCACGGTTGAGATGAAAACGGTCATAAAAATATATGCGATATAACGGAAAAATGAAGTTGAAAAGAGTTGTGTTGTGATATGAAAATATATGCGAAATAACCGAAAAATGAAATTGAAATGAGTTGTATTGTTAGATATCCAAGGGGAAACCTATCCTTGGACCACGGTTGAGATGAAAACGGTCATAAAAATATATGCGATATAACGGAAAAATGAAGTTGAAAAGAGTTGTGTTGTGATATGAAAATATATGCGAAATAACCGAAAAATGAAATTGAAATGAGTTGTATTGTTAGATATCCAAGGGGAAACCTATCCTTGGACCACGGTTGAGATGAAAACGGTCATAAAAATATATGCGAGATAACGGAAAAATGAAGTTGAAAAGAGTTGTGTTGTGATATGAAAATATATGCGAAATAACCGAAAAATGAAATTGAAATGAGTTGTATTGTTAGATATCCAAGGGGAAACCTATCCTTGGACCACGGTTGAGATGAAAACGGTCATAAAAATATATGCGATATAACGGAAAAATGAAGTTGAAAAGAGTTGTGTTGTGATATGAAAATATATGCGAAATAACCGAAAAATGAAATTGAAATGAGTTGTATTGTTAGATATCCAAGGGGAAACCTATCCTTGGACCACGGTTGAGATGAAAACGGTCATAAAAATATATGCGATATAACGGAAAAATGAAGTTGAAAAGAGTTGTGTTGTGATATGAAAATATATGCGAAATAACCGAAAAATGAAATTGAAATGAGTTGTATTGTTAGATATCCAAGGGGAAACCTATCCTTGGACCACGGTTGAGATGAAAACGGTCATAAAAATATATGCGATATAACGGAAAAATGAAGTTGAAAAGAGTTGTGTTGTGATATGAAAATATATGCGAAATAACCGAAAAATGAAATTGAAATGAGTTGTGTTGTGATATGAAAATATATGCGAAATAACCGAAAAATGAAATTGAAATGAGTTGTGTTGTTAGATATCCAAGGGGAAACCTATCCTTGGATCACAGTTAAGATGGAAATGAACTTAAAAATAGACGTGAAATAAATGAAATGTAAAGAGGTCTTTTTAGATATCCAAGGGGAAATATATCCTTGGATTACGTTGTAAAGTTGTGTTCTTAGGTATCCATAAGGAAACCCATCTTTGGTTCACGGTTTCCTGGGGTAAGCCCATCCTCAGTTCACAGTTTAGAATTGGTTTGTTAGATGAAACCTAATAATTCCCTTGGATCATGGTATGGGTATTGAGTGGTGTTCCTAGGTATCCAAGGGGAAACCCATCTTTGGTTCACAGTTTCCTAGGGTAAGCCCATCTTCAGTTCACAGTTTAGAGTTGGTTTGTTAAATATCCAAGGGCAAACCTAAGCATTGTGTGGTATAATATCCAAGTGGAAACCCATCTTTGGTTCACGGTTTCCAGGTTGGATTATTGTTGGGGTTGTTTTTTCATGCTAACCGTTTCTGAATTAGCCAAATTACTTTCCTCTAAAGTACCAGTATTCACGGAACCGCCAATGCTCTAACCTTGCTGCTTGTGTCAGGTATCCAGGTCCCATGAACAACTTTCTCCTCTCTGCTAACATGAGGGCGGCAACAGTAAGACAAAGACCACCATAGCGGCACCCTGAACAGAAACTGTAGTGTCACAAGAGTCTACAACCTATAATGGAGCCAACAAACAACCATACAAGTAGAAATTCTGATGCGGCAAATCATTCCTCGTAATGCATTGGATCATTGGTCAAATTACACTTGTCACCAATACTTAGAATTCCCTTATCAGCACAGCAGTGTTTAGGGACCCCAACCAGTGGGCCAGTTCCTTGTGGAAATGGTGGGGCGTTGGTCCGATCAAGGGCTCAGTGTGGTAGCTTGGGCGTACTTTGGCAGTTAGGCCGCTCTATGTAGCGCGGCGGTTCTGTTTATTGTTGTTCCTTATATATTATATGTTTACAGAATGCAAGAATGTATCAGAAGTTGAAAGAGTTAAAGGAAATGAATGTGTGAGAAGTGATATTTCTTACAGTATTTTACATTTGGCAAACTGTTGTTTCGTTCATGTTTCAGAAAGTTGATAGAGTTAATGGAAATGAATGTGTGAGAAATGATATTTCCTACAGTATTTCACATTTTGGCAAACTGTTGTTTCGTTCATGTTTCAGAAAGTTGAAAGAGCTTATGGAAATGGATGTGTGAGAAGTGATATTGATTGTAGTATTTTACATTTGGAAATCTGTTGTTCTCCAAAGATACGACCCCAATAAGCTGCCACACTTTCCGTTGTGTTTTCTTCAATGTCCTTCTGCCGGGGCGAGTTGCTTTGTTTGGAAAGATCCAATATGGCCGTCTCTGTTCCAGTGATTCCCGCCGCGGGGCGTTAATACACCCCTTTACGTTAGTAAAGGGATGTTAACGCCAAGGCGGACATTATGATTTTCTAGCCCCCCCTCGTGCCCATGCCTCCATCCTGTCACAAAGCGTGCTCTCCCTCTCAAGAAGTCTTCCGTTCAGAAGCTAAATTCAAGTTACAAGGTTTCTTTCAAGTTGAGCAATTCTCCCCTCTCCCTCCCACCCAACGGTTTGTGGTTTTTGCCCAAAAGTCACCCAGGGTCGTATCTAAGTGTTCTGGTTTGTGCCTGGTTGCAGTTAGGCCGCTCTATGTAGCGCGGCGGTTCTGTTTATTGTTGTTCCTTATATATTATATGTTTACAGAATGCAAGAATGTATCAGAAGTTGAAAGAGTTAAAGGAAATGAATGTGTGAGAAGTGATATTTCTTACAGTATTTTACATTTGGCAAACTGTTGTTTCGTTCATGTTTCAGAAAGTTGATAGAGTTAATGGAAATGAATGTGTGAGAAATGATATTTCCTACAGTATTTCACATTTTGGCAAACTGTTGTTTCGTTCATGTTTCAGAAAGTTGAAAGAGCTTATGGAAATGGATGTGTGAGAAGTGATATTGATTGTAGTATTTTACATTTGGAAATCTGTTGTTCTCCAAAGATACGACCCCAATAAGCTGCCACACTTTCCGTTGTGTTTTCTTCAATGTCCTTCTGCCGGGGCGAGTTGCTTTGTTTGGAAAGATCCAATATGGCCGTCTCTGTTCCAGTGATTCCCGCCGCGGGGCGTTAACCTTTGCTTTTTGGCGAAAATAGGCCCATTTGGAAATCATTGATTTTTGGTCAAAAAGTAAGGCTATAGCCTTTGCTTTTTCGCGCAAATAGGCCCATTTGGGAAATACTGATTTTTGGTCAAACAGTAAGGCTATAGCCTTTGCTTTTTCGCGAAAATAGGCCCATTTAGGAAACATTGATTTTTGGTCAAACAGTAAGGCTATAGCCTTTGCTTTTCCGCGAAAATAGGCCGATTTGGGAAACATTGATTTTTTGTCAAATGGTAAGGCTATAGCCTTGCTTTTTCGTGAAAATAGGCCCATTTGGGAAATACTGATTTTTGGCCAAAAAGTAAGGCTATAGCCTTTGCTTTTTTGCGAAAATAGGCTCATTTGGGAAACATTGATTTTTGGTCAAAAAGTAAGGCTATAGCCTTTGCTTTTTCGCGAAAATAGGCTCATTTGGGAAACATTAATTTTTGGTCAAAAAGTAAGGCTATAGCCTTTGCTTTTTCGCGAAAATATGCCCATTTGGGAAATATTAATTTTTGGTCAAAAAGTAAGGCTATAGCCTTTGCTTTTTTGCGAAAATAGGCCCATTTGGAAAATACTGATTTTGGTCAAACAGTAAGGCTATATCCTAGGCTTTTTTTGCGAAAATAGGCTCATTTGGGAAACATTGATTTTTGGTCAAACAGTAAGGCTATAGCCTTTGCCTTTTCGCGAAAATAGGCCCATTTGGGAAATACTGATTTTTGGTCAAACAGTAAGGCTATAGCCTTTGCTTTTTCGCGAAAATAGGCCCATTTGGGAAACATTGATTTTTTGTCAAATGGTAAGGCTATAGCCTTGCTTTTTTGCGAAAATAGGCCCATTTGGGAAATACTGATTTTTGGCCAAAAAGTAAGGCTATAGCCTTTGCTTTTTTGCGAAAATAGGCTCATTTGGGAAACATTGATTTTTGGTCAAAAAGTAAGGCTATAGCCTTTGCTTTTTCGCAAAAATAGGCCCATTTGGGAAATACTGATTTTTGGTCAAAAAGTAAGGCTATAGCCTTTGCTTTTTTGCGAAAATAGGCCCATTTGGAAAACATTGGTTTTTGGTCAAAAAGTAAGGCTATAGCCTTTGCTTTTTGGCGAAAATAGGCCCATTTGGAAATCATTGGCTTTTGGTCAAAAAGTAAGGCTATAGCCTTTGCTTTTTCGCGCAAATAGGCCCATTTGGGAAATACTGATTTTTGGTCAAACAGTAAGGCTATAGCCTTTGCTTTTCCGCGAAAATAGGCCCATTTGGGAAACATTGATTTTTTGTCAAATGGTAAGGCTATAGCCTTGCTTTTTCGCGAAAATAGGCCCATTTGGGAAATACTGATTTTTGGCCAAAAAGTAAGGCTATAGCCTTTGCTTTTTTGCGAAAATAGGCTCATTTGGGAAACATTGATTTTTGGTCAAAAAGTAAGGCTATAGCCTTTGCTTTTTCGCGAAAATAGGCTCATTTGGGAAACATTAATTTTTGGTCAAAAAGTAAGGCTATAGCCTTTGCTTTTTCGCGAAAATATGCCCATTTGGGAAATATTAATTTTTGGTCAAAAAGTAAGGCTATAGCCTTTGCTTTTTTGCGAAAATAGGCCCATTTGGAAAATACTGATTTTGGTCAAACAGTAAGGCTATAGCCTTTGCTTTTTTGCGAAAATAGGCCCATTTGGAAAGTACTGATTTTTGGTCAAAAAGTAACGCTATAGCCTTTGCTTTTTCGCGAAAATAGGCCCATTTTGGAAATACTAATTTTTGGTCAAGCAGTAAGGCTATAGCCTTTGCTTTTTCGTGAAAATAGGCCCATTTGGAAAACATTGGTTTTTGGTCAAAAAGTAAGGCTATAGCCTTTGCTTTTTCGTGAAAATAGGCCCATTTGAAAAACATTAATTTTTTGTCAAAAAGTAAGGCTATAGCCTTTGCTTTTTCGCGAAAATAGGCCCATTTGGAAAACATTCATTTTTTGTCAAAAAGTAAGGCTATAGCCTTTGCTTTTTCGCGAAAATAGGCCCATTTGGGAAATATTGATTTTTGGTCAAAAAGTAAGGCTATAGCCTTTGCTTTTTCGCGAAAATAGGCCCATTTGGGAAACATTGATTTTTGGTCAAAAAGTAAGGCTATAGCCTTTGCTTTTTTTGCGGAAATAGGCCCATTTGGGAAACATTGATTTTTGGTCAAAAAGTAAGGCTATAGCCTTTGCTTTTTCGCGAAAATAGGCCCATTTGGAAAACATTCATTTTTTGTCAAAAAGTAAGGCTATAGCCTTTGCTTTTTTGCGAAAATAGGCCCAATTGGAAAATACGGATTTTTGGTCAAACAGTAAGGCTATAGCCTTTGCTTTTTCGCGAAAATAGGCCCATTTGGGAAATACTGACTTTTGGTCAAACAGTAAGGCTATAGCCTTTGCTTTTTCGCGAAAATTGGCCCATTTGGGAAATAATGATTTTTGGTCAAACAGTAAGGCTATAGCCATTGCTTTTTCGCGAAAATATGCCCATTTGGGAAATATTGATTTTTGGTCAAAAAGTAAGGCTATAGCCTTTGCTTTTTTCGCAAAAATAGGCCCATTTGGAAAACATTGATTTTTGGTCAAAAAGTAAGGCTATAGCCTTTGCTTTTTCGCGAAAATAGGCCCATTTGGAAAACATTGATTTTCGGTCAAAAAGTAAGGCTATAGCCTTTGCTTTTTCGCGAAAATAGGCCACTTTGGTAAACATTGGTTTTTGGTCAAAAAGTAAGGCTATAGCCTTTGCTTTTTCACGAAAATAGGCCCATTTCAAAAACACTTATTTTTGGTCAAAAAGTAAGGCTATAGCCTTTGCATTTTCGCAAAAATAGACCCATTTGGAAAACATTGGTTTTTGGTCAAAAAGTAAGGCTATAGCCTTTGCTTTTTGGCGAAAATAGGCCCATTTGGAAATCATTGGCTTTTGGTCAAAAAGTAAGGCTATAGCCTTTGCTTTTTCGCGCAAATAGGCCCATTTGGGAAATACTGATTTTTGGTCAAACAGTAAGGCTATAGCCTTTGCTTTTCCGCGAAAATAGGCCCATTTGGGAAACATTGATTTTTTGTCAAATGGTAAGGCTATAGCCTTGCTTTTTCGCGAAAATAGGCCCATTTGGGAAATACTGATTTTTGGCCAAAAAGTAAGGCTATAGCCTTTGCTTTTTTGCGAAAATAGGCTCATTTGGGAAACATTGATTTTTGGTCAAAAAGTAAGGCTATAGCCTTTGCTTTTTCGCGAAAATAGGCTCATTTGGGAAACATTAATTTTTGGTCAAAAAGTAAGGCTATAGCCTTTGCTTTTTCGCGAAAATATGCCCATTTGGGAAATATTAATTTTTGGTCAAAAAGTAAGGCTATAGCCTTTGCTTTTTGCGAAAATAGGCCCATTTGGAAAATACTGATTTTTGGTCAAACAGTAAGGCTATAGCCTTTGCTTTTTTGCGAAAATAGGCCCATTTGGAAAGTACTGATTTTTGGTCAAAAAGTAACGCTATAGCCTTTGCTTTTTCGCGAAAATAGGCCCATTTGGGAAATACTAATTTTTGGTCAAGCAGTAAGGCTATAGCCTTTGCTTTTTCGTGAAAATAGGCCCATTTGGAAAACATTGGTTTTTGGTCAAAAAGTAAGGCTATAGCCTTTGCTTTTTCGTGAAAATAGGCCCATTTGAAAAACATTAATTTTTTGTCAAAAAGTAAGGCTATAGCCTTTGCTTTTTCGCGAAAATAGGCCCATTTGGAAAACATTAATTTTTTGTCAAAAAGTAATGCTATAGCCTTTGCTTTTTCGCGAAAATATGCCCATTTGGGAAATATTGATTTTTGGTCAAAAAGTTAGGCTATAGCCATTGCTTTTTCGCGAAAATATGCCCATTTGGGAAATATTGATTTTTGGTCAAAAAGTAAGGCTATAGCCTTTGCTTTTTTCGCGAAAATAGGCCCATTTGGAAAACATTGATTTTTGGTCAAAAAGTAAGGCTATAGCCTTTGCTTTTTCGCGAAAATAGGCCCATTTGGAAAACATTCATTTTTTGTCAAAAAGTAAGGCTATAGCCTTTGCTTTTTTGCGAAAATAGGCCCAATTGGGAAACATTGATTTTTTGTCAAATGGTAAGGCTATAGCCTTGCTTTTTTGCGAAAATAGGCCCATTTGGGAAATACTGATTTTTGGCCAAAAAGTAAGGCTATAGCCTTTGCTTTTTTGCGAAAATAGGCTCATTTGGGAAACATTGATTTTTGGTCAAAAAGTAAGGCTATAGCCTTTGCTTTTTCGCAAAAATAGGCCCATTTGGGAAATACTGATTTTTGGTCAAAAAGTAAGGCTATAGCCTTTGCTTTTTTGCGAAAATAGGCCCATTTGGAAAACATTGGTTTTTGGTCAAAAAGTAAGGCTATAGCCTTTGCTTTTTGGCGAAAATAGGCCCATTTGGAAATCATTGGCTTTTGGTCAAAAAGTAAGGCTATAGCCTTTGCTTTTTCGCGCAAATAGGCCCATTTGGGAAATACTGATTTTTGGTCAAACAGTAAGGCTATAGCCTTTGCTTTTCCGCGAAAATAGGCCCATTTGGGAAACATTGATTTTTTGTCAAATGGTAAGGCTATAGCCTTGCTTTCTCGCGAAAATAGGCCCATTTGGGAAATACTGATTTTTGGCCAAAAAGTAAGGCTATAGCCTTTGCTTTTTTGCGAAAATAGGCTCATTTGGGAAACATTGATTTTTGGTCAAAAAGTAAGGCTATAGCCTTTGCTTTTTCGCGAAAATAGGCTCATTTGGGAAACATTAATTTTTGGTCAAAAAGTAAGGCTATAGCCTTTGCTTTTTCGCGAAAATATGCCCATTTGGGAAATATTAATTTTTGGTCAAAAAGTAAGGCTATAGCCTTTGCTTTTTGCGAAAATAGGCCCATTTGGAAAATACTGATTTTGGTCAAACAGTAAGGCTATAGCCTTTGCTTTTTTGCGAAAATAGGCCCATTTGGAAAGTACTGATTTTTGGTCAAAAAGTAACGCTATAGCCTTTGCTTTTTCGCGAAAATAGGCCCATTTGGGAAATACTAATTTTTGGTCAAGCAGTAAGGCTATAGCCTTTGCTTTTTCGTGAAAATAGGCCCATTTGGAAAACATTGGTTTTTGGTCAAAAAGTAAGGCTATAGCCTTTGCTTTTTCGTGAAAATAGGCCCATTTGAAAAACATTAATTTTTTGTCAAAAAGTAAGGCTATAGCCTTTGCTTTTTCGCGAAAATAGGCCCATTTGGAAAACATTAATTTTTGGTCAAAAAGTAAGGCTATAGCCTTTTTTGCTTTTTCGCGAAAATAGGCCCATTTGGGAAATACTGATTTTTGGTCAAAAAGTAAGGCTATAGCCATTGCTTTTTCGCGAAAATATGCCCATTTGGGAAATATTGATTTTTGGTCAAAAAGTAAGGCTATAGCCTTTGCTTTTTTCGCGAAAATAGGCCCATTTGGAAAACATTGATTTTTGGTCAAAAAGTAAGGCTATAGCCTTTGCTTTTTCGCGAAAATAGGCCCATTTGGAAAACATTCATTTTTTGTCAAAAAGTAAGGCTATAGCCTTTGCTTTTTTGCGAAAATAGGCCCAATTGGAATATACGGATTTTTGGTCAAACAGTAAGGCTATAGCCTTTGCTTTTTCGCGAAAATAGGCCCATTTGGGAAATACTGACTTTTGGTCAAACAGTAAGGCTATAGCCATTGCTTTTTCTCGAAAATATGCCCATTTGGGAAATACTGATTTTTGGTCAAACAGTAAGGCTATAGCCATTGCTTTTTCGCGAAAATATGCCCATTTGGGAAATATTGATTTTTGGTCAAAAGGTAAGGCTATAGCCTTTGCTTTTTTCGCAAAAATAGGCCCATTTGGAAAACATTGATTTTTGGTCAAAAAGTAAGGCTATAGCCTTTGCTTTTTCGCGAAAATAGGCCCATTTGGAAAACATTGATTTTCGGTCAAAAAGTAAGGCTATAGCCTTTGCTTTTTCGCGAAAATAGGCCACTTTGGTAAACATTGGTTTTTGGTCAAAAAGTAAGGCTATAGCCTTTGCTTTTTCACGAAAATAGGCCCATTTCAAAAACACTTATTTTTGGTCAAAAAGTAAGGCTATAGCCTTTGCATTTTCGCAAAAATAGGCCCATTTGGAAAACATTGGTTTTTGGTCAAAAAGTAAGGCTATAGCCTTTGCTTTTTGGCGAAAATAGGCCCATTTGGAAATCATTGGCTTTTGGTCAAAAAGTAAGGCTATAGCCTTTGCTTTTTCGCGCAAATAGGCCCATTTGGGAAATACTGATTTTTGGTCAAACAGTAAGGCTATAGCCTTTGCTTTTCCGCGAAAATAGGCCCATTTGGGAAACATTGATTTTTTGTCAAATGGTAAGGCTATAGCCTTGCTTTTTCGCGAAAATAGGCCCATTTGGGAAATACTGATTTTTGGCCAAAAAGTAAGGCTATAGCCTTTGCTTTTTTGCGAAAATAGGCTCATTTGGGAAACATTGATTTTTGGTCAAAAAGTAAGGCTATAGCCTTTGCTTTTTCGCGAAAATAGGCTCATTTGGGAAACATTAATTTTTGGTCAAAAAGTAAGGCTATAGCCTTTGCTTTTTCGCGAAAATATGCCCATTTGGGAAATATTAATTTTTGGTCAAAAAGTAAGGCTATAGCCTTTGCTTTTTTGCGAAAATAGGCCCATTTGGAAAATACTGATTTTGGTCAAACAGTAAGGCTATAGCCTTTGCTTTTTTGCGAAAATAGGCCCATTTGGAAAGTACTGATTTTTGGTCAAAAAGTAACGCTATAGCCTTTGCTTTTTCGCGAAAATAGGCCCATTTGGGAAATACTAATTTTTGGTCAAGCAGTAAGGCTATAGCCTTTGCTTTTTCGTGAAAATAGGCCCATTTGGAAAACATTGGTTTTTGGTCAAAAAGTAAGGCTATAGCCTTTGCTTTTTCGTGAAAATAGGCCCATTTGAAAAACATTAATTTTTTGTCAAAAAGTAAGGCTATAGCCTTTGCTTTTTCGCGAAAATAGGCCCATTTGGAAAACATTAATTTTTTGTCAAAAAGTAAGGCTATAGCCTTTGCTTTTTCGCGAAAATATGCCCATTTGGGAAATATTGATTTTTGGTCAAACAGTAAGGCTATAGCCATTGCTTTTTCGCGAAAATATGCCCATTTGGGAAATATTGATTTTTGGTCAAAAAGTAAGGCTATAGCCTTTGCTTTTTTCGCGAAAATAGGCCCATTTGGAAAACATTGATTTTTGGTCAAAAAGTAAGGCTATAGCCTTTGCTTTTTCGCGAAAATAGGCCCATTTGGAAAACATTCATTTTTTGTCAAAAAGTAAGGCTATAGCCTTTGCTTTTTTGCGAAAATAGGCCCAATTGGGAAACATTGATTTTTTGTCAAATGGTAAGGCTATAGCCTTGCTTTTTTGCGAAAATAGGCCCATTTGGGAAATACTGATTTTTGGCCAAAAAGTAAGGCTATAGCCTTTGCTTTTTTGCGAAAATAGGCTCATTTGGGAAACATTGATTTTTGGTCAAAAAGTAAGGCTATAGCCTTTGCTTTTTCGCAAAAATAGGCCCATTTGGGAAATACTGATTTTTGGTCAAAAAGTAAGGCTATAGCCTTTGCTTTTTTGCGAAAATAGGCCCATTTGGAAAACATTGGTTTTTGGTCAAAAAGTAAGGCTATAGCCTTTGCTTTTTGGCGAAAATAGGCCCATTTGGAAATCATTGGCTTTTGGTCAAAAAGTAAGGCTATAGCCTTTGCTTTTTCGCGCAAATAGGCCCATTTGGGAAATACTGATTTTTGGTCAAACAGTAAGGCTATAGCCTTTGCTTTTCCGCGAAAATAGGCCCATTTGGGAAACATTGATTTTTTGTCAAATGGTAAGGCTATAGCCTTGCTTTTTCGCGAAAATAGGCCCATTTGGGAAATACTGATTTTTGGCCAAAAAGTAAGGCTATAGCCTTTGCTTTTTTGCGAAAATAGGCTCATTTGGGAAACATTGATTTTTGGTCAAAAAGTAAGGCTATAGCCTTTGCTTTTTCGCGAAAATAGGCTCATTTGGGAAACATTAATTTTTGGTCAAAAAGTAAGGCTATAGCCTTTGCTTTTTCGCGAAAATATGCCCATTTGGGAAATATTAATTTTTGGTCAAAAAGTAAGGCTATAGCCTTTGCTTTTTTGCGAAAATAGGCCCATTTGGAAAATACTGATTTTGGTCAAACAGTAAGGCTATAGCCTTTGCTTTTTTGCGAAAATAGGCCCATTTGGAAAGTACTGATTTTTGGTCAAAAAGTAACGCTATAGCCTTTGCTTTTTCGCGAAAATAGGCCCATTTTGGAAATACTAATTTTTGGTCAAGCAGTAAGGCTATAGCCTTTGCTTTTTCGTGAAAATAGGCCCATTTGGAAAACATTGGTTTTTGGTCAAAAAGTAAGGCTATAGCCTTTGCTTTTTCGTGAAAATAGGCCCATTTGGAAAACATTAATTTTTTGTCAAAAAGTAAGGCTATAGCCTTTGCTTTTTCGCGAAAATAGGCCCATTTGGAAAACATTAATTTTTTGTCAAAAAGTAATGCTATAGCCTTTGCTTTTTCGCGAAAATATGCCCATTTGGGAAATATTGATTTTTGGTCAAAAAGTTAGGCTATAGCCTTTGCTTTTTCGCGAAAATATGCCCATTTGGGAAATATTGATTTTTGGTCAAAAAGTAAGGCTATAGCCTTTGCTTTTTTCGCGAAAATAGGCCCATTTGGAAAACATTGATTTTTGGTCAAAAAGTAAGGCTATAGCCTTTGCTTTTTCGCGAAAATAGGCCCATTTGGAAAACATTCATTTTTTGTCAAAAAGTAAGGCTATAGCCTTTGCTTTTTTGCGAAAATAGGCCCAATTGGAAAATACTGATTTTTGGTCAAACAGTAAGGCTATAGCCTTTGCTTTTTCGCGAAAATAGGCCCATTTGGGAAATACTGACTTTTGGTCAAACAGTAAGGCTATAGCCATTGCTTTTTCGCGAAAATATGCCCATTTGGGAAATACTGATTTTTGGTCAAACAGTAAGGCTATAGCCATTGCTTTTTCGCGAAAATATGCCCATTTGGGAAATATTGATTTTTGGTCAAAAAGTAAGGCTATAGCCTTTGCTTTTTTCGCGAAAATAGGCCCATTTGGAAAACATTGATTTTTGGTCAAAAAGTAAGGCTATAGCCTTTGCTTTTTCGCGAAAATAGGCCCATTTCGAAAACATTGATTTTCGGTCAAAAAGTAAGGCTATAGCCTTTGCTTTTTCGCGAAAATAGGCCACTTTGGTAAACATTGGTTTTTGGTCAAAAAGTAAGGCTATAGCCTTTGCTTTTTCACGAAAATAGGCCCATTTCAAAAACACTTATTTTTGGTCAAAAAGTAAGGCTATAGCCTTTGCATTTTCGCAAAAATAGACCCATTTGGAAAACATTGGTTTTTGGTCAAAAAGTAAGGCTATAGCCTTTGCTTTTTGGCGAAAATAGGCCCATTTGGAAATCATTGGCTTTTGGTCAAAAAGTAAGGCTATAGCCTTTGCTTTTTCGCGCAAATAGGCCCATTTGGGAAATACTGATTTTTGGTCAAACAGTAAGGCTATAGCCTTTGCTTTTCCGCGAAAATAGGCCCATTTGGGAAACATTGATTTTTTGTCAAATGGTAAGGCTATAGCCTTGCTTTTTCGCGAAAATAGGCCCATTTGGGAAATACTGATTTTTGGCCAAAAAGTAAGGCTATAGCCTTTGCTTTTTTGCGAAAATAGGCTCATTTGGGAAACATTGATTTTTGGTCAAAAAGTAAGGCTATAGCCTTTGCTTTTTCGCGAAAATAGGCTCATTTGGGAAACATTAATTTTTGGTCAAAAAGTAAGGCTATAGCCTTTGCTTTTTCGCGAAAATATGCCCATTTGGGAAATATTAATTTTTGGTCAAAAAGTAAGGCTATAGCCTTTGCTTTTTTGCGAAAATAGGCCCATTTGGAAAATACTGATTTTTGGTCAAACAGTAAGGCTATAGCCTTTGCTTTTTTGCGAAAATAGGCCCATTTGGAAAGTACTGATTTTTGGTCAAAAAGTAACGCTATAGCCTTTGCTTTTTCGCGAAAATAGGCCCATTTTGGAAATACTAATTTTTGGTCAAGCAGTGAGGCTATAGCATTTGCTTTTTCGTGAAAATAGGCCCATTTGGAAAACATTGGTTTTTGGTCAAAAAGTAAGGCTATAGCCTTTGCTTTTTCGTGAAAATAGGCCCATTTGAAAAACATTAATTTTTTGTCAAAAAGTAAGGCTATAGCCTTTGCTTTTTCGCGAAAATAGGCCCATTTGGAAAACATTAATTTTTTGTCAAAAAGTAATGCTATAGCCTTTGCTTTTTCGCGAAAATATGCCCATTTGGGAAATATTGATTTTTGGTCAAACAGTAAGGCTATAGCCATTGCTTTTTCGCGAAAATATGCCCATTTGGGAAATATTGATTTTTGGTCAAAAAGTAAGGCTATAGCCTTTGCTTTTTCGCGAAAATAGGCCCATTTGGAAAACATTGATTTTTGGTCAAAAAGTAAGGCTATAGCCTTTGCTTTTTCGCGAAAATAGGCCCATTTGGAAAATATTCATTTTTTGTCAAAAAGTAAGGCTATAGCCTTTGCTTTTTTGCGAAAATAGGCCCATTTGGAAAATACGGATTTTTGGTCAAACAGTAAGGCTATAGCCTTTGCTTTTTCGCGAAAATAGGCCCATTTGGGAAATACTGATTTTTGGTCAAACAGTAAGGCTATAGCCATTGCTTTTTCGCGAAAATATGCCCATTTGGGAAATACTGATTTTTGGTCAAACAGTAAGGCTATAGCCATTGCTTTTTCGCGAAAATATGCCCATTTGGGAAATATTGATTTTTGGTCAAAAGGTAAGGCTATAGCCTTTGCTTTTTTCGCGAAAATAGGCCCATTTGGAAAACATTGATTTTTGGTCAAAAAGTAAGGCTATAGCCTTTGCTTTTTCGCGAAAATAGGCCCATTTGGAAAACATTGATTTTCGGTCAAACAGTAAGGCTATAGCCTTTGCTTTTTCGCGAAAATAGGCCACTTTGGTAAACATTGGTTTTTGGTCAAAAAGTAAGGCTATAGCCTTTGCTTTTTCACGAAAATAGGCCCATTTCAAAAACACTTATTTTTGGTCAAAAAGTAAGGCTATAGCCTTTGCATTTTCGCAAAAATAGACCCATTTGGAAAACATAGGTTTTTGGTCAAAAAGTAAGGCTATAGCCTTTGCTTTTTCGCAAAATTAGGCTCATTTGGGAAACATTGATTTTTGGTCAAAAAGTAAGGCTATAGCCTTTGCTTTTTCGCGAAAATATGCCCATTTGGGAAATATTAATTTTTGGTCAAAAAGTAAGGCTATAGCCTTTACTTTTTTGCGAAAATAGGCCCATTTGGAAAATACTGATTTTTGGTCAAACAGTAAGGCTTTGCTTTTTTGCGAAAGTAGGCCCATTTGGAAAATACTGATTTTTGGTCAAAAAGTAAGGCTATAGCATTTGCTTTTTCGCGAAAATAGGCCCATTTGGAAAATACTAATTTTTTGTCAAGCAGTATGGCTATAGCCTTTGCTTTTTCGCGAAATTAGGCCCATTTGGAAAATACTGATTTTTGGTGAAACAGTAAGGCTATAGCTTTTGCTTTTTCGCGAAAATAGGCCCATTTGGAAAATACTGATTTTTGGTCAAAAAGTAAGGCTATAGCCTTTGCTTTTTCGCGAAAATAGGCCCATTTGGGAAATACTGATTTTTGGTCAAACAATAAGGCTATAGCCTTTGCTTTTTCGTGAAAAAAGGCCCATTTGGAAAATACTGATTTTTGGTCAAACAGTAAGGCTATAGCCTTTGCTTTTTCGCGAAAATAGGCCTATTTGGAAAACATTGATTTTTTGTCAAAAAGTAAGGCTATAGCCTTTGCTTTTTCGCGAAGATAGGCCCATTTGGAAAACATTGGTTTTTGGTCAAAAAGTAAGGCTATAGCCTTTGCTTTTTGGCGAAAATAGGCCCATTTGGAAAATATTCATTTTTTGTCAAAAAGTAAGGCTATAGCCTTTGCTTTTTTGCGAAAATAGGCCCAATTGGAAAATACGGATTTTTGGTCAAACAGTAAGGCTATAGCCTTTGCTTTTTCGCGAAAATAGGCCCATTTGGGAAATACTGATTTTTGGTCAAACAGTAAGGCTATAGCCATTGCTTTTTCTCGAAAATATGCCCATTTGGGAAATACTGATTTTTGGTCAAACAGTAAGGCTATAGCCATTGCTTTTTCGCGAAAATATGCCCATTTGGGAAATATTGATTTTTGGTCAAAAAGTAAGGCTATAGCCTTTGCTTTTTTCGCGAAAATAGGCCCATTTGGAAAACATTGATTTTTGGTCAAAAAGTAAGGCTATAGCCTTTGCTTTCTTGCGAAAATAGGCCCATTTGGAAAACATTGGTTTTTGGTCAAAAAGTAAGGCTATAGCCTTTGCTTTTTGGCGAAAATAGGCCCATTTGGAAGTCATTGGCTTTTGGTCAAAAAGTAAGGCTATAGCCTTTGCTTTTTCGCGCAAATAGGCCCATTTGGGAAATACTGATTTTTGGTCAAACAGTAAGGCTATAGCCTTTGCTTTTTCGCGAAAATAGACCCATTTAGGAAACATTGATTTTTGGTCAAACAGTAAGGCTATAGCCTTTGCTTTTCCGCGAAAATAGGCCCATTTGGGAAACATTGATTTTTTGTCAAACAGTAAGGCTATAGCCTTTGCTTTTTCGCGAGAATAGGCCCATTTGGGAAATACTGATTTTTGGTCAAACAGTAAGGCTATAGCCATTGCTTTTTCTCGAAAATATGCCCATTTGGGAAATACTGATTTTTGGTCAAACAGTAAGGCTATAGCCATTGCTTTTTCGCGAAAATATGCCCATTATGGAAATATTGATTTTTGGTCAAAAAGTAAGGCTATAGCCTTTGCTTTTTTGCGAAAATAGGCCCATTTGGGAAACATTGATTTTTGGTCAAAAAGTAAGGCTATAGCCTTTGCTTTTTTGCGAAAATAGGCCCATTTGGAAAACATTGGTTTTTGGTCAAAAAGTAAGGCTATAGCCTTTGCTTTTTGGCGAAAATAGGCCCATTTGGAAATCATTGGCTTTTGGTCAAAAAGTAAGGCTATAGCCTTTGCTTTTTCGCGCAAATAGGCCCATTTGGGAAATACTGATTTTTGGTCAAACAGTAAGGCTATAGCCTTTGCTTTTTCGCGAAAATAGGCCCATTTAGGAAACATTGATTTTTGGTCAAACAGTAAGGCTATAGCCTTTGCTTTTCCGCGAAAATAGGCCGATTTGGGAAACATTGATTTTTTGTCAAATGGTAAGGCTATAGCCTTGCTTTTTCGCGAAAATAGGCCCATTTGGGAAATACTGATTTTTGGCCAAAAAGTAAGGCTATAGCCTTTGCTTTTTTGCGAAAATAGGCTCATTTGGGAAACATTGATTTTTGGTCAAAAAGTAAGGCTATAGCCTTTGCTTTTTCGCGAAAATAGGCTCATTTGGGAAACATTAATTTTTGGTCAAAAAGTAAGGCTATAGCCTTTGCTTTTTCGCGAAAATATGCCCATTTGGGAAATATTAATTTTTGGTCAAAAAGTAAGGCTATAGCCTTTGCTTTTTTGCGAAAATAGGCCCATTTGGAAAATACTGATTTTTGGTCAAACAGTAAGGCTATATCCTAGGCTTTTTTTGCGAAAATAGGCTCATTTGGGAAACATTGATTTTTGGTCAAACAGTAAGGCTATAGCCTTTGCCTTTTCGCGAAAATAGGCCCATTTGGGAAATACTGATTTTTGGTCAAACAGTAAGGCTATAGCCTTTGCTTTTTCGCGAAAATAGGCCCATTTGGGAAACATTGATTTTTTGTCAAATGGTAAGGCTATAGCCTTGCTTTTTCGCGAAAATAGGCCCATTTGGGAAATACTGATTTTTGGCCAAAAAGTAAGGCTATAGCCTTTGCTTTTTTGCGAAAATAGGCTCATTTGGGAAACATTGATTTTTGGTCAAAAAGTAAGGCTATAGCCTTTGCTTTTTCGCAAAAATAGGCCCATTTGGGAAATACTGATTTTTGGTCAAAAAGTAAGGCTATAGCCTTTGCTTTTTTGCGAAAATAGGCCCATTTGGAAAACATTGGCTTTTGGTCAAAAAGTAAGGCTATAGCCTTTGCTTTTTGGCGAAAATAGGCCCATTTGGAAATCATTGGCTTTTGGTCAAAAAGTAAGGCTATAGCCTTTGCTTTTTCGCGCAAATAGGCCCATTTGGGAAATACTGATTTTTGGTCAAACAGTAAGGCTATAGCCTTTGCTTTTTCGCGAAAATAGGCCCATTTAGGAAACATTGATTTTTTGTCAAATGGTAAGGCTATAGCCTTGCTTTTTCGCGAAAATAGGCCCATTTGGGAAATACTGATTTTTGGTCAAACAGTAAGGCTATAGCCTTTGCTTTTCCGCGAAAATAGGCCCATTTGGGAAACATTGATTTTTTGTCAAATGGTAAGGCTATAGCCTTGCTTTTTCGCGAAAATAGGCCCATTTGGGAAATACTGATTTTTGGCCAAAAAGTAAGGCTATAGCCTTTGCTTTTTTGCGAAAATAGGCTCATTTGGGAAACATTGATTTTTGGTCAAAAAGTAAGGCTATAGCCTTTGCTTTTTCGCGAAAATAGGCTCATTTGGGAAACATTAATTTTTGGTCAAAAAGTAAGGCTATAGCCTTTGCTTTTCGCGAAAATATGCCCATTTGGGAAATATTAATTTTTGGTCAAAAAGTAAGGCTATAGCCTTTGCTTTTTTGCGAAAATAGGCCCATTTGGAAAATACTGATTTTGGTCAAAAAGTAAGGCTATAGCCTTTGCTTTTTTGCGAAAATAGGCCCATTTGGAAAGTACTGATTTTTGGTCAAAAAGTAACGCTATAGCCTTTGCTTTTTCGCGAAAATAGGCCCATTTTGGAAATACTAATTTTTGGTCAAGCAGTAAGGCTATAGCCTTTGCTTTTTCGTGAAAATAGGCCCATTTGGAAAACATTGGTTTTTGGTCAAAAAGTAAGGCTATAGCCTTTGCTTTTTCGTGAAAATAGGCCCATTTGGAAAACATTAATTTTTTGTCAAAAAGTAAGGCTATAGCCTTTGCTTTTTCGCGAAAATAGGCCCATTTGGAAAACATTAATTTTTTGTCAAAAAGTAAGGCTATAGCCTTTGCTTTTTCGCGAAAATATGCCCATTTGGGAAATATTGATTTTTGGTCAAAAAGTTAGGCTATAGCCTTTGCTTTTTCGCGAAAATAGGCCCATTTGGAAAACATTCATTTTTTGTCAAAAAGTAAGGCTATAGCCTTTGCTTTTTTGCGAAAATAGGCCCAATTGGAAAATACGGATTTTTGGTCAAACAGTAAGGCTATAGCCTTTGCTTTTTCGCGAAAATAGGCCCATTTGGGAAATACTGATTTTTGGTCAAACAGTAAGGCTATAGCCATTGCTTTTTCGCGAAAATATGCCCATTTGGGAAATACTGATTTTTGGTCAAACAGTAAGGCTATAGCCATTGCTTTTTCGCGAAAATATGCCCATTTGGGAAATATTGATTTTTGGTCAAAAAGTAAGGCTATAGCCTTTGCTTTTTTCGCGAAAATAGGCCCATTTGGAAAACATTGATTTTTGGTCAAAAAGTAAGGCTATAGCCTTTGCTTTTTCGCGAAAATAGGCCCATTTCGAAAACATTGATTTTTGGTCAAAAAGTAAGGCTATAGCCTTTGCTTTTTCGCGAAAATAGGCCACTTTGGTAAACATTGGTTTTTGGTCAAAAAGCCAAGGCTATAGCCTTTGCATTTTCGCGAAAAAAGACCCATTTGGAAAATACTGATTTTTGGTCAAACAGTAAGGCTATAGCCTTTGCTTTTTCGCGAAATTAGGCTCATTTGGGAAACGTTGATTTTTGGTCAAAAAGTAAGGCTATAGCCTTTGCTTTTTCGCGAAAATATGCCCATTTGGGAAATATTAATTTTTGGTCAAAAAGTAAGGCTATAGCCTTTACTTTTTTGCGAAAATAGGCCCATTTGGAAAATACTGATTTTTGGTCAAACAGTAAGGCTATAGCCTTTGCTTTTTCGCGAAAATAGGCCCATTTGGAAAATACTGATTTTTGGTCAAAAAGTAAGGCTTTTTTGCGAAAATAGGCCCATTTGGAAAATACTGATTTTTGGCCAAAAAGTAAGGCTATAGCCTTTGCTTTTTCGCGAAAATAGGCCCATTTGGAAAACATTGATTTTCGGTCAAGCAGTATGGCTATAGCCTTTGCTTTTTCGCGAAAATAGGCCCATTTGGAAAATACTGATTTTTTGTGAAACAGTAAGGCTATAGCCTTTGCTTTTTCGCGAAAATAGGCCCATTTGGAAAATACTGATTTTTTGTCAAAAAGTAAGGCTATAGCCCTTGCTTTTTCGCGAAAAAAGGCGCATTTGGAAAATACTGATTTTTGGTCAAACAGTAAGGCTATAGCCTTTGCTTTTTCGCGAAAATAGGCCCATTTGGAAAACATTGATTTTTGGTCAAAAAGTAAGGCTATAGCCTTTGCTTTTTCGCGAAAATAGGCCCATTTGGAAAACATTGGTTTTTGGTCAAAAAGTAAGGCTATAGCCTTTGCTTTTTTACGCAAATAGGCCCATTTGGGAAACATTGATTTTTTGGTCAAAAGGTAAGGCTATAGCCTTTGCTTTTTTGCGAAAATATATCCCATTTGGGAAACATTGATTTTTGGTCAAAAGGTAAGGCTATAGCCTTTGCTTTTTTGCGAAAATATATCCCATTTGGGAAACATTGATTTTTGATCAAAAGGTAAGGCTATAGCCTTTGCTTTTTTGCGAAAACAGGCCCAGGAAACATTGATTTTTGGTGAAAACGTAAGACTATAGCCTTTGCTTTTTTTGCGAAAATAGACCCATTTGGGAAACATTGATTTTTTGTGAAAAAGTAAGACTATTGCCTTTGCTTTTTCACGAAAATAGGCCCATTTGGGAAACACTGATTTTTGGTGAAAACGTAAGACTATAGCATTTGCTTTTTTGCGAAGATAGGCCCATTTGGGAAATTGTGTTTTCAATAGGGGCATATTTTCGTGAAAAAGCAAAGGGTATAGCCTTACTTTTTCACTAGAAATCAGCGCTTTCAAAAGGGCTAATTTTCGCACAAAAGCAAATTGCTATAGCCTTACTTTTTCTTACCAAAGATCAATGTTTTCAAAAGGGGCCTA
Source organism: Aurelia coerulea (assembly GCA_039566865.1). NCBI lineage: Eukaryota > Metazoa > Cnidaria > Scyphozoa > Semaeostomeae > Ulmaridae > Aurelia > Aurelia coerulea. The sequence goes on along the minus strand of CM076953.1, from coordinate 20,944,250 downwards.
TTATCGCGAAAAAGCAAATGTTCACAGTTATTTTCTCGTCTATCGTTTTACGATAGCACCGAACATATTGAGCACTGCAATTTTCCGAGAGTTGTGAAAAGAAAAGTGGCATTGGTTAACACAGCCAAAATTACATTCTAATCAACATTTAAAATAATCAAATGATGAAAAAATGCACACCTTCTTTAAGCGACAACCTTGACTAACTCTAATCTCAAGACGAAATTAATGTTCTCTTAATTTCATCTTGCTAATACTATTAATGAATTGTGAACAAGTTATAAGTTACCTTGCTGTTCATGAAATCAGGCCAAGATGGAGAGTTGTTGGTACCCAGGGGGGGCACTCAGCACATGCACATACGGGGAGGTAAGTCCGATATTTTTGGGTCAGAATATTGTCGAAAGTGATATTTTTGGGTCCAAATAAATTGAAATTATGTTTTTGATATTTTTGGGCATCAAATATTGTGAAAATGATATTTCTGGGTTCTTTAGAGGCAATCCTGGCCTCAATTTGCATTGTTTCAGGATCTTTTATGTTCGTTTACAGATGTCAAGGTATAAAATGAGCTGATATTTTTGGGTTGTAATGAAGCTAAACTGATATTTTTGGGGCTCCTGAAAATTTATCGGACTGACCCCCCCGTATGTGTATGTGACGAGTGTCCCCCCTGGGTGTTGGTATTCATTATTCTAATACACTTATGTACTTGCAACCTCATTCCCAGGGCCTTTTTTCATATTGGGACGGAGACGAAAATCTGTCCCAATATGACAAAAGGCCCTGGGGACGAGGTTGATGTACTTGCATTCCTGCGTGGAACACGAAGCAAGTGTGCGGAAAGGTTCTTTGAACTCATAGGGGAATACGGTTATTAGAAAACACTGGAAAAATTCCTTCAAAACGAAGGTAAGTTCATACATACGAATATATATTTAGGCTCTTCACCAATGCAAAATCCTTACAAGATGCCCTACCAAATGGGTGGGGGGGGCAGGTGGGGGAGTGGGGTTTTTATTGTGAAAAAAAGACGAAAAGTCTGTGTGATATTGCCTTTCAAAAAATCTAAATCATCATTCTGAGATTTGGACAAAATTTGGAAACGGGGCCCAAACAATGGCAGATTCTGCAATACAATAGTAACAGTTGCATTTGATTGACACCTCAATTCAAAGCGATTAGCAACTGCAGACAAAGGAAATTTTCTTAACCAGTAATTCAAAACAAACAAAGCTGCAAACGTTTCCCCGAAACTAGTAAGGCAAACTCTCGCCTTGAGCAGGCGAAATATGGTTTTCGAGAGAAGTTATGTGCTTATAACAGAAGACGAAGGGTAAATCTAAACTTGCGTCTGCCGGATTTTGTCTATTTGAGTCAGGAGCTGTTTTGTAATCGTTTCATTTAAGCCCCAAATATGCGAGAATTACAATGCCTTCTGCTCGGCTTCTGAATCAAATAAACAAAATCCGCCAGATAAAACTTTTTTAGATTTACCCTTATTCTTTCGCTATAAGCATATATAGCTTCTCTTAAAAATCACCTTTCGCTTGCACAAAGCGAGAGTTTGCTCTTCGCTTTGAATTAGGGTGTCAATCAAATGCAACTGTTACTATTGTATTATAAAATCTGCCCTTGGTGACGGCCCAGGGGGGTACTCTGGTTTATTCAGGATAGGGGTGCTCAGGTTACTTTTTGGGTCTAAAATTTGGACAAGGATTATTTTTTTGGGTCAACCATTTGTACAGTTATTTTTTTGGGTTCCTGAAATTCTGGCTTACTTTTTTGGGTCTCAAATGTGAAAAAAAGGAAAAAGATTGGGAAAAAGATAGGAAAAATTATTTTTTTGGGTCTATTTTCACGGTAGAGATTACTTGTTTGGGTTGATGCATTGTACCTCAGCCTGAGCACCCCTATCCTAAACATAACTGAGTACCCCCCTGGAGGTGACGGAGCCCCTTTAATGACTTGTACGTAAGTAAATTCCATAAATTAACTATGAGGGTCTCGAAGCAGTTTAGTCAATCTGTTCATCTGTGATTTCTTTGTGATTTCCATCTTGATTCCTTCAAACCATTTGCAGAGACGCGGCCATGGACTAAAATCGAAAAACACTGACTCTAACGGTGACATGGTACTTGCTATGTATATATCCGCCATGGTCAGTTCATTTGAAACCAAATACATATTCCCTGGTTTACAAAGGTAAATGTTCTCTAAAGTATCGAAATGTTCCATGATTTCTCCTTTTGCATGCGATATTAAGCTTACGTTTTCATATTCTCCGATCGAGTGGTTTTCATACAGTCGTGGTGCTGCGAAGTCATTGTAGACAGATCTGCAAGGAAATATAACGTGTCACATTTCGATGCATCATAGGTAACTGTAACCCGGGGGGGCGTACTCCCATTGTGGCCTGACAGGGGGGTCCAGTCAGGGTTAAAGAGGGCCAAAGCAAAAATTTTGAAAATACCTGCAAATGGTAGTATCTTTTCACAGAAACCCCCAAATGGTAGTTTGTAGACCTAAAATTGGGCGATTTGGTACATCTGGTAGCGAAAATTTTCTGCAGTTTTTCAAAATTTTCTATTGTAAAAAGTGATTGAAGAAAGCAAGAAAACTTCAAAATTCATTGATGATTATTGCTGCAACGCCCATATTCCTATGCGGAGGGGCCTACTGAGTTTTAATCGTATAACTGGTCAGGAATTATAGAATACCCCCAATTGGTAGTAGGATTTGACAAATAGGGCCATTTGGTAGCCATTTCGTAAGACCCTCAAACCGACTGGACCCCCCTGTTAGGCCATAATGGGAGTACCCCCCGCTGGCTGTAACCCTTCAGGCAGTGATTAAAAAACTTTTTACCACGGCTTTTCGTCAGAATATACCAAACAAAATCATTCGATGCAGAATTAAACACAGAATAAATATTGAGGAGCAAGACCATTTAATGCCTTAAACACCATGACTTTGGTCTCGGAACCAATGAACCAAGACTTTTTAAAGGGGCATGGCGGAGGCATCAAAACGACTACCAGTGATTATTCTAGCAGCTCTGTTTTGTAGCTTCTGCAAGCGGCTTTTTTCTGGCAGTGATTAAAAAACTTTTTACCACAGCTTTTCGTCAGAATGATGCAGAATTAAACACAGAATATCATGAAAATATGCTCAATTGATTTAACAAAAGCACAAATGATTTATTCCTGATTGAAGCCCCTTGCGAAAAAAGATAAAGAGAGACATATACGAGAGAAGATTCGAGGAGTTGTACAAATGCCCGAGGGGGGGGGTACTCCTATTATAGCCTGACAGGGGGGTCAAATCAGGGTTAAAGAGAGCCAAAGCAACATTTTTGAAAACTACCCTCAAATGGTAGTATATTTTTACAGAAACTCCCAAATGGTAGTTTGTGGACCTAAAATTGGGCCCTTTGTGGTAGCATCTGGTAGCGAAAATTTTCAGCAGTTTTTCGAAATTTTCTGTTGTAAAAACTGATTGAACAAAGCAAGAATACTTCAAAATTCAATGATAATTATTGCTGCAACGACCATATTGCCATGCGGAGGAGCCTATTGAGTTGAAATCTTATAACTGGCCAGGAATCTTGGAATACCCCCAATTGGTAGTAGGAGTTGACAAATAGGGCCATTTGGTAGTCATTTCGTAAGACCCTCAAACCGACTGGACCCCCCTGTTAGGCCATAATGGGAGTACCCCCCCCCCCCCGGGTACAAATGCAGCTGAGAGTGGATAAAAACAAAAAAGAGAGGAAAAGGTACCACAATCAAGATAACGGATGAGGACATTCGAGAACCTAAAATTCAAAGGAAAATCGAGCCATACATGATCACTGCTATGATATCCTCGATTGGAATACTTTATCAACCTTCATATCTACTTCACTATTTCACATGATATTTTCGGACCACTACCAGTACATGAAATCCCATGCCCATGATATCGTTGGCTCATCTTTACTGATCGGCGAGTTACAACCATATGCTAATACTTCTTCGGATGTACCGGGGGGTGCAAGCCTTCCAAGGTGTTTGCAACAAGAAAACTTTGAATCAACGGTAGTTGAACGGTTTGCTGCAGAGGCTGTGAAATCTTATCACATTTTATCGAAATCATCGATGATAAAATGGTGGAAAGAAATTGCACTTGTAGTAACCTTATTGGTAAATGCATCCGCTGGTTATTACTGCGAAAGAGACTGATTTAATGCCGATTACTGGGATTCTGCTGCGGGTGAAGGTAGGCCCATTGGCTTTCTTGGTAGCAAATAGCTTTAATTCGTAAAGGATTTTCGAAAATCACTCAAACAAATATTTTCATGTTATTCCTGGACATAATTCAAGTAACATGCGAAATTTTGAAACCTATACCGGGTGCGCCAAAATAAACTATGCACGTTTGACAGGCCACAATAAATCGTACACTGGGCCGATTCTGAAGATTCATGACTTAATCTTTAGCAAAAAGCTTGAATTAGATTCTTGGACTTTTTGCAAATTGTTTTGTTTTCAGTTCTTAGAGCTAGGCGCGAGTTTCTTAAAATTTTCGTTCTCGAAAGCACTGAAAACGATCAAAAACGTCGATCAAAAATTTTCTAACATGAATGGACAAAGAGGAACATTTTCGTGGTGATTTGGGATATAGAAATCGATTAATTAATCGATACAATTAATCGATAGATTCCGTTTGGGCAACGAGGGCCGAAAGAAGAAAGAGAAAAAGGAAAATGAAGCAAAGTAAATGAGATTTTCTAGTCTACCAATGTGTCTTACCTTGCGAGTGAAGTTGCAGCCCAAAATATCAGACTCTCAACTTTAGCTCGAGATTCGAAACTTTTGCCAAACATTGCAAAGTCTGCATATTTCTCAGCCAAGTACAACAATACCGGCGCTCTGTTGAAAGATAGAATAGATTTTAATAAATCTCTCAATTTTGGCCCCTTCCCTTCAGAGGGCTTCGCCAATATAGATCCACACTATAGATCCACACTGTATCCTGTAGTAGTTGAGTTGATAAACCTGATGACCTGATGACCTGATGACCTGATGACCTGATGACCTGATGACCTGATGACCTGATTATAGTTTTCGTTCAGGCCAAATTTGATTTTCAGACAGTCTGAATTTTTGCCTGCCCGCAAAGGACCCTGGGTGACAATGGCTCTTTGAGGGGCTGTGTTTGGAATCTTGCGGCGTCTACCCGTGTAGGCTCGAATCCCGCCGACGGAACTACGAATCACAAACCAACGGCGAACCATGAGCGAAATCAGATGCCCATCCTTCCGATAAACGATTTCTAGAGGATTTCAATTTCAGGGATTTCTCAGGTATACAAAAATTATACAAGATTTCTGAGGAGTGATTTTTGCCCCTTGGGCCCGATGACCTGCGTCAAAGTCTGTGGGGCCGAGGGTATGGCTCAAAATGCACGGAGATGACTTGGCTTATCGCTTGAGCCCCTTGTTCCCCTCTTTGACTTGATAATTTCGCTTTGTTGCTATGGTGAACAGAGCAAGGTTTACTGCAGGGATATAGGCAATCAGTCTGGGACCTGAGTTCGAAACTCTATTTTGCAGTCCAACCTGCAACCTACAAATCGATGAACATGAAGCGAAAATGATACCGTAGATGATACAGGGTGTCCCAAAAAAATTGTGTCCCGTTTGTTTGAAGATTGCGACAAAACGGCAAAAGATTCTCGCCAAACTTTTGCATGATGGTGCTCTTCTGATGTTCAATTAAAGTTTGCCACCATCCCCGTAAACATCCGTTGAAAAATGATGGAGCTACGAGTACGACCTTCAGAAGACCAATTTTGCATGACGACTGAAACCAGCAGTCGGCCATTTTGCCTTACTGGGGCCTTACTATTTTGCAGTGATAAGTGTCTTCACGTAGGGGAAGAAATAATTTCTGTGAGGTCAGAAATAGTGGAACTCTCTGAGGATTATCGGAATTTTCACGAGAGCTATGACATTGGAGGCTGCTGTTTCATTTTCATTCAATAAAGCTATTTATCGCTGCAAAATAGTAAGACGGCCGACCGACCGCTGGCCGACCGCTGGTTTCAGTGATCAGGCAAATTTGGTCTCCTGAAGGTCATAGCTCCATCATTATTCAACAGATTTTTATGGGGATGGTTGCAAAGTAATTGAACATCTGAAGAGCACCATCGTGCAAAAGTTTGGCGAGAATCTTTTGCCGTTTTGTCGCAATCTTCAGACAAACGGGGCATAATTTTTTTTGGGACACCCTGTAGATTCAATATGATTCTTGCTGGCTTCTAGCTTGAAATGTGAAACATTAAAAGGGCTCTGTCTCCAAATATTGGTCGGAGAGGTAATTTTGTAGTTTTTTGATAGGCAATATCTCTCAGATCTTTCATCCTTTTTTGAAAATGAAAACGTTGTTTTGGAGATAAATCCTAGTACTTCACAGAAAAAGGACAAACCATAGTCCAAACCAAATCTTCGTGTCCGAAAATAGTTTTCTTTTGTGGCTATGTTTAAAAGTTTTTGTGTCCGTACCTTACGAGGTGACTTTGGCAAAATCACCTCGTAAGAGCGAATCTTTTCATTGTTTACCGTAAATACCGCTTCCTTGATAACTTTTTCATGGAATATCTAAACAATTTTTGCTTAACTAGCTTTCTTAAAAAGGGTGTTTCCCTCATTCTCTGAGAGTCTGAAGGGCGTGGTCCCAGGAAATTTTCTTAGGGGCTTCGCCCCCAAACCCCCCCCCCTGAGGTCCGATCCTGAGAATCGGTCCAGGGCCCGAGCTGGCTCTCGACGGCCATGATGATTGCTCGGTTATAAATGGATTTGATGGTTATTTTGGTGGCTTCGTTCGGTGAAGCAACAAACAAACTGCAGAAGACAATAGACACGTGCCCAAAACAATGCTATTCATAGATTGGCTTACAATGACAATTGTGACAATTACAAATTCAGTTTTTTTCCAAGAACGATTGTTGATTGGAACAGACTCGCAAATGAAATTGTAATGATCGAAGACATGGAACGATTCAAAGCTGCATTAGCAAACCATGTACTTATATACTGACATGCTTACAGTTGTTTTTATGTAATATAAAAAATTAAAATAACCTTATTTCAAAATTTATTTAAATAACATTTTTTATGTAAAAGATTAAAATAATGTATTTAATAATTTTTCCCTTGGTTTACTGCAAAATGTGACAGATGTGGATTCGGACAACTTTGGAAAGTTTGACTTGCCTTGGCTCAAAGCAGGTGGAATGTTACTCTTAGTGCGAGTTTGCTGGTTTTTTCTTCCTGAGATTCCTCCCATCTTCACATTTTGTGGTGGCCAATTTATAACTTATTTTATTTAATTGAGCAAAATGCTTTAAGCGATGCTCAGTAATGGCGTTAAAGTTAAAGTTAAATGACAAATTCAGTTACAGTAATGTTCTTTACACCCATTTCAGATCACTTGATTGTACCCTTTGACTTTCTATTCGTTGTACTTACGTTCCTGCAATCTTGACACCCGAATCTTCTAGAAATGGAACAATCCCAGAAGGGTTCTTCCTCGCAAGGTTTGCCTTCGTCACCTCCTTGTTCCCTGTGTCTATGTCGTAGAAACAGCAGCCGACGTTATACTATAAAAAAGTGCAGGCATTATATTTCCCACAACAGAAGTGGCGTGGCCACAGTGGTGGGGGTATGGGGGTAATTGCCCCCCCCCATTTTTATCGAAATATGGTCCTCGAGATTCCTTTAAAACTGAAGAGTAAATGGCTGGGTGTATAGGTTGGGCAGGGGATGCCTCCTGAGCCAAAGTAAAGGATGTTTCTTCAAAAATTGTCTTCGTGCTCCGATTTATAGGATAACTGTCACCACATAACTATCAAGGTTTCCTCGCTGCTCTGCTAACGGCAAGCATGATATTGGGAGATGCATTCAACGCCAAAGCCTGGCCAAAGCCCAAAGGCAAAGTAGTAAGAATTTTCCGAGAAATGTCAAATCTTCCATTTTACCACTGGCAAGCATGATATTGGGAGATGCATTTTAAGCCAAAGTAAAGGATACTTCTTCAAAAATTTCCCTCGTGCTCTGATTTATAGCATAACTGTCACAAAACCAAAACAATCAAGATTTCCTTGTCGCTAAAGGCAAGCATGACATTGGGAGATGCATTCTAAGCCAAAGTAAAGGATACTTCTTCAAAAATTTTCCTCGTGCTCTGATTCATAGGGTAACTGTCACAAAACGATCAACGTTTCTCTGTCGCTAAAGGCAAGCATGATATTGGGAGATGCATTCTAAGCCAAAGTAAAGGATATTTCTTAAAAAATTTTCCTCGTGCTCTGATTCATAGGATAACTGTTACAAAACGATCAAGGTTTCCTCGTCGCTAAAGGCAAGCATGATATTGGAAGATGCATTCTAAGCCAAAGTAAAGGGCGTGGCCCCAAAAATTGTCAGACCCCCTCATTTTACATTCCCCTCCCACTTAATTTGCCCTGGCCACGCCGCTGTTTCTAACCATATTTTTTCCTTCCTCGTAAATAAATGTATGATGTTCTTCTCTGTTTCGATTTTTGTTGCACCAAAATGCCCGCTGTTGTAAAAAGTACTGCTTGAGATGGTTGCTTTTCCAGAAATATCTAAATAGATCAAAATAATAAAAAGAGCATTCCCATTATGTTCTCCGAGTGTTTGAAGGGCGTTTCCCACGTTTTCCGAGGGTCTAAAGGGCGTGGTCAGGAGAATTTTTTCTGGGGGCTTTGCCCTCAGACCCCCTTATACCTTTCCGCCCCAGCTTATTGGGCTGGCGACACCCGTGTCGAAATAGATGTTGAGCACAATATCCTAAATGACGATTCCCGATTATTTTCAACGGCAAATTTTGACACCCTAAGGTGCCCTTTCTGCGATTCCTGCCCCCGCCGCATCATGGAGCCTCCGGCGCCTCTGATCCCAGTTGATATTAGAGAATAAAGGGTGTGGCCCTTAAAATTTTTTGGGGGAATTGGCCCCCAGACCTCTACATTTCAATGCCCCCCGAGCTCTCCGATTGGCTGATACACTATTTGGTCATTCCTTGGGTATCGTGGGTATTCTTCAGCCTAATTCTACCGAAGGAACATTCAAATATCGGCAGAAAGATCCGATTTTTCTGATTTTATCATTCGGCACTTCCTTCATATTTTGGGCATAAACTAAATTTGGCAACATGCTTTTATCATCCAAGTGTCTTGGTATAGCATGCGGCTACATATAAGAAATTTCACTGTGCCGAAAGTTACAGGTTTTTAAAGGAAATCAGATGTGTTTATGAATGAACGAGAGGGGTTGGGCACGAGTAAAAAATAATTGAAATGGATGAAATGGACACCTTTAACTAGCTACAGTTTCTTGAAAGCAGTTTCTCGCAAGCAAAGCATTTTTTGTGAAACAAAAACAAGACAAAAAGCCTTTCTTGCCTTTCTGAAGAATATAAATCACACTTTTGAATGAATTGGTTCAAATAAAAATAAACTGAGAAAGCAAAGCAGCTTTGTCGAAGGTGTGAAGTCTATTCTTGAGACTGTATATATATCCTTTGTTTTACAAATTCATTCTTCTTGCTCTTCCCTTGTGGCACGATAAATGAAAAGATGTTTTATCAAGAGATTGATCACGTGATTTGAAATATTGATGTAAACAAACAAACCTCACCATTTCGATGTAGAATCTGATCGCCTTGACGTCAACTGCTGTCATTGATGCATACAAAATCATCTTTATGTCTCATAACGCTCCCATCCAAATTGAACTTCTTTGCCTCTGATTTGCTTGAAAAACGGCCTACTCTGCTGCCGAACTTCAACTTCAGTCGAATTCCAAAGCTCTTTTGATTGCCAAAACCTGGATAGCTTCTGTCAGCATCAATTTTCAGCAAATTTCGCAGAAAGCTGCGAGTCCGAAGCAAAACAAGCAATAAATCTCCTTGCTTGCGGCCAAATTCTTGCGAAACTATTAAATCAAAAAGTAATTCAAATCTAACGTGCTAAATCTGCGAAAAGTTCATCAAAAAATGCAGTATTGTGGTGGCAACACTTCTACAGTTCCTCTATGCTCCAGATGTGAGAATAAACAGGTCTTTTGTGTATTGCAAATGATTTCATATATTTGTACTTCCTCGTCTGAAAAAACTTTCAACGCTGGCTTTCAACACACGTTCAACATAACTATTTTCAGCACACCATAAACTTTCGCAGCGCGTGAAATATAATGAAATTAGTAATTCTTACACAAGATCAGCATCAAAAAACAGAACTTGAAGCTTCCTCGCCAAAGTTTATTATGACAACGAGACAAACTGAAATTAACTATGCTGAAATGCACGCATTGATTCCTGTTTCCTCATTGCTATTTACAAGATTTATTATGAAAGGACAAGGGATCCCTGATGCTCATTGTTTTTCGTGCACGATTTTTCCTACGACAATGAAGAGAAAAGATTTCGAGATCTTTTATGGGTCGTTGATTTTGACCTTGCAATCAAAACTTTCAATGAGTCTCGAATGAGCTAGAATTTGCCGCAAAAGAAACGCAGCTAATCGGGAAATGAATGCCAATCCACAATGGATGAATGCGAAAACCAAATCGAAAGATTTCCAAATCTATTGTCTACAACACGCATACTGCGAAAGATTGACTGCTTTGTTGGTCAACGTATTTCTACGCTTCTGATAAAAGTATTCTTTTGAAAACCAGCCAAATGCGAGGCTAGCAGTGTTCCAAATAACTCAAAAAAGTGAATAAACAATCTTCTGGGAATTGAATGATACGTGTTTTTACGCATGTAACAACGAACAAATTTACGAATCACCGAGCACAAAAAGTGATTGCTGAAAAGTTTTCGTTTGCAAAAACAACAAGGCGCAATGCATGCAGCGTGCTAAATTATTAGAAAAGTGAATAAAACGATCTGCTGATAATTGAGTGATACGTGTAGTTACCCATGTCATAAACAAAATGAAACTTAATCAAGGTTGTGGGACACCTTTTATAAGCAAACGCTCGCAGCATCTTCCGCGAATTAACTGGGATATAAAATTTTATTCTTATCCCTATTTAATTCTTGCTTCAGTTAAAAATAATGTGGCCCCTCAGAGCTGAGAACAATCACAAATATAAAATTTGCCAGTTGCCAGACACCAATGGCAGTGTTCTCTCATCACCGGGGCCAAAGTTTGGGATTTCAAATGCACTGGTCAAATGTGCACTCCCGCAGCAACCGAAATAGTTGGGGGTTAGAGAAAAATGTTTAGATTTTTTCTCCACCACAGAACACATGTGTTCCCCCAACCCCCAAATATCCGAGAAAAAGAATGTAGCCTCCTGGACCCCTACCGAAGATGAGAGAACACCCCACTCTGGCATTTCTTGTTTGGCTCGGCCAGCTCGGCTTAGCTTCTTTAGATAAAATTTGCTTTTAGTTTTTATGCACAAAGTAAGCTGAGTAAGATTTCTTTGTTTTATCGCCCTGCGAGAAGTGAAAAAACATTCGCAAGGCAACATCTAAAACTCACACGATTGCCAAAATACTGCTATAAACAAAGTAAACTTGTTAAGATTTCTTTGTTTTATCGTCCTGCGAGAAGTGAAAAAAAAAAAAAAAAAAAACATTTGCAAGGCAACATCTGAACTCACACGATTGCCAAAATGCTGCTATAAACAGGTAACCACCTCATCTCGATGGCCATTCCAACATGATTCCAATTTGATTTGATTTGATTTTAATTTCTTTAGGCATGGTGGCCACGTCAGTCAAAGGACCGATTTACAGTGGGCCGTGCAATCATCTTCCATTGCTGTTGTTGTAAATTTATTTGAATTTGATATTAATCCACCATAAACAGAGGATGGTAAAGGAGGTGAAGATCACGAATCACGAAAATAAAATGTTTAATTTCACTAAGAATATAGCGTTTACTCGGTCAAGAAAAACCCGCTTGTCGCGTTTCACAAGAAGAAAATATGGCCAAAAATATTGCAGATCGCGTTTCACGAAATACCCTTTACAACCCTCCAAACAGGGACTCACCTCATCTTGATGGTTACTTCAATTATCTTCCGCCATAAAAAACAGGCAACCACCTCATGGATGGCTATTTCATTAACTTAACTTAAGGTAAACATCTCATCTCAATGCTCACCAGGCAACCATCTCATCTCAACGACTGCCTAATTCGCTTTGGGCTACAACCAACTTAATGGCACCCAATTAACTTTATTAACTTTGGGCTACAACCAACTTAATGGCACCCAATCAACTTTATTAACTTTGGGCAACAACCAACTCAATGGCACCCAATTAACTTTGTAAACTTTGGGCAACAACCAACTCAATGGCACCCAATTAACTTTGTAAACTTTGGGCAACAACCAACTCAATGGCACCCAATTAACTTTGTAAACTTTGGGCAACAACCAACTCAATGGCATCAAATTAACTTTGGATAAACATCTAATGTCGATGATTAACCTTCTTCTCGATAATCAGCCATTAAATTAGCATGATTGCAACTAGTCTTCAATAGATTAGCGCACAAAAAACATGCACAGTAGACTTTACTTATCTTAACCAAAACATAAGTTCCATAAGCAACCCAACACATAAGTGTAGTATCAATGCCACATTAACGTGGACAATAGCCACAAAAGAACAAATATAATAAATCGGTTTTTTTTTTTTTAAACTAAGGTCCGATGCTGGTAGGAAATTTCTTAAAGTTTTGCGCCATTTTGCTAGCAACAGTTTATGTATTTCATATACTCACAATGCTGGAAGTGTAGAACTAATTCAGCTTTGTTAAGAGGGCTCCCAAATTACTTAGTAAGATCTTAAACACCAGTAAATAACATAATTTGCACTCAGAATAATTTCCAAAGAATTGCTATAACTGTACACTGACAAAACATTTTGCAAATTACAAAAGTTTCATAGCTTTATCAATTCAGATAGGGATGTTTTTTAACTTTCGAAAAAATTGAGCCTTCCGTTTCTTATAAGCAGCACCCAATTAACTTTTTTGACTTTGGGCTACAACCAACTTAATGGCACCCAATCAACTTTATTAACTTTGGGCAACAACCAACTCAATGGCACCCAATTAACTTTGTAAACTTTGTGCAACAACCAACTCAATGGCACCAAATTAACTTTGGATAAACATCTGATGTCGATGATTAACTTTCTTCCCGATAATCAGCCATTAAATTAGCATGATTGCAACTAGTCTTCAATAGACTAGCGCACAAAAAACATGCACAGTAGACTTTACTTATCTTAACCAAAACATAAGTTCCATAAGCAACCCAACACATAAGTGTAGTATCAATGCCACATTAACGTGGACAATAGCCACAAAAGAACAAATATAATAAATCGGTTTTTTTTTTAAACTAAGGTCCGATGCTGGTAGGAAATTTCTTAAAGTTTTGCGCCGTTTTGCTAGCAACAGTTTATGTGTTTCATATACTCACAATGCTGGAAGTGTAGAACTAATTCAGCTTTGTAAAGAGGGCTCCCAAATTACTTAGTAAGATCTCAAAAACCAATAAATAACATAATTTGCACTCACAATAATTTCCAAAGAATTGCTATAACTGTACACTGACAAAACATTTTGCAAATTACAAAAGTTTCTTAGCTTTTTCGATTCAGATAAGGATGTTTTTTAACTTTCGAAAAAATTGAGCCTTCTGTTTCTTATAAACGGTCTCCATAAACAGCTCATAACGTACAGAGCTTATAAATTCTTCCCAATTTACGTGAACATTTTCGCACAAAGAACTTTCTGATACCAGGCTTTGAGTTTCGCAGCCTGCACGAAGGCCCGAAGCCCTAAAAACTAGGGAAACACTCAAACAACCCAAACATGGATCTTCAGCTCCATTTATCTCCATTTTCAACGATCTTACTTTGAGGAATGAACTCCAAAACCCGAAGCTTGAAAAGCGTTACCTAAACTACCCACAAATCTTAGCCAAGTCAATTCCGACGTAGGGAAAACCGAACCATCGCCGCTCAGCTGACGAACTATTTTACAAAACTTAGAAAAGACTTTTCGTTCTTCATTTGCAACATTTTAATTTTGTGTGCTGATGGGCACTTTTGCTTTTGTTTTTATTTTATTTGCTTTGCGGCTACTGGCGATTGCTGAGCAGTTGCTTCCAGTTAATATCAAAAACTATAGTTTTGTCGATGGTGCATTCCTATGAAAGACCTGCAAATGAAGCAAGAAACGCATCAGCTCTACTGTTTCACAATAACCCAGAATATGAAATGCAGTAAACAGTAAACTTTTTCTTACGGTTTAAAAGTTATCTCAAAGGCAATGCGTCCATACAAGCACCACAGCACCGCTGGGGGCATGTCAATTTTACATGATATTCCATGTGAATACCTTGGTAATGAAGCTTACTACGGGCAAAGAGTGATCTAAGTGATGACCTACTTGCCGTTGCACTTCCGAAGCTGAAACCTTAGCCTGCATGTGGTCCGTCAAATTCCGCCAACCACCGCATCCCCCCAGCACCATGCCAGCACAATTCCGACAAGAGTGTCTACGCCGGCTGAACTCACACGGAGGCATTGCCTTTAAAAAGTTGCAAGTGCCATTCTAAAGCAGTACATGACCGTCACGTTAGAATCTAAAAGTTTCAAACGCTATTACATCAATTGGAAATAATGACCGGTAATAAATCTGTTTACTGATTGCTGATTTTGGGATTATTCCCAAAAAAACACAAGGCAAGCAACGAATAAATGCAAGCATTGCTGGCAGGATCTATTAAAATGCCAAACCCCGCCCAAAAATCGAAACTTTATTGGTGACACCTCATAGTTTATTGCATTCCAATGACTATTTCTTCAGCTGAAACAAACAGGAGCAAAACGCTCCCAAAAGATCCACATTGGCAAGAAAATCAACAAAATATAGGTAGCCTGGAAAATATACAAACAAACATACAAAAATATGTTGCATGTGGTTCTTAAACAATTAAACGACCAAATGATAAATAAATTATCATAGCATCATAGAAGTAGCTGAGGTGCCAAAAACGCGTCGTTTCGAGCCTGATCCCGATGTCGGGAATTTGATTCTGTTACCACGACAATAAACTCACGAGTAGATTGAACTTCACAGAAAATGCACTCTTTCAGTGTAATTACTCTCACAGCTTAATCTCACGAAACAAGTCGTCTGAATTGAATAAACTTGAATAATCTTACGTTCTACTGTTTTAGCTTATATACTGTTTGTAGCGAATGTTCTAGTACATAGTGATCATCGTGATTCAGCTTTATTACTAATTATTGCCTAACATTACGTAAGCTCAGCAACTACTATGTAACTAATTTTAGTACCCCTAGAATGTTCCTGTCAAGTCCCCTAGTTTCTAGAACTGTGTCATGCTGAGGCTACTTAACTAAAACGAGACTACGTGTTTACAAGCATGATTAGGCCTAAATGGCGATCTACAAATACGCAATGACTACAGACATCGTTATGATATTGACGTATGGTTGATTAAGCATGCAGTCAGCTAACTTGAAAACAAAGCGAAGGTAATTAACTGTTTCTAGATTGTTCGAATACCTAGAATGTTCCCCAAATTACTCAAATTCTCCACACACTCCCCCTATTTGATCTCAAAGAGAGCAAATATTGATAAAGTTACAGCTGTTCATCTTCTTCTTCTGCCGCAATGATTCTCATTGTCTCTGCCGCATCTGCCGCCGCTCTTCTTCTCGGTCTGAAAGCTCTGGCTTCTGGATTCAGTTGGTCTTGGACTCTTAGTTTTGTCACGTCGCATGACAACTCTAGCGGATACAACTGTTGTACAGCTCTCTCAAGGTATGATTTCCCGGCTCTGAGTTTTGCAGCTCTCACAACTCCGTCTCTACCAGAAATGAGATTTGTGATGATTCCGATACTCCACTTGCCTCGGTTACGTTCCTCTCCTTTTATTAGCACGACATCTCCTTCCTTGAGCGATGGTGTCTTGCTATCATGCTTTAGGTTATGCCGTTCTCTTAGCGCTTTTACGTACTCCCCCGTCCACCTTGACCAGAGAGAATCTTTGCATTTCCGCAAATACTTTGCACGATTCCTCAAATCTGTATCCTCTACATCGTCAGCATCTTCCTCTGGTAAGTGGTTTGGAATGCCGAACATCATCACGTTAGGTGTGAGAATAGGCAATTGGACATCGTCTTCGACATAGCTTAAGGGGCGGTTATTCAAGGCAAGTTCTATGTCAATGATCACTTCCTCAAGTTCACTCCAACTCAAGCATGCTCTTCCCAAAGTTTTGTAGAGAGATTGTTTCACCAGCCCGACCATCCTTTCAAACTGCCCACCCCACCAAGGAGCCTTACTCAAGTTGAATTGCCATTTGATGTGCTGATGGGCCAGAAAGTTTTGAAGACTCTCCTTTCTCATGATTTTCTTCAGCCATTTTGCTCCAGCAACGAAGGTTTTCCCATTATCAGAATAGATCTTCTCAGGCCTTCCTTTTCTGGCAATAAAGCGTTTCAGACTCTTCAGGAATTCTTCTGCTGTTTGATCAGGCAGCAACTCTAAGTACAAGGCTCTTGTGAGGCTGCATGCAAAGAGTAGGATATAGGCTTTTCCTTCTTGCCGTTGTGTGCGTTTGTAGATGATCGGTCCAGCATAATCGACTCCAACTACTTGAAATGGTCTAGATCCTTCGGTCCTGTCAATTGGCAGATTTCCTTCTGGTGGACTCGCAAATGCTCTTGCCTGGAATCTTTTGCATCCGTTGCATTTCCTAATGACTTTCTTCGCCAGTTGTCGAAGTCGAGGAATCCAATAGTCACGACGAATGGACTCCATTGTTAGGCCAACTCCCCCATGCAAGGTTTTGACATGAGCATCCATGACCATTTTTTCACTCAAGAGGGATCTTGTTGGAAGATACTTTGGATAAACACCCTGAATTCTCCCTCTACATTCGTAGATTCCGCTCTCATCTTCTTGTAAGTTCAGTTTCAACTGATCTGCTTTGAATTCTTCAGTATCACTGTAGTGACGTTGCTCCCTTCTCACCCAAATCTTGATCTGCTTGTCAATTTCTTCTGTGGTCAATGGTCCAGATAGTCTCTCTGACTTATTTGATTTACAGTTGTGAATGAATCTAGCAACCCATGTGGTTATTCGCATTGACTTCCAATAACTGTGCCTTTCAAGAATCGTCAGCAATTCGTCTTCGAATTCTACTGCAACACCCAGAACTTCTTTTGTCAGTTTTGCTTCTGCTTCTGTGTCATGATTTGGCTCCGTTACTATGTCTCTAGGCCATTGTTCAGTCATTGACAGCCAGTTTGGTCCAATCCACCAGCTTTCCTGTAGTTTCGCAGCTGCTGCTCCTCTGCTAGCTACATCAGCAGGATTCTGTTCAGTTGGTACATATCGCCACTGTATGAAACTCTTCTCTTGAATTTTCCTCACTCTGTTAGCCACGAATTGCTTGTAGTTACCGTTTCCTCTGATCCAGTGTAGTGCGACTGTGCTGTCAAGCCATCCGGTCACTTGTCGAACTGGAAATCCATCCAACGCATCCTTGACGCTCTGTGCAAGATTTGCCGCCATATGAGCAGAAACAAGTTCGAGTCTTGGAATGGTCACTCCTTTCTTTGCTAAACGAGATCTTGCAGCTACAAGTCCTTGACTCAGTCCTGACTTTTGATGTACGACTGCATAGACGACTGCTGCAGTTCCTGTTCCACTCGTGTCACCAAATACATGCAAATCAATTGCTTCCATCTGCTCTTGATGCGCTACAAGGCTTCGTGGCAATTCAACTTCCAATGGTAAATTCTTCTCAAACTTCTCCCACTGTTTATGTATGACATCTGGAAGGTCTTTATCCCATGGTATGCTCTCGTCACATGTGGCTCGGTAGACTTCTTTCCCAGTCAAGGTTATTGGTGATACCAGTCCAAGTGGATCGAAAATTGAAGCAAGAAATCGCAAGATACCTCGCTTTGTGACATCTGCTTTCTCTTGTGGAAATGTGACTTTTAGTGTGTCACTCTGCTTGTTCCAGGTTAGGCCCAGCATCTTTGTTTCATTCGCTTTTACTCCTAGTTGCTGTTTGGCATAGGTATTCTCTCCATCAGAACCTGCATCTTCACCCTCTAACTCTGGGATATTTGAATGCCATTTATGCAGTTTGAATTGTGCTCTCCAAAATATTTCCACCGCACTGTGTTTCAGATGTTGTGCTTCTTGGACATTGTTCGCACCAGTGATTACGTCATCAACATAGAGTGACTTCCATATCTCCTTGACTTCTTCTGGATACTCAGCTTCGCAGCTCCTTAGATGTTCCTCAATGGTGCCTCCCAAGAGAAATGGACTTTGAACAAGGCCAAATAGAGCCCTCGTGAAACGATAGACTTCCACTTTTGATGGATCTTTGTCCTTTATCCAATGAAATCTTAAGGCGTCCCTGTCTTCTTCCCGGATCCTCACTTGCAGAAAGGCCTTCTTCAGGTCTCCCGTCAGTGCAACTGGCTTGAATCTGTTTCGCACCAGGACACCCCACATAAGATTTTGCAGAGGGGGTCCCGTCTCCAAGCAATCATTTAATGATGGGGCATTGTCACTTGCTCTCGCCGATGCATCATAGACAATTCGTGTTTTTGTACTCTCTGCTTGCTCTCTCACCACTGGTTTGTGCGGTATGTAAAACTCTCGTCCTTTTGCCTCTGATGGTGCTTTTTCGACAATTCCCTCTTCTAATTGCTCTTGAATGATCTGGTCGTACTCTTCGAGTAGTGCTGGATCTCTTTTGAGTTTTCTCACCAGGCCTGAAAGTCTTCCCATGCTTCCACTCTGATTGTTTGGAAGGGGGGCATGTCCACTTTTCCACAGTAAGCCAGTCTCATACCATCCTTCCGGGCTTCGAGTCAACTGCTCCTTGAAGTCTTCGAATACTGTTGCTTGGTCATCTGATGCTCTGTCTTCTAATCCCAACACATCCAATTTGCACAGGTCTTCGTAATCAGCTGTTGAGCTTCTGGTAAGGTAGATACTGCTCAAGTCAGCTTCTTTTCCTGGTGACATTACTGTCCATCCCAATGCTGTTAGTTCGGCCACTGGTTCGCCAGGACCTCCTATTCTTGGTTTAGTCTCGGTTTTGATTTTGGCATACTCGCTTGCACCAACAATCATGTGTATAGGCAGCTCAGGTTTTCTGTCCTTGTCATCCATGATAACTTCTTTCAGATGCTGATGTCGTTCAATGAGACGTCCATACTGCGGATTTGGAAGTGAAAGCAGAACTGCTTTGTCTACTTTAGTCACTGTAGCCATCATCTCAAAAGCATTCGTGATGCTTGCAACTTGCACGTGGTAGATTTCAACCTTCTTGCTGGTAGTATGCATCATCATGTCAATTCGCCTTGTTTCTTTTCTGATAGGTCTCTTCCCGATTCGTTCTGCTAGCGTCGCTGAAATGTATGAGCTCCCAGCTCCAGTGTCAAGTAATGCTCTGCATTTAACGCCATTCACCTTCACCACGACGACTGGGTAAATCACTGAGCCTTCACCAGTTGCTACCATAATTTGCTGATTGTCTTTGTCGCAAATTGACGTGTGATGTTTACCACTGCATCTCTGACATGTAACTTTACTCCTGCACTCTGTTGCTCTATGTTTTTCTCCAGTGCAATTGAAGCAGAGTTTCTTCACGCTCAACAATCGCTTCCGTTCAGCGACGCTCTTCACTTTCTGACATTCGCTTGACTTGTGTTCGGTTGAATCGCAGTACGCACATGGCCTTGGTTTCCACTCGTGCTGTTTCACTTGGAAAAACCTCTCCCTTCGCTGCTGTTTGTTCACTTTGTCGCTTGACTGATAATCGCTGATAATGACTGGATTTCTCTCACACCATTTTCGTAACGCTTCGATCAGCTGAGGAAATCCCCACTTCTGCCAGTTGTCATCCATTCTCACAAGATCTGCTCTGATTGCTGGGAGCTTGCGAAGGGTCATCCTCACATATCCATTTACTTCAATAAGTTTCCCCATTGTTTCCAGTGCTTGAACACTTGTCACCAACTTTTCGTAGAATTCATGTACTCTTCCTGGCTGCGATCCATGGATGGTCTGCAAAGACATCAGTTTCTGGACATGGGCATGGACAATTTCGCTTGGCTCGCCATACTTCGTCTTCAGAATTTGCTTTGCTCGCTCATACCCCTCCGTTGTAAATGGAAGCCCATCAATAGACAGTCGCACTTTGGGTATCACTAACTCCTTGAGGTATGAGAACTTGGCCACTTGTCCTATCTCTGCCTTGTCGATTTCTGTCTCGAACTGATTCCAAAATCGCTGCCAATCCAAATGAGTTCCTTGGAACTTGGTAATGACCAGCTTTGGTAACTTTGCATGAATGTTCTTGTCTGCTTGTGTCTGAAGCCTTTCTTGTGTCCTATCCAGCTGTTTCTCCATGTCTTGCTTCATTTTCTGCTTTGCCTCCTCAATTCTGAGCTCTTGATCATATTGACGCTGCCTCTTCACCTCTTCGATCTCCTCTTCCATCCGTCTCTCTTGATCTCTTTCACGTTCCTTCAAGGTTTTGATTTTCTGATCGATTTCTTCCACTATTTCCTCGTAGACAGCCATATGATCATCTGTTTCTTGCCTCCACTTTTGGACATCTTCCATTTTGTCGCCTTTCTGGATCATTTGCTTCTGAATTTCCAACTTCATCGCGTGTACTTCGTCTGTTTGACTCTCCATAGCTTTCAAATGACGTTCAAGTGGTCTTACAGCGTTCTTATCCAAGATCTTTGGTGTTTCATCACTTGTAAACTTCAGCATTTGCACCATGCCATCGAATGTTTTCTTCAGTTTCTCGATGTCTCCCATTTTCTCTCACGTTGTGATTCCGACTGTTACTCTCTTCGTTTCGTTTTGAAATTCTCTGTTCTTCTGTTTCCTTCTAAGATTTTTGTCACCAAGCTCCCATCTGGGGTGCCACTTTGTCGGGAATTTGATTCTGTTACCACGACAATAAACTCACGAGTAGATTTAACTTCACAGAAAATGCACTCTTTCAGCGTAGTTACTCTCACAGCTTAATCTCACGAATCGAGTCGTCTGAATTGAATAAACTTGAATAATCTTACGTTCTACTGTTTCAGCTTATATACTGTTTGTAGCGAATGTTCTAGTACATAGTGATCATCGTGATTCAGCTTTATTACTAATTATTGCCTAACATTACGTAAGCTCAGCAACTACTATGTAACTAATTTTAGTACCCCTAGAATGTTCCCGTCAACTCCCCTAGTTTCTAGAACTGTGTCATGCTGAGGCTACTTAACTAAAACGAGACTACGTGTTTACAAGCATGATTAGGCCTAAATGGCGATCTACAAATACGCAATGACTACAGACATCGTTATGATATTGACGTATGGTTGATTAAGCATGCTGTCAGCTAACTTGAAAACAAAGCGAAGGTAATTAACTGTTTCTAGATTGTTCGAATACCTAGAATGTTCCCCAAATTACTCAAATTCTCCACAGAAATAAGAATTTGTAGGCTAAATGCGGGCTAAATGCTAAGTCTTTTGCTTGCATAAATTGCGATTGGCTTAGGCCATATCGAATACACATCATGGAATTCTTGAATCCTAAATCCACGCTTTCCCAATCATGGTGTGCTAAAACGTTCTGCTGGAATTATCAGACATTGCTACAGGCCGTTAGAAATAGAAAAAACAGGAAAGGTCTCACCGTAGTCTTGTGAAAGAAATCGCAAAACCTTACGAAATGCCAGATCTTTACCACGCCTTTCTGCTTTGCCTTCAATGTCCAAATGCGAAGGCAACTGGACACAATTTTGGCTTTTAAACTGAATGCGAAAACCAAATCGAAAGATTTCCAAATCTATTGTCTACAACACGCATACTGCGAAAGATTGACTGCTTTGTTGGTCAACGTATTTCTACGCTTCTGATAAAAGTATTCTTTTGAAAACCAGCCAAATGCGAGGCTAGCAGTGTTCCAAATAACTCAAAAAAGTGAATAAACAATCTTCTGGGAATTGAATGATACGTGTTTTTACGCATGTAACAACGAACAAATTTACGAATCACCGAGCACAAAAAGTGATTGCTGAAAAGTTTTCGTTTGCAAAAACAACAAGGCGCAATGCATGCAGCGTGCTAAATTATTAGAAAAGTGAATAAAACGATCTGCTGATAATTGAGTGATACGTGTAGTTACCCATGTCATAAACAAAATGAAACTTAATCAAGGTTGTGGGACACCTTTTATAAGCAAACGCTCGCAGCATCTTCCGCGAATTCAAAATCAGCTGATGACAACGAAGGAATAGACTGGCTACACAATCTCCTTAGAACTGATTTGTTGCCATCAGCAACAACAACAACAGCGAAATTGAGGGACCAGACAGTGTAGCTAGTCTAACAAAGAAATACACGTATTTTTTTATAAGAAACTAAGAATTTGGGCCAGTACTGGAAGTTTCTGAAAATTATCAGATTTTGAGTACTCAGAGTTTCTTACGAGTTTCTTAGAGGTTCCATAACAATCTTCATGTTCATTACCTGTGCCCTCGTGAACATTTCAAAACAAGGTTTTTAAGCCTTTCCAATGTTTAGACATTACTCAAGTACCTTACGAGTAATATGATACAGGAAACAAGTGAAATTAAAGTAAAAACATGTCGAGGATTTCCTTTATCAAAATAAATAGTTTCTTAGCTTATATTTTCCTAGTACTGGAGTTTCTTAATTTTTTGGCGATCTGAGAGTTGAGTTTCTTATAAGCAGTTTCTTATAAGAAAAAATACGTGTACACCAGACTTATGACGATGGTCGATGAGTCCCTTGTTTCCCTGTGCTCTTTGACTTCAAGATGGCCCTTCGGTCAACAATGACTCATAACATTACTCTGAAAACCTGACCCAAACTCTTGAGCTTCCTAGAGTACCAATCAGATTGCGAGATTTGTGAGTTACCATGGTGATGGCAACTATGATGTAACTTTTAGCCAATCGGGCGAGGTCTGGCAGCAAAGGTAGCAAAGGGAGGCTATTCATCTTTTAATTTTCGCGATTTCGCGATTTTGCAGTCTTTAAAAGCTTAGTCAATTGAAAACTGAAACTGAAAATTGGCGCGCGGTGCTCATGGCAGGATTGTAAAATTTCATTTTTGATTACAAAGTCCAACTTTGTAATCTAAGAGGGGGCTCCAGGTCAGTCAGAAAGAAAGAAAGTAAGAAAGAAAGAAAGAAAGAAAGTCCGTCACGCTCGTTAAAGCGATTGATTAACGTTTTATCTCTGCTAATTGGCACTGGAATAAAGAAAGCGCACAGAAAGCGCATACAAGACAGAAGTTTCCCGCGATCCTATAGCAAAATTTGACGTCGGCTTATTTCATGTTAGACAGATTTGACACCATAAGATGGATAAATTACATTGTTTACCCTGGCACAACAACAAATTTGAATTGGCACGTTCTTGACACATTAGCAGCTTAATTATGTTAAAACAATCGTTTTCTAGAACGAATGCATCATTAGCCACTTATTGATAGTATTCATTATGCAAATAAGTCAAGTTTAGAGGATGATGTAACCGGTGGCCTGCACAGAGGCTAGCATTCGCAGCATCACCGAAGGTAGAAGGACCCTCCTCCTACACAGCTACGTATGCAAACGTCGCAGGTGAAGTTGAGAGGCAAGGTGCAGGATCCCGGCAAACAATGGCCCCATTAACTGGGGAAGGCACGTGATCACACTGAACCAAAACATCTTCATGCATATGATTCTGCACAGAGGTTATTTTCGTGACTACTTGTCTCAAACTAGATGCCCGCAAATAGAAACGTTCTGCAGGGTTCTGCATAAACATAAGCAATTTTGTATTATCGGAAATCTCACATGACATCCTAATTTGAGACATACAAGGCGCTTAACTTTGTATGGAAGTCGACTTTAGGAGCAACACTCACTGTAGCTAAAAACAACATCAGCGATCATTTAGGGTGATGAAGAAATCAATTTTCAGATTTTCTTATACTTGCTTAGCTCAGGACGGACTTTGTAATCATCCAAAAGGATCTTATGTTCTGCAGAAATGCTTGTATTTCACAGAATTTGTCGGCAGGAATAGCGAAAGGAACTTCAAGCTATAGGCTACAGCCAACAATGGTGGCTAACAAAAACACAGACAATTTTGCGATTTCAGCATTTATCATCGGACATAAAATAATTAGAGTAACACATGACACAATAATCAAATGTGTGCGAACGTTTTACTTACAAAAAAACTGGCAATATGCATTGGAAAATGAAAGCTAATACCGCTAATACTGTTGAAAAACATGACAGGATTCCTGGCGAATTCCTTAGCGAACAAGATCTTGTACCGGATACCCGCGGGTGTGCCAAAAAATAAGTTTAAATGTTTGATGGGCTGTGGAATAAAAAGTACGTGGCCGATATTCAAAACTAAATGTTAAAAGGCTGACTTTGAAGTGAAAATTTTGCTTGGTAAAAAGCTCTCATCTTTTAGAACGCAGAAATTGAATCAATGCTAATAGAAAGGGCCGGCGGTAGTTATAATCAAAAATCCCGTATATTAAAAATCCACCATACCAGTACTATTAAAAAGATACGACATTTCGTAAAATAACTGGTTTGTCTCATATCTATTTGAAAAGGGTTTTATTAAGCACCATTATTCCATTTTAGAGATTCCAGAGGGGGCTTATTAGAAATTTAATGTGAAATCGCAAATTTCGTCCTTTCCTAAAAAGATACGACATTTCGTAAAATAACATTGCTGTAATAGAGTATGTCAAACGTCTGTCTCAAAATAAGGAAAAGACTAGTTAACTGGTCTACACTCTTATACGGTGCAGAAACATGGACTATATATAAAAATATGATGGACAGAATTAGAGCCTTTGAGATGTGGGTTTGGCGCAAAATACAGAGGATTTCATGGCAAAGTCATACTAAAAATGAGACAGTATTAGAAAGAATAGGAGAAAAAAGAAACATCATGCAATTAATCATGTCAAGGACACTAACATT
The DNA here is from genome assembly GCA_039566865.1 of Aurelia coerulea. Lineage (NCBI taxonomy): Eukaryota > Metazoa > Cnidaria > Scyphozoa > Semaeostomeae > Ulmaridae > Aurelia > Aurelia coerulea. The sequence continues at coordinate 20,919,101 of CM076953.1, read as the reverse complement.
CTTCGGTCACATGATAAGGAGGGACAACTTACATCGTGTCATACTGGAAGATCGAATACCATCAAGACGCCCCAGAGGAAGACCAAGAGCTATGTGGATGGACAACATCGGAGATTGGGTGGGAAGAAAGCATTATGGATGGCTTGTAAGAAAAGCCCAGGATAGAGGAAAGTGGAAACAATTCATAGCAGCCTACCTACAACGAGTAGACGGCACATGAGAAGAAGAATAGAGAGGGGGGCTTATCTAAAATTTTAGAAGGGAGATGATTATTAGAGAGGGGACTTCATAGAGCGGGGACTTCATAGAGAGGGGACTTCATAGAGAGGGGACTTAATAGAGAGGGGACTCAATAGAGCGGGGTTAAATAGAGCTTTTACGGTCATCAAATTTTGGTGAAGTTTCAATGTCTTTCCTTCAGTTTTTATTCGGTCACTCGATAGTGCACAATTCCAACTTTAAAGCCCTGAAATTTGTTTCGATTGAGACTTTTTTAAGTTCAATGCCGCTGTTTAACTTCAAATTTCATTGCTCGGCCAAGAATCCTTCATTTTGCCACACAGAACGTTCAATTCACTTCTATTCTATTAATAACTAAAATTTAACTTCCTATAACTGTAATTCTAAAAACGGTCACGCACTAATGAGACTATCAGCGGGTGAGTTCAAAAAAGGTAACACGTTTGGTGAGCTGTGGAATAAAAAGTACGTGATCGATATTCAAAACTGAAAAGTTAGTCTATCAGTCAAAAACTAACTTTGATGTGAACATTTTGTTTGGTGAAATCATTCATTTACAGGGTGTCCCAAAAAAATTGTGCCCCGTTTGTCTGAAGATTGTGACAAAACGGCAAAAGATTCTCGCCAAACTTTTGCATGATGGTGCTCTTCAGATGTTCAATTAAAGTTTGCAACCATCCCCATAAAAATCCGTTGAAAAATGATGGAGCTATGACCTTCAGGAGACCAAATTTGCCCGATCACTGAAACCAGCGGTCGGCCATTTTGTCTTACTATTTTGCAGCGATAAATAGCTTCATGGATTGAAAATGAAACAGCAGCCTCCAATGTCATAGCTCTCGTGATAATTCCGATAATCCTCGGAGAGTTCCACTATTTCTGACCTCACAGAAATTATTTCTCATCTCACGTGAAGATACTTATCACTGCAAAATAGTAAGGCAAAATGGCCGACTGCTGGTTTCAGTCGTCAGGCAAATTTGGTCTTCTGAAGGTCGTAGCTCCATCATTTTTCAACGGATTTTTACGGGGATGGTGGCAAACTTTAATTGAACATCTGAACACAATTTTGGCGAGAATCTTTTGCCGTTTTGTCGCAATCTTCAGACAAATGGGGCACAATTTTTTTGGGACACCCTGTATTTAAGCCCAAAGATGAGGAAAATGCAGATATGAGGTTTCTATGGGAACGACAATAGACTATCACGTTAAAGATGGCGGCGAGAAACTTTTTACCAATACGCATCGTGTTCTTTAATCGAATCCCTATCGAACCGTAAAGATTCGTAAGTGGAACGCAATACATCTTGGTAAAAAGTTCCTCGCCGCCAACTTCAGCGCAATCGTCTCTTTCACATTCGGTTTTGGTCCATGATTTACCTGCCATTGACATTTAAATTCTATTTTTCAAAGAAACAACTGCATTGCATTTATATTTCAATGGCATGTAATTCATGGACCACAATCGATCATGGAATTCCTCGTTCCCATACAAACCTATTTTTCTAATTTTTGGGTCTGAAAGACGAATGCTTTTACCAAACAAAATTTTCACATCTAAGTTAGCCTTTGACTGATACCGGGTGTCCCAAAAAAAAGTACTCCCGTTTGAAAATTCACCAAAATTTGATTACATGGCCGATCTTCAATTTTCTTTTTTCGTCAAGTAGATCAAGGACCAAATTATTTTCCAAGACATCGCTGATCTTGTAATTAGTTTAAAAAAATAGCAAATTTAGCTCTTTTTAGGGCTACCTGGTTTTGAATCATACTGCAAAAAAGAAAAGCACTGATTGCCAGATCAATTTCTTTGTGCATGTAAAACTTTTAGATGGTCATAAATGACAGTAATAAATGCACACTATCACTAGAGACATCAATGATGATAAAAAAATCTGAAAAATGTGACTCTTAGGCAAGATTGAGTATTTTCCTTAAAAAATATAGCTCAAAATAAGGTTTTTCAACGTGTAATTTTTCTACCTTGCTACACCAAAAGCAGACATTTAAGCATCTGTGAATATTTTTGGGCCTTTGACAAAGCAATTCAAAAAGAAAATTTTATGAAAGGTTTGATGATCTATTTTTGGTGATTTTTTACACAGGAGTACTTTTTTTGGGACACCCGGTAGATTAGCATTTTAGTTTTGAAAATCAGCCACGTACTTTTTATTCCACGGCCCATCAAACGTTATAACTTGTTTTACTCGCCCGGTGATATCGTTTGGCTGATTTGCTAGACACAAGTTCTACTCATAACAAGGGCATGGAAATCTAAGCTAGCTGGCAGGCTTGTGACAATCGATCAAGATCATTGTCGAAATTTTAACAAGCCACAGGTGATGGGGAATAGTGAATATAATTGTACAGAATGAAAATAATTCGATAAAACATACCTTTAGTGCTTCATTTTTCTTGTTGTTTCTCCTGCAATCCGTCTGTGTGTCCACTCCACCGTTTAGGCCCATCTCGAAATAAACCGCCACCTCAATAACTAGGTCCCAGTTATTGAGGTGGCGGTTTATTTCGAGATGGGCCTGACGGTGGAGTGGACACACAGACGGATTGCAGGAGAAACAACAAGAAACATAAGCACTAAAGGTATATTTTATCACATTATTTTCATTCTGTACGATTATATTCACTATTCCCCATCACCTGTGAACAAGCAAGTGATTCTGTACCGGGTGAGAAAAAAACAATCCTCGTATAAAAGGTCAATGGTCCCAGAATATGAGGGTAATAATATTGGTAGGTACATATCATTCAATAGTGGACATGTTCACATACATTTCAAAATTTACCTTACTGAAATCCGCCACTCCGTTCTGAAATTATGAGGGATTTTCTCAAGAGAGCCCCCTCAAGAAACTTCAAAACAGGCCTAAAATCAACATAAGGCTCAAATCTTTAAAAAGGTCGGTGTAAAATTCTATTACAGTTTCCTTTGAGTTAAATGGCTTGGAAGGAACTTAGCGTTTTTTGCTGTAAATCTGCCGTGGAAATTTATTGATATCTTGATTAGTTTCAAAATGGCGGCATTTACTATATTTGACGCTATGACATCATCAAATTTCTAAATCCTAAACCAGAGAAGATACTGAATTTCTGCTTTTCACTGTATTGTAGGCCTTCATAAACTATGGTTTTCTTGAAGGTTATATGATTCTTCCTCCTTTGGTTTAGGATTTACGATGATTTAAATGTTTTCAAAATATTCCATCAATTTTTTTCAAAAATCATTAAATTGCCGCCATTTTGAAAGGTTGTCCACCATTAAATCTATTCGCCAATATCATCGTCTTGATATCCAAGGAGTAGACCGATAATATGTCGTAGGTTATCGCTATTGATAGACTGATGGACGCTATAACTTAGACTTATGACATTTCATCCCTTGTTTCCCTGCGTTCTTTGATTTGCAGATATCACTTGCTCAGCAGGGACTCATTTCATTACTCTTATAAAGTGTAGCCACTTTAGGCCAATATGGTGTGGATCCATATTGACCAATCAAATTGGTAGAATTTAGTTTTCAACCAACAAGAAGGCGCTATTTAGACTGATGTTGTTGTTGCGTACAAAAACGGTTGATTCTGGAAAGAGTTCTTGTAGCTGAGATAGATCTATTCTGTTTCTACAGAGGAAGATTACTGCTTGAAAGGTATGTACTTTGCGATTAGTAGGTTCGTAAAACATTATTCTTTGTACTACAGGTTTGCTTTTCAATGTTGCAGCTCTTTAAACCAGAGATTGAAGCGATTTTGTTGAGTGTACGAGAACTCCCGCTAGTTTAGGCCATTTTGACAAAGGGGGCCCAATTTATAAGAGTAATGAAATGAGTCCCTTATTGAGCAAGTGATATCTGCAAATCAAAGAACGCATGGAAACAAGGGACGAAATGTCATAAGTCTAGCTATAACTCACTGGAGCGACAACAACAACATGAATTCCCTTCAATTAGATGAGCGTAAGTTGTGTAATGAGGCTGTGTAAGGAGTAGTGGCCTTTCAAACGGGGATTGTTTTCTTTTTGCTCACCCGGCAGATCTATTATACAACATCATACCGGGTGTCCCAAAAAAGTACTCCTGTTTAAAAAATCACCAAATATAAATTATCGAACCTTTGATAACATTTTCTTTTTGACTTGTTTTGTCAAGGACCCAAAAATATTTCTAGATTATAAAATTTTTGCTTTTGATTCAACACGGTAATAAAATTACAGGTTGAAAAACCCTATTTTGAGTTATAGTTTTTAAGTAAAATACAAAATCGTTCCTAAGAGTCAAAATTTTCAGATTTGTTATCATCATTGAAGTCTCCAATTATATTGCGCATTTCTGTCTGTCAGTTATGACCAAACTAGAAGCTTTACATGCACAAAGAAATTGATCTGGCAATCATCAATGCTTTTTTGCAGTATGACTCAGAACCAGGTAGCCCTAAAAAGAGCTAAATTTGCTACTTTTTAAACCAATTACAAAATCAGCTATGTCTTGGAAAATAATTTGGTCCTTGATCTACTCGACAAAAAAAGAAAATGGAAGATCGGTCGTGTAATAAAATTTTGATGATTTCTTCAAACGGGAGTTCTTTTTTGGGACACCCGGTAGTTATCGCTATTGATGGTGTGCTAGACACCCTAAATATGATCCACAATCATACATACACAGGAATTAGACTAGATTGGCGATTATTATGCAGTAACTTTGATAGTAATGGCGGCGGATGGCCTAAATAAAACGATTAAAGCAAAACGACTCAAAATCCACCTTTCCATTGTTGAAAGTTGGGAAAACGGGGCTATGAGTACAAACAATGACGTTTGTTTTAGCCATAATTACAATATGGGGGTAATCTTATTGTTTTTAAAAATAGAACAACACGCACTTCTCCATGCGTATATTACGCAATATGCAGCTATCTGCTAATCTAATAAGATGTCCTTTTCGGTTTAAGTGCGTTCGTATAGCAGCAAGTCTGTAACAACTAAATATGAAAATTAACTTTTTAAATCACTCACACTGCAATATCATTCCTACACGAGTCACTAAAAAGCGTTTTCTTTTTTCTAGCACTAACTCTGCGGCAAACCAATACTTAAATACTAAACATGGTGCAACGGACTGACTGACACGGTGCAAAGTTCAAGCCTATGAATACCTCGAATAATTCGTCCTGTATCTATCCTCTTTACCGATCTACTGGGTGTCCCTGAAAAAGTATACACATTTGGTTGGGTGCAACGTGGGGTGGGGGTATTTTTTCCAAATGACGTAGAGATTTCTTTCCTGGAACTCAGTCCCCTTACCCGAAAATGACGATACCGGGAAAATTTCGAAAACGCTAGAAATTGTGACGGGAATAAACTCTTTGCAAGCTCCACAAGAACAAGGCTGGATTTTCCTGCCAAAGCCAAGGAAATTTTTATGGCGTAATAATCAGCCTCGTTTCGAAAGCGTTGAAAAATGTTCCGTTTTCATCATTTTCGAGTGTTCACACGATGCCGGTTTCAAACTGTGCCGGTTAGAGTTCAGCTTTCAAAATCTACCGTTTTTCAAAACCTGACGGCAAAAAAAATTATCGTTTTGTTGATATAGGTGCTTTGAGAGCTGAAATATTAATCTTGAAAGTTCAAATGTTTCTTCACGTCGAAACGAGAGCTTTGGCATTTTTGCCTGTGCAAATTACTGCAGAACATCAAAATTTAAAAATAAAATTAAAAATGGGTGACTTCTCGCAAAGAGAATATAACATGATCCACGTTTTGCTAAATATGATCAAGGATATTGTTTATTTATTTGCCTTGCTTCAACCATTTGCTTAGGCCAAAACGCCAAAGCTTCGGTTTTGAGGCGACAGCAAATTTGAACTTTCAGCATCAACATTCAACACTCAAAGCACAAATGACATCTCTATATTCAAGTTAACTACCGAGGAATATTTTGAAATTGATTAACCATTGATTGAAGCTAAATGCACATTGCTGGAGCCAACCAAATCTGCATACTTTCTATCTATATTCAAGTTAACTATCGAGGAACATTTTAAATTTATCAGCCATTGATTAAAGCTAAAAGCACATCGCTGGACATAACTAAATCTGTATACTTTACTTTACTTTACTTTACTTTACTATACTTTCTGGACACCCGGTATATCTGATGATGTTCGCTGAATGGGGTCTTGCCAATCTTAAGACGTCGTTTGGAGAGATAGAGAGAGACTGGGGGGGGGGGGCAAGATAAGTCTCAAAACAGGCTCTTTTACAAAAGGCATTTCAATAATTTCTACAAGGACCTTTCTGTACAGACTTGCAGAAAGTATTTCAATGACTAGTTACGGGATATTTCTCTCCAAGAAGAGGACATTTGACAAAATTAAAGCATTTTCGAAAGCTTTCTGTCTCTTTCACAAAATACAACCATAGCCTAGGATCTATTAGGAAGAACCAAAATTTAATATTTGTGTGTTGAATTACAAAATTTGTGATCCTATAATAGAACAATGGCTAATACTAGTGGCACAGAAATTACAAGCATTATCGCACCGTAACTGCAACTGAACATTTTGAGGGCGTTATCGTCAATCAATGCAAAATGTTCACATCATAAAACGCCTGAATGCTTTACAGATTTTAGTTGCTACCAGATGTTTGGTACTGATGGAAAATATATCAGTATGGTAAATAGACGACCATGATCTTTAGCGTTTCAAAATGATTGCCAATTTACTATATGACACAGAGCAACGTGGTCTACATTCCCGGAGGCTATCTTTAGCTCAAGTATCGTTCCGATCTACGAGGCTATAGGAAACTCTGAACTCAAAATTAGATTTACGTTTATGATACATAGAGTATTGCTAGTTCATTATTTTGTTCCTGATACATCGAGTCTCATTTCTAATCCCCGCATGGAACAGTGACATGACTAAGCGCCATTATGCCACAAAAATGGAACTTCCTCCAGGAGAAATTGGCACCATAATAGCACTCCAGTCACGTCTCTCTGTCACGCACGGGGATCAACGTGATTTCAATTCTCTTTAATTCATCTTGTAGCACTCGATATACCAGGAATGAAATAATGAACTAAGAACGCTTGATGTATCATATATAAATCTCCCTTGCGAATAAAAGTTTCCTATAGCCCGTGCCATAACTGCCTAAAAGCGTGATGATTATTCAAATTCGACATGGACGAGGTGATCGAATGACGCATTTCTATCGGTACCTACGCTAATCCTGCGCAAAGGAAATTCACGGTGCTGCTTAGCTACATAAACATAAGCTTATGACGTATTTGATTGTGATGTAATTGCTTACTTCATGTACAATGACAGCGTCCGTGAGAAATACAACAATTCAGCTTGCATTCGTGCTTCCAGAATCAGCAAATTTATGTGTACCTAAAATTAAAGGTGGAATGTCACAGCAGATGGTAAAGTTTCATTATTATCTTAAATACAACGGGTGAGTGAAACAAAAGTCAAAACGTTTGGCGGGCTGTGGAATAAAACGTATTTATTCAAAACTAAAATGATATTCTATCGCTCTTGATCAAGGGCGCCTACCTTGTAGGAACTGTGTTTATTCCCGATACTTAAGCCATCTGCGATACGCCAATGTTATTTGGGGGAGTCTTCCTAAATCAAAATTGAATACCCTCCAACGTCTGCAGGACAGAGCCCATTCGATTATTGATAAGGCCAGACTAAAAGACAATTGGTCTCATAATTGGTTGACAGTTGAACAACTAATAAACTTTGATCGATCAGTTATGACATATAAAATAATCAACAGGCAATGTCCCGAAAGCCTTTGGGGTAAATACCATCATAGGACCCAGCATTCCAACTACAGAACAAGGAATTGCAGGGACCTACAAATCCCAAGAAATAATCTTGAATATGTCAAGAAAGGCTTTCACTATTCGGCTCTGAAAGCTTGGAACAATATACCCATCAATATCAGAGAGCTCCCTACACTTAGTAGATTCAAAAAACAATTGAAAAGTTATTATATGAGCTGAACACAAACTAAAACACGACGCCCTGGAAGAGCAGCTGCTACTACATAGATTACTGTACATAATTTTGCTTTAACTGTATATAGACTATATTAATGTAATTAGGATATTTATTTTCTTATTTAAGTATTGCGTTTGTTAGCTGAAGGGTTTTTGTGTATAAATAATTTAAAATGAAAATGAAAAAATGAAAAAAAAACTGTACGCGTAGTAATTGGTTTCCTATGACCCAGTCCTGTTAATCTGTGTATATCATAAGGGATTTTCAAATTCTAACGTCTGTTAGAGTTGACCAATCAAAAATCACGCTGTCTGATTCCCTGTGGCCAGATCGTATAACACAACGGAATTTGAAACCACAAAGTTATTCATACGTCATCTTGACCTTGAGAGGACTGACGCTGTGTACTGCTTGGTCACGGTACGGTTCTAGGACACTCTCTGTACTGGGTCACAGGACACCAATTACTCTACAGTACTGGGAATAAACACACTTCCTACAAGGTAGGCGCCCTTGGTAAAATCACTCATCTTTTAGACCCAAAAGTAAGGAAAATGATCGTTTCGAGAATTCAACGTTCCAATCATGGACCAGAATTGAACGTGGAATTCTCGTGAATTAAGAAAAATGCAAAATATACAATAATAATGATAATAATAATCACTTTATTTACAGTTGGATAAAGGTGTAGTTTATTAGTACGAACAAATAATTACCAACTAAATTAACTAATATACACCAATACTATTTACAAATCTTGTAACTGCAACCCTCACCAGCCCAGCATTTATCATTTTGCCACATACGGAGACTGTATTGCTACTCTTAATCATATCAGGTGTACTGTTCCAAAGCACAATGCAATTGCAACCCTCCCCAGCCTAGCATTTTGCCACACAAGGAGACTATATTGCTTTGCTACTCTTAATAATATCAGGCGTACTGTTCCAAAGCACAATGATGTAAATTCAGAACAAATGGGCAATGAACACACGATTACGTACCTTTTCTGAATGTTTGAAATCAAGGAAATTGAGGTAGTCCAATTGCGTAACCTTCTCTGGATAGCAAGACACCTACAAAGTTGAACATTTTTGTAAGTCGTGAAAAGTCACGAAGTTGGGGAATTGATTACCGAATTGTTGCAAAATCGTGCTACCCTTACAGTTTAAAAGGACGAAATAGAATTTCTCAGGCAAACGCTTTGAGAAAATGAATGGAGGAAAGAATTAGAAAGAACTACTTCATTAAAGGACACAAGAGGAAACTACCGCGTGCACTAAATAGAACTTTAAATGTTTGAAAATTAATTATACGGAGAATGATTGATAACATTGAAATGTAACAAATTTAAGATGATAGCCGAAAGGCAGAAGTATTTTTGTGATTCATTAACTTTTTGAGAATTGCAAATATAGGCAAAATCAAATTTCTGAAAATCTTTAACTTCAAAAAGTGCGAAAAGAGGCCTGAAACCCTCGATCAAAAGTTATACAGAATCTCTTTACCCAAACACATTATTTTCTGCTCAAGAGCTAAGAATCGAATATCTATAAAAACAATATCACATATCATCTAATTATGTAAAGTTAATTGTTTAACTCTTGAAAGAAATGAAACGCTTTGGCATGTTGCTCTTATGAGCAATAGACCATGTTGACATTTAGAAAAAGAGTCTGGGGAGAGCAATACTTTTCTGGCAGACACAATTCTGGTAAATGGCTGTCAAGGGGCTTCAACGAATGATAAATTGAATTCTCCAGATCTATTTGTTTCAAATTCATAGTGAAAAAGATGAAGTAGTTGCCCAAAATGGATCTCAAAAGCAGTCCTATGAACCACAAGTCTCGTAGCAAAAGAGAGACTCTCTCTCCAACATAGACCTCAAATCAAACTGCCTTGGCGTTTGGCGGGAAAATATTCGTCATTCTTCCCGTCTGGCAGAGTATTATAGCCCCCTTTCCCACATTTCAAAATAAAAGAATCTTCCTAAATTAATTTTAACCTGTATTTCCAATGCACAGAAAAATAGAAGAAAATCACACCAAAATACATCAACCTTTCGGGTATCAACCAAACGCTGCATCAACCTTTCGAGTATCAACCAAACGCTGATTCATTTCAATTTAACAGTATCCTCCATATAACGAGTTCAAACGTGTGAAGTCCTTTTTCGCGCACCAGGTATGTCATTTTGCTGGCCTTCAGAAGAAGTTTCCCAAGAAATACCCTCCGTGAAAACTCGGGAACCGTAAATTTATAAGTTGCAGTAGGAGTTTATAAATTTCAAAACTCTTACCGTTTTGATGTATTCTTTGTACGGTCGATAAAGTAATTGATTCACCTGTAATCAAGCAAAAGTAAAACTAACGAGGCTTGGATGGTTAATCAGCAAATTCTCTGACAACGGAGTGATGAAAAAATGACAACTGAGTTGATGAACATAGGGCTCAAAACTTAAAAAGGTCGGTGTAAAATTCTATTACAGTTTTCTATGAAATGAATGGCTTGGAAGGAACTCAGGGTTTTTTGCTGTACATCTACCATGGAAATTTATTGATATCTGCATTAGCTTCAAAATGGCGGCATTTATCAAATTTGAAGCTATGACATCATCAAATTTCTAGATCCTAAACCAGAAAAGCAACAGATTTCTGCTTGCCATCATGATGAAATGTGGTTTTCTTGAAGGTTGTATAATTTTTCCCCTATTGATTTAGGATTTCCGATGATTTAAATTTTTTCAAAACTTTCCATGAATTTTTTCAAAAATTATTAAATTGCCTCCATTTTGAAAAAAATCAAGATATCAAATAATTTCTATGGCAGATTTACAGCAAAGTACCATAAGTTCCTTTCAAGCCATTCAATTCAAATTAAATGTCCTAGAATTTTACACTCACCTTTTTAAAGATTTTTTCTATTCTATTAAGATTTTACAACCATATTACTAATTACAATATCTACAAGCTACGCTAGTAGGATGCCGCAGGAAACAGAGACGATGCCACAGGGAGCGAAATACTATGTCTACCCTGTGGCAATTCTAAAAATAATTAATGACCTACATAAAACTACACGTAACTGCTACTACAAATAAAAGGAATGTTTAAATACAAACGGAAAACTAAGGTACAAGCGAAGGTAGCTTGCAATCAAGTACGGTAATTGCAAGTGTAGGTTTGAAAGTTAGAGCCAAACATGGTGAATTTGCAAATTCGATTTTTGATTGCAAGCTGCCTTAAGACATTACATAATTACAAACGAAGAGAACTGCTAAAAAACAAACACATACAGACAGAAGGGTCTGTATCAAAATTTTAAAATCTAAAAATCAAAATTTTTAAAGATTTGAAAGGTTGGAGCCTTATGTTGAGTGGATGGTGTTGCAAAGCAGCACAACAAAAACCAAAGTTTAGGGTTAATGTTGATCAAGATAAAGTTTGCAATTTAAGCACTAGTAACAAGAAAGAAGAGCTAAAAATTTCCTTGGAGAAACAGTCATTTACAAGCATTTCTTGCTTATAACAATCTAAAGTTTTACAGCAACTGAACATATATACAAGACGATACCACAGTGAGCACGAGGATGCATTGCAGCCCTGTGGCCTCAACATAAAACTGCATGAAAATTGCATGAAAATAGTCAACTAACGGATAAATAACAAATAACACAGAGATGGGAGGAGGAGAGGAAATTTCACAGTTAAATGACTTAGGAAAATAACTTGGATGATTTGATAAACCCTGGTGAGCATAGGCTAGGTTCCAAATCTTTAACTCGGCGCAAAAAGGTGGGTGCAAAATTCAATGACCTATTTCTTCTAGTTGAATGGCTTGAAAGAAATTTTAGATACTTATCTATAATTCTACCGTTGGACTTTTCAGATGTTTTCAAACATTGTTCAAAATAAGAGCGTATCTTACATTTCAACTCATTTGAGGATGTGACGTCATCAAATTTCTAAATCATAAACCAAAAGAGTGACAGAAGTTTGCTTGATACCATATTGTAGACATCCATAAACTATGAATTTCTTCGAAATTATTTCATGTTGCTTCAAACAGTTTAGAAATTACAATGGTTTTAAGTTTTTTTGACAATTTTTCTTGAATTCTTGATAACAAAACACTTTAATTCTGAAAATATTGAAGATTTCAGAAAAGTCCAACGGCAGCATTATAGAGAAATAGCTAAAGTTTCTTTGAAGTCATTCAGTTCAAAGAAATAGGTCATTCAATTTTACACCAGCCTTTTTAAAGATTTGGAGCCTATGCTACCCTGGTGTTGCTTCAAGGATTTTCATGAGAAAAATATGCAGTTGCTAATGACTGAAATGTTCAAAACAATAAATAATCTAAACCCCCCATTTATGAATGAGATCTTTCTTCAAAGAAGTTCTGCCTATAATTTGAGAAATATAAATACATTCATGGTTCCAAAGGTAAATACTGTTAATCATGGTACTGAAACGGTCCAATATAGAGGGCAGCGTATTTGGCAGTCCGTTCCACAGGAAATCAAAGATGCAAATTCTGTGCAACAATTCAAGAATAAAATAAAATTTTGGAAAAATGTAGATTGTGACTGCAGACTTTGCAAACGATACATACCAGGGCTCGGCTTTTTATAGTTTCATACATCTTGCTTGTAGATTTTATATATAGATTTTATGAATTTTGTAATTTTATTGACTATTTACTTGTATATATTTTGTATCATTGTATTTACTGGTATCATTGTAATTAATTTGTTGGCTTGAATTAGCATTTCTTTTTATATTTAGCTATGTAAGTTGCCAACTTTAAATAAAATGATAATAATAATAATTTGATTAAAAAAGTAACCTTTCATCACCGCATGAATAAAAATCTTATCCATAGTAATTTGTTGAAGCACCCCCCCCCCCAAACAATGCTGATCTGATGGCTCTGAGCTAGCAGTCTATCAGAGTCGCAAATCGTCCCGTTATCCTCATTCTATCGTCACAGATAATAGTTTTATGGGGAGATAAGGAAAATTGCAAAAACAACGCAAAATTACGCAAGATGTTCCAAGACTTTTAGCAGGCATTGTAAGCTCGTGGGCGCTCTTGAAAACCATGTGAAAATGCCATGCTGCCTGCAGCGGCCATGAGTAATGTTGATAAAGAATTTTAAAGTGCAGAATTACCTCGTCATAACGGTAATCGTCGTGGAAAATACCGAAGATTAAATGAATATAATTCCATGTTGCGAGACGAAATGTGGTCGTATCAACATCTGTTTCATCGCCCATCCTAAAATAAGAAGATATGAGTTAATCAATTAGAATTATTAATATTGGTTTTTTATATTCAATATAAAAATTCAAAAACCCGAATTACCTAAGGCACTACTTATGAACTACTTTTCGACACTACAGGGCGATACCCCCGAGGAGCGAAATATCATGCGTACCCCTAGGCCATTACATAAAGAAAACATATACCGGGTGTCCCAAAAAAAAGTATACAGATTTGGTCGACTCCAGCGATGTGAATTTCGTTTTGATAAATTGCTAATCACCCTCAAAATTTTCCTCGATAGTTAACTTGAACATAGATACCTCGTTTGTTGGTATTGGTGTTTTGAGAGCAGAAATATCAATCTTGAAATCTCAAATTTAAGTCCACGTGCAAACCAGAGCTTTGGCCTTTTGGCCTAAGCAAATTCCTGAAGCACGTCAAAATTAAGAACTGAAATTAACGCAAAATTAAGAAACGGCCCAATAGGTGACTAGGGGGTGACTTCTGGACAAAAAAGTAACTCAAGGTCTACTCTTGCTCAAATCTTATAACGGCTATCGTTGATTTATACACTATACCTTAAGAATTCGCTTAGGCCAAAAGGCTAAAACTCTGGTTTGCAGGAAGAGGCAAATTTGAGCTTTCAACTGTCTGCTTTCAAAGCACAAATGCCAACAAGCAAGGTACCTTTCTTCAAGTTAACTATCGAGGAACATTTTTAGAGTGATTTGACATTGGTTGAAGCTAAATTCACAGCGCTGGAGTCAACCAAATCCGTATACATTTTTTTGGGACACCCGGTACAGAAAACTAAATTTCAACTAACTATACGACTACAAAAGGTACACATTAGATATAAATACGACACACTATTAGAAACTAAAAAGAATAATTGTATTAGAATCTATCTAACATTGGATGTCCCGTGTTAACACCTGCAAAATTTTGGGACCGATCCCGTTCTGGATCGATCCAGTTTTCTCTCGTGTAAACGGGGTCTGATTTGTTTTGAGAAGCCTCTCTGAAAATAGACCAGTTGAGTCTGCACGCAGGCTACAGTCCCTTGGCAATCAAGCAGAATTCGACTCATTCCAACCCATCCAGTACTCTTGGTGCTATGAATTTTCAAAAGTAGGAACTTTTTCTGGCTCACCCGGTAGTTTGTTTGAATAAATAAGCTTACATCATCGTTGTAAATACAAACTTAAAATATGGATAAATTAATGAATGGAATTAATGAATGGAATTAATGAATGAATGAATGAATGAATGAACTACAAAATTGAATTTAAAAGATGAGAAACTCACGTTTTGTATGTCAGATTGATGATTGCTTTGAATTTAGTATCAAGCAGATTTCCAATATTAGGATATAATCGATCAATTAATGAATAACCATGCTTGTGCCATGAAAAATCCTTCAAAAACAATGCACAAATGTCATATCATGAATCATATGTTAGATATCATCAGAAAAAATGCAAAGAAATTGCATCTAAAATGTTTTTCTTCACATAAAAAAGTGCAAGCGGACAATTTTCATCTTGTATCTATATCTTATCTTCTTAGGCCTATCAAACTGCCTATCTCTACCAATTTTCGTTCTGTTATGACAATGTGCATGATCTGTCTAGGTTTGGGAAGGTTGCACACATAGTTGCGACACAGAAAACCATATATTTAATAGATGCAAGAGCTTTTATACATAATTTCAAGCATAGAAAACATCTATTTAATTGATGTGAGAGGTTTTATACATGATTTTAAAAACCAAAAAACGTCTATTTAATAGATGTGAGGGGTACACACACAGTTTGCAATGACAAAAAATATCTATTCAATGGATGTGATAAGTGTGTACAAAATTAGAAGCACAAAAATATGTATTGATTAGATGTGACGCGTGAATACATAATTTGCAACACCGAAAAACATCTATTGAATAGTAGTGGGGAAGATCATCACGAGAATTTTGATGCTTGTATAATAATTTGCAGCGAAACTATTATGATAACCGTTTCAGAGGCCTTGAACAAAGTACCGCAGTCCGAAATAGCGCAAGGGGTGAAATTTCCAACTTGTGTCAACATCCTATCATTTTTAGCATCTCCACCAATTTTCATGCTGGTATCAAAATTTGCACGACTCGCCTATATTTTGGCGGTAACAGCTATCACTATCTTGGGGTAGAAAAAATACTTCTCAGATTCGGCTGTTAATTGAACAAATAACTCTTTGGCATGCAAGTACATTCGTATACAGTACATTCGTATATATGATGTTGCTCTTCAGATGTTCAAATAAAATTTACCATCCCCGTAAAAATCCGTTGAAAAATGACGGAGCTATGACCTTCAGAAGACCAAATTTGCCTGATGACTGAAACCAGCGGTCGGCCATTTTGTCTTACTATTTTGCAGCAATAAATAGCTTTATTAAGAAATAGTTTCTATGAGATAATAAACAGTTGAACGCGCTGGTGATTATCGGAATTTCACGAGAGCTATGACATTGGAGGCTGCTGTTTCTTTCGTCCAAGCAGCTATTTATCGTTGGAAAAAGGAAGACAAAATGGCCGACGGCTGGTTTCAGTCATCAGGCAAATTTGGTCTCCTGAAGGTCACAGCTCCATCATTTTTCAATGGCTTTTACGGGGATGGTAGCAAACTTTAATTGAACATCTGAAGAGCAAAATCACGCAAAAGTTTGGCGAGAATCCTGTACCATTTTGTTGCCATCTTTAGGCAAACGGGGAAAAATTTTTTGGGACACCCTGTATCTTCCTATGATGATATTTTCATTTTTCTCTCTTTTTGCAAAATCTTCGTAACGATATGATCTGTCTTTTCTGTATCGATCTAAGTTTGGTGCAACTTCCGGTACAACTGTTTCTTCTTTCGCGTGAGCCACTATAACAAAATGGAGCATGATTAACCATGGAAATTTTCAACGGAATTCGGCTCCCTTTTAAGAATATGGAAAATGTTTGAAAGCGCAAAGATTCTTCAACAATATTGATTTTCTCATACCCACATACCTTTTCGCAACTTATCGTCCAGAGGAAACTATTCAAAACTTCAAACACCCCGAGGCAAAGACCTCGGGGTGGTTGGCAGAGCGGCTTATACAGTTTCGTCAGGTGACTGAAGTTAAGTTCGGTCGAATGAAGTCAAACTCCGGATGGGTGACTCTCGGAGGCCTGACCTCGCAACTCACTTCACCGGCCTTCGAAAGGGACGTTAAACCAAGGATCAAATGCCTGGATGCGGCATGCATAGTGGGCCTAAATTAGCTTTAAATAGCTAGAAATCCTTCGAGCCCACTTGCTATAAATTACTGAAAAAATGAGAAAAAGGCCTAGCTAATTTCGTCTTGTTTATGTGCCCTGCTTGTTGCAAGCTTTGGCGGTCAACTCAGTCCAATTCTTCTGGTTCCTAGCTTCAGCGAATACCTCTCCAATACCCTATCTTTCTACCATGCCCGCCAAAAGTCTTGGAACACCTTTGCTATTTTTGCCCTGTTTTGCGATTTCCCCCCTCCCCTTCAGAACAATGTTGTTGACAGGACAATTCGCGACTCCGATGGAATGCTGGGACAATAACCTTGCAAATCAACATCGTTTCGGGGGTGAGAAGGTGTTTAAACCTAATCGCTATGGCTAGAACTGCGTATTGTTAAGAAATGGCCTACGTGTTTCAAGGACCTTTGGCAGGCATTGTAGCTCTTGCCCTTTTCCTTCTATTTGAATCACCAAGCATTCTAATTTCTCTTTCCATATTACATGGCCAAGGTCAACCTAATTGCCTACTGGTGACTGCTGGTGAGCTCCCCCCTTTGCTCCAGCTTTTCTCAAAACCTCTTTTTATCTCCGCGAAATACCGGGTTCGCCAAAATAAACCATACACGTTTGGCAGGCCACAATAAATTGCACACTGCACCTATTTTGAAGCTTCGTGACTCAATCTTCAGCAAAAAGCCTGAATTAGAGTCTAGAATTTTCTGCAAATTTGTTTGTTTTCAGTATTTAGAGCCAGAAGCGAGTTTCTTAAGATGTTTGTTCTCAAAAACACTGAAAACGATCAAAAAACGCCAATCAAATTTTCTAAAGACTCGACATGAATCGACAAAGACAAAACGTCTTCAGGGTGATTTGGGGATTTAGAAATTGATTAGTGTAAACTTCTGCACGAGCTTTATTTCAACTATGTTGGCCTGTTGCGAAATTCTGTAATAGTTGTATTAAAGTGCCGCCCAAAATGAAAAATTCGACAAGATTCCATGCTTGTTGGCTTCATGACGCTTCCCTATTTGTCTGCTATCTGCTATCCATACTGCCATATGCTTAATATATTATTGACGTTGTAAAATTGTCTGCTATTTCATAAAAACAGCAGCCGGCAGACACCTCCAGACTTAATGAATAACTGCATGAAATATCCGATTAGCGCAAGAAGCACAAAGTATCCTATTTCAGCACTCTAGATATGAAAGACTAGCAAATGTCAACATAATACCGGGTGCGCCAAAATAAACTATGCACGTTTGGCAGGCCATAACAAGTCGTACACTGGACTGATTTTGAAGATTTATGGCTTAATCGTTAGTAGAAGCCTGAATTAGATTCTAGGACTTTTTGCAAATTTTTCCGTTTTCAATTTCTAGAGCTAGAAGCGAGTTTCTTAAAATGCTCGTTTTCCAAAACATTGAAAACGATCAAAAAACGTTGACCAAATTTTAAAAGATTCAGCATGAATGAACAAAGAGAAAACGTTTTAAGGGGCATTTGGGGGCTTAGTACGAACTTTCGTACAGCAGATTACAATTGGTCGATTTCTAAATCTCAAATTACCACGAAAAAGTTCTCTCTTTGTCCATTCATGTCGATTCTTTGGAAAAATTGATCGATGTTTTTTTATCGTTTTTAGTGTTTTCAAAAACTAAAATTTTAGAAATGAAAAAATTGCAAAGAATCCCAGTATCTAATTCAGGCTTTCTGCTAACAATTAAGTCATAAATGTTCAAAATCGGTCAAGTGTATTATTCATTGTGGCCTGCCAAACGTGCATAGTTCATTTTGGCGCACCCGGTAAGATTATAATGTAATATAGATTTAATCAAAAGTTATCAAAGAATTAAGGTTTAAGAAAATACTACATATGGAGGAATTTCAGAAGCTGGTTACTGCTTTTACGTCATTGGAGGCTTGTGGTTTTAACTTTGGTCACAGAAGCTTAATTACTTAGGAAAATATGTCTGGAAGTATTGATGCATTTTCATTACTTGAAAGGAAGAAACTTTTGCGAGTTGGAAAAAACGCGAAAATTTGGAAATAACTTTCGCGAATCGGCCAAAAAGGCAATTGCAAGGAACAGACTTTCGTGAATTAGGTTTCTTATCAAGTTTCGTACTACCGGGTGTCTCAGAAAAAAGTACCCCCTTTTGACTGGAAATAGGAACCAAGCAATAAGATATCATTGCTCCCCGACTTCACAGCTAAATTTATCAATCTTCAACTTAGATGCACGTACCTTGCATTTAGAAATTGTCCACCAAACACCGGAGATACAGGTTGGCAAAGTCAAAATTTACAGTGCACCCAAAACCAGAGGTTTTGAAAAGGGCCTAGCCATGATTTGTGTCGTGGACATTTTCCAAAGCACCTGTAGACTTTTAAGTTTCCGTGTTGTGCTTTTGAAAAGAATAAAAGATGCATGGACATGGCGCTGACTAAACAAATATAGTAAAAATGTGGTAAGAGTGATAAAGTCGTGCCACATCTCCAAAATAAGCGTGCACGTGCTCCTTTTCCTCCTCTTTAATACAAAACACTTGGGATCGAATGCAATGCAAGGACCTTTTCCTCAAAAGAAAAGTCATTTCAACTACAATTGAAGTAATTCATGATATAAAAAATGCCTGTTTGTTGTCAAATTATGGCTAGGCCATTTCTCAAAACCTCTGGTTTCCGGTGCACTCCGAATTTTGACCTTGTGAACTCATATCTCCGGTGTTTGGTGGTCGATTTTCAAATGCAAGGTATGTGCATTTAAGTTGAAGACCAACAAATGTAGCTATAAATTCAAAAAGTCCCGAAATATTATTGTTTTGTTGCCTTGTTGAGTCAAAAGGGGGTACTTTTCTTTGAGACACCCGGTATATCAAATTTTCTTTGACCCTTCTATGACTCTTCCGAATCTTCCATACCTAGCATAGTTCGAAAGGTTTGTTGTTAAACAAGACCATGAAATGAATGAAATGAAATGAATATTTGATTCAATATGATAGGAAATTTCGCGAGAATAAACTTTCGCGGGATTCACATTTCAGGAAATTTCGCAGAATAAACTTTGGCGAATTTTAGCCAAAAACGCAAAAACGCGAAAGCAAGATTCTTCGCAAATACTTCAAAATCAATGGGTTTCTTTTTCATTTGATCTTTGATCTTTTTCACGACATCCATTCAGTCATAATACAAAAAAGTAAACTAGAAATAACAGTAGTCAGTGAGTGCGGCGTTTTGGGTATTGAAAACAAACTAAACTACCATCTTAGGGAGGAACTCTCTATTGTACCGGGTGCGCCAAAATAAACTATGCACGTTTGGCAGGCCACAATAAATCTTACACAGGTCCGATTTTGAAGATTAATGACTTAATCGTTAGCAGAAAGCCTGAATTAGATACTGGGATTTTTACAAATTTTTTCATTTTCAGTTTTTACTGCTAGAAGTGAGTTTCCTAAAATTTTAGTTTTCCAAAACACTGAAAGCGATCAAAAAACATCGATCAAGTTTTCTAAAGAATTGACAAAACAAAGAAAGAACTTGTTCATGGTGATTTGGGATTTATAAGTCGACCAATTGTAACCTGCTATACGAGAGTTCGTACTAAACCTGCAAGTCCCCCTGAAAACGTTTTCTCTTTGTTCATTCATGTTGAATCTTTTAAAATCTGATCGACGTTTTTTGATCGTTTTCGATGTTTTCGAAAAGGAACATTTTAAGAAGCTCGCTTCTAGCTCTAACAACTGATAACGGAAAAATTTGCAAAAAGTCCTAGAATCTAATTCAGGCCTTTTGCTAACGATTAAGCCATAAATCTTCAAAATCGGTCCAGTGTACGATTTATTGTGGCCTGCCAAACGTGCATAGTTTATTTTGGCGCACCCGGTATATGACGAGGCAGTCAGACACAGGATATTTTTGAAAGACAAAAAAATGTACTCATTCCTTCATAAAAAAAAGTAAAATACATAAAGATTTACAAGGGTAAACTCTATAGATTTAAAAATATTTTGTGTCCGTAAGCTCTGAGCTTCCAAGGATTCGCGCAAAATTTATTAGCTCTAAAGTTTAAATTCAAGCTCTTTTTGCATCGTACAATGGACTCGGTGTCTCTGATAGATTGTGGGATACTATCCCAAGCTTTTGGACCTGTGTACAAAAAACTTCCTTTGGCATGTTCTAATGTAATTTCCTGCACATGGAGATCCTTCCTGTTCGTTGTGTTGCACTTTGATAAGGCAGACCTTTCTACCGGGAGTCCCAAAAAAGTACTCCCGTTTGAAAAATCACTAAAATTTGATGACATGGCCGATCTTCAATTTTCTTTTTTTGTCCAGTAGAACAAAGACCAAATTATTTTCCAAAATATAGCTGATGTTGTAATTGGCTTAAAATTTAGCAAATCTAGTTATTTTTAGGGCTACCTGATTTTGGATCATACTGCAGAAAAGCATCAATGATTGCCAGATCAATTTATTTGTGCATGTAAAGCTTCTAATTTGGTTATTAATGAAAGAACGAAATGCGCACAATCATTTGAAGCTTCACTGATGCTAAAAAATCTGAAGATTTTGACCCTTAGACAAGATTGAGTATTTTGCTGAAAAACCATGCTCAAAATAAGGTTTTTGAACGCGCAATTTTCTAGCTTGCTGTATCAAAAGCAAACATTTGATCATCTATGAATAGTTTTGGGCCTTTGAAAAAACAACTCAAAAGGAAATTTTATCAAAGGTTCGATAATCAATTTTTGGTGATTTTTTAAAAAGGGGTACTTTTTTGGGACACCCGGTATATAATGTTCTTACCAAACGTGTATTTTTTGTGCTTCGTGTTGTTTTGATTGCCTCCTTAACCACCTGCGGACAGTGCTTCGCAAAGCACCGTTTTATCGCAGGGAAACAAAGGAGAAACTGAATAACTCATTACCAAGCTTATGGTCATTAAACCCGGGATATTCGAGCAGCAGGCAATCAAGTGGCAGGTGGTATCTAATTTGAGACAGAGTTTAGTAATCTCATAAAAAACTCACATTCTCCACTTTGTATATCTTGAAATTGCCTTAAAACCTCTTCTTGTGATGTCTCTTCCTCTTGTTCATGATCCTTCTCAACTTTCTTCATGCGTTCTAATAACGTCTGGGTCGTGTTCTGGACCTTCTGGAAGTCTGTGACACAATTAGGAGTTGTTGGGGTAGTTGGTTCAGCGTTTGAGCTGGAATCTGAGACAGAGGGAGTTACGAACGTATGACCACCATCAAGATCGATCTCAGGATTGATGCCACAACCATAGACGAAGCCAGCTAAACAGTGGTAGTGTACCATTATTGCGATCGCATGGACCAGCTCTGCTACTGACCATGTTTCGAGGGATGGGCCTTTTAGAAGGTCCTGCAAAGAAAAATAATTTGGAGGATTTAAAGAAAATAAGAGATTCCTCTAGGTAGAGAACATTCGAGATTCTCATCTCGTACAATTTTCACTCAGTATTGCTTTAAGAGACATTGGAGGGACAGAAGACAGTAAAAGAAATAAAAAACATAGGATTAAACGAGATAAATAAATTATGCTGCTCTGGTTTCTTTGAACTACCGGGTGTCCCAGAAAAAATTATACAGATTTGGTTGGTCCAGCGATTGATTGATTGATTGATTGATTGATTGATTGATTTGATTGATTTCATATATTTAGGGAGTGTAGCCCTTCAGCAAGTGCTGATTTTCAAGGGGTCCTCCATCTTCAATACAATACAATAATAGTAATATAGTACAAAGGAAAGAAAAACTTATTTACAATATGTCAAAAGTCTAATTAATCTATTAAAATCAATGTTAAAAAAATTATCAGTGTTAAAATCAATTTACAAGGTATCTAAAATATATTATCTACACAGCAGTCTACGCGATGAGAATTTAGTTTCAGTCAACGGCTAATCAATTTCAAAGTGCACCTTGAAATGATACTCGACTGTGTAGCGAATAACGATCTTTCCAGGGCTGTATATTTCAAAAGAGGATGCAAGAAATTGCAGCCTTTGTTTTCTAATGCTCAAGATAATTTTTACCCGAAAATCATTTTTATTATTAATCCTGCGAAAAATCATTCAGTTATGTCTTGATTAGAGGGTAATACATCTTGCATTGTTCTATAGTAAGAATTGTTCCATTCTGCATTTGACTTCTAGATTTTGAGAAAAAGGTACTAGTATGCTTACCTGCAGGTTTTCAATCGTAATATGCCATGGTTTATGTGCTAATATTTTATTAAGATCCATTAAATTTTGGAGTTTCTTCGGAGCAAAATCGATTCCTTTCAACCAATCTGGATCGCCATTTTTCATAAGGAACTCCGTCTCACATATGTTGACCTGTCGAGAAAGTATGATTTCAAAAATAAAAGGCTACGAGAGCCATATCTGTGGCCAGATAAAAAAAAGCATTTTAGGCTGAAGTAAAACTGCAGATGGAATCAGGCGTCAAGATTTTTATTTATCAATTTATTTAAAGTTGGTTCATCATTAGCTCCAGTTCTACATTACATTATTACAATAATGTGAACTAATTTATACCAACTATTTACAAGAAAAATAAACCTATAATACAATGTAATGCAACTTACTAATAATCATTATCTACAAATTTTACACTGGCATTTGT
The DNA here is from genome assembly GCA_039566865.1 of Aurelia coerulea. Lineage (NCBI taxonomy): Eukaryota > Metazoa > Cnidaria > Scyphozoa > Semaeostomeae > Ulmaridae > Aurelia > Aurelia coerulea. The sequence goes on along the minus strand of CM076953.1, from coordinate 20,895,623 downwards.
CTCCACTCCAATTTTTTAAGTTTCTCTTAAATATAGCAGCTGATGAAGCGCTCTTTATTAAATCAGGCATGCTGTTCCATAAGAGGCTGCCTCGAAACTTAATGGAATCAATGCCAAACATAATACTTTTCGTTGCAGGGATTTGTAATAAATCTTTCGTCCTTAGGTCATATTTGGTGTCCTTTCTAACAAAACACTCCTGCATGAAGGACGGATTGGTACAGTTAAGTGTTTTGTATATCTCAATCATAAGCACACGAAGGTTTTGGATGTGAATAGTTGTTTCATTGTTCTTTGCCAGCAAAACTTCAAATGTGGATTCATGATCGTCAAGTAGCACCCGCAGAGCTCGCACAAAAGAAGGGAATATGTACAAGATCGCACAAGAGAAGGGAATATGTAGTACAGACTTCCAGAAGTGGCCAAGGAAATATCGGGTGGAGCAAAAAAGGAAATTAAACTTTTTAAAAATTCGTTACGCGGAGAATATTTAAGTGACTGGAATGAATCAAAATTTGATTGATAGGCAACAATCTGGAATTTCCTTCCTTTTTTTCTTTCTGAGCATTGTGAAAATATAGGTGAAACTGGACTTATGAAAGTGCTTTTTGTTCGAAATGCGTGAAAAAGGATAAGTAACCTCCTAACACATACTGCAACATGCAAATACGTTTCATTTTCAGCCGGGCTTTAAAACTTATTTTTGCAAAAGTATCAGATCATATACGCGGTTGCTTTTTATAAAGATTTGATTATAACTCTTGAGAATAATGAGTTTGATGAATGAAATTTTTTATAATTTTTGATCGAGGGTGTCATGCCCCTTTTTACGCACTTCAAAGTTACAGACCTTTTGTAAACAAAATTCTACCACTACTTAAAATGCTAAGAAACATAGAAGAAAAATCACAACAATACTTTAGCCTTTCGGACCGTATCAACCAAATAAGGACAAATTTTGTAACACAATGGCATTAGTTGCTTTTATTGAATTCAAAGCGAGTAGCAATTGCCGACAAAGGAGATTCCCTCGACCAATAATTCAAAACAAGCAAAGCCGAATAAGTTTCTCTGAAACCCGGGTAGCTAGCAAGCTCGTTGTGCATTCCAGAAATGGTTTTTAAGAGCAAACACGAGCATAGATCGCAAGAAGAAGGATCATGTTTACTGTCGTAATAGTTCAATGGTACATTTCAAATAGATTATTTCCAGTGAATTATGATTCAAACTTGATACGTTTTTCGTTTTTCTCCATACTTTTATTAGAATCGCAGTATGCCATCCAACATCTACGCTACCCTATCACCTGGTAAATCCCCCTCGAATAACCTCCCCAAGTCCCGCATCTAAACATTCATTTTAACAAATTAAAGGCAGTCTGTCATGTATCTGATTCGCTGCAATAAAGTCACAGCTTAAAGACAATCTGTCTCATTCATAATTGGCTGCAGATTGCATATAGGGGGATTAAAGATTTGTATGGCTGGATTAAGACAAAAGAATTGGAAAAGAGACCTTTTCGAATTGAACTGAATTTTTATCATGCGCGAAATTCAAAGAGTCTGGGCTCTAGCTCCTTTCCTTTGTCTAAGCTTTGTTCTCTAAACCAATCACATGCGTGACAGAGCTCCTTTATCAGAGACACAATGGTTCTCTTTGTAAATCTGCGTATTTAGAATAAAAGGAGGGCTAATCGTTATCACTTTCTACGGCCGTAGAAAGTCAGTAGGATCAGCAGCCATTCAATTCTCCCATTCTTTGCATTGTCATTATCACTCAATCAAATGCGTGACAGACTGCCTTTAAAGGGGCTCCGTCGTCAAACAGTAAACAAATCCGTAAACTCGCACATGTCTTCAATTATCCATTGTTCATCCATTGTTCTCTGCAGTTTGTTTGGTGGCTTCACCCAAGCCACCAAAAAGCGACCGTTAAAAATCCACTTATATCCGAGCAATCGTAGAAGATATGAATGTTTGGTTTTTTCCTCAGTGAAGTACAATGATTAATGTCCAAACAGCAACTTTCATTTTGAAAAAAATACGAAAATCCTGTGTGATATCACCTTTCAAAAAACTGCAAAAATCATCTTTTTGTTTACATTTTGACGACGGAGCCCCTTTAATCACGAGACAAACATTTTAGATGATTTACGGTAAACCGTAAAACATGTAATTGGCCATATGATGTTTTTTATCTGTCTATTTCAGACGCACGTCAATGCATTCCTGCGGTTTGTTTTTAATGAAATACTCAACAGAATTGTAAACTCATTCGTTGTACAATAAACATTCGAAAACCAGAATTATAGCCCACAGCATATAGATTATCATTGTCTGAAAACTTCTATGGGAAAGCCCGAAATACACGATACAATCCATTTCATCAAAAGATATTCACATATATGTAAACAAACTAACAAGGCGATTCTTACCAGATAACAACATTGATGTCTAGCGGCTGCCTACAATAGAATCAAAGAGATTAATTCCATATGATTAAAAAATCATATAATTTATAACAGAACAGCACATACTGAGTGACCCAAAAAAAGTGAACCAAGAAAACGTTTTACACATAATAAAGCAATAAACCGCAGCGCCGTCAGTAACTCAAATGTGGCTTGGTAGCTAAATGGCTTGGCTACATCTCCATTATTTTTTGTTGTTTTTGTTGAGATTGGAAGCTGGCAAAGATAATTTGCTGAAGATGAACCAATCCTGGTTCGAAACGTTCTTAAAACATGTTTACGTCAAATTAATATATAGTTCTTTCTAACCGATTATGTCTTTTATATACCGTCTAAGTCGGCATGTTGTAAAAACCGGGCCCTAAGACCCTAGGACCCTTGAGACCCCTAGGACCTTTAAGTACTAAAAATGGAAAGGACCCTTAACACCAGAGTGTCATGATCAGGAAGTTGTGTATCGTTAACTTCCCCTCTTCCATCCAATGAACTTGTACTCTTTCAAATCAATGCCAGGAATCATGCAGAGAGTTTATACCATGTAGAAGAACTATTTTGAGTATCTCCTATTGTGCTATTTAAAAAAACTTTCTGCGTGATTAACAGCGTCCGTCCTGGCGTTGGTTTGAATGAGCGAAAGTTCATAGGATGGAAGAGGGGAAGCTCATATGATACGTAGCCTTTTGTTTGACAGCTTGATAGCATTGGTCTATTGTTTGTCTGTGGTGATGTCCCTCTGGTGTTAAGGGTCCTTTTCATTTTTAGTACTTAAAGGTCCTAGGGGTCCTAGGGTCTTAGGGTCCGGTTTTTACAACATGCCGTCTAAGTCTCCTGGAAATGTCAACTGTTAACATGGAATGAAAGTCGATAAAATGAAGAGTAAAATGATTGTCGTCGCTTGTCTCATCCTCCGCTTTATCATCAAACTGCGCTTTCCAACCAACTGTCCAATTTCAAACTAAACCTTCATTTAGAAACATAAAAAACGCAGAAAATGCACGAAGAACTTACCAAAATACCAATATAATACCTCCAGTCGAAAGGCAACGGTCCTTCTCCATCCAACAAATAGGATTCCGTGTTCATAAATGAATCCAGATACAAGGGATGGAAACTCATCAGTCGTTTGATATTTGTAACTCTTCCTGAGCAAATGAATGCATCGGAGAAATGAAGGAAGACCTCTTCGTCATCTGTGTCCACTGGGATAAGCTAGGAGAAAAGAGTAGATTAAAAACTGCTAGACATGTCCAAACTAGTACAGGTCCCAAATCTGTAAAAAGGTTTGTGTAAAATCGTATGATCTATCTCTTTGAACTGAAAGGGCTCAAAGAAACTTCAGCTATTTCGCTATCATTCTATGGTTGGGATTGTCTGAAATATTCAATATTTTCAGAATTACAGTGTTTCTCTTCCTTTGAAAAAAGATTAACCATCGTAATTTCTAAACGTTTTGATGAATTCCAGAATATTTTCTAAGAAACACTTTGTTTGTGAATGCCTACAATACACGTATTTTTTATAAGAAACTAAGAATTTAGGCCAGTACTGGAAGTTTCTTAAAATTATCAAATTTTCAGTACTCAGAGTTTCTTACGAGTTTCTTAGAGGTTCCATAACAATCTTCATGTTCACTACCTGTGCCCTCGTGAACACTTCCAAAACAAACTTTTTTGAAGTCTTTCCAATGTTTAGACATTACTCAAGTACCTTACGAGTAATATGATACAGGAAACAAGTAAAAGTAAAGTAAAAAAATGTCAAGGATTTCCATTATCAAAATAAATAGTTTCTTAACTTATATTTTCCCAGTACTGGAGTTTCTTAATTTTTTGGCGATCTGAGAGTAGAGTTTCTTATAAGCAGTTTCTTATAAGAAAAAATACGTGTATGGTATCAAGTAAAATAGATTGCTTGGTATCTGGGTACCAGGGCGGAGGATTTTTTGCAGGGATATGCAACTTGCTCTCATTATTTTGTGGGGGTACGAAAATATCAAGATATATCTTTATGGGACATGAAACAACTTTGCTTGAAATATTCTATATGAAGTCATCAATCATCATTTACAAGAAATATTAACAGACATCTGGAGATGAAATAACCCGACCGTATGAAAATCGCCTTAGACAGCTTGGTATGCGTCCATATATACTTCTTATACTCAAAGAGGTCTGGATGGGGTTCATTTCATTTCATTTTAATTTCTTTAAGCACGGCAACCCCGTCATCGATAGATTGCCTTTCAGGGGGCCGTGCATAAAACGTTACAAATTAAGTTAAAATAAATACAAAGTAAAACCCTAATTTAATTACAATAATGAACAAATGAATAAATAAATAAATAAACTATTGTTTTAAAGCTTCTTTAAATGCTTTCAATGAGGATGCCTGCTTGACTTCACAACCCAAGAGGTTCCAAACTCCAGCACCACGATACGAGAAAGCTCGCTGACCATTACTTGTTCTCATTAGTGGGACTGGAAGGTCAGTTGCGGTGTTTCTCAAATTTTTCCTACTGCATGTCGAATTTTTAATAAACATTTCTGACAAGTAATCAGGAGCAAGGTCATTTATCGATTTGTAACCATTGTAGCCATTTGTAACCATGTAACCAAACCATTTTGCCGAAAGATGGTGGGGTGCAAAAACTTTTTGCTATATTTCAGGTGAGGTATCAAATTTTTCTAATTGTGTGAAATTATTCTCCGCCCTGGTACCCAGATTAAAAGTGACCACTCCCATAATCTGTTGAGAGATGAATCTTATTTACTGTATCCCAAATACTGATTAAAATACTGTCAATAATTATCACCCTCAAAAGATTTGAAATGAAAATCGAAGTCAATATACCTCGCTATAAACTGTTTGTTGAACTGGGGTTATTTGCCGACTAATCTCAGTTTTTTCTAATCTATGACTTTTTAAAAAGATTTACTTTGCAAAATAGGATCAGTCAATATAAACTAGCGCTACGCGAATCGGGTCCTTTTATCAATAACCAAAATAAGAGATTAACAGAACAAAAATCATGTTTACATTTCAAAGGCCGTAGACCCGACAGCAACCTAGGATCTCCAATGATATCAGCAGGAGCCAAACTTGAAACTCTGGAGATCTTAGAAAAAAGAGGCGAAAACGATACCCGGAAAGGAGTGCACATCGCGTCAGCAAAATATACTAAGTAGCCCCCCCGGGTGGAGATCGGATAAGCTAGTAGAGCGGAGACTTATCTAAACCTCCCCCAATTCAACTTCATGAAGCTTATCGCCAAATTCCGATGCAGTGACAACCAACTCCGAATCGAAACTGGCAGACACCAAAAACTAGAAGTATCAAAACGAACATGCAACATGTGTAAGTCTGGCAACGTGGAAAACGAAATTCATTTAATGATTGAATGCGAGATATGTCGCGACCTAAGACATACTTTCCTCGGACCTAACTTAAACAGGGTGCTAACAGTGACACAAGCAGAGCACACATTCATTGATATATTGTCATCCCAAGATATCAGCAAGCAGAAAAACCTCGCACAATTCTTGCAACAAGCAGCAGAACTCAGAACAAAAACTCTAAACATGAAACCATAAAATGTCCGCTCGTAAAAACACACCAAAACCGAGTATGTTGCCATAACCCACGAAAATAATTCGTTTTATTATACTTTTTTATTACATGATATTCCGTTACTGTTTTCTCGCTGTAATATTCTATCGTAGTTTGTTATAATTGTATTTTTTCTTTAATTATGTTCTGTTTAAGCCGTATACAATGTAGTATTGTATTGTGCTTTATATAAAATGAATGAGTAGTTTTTCGTAGTGTTAAGATTGAAAATAACCGTACAACGAATCTTGTTTTTGATAAGCAAATCAAGCTCAGCAAAATATGGGATTAGTAGCGATTAGTAGAACTACTTTGTGACGGCTCACAAGTGTTGACATAGCCAACGTCTTTTGACACAAACTTTGTAACTGATTTGCAGAATTATGTTGAAGGCAGCAGGCTTTAAATCTTCCAAAAAGCTGGTGTAGAATTCTATAACCCATTTCTTTGGCTTCAAAGAAACTATAGCTATTTCGCTATAATTCTACTGCTGGACTTTTCTGAAATCTTCAATATTTTTAGATTTAGAGATTTAGAGCGTTTTTCTTCTTTTTTATGAATTCAAGGAAAATTTTGAAAAAAAATTGAGACCATCGAAATTTCTAGACTTTTTGACGAAAAATAAAATAATTTTCAAGAAAAAAGTTTATGGATGTCTACAATAAGGTATCAAGCAAAAGACTTTCACTCTTCTGTTTTACGATTTGAAAATTTGATAACGTCACGTCCTAAAATAAGTTGAAATATAAACGATGCTGTAACGTTGAACAGCAAGAATTATTGATAAGTAGCTAAATTTTCTTTCAAGCCACTCTTTAAAAGCAATAGGTCGTAGGTGGGAATTGGCTAATAGGTGGGAATTTTACACCCATCTTTTCATACAGCTTTAAAGATTTGGAACCTATGCTGTTGAGGGCTAGCTTAGCGTGCTCAAATATCCTTCCTTGGTCTGACTAATATGTAACTTGCATTAATGCTTGATTGCAGGACTGCAATGAGCAAGGACCGTAAGACATTGAAGGGACAAAGATTCCGAGACGTTTTGCTCATACGGCCAGGTTTCTGGTCAAAACGAGGGGCATTTCACTCCCAAAAAATCTTGTACACCTTTGGCAAAAAATCCTTTCTTTTTCAAGAAAAATTCGAAAAATCCTTTTGTTGTGAAAAATCTCGTACGCTTTATCGAATGAGTGAAATGGCCCTCGCCAAACTTGTTGCGATTCCTATTAATTTCTGTAAACACAGACGTAATTTTGGTCTGATCTCTTCAATAAAATTTCACTTATCCATTCTCTCCGTGGTCCTATCTCTTTCTTCCAAAGCAAAAGAAGACCCATTGCCAATCAAAAACATTAACGACCCCAAAGTCGACTTTCATCTTATCTGAAAATCCGAGGGGCGAATCACTCTGTAAAAACCTCGTACACCTTTGGGGAAAATCGTTTTGTTTTCAAGAAAAATCCGTAAAAAATCCCTAAAAATCCTATTGTTTAAAAAAATCTCGTACGCCTTTTCGGAAGAGTGAAACACCCCTCGTGAAAATCATTTCTTCCTACCTGCACCAAAATACAAGGCTAAACTTGGCATTGTACAGGCCAAGTTTTAGCCTTGTAGCAGGGATTATGACCTTGTTATGACCTTGTACTAACCTTCGAAGAAAACTATCAGTAAGATTCCCAGTTACAACCAGTCTAACACAAGGTTTTCCACAAGGCTAATTAGCATTTTTCAAGCCATTTACAAGGTTACAGCAAGGCTTTTCTAGAACAAGGCTACAAGGCCATAACTGCAAGTCTTGTACATGGCTATTACATGGCCTTGTATTTTGTACAGGTCGGTTCTTGTTGTTGTTTTGTTTTGTCTGTCGGCCCGAAAAGGATCATGGTTAGTAGTAGGTCTTTAATGGCTTCTTTCGAAATCTAAATTTAGTTGTCGTGGTGATGAGAACAAGGTATATTTGAATAGACTTAGAAACAACTGATGGGTTGGTGTGATTCCTGGGCAAACAATTTGAAAGAGATGTTTAATCTTGTGAAAGAAAATTGGCAGGGATCCTATATAGTTTTTATTACATACAAGAAAGGATTATCATCAATTTTTCATAGTTTTAGCTGAAAATCAATGTTCTAAAATCTCTGATCACTGAAAGTTCTACACAGGAGGCTTGCATTAACTGCCTTTGACCAATTAGACAAATAATTTGTGGCCTGATTTTTTTAGGAAAGAAGAGTGAAACTTTATGAGAATTTCTACAGAGTCTGTATTCAAAATTAGGTTGTCTGGAAGTAAATATGGCCTTTTGATCCATGGAACATGAATTCATTAAGCATACAAGATCAATTCTGGCAGGAATTATTGAATTTAGGCCATATTTATGATGACTATTTATCGATTGTGTGGATTGCAAGGTTGGATTGCGAAAGAAACGATTTTAGTACAAAATTGTCTTTATATCCCTGGGGTTTAGTGGTTTGGAATTTTTCAATTGTACCAGTACACAATGAGCCACTCCTGGCACAGAAGATTGTCCCTCCTATGTTTTAAAAGCAGTCTGTCCCCTTTGATGGACGACAACAAACTCAATAAAGATCTCCATTGTATATTCCAGATTTTTGCGCTAATTTGCTTTATCCTCAAAAATCGGGTTCAAAGAGGCTCACTGATGCATGAATTTTATGGCCAAGTAAATAAGCTAATCCGATTCAAGCAGCTGTGGCACACGTTACCACCAGCTATACGAAATTCAGAATCCCTTTGTCAGTTTAAAACAAAAATAAAAAAGTGGAACGGAGAAAATTGCCCATGTACATTATGCCGCGTTTTTATTCCGAACTTGGGCTTTTTATGATGATAATATTTGAATATCTGCTTTTATACACTTTTATGCCTTTATACTGTATACTTTTGATGAATTGTAGATATTTTATCCCCTTTTTTCTGATGTAACCTTTGTATTTTTAAATTTTAACTAACGTTGGAATTAATTAGCTGATTACTTTCAGCTATATTTTTTTGTATCCAACGGTAAAGAAATTGATAATAATAGTAATAATAATAATAATAATAATAATGAAGCTCAGAACAATAGGGGACAGCCTGGCTTTAACAGGGTATTTTTAAGGAGGAAAAATATATCATTATCTAATGGCAGTCTGTCACATATCTGATTGGGTGATAATGACAATGTGAAGAATAGGACAGTTAAATGGCAGCTGAGCCTACTGATTTTCTACGACCATAGAAAGTGATAAAGATCAGGCCTCATTTGTTAGATACAGAGATTCACAATGACACCCGTGGTATTGAGCTCTGACTTTTGCAGCCAATCAGAGGCGTGACAGACAGCCTTAGCTGAGTAGGTTCAAAAGATCACAAAGGATAGTGTTAGGTACCTCTTTTGAAGCAATGAAACTTGATGGCCCTGCATAACGCCTCCTTGGAACCTTCACACCTTTGTCCTGAGAGAAGAAAATTGATACATGAATAAAAAAGGTGAACCTGCTAGACCAAAAATATCAGGGATTATGGTCTAGAAAACTACTGTAAACTAAACACAGAAAGGAATAAATCAAATGAACAAAGTCTTAGGAAGGTCACATATTGAATCAATTTTCTTTGAGGCAAACAATGATGATTTTCTAAATTTGAACAAGATCATAAAGTCATATTGATCCTATTAACGTGTTGTCAAAGCATTTACAAGCCTTTGCCTGGATCTTCGGAGGGCATGTTGTAAAAACCGGACCCTAAGACCCTAGGACCCCTGAGACCCCTAGGATCCTTAAGTACTAAAAATGAAAAGGACCCTTAACACCTGAGGGTCATGATCAGGAAGTTGTGTATCGTTAACTTCCCCTCTTCCATCCCATCAACTTCCACTCTTTCAAACCAATGTCAGGAATCATTCAGAAAGTTTATATTATGTAGAAGTAAAATATTGAGTATCTCCTGTCGTGCTATTTCAAAAACTTTCTGCATGATTAATGGCGTCCTGGCGTTGGTTTGAACGAGTGAAAGTTCGTAGGATGGAAGAGGGGAAGCTCATACGATAGGCAACCCCTTGTTTGACAGCTTGATGACATTGGTTTATTGTTTGTCTGTGATGATGGCGCTGTGGTGTCAAGGGTCCTTTTCATTGTAGTACTTGAAGGTCCTCGGGGTCTCAGGGGTCCTAGGGTCTTAGGGTTCGGTTTTTACAACATGCCCCTTCGGAGTCCTTTGACTAGAGATCAGTTTTGAATTAATTGCCATGGTAATCTCTAGGGGGGTTGGCTTGGCCATAAGATTATTAGCAGGGGCAAGCAAGATGAACAATGGTATATACTAAAATCCACAACCAATATTAACACATTTCAAACACAAGATTAAAGAAATTTTTTTCAAAATATACAGAGAGAGGAAGAAGACGTATTTGTGCACTACTGACACCTCATGCTCTCATACACTCATGATTTTGACCCATTTCATCAAAAAGCACCTTTTTTTAAGAAACAACCTCTGAGGGGACCATTATGGAAATAAGGTCAATTTGACCTTTTAATGTTATCCTTGCCACTACCATTAGGGGTGTTTTATAGGTTTTTATTTAATTTGCATAAAAATTATAATTATGTAAATCGATTTTAACTCTTACACAAACTATATATTGTAAATCTTTTATTTTTTGTGGCAAATTGATACATATACATAACATACCAAATTCCTATTTTCGTGTGAAAAATATTGTACTTTGGGCAAATGCCTTCTTGCAAACTGTGTTGCAAAGAAAGATGCAATAAATTCATATTTCTATAAAAAACAATGTCTTTCAAGATCTTATCTAAGAAGTTGTTTTGTAAATACTGCCTTTAAAACAACAGGTTAAACCTTAATATCCAACAAAACTCTTCTCAAATCCCTTGATGACAAAAACAATGAAAATCAAACAAAGGATTAAATATTTAAAAAGGTTACAGTTAATTGATATAAAAATCTGGAAAACAATGACTCTTATCAAATAAAGCCTATGTTTTCAAATTAAAAGTGTTTCAAACACCAATATGTGGGTGGAAATCAGCTTTTGGTGGTAAGATTTTTGTCTTTTGAGATTAATCATGATTCACCTTGAAGAAAGAGCTATCTTGGACTTTCTAAGGATGAGCATAGGGGATGCCCAGCCTTTAGGGGAGAGGATCTTGCCTAAATGTACGATGGCAGAATGAGTGGAACCTAAAATCAGATAAATGTTGCCTGAAGGAGAATGCAGCCCTCCCACCCCCTATTATGGCTCATATACCTGTTTCTAAGAGTTTTGCAATTTATGCTGCAATGAAAATCATGCATCCACGAGCCTCTATGACCCTGATTTCTCAGGATAAAGTAAATTAGCACAAACTTATACAATACACATATTTTTTTCTTATAAGAAACTGCTCATAAGAACCTCAACTCTCAGATCGCCAAAAAATTAAGAAACTCCAGTACTGGGAAAATATAAGCTACAAAACTATTTATTTTGATAAAGGAAATCCTTGACATCTTTTTACTTTACTTCCACTTGTTTCCTGTACCATATTACTCGTAAGGTACTTGAGTAATGTCTAAACATTGAAAAGGCTTAATAAACCTTGTTTTGAAATGTTCATGAGGGCACAGGTAGTGAACATGAAGATTGTTATGGAACCTCTAAGACAGGGGCGCACATTAGGGGGGGTGTGGGGGGGTGAGACACCCCCCCAATAATTTCTCAGTCGGTCCAAAAATTTTCTCAAAAGTCGGTCCACGACAAAATTGGATGGACCGACTTCGTGGACCGACTTTTTCATGGACCGACCAACCACGACAAAGCTCGACAGGTCCACGATAGTTTGAATCAAAATCAAAGTTGGTCCGATTTTAAATGTTTTGAGCAAAGGTCGACCCATAACGACAGTATTCACAAGAAATGCATGACAATGACTGGGAGAGTCGCTCTAAGCCAAAGCAGGGGATGGTATTTAAAAAAATTTCTTAGGTGCATTGCAAGATTGTCCAGGCTTCCATTTTTAGGGGCAAGCAATCATTGGTTTGTAAAAAGCGGTCTATCACAAAATGAAAGGTGTTTGCTGTGTAAAGGCAAGCATGATATTGGGAGATGCATTCTAAGCCAAAGTAAGGGATCTGTCTTCAAAAATTTTCCTTGTGCGCTGATTTATAGCATAACTGTCACAAACGATCAAGGTTTCCTTGTCGCTAAAGGCAAGCATGATATTGGGAGATGCATTCTAAGCCAAAGTAAGGGATCTGTCTTCAAAAATTTTCCTTGTGCGCTGATTTATAGCATAACTGTCACAAACGATCAAGGTTTCCTTGTGGCTAAAGGCAAGCATGATATTGGGAGATGCATTCTAAGCCAAAGTAAGGGATCTGTCTTCAAAAATTTTCCTCGTGCGTTGATTTATAGCATAATTGTCACAAAACGATCAAGGTTTCCTTGTCGCTAAAGGCAAGCATGATATTGGGAGATGCATTCTAAGCCAAAGTAAGGGATCTGTCTTCAAAAATTTTCCTCGTGCGTTGATTTATAGCATAATTGTCACAAAACGATCAAGTTTTCCTTGTCACTAAAGGCAAGCATGATATTGGGAGATGCATTCTAAGCCAAAGTAAGGGATCTGTCTTCAAAAATTTTCCTCGTGCGCTGATTTATAGCATAACTGTCACAAACGATCAAGGTTTCTTTGTGGCTAGAGGCAAGCATGATATTGGGAGATGCATTCTAAGCCAAAGTAAGGGATCTTTTTTCAAAAATTTTCCTTGTGCGCTGATTTATAGCATAACTGTCACAAACGATCAAGGTTTCCTTGTGGCTAAAGGCAAGCATGATATTGGGAGATGCATTCTAAGCCAAAGTAAAAGATCTTTCTTCAAAAATGTTTTTTGTGCGCTGATTTATAGCATAACGGTCACAAAACAATAAAGGTTTCCTTGTCGCTAAAGGCAAGCATGATATTGGGAGATGCATTCTAAGCCAAAGTAAGGGATCTGTCTTTCAAAAATTTTCCTTGTGCGCTGATTTATAGCATAACTGTCACAAACGATCAAGGTTTCCTTGTCGCTAAAGGCAAGTATGATATTGGGAGATGCATTCTAAACCAAAGTAAAGGCGTGGCCCCAAAAATTTTGCTAGGGGTATCCCCGTTCAATACCCCCACTTATACCCTGGCCACACCACTGCTTGCTATACTTTCAGTCGGTCCGAAAAAATTTAGTCGGTACAAAGCATGTTGACACCCCCCCAAACAAAATTTGAATGTGCGCCTCTGCTCTAAGAAACTTGTAAGAAACTCTGAGTACTCAAAATCAAATAATTTTAAGAAACTGTCAGTACTGGCCCAAATTCTTAGTTTCTTATAAAAAAATACATGTATTCATTTTCAGGTGCAAACAATATTTTCTATGAATCGTTCCTGACACTTTTATAAACAAAGAAACACAGATTTGACTTTATTTTCTTCTAATTCGGGGAGGTTATAAATAACGGCAGTTTGTTTTGTTCACACTTCATTGCAACCTGTAGTGGGTATCTCTTCTCAACTTTGACCTTTCAATACAGCCCTCTACCAGTTTTGACACCTTGAAAATAGAATAGGCCAGACTATCAAAGCAGAGAACTTTACTTCTTCACATCCTTATTTATCGAAAACTCTTTTTCTCACTAATAGTGATAGATTGCAGCTCTTGTGTCTGGGTTAAATTACCATTTACGGATTGCAGGTGTCGATATAACGGCAGCACGCTGGGCAAGCCTCTTGTCAACAAGGTAAAATTGCCTGAAATGTAACATCGTGGCATAAAATTAGGGTGTATTTCGAGTCGTGGCATTGTATTTTATATCTTCTTAAATGCTAGAACAGGAAGTGCTAGATAGCATGAATATATCTGGGTTTTCTATTAGCGTTTCTCAAGGATTTTACGCAGAATGTCCGTGTTTATGTTATACGTGGTATTTCAAATAATTTTACCTTATCATGCCAGGTAAAAAGGCGGGCTATACAGGCCTACTAGCCTAAGTGCGCCTTCGGATACCCACCTCAAGTTCTTGAATAATTCTCGCGCAATTTTCTCTCACATCGGGAAAGGGAACATCGTACGATAACCTCAAAACAACTGGCAAATGTCTTCTTAACGCAACAGTGGGAGTTTCCTCTAAATCTTTGATTTTTTTGCCATCTGCTAAGTCTTTCAAAGTTGTGTCTAGGCCTTCGAGAAACTGAGACCTTCTGGTGTCATCGCGGGTCTGCAGCTCGGAATAAGAGTAATAAATTTCTACATCGTTCGCTCTGTAACCATTCTCTTTCATATTAATGCTTTCTTGTATCATAAATACGGCTTTTAGGAGTATAAATCAATAGTAATTGTGACATATAGTGAGTGAAATCTCGATTACACTTTCCAAGGTAACTCGTCCGACTGGACTTCACTGTGCACGATCATTACAATTGTTCAAAACTTTTGTTTGAATAGCATCCTTCAAACCGACCTGTTTGGTGACAAGACAACATCAACTTCATAACATCGTCTCGAAAATTGTCACCAAGGAAGCAAAAGGGGGCATGCAACAGGGCAACATTTCGTTTTCAATAGACCGAGAAGTTTGTTTTGATTTGGGGATTGACCAATCAGATCACACTATTTTCAAAGATGGCGGCCCGCTGTAAACAAACAAACCTCCGAAAAAGGGCTAAAACCTATCTTTGTTTTTGTTCCACGGATTTGCGGTTTTCGAATATTTTCAAACAATAACAACGAATTTCTCAAATATGAATTCTGATGCACACTTCCAATGTGCATTTTCCCGATATTCGGCCTAAATCAAGAGTAACAGGGTGTTGAAACTAACGAAAAAATCGCACGGTTTCGGACCATACCCTCGCCATTACTTGTTCAAATAATTTGCAGGAAAATTACTTGGAAATCAAAACAAGCCCGAAAAGATTATTTTACAAGTTATACGACCTTGAAATTGACACTTTCAAATTTATTTTTTAATCCCAACTTGTGAAGGAGTCCACAAAGGTCAAGTGGCTTTTTATTGCTTATAGAAACAGGGTATCTCTAGCCTATCTAACATTTTGCAAAACATGTTCTGACAAGGGGACTCGATCTCTTTGCTGTAAGAACCAAAGTGCGTTTTTCACTCTTCGCATACCCCTTCACTGTTCAGCTCAGCTCTCCAAGGGGGCGAAATTTTATAGGAATGTTTCGGCGGGAAAGTTTTGGCGGGAAAATCTTAGTTCTTGTGCCAGCTAAATTTTGGCCTAATGTTGTAGGCTGAAGTATGCCTGTGTTTACGGGAAAAGTTCGCGAGATGCCTGGAGGATTTTCACAGAAATGTGGGAATCCCTTTCCCTTACATGAAGTATGAATAAAGAATGGTACAGAAGCGGAGATTGTTAACATCAAATCTAATGGCCTTCAAAAGCAACTGAACGTGTTCAAAACATTGGCAAAAGATGGTCAAACTTCAACGAGAGCAATGACCAAATTGGTTGATCCGGTTTGTAAAATTTCATCGTGATCACCATAATGGCTTTCTTGATTAATATCGTTGATCACAGCACACTATGAGCGGTTACACAAATTTTGTAGCCAGTTTCTTAAATTTTAGGCCATTTTACTCGAAAAGTTTGTGACTAGTCTCTTTATGTCTTGGGAGTACCTTGTGATGAAATTTCAAAGCAAGTATTAACAGAAATTGCACTAAAAATATTCAGAAACATTTCGGTACTGCACAGTACCAAAATTTGTTCAGGTGACCTAGGAAAATTTTAACTTCAAATTAAAATCGTTCGTAGCTTTTTGAATCCGAGTGTGTAGTTAGTTTCATAATGTTTGAAAAAACAAACAAAGCCTGCAGTTTCTCACAAGCAGATTCTTGCATTAAAATGATACGCGTATACCCTTTATAGATATTCTAGTTGTAAATTTTAGTTCAACCATTTTGTTATACAAATTTCGTTGCGAATGTGGCCCTTGGAATGCAAAATCTCATTTTTTCCCACAATTTCAATTGAGTCAAATTGGTTCAACAACTTTGATTCAACGAAATATAATTCTTATTGCGTCCTCCACTCTGCTGATTTGGTGTACTTTTAACTGCGATTTAAAAATTGTTTACCATGAATGGGACTGCTTTGCCAACTATAACGAAAAAACTTTCATCAAAAAGTAAATGTAAAACTTACCCGTCCTTGTTTTTGTACATTAGACTGCATGTCTGTTGTAGCTATAGCTCTCAAGGCTTTCTAAACTTTAAGAATACTACCATGCATCTCACAGAAAATATGACAAACCCTGATATTATGTGAGGAGTCCTGCTAGTGAATCTTTCATGGTTGTGGCCACTCATTTCACACAGAATGCATTTTGCCAGCAATCAGCGAGTGCCCTATTTGTTGCGAATTCTTGAGTGGGAGATGGTAACAATGGCGATGAAGGCAAACTCGTCAAATTTTAATGTGGCTTCCAACTCACTGAAGACGAGGACAACGAGATGACGATAACGATGGAACAGTGCCAGATGAATTCGTGGGGTTGGAGGCAACAGACTATCAAAGGGCGCTGATGCTGGAGGATAGAATCTTGAGATGGTGCCAATCTGATATGCCAGAGCAATGGTTGTAAGAATTGCCCATCTTAGTTCAGTTAAAGTTTAGCTTTGATAGTTTATTTTTTTTTAACATTGTTTTTGCAAAGCGCTTGCCATTTCAGTTCGTCGCAAATGTCCAAATGATATGGTTCTGGTTCTATGACCCTTAACATAAAATAGCAACACGCCCCCTTCCTGGAAATCTACACTTTTGATAGACGAAGCAGTCAACCCCTTTGACATGACTTTAACTCATTAGGACTAAAGATCTATTTTTATTTATCAATTTCAAAGTGGAATGACTTGTAAAATAATCTTTTCGGTCTTGTTTTGATTTCCAAGTAATTTTCCTGCAAATTATTTGAACAAGTAATGGCGAGGGTATGGTCCGAAACCGTGCGATTTTTTCGGTAGTTTCAACACCCTGTTACTCTTGATTTAGGCCGAATATCGGGAAAATGCACATTGGAAGTGTGCATCAGAATCCATAGTTGAGATATTCGTTGTTATTGTTTGAAAATATTCGAAAACCGCAAATCCGTGGAACAAAAACAAAGATAGGTTTTAGCCATCTTTCGGAGGTTTGTTTGTTTACAGCGGGCCGCCATCTTTGAAAATAGCGTGATCTGATTGGTCAATCCCCAAATCAAAACAAACTTCTCGGTCTATTGAAAACGAAATGTTGCCCTGTTGGGGCATGCAAATATGGGGGAATGGCAGGGCCGTAGGAAGAAGCTTCGGATTGGGGGGGGGGCAATTGTTCTTAAAACAATAGAGAACAATACATCTAATTAATTCGTGTGACGTAGCACCATTGTTTTCAAAATTATTGGGGGGCTCAAGCCCCCTCTGCCCCCCCCGCTTCCTACGGGCCTGGGGAATGGTGGTTCTGTATACAGGGGGTACGCAACCCTTTTGAAGTGGAGTGTGGGGAAACTTTTTTGCGGCCGCGTCCTCTAGACTCTCAGAAAATTGGTCAATTGCCCCTTTAGATAATATTGGATGACGTCAAAATATACTGGATCTGCCCCCATTTTGTAGGCTACCAATTTTATTGCATTTTTGGGAAAATTTTGAGGAACATCCCCAGCCTATATGTATTTTGAACCAGTGTGGTGGGGGAAATTGATGTTTAACATAGGTACTGTTGATTTCTCTCAGATTGAGCAATCTCTTTACATCACAAATTTCTGTCCCAAAAGCAAGTCTTTTTAAGACAATAGATTTCACTATATAACAAAAACTGGGTAGGTTTATAGTTTCGCCATGGATACTTAAGTCACATAAGACCATAACAATAACAGTACATGCCCAACCTCGAGGAAGTTTGTGTGGCAGCATAACCTCTCATGTTTGATTGGCTAAAAAATTGAAGAACTTTCACAAAGTGGTCCAATCATATCACATAGAAAAACAACGAATCCACATTAAGGCCCATTTTGTTAAGCAACCTTCCATTTACTAATCCTTTCCATTTACAATTTAGATAAATCCCTTATTATTCCCTTTGCGTTGATGCCGTAAGGCTTTGCAAAGTATTTTTATAGATAGATAGATAGACAGACAGAAAGATAGATTTTCAAAATATCTTTTAGGAAGCTTGTAAACAATGTAGTTTCTGTTATCCAGGCCCGTCGGAACGAAATTCATATTGGGGGGGCTGAAACTAGGTGCGAGTGTAGAGAGAAAAAATGGCGGTCGGAAAAAATTTTCGTGACCACGCCCTTTAAATCGTTGGAAACGCCCAATTTTTGGAGAATTTGCCATTTAAAAAAGCAAAAGTACACGACTGATAGGAGTCTTTCCAGTAAAATTTTGAAAATAGGACTTAAATTTCACGAAGATATAGATTATCTTCTAATTGCACAATATAGCTGAATAAACTCTGCTAATTTTCTCGAATGTAGATAAGTTTGAATCTTCATTTCCATAAGCTTGGCTTTCACAGCCTTCTTTCATTTACAAAAGTGAACAAACTTTGGCAAATTATTGGGCTTCAGCCCCCTCCCCCCCCCCCCCCCCGGTTCCGACGGGCCTGTGCTATCAGATACCAAGATACAGATACGCTTCTTTCGTGTCGAAGTGTTCAGCAACAGCAGCTTATAAGAATAAGCACAGAAAAGGTTTCGTTACTCACGATACCCATAAAACTAAAATTTTCAGACCTCTTGTCAGTGGTAGATAGAATTGCTTTGATGAGAACATTTGGCAGATATTGACCAAATTGACAGGTGATGAAGAATTTAAGGTAGAAACATTATGCATGATCACTATTCCAGTACTTGCATACGTTTGATAAAATAAATTGACTTATGTCAAACCGAAATTTTTTACGACTTTCTCTTGTCTTTTGACAGTTTCCAAAACTGTCGTGACATTTTTCGAGTACACTACACTCTGAGAGATTGTGACGCAGTCTGTAGTCCGGAATAAAATAAGATGGTTTCCTCTTGGTAAAGGAGTAGTTCTGTGGCAAATTTGCTCCTTATAAGGTTCCCACAAAAATGTTCCTACCCGTTTCCTACGTTTTACACCACACAGTTCCGCTGAAAGCTCCTATCGAGACCCCTCCTTATGAGCTGAAGGGCTTTCTTCCTATCCTCGCAATATTGAAGATACTGGAATGAGAAAAATGGTGAAAAATGCAATGCCCGGTTAGTTGGCTTTTGCTTAGAAATTTGAACATTTTACACTTGTTTTTTCTTGTTCTGGAGTCTTTTCAACTTCTTCAGGGTACAGCCCTGAAGAAGTCCTGCATGGCAGGACGAAATATTGGCAAAAAATAAATTCATCATATTTGCTGTTGTTTTTTGTCGCATTGCGGTGTTTCTGCCTTTAAACTAATTCTTTTTTTCGTCACCGCAAGCATCTTCGGATCTGACGATCGACGCTGATATCGTGGCCTTTACTTTTTCAAGTAATAATAATAATGATTACAAAATCTCCATTTCGGAGCAGTTTTTTATATATATATATATCAAGTAAAATCTAAAACTAACTAAAATACATTATTGGTCCCATCCACAGCGGGAAAAGACACGGGGTCACCTAGTTCCCACTGCAGATGGGACGAAGTACAGATCGGAGCAATTACAAAGCTTAACTAATGTAACACAGGTAAAAAACGGATACAGCTACAAAAAATCAAAGACTATAAACAACTGAACCTAACACAAACTCAAACTACTTACAAAATCTTTTGAACTCTCTCGTTTTTCTTTTAAAAGATTTGGATCATTTGAAAACAGTTTATCTTTGCTACAACTCTTTATTTCAAATTTAAATGTAACACAGTCCAAGTTTGTCTCAGAATTTAGCCAATCAAATCTCAATCCAGGATCCCCCTTTGTCTTATTGTTAGAAAGTAAAAATTCGAGCAAGTACTGAAAGTTTCTTAAAATTATCAGATTTTGAGTGCTCAGAGTTCATGTGCCCTCGTGAAACTTTCAACACGTAGTTTTTTAAGCCTTTCCATTAGTTAGACATGACTCAAGTACACGTTTCTTTTCGTATAAGAAACTTGGATCAACACTAGTCTAAGTACTAAGAGTTTCTTAATTTCACATGAAAATTTTGATGTTTTGGTAATAAAAGTCACTTAATCAATTCCTTATTATTTGGGGTGGAAAATTGCGTTATGGTTCGAAGTTGAGCCTTCTTATAGACAAAGGGCTTGCATTTTGCATTAATATTGTCAACACGAAAAGCCATGCACATTAAGGCCAAATTACAATTTGTTTGCAGTCAAAACTTGATATTTAAAAACGCAATGCCGTTCTATCCATAATCTACCGATTCTTATTCTAGAAATAAAATTTTAAAGAGTTTCTTAATTGTTCTTGAACGTAGTACTAGAGTTTTCTACTTTTTTATTCATCGTAGTATAAGTTTCTTATGAACCAGTTTCTTATAAAAAAACGTGTATCTCAAGAGTTACCGGTACCTAGGGTACTCAAGAGTAGCATGATACAAGAAAGGCAAGAAACAAGTGAAAATAAAATAGAAATATGCCAAGGATTTCCTTTTTATCAAAATAAATAGTTTCTTGAGTTATATTGTTCCAGTAATAGCCTGAACGAGTTCTCGTTAGGCTATTCCAGTACGGGATCTTCTTAATATTTGGAGATGAGAGAGCTGGATAATAGAAGCGAGCTCAGAGATAAGCGGTTTCAACCTCGTACCCCAGGGCCTTTTGTCATGTTGGGACCGTCCAACAAGAACAAGGACAGATTTTGTAACACAATAGCATGAGATGCTTTTTTTGACACCTGAATCCAAAGCGATTAGTGGCTGCAGACAAAGGAAATTCTCTCAACCATAAATTCAAAACAAACAAAGCCATGAAAGCCTCTCTGAAACCCAAGTAGCTAGCGCGCTCGTTGTGCATTCCAGAAATTGTTTTTAAGAGCAAACATGAGTATACATCGATAGAAGAAGGATATATCTACACAATTACCTCGGGCATTTTATTTTTTTCGTACAGAAGCTGAGCAGTAAGTGTTGTAATTACTCCTAAAAAGTACGAGAATTGGATCACCTCCAAATTGGCTTCTGCACCAAATAAATAAAATGCCCGTGGCAGATGTGTAGATATATCCTTCTTCTGTTGATCTATGCTCATGTTTGCTCTTAAAAAAAATTTCTGGAATGCACAACGTGCGAGCTAGCTACCTGGTTTTCAGAGAAACTTTTGCGGCTTTGTTTGTTTTTAATTTATAGTTGAGAGAATTTCCTTTGTCTGCGATCGCTAATCGCTTTGAATTCAGGTGTCAACAAAAGCATCTCGTGCTATTGTTTTACAAAATCTGTTCTTGTTGGACCGTCCCAAGATGACCAAAGGCCCTGGGGATGAGGTTGAAGCGATCTCTTATTCGTTTGAGTATTTTACTCACTTTTCAATGTTGCAAAATTCAAGTTTTCTGCCTTTACTGATGCCAATGGCACAAAAAGTTCCTGACAACAGAAGATCCTTGTGCTCAATCCTTTGAAGTTTTCCCCCGCATTGTTCATCCATTGTTCTCTGCAGTTTGTTTGGTGGCTTCGCCCAAGCCGCAAAAAAGTGACCGTTAAATATCCACTTATATCCGAGCAATCGTAGAAGATATGAATGTTTGGTTTGTTCCTTAGTGAAGTACAAGGATTAATACCCAAACAGCAACTTTCAATTTGAAAAAAATACGAAAATCCCGTGTGATATCGCCTTTAAAAAAAACTGCAAAATTCATCATCGTTTTTTCACATTTTGACGATGGAGCCCCTTTAAACAGTGAATACAATGGATTGGTTCTTATAAAACAATTGAAAACTTGAGAATCCCAGCCTGTAGGATCTTAATCGACTAGGTTCTTATACGCGGGTTTTTACTGTATTGCAAAGCTGAGGATTGGGTGAAACTTCAGTGACTTTTTCTCAGAAATAGCATCTAACCAAAATTGCTCATAACTTCAGAACGTTGTGACCGATTTTAGCGAAATAACCTTTCAAAATTAAGTTATCTTTATGATTTTGTTCTGCATTACCTTCCGCTGAAATTTGTTGGTAATTTGCTATTTTAGATCCGGTGAAAGTAAAAGCAGAAATTTTTGACTTGCTTGTAGCAACCGGTCTCTCAAGCGGGGGGGGGTACATAACATATTTAGGGTACGGGTATGTGCCGCCCATATGGGTGGGTTTTTGGGCCTAAAATTCTCTAAACAAGGGTCCTTTTTCAGCAAATTTTCCATAAACATGGGTGGGGTTTCGCTGAAATTCGCAAAAAATGGTTAAAATGGGCAGTTTTCCGCCAAAATTCATCATAGAAGTGGGTATCAAAAGCAAGTTTCGGTAATTAGAAGAGGGTAGCTTTCTGAAAACCGGGCGGCAGACGCCTGTCCATCCCCAAGTCATGTACCCCCCCCCCCCCCGGGATCTCAAGCTCTTTCGCTTACACGATGATAAGGTTATCTTTTTGTTAACAGTAATCCAAATGTTGCATTGCAGAACCCTTTGTATTTTTTTATTATTGTTAGATACAGTAATTGAGGATGATAAAACACAAAAGATTAGATACGAAGATTTAAATGTATCTTATCTGTAATATGATATTTGTATTTCTCTTATCATTACAAAGGACTTAACAGGTACCAGAAACCTTTTATCGCTTCGGAAACGATTGTTTTCATTTTCCTCGTGTGGTTTCAAAAGTTACTCACTCAAGTTTCTTATACAGTTTCCAGGGTTCGAAATTATGCATTTCAACGAGGGATTACAGTTATCATAAGGCGGGTCATAAGGGGCAAAGGGCAATTTTCGACAATGATCTATGTATGATGGAACTCGTATAATTTTCGACGGGGAGGGAAACATTTCAACCGGGAAATAAGAAAAATATACGTTTTTTCTTTCATAAGGAACTTGGATAGGCCCATAGTACTAAAAGTTTGTTAATTTCAGGTAAAATCTTCAGCTTTTTAGTACTAAAAGTTTCTTAATTTGTTTCTTATTTTGTGGATGCATGTAGTTTCTACCACTGCCACGTATTCGTTTCTTGACAGACAGCACCATTTTTAGCAAGAAGGAGAGTTCTATTTGATTCAAAACATAAATTTATCATGAATATTGCCAACAAATAAAGGCTCAACGACAATTTTCCCATGATTTCCTTGTACTTGGCTTTAAAGTTTCTTAGCAATTCTCAAGCATATTACTAGAGTTTCTTAAATCTTTCACCATCCTGGTACTAGTTTCTTATAAACCAGTTTCTTATACAAAAAAACGTGTAAGGCGGGGAATCTGTTTAAATTTACTGGGGGGGGGGGGGTCATGAAAAAGTAGGTGTAATTTAAAGCGCCATAAAGCTGCCAGTCGATGAAAGACAGGACTTTCTGGCAGAATGCTCAGCAAATGGGTATATGAGGGGCCAACGTGGAATCACTGTAATTTGCATTTCATCCACCTTATGAGGAGTGAGCCAATGATATTTTCCTTATCCAAATTTCTAAAAAGCGCTAAAAATACGAAATGTAAGCGGTACGTAGAGGCCTACTTGCTAGCCTCACACATTACGGTTTCTGTCTCTGTCTATTTTGCTTATTATTGTTATTTGCTGCTGGTTACTTGATTATTGTTCATGTTGTAGTGCTGCCGTATCTGATATGGAGGTAGTTCACGGCTAGTGTAATTTGCGTAATGCAGCTTGCATAATGCAGGGAATGCAGGTTGCTGGCTGCTTAAATCAGGTTTCAGGTTATCATTTATGGGCATAGGCTTTAGCCTTACAACGATCCGTCTCATCCATGAAGCTAAAATCAAGGGGGTTAGGACACAGATGTTTTGATTACGTATTTATTTACCTTGTTTCGATCTTTGTCTTTACGGTTTGAAACGTTTCTTCTGCGAAGGCGTGCTAAGACACAGGAATTCAAGAAAGATATATTCAAATAACACGAGGCATTTCGGCCTAAACCCACGTTCAGTTGCACACATCTGTTGAAGAAGAAACAGAGAAGAAAACAAGACAAGAAAACAAGACAAAGATCAAAGCAAGGTAAATAAATACGTAATGGGACAGATTACCTGTTCTTTCGAAAATGAAAGCGTCATTCTCAGCATTTTGAAGATAAAATCTTTGCAGCTTTTTAACAGAGGAGAAAGTATAAGCAGGGGCGCAAATGAGGGTGGGTGTGGGGGGTGTGACACCCCCCCCCCAATAATTTCAAAATTCGGTCCCAATCGCGATAAAATCGGTCCCGATCTGGCTCTGAACTTGAACCTTAATTTTTCAGGACTTAAGGTGGTTCCCTCCATTTAGAAGTTCAAAATTTTGAATTTTTTATTTTGTCGGTATAGGGTCCAAATAACCTTACTAATGCAGAATCCAGCTGTATATTTCATTTCATGGACAGCTGCTTTGCTGTAAATTGAAGTAAACAAGGAGTGGTCATGTTTATACCTCCATAGCAACGCCTTAGCAACATGAATTAACTCCCAAAACAATGTTATAAGTCCCCCAAAAAGCTCAACTGGAAGCCTTGTGACAGAACTAACACTATGGACGCCCTATGTACAGTAGTCAGCCTCTAAATCATGTTGCATCTCGCTCTGAATCTGAATCAAACATCGTATTGCTGTGTCTCAACAAATCGTTCACAGTTATTTTGAAATTTTATCGACTGAAGTATTGTAATGGCGAACAAGAAAACCAGAAGGAGAACTGAAATGGCTAAAGAGTCAAAAGAAACCATTATGTAGACTCAGCAAGGCCAGGACAGAGAGAAAAACCGTGATGAAAATGCAGTTAGAAATGGGCCTAAATAGCCTTGCTCAAAACGATGTGACACACCTACAAGCACGAGCAGGAAAAGAATGTCCAGGCAACGAAGGCAACTTTAACATGCTAATAAACTTCAGGGCATTGACAAGAATAGTAGATGGCACTTTCAGATGCCCTGGATGCAATGAATCTTTGTGGCAACAGCACAAATATCGACAAGTACATGAATAAAACTGATGTGATATTGCCATAAGATTTATCAGAAGTTTTTTTGGAATGGCAATGCTCTAAGATTCTAGAAACCTATTACTCTATGAAGAAGGCTGTTGCAGCTGTTTTATTTCACTGTACAGTAGGGGATGAGCAACATAGTATATGTTCTTCCCCGCAAACTTGGACTTCCTGGTAAATGGCAGAGGGATGCAGATAATGAAACAAACTCCAAACCCAAAGTGAATCTTCCTGTCTATATTAAAGATATTTTAAAATTCATATTCAATGATATATGTGAATCCATATTAAAGGATGGATTGCTTTCAAATGTTTGCACGGAAGTACTCAAAATGCCAACGTGTTGTTCGACCAGATTGTCTAGAACAGATGCTCAGAAACAGTGTTTGTGTGAGAACTGTCTTTGAACTTGGAATTAGTTCAGCTGTTATTGCATTTAATGAGGGAACAGGGGGGAGCAAAAGGGCTTTGTAAAGTGTTGGAGAACCTAGGAATAACAGAAGGGAAGTTTTCCAGTGTGAATCATGAAGAAGGGTATAGGAAGCGGAACTTGACTGTTGACCGTACCGAAACAGAGAAATGTCAATAAGAGGAGAAAGACTGTAAAAGCAAAATAAAAAGGACTTTTAGATGAAGAAAAGGTTACAAAGGGAGGAGAGTCATATGCAAAGGGAGCATATTGAAATACATTAAAGATTTTATCCATTGAGGGCTGTTTTACAAGTTTAGGTATTGCAAAGAATTTATTCAAAACTTTAAAGTGCGATATCTCAAAATAGTATTTTTCTATAGGTACGTTTAGTAAAACAGCCATATTTCATGTTCTGATTCACAGATTTTCATGGGACTTGTCTCATTTTGGCAGTCATAGGCTTTGTGAGTGCCTGGAACCAAAAAAATCTACTCAACTAGTCTCCTTTCAGTGCTAGTAAACAAAGGTCACTGAACCGTTATAGCGATTTCCGTATTTTCAAATTCTGAAAGCTGTTAAATGGCTTCAGAAATAATCACTTCAAATTTTTTGGTGCCAGGCCCTCAAACTATATCTTGGGCAACTTTGTGCCAAGCAAAATTGTCATTGCTTCATCTTGTTTCTCACAGCATTTGTTTTAGTTTTGTCACTTTTTGCGCAGTTTTCGCATAATTTATGCAAATTAATTATGCAAATTAGCATTATTTATGCATGGATGAATTCCTCATGACTAGGGCTTTCAGAAGATATATTGGTACCAAGAATTGAAGCTTCCAGTAAAAAGTTTGTTTTAAATGGAGGGATCCCCCTTAACTTTGTTTATTCATGTTGGATCTTATTTGATCGACGTTTTTTCATCGTTTTCAATATTTTCGAAAACGAACATGTAAGAAACTCGCTTCTAGCTCTAAAAACTGAAAACGGAAAAATTTGCAAAAAGTCCTAGAATCTAATTCAGGCTCTCTGCTAAATATTAAGTCATAAATCTTCAAAATCGGTCCAGTGCTCAAAATATTGTGGCCTGCCAAACGTGCATTGTTTATTTTGGCGCACCCGGTATCACAAAACTATCAAGGTTCGCTGCTAAAGGCAAGCGTGATATTGGGAGATGCATTTTAAGCGAAAGTAAAGGATGCTTCTTCAAAAATTTTCTTCGTGCTCCGATTTATAGGATAGCTCACAGGATAACTATCACAAAACTATCAAGGTCTCCTCGCTGATAATAGCAAGCATGACATTGGGAGATACATTCTAAGCCAAAGTAAAGGATGTTTCTTCAAAAATTTCCTTCGTGCTCTGATTTATAGGATAACTCACAGGATAACTGTCACAAAACTATCAAGGTTTCCTCGCTGCTAATGGCAAGCATGATATTGGGAGATGCATCCTACGCCAAAGTAAAGGGTGTGGCCCCAAAAAATTTCCTGGCCCCTAGGCCCATGCACTTTACTGCCTCCCTCTTAATTTACCCTGGCCACGCCACTTATTGATTCCATATGAGCAAGCGTGCATGCCTAAAAACATGGCTATTCTGTGAAGCTTTGACTGGATCATTAAGGGAAGATGGCTAAGGTGCTAGCCAGAGACAAATTGATGTCGAAAACTGTTTGTTTAATTCTGTTTCAATCGTTGGGAAAACACTGTCTGTTATAGTTGTATTTTCGGTAAATTGTGGCAGATAGGAAAACTATATTTTTCATACATTTGCAACAACATTTATTTCGCAAAAATCGGTCCCGCGTGGAAGAAACTCGGTCCTTTGAGCACACACCCCCCTCAAAAAAATTTGCATTTGCGCCCCTGAGTATAAGAAACCCATAGAGACTCTGATTACTCTAAATCTGATGATTTTAGGAGACCTTTTAGCAAACCTTTTTGTACTAGCTCAAATCCTAGTTCCTTGTGAAAAAAAGCGTGTTTTTGGGCTTCAATTTTATCACTGTTAAAAATTAAGCCCTACACGTATTTTCTATAGCAAAAATCCCATAAGAAACTCAACTCTCAGATCGCCAGAAAATTAAGAAACTCCATTACTAGAAAGATACAAGTTAAAAAACTATTATTTTGATAAAGGAAATCCTTGACATACTTTTACTTTCATTTCACTTGTTTCTTGTATCATATTACTCGTAAGGTACCTGAGTAATTTCTAAACATTGGACAGGCTTAAAAATCCTCGTTTTGAAATGTTCACCAGGGAACAGGCAGTGAACACAAAGATTGTTATGGAACCTCTAAGAAACTCGTAAAAATCTCTGAGTACTCAAAATCTGATAATTTTAAGAAACTTTCAGTACTGGCCCAAATTCTTAGTTTCTTATAAAAGAATACGTGTATCATATTTGGAAATTAAGAAAAACCATCCAAAGCTATCGATTTTCCCCTCCTTTCTTCCTCCTTTCACTTTCTAGAACTTCTTTGAAATTCAATGCAGGGGCAAAATCTCTCCCCCTGCCAAGGAACTAGAATGCTACAACCGGAAGTTGAAATTACATCAGCCCCAGTGAATTCCCAGTAAGTTTTGTCCTTGTTGCCAAATAAGGCATCATTGGAGGTGTTGCCACATGAAGATCGTATCTGATTGGTCAGTTAGTATCAGCATACAACATGCTGACACAACAGACAGGCCTCTCAATGCTAATCTCTAAACAACATCTTTCATATCGACTATGTAAATAATAAATTAGTCTAAGAATAAACGTAAGTCTAACAATACATAGACTTGCCCCAAGTCTGTTTTGTCAACTGTAATAAGTCTACCGGAAAGTATATTTCGCTTTTCACTTTTCCCTTCAATTTTTTTGACGAAATTTTCAATGATTCTCTATAAATTTCTCAGCCTTAGTGGAATAGATGCTTTTCTTTAGTAGTGATTCTCTATCAAATTTTCACATCTATTGCAATCTGTTGGACTGGTTGGATTAAAGCTGAATATCTCTATTCCTGCAACAGTTACAGCAGTCTAAGTGACGTTCTCGAACTCAGCATTCAATTGTGCACGGAAACATTGCTATAGCAAATCAATCAATGATTTTCTATAAATTTCCCGGCCTTAATGGAATAGATTCTTTTCTGTAGCAGTGATTCTCTACCAAATTCTCACATCTATTACAATCTGTTGGATTAAAGCTGAATATCTCTATTCCTGCGACAGTTACAGAGGTCTAAGTAATGTTCTCGAACTCAGCATTCAATTGTGCATCGAAACATTGCTATAGCAAATCAATCAATGATTCTCTATAAATTTCTCAGCCTTAGTGGAATAGATGCTTTTCTGTAGCAGTGATTCTCTACCAAATTCTCACATCTATTACAATCTGTTGGATTAAAGCTGAATATCTCTATTCCTGCGACAGTTACAGAGGTCTAAGTAATGTTCTCGAACTCACCATTCAATTGTGCATCGAAACATTGCTATAGCAAATCAATCAATGATTCTCTATAAATTTCTCAGCCTTAGTGGAATAGATGCTTTTCTGTAGCAGTGATTCTCTACCAAATTCTCACATCTATTACAATCTGTTGGATTAAAGCTGAATATCTCTATTCCTGCGACAGTTACAGAGGTCTAAGTAATGTTCTCGAACTCAGCATTCAATTGTGCATCGAAACATTGCTATAGCAAATCAATCAATGATTCTCTATAAATTTCTCAGCCTTAGTGGAATAGATGCTTTTCTGTAGTAGTGATTCTCTACCAAATTCTCACATCTATTACAATCTGTTGGATTAAAGCTGAATATCTCTATTCCTGCGACAGTTACAGAGGTCTAAGTAATGTTCTCGAACTCACCATTCAATTGTGCATCGAAACATTGCTATAGCAAATCAATCAATGATTCTCTATAAATTTCTCAGCCTTAGTGGAATAGATGCTTTTCTGTAGCAGTGATTCTCTACCAAATTCTCACATCTATTACAATCTGTTGGATTAAAGCTGAATATCTCTATTCCTGCGACAGTTACAGAGGTCTAAGTAATGTTCTCGAACTCACCATTCAATTGTGCATCGAAACATTGCTATAGCAAATCAATCAATGATTCTCTATAAATTTCTCAGCCTTAGTGGAATAGATGCTTTTCTGTAGCAGTGATTCTCTACCAAATTCTCACATCTATTACAATCTGTTGGATTAAAGCTGAATATCTCTATTCCTGCGACAGTTACAGAGGTCTAAGTAATGTTCTCGAACTCAGCATTCAATTGTGCATCGAAACATTGCTATAGCAAATCAATCAATGATTCTCTATAAATTTCTCAGCCTTAGTGGAATAGATGCTTTTCTGTAGCAGTGATTCTCTACCAAATTCTCACATCTATTACAATCTGTTGGATTAAAGCTGAATATCTCTATTCCTGCGACAGTTACAGAGGTCTAAGTAATGTTCTCGAACTCAGCATTCAATTGTGCATCGAAACATTGCTATAGCAAATCAATCAATGATTCTCTATAAATTTCTCAGCCTTAGTGGAATAGATGCTTTTCTGTAGCAGTGATTCTCTACCAAATTCTCACATCTATTACAATCTGTTGGATTAAAGCTGAATATCTCTATTCCTGCGACAGTTACAGAGGTCTAAGTAATGTTCTCGAACTCACCATTCAATTGTGCATCGAAACATTGCTATAGCAAATCAATCAATGATTCTCTATAAATTTCTCAGCCTTAGTGGAATAGATGCTTTTCTGTAGTAGTGATTCTCTACCAAATTCTCACATCTATTACAATCTGTTGGATTAAAGCTGAATATCTCTATTCCTGCGACAGTTACAGAGGTCTAAGTAATGTTCTCGAACTCAGCATTCAATTGTGCATCGAAACATTGCTATAGCAAATCAATCAATGATTCTCTATAAATTTCTCAGCCTTAGTGGAATAGATGCTTTTCTGTAGCAGTGATTCTCTACCAAATTCTCACATCTATTACAATCTGTTGGATTAAAGCTGAATATCTCTATTCCTGCGACAGTTACAGAGGTCTAAGTAATGTTCTCGAACTCACCATTCAATTGTGCATCGAAACATTGCTATAGCAAATCAATCAATGATTCTCTATAAATTTCTCAGCCTTAGTGGAATAGATGCTTTTCTGTAGCAGTGATTCTCTACCAAATTCTCACATCTATTACAATCTGTTGGATTAAAGCTGAATATCTCTATTCCTGCGACAGTTACAGAGGTCTAAGTAATGTTCTCGAACTCACCATTCAATTGTGCATCGAAACATTGCTATAGCAAATCAATCAATGATTCTCTATAAATTTCTCAGCCTTAGTGGAATAGATGCTTTTCTGTAGCAGTGATTCTCTACCAAATTCTCACATCTATTACAATCTGTTGGATTAAAGCTGAATATCTCTATTCCTGCGACAGTTACAGAGGTCTAAGTAATGTTCTCGAACTCAGCATTCAATTGTGCATCGAAACATTGCTATAGCAAATCAATCAATGATTCTCTATAAATTTCTCAGCCTTAGTGGAATAGATGCTTTTCTGTAGCAGTGATTCTCTACCAAATTCTCACATCTATTACAATCTGTTGGATTAAAGCTGAATATCTCTATTCCTGCGACAGTTACAGAGGTCTAAGTAATGTTCTCGAACTCACCATTCAATTGTGCATCGAAACATTGCTATAGCAAATCAATCAATGATTCTCTATAAATTTCTCAGCCTTAGTGGAATAGATGCTTTTCTGTAGCAGTGATTCTCTACCAAATTCTCACATCTATTACAATCTGTTGGATTAAAGCTGAATATCTCTATTCCTGCGACAGTTACAGAGGTCTAAGTAATGTTCTCGAACTCACCATTCAATTGTGCATCGAAACATTGCTATAGCAAATCAATCAATGATTCTCTATAAATTTCTCAGCCTTAGTGGAATAGATGCTTTTCTGTAGCAGTGATTCTCTACCAAATTCTCACATCTATTACAATCTGTTGGATTAAAGCTGAATATCTCTATTCCTGCGACAGTTACAGAGGTCTAAGTAATGTTCTCGAACTCACCATTCAATTGTGCATCGAAACATTGCTATAGCAAATCAATCAATGATTCTCTATAAATTTCTCAGCCTTAGTGGAATAGATGCTTTTCTGTAGCAGTGATTCTCTACCAAATTCTCACATCTATTACAATCTGTTGGATTAAAGCTGAATATCTCTATTCCTGCGACAGTTACAGAGGTCTAAGTAATGTTCTCGAACTCAGCATTCAATTGTGCATCGAAACATTGCTATAGCAAATCAATCAATGATTCTCTATAAATTTCTCAGCCTTAGTGGAATAGATGCTTTTCTGTAGCAGTGATTCTCTACCAAATTCTCACATCTATTACAATCTGTTGGATTAAAGCTGAATATCTCTATTCCTGCGACAGTTACAGAGGTCTAAGTAATGTTCTCGAACTCAGCATTCAATTGTGCATCGAAACATTGCTATAGCAAATCAATCAATGATTCTCTATAAATTTCTCAGCCTTAGTGGAATAGATGCTTTTCTGTAGCAGTGATTCTCTACCAAATTCTCACATCTATTACAATCTGTTGGATTAAAGCTGAATATCTCTATTCCTGCGACAGTTACAGAGGTCTAAGTAATGTTCTCGAACTCACCATTCAATTGTGCATCGAAACATTGCTATAGCAAATCAATCAATGATTCTCTATAAATTTCTCAGCCTTAGTGGAATAGATGCTTTTCTGTAGCAGTGATTCTCTACCAAATTCTCACATCTATTACAATCTGTTGGATTAAAGCTGAATATCTCTATTCCTGCGACAGTTACAGAGGTCTAAGTAATGTTCTCGAACTCACCATTCAATTGTGCATCGAAACATTGCTATAGCAAATCAATCAATGATTCTCTATAAATTTCTCAGCCTTAGTGGAATAGATGCTTTTCTGTAGCAGTGATTCTCTACCAAATTCTCACATCTATTACAATCTGTTGGATTAAAGCTGAATATCTCTATTCCTGCGACAGTTACAGAGGTCTAAGTAATGTTCTCGAACTCACCATTCAATTGTGCATCGAAACATTGCTATAGCAAATCAATCAATGATTCTCTATAAATTTCTCAGCCTTAGTGGAATAGATGCTTTTCTGTAGCAGTGATTCTCTACCAAATTCTCACATCTATTACAATCTGTTGGATTAAAGCTGAATATCTCTATTCCTGCGACAGTTACAGAGGTCTAAGTAATGTTCTCGAACTCACCATTCAATTGTGCATCGAAACATTGCTATAGCAAATCAATCAATGATTCTCTATAAATTTCTCAGCCTTAGTGGAATAGATGCTTTTCTGTAGCAGTGATTCTCTACCAAATTCTCACATCTATTACAATCTGTTGGATTAAAGCTGAATATCTCTATTCCTGCGACAGTTACAGAGGTCTAAGTAATGTTCTCGAACTCAGCATTCAATTGTGCATCGAAACATTGCTATAGCAAATCAATCAATGATTCTCTATAAATTTCTCAGCCTTAGTGGAATAGATGCTTTTCTGTAGCAGTGATTCTCTACCAAATTCTCACATCTATTACAATCTGTTGGATTAAAGCTGAATATCTCTATTCCTGCGACAGTTACAGAGGTCTAAGTAATGTTCTCGAACTCAGCATTCAATTGTGCATCGAAACATTGCTATAGCAAATCAATCAATGATTCTCTATAAATTTCTCAGCCTTAGTGGAATAGATGCTTTTCTGTAGCAGTGATTCTCTACCAAATTCTCACATCTATTACAATCTGTTGGATTAAAGCTGAATATCTCTATTCCTGCGACAGTTACAGAGGTCTAAGTAATGTTCTCGAACTCAGCATTCAATTGTGCATCGAAACATTGCTATAGCAAATCAATCAATGATTCTCTATAAATTTCTCAGCCTTAGTGGAATAGATGCTTTTCTGTAGCAGTGATTCTCTACCAAATTCTCACATCTATTACAATCTGTTGGATTAAAGCTGAATATCTCTATTCCTGCGACAGTTACAGAGGTCTAAGTAATGTTCTCGAACTCAGCATTCAATTGTGCATCGAAACATTGCTATAGCAAATCAATCAATGATTCTCTATAAATTTCTCAGCCTTAGTGGAATAGATGCTTTTCTGTAGCAGTGATTCTCTACCAAATTCTCACATCTATTACAATCTGTTGGATTAAAGCTGAATATCTCTATTCCTGCGACAGTTACAGAGGTCTAAGTAATGTTCTCGAACTCACCATTCAATTGTGCATCGAAACATTGCTATAGCAAATCAATCAATGATTCTCTATAAATTTCTCAGCCTTAGTGGAATAGATGCTTTTCTGTAGCAGTGATTCTCTACCAAATTCTCACATCTATTACAATCTGTTGGATTAAAGCTGAATATCTCTATTCCTGCGACAGTTACAGAGGTCTAAGTAATGTTCTCGAACTCAGCATTCAATTGTGCATCGAAACATTGCTATAGCAAATCAATCAATGATTCTCTATAAATTTCTCAGCCTTAGTGGAATAGATGCTTTTCTGTAGCAGTGATTCTCTACCAAATTCTCACATCTATTACAATCTGTTGGATTAAAGCTGAATATCTCTATTCCTGCGACAGTTACAGAGGTCTAAGTAATGTTCTCGAACTCAGCATTCAATTGTGCATCGAAACATTGCTATAGCAAATCAATCAATGATTCTCTATAAATTTCTCAGCCTTAGTGGAATAGATGCTTTTCTGTAGTAGTGATTCTCTACCAAATTCTCACATCTATTACAATCTGTTGGATTAAAGCTGAATATCTCTATTCCTGCGACAGTTACAGAGGTCTAAGTAATGTTCTCGAACTCACCATTCAATTGTGCATCGAAACATTGCTATAGCAAATCAATCAATGATTCTCTATAAATTTCTCAGCCTTAGTGGAATAGATGCTTTTCTGTAGCAGTGATTCTCTACCAAATTCTCACATCTAAAATTCTCACATCTATTACAATCTGTTGGATTAAAGCTGAATATCTCTATTCCTGCGACAGTTACAGAGGTCTAAGTAATGTTCTCGAACTCAGCATTCAATTGTGCATCGAAACATTGCTATAGCAAATCAATCAATGATTCTCTATAAATTTCTCAGCCTTAGTGGAATAGATGCTTTTCTGTAGCAGTGATTCTCTACCAAATTCTCACATCTATTACAATCTGTTGGATTAAAGCTGAATATCTCTATTCCTGCGACAGTTACAGAGGTCTAAGTAATGTTCTCGAACTCAGCATTCAATTGTGCATCGAAACATTGCTATAGCAAATCAATCAATGATTCTCTATAAATTTCTCAGCCTTAGTGGAATAGATGCTTTTCTGTAGTAGTGATTCTCTACCAAATTCTCACATCTATTACAATCTGTTGGATTAAAGCTGAATATCTCTATTCCTGCGACAGTTACAGAGGTCTAAGTAATGTTCTCGAACTCACCATTCAATTGTGCATCGAAACATTGCTATAGCAAATCAATCAATGATTCTCTATAAATTTCTCAGCCTTAGTGGAATAGATGCTTTTCTGTAGCAGTGATTCTCTACCAAATTCTCACATCTATTACAATCTGTTGGATTAAAGCTGAATATCTCTATTCCTGCGACAGTTACAGAGGTCTAAGTAATGTTCTCGAACTCACCATTCAATTGTGCATCGAAACATTGCTATAGCAAATCAATCAATGATTCTCTATAAATTTCTCAGCCTTAGTGGAATAGATGCTTTTCTGTAGCAGTGATTCTCTACCAAATTCTCACATCTATTACAATCTGTTGGATTAAAGCTGAATATCTCTATTCCTGCGACAGTTACAGAGGTCTAAGTAACGTTCTCGAACTCAGCATTCAATTGTGCATCGAAACTTTGCTATAGAAAATCCACCAATGATTCTCTATAAATTTCTCAGCCTTAATGGAATAGATGCTTTTCTGTAGCAGTGATTCTCTACCAAATTCTCACATCTATTACAATCTGTTTGATTAAAGCTGAATATCTCTATTCCTGCGACAGTTACAGAGGTCTAAGTGATCTGATTGGCTGCAATGAAGTCAGTGATCAACACAACGGATGTCTTTGTGAACATGTGTGTTTGAAACAAAATATGGCTTATCGTTATCACTTTGCACGGGTGTAAATACTCAGTAGGATTAGCAGGCATTCAAATCTCCTATTCTTTTATCGTAAAAAGTCAATAGGATTAGCAGAGATTGAAATTTTCTATTCTTTGTATTGTAATTTGAGTTCTTCACATGAGACAGACTTTTCCTTTTGATAACAAAACAAATAGTGATTATGCAAATTATTAGTTGCATCTATTAATTTTTCTTCTGATTCCGAAGAAAATTTGTGAACACGGATTAGTGCTTGGTTACACAGACCTCTTTCCTTCTCAAGTGGTCTGGAACACAGGCTATCTAAGTGACGTTCTCGAACTCAGCATTCAGTTGTGCATCGAAACATTGCTATAGCAATGCTGCACAGGGCCGTAGGAAGAAGCTTCGGATTTGGGGGGGGCAATTGTTCTTAAAACAATAGAGAATGATACATCTAATTAATTCGTATGACGTAGCACCATTGTTTTCAAAATTATTGGGGGGGGGCTTGAGCCCCCTGTGCCCCCCTCCCCCCGCTTCCTACGGGCCTGATACTACATAGGGAAAGCCTTTATTTACACATATTTTTGGTTTGAAGTAAAAAAATTCAGCCAATGCTGAAAGTTATTTAAAATTATCTGATTTGAGAACTGGGGAAGGTCCTTGACAGTTTCTCGTTGTATTTTACCAGTGCTGGGAGATCTCTGGTGCCTTTATATGGACACCTCATGGGCAATTTTATGAATCTATACAGTATACAATCTACTAAATTCACGAGACTTCTGTGTTGACATTCATGTTGTAGAACGAAAACTACTTGCATTTCTCCTCAGGTATTCCAGCAAAATAGTTTTTATAGTTTATCCATTCATTAATTCATTCATTTGTCTATCTTTTTAAAAGGGGCTTCTGTTGTAAACAAATCTGATAACACCGCATGTGTCAATCGTTCTCCATTGTTTCTTTCTGCAGTTCGTTGGTAATACCACCAAAATGCTCGTTAGGCCATATAAAATAAATTAATAGATTCTCATCACCGCCCGCATGGAAAATTAATTCAGCGTTGATATCTTTTTATATTTTATTTGCAAAATATAAAAGTACCGCCCGCTCGTCATTTGCAATATTTGTGATATTTTTATATTTTATATAACGTCAAAACACATAGTTTTATTGTTTTCTATTTAGTTGCAATATTTTGCTCTTGATGATACATGACTGTATCGAACGAAAGGTAGAATTCGAGAGAATTATCACAAAACTACAAACAACTGTCATGCAAATGTCAATCTGAAACAATGTTTTCACTGTATTGGCTATGTATTGGCACAGTTTTGATTCGTTGCAAAGTTTTATCAATGGTTCAAGAACATTTACACTGGTACTTCTTCTACAAACGGCCCCAGAGGGTAGGCATTTCTCCGCGCCAAAGACTGTGTAAGCAAAGATTTCACCGGAATAATGTGTTCCCTCGCTGATTTGGCTAGATCTGCCAAAATTAATTATATATAAAATATAAACCTCCCGCCTCGCGAGAGTTTCCAAAACTTTGTGATGAGAATCTATTAATTTAATTTATGTGGCCTTAAAGAGAATCAACGGAGATAAAAGCCCCGCGCGGAAGGAGTTTGGGCATTCTATTATTAGCCTATTGTATTTGATGATTTCGAGACGTTTGTGGATATTGTTTATCCAGAGGAATAATAACGTGCGTAGGAGCTTTCTTTGTCCTATTTATAGACTACCTCTACTTAGCTCCGTTTATTCACTTTAAAGGGGCTCTCTCGTCAAACAGTAAACAAATCCGTAAACACGTGTCACCAACTATCCATTGTTCATCCATTGTCTTCTTAAGTTTGTTTGGTGGCTTCACCCAAGCCACCAAAAAGTGACCGTTAAAAATCCACTTATATCCAAGCAATCGTAGAAGATATGAATGTTTGGTTTGTTCCTTAGTGAACTACAATGATTTATGTCCAAAAAGCAACTTTCATTTTGAAAAAAATATGAAAATCCTGTGTGATATCACCTTTCAAAAAACTGCAAAAATCATCGTTTTGTTTACAGTTTGACGACGGAGCCCCTTTAAAAATTTGAATAAAAAGGAAAGGCCACGATAGGTGCGTCGATCCTCAGAACCAACGATGCTTGCGGTGACGAGTGAATAAACAGATTGATGGGCATATAAACCGCAACACGGCAAAAAACAACAGTGAATATGTGAAAATTTATATCTTACCAATAATTAGTGCTGCCATGCTTCAGGGCATCAGTGACGAAGTTCTGCATGGCAAGGGCAGATTTTGTAATACAATAGCATGAGTTGCTTTTGTTGACACCTCAATTCAAAGCAATTGGTGACTGCAGACAATGGAAATTCTCTCAACCAGTAATTCAAAACAAACAAAGCCGCAAAAGTTTCTTTGAAACCCAGGTAGCTAGCTCGTTCGTTGTGCATTCCAGAAACTGTTTTTAAGGGCAAACGTGAGCGTAGATCGAAAGAAGAACGATGTATCAACACATCTACCGTGGGCATTTTATTTGTTTGGTTCAAAAGCCGTTTAGGAAGCGATTCAATTCTCTTATTATTTTGGGTGTTATCAAAACATTTACTGCTCAGCTTCTGTACCAAAGAAATAAAATGCCCGCGGCAGATGTGTAGATATATCCTTCTTCTTTCGATCTATGCTCATCTTTGCCCTTAAAAATAAGTTCTGGAATGCACAGCGAGCGAGCTAGCTACCTTGGGTTTCAGAGAAAATTTTGCGGCTTTGTTTGTTTTGAATTACTGGTTGATAGAATTTCGGCCTTTGTCTGTGATCGCTAATCGCTTTCAATTGAGGTGTCAACAAAAGCAACTCGTGCTATTGTATTACAAAATCTGCCCTTGTTGTTCTACATGGCAAGACGAAATATTGGTAGAATATAAATTTTCACACATTCGCTTTTGTTTTTTCGTCGTATTGCGGTGTTTCTGCCCACAAATTTATTTCCATAACAATCTTCATGTTTCTATTTAATTTGTTTACCGAAGGTACATTTGATTTGGATTAGATTGACGTTGTATGTATGTGTATATGTGTATATCATCATCATCATAATAATAGCATATTAAAAGCTCTACCTTATTACAGGCATGGCAGCAATAAAACTAAACTAAACTAAACTAACACACAATATTAAATACAAATTGCAGTAACAGTAAAAACTTGAACGAAAGACTGTGAACTAAATAAAAAGAGAGAGCAATGAACTAAAATGTATCAAATAAAGCTACGGTGAAATG
The DNA here is from genome assembly GCA_039566865.1 of Aurelia coerulea. NCBI lineage: Eukaryota > Metazoa > Cnidaria > Scyphozoa > Semaeostomeae > Ulmaridae > Aurelia > Aurelia coerulea. Next base: position 20,856,578 of record CM076953.1, on the reverse strand, counting down.
TAAAATAGCAGCAAAAAAAAAATTATTATAAATTTTATAAATTATTATAAATTGTTAGCTCTAATATTATATCGAATAAAAACAAATTTACAACAACAGCGGTTTCGTTTATCAAAGTGACATGCATTTATAAAGGGCACAAAGCTATCAGTAAATTGTCCATTAAACTGGTTCCAATTTTTGGTTTACCATAATCTGCGTCTTTGAAAAAATCCGCGAAATTCATGATAGGAAGTGACGTCAAGCACAGGCAATTCAATTCAATCGATCTTGTTTAATAAACAACAGAAAAAATTCTGACTGAAGCAACAAACAAGTATACAAACGAAACTGGTAAAGTTTGAAGCATCGTTTCTACGATAAATGAACGAGAAAGAAGCTCGCTGCTAAATGAACAACTTATTTTATCATTGAAGTACACACGTTGCAAGTTGCAGAATTTTCGCGCTGAAGCGAAAGCGACAGCCGCTCTTTGAAGGTATCGTATTGCGAGTGGCAGTCCGGCTCTTTTAGGCCCAGTTCCGCCCAAGAGACCTTGTTTTAATGTTATGCTGCAACTGCAAATAAATTTATGGTATTATCTGAAGGGGAAATTGATACTGAACTAAATTTTGATTTGATCGAAAGCCTTCTTGTCGAGCTGTTTTCATCCTCATCTCAAATGTAATTGGATTCTACTGTGACAGCGAAGCCACATATCAACAAGGCTTGGATTACATGCAAATCTATTGTTTCAAATGTCCTGGGCAGCTTATTGTTTATGAGATAAAAATAAATGCCCTATTTATAGTATTCTTTTGTTTTGAAGTCATGACGACAGGCCTCAAACCTATTCTGCAATCGCATTTAGGGAAATCAGGTGATTGGGCAATCCTTTATTTTTGTTCTATCATTCTGGGCATTTGTTTCCTCTAATGCAGTTTTATCAAATTACAGGGCACCACCAGAAAATGATTGAATCAATCATTTTCTGGTGGTGCCCTGTACACAAAATAGTTTACACCTTGGGCACCAGAAACATATTATTTACTCTACTTCTGCGATCCCAGTGCTTGGCACTGAAAAACACAACTTCAGCTTATCCAGATAGGGCCATATTGTTAAAATTGTTAATTTTAGAAAGTTCATAGACTCAGTTTTGATTCTTGAAAAATTATACCGGGTGACCCAGAAAAAAGTGACCCAATGCACTCTGCTTCAGAAAAAAAGTTCCTTGTCTGATGGAAATGCTTCAAATGTTGTTCTGTCACTAAAAGACTAGTTTACATTGTGAGTTTTTTTTGGAATTTTTTTCGGCGCTGTAAATTTCCCGAATTAAAGATTTGGAGAAAACGGGCCAGCTTGAAATCCGCAAAGAGTCGTCAAAAACAGGGGATCGATTTAAAGCCATTTCAGACCTTCAAAACAATGAGGAGGTTGTTTATCTCAGCCTGGGAATAGGCATGAGTTAAAAGTCTCCAGAGCAAGTTTATGGTCCCTATGTAGCTGAGCATTTGGAGCAGAAAATAAATATTCTTTTTAAACTTGTAGAATTTCAAAGGAATTCAATTCTCCCCGCAAATCGAAATGTTCAAGAATTCCTTACAGAAAAGCAGGAGTATTCTTGCCCCTTGAGACAAGAATATTTATGTATCTAGGGACTTTAAGCTTGAATATACGTTTCTATGAAATTGGCTATGAAATTTGCCAAGCTCAATAGATTCAATTCAGGGAAAACTTTTTCATTAGGTACAAGAACAAGATGAGTGGAGTTTCCAGCTTAGATGATAGCTTTGAAGGAAAGAAAGTTGCAGTTGTAGGCAGGTAAGCAATTCAATTTTTGTTTACAAATATTATTTAGGAGCTGCCTTGAAAGGGACTTACAGTATATTTGAAAAGTCTAAATAATTAAAAATATTTCCAGCGAAATGCTTACAAGGTACCCAGCAAAATGTTTTGGCTAAAATGGGAAAAATACCGGGGAAGCCAGAACAAAGTTCCCACTTTTGACAGGCCACGATAAATCATACGTTGGACCAATTTCAAATAGTTTTTCATTTAATCTTTTGTCAATATGCTATATTATATTTAGCCATTTTTTGTCAATTTTTCGGATGCCTTCTTTGAAACAAAGTGTGATTTTCAAAACATAAAGAATCTGTTTTCCTTTTCTTTTCACAGTGGACTGATTGGTAGATGCTGGGCAATTGTAAGTATAGGAATATCTCTTGTTATCATTAAAGATGATATATTAGGGACAGAGCAAAATTTATCATATTACATAGCCGGTGGAGAACTAAAATTCCTGCAAAAAATCTGCTCACCCCGTCACCCTTTCCTTAAAAAATGTATATGCCCCGTATTCATGAGCAACAGATGTTGTATGGTACCACTGATGAATCAGCCAAAGACCATAGTAAAATCAATTCCCCTCAATTCTTGCCCTTACGAGTCTTTGTCAACGAAAAAATTGACTTTTTTTTTATTCAATATAAAATGTTTACAAACAAACTACTCAACGCACTACGTACGAGCTACTTTACTACACTACAAGGACGATACCACAAAGTGCAAGAGACCATGAAAACTCCGCATTCATTAACATAGAGAGCGTTTAACTAAACTAAAATTAAATGTACAGCTACGAAAAATACACATCAACAATTTCTACTGATAAATACTAAGGTTCGTTTCACATTGTATGTTGAGCTAACTTTGGGCAATCAGGTCTTATTCACAAGAATGGGTGAACTGGACTTTGAAGATGATAAAAAGTTACTGCCCCGTTCTTATGCGCTTTGTAAAAAGTGTTGACCCAGTTCTGTGCAAGCTAGAAAAAAGTAGCTGCCCTGTTTGTTACGTTTCGCACCGGCCATGTTATAAAATTGACTTTGCACTGTCCCTTGCACCTCAATTGTGTTCACCAGCAAGAAACTATAGATTTGATAAAATTGATCCAAAAGGAAATAAATGTCTTCCATTTAAAAACATCTCTGAGTGGTGCGAACCTATGTAACTGTTAGTAGCAGTGCCACCTCGATATTGTGGCTTTCTCTTCAACTCTAAAAATTCTGATATAATAGAAGCTCCATAGAAGCTCTGTCCATAGAAGCTCTGTCCTACTCTATTGAACGCACTCACACTCACTGACAATACCGGCACAATTTTAAAAGGGCGTGAAATTGTTATTACAGATAAGCTTGCTGTTCACGCGAAAATGGCAAATCTTTACCCGTACAATTTGAAAATGGTGCAGTTTTAAAACGAAACTACTTTTTTCAGTAATTTATTTTGAGTGGGCAGGAAGCATTGCTGGCTAATTAAAGCTAATTTAAGCCCACTATGCATGCCGCATCCAGGCAAGGGGCCCCTAGTTTAACGTCCCTTCCGAAGGACGGCGAGGCGAGTTGCAAGGTCAAGCCTCCGAGGTCACCCATCCGGAGTTTGACCTCACTCAACCGAGCTTAACTTCAGTCACCTGACGGAAACTGTATAAGCCGCTCGGCCATTCACTCTACTCTAACCTGCACAATTTGAAAATGACATTGTGTTGACACTCCAAATTCATGAAAATGGAATATTTTTTAACGCTTTTGAAACGAGGCAGACTCTGGCCTTGATGAATTTCTTTGTTGTCAAAATGCAGCCTCTTTGTCGCAGAGATTGCAAAGGATTTTATACCGTCAAATTTCTTATCGGTTTTGAATTTTGCCAGTATCGTGTGAACACTAGGTAAACTTTTGGTACTGTCACATTTCTGCCATTTTCAAACTATGCTCGTGTCAGATCCTTCATAGTGTCAAAGCCTCCTTGACCAGCCCCTATGGAGTGTCCCAAAAAATTGTTCGATTTTTGATTAGATATTTAAAAATAACAAAATAATCAACGGGCTCCATGGTAACATAATCATGTTGCTGAGACTTTAAATTAATTTTAGACACCAGAAGCTAGCAAATCGGCTAAATGTTCACGGAGTTACGAGCTTTTGAAGTTCAAGTTAGTGCAAAAGCTGAAACCAGACGCTCCTAAACTGTATATTTTGTGAAAGTAGAATCTCGTTTTTTCAAAGCAATTTAAATGGAATTTGAAAAGCATTTTCGAAAAACTAGCTTTCTCTAACATTGAATCAAGGTTATGGATGATTGGAGGAATCCTGTTCAGCACAATTTGGCATTGTCCCGTCTCTCATCAATTAAGTTTTCATTCCATGTTTTTAAATACTTGCGTTCTTAAGTAAATTTTGGCAACGGTTACAAGAATGAAATTTCTTTAAGTCTTATTTGGTTTGCTCTGATTTCAACAAGAGGTAAAATATTGGACAGTCTTCTTTGACCTCGAATTTGGGGCATGCTTTTGAAAAACAAGTCAGATAGTGGCGTCTGGTTTGAGCTTTGGCACAAACTTGAACTTCTAAAGCTTATAACTCCGTGAATTCAAAATCTTAGGAACAGGGTTATCTATCCAGGAGCTGGTACATTTTATCGTTGCTTTTTAATATTTTAATCGAACGTCGAACAATTTTTCTGGGACACCCTGTATATGTGTAGCATCATCAACAAAACGCTATTTACCCAAAATCCTGATCTCCTTCACAGTTATTTGCTAGAGCTGGCTACAAAGTATGTATGTATGACGTAGAAGAGACCCAGATAACAAATGCTTTGCAAAGTTGTAGAAGTCAGCTGATACAAATGGAGAAAGATGGCTTCCTGGATAAAAACAAACTATCAGCTGATGATGTCATGGAATCGGTTTCAGGATCGTCAAATCTGAGACAAGTTTTGGCTGATGCATTTTATGTCCAGGTATCCAGATCTGTCTGATAACGTTTTTTCTACATTTGGTTTGGTCCCAAATAAGCATTTTTGGAATAGAGCGGCCTCGCCCCAATTGAGCACTCTTCTAAGATTTACTTCCTCAACTAATTCGTTTTCAAAAATAACTTACAGCGAAGAAGTTTCTTCACCTTTATGAAAGACTGCTGTTTATGGGCGTACGAGATTTTCATGGAGTGATATGACTGCTTTGCAGAGAATCAAAGTGCTCCAAAGTGCGAAAGAAAATTTGCAATCTTACTGCTTCCCAACCCCCTGAAACGCAAAGTGAAAGCAGGATCTCGACGATTTTTTTCTAAATTTATCCTTGAGAAGCAGAGCAAGCTTTTGTAGCATGTTGTTTTCATTTGTGCTAAAAAAATCTTGTCAGTGAATAACGTAAAAACACCTCTACGAAAGACCAATGAGAATCCAAAGGTACTTAAAATTCCATTCCAGGTTGGCCAACTTTTAAAATCAAACTACTGTGCCACAAAAGCTTCAATTTTCAACAATTTTCAAGCCAAAACGATGATGTTCCTCTTCCTGAAAGCTCAGGCTTATGTAATTTAATCTATTATACTTGTGGACGAGAACTAATCTTTCGCAACATCAGAATTTTGTCTCTACAGGAATGCACACCAGAGAATTTGGAACTGAAAAAGCATGTCTTTTCTGAGCTAAGCAAATTTGTGGATGAAGGAACGATCATTGCAAGCTCAACGTCTTGTCTGATGCCATCATTGTTCACTGAAGATCTGCCGAATCGATGTCATTGTATTGTTGCACATCCAGTAAGTTTCACAAAAGTTTTACTCCTGGTTTTCCTGATTCAAATAGCAGAATATTTATCCCTGCATTAAACGATCTTGTATCATAACACCACCTGAAACCCTGAAACCATATGGCATAAAAATGGGCGATGAAGGTTAGGGTACTCGTGGATCTATCGGGATAATTAAAGGCATTGAGTCCATATAAATAGCTGAGCGTTAACGCTATCTGAATATATGCTGACAAACTGCTGACGGCCCTTTGTTATCGCACAATTGTGCTAAAGTCATTAGTAGTGGAGACAAAAGACTTCTTAATCCTTGCATTATCCTCAGGAATTTCTTTGGTTTCATTTCAATAGCGATTAAATCACAACTTTTGTTTTATGATTGAAAAGAAGCTGATATTGGTCATGAACGCGCTATGTATGCGGACTCAATGCCTTTAAGACATATTTGACTTTCAACATCTCTCCCAACCAGTAATTCAAAATGTACAAAGCCACGAAGTTTGCTCTGAAAACCAGGTAGCTAGCTCGCTCGTTGTGCATTCCAGAAATGGTTTTAAGAACAAACACGTTGTTCAAAAGACAAACATGCGATACATTCGTTTTTTGTAATTGTTTATTTGGACAATATTTGTTTTTTCGAAAAACTTGTTTACCCGTTTGGAAACAACAGTTGTTTACCCAAAATCGGACAAAAGGTGTTTTTGCCAAGCAAGTTGTTTGCGTTAAATTGAACAATGGTTGGTTAGTAGAAAGTGTTAATGAGTCTTTAGAGGACAGTATTTATTAATCCCTTGCGTAATGGACAATGAAACTGGTGACAATATTTTGAAGTTGTTTACGTCGTTAAAACAGTATAAATTAAATTCGTATTCGTAGTTCGATAGTTAGTTTTTAGCCTTCGGGCTGAAAGGATCGAAACTTGCAGACGGTCTTCCAAACACAAGTTTGGTTCAGAGGCTGAGTAGCAAATGTTTTAATTCAACCCAGAAAATAGGAGAACTGAATCGCCTCCCAATCGGCTTCTGAACTAAACAAATAGAATGCCCTCGAATGCGTGTGTCTATTGTCAACCGCCACGTACATGCATCCAGGCACTGGAAGAAGAAAAGAGTTAACTGAGAGAATGAGAGAGACCTCTAGTGAGTTAAAAGAGCGTTAAATAGATGCAACCAAGTAAGGATTTTTACCAGCCATGATATCTAGGTCTACAGTTTAGACTCTTCATTTAAAGGCATTGAGTCCGCATAAATAGCGCCCTGAAGACCAATATCAACTTCTTTTCTATCATCAAACAAAAGTTGTGATTTAATCGCTATTGAAATTAAACCAAAGAAATTCCCGAGGATAATACAAGGATTAAGAAGCCTTTGATCTCCACTGCTAATGACTTTGGCCCTATTATGCGATAACAAAGGGACGTCAGCAGTTTGTCAGCAAAATTCAGGATAGCGTTAACGCTCAGCTATTTATATGGACTCAATGCCTTTAATTTGCAATTATTTGGTTGCAAACCGAGTCGCAAACTATCCTGACTTGTAGCTTAATTTAGTATGCTGTTCGTTTTGTTCTTTGTCCCCTTGTTTGCTTTCTTTACACACGTTCTAGTATTGTCCTTGTTTTTTGTTTCATGTTATGGCCCTGGGGTAGTCGTGCCACTTCGCTCCTCTTGGTATCGTCCTTGTAGTGTCGTATAGTTGTAATTAGAGATTATAGTAGGAGGTAGCATTGTATTGTAAATTTTTATCTGCTGAATAAAAAATGGATGCAGGTCATGAACTTTTGTTCCGTGTTGACGCATATGAGATAAATTGAAGGAAATAACTAGAATATATTCAAATCCTCTTTTAGATCTCCGTAGCAAGCTCAGAATTGCATTCCGATGTAGGTCATTTCAAATCCAGATGAACAGATCGCTTTTGCTCTTGATGATGCATTTCTAATGTTCTTATCTTTGCTCAGGGGGCAAAAAGAAACCCTGTACCCATATTGACGGGGGTGCACCATTTAGGAAGTAAGATTTGATTTGCATGTACACATGATCTTGGGCAGCTGATAAATTCACCCATTGATATCAACACAGAACAAACATATTCATCTATGACTTTCACATGTGCAGTAAAACAGGCTTATTAATTCACAAAACTATAGCCTGAGTGGAGACTTTACTTTCCACTGCGAAAGAGAAAGAGAGCGCTCCTTCGCAATAGAAAGGTAAAGTCTGCGCGCAGGCTAACAAAACTGCTGTTATACAGGGTGTCCCAAAAAAATTGTGCCCCGTTTGCCTAAAGATTGCGAAAAAATGGCAAAAGATTCTCGCTAAATTTTGCATGATGCTGCTCTTCAGATTTTCAATTAAGGTTTGCAACCATCCTCGTAAAAATCCGTTGAGAAATGATGGAGCTGTGACCTTCAGAAGACCAAATTTGCCTGATGACTGAAACCAGCGGTCGGCCATTTTGTCTTACTATTTTACAGTGATAAATATCTTCACGTGAGGTAAGAAATAATTTCTGTGAGGTCAGAAATAGTGGAACTCTCCGAAGATTATCGGAATGTTCACGAAAGCTATGAAATTGGAGGCTGCTGTTTCATTTTTAATCCATGAAGCCATTTATCGCTGAAAATAGAAAGACAAAATGGCGGACCGCTGGTTTCAGTGATCGGGCAAATTTGGTCTCCTGAAGGTCATAGCTCCATCATTTCTCAACAGATTTTTACGGGGATGGTTGGAAACTTTAATTGAATATCCAAAGAGCAACATCATGCAAAATTTTTGCAAGAATCTTTTGCCGTTTTGTCGCAATCTTCATACAAACAGGACACAATTTTTTTGGGACACCCTGTACATAAATCCGATGATGTCTTTTTCCAGAGAGGCATAAGGCACTGCGAGTAATAAAGTCCCAGTTATAACTGAAATGTTCAGTTATTTTCAATCTATTGCCTCAACTTCTGGCCAAACGATCAAACATCTTAGACAACATTCGCCCAAAAATTGTTGGCTGTCAACATAGGATCGTTTGGCAATCGTGTTGGTAGGTCCATCATTTGTTGGGATTGAAGTTTAAAATCGATTAAGGATGTTGGAAAGTGCATGATGGCAGTTTCTAGTGTTCAGAGGTGTTGTTGAATGCCCGGGGTTGAATGATGTTGGTTAGCGCACATTGCTCCTCCACAGATGCGGGTTTTGTCGTGTCTCGCTCGCAGAAGCCACATTTCGTTTGCTTTTTCTACTACTTTTTATGGGGGCTCCCTGTGGTTGGTTGACGCAAGACCGTTTGCCTGCGTCAACCAACGTTTTTTTTACCCCTGCTAACAATGGTGGTCAGACAATCCAACATTTACAGCCAACGATTGTCGGACCTGTGATGGATCAAAATGTTGGATCATTTGGGCAGAGTAGTGGCCAAATTATCCATTATTTCACCCAACAATTGGTGGGTTAAATTTGGCACAAATGTTGGATTGTCTAGCTGGAATTTCAGAGAAGGATGTGAAGTCATCTAATTTCTAAATCCAAAACCAGAAGAGCGAAAGACTTCTGCTTTATTCCATATCGTAGACATTAATAAACTATGGTTTTCCTCAAAATTATTCTTTGTTTCCTCAGTTGGTTTAGAAAAAATTTAAGTATTGTTAAAAAATTTGTGAATTCTTTAAAAAGAAGAAAAACGCTCTAATTCTGAAAATATTGAAGATTTTGAGAAGTCCATTGGTACTCTTTGTGGAAAAGTAAGCGAAACACTTCACTTAGTTCTACACAACGAGTATGGGAATGGAAAAGGAAGCGGAGTGTTTCGCTTAGTTTTTCACAACAAGAAGACTACCTTTATGAAAAAGTAAGCGAAACACTTCGCTTAGTTTTTCACAAGAATAATGCAATACGAATGCAGAAGTTCGCTTAGTTTTTCACAGTAATACGGAGCTATATTTTAGCTTATTACGCTAACATGTGTATACCCGAATTGTATCAAAGTAGCTTACGTTTCTTTCAAGTTATTTGATGTCAAGGAATAGGTTATAGAATTATGCACCAACCTTTTTAAAGATTTAGAACTCATGCTTTCATGAACCAAAATTTACTACTTGCTTCTTATTTCTTTTCGCTCAGGTAAATCCACCTCATCTTGTGCCACTTGTTGAATTAATCCCGTCGCCCTGGACGGACCCTGAAGTGATAGAAACAACGAAAAAACTCATGGTTGGTATTGGCCAATCACCAGTCGTTGCCAAGAAAGAAGTCAATGGTTTTATTCTTAACAGATTGCAATATGCTTTATTGATGGAGGCATGGAGATTGGTTGAGGTATCTCTACTTCCTTTTTCTACTTTAGAATTCCGCCGTTTTTTATACGGGTTTTGCTGTAGCTTGCCTTCGTCAAATAGCTTTCAGATGAAACTCAAGAACTGCTCCAAAATCTTGGTTCGCCTTCAATTAAAGATCTTATCAAAAAAGAAACAGGATCGCTGACCTATAAAGCATTGAACTTACTTGCTCCTCAATATTTAGGTAGGGGAACTTTTCACTAAATGCTCAGAGAGTAGCGGTCGCAATCTTCGCTCTACCGAAACAAATGATTTGCAGATACCTCTTAGACTTATGGCATTTTGTCCCTTGTTTCCCTGCGTTCTTTGATTTGCAGATATCACTTGCTGAGCAAGTGATATCTGCAAATCAAAGAACGCAGGGAAACAAGGGACGAAATGCCATAAGTCTAAATACCTCTGTCAAGAACATGCAAAGGTCAAAAAGAATTTTCTTATCGAGGAGCAAAATTATGGAATGAGCTGAACACGGAACTAAATTGGCGCTGTCCCTAGCTACCTTTAAAAAATCCATATGAGAGGTACATTTTATTTTTCTATTTACTTTTGTTATGCTCGAAATCATATAATATATACGCTATATCTAAATATTGTATATAACGTAATTTTCTTTAGTTTAGGCTTTCCTGTTTTTGCACAGGTCAATTTGTAAAACAGTTCACCTGTATAAATATTTAAAAAATGAAAAAATGAAAAGAAGTTCTCATTCGTTAAGCTCCGGCCAAACGCTCTCTACTTTCCACTCGACAGCGCTCGACATTTGTGTCGAGTGAAAAGTCGAGAGCGTTTGGCCACCTTTTATAGTGATGTCGAGTGATGTTGAGCGTTGTCGAGCGTTGTCGAGTCAAATTTGATACTGGTCAAAATTGTCGAGCGAAGCCGCTCGACATTTCTATTGTTTGAGGTGTTGTCGAGTGTTGTCGAGAGCGTTTGGCCAGGTACTCGACTTTCCGCTCGACAATGCAGAGCCTGCGCATGTGCAGTTGACAAAATTTTCCCACCAAAATTACTGCAACAAAGGTTCTGCCAAAGAAACAGCACCGAAACCGCTTGGGGGAAATTAATTCTTCGACATTCTGCAATATGTACAGAAAGTCTTCGGACGACATTCTCATCATCTCTCGGAAACCTTGAGAATCTTCGATTTTCGATTTTCAAAATAACCTCTTTGCTCTCTTTGTTTCATCCAGGCTCTTGTCTTTCCTCACTTCACTTCTGTCTCTCCTTCTTCATATAAGACTGTTACCAAAATCGGAGCAGCAACAGCCTTGCGTTTTCTTTTTGTGAGCTTCAGCTTCGTATTGATCTAAGAACAACAAGAAAATAAAATTGAAAATTTGGTGGGCTGTTGTACGAGAACGAGGACAGAAAGTAAAACATGAAGTCGAGCCTGCCGCGAAATCGAGTAAGAGTCGAGTGAAAGTCGAGAGTATTTGGCCACCCTCCGCTCGCCAATGCTCAACAATTCTCGATCTTTGTCGAGCGCTGTAGAGTGAAAAGTCGAGAGCGTTTGGCCGGAGCTTTAGAAGTTCAATATAGTCACCTGGTTTTATGCCGAAGTTGTGCGCTTTATTTCAAGCGGCTTTTTCTGTTTATACAGGATGGAGTTTGCACACCAGAAGATGTTGATTTAACAGTAAGCAAAGGATTGGGCCTAAGATACGCCATCATGGGACCATTCGAGACAATTCACCTCAATGCTGCAGGTATGCTTGATTTCAATCAGGTTTTTACAATGATACAGCCAAGGAGATACCGGGTGTCCCAAAATGATGTATTATCGTTTGATTGCTTATATCTCTATAACCAATGAAACGATTTTCAAAAACTTCAATTTATGCGATTGCCGAAAGATTAAATTGTATTGGAGGATGTTGGCTGTGGTTTAGGCCGATTTCTTCATGTCGTAAAGAAGGTCGATAAAGCTGCTCAAATTCAAGCCTTAGATAGTATGAAAAAGAAACGGCCCTCTTTCCCAATCAACATTTTAGATGTGATGCAAAAGGCTGAACTTATATGTCGTTCATAGAATATATGGCGTTCAGAGAATACGAATTCAGTTAATACTGAGTTCAGAGAATACGAATACGAGTTCAGCCTTTTGTATCACATCTAAAATTTTTACTGACAAAATTGGCCGTTTCTTTCTCATGTCATCTAAGGCTTGAATTTGAGCAAGTTTATCGAGCTTCTTTTCGACATGAAAACGCTGTGGTAAAACCGCAACCAACATCTTGAAATACAATTAAGCCTTTAGGCAATCAAATAAAACAAAGTTTTTGAAAATCGGTTCATTGATTATGGATATGTAAGCAATCAAACGATAATACATCATTTTGGGACACCCGGTATTAGCATGTGTGCAGAGTCGACTGTTTACTCCGAAGTAAGTTTAGTTGAATTGAAATGTGTGAAATGTGTTGAAATTTTACTTCAACTAAGCTTGCTTTGGCGTAACCAGTCGAATCTACGTGCAGGCTAAGGACATATACGACGGAGCCCGCGAAGGAACTTACGTGCCTATTGTTGTCCTATCTTCGTCGAGAATACTAACAATTCCTCCGCTGAGCAAAGTGTTAGATACGTCCATCTCCTGCGTTATGCAACAGCAAAACTATTAATGATCGAAAATTCTTGAGCACATCCCACTATGAAATATACGGGGATTTGCTATTTGGAATCTCAAGTTTAAACGGAATATGGGACCAACGTTTTTGATCCACACACTGCGGTCCTGCTTTGGAACATTTCAAAAAGTGCAATTAGATTTTAGCAGAAATTAAATGAAATCGGCCATTCCATTCTGAAATTATGAGGAATTTTTTCCAGAAAGCCCCTTCGAGAAATCTTCAAAACAGGCTTAAAACAACGACGAACATTTCCCAAAATGAGTTCAACACATTCTAACATGTTTTATCCTCTTGGGAAGATGACATCGTCCGGAATGATGTTGTTTTGCCCCCAGGGCTGACACTTTTCTCTCCCAAAGGGATAAAACGTGCCAAAGCATGTACAAGTCATTGCTATAAGGCAAAGACATACGGGAAATTTGGTCGTGATTTTATGCAGTATTTGGAAGTTTCTTGGAGGGGCTTCCTCGAGAAAATCTCTTATAATTTCAGAGCGGAGTGGCCGATTTCAGGCAGGTAAAATTTAGAATATAGTTGAGCATGTTCACTGTTAAATGACATATATGCCAACATTATTGTCTTGATATCGCGGGATCTATGGTTTTTCAAACAGGGATTCTTTTTTTGACTCACCCTCGCCCGGTATCTCTCACATGATTAGCGTTTCTGTCTCTGTGTAGGCGTCAAGGATTACTGCGAAAGATATGGCTCGAACATTGAGAAAATTTGTACAGAGGAAGGGGCGCCTAGGCCATTGAAAGGAGAAACTGCCGAAAAGATTCATAATGCTATGTGTAACGTTATTCCGGTTGAGAAACTTGATGAAAGGAGAAAATGGCGAGATACGAAACTGGGTGAGTTGTTCAAACTTCAAAATTCTAAAAACCTGAAACACTGAATTTGAGAGTTTGTAAATTTCCAGTTGTGAACTTGTTGTATTAATCATTTTCTATGACGTTGATTGCCGATGTAAATGTTTGTATGTACATTTTGTGAAAGTTATATACGATTGGTTGTTAGAGTAAATAGAGAACTGAAAGTTGGAATTTACAATTATCAAGTCCTGGCCAAGTGAGCAAATATTGCTTCCCAATTTTCTGCTTTGCTTTCCAAACATTATTTTCCCGTTCGGCTACATTGCAAAGCATTGCTTAACAAGCAGAATTGATATGATTGGTTGCTACAGTAAATAGAGAGCTGAAAGTTGGAATTTACAATTATCAAGTCCTGGCCAAGTGAGCAAATATTGCTTCCCAATTTTCTGCTTTGCTTTCCAGACATTGTTTTCCCATTCGGCCACATTGCAAGACATTGCTTAACAAGCAGAATTGAAGCGACTAACCTGAGTTAAAAGATGAACTCTCGTACAATACAAAGGGTCTCATAAAAATCTAGTGGTAATCAATGTTTTTGCAAGAAGTGATCTCTGCTCCTTTTTCGAATTTCATGCTCCCATTTTTGAGACCCTTAGCAAAAAGAGGATCAAAAGAAAATCTCAAATCGTTCCCTTCTCACAGATTCTAACACAGTTAGATTGGGGTATAGTTAGATCTGTGGCTTGCAAGAAATATACCGGGTGAACCAGAAAAAAGTTCTCACTTTTGAAAATTCATAGCATCAAGAGTATTGAATGGATTGGAATGTATCAATATTCGCTTGACAGCCAAAGATCGAAGTATTTTTGTGATTTCTGTCGCTTTGTTACAAGCATTGGAAAAATTGGTAAATTCAATTTAGAAAATCTTTGTGGTTGCAAAATGGCTGAAAAAGGTCTCAAATGCAAATCATTCAAATCCATGAAGTACTTGTGGTGCTACGAATTTTCGAAAATGGAAACTTTTTCTGGCTCACCCGGTCTATCTTCATATATATCTTCTCTTGTCAACGCTTTGTGTTCCCGAGAAAATTTGGAATTCAAATTTTTCTAATCTTCCAAAATACGGACTGGGACAAGATGGCGCTATGTTATCTTTGACTTGGAAATGAAAGGCTCAACATATTTTTAAACCTGTTTTGGAGAGAAGTAATTTCGTAAACTGACCAGCAAAATTGCAAAGGATAGCTTGTTGTTTCAACTAAATCAGTTGAGATGATGATGAAGAGCCGCAACTATACAGGGTGTCCCAAAAAATCTGTGCCCCGTTTGCCTAAAGATTGTAACAAAAGGGCAAAAGATTCTTGCCAAATTTTTATCTGATGTTGCTCTTTAGATGTTCAAATAAAGTTTGCTGCTATTCCCGTAAAATCCGTTGAAAAATGGTGAAGCTATGACCTTCAAAAGACCAAATTTGCCTGATGATTGAAACCAGCGGTTAGCCATTTTGTCTTACTATTTTGCAGTTATAAGTAGCTTCACGTGAGATAAGAAATAATTTCTGTGAAGTCAGAAATAGTGGAACTCTCTGAGGATTATCAGAATTTTCACAAGAGCTATGACACTGGAGGTCGCTGTTTAATTTTCCATCCATGAAGCTATTAATCGCTGCAAAATGGCAAGATGAAATGGCCGACCGCTGGTTTCAGTCATCGGGCAAATTGGTACCCTGAAGGTCATAGCTCCATCATTTTTCAACGGATTTTTATGGGGTTTTCATTAAATATCTGAAGAGCAAAATCATCCAAAGTTTGGCGAGAATCTTTTGCTGTTTTGTTGCTATCTTCAGGCAAACGGCGCACAAATTTTTTGGGACACACTGTATTGTGGAAATACTCAATAACCATGTAATGTATACTAAATGCTGGTCTAAATTTTTCTTTGATAACTTTTGGTTCCTGGAAGAAATCTTTGATCCAGTTCGTGAAGTCTTTTTTTATATACCTTTAAAAATTCACAATACATACTACAGATTACTCTATCTACAATCTACTTAACAATACTACAAGAACCATACCATGAGGAGCAATAGACTATGACTACCCCATGGCATTAATAAAAAGTAAGAGCTAAACCACATACAATTTTACATAAATGCTACAGACTTAAACGATAAATACTTTATTGGAGAATGTCTAACATTAGATGTCAGGTTGGGGCTGTAATGACTCAAAAACGAATGTCACAAGAAAAAATCGTGAAGTCTTCGTGAGCCCTTCAGTATTCTGTGACGAGTCACTGCCGCCTTTTTGGATATGTAATTACAAATTTATGCATTTAGAGGAATTTGTACGAATTCAGGAAAATAGCGAAAGTTGTTCGACTTTAAGTGTTCATATTCAGCATAGGTTCCAAATCTTTTTCTCGGCGTAAAAAGGTGGGTGTAAAATTCAATGGCCTATTTCTTCTGTTTTAATGACTTGAAAGAAACTTTAAATACTTATCTATAATTCTACCGTTGGACTTTCCAGAAATTTTGAATATTTTTCGAAATTACAGCGTATCTTACATTTCAACTCATTTGAGGATGTGAACATCATCAAATTTCTAAATCATAAACCAGATGAGTGACAGACTTTTGCTTGATATTGTAGGCATTCATAAACTACGGTGTTCTTCGAAGTTACGTCATGTTACGTCAGACAGTTTAGATATGACGATGGTTTTAAGTTTTTTTGAAAATTTTTCTTGAATTCTTGAAAAAGAAGAAAATCACTCTAAATCTGAAAATATCGAAGATTTCCGAAAAGTCCAACGGTAGAATTATAGAGAAATAGCTAAAGTTTCTTTGAAGTCATTCAGTTCAAAGAAATAGGTCCCTCAATTTTACACCAGCCTTTTTAAAGATTTGGAACCTTTGCTTTCATATTCACGTAAACTTTTATTATTTAGCATCGTGTTTTTAATGTACAGTGTTAATGATTCTATATAGTAACAGAAGTGATTTTCATATAGCGCTGCTTTCTTCTGTTATTCTCTCCAAACGTAACAGGGGCAGATTTTGTAATACAATAGCATGAGTTGCTTTTGTTGACACGTCAATTCAAAGCGATTAGCGAATGCAGACAAAGGAAATTCTCTCAACCATCAAAACAAACAAAGCCGCAAAAGTTTCTTTGAAAACCAGGTAGCTAGCTCGCTCATTGTGCATTCCAGAAACTGTTTTTAAGAGCAAACATGAGCATAGATCGAAAGAAGAAGGATGCATCTACACATCTGCCACGGGCATTTTATTTGTTTGGTTCAAAAGCCGTTCAATTCTCTTATATTTTTGGGTGTTATCAAAACATTTACTGCTCAGCTTCTGGACCAAAGAAATAAAATGCCCGCGGCAGATGTGTAGATATATCCTTCTTCTTTCGATCTATGCTCATGTTTGCCCTTGAAAATAATTCTGGAATGCACAGCGAGCGAGCTAGCTACCTGGGTTTCAGAGAAAATTTTGCGGTTTTGTTTGTTTTTGAATTGCTGATTGAGAGAATTTCCTTTGTCTGTGATCGCTAATCGCTTTGAATTGAGGTGTCAACAAAAGCAATCCGTGCTATTGTATTACAAAATCTGCCCTTGTTTCCAAACGTACTATCAAATCCTAACTACCTTTATTTCTACTAAGCAATAAAGGTTTTTTAGGACGCTGAAAGCTCATATGCTTATCGATGTAGTGTCCTGTTCCTTGCCTTTGTCAAAATCGGTCGTTTCAATATCAGATTATAAGAGATTTCACAAAGACGTTTCATCGCTAAGTTGTTTTCAGAATAGGAACCATCAGTTGCATTTGCAATAGTGCAGGAAAGAATTGCCTATCCTATCTAGGGCCGAAAATATGGAATGGTCTTCCATTTGAGACTGGGTTCACACGATGCCGGCACATTTTAAAAACGGTGAAAAATGTGTCGGTAGCAAACTTTGAGCTAGCATTCACACGATACCGGCAAAATGTAGCCTGCGAGCAGACCCAATATTATGCCGTTCCGGTTAGAGTTCCGTTTTCAAAATGTACCATTTTGAAAATCTGCCGGCAAAAATTGTACCGTTTTCGTGAGCCGTTTTAGTGTGCCTATCCGTCACATTTTTCGCCGTTTTCAAAATTTACTGGCATCGTGTGAACGCAGCCTGAGTTGAAATCAACAAACGATACGTTAAAACATAAGACAAAAAATGTTTCCTCCAAAATATACAGAAAGAGGACTGTGATATATTTGCTTTCTACCAAAGCTCTGCAGCATCACTCCCGTGTTGTATCGAAAACAACAAGGACAGATTTTGTAAAACAATAGCACGAGTTGGTCGTGATTGACACCGAAATTCAAAGCGATTAGCGATCGCAGACAAAGGAAATTCTCTCAACTATAAATTGAAAACAAACATAGCCGCAAAAGTTTCTCTGAAAACCAGGTAGCTAGCTCGCGCGTTGTGCATTCCAGAAATTTTTTTAAGAGCAAACATGAGCATAGATCGAAAGAAGAAGGATATATCTACACATCTGCTGCGGGCATTTTATTTATTTGGTGCAGAAACCAATTTGGAGGTGATCCAATTCTCGTACTTTTTAGGAGTAATTAAAACACTTACTGCTCAGCTTCTGTATGAAAAAAATAAAACGCCCGAGCTCATTGCGTGGATATATCCTTTTTCTATCGATATATACTCATGTTTGCTCCTAAAAACAGTTTCTGGAATGTACAACGAGCGCGCTAGCTACTTGGGTTTCAAAATGCTTTTGCGGCTTTGTTTGTTTTGAATTTATGGTTGAGAGAATTTCCTTTGTCTGCAGTCATGGTTTTAAAGAGCAAATATTAGCACATATCGAAAGAAGAAGGATAGAGTAGCGACGCCCATTATGGCCGGTCGCCCATTATGGCCGGCTAGCAAGAGAAATTAAATTTCAGGGGACTGACGACTAGTAATAAAATTGCAATTGCGCGGAAAATCTTCGCTGACATCTGTTTTATCATGATTTGACCTTCGCTGAAGTTTCAGTTCATTTGCATTGAAACCCGATGAGATGTTTTGTGTATATCTCTGATTGATTCTTTCAAGTATTGCAAATTTCATGATTCTATTTACATTCCTTCCTTCTTTTTCGTTCGCTCGGCACTTTGCGGTTCGAAATTTTTCAAATATGCTTTGATTTTTCAGAAGTCCTGTCTCTTGAGAGGAAATCTACAATGAAACCAAAGCAAAATTACTTCTGATTCAGATTTAAGGTTATGAAGTCTGAGTGCTGCTAATTGCTATTTTCGTCGCCCATTATGCCCATCAGTTTACCAGAGAAGTTTCCAATCGCTTCAAAATATTAAAATGCAACATTTCGTAAAAAAAAAGCACCAATTTGGGTTAAAATCTTACTACTGACTTGGAAAATCGTCGAAACCCAAAAAAACGCAGCATTATATTAACCCTATTTTAACCGGGTAAAAAAAAAGTGATTTTCTACCGGGGGGGGGCGTTTTTCGCCCCCCCTGTTTTTCTCCGCAAGTATAAGAGCTATGACAATGAAACTTGCATTGTGTCATAATTGAACAATGGAGAATCTAAAAATAGCATCAATCAATCAATAGTCACGTGATTGGTTGCTAGGCAACCAAAAACAATGCAAATTTTGAGAAAATCGAGCTATTTGCAGAAAAGGGCCCATTATTAGCAAATAGCCAGATAAAATTGGCAAAAAACCATCCAAATACCTGCTTGATATCATTAATTTGTAGTTTCATATGGTTTCGTACGGATATTTATGGTTTCTAATAAATTAACTAATTAAATAATGAAAATTTGATTCAATGCAAAATTGTTAGCTCAATAATTATGATTTAAAACCATTAATTTCGCATATTATTGGTGAAATCAAGTACCTTCATCGTTATTTGAGGTAATTCCATCAGTTTTGTATGAAAAATTACTCATTCATTAGGAATATGACGTCATAAAGATTGATGACGTCATAGAAATAATAAACTGCTGATGTCAGCAAATATGAATAAATTATATATCAAATGAAAGTACTCATCGAGATGAATCGAATGGTATATATATTGTTGAGATTTAGTAACAAAGGAAGAAATTAGAGCCGTTTTAAAGAATTTCTTTGTGACCACTCTCCAAATATGGGCATGTGGTGGTCACGTGGTCAAACAATAGGTATTGAAATTTCTATTTTCTGATTGCCAACTAAATTTTAGGAAAAGTCAAGAAGTTTCAGCATTGTAGGTTGCATCGTTTGGGAGCTATTAAAAAAAATCCGATAGGGGGGGCGAAAAACGATATGAAAGTAGAAATGCTTTTTCATAGAAATGATATTTCTACAAAGCATATTTCCTATTGCGGTGTCAATCAAAAGCAGCTGATGCTATTGTGTTTCAAAATCTGTCCTTGTTTCCAAATAAATTTGATCAATGTCGTTTGCAGAATTTGGAAATGAAACGATTTTATGAAATCTTTTAAACAACCCTTAATATCTAAGTTGACATTTTATGCATTTTATCATCAGTTTATAGGAATCTAATAAACAGAGCATATAAACATCTTTCTGGCTCACCCCAATACTGACCATTTTTTTATGCATACACTCTTTTTTTATAAGAATATTGTTTATAAGAATATTCAGGCTCAGAATCATCCAAATTTTAAGAATATCATAAGAATATTGCTCAGCCTCAGCTCACATATTTGTGTCTCATTTTTCAGCAGTTGCCTGTTTTGCGATGTTAATGACGGAGAATCGCATGACTGACGTAAATCATTTTTCAAAAGAATGTTCAAAACTTTATGATTGTTAAGAACATTCTTATTGTTATAATTGCTTAAATTTTTCTTTCGTTCGACCATTTCCTCGTAATGAAGTGACACTCTCCGTCGCAGAGGCTGTTTGTTGGAAACTGAACTTTCAGAACTGCGAAGGAGCCAAAGAAGCACTCGCGCTTCGCGCTCGCTTTTTTGGCGCCCTCGCAGTTTCGAGAGCTTCAGTTGAAAGCTCGGTTTCCTAAAAACAACCTCTGCGATGGAGAGTGATGAAGTGACATTTCTTTAAATACGTTCCCCTGAAACCATCTTAGATTTGAAAAAATAAGAATACTTTAAGAATATTGTTCAGGTTCAAAACGAAAATTTCTTAAGAATATTGAGGCTGGACAAAATTTATAGTATTCTTATAAAAAAAAGAGTGTACTGAAACTGACTTATAGTTTTATCAATAGAAAGATTCATCGTTGATCCCGATGTAATCTTGGTTTCTACATTCTCCTCCGGTTCTTTGAAAGCTTTCTTTTCAATCAAGTTTTGTTCAATCACTAGAAAATTGACTGATATTTTTCAAACAATAAAGGCTGTTCACAGACTAAGAAGTCTTAAGAAATTGTTGATGATTCGAAGGGAACTTCAGATTAAACTTGCAATAACTTTCGAGAGAATTTTCGAGAATTTTCGAGAGAAATCATCATTGTTTTCCGAATTCTGTACAACGTTTCTGTTTTGTATTTCTGCTAGTTTTGAAGCTCAAATTGCTAAATCATAAAGCATAAAAGCTACAGACATTTGCTTCTTGAAAAATCTGTTGATTTTCTTTGCAAAATATAGGATTTATAAAACATAAACATGCTTAAATTCTGAGAATTATGGCGATTCTGAGAATCATGGTAATAATGGTCAGTTACCGAGAGCATCCTTTTCAAGATATTCATTTGCAAGAAAAAGTCTATAACATTTACTCGATAAATTTGATGTCTATCTATGCTGTTTTCATTCATTGAGGTACCTGTATATTGTTCCCCCTTTATTTTGGTTTTGTTATCACACCTTGAAATTTCTTTTTATTGTGATAAAATTCGGAGCCTGAAAAGAAGCAAATAAGGAGTGAGAAGAAAAGGCAGGTACCCAACAGTGTTTATTTTATTCCGGGGGAGAAACTAAGGGATATTTCATTTAGAATTTAGGGGGATAACTCATTAATACAGACGACTGATCACGTGACTTCATCTATTCTCTTGAGAGAATCTCAAATAAGAGGTGAAACCATTGCAAAGATATCGTTGCAATGGGATTTTGAGGCTGTCTAAGCTTGAAAGTTGAAGTTGTTCAGATAGTTCCAAAACTTTCAGACATAATTTTAGTGACACAATCAACCCGATGTGTCCAATCAACGACGGTCCTGAGGATACGGAACACTACCTGTTGTTGTGCGCTTCTTTTGAAGAACAAAGGCGTGACCTCCTCGCTGGTGTCCTTCCGGTGCTGCACTCATTTGAAATTATTGACGTTCCAAATCCTGTCCTTTTACAGATTCTTTTGTACGGCGATAAAAAGTTGCCATTTGAAGTAAATAACTTCATCTTAAAATCAACAATCTTGTATATTTCAAGAACGGAACGCTTCGTGTAATATCATGGTCCTCTTCATTGAATATCCCTAAATCTTGTGCCCAACGGCCTAACCTACTTATTTGTAATTAGAAAGTATTGTAAAATGTAATCTGTATTATATTTATGTCCCCTTTAAAGTAAATGTTTTTTCTTTTTCTTTTTTGTAGTTACGTGTAGTTTTAGCAATTATTTCTCTCTCTATTAGTTACGTGCAGTAACATGTTCTTATTTCCTGTTTTATGTTGCCATGAGGTAGTCGTAGTTTTCGCTCCAATTGGTATTGTATTAGTAGTAGGGTATGGTATTTTGTAAGTAATGTTGAAAGTAATATGTATTGTAAGTTATTAAATGATGTATAAAAAAACATAAAAAAAAACTTTGAAAAGAAAAGTTGATTTTAAAGCAGCGATGAGTAACTTACAACTGATGATTTCTTTCCCAAAAATAAAAACACAGAAACGAACGAGAAGTAAACATATCCCCAACATATTAAAATGTCAAAGTAAATAGCAACAGAGTCAATACAACTTCTATAGAACAACACACTATTGACTCTGGTGATAGCCACAACAAAACCCGACAACATTCTGTCCATATATGGATTGAAAAGGGGCGCCTCCTGAAACGCAAACGGCACTTATTGGTTCGTTGCAAAAATCTTGGGGGCACGTGCCCCCTTATTTCCCGGTTCCTATTTTCTACGTCTCTGACCTCAACAATTTTGTAAGTAAACGTGGTTTTGACTTCCCAAGTTTTCCCAACGACAGCAACAACACTGAACATTGCAATGGTTTCAGAAACCCCCTGATTGTTATCAAAATATTCCCCCTGGATTTCATTCGATATCAATGCAAAAAGAATTATCAAAGGAGAGACATTTTACATTCTCTCAAAAGTCAGCCCGAGGCATCCGCAATGGATCGGGGCTCAAGACCCCAAAAACAATTAACGAAAGAACCCACAATTAGATTTTGATAAAAGACTAAAAAATATTGGTGTCAGTTCGGTGCAAGTCTGGGTTGCGGCAGGAGTTCGCCGGTAGCTGTCCTGGACGCTGTTGCAGCTCAAACAACATCAAAGGCGTTACAAGAGGCAAGCTACATTGCAGTATCACCCGCAAAGAATAAATCCACTAATGGAGATACAGATCAGACAATGTTAGGGACAGGGATAAACGGATCAACCACTTCGGTGGGCCCGGTTGCAGGGAAGCGGCCTAAAGTGGCACTGCAACCAGGCAGGAGTTTGATGGACTGGATAAGATTGGGTTCCAGTGGGAAGGACATTCAAGGATTTGGCGGCAATAAAATGACGGTTACCATGGAAGAACTTGCGAAACATGATACAGAGGAGGACTGCTGGATGCTGCTGAGAGGTATGAATGATTTTGATTTGATATGCAAAAATTATTTGTCGATTTCCTCAATCAAAAAATCCCTGCCTATGCCTATGCACTAGCAGCACTACGCTACGGGAAATACAGCTCCACCATGTCTTTATAGACGCACGCAGCAGATTGGCGCAGGGGGCTGGGGCTGCATATTGTATTTGATGCCAGGGTTGCCAGATTTGAATCCTAAAGATATGCCAAAAGTGCTAAAAAACAAGCCAGATGGCTGGAAAATAAGCGAAAATTCAAAAATTTGCGCATGACGTCATCGTTTCCATTACTGCGCATGCTCACTAATCTTTACTGCGCATTACATAATTGGCTTTCCTCACCACGCATGCCCAATCAAGCCAATTTTTTGTGTTTACCTGTGGTCGTAGACTCATTGCAAAAATCCCTGCAACTGAACGAAGCAGGAGACTTTTTGAGTGAGCCTCCCTGTGTCGGTGAACTAAATATGGCATGCAGGGAGGGCCTAATTTGCTAAAATGGTGCCTTATTACAGCCAAAAACACAGAAAAAGACTTAGAAACAAGAAATTTGTGAAAGGAAAATATGAATTTAAAAAAGCCAAAAATAAGCCAAATTTAAGAAAAAAGCCAAACGCAAATTTTCCAAGCCAGACAGGTTGAAAAAAAGCCAAAATTTTGAAATTTGGCTTAAAAAAAGCCAATATGGCAACCCTGTTTGATGCTATCGACACGTGCGTGCATATCTTTTCTCCAGGGGAGCACTTTACGTGCGCAGGCGTTTCTTTGTCCTATCTATTTATAGATGAAGCCATCAGTAGATTTTAGCAAAATCCGCGATAAGCCCTCTAAACGTTAGGGACCCCTTATACTTATATCATGCTCATCTCATATACAAAAATGTAGGGGAATGCCCAAAACGTTTAGAAAATGATGTGTAGACATAGGTAGGACAAGCTGGGGGTCACTATTAGGCAAGGGACAATTTTGGACATTTTAAAATTCTTGCTTGAAAAGGTAACCTGGATGGTCCTTGATCAGAGTATTTAATAGTATAATCTGACCAGAAAATACTTTCATCCAAGGAATAAAAAAAAAGCCATGTTAAAAATGTACGCTCTGTCCTGTAGATAGTGTCAGCATTATATTTTGATGATGAAAAATTTATAAAATTCTTTCCTTGACCAATCCAATTTTGTCTATGATTTACATAGGCGTAGGAGACAGGGGGACAGGGGAGGCTGCAGCCCCCCCAATGTCAGAAAAATTTGCAAAAATCGGCCATAATGCAGCAGAAATTTACCTCAAGTCGGGCAAAATTTTCTCAAACAATGGACTTTTTATCGGGCAGCCCCCCCAAATTTTATCTCCCCCTACGCCGATGATGATTTAGTGATCCGAGAGTTGAGTTTCTAAGTTTAATAACTTCCAAGTAATTTGTCTTTGGGGCCATTAACCATATCAGCATTTCCAATCCTAACAGTAACTGGTTCATCACATCTCTGCCCAATGACCAAGAGATGAAATCTTTCTGCATTTATTTTCATGAAGTTGTCGGCAAACCACTCTAAGGTTACATGCCAGTCATTTCAAGTTTACGAGTTTGATGTTATCTAGCTTTTTATCGCCAGCATAGATTGTAGTATCATCTGCATATTTACAGATATCAGAATTTTGAAAAAAGTTAGAGATCATTAATATATATGCTAAACAACAGAGGGCCTAAGACTGACCCCTGAGAAACACAATGTGCTAGGTCTCTCCAAGAACAGAATAAACCGTTCACTTTAACTCTCTGTTCTTGTTTGTGAGGTAATCATTAATGAATGTTAATGCTTCCTGAGAGATGCCATATGCATGCAATTTTGCGATCAAGAGGTCATGTCTAATGCAATCAAAGGCTTTGGCAAGGTCCACCAATACCGATGATTTCATCCCCAGGTGCTTCATTGAACACCTGGAAAGGATTAAGAAAGTACAGTATTGTTCATTATGACACAGCACTAAGACAGAGAACATGCAAGATATGATCAGAATTATTGCAGTGAAATTACAGCACTCACACCGTAAGAAGTTTACCAACCGATAGGCACTCATTTTATCAAGCTCCTAATGCTCCAGGTGTGGTACTAGAGATAAATTTTTGTCCATTTGAGTCAGGAAAACCTGAACAAATCTTTGTATGTATGTATGTATGTATGTAAAATTTCGCCATCAAAATAAAAATGAAAAATAACAGATTCAGAAAAAAAGCTCTAATTACAATATTTACAAGTTTGAAAAAATTACAGGCAAAAGTTACATATCTAATTTAAAATCTAATTTAATAAAAACACCCATGGTTAAAGATGGCAGGGATAGCATTAAAAGGTCAATGCGACCTTGTTTCCATGATGGTCCCTCCAGGAGTGCCCTTTGAGATTAAGAAAAGGAAAAATTAGCGAGATAAACAGAGAAAGTTTTCATGAAAAAACAGAAATTCATCTAGACCTGAAATAAAGCCTTTCTTAAGGATGATAAGTAAGCATGTCTGTAGGCTGTTTTTAGATTTCTAATAATATATGTAGGGACTATCATCAAGACTTGGAGATTTTTAAAGAATTGATCTTTGATTTTATGTTTGAAACTGTTGTTGTTTGTTGCAGATTTTAGTTCTGAGGGTAAACTGTTCCATATTCTAGGTCCTAAATATGAGAGACCATTTTGTCCTGTGTTGCTTTTTCGGAAAGGTTGAATTAGTTTGTTTTTAGATCTTCGAGTTACTCGGCTCTGGCCAACTGGTAAGAACATCTCTGACATATATGATGGGGCTGCATTATCAAAAAAATTGAAAACCTTTGCAGCAGTGCATTGCTCAAACCTTTCTTTAGTGGGGAGCCAGTTTACAGTTTTGAATTCTTTTACTCCTATATGTGCTCTGTTACTCAGATTCAAGCAGAATCTGATACATTTATTTTGAGCCGTCTGAATTTTTTTAGTTAATCTTTTATTCAACATTGGAAGCCAAGCGCTGCATGCAAAGTCAAAGTGGGGTTGAATTAGTGCATTTGCCAGTAATCTTCTAAGGGAAAGGTCAAGAAAATTTTGCTTCCTGTAAAGGAATCTGAGCCTGCCATTGATTTTACCAAGGGTCCTGGTTGCCATTGACTCGCCAGACAGGTCCCCATCAAGGTCACAGCCAAGGTATGTGACTGATGTGTGTTGTTGGATCTTAATGTCACCTCTTCTAATGTCTAGTTTTTTACTGCCGGTTCGTTTATTTTTCCTACCAAAAAGTATCGATTTTGTTTTATCCTCCCCAAAATGTATGCTTAGTTTGTTGTCAACAAACCAATCGCAGAGGGAATTAAAATTTCTGTTAAGTTGTTTTTCTATTTCGTTGACGTCATTGTCTCCAAATACAAGACAGGAATCATCTGCATACAAAAGTAAATCACAGTCCACTGCTTGTGGCATGTCATTTACATATAAGAGAAAGATGAGTGGGCCCAAAATAGAGCCTTGTGGAACACCACATGATAATTCTCCGGGTGACGAGGAATCTTTGCCTATGTTTACATAGAAAGTTCGTTTTGTTAGGTATGATCGAAACCAGAATATTACTGAGTCAGCAAAGCCAAGATATTTCATTTTTTCTAGGAAAATCTCATGGTCGATTGTGTCAAACGCTTTTTGGAGATCGATCAATATCATGCCCGTAGACATACTATTTTCCAATCCCTGTATGATTTTGTCGCTTAGATATGATAAGCATGTGTCCGTTGAGTGGAGTGGACGAAAGCCAGACTGGTACCGATAAAGAATTTTGTTTTTATCTAGGTACTCTTGTATCTGCTCATGGACAATTTTTTCAATTACTTTAGAGATCTGCGGCAAAAGTGAGATAAGTCGATAATTTTTTGGATCATCTTTGCTTCCCTTTTTAAAAAGAGGTTTCATTTTGGCTTGTTTACAATCATCGGGAAAGCGTGCCAAGGAAATTGAAAGATTGCATAGCTCCGTCAATGGTGTAGCTAAAATTGGTGCACCATCTTTAAGGAATTTTCCTTCAAGATTATCAGGTCCTGCAGCTTTTGAAGGATTTATTCCCTCTAAAAGTTTGAGGACGTTATCACGTTTTGCATGGTGAAGTGTAAAATTGTCAGTTTTGAGATTAAGGTTCTTGTAGTATTCTTTGACACTTCCTATGCCGAATTTACAGGGCTGATTTGGTAGCTTCTTTACAAGCTCTGAAGCCAAATTTGAAAAGAAGTTCTTAAAAATGTTGGAATTAATCTTATCATCGAAACAATGTTGTCCATTTTTCTTCAGGCAGATCTTTGAAGCTTTATCTTGCTTGGATGGAAGTCCAAGTGATTTGAGGCTCTTCCATAATTCTTTTGGCTTGCCAATATTTTCATTTAGTTTGCCAACTACGTAATTTTTCTTTTCTTTTTTATCAGAGATAAAACATTGTTTCGGGCTTTTCTAAAATTAGCATGATCAATGTGACTTTTAGTCCTTTTAAATTTAGAAAGCAGCTTGTAACGAATCCTGATTCCTTCAAGGACTTCCTCATCCATCCATTCTTAAGTGTTGTTCCTCACACGAATTTCTTTCAATGGAGCAATCAGGTTATGAATAAACAATCAAAATTAATTACCACCGTGGATCCAAGTGAGGCTCGTTGTTGCACCAGAGGAATTTACAGCTGCTCCAGACTGAGATTTATTAAACCGTAAACAACTTGAATCCGGCTTTTATGGCAGAAGTATTTGTTAGCAAAGATATGCCATATAGCCTTCATGGCAATAATAATCTTGTTTTGCCTAAAGCTAGGACGAATCAATATGGCATTGATACTATCAGGTTTATTGGTCAAAACTATGACAGACTCTGCCAAGAGAAATCAAAGAGTCCCAATCATTGGAGATTTTTAAAAGAAATATTAAATCTATCAAAACTTTTAACTGCAATTGTAAATTGTGTAAATTTTTTGTATCAAATCTAGGTTTTTTGTAATTAGACTTTTGTAAATATTCTGTATAGTTGGCCTTAGCTTAACGCTATTTTCTTAGCTAACTTTAAATAAATTGTTTATTATTATTTATATTATTATTGCACAGACTCTACTTTTTCCTTAGGAGGAATTGAGGCTGCACGAAGACTATTAGCAACGTGTGCTTTATGCACATTTTGTCTTTGCCTTGTAAGGACCAATTTTGGATCTCCTGAGTAATAATTTAAAACATCTGGAAACATATTTTCCCTGGGCATGTGGAGGGGCTTGATTGAACTTGATCACCTCTCCTTGCAAGGCCTGCTGCTACCTCCTGGATTGGGTCACTCATTATTTGTCAAGCTCACCTGCAATTCTCTCATTTTTATTGGAAAGTGTTTATCAAGAGATTCATAGATCAATATTTTTCTCATATGGACAATAAATACTGCAGGTGTCCAATGCATTGTCAGGTATGCTTTTAGGAATCTTAACTGCAGGCCTTTTCGTAAAGAAATTTCCACAAGGGCATCCTATCGCCCTTGAGTAAAGCTTAGGAGGGCGATCGCCCCCTTAAAATATTCTCGTGTTTTTACTTGTTTTTACTGATAAGCAATGAAAGCTTCAAGGTCTTGTTCTTGCAACTTGGACTGTTTCCTTTATGTTCACTTCACCAGAAAGAAAAGAGTCCACTCGAACAGACTGCACAGTTTTTTTGATGCAAAGTTACAAGAAGACTCCATTATTTTTCTTAAGTTAGCAAAAGGTCACAGCAGTTAACCCAGCAACTTTCCTGTTGTTCCCTTGATTGTGTGTGAAGCCCCAGTCAAGATAAATAAAGATTCCACAAAAGTCATTAACAGATTAGAGAAGGCGATTAGAGTAGTGGATGTAAGCCCTTGAAACAAAACAACCAAGTCTCCATTAAAATTTCGTCAGAAAACTTTACTCAAACTTGTAGCAGGCCTGATCTACGGAGCAGAGAGAAGGGCTGCAGAATGTTAAACAGGAGAACGTTTTTTTTAAGAAAGTTAAGATAACTGTGAGTACTATTCATTTTATTGACAAACACTGATCTTAAATCCTTAAAGAAAGATTTAGTTAAACTGGGAACCTCAATGACGATGAAGAAGAGGGTCTTTACAACGGGTTTCTTTTGTAAAGAAGTCGAAGAGCTATTCTGTAAAATAGTATGAGCAGCGAGTGATGACTGAAGGAACGAGTTTAAATCAAGACGGCTTCGTTTCAAAAGTCTTTTGTAAACGAAATCCTGTTGGAGCTTTGGGCGAAATATGTTTTTGCGAGGGCAGTCAGTAGCCCACGTAAAACATTTTGCAAGGGCGCTGGCGAGGGCGACGGCGATCGCCCGCGTAAAATGAAAAGGCCTGCTTAACTTCTTGAAAACCATCTGCAATTTTCAAAGACACCAAAAAATTGCATGATACAGACAAGAAAATAGAGAAAATTGTAGGCCTGCAAAAGTACAGATGATGCACACATTATTGTTATTATTATAAGAAACTAAGAATTTGAGCCAGCATACTTAGAAGAGTCTTGAAATACCCAAAGTTCCCAAAGTTTCATAAAGGTTTCCTACAGTAGAAGCTTTCATAACCTTCTTGATGTTTACACCTGTCCCCATGTGAACATTTCACAACAAAGTTTTGCAAAGCAGTGCAACTGTTTACTCAATGCCTAAAGAAGAGAAATCTTTACTAAGAATATTTTTCAAAGAATTCTAGAAATTTCTATTCTCTTCAAAATTTGCTGACTGACAGAACAATAACTTTCATTTTTTGCTTATGAGAATGGTAAAAAAATAATTCTTTCAAAATAGTTATAAAAATAACTTGTAACAAGTTAAAAAAGTGTTGTTTGTCACAAGTTGGAATAAAGTTGTGGTGTTTAGAAATACTTTGAAAAATTTTCATTGCATGTCTGCATGTTTTTTGCTCTTTCTATTTTCAATTCTCAAGAAGAATTATTTATTCAGAATGACTTTTGAAATGCTTTTGAATAAATCTTTTTACAGGTAATGTTTATAATGTGACAGCATACATGGAATACCATCCAGGAGGCATGCCGGAACTAATGCGTGGTGCTGGACAAGATGCGACCAAATTTTTTGATGAAGTAAGTTTAGATTTCTTCAGGGTTTTGCTCAGAAATAGATCTTCTATTCATTCTAAAAAAATCTTAATTGAACAATATTTGGATAGGTCTTGAAGAATTTTTGAACATGCACCATAGTGATCGAAGTTCTAATGCCACTTGATTGAAGCTCTCATATCAAAATGTGTAAAAATATCTCTTGATCCGGGCTCTTATTTGTAGGATGTAAGCAATTAATTCTGTAAAAAAATTCAACTTTATACTTGAATAGTGTTGCAACACAACGTTTCAAGCTAAGTTTTTCATCAGGACAAATCAGGAAGCTCTTTTGTAGAATAGCTAAAAGGTCTAATGGAAGTTTGTCATGTCAAATGTCATTCTGTTAACCTGGACAAAAAATACAAGGCTAAATTTGGCCTTGCACAGGCCAAGTTTTAGCCTTGTAGTAGGGATTATGACCTTGTTATGTATGATGTTGCACTAACCTTTGAAGAAAATTACAAGGTGTTTCAGTAAGATTCCAAGTCATAGCCAGTTTAACACAAGGTTTCTACAAGGTTTCCCCAAGGCTAATTAGCATTTTTTCGAGCCATTTACAAGGTTACAGCGGGGCTTTTCTAGGCTAGAACAAGGTTACAAGGCCATTAACTACAAGGAGTGTACATGGCTATTACATGGCCTTGTATTTTCGTACAGGAAGTTGCCATTTAAAGTCATCATGGATTCTCAAAGTTTTTAAAATGAAGGTGAAGTTTCAATTTCAGCATCAGCCACTGGGATTGCAGAAGCAGGGAAGACAGGGGCTCTACCTTGGATCAAACCCTGGTCCACTTTGGCGGCAGTCAGAGATTACACCACTGCACCACAACGCCTTCTTCAATGGCTTTTCAAAAGTGCGTTGAAAGCCAGAAAGGGCAATAGGTCCATTTCACCATGAGGGAACATTTTCATGAAAAGGGAAATCAAGATTTCTATAGTTCTCATTTGCATAATGCATGATTGATAACCGTGACATGTCTGTTCTCTTTACAGATACATAAATGGGTAAATCTAGAATCAATGCTTGGCAAGTGCCTGATAGGTCCAATTGAAACTCCTGTACCAAGTAAGATTTTTCTTGCTTTTACACAACCTACCGGGTGCGCCAAAATAAACTATGCACGTTTGGCAGGCCACAATAGATCGTGCACTGGACCGATTTTGATGATTTATGACTTAATCATTAGCAGAAAGCGTCAATTAGATGCTGGAATTTTTCAAAATTTTTTCATTCACAGTTTTTAGAGCAAGAGGCGAGTTTCCAAAAATTTTATTTTTCGAAAACACTGAAAACGGACAAAAACATCGATCAAGTTTTCTAGAGAATCGACATGAATGGACAAAGAGAGAATTTGTTTGTGGTGATTTGCGATTTAGAAATCGACCAATTGTAATCTGCTGTACGAGAGTTCGTACTAAACCCCCAAATCACCCTGAAAACGTTTTCTCTTTGTTCATTCATGTTGAAACTTGTAAAATTTGATCGACGTTTTTTGATCGTTTTCAATGTTTTTGAAAACGAGAATTTTAAGAAACTCGCTTCTAGCTTTAAAAACTGAAAACGGAAAATTTTGCTAAAAGTCCTAGAATCTAATTCAGGCTTTCTGCTAAAGAATAGGTCATAAATCTTCAATATCGGTGCAGTGTACGATTTATTGTGGCCTTCCAAGCGGGGATCCTTTTTTCTGACTCACCCGGTACATTAGAGGTTTTCTTGACGAACGTGTTGTTTTTGAACTGAAGAGTCAAGGCTACATTGTGAAGTTTTCTCGCTCAAGTGGATTTCTGTCATGCAAAGCCAATTACGAGTTTCACAAATTTTATCGGTTTATTTTTGTGACAAAAGGAGGATGCTATAAACGGATGATCTTGTTAACAGTGGAAAGCCACAAATTTTACAATAATATTTCAAAAAGAATGTTATATAACAGAACATCCAAATTAACCTTACCTGAGTCTAGTAGTAGATGTAATGTATTAGTTGTTTAACAAGGAAACATATCTTGTAACTAGAAAAAAAACTCAATATGGGGAACTAAACAAAGGAATGATGAGCTCCTTTCACAGATTAAACAAAAGGAATGTTGATTTCATTTTAATACCGGCTGCGCCAAAATAAACTATGCACGTTTGGCAGGCCACAATAAATCGTACATTGGACCAATTTTGAAGATTTATGACTTAATCTTTAGCAGAAAGCCTTAATTAGATTCTAGGCCTTTTTGCAAATTTTTACATTGTCAGTTTATAGAGCTACAAGCGAATTTCTTGAAATTTTTATTTTCGAAAACATTGAAAACGACAAAAAAACATCGATCAAATTTTAAAAGACTCAACATGAATGAACAAAGAGAAAACATTCTCAGGGTGATTGTGGGGTTTAGTACGAATTCTCGTACAGCAGATTACCATGAGCTGAATTCTAAATCTCAAATCACAGCGAACAAGTTCTCTCTTTGTCCATTCATGTCGATTTTTTAGAAAACTTGATCGATGTTTTTTGATCGTTTTCAGTGTTTTCGAAAATTGAAATTTTAAGAATCTCGCTTCTAGCTCTAAAAACTGAAAATGAAAAAATTTGCAAAAAATCCCAGTATCTAATTCAGGCTTTCTGCTAAAGATTAAGTCATGAATCTTCAAAATTGGTCCGGTGTACGATTTATTGTGGCCTGCCAAACGTGCATAGTTTAGTAATAGTCAAAGATAAAGCGTACTATTCCACGACAACCATGTGGGTTGTGTTCAGACCCAAAGATAACTGTCAAATTGAAATTGAGACATGGAAGGTCTGCTGAAACCAGGTCATTATTTCATTTTAGTGCTGCTATTCATAAGAAAATAATTGCTGTCAAAGAGACAGGCTGCAAGACAATTAATTTCTGGCCTTGAGGTTCAGCCACATTATTGATAGCCTGTGTTCCAGATGGAGGGTCTGAAACACAGGCTTCATTATTGAATGAAACACTCATTCTGTCAGTTGTGCGGGAAATTGAATATGACTTGAAAAGACGTCCAAATAGTATTTGAAAATTGATTACTTCATATAAACTTGAATTTTACTTCTGATATTATCCATCCATGAACTTCAATCTCCAAAAAGGCCCCAAGAGGCAGCTTATGATAGCCGAGACAAAAAATTGCCAAAGTGCACTCCCTGGTAATTCAATTCAATTCAATTCAACTTTTTTCATAGAATTCAGGACTAAAAGTTAATACAGGTATATATAAAAAGATCTGTATCCTATACGACCAAAGTAAAGCATAGCTTATCTAGCTTTGGCCGTTAATTAAAATGTAAAAAAGAAAAGAAAAATATGAGTAAATATCGAAGATTACAGCATTGTCACAACAGATATATAGTGATGAAAGATTAATTATTCATAAAATGATAATTCTGATTTGAAGTTTATGATTGTTAATATTTAGCAATTTTGAACGCTTTAAGGCTTGTAGTATACTGTTTTATTTTGGTTATGTTTTTATTGATTTCGGCAGATTGTTCCATAATCAGGCACCCTTGTTTCGAAAAATTTTATCCCCCCAAGTTTTAAAGTGTGAAAGGCGTAAAGTTGTAAAGTATGAATCAATTACAAGTCACAAGTTGTAAAGTGTGAAAGGCGACTCAATGACCAAGACGAATGACAACCACAATGACTTAGTCACTGGGATAGAAGTAGAAGCCAAAGGAACCCAGTTTCTACTCCAGGGACTGGATCATTGGGGTCATCAAGGTTATTGAAACGCCGTTCACATTCAGTCTTTTGGTTCATTTGAGTCATTCATCTCAACGACTCTGACAAACAACAGAAACAAAATATCATTTGTCTTAGCGGCATGTGTAAAGCACAGGTTTGCAGGTTGGTAAGGTGTAGAACGCAGGTTTGCAGGTTAGTAAAAGGTAAGGTAAAAGGTAAGATAAGGCTATTTATGTTTATTTTTCCCTACAGAAAAGAAGGGAGCAATCAAATCATCGGGGATAAAACTTGACGTTGCACCTCCAAGTAAGATTATTTTACATTTTAATAGCTGTTTTAGGTCATGAGTTACAAGTCAAAGGTCATGAGTTACAATTCAAAGGTCACAGTTGATCGGTAAAAGGCCATACCTGTACGAAAAACAAGGCCATGTAATAACCATGTACAAGCCTTGAAGTTATGGCCTTGTACCTGTACGAAAATACAAGGCCATGTAATAGCCATGTACAAGCCTTGTAGTTATGGCCTTGTAGTTATTGCATGCCTATTTTATTTGCATGTCTTTATGTTAATGGCCACGGGCGTAATCATTGTCTTTGCTGCCTGTGGTATCGTACCTGTGGTGTTGTATTGTAGTATAGTAATTAGAAAATATAGTAGGTAACATGTAATAAACATGTTATGTAACATTTTATGAATATAAAAAAGGCTATCAGAACCAATAGCTAGTTGGTTAGGCCTGTGATGCTGCAAGTGGAAATGTTTTCGTGACGAGTAGTTTGATGATTTTAATTTGAAATTTTCCTGCGTAAATGAAGGATTTAGGCTCCTTAAGCGCTCCGAAGTTTTCCACACATAAGACCTTCAAACGAGAAATATGCATTGTGCATCAATTTGGTTTAGTAAGTAACTTACTGTATGAGTGTGAATTGGAACGATCATGACATAAAAATCTTAAAGTGCGTTCTCGTATTTTTTCGATTCTTCGTAAGGAGGCAGCTGCGGAAAAACACCAAACCAAGGGGCAGTCATTAAAATTTGAGTATTCAAAACTTTGAACAAGGATTTGCCTCTCTTTGACACCGATAAATTATTTAAGTCGCTTCAAAAAATTTAGCTGTGTTGCGGCTTTTCTGCAAAGGTCAGAAATATGTGGTTCAAAATTCAATTTATATTCAAGCTGAACACCTAGTTGCTTCACTGTTTCTTCGGATTTGATTGTTTGTCCTGACTATTCACATTCATTCCGCAAGTATTTGTCCTGACCTGGTGATGATTTTGTTCATTTTCTGTGCTCGGTATCGAATATTTTCTTCAAAATTTCGGTCTCAAAGAAACATAGAATTGACCGAAAATCGTTGATCAAATGAGAGTAGTTCTCATCGTTGAGAGGAATTCAATTATTATATAAAGGAATGAATTTTTTTCTTACAACTGTCAAAGATAGCCTGTCTTTAAAGGGAGTACAAAGACCAGCAGCCTTTGCCGTCGTTTGTGTTTGTTTTTGTGAATTTCGTACAGTCAGTTATTCTGGAAGCTGTGGAGAGCAAGTCGCTGACTTCGCGAAAAGCAGGCCGGTCTTTGTACTCCCTTTAATTAAGCCGTCTGAAAGCTTTCTCTTCCCTCAAGGCACCCACTTAAAGCTATGATTTTGTTCTCGATGGGCAATACAGCTGATATTTGATGAAGGATTTTTGGGCAATTTTGCTTTTCCTTGAGATGGAAATTTTGAAGAAATTGTTTTACAGCGAGCAGCGAACAAAGGAATTTAGCAAAAACATCAATATTTTGACGAAAATATAAAATTGCAAGCTGATAGATTGAGAGAAAGTATTGACTAGGGTGTGCATGTTTAATGTATTCTTTCGGCTACGGACAATAATTGTAACCAACACAATCGAATCAGAAGTCTTTGATATTTTTGCCGATCGAACAGTTGGAACTGTTTTTGTTCTTGTGATATTTGTTGAGGATACCGAGGACTGCCCCTTTTGTCTAAGCCTTTTGTTATGCTAGTAAAGTTCTAAGCACATCAACAGCTGGGGAACCTATTACCATGCGCGAGAATCTCTTTGTTTCTTTGCTAATCCTTGTTTGGATTGTGGTTCGATTCTCCGCCCACATTCTTTTCACAAACCAAAATATGCTGTCTGCGCATGATCACAGGTTTCCTTTTTGGGGGATAACCGTAGCTTGGAACTTTGATGATTCGTATCCCCAACAAATATATTCAAGCTTTGTTGTTAGATTATCATTCGTATACTTTGTCACTGTCTATAAATTCGTGTACTTTCTATCTTTAGGCCAACCCACGCAAACAACAGACAAACAAGCAGTTCCTAGGTGAGTCTGCGTCCCATTTAAAGGCTGACCTCCACTGCAGTAGTTTTGATCGGCGACCTGTGCGCTTGCCTAGTGCGCATGCTCTCTACTAGCAACAGAGCATGCGCACAAGGCGAGCGCGCTGGTCGCCGACGCGAATTTTTTTCCGTACATGGTTGGCAGTATCTTTGATGGTTGGAAGTATCATTTTTAGGCCATACCTCCTTTCCTTCAACTTTAATGGTTGGAAGTATCAGTTTTTAGGTTAGGCCCATTTGCACTAACAGTGGTTGGAAGTATCCCGCAACAAAGTTGTTGATTGGAAGTATCTTCTAAAATCAAATCCCATAATGCTTTGTGTCAGATTTCCCGCCTTTTTTAAAGCATGGCAAAATGGCTGACAACTCGTTGATTGCTTCACCCAAATGATGCACAAAAAAGCATCTTGGTAAAGAGTTCCTTGCAGCCATCAATCATTAGCATAAATTGAACATTGTTGATAAATAGATCTTGATAAATAAATAGATGCAACACTTGTCAAGTATACCTGGAAAGGCAATTTCTTAGCACATTCTGCGTCATTAAAGAGAGTGGTGTTTACTCACAAGTTTTCCTGAGGATGCTAATTTATGAAAAATATGTTACAAGATAATTACGAAATCTATTATAGATTTGGCAAACACAAGAATGGGAGAGGTGTTCTAAGCCTAAGTGGAAGGCATGTCCTAAAAATTTTATGACTTCGTGGACCGCGACCACGACCAGGCTCGAAAGGTCCACGATAGTTTGAATCAAAGTTGGTCAGATTTTAATTGTTTTGGGCAAAGGTCGACCCATGACGACAGTTAGAATATTCACAAGAAGTGCTTGACAATAACTGGGAGAGTCGTTCTAAGCCAAAGCAGAGGATGGCATTTAAAAAATTTCTTAGCAAAATGTCCAATCTGGCACTGGGGTGCCGGTGGTGGTAGTTATGTGGCGTTGGAAAACAGACACTTTCGTACGAATCCCAAAAAATAAAGGAGACATGGGTTACAAATATTATCCATCAAAGGTGGTATACGCTTCTACCAAAATCTAACACTGCTGACACTATGATCATAAGGGAAAACCTTCTTAGAGGACAAACACACTAAAATGAGTCGCTTTTGCTAGGCTTGGCGGTGAAGAAGTCGTTGTACTTAAGATTACGCCTTTACTTAAAACTCCAAGTATGTGATGCATTCTAAGCCAAAGTAAAGGATCTTTCTTCAAAAATTTTCCTCGTGCGCTGATTTATAGCATAATTTTCACAAAATTATCAAGGCTTTCTTGTCGCTAAAGGTAAGCATGATATTAGGAGATGCATTTTGAGCCAAAGTAAGGGATCTTTCTTCAAAAATTTTCCTCTCGCGATGATTTATAGCATAATTGTCACCAACGATAACGGTTTCCTTGTCGTTAAACGCAAGCATGGTATGGGGAGATGCATTCTAAGCCAAAGTAAAGGATTTTTCTTCAAAAATTTTCCTGCTTGCTATACGTTCAGTCGGTCCTAAAAAATTTAGTCGGTCCAGAGCATGTTGACACCCCCCAAACAAAATTTGAATGTGCGTCCCTGCTCTCTGTTCTAAATTTCAATGAAATTCTATTGCCGCTTTGCTTCATTGACGTGAATTCTTCTTTGAAAGGGTGTTGTTTCAACTTCAAAAAGTTCCTTAGAAACTTTATTTGGTTTTCTAGGGTTTCTTTTATGAAGGAACCTCAGAAAACAAATAGAGAATTCCAAGCGACCTTTTGAAGTTGAAATATTTCTTTTACTGCTGAAATACAAATACCTGCCAAATCACAGAAGAGTTCAAATAACTTTCCTTTTGTTGTAAATCCTTTCCAAACTACATAAACGATTCAACTTTTTTGTGGTTTGGATGCAAACCATTCGTTTGGTAGCCTGTGTGCAGCCTCAAATGCACGCAGGCTATTCGTTTGGTAACTGGGTGTAGTAGGAGGAGTTGAGGCTGCACGCAGGCTAGACTTGCCCCAAAAGTCTATCTCTTCCGTCCGTCTACCGTTCCCTTTTTACGGTAGTTCCTGGAAGAATGGCGGATCCAGGAAATGGAGGATCCAGGAACTACTGTACAGGGAACTGTAGACGGACGGAAGAGATAGACTTGGGGCAAGTCTACACGCAGGCTAGGTGTAGTAAAACATCTATGTGGAATCATGATTATTATCATTATGTAATAAATTCACACATAGCGGTATAGAAAAATTTCTCTAAATGTACCTCTTGACGTCATCTGATGTAATAAAAACAGCGGAAATAGTAGTATCATATGAGGAAAAGGTGATATTCTGTTCTCTCTTGAGGGTGATGACCCTCCGGTGTTAAGGGTCCTATCATACATTGGTACTTAAAGACAAATGACGGAGATATAAGGTGACTTAAATCAGGGGCCTGGGCAATCTAAATATAACCTATTGAATTCCATTGTATTTGATGATATCGAGAGATTAGCAAATCAATTAAACAAATGAAAGCACTAAGCCATCTTTTGTTCTATTTTTAAACTAGGCGCTATATATCCGTCATTTGTCTTTAATGGTCCTAGGGTCTGGTTTTACTGTATGCCCAAAAATTGATTTTCCCCTTTCTCCAATTTTCAAAGGGGCCTTTGCAACCTGCATGGTTGGAGAATGTTTTGATTCAGCTTCACAAATCAAAACGTTGTCCCCTCATTTTTCCACCGTCTCAAGGGCGTAGTTAACAAGGAATTTTCTGGGGCTATGCCCCAGACCCAATCTTTTATGCAGAGTCGGCCTCATTCTGAATCCCCTGGTAGAGTAATAGATTCAAATTCTTCATGCACGCTCCACCAACAACAATTTTTAACACAGCCCAAAGCCAACGACCAGTACGCAGCACTCACTAATGAAAATTATTTCTAGTTTATATTTATATGTTTCTATCTTATGTCTTTATTTTTGATTTTAAAAGATACTTCCAACCAACAACTTTGTTGCGGGATACTTCCAACCACTGATAGTGCAAATGTGCCTTACCTAAAAACTGATTCTTCCAACCATTAAAGTTAAAGGAAAGAAGGTATGGCCTAAAAATGATACTTCCAACCATCAACAGTTGATACTTCCAACCATCAAAGATACTGCCAACCATGTACGGAAAAAAAATTCGCGTCCGAAGCTACTGCAAGTGGAGGATGGCCTTTATGAAGCACCATCTGAGTCACGAAAATGCTTTTGCCCAAAAGACGTCATGAGCTAAATTGAGCCTTGTTTCATTTTTTACCCCTGGACATTATATATTCACAGGGATACATCCCTTATTTGAAAGCAATAATTGTAATCAACACATTAGATTTTCCGTAATAAGATTTTGAGATTTGGTAGCCTTCTCAACAACAAACACTAGAAAACCTGGTCAGTCGATTATCGATTGGCAAATGCGAAAGAAATCTTGAAGCAATTGCAACCATGTGTGAAATGGTTGAGCACTCCTTTGAGAAATCGATCATTTTCATTCAAGTCTTTGCATTTGCATGAGATCTCAAAACTTGTCGCAGGCTACAGTAAAAACCCGCGTATAAGAACCTAGTGAATTAAGAACCTACAGGCTGAAATTTCGCAACTAAATCCCAAATATATAAGAACCCATTCAGCCTGGAATTTGAAATAGGTTCTTATTTTTAGAGAGGATGGGGTCTTATTCACAACATAGGTTTGTGGAAGAATAAAAAATGTTTATATTACCCGATGAGAAGATTTTGAACGATTTTCTCTGGATTATATAAACATTTCTGATTCTTCCACAAATTTCTGTTGGGGAATATATCTCATAAACTCAACTGATGTGAACTGACAGTAAATAATAGGCCCGAAGTTTGAATCTGAAGAAAATAAATTCCTGAAAGCCATGAATAAAATAAGAACCAATTTAAGAACCTGAACAGCCTCATTTCCCACTAAATACCCAAAGCACAAGAACCTAGTTAGGCTGACTTGCAAAGTTGTAGGTTCTTATATGCGGGTTTCTACTGTAATGGCCTATAGGACTGAAGCAGAGCCACAGAATACCTGGATGAATAAAATCATGCTTTCAAACAATTCAGTATCTGCTGTGCCCCATGGTGTCACTTCCAAATGAAATCTCAAAAAGTTTCAGAACCCCAATTCGATATCGGATTGCCACCTCTTTTTTTTATGCCATGCCTGCCTGCCTGTCCACAGGCTACGTGCCCGGGGGGGGGGGGGTACATGACTTGAGGATGGACAGGGGTCTGCCGCCCGGTTTTCAGAAAGCTACCCTTTTCTAAATACCGAAACTTGCTTTTGATAACCACTTCTATGATGAATTTTGGCGGAAAACTGCCCATTTTAACCATTTTTTTTTTGCGAATTTCACCGAAACCCCACCAATGTTTATGGAAAATTTGCTGAAAAAGGACCCTTGTTTAGTGAAGTTTTGAACCAATAACCCACCCATATGGGCGGCACATACCCGTACCCTAAATATGTTATGATCCCCCCCCCGGGGGCTATGTGTAAACGGGGCCAAAATTGAAATCAATGCTGCATATCGTACCTTTTCCTGCATCCAACATGTTGATTGCCATGTTTTCCTTCAACTAGATATGAGTGGTACCAAAATGACAGTAGTATCTTCGTTTCAATTTATGCTAAAAGAAAGGTAAGGCTCGGTTTTAATTTTTGCTTTGTTTACAGGGGTCAGTTGGAAATAGATTAAAGGGGCTCAGTCGTCAAACAATAAACAAATCCGTAAACCCGCACGTGTCGGGGATTATCCATTGTTCATCCATTGTTCTCTGCAGTTTGTTTGGTGGCTTCACCCAAGCCACAAAAAAGTGACCGTTAAAAATCCACTTATATCCGAGCAATCGTAGAAGATATGAATGTTTGGTTTGTTCCTTAGTGAAGTACAAGGATTAATGCCCAAACAGCAACTTTCATTTTGAAAAAAATACGAAAATCCTGTGTGATATCACCTTAAAAAAACTGCAAAAATCATCGTTTTGTTTACATTTTGACGACGGAGCCCCTTTAAGTCTAGTTTAGCAAAATAGATACCAGGTGCGCCAAAAAATGTTCAGGAATTTGACAATTTGTACACAAAAAGTTCACAAAATTTGATCTCAAGGCCGATCTTCAAATTTATTGTCTTGGCAAGTAGATATCAAGGACAAGATTATTTTCCAAGACATAGCTCATCTTGTAACTGGTTTAAAATTAGCGAATTTAGCTCTTTTTAGGGCTACCTGGTTTTGAATCATACTGCAAAAAGCACTGATGATTGCCAGATCAATTTCCTTGTGCATGTAAAACTTCTAGTTTGGTCATAAATGACAGAGATAAATGCGCACTATCATTGGAGACTTCAATGAGGATAAAGAATCTGACAATTTGGACTCTTAGGCAAGATTGAGTACTTTGCTTGATGGATTGAAATGAATTGAACATTGGTTGTCAGTAGAAAACTGAAGTATTTTTCAAACAAAGAAAACATTGCTAAATTCAACATTACAAAGACTTGTTTGTTGCAGAATGGCTGCAAAAGGGCCTAAAACACTCGATTAACTTGTAGGGAATCTCTCACACAGAACAAGGCGTAATATAAGGGCGTTCAGTCTCTCTCAAGAGTTGTATGAAATGAATTGTCAGTAGGTCTTAAACTGAAGTGTTTTCTTTCCAGGACATAACAGAAGACGATATCATTATTGACTGTGCCAATGGCAAGATGTTTGACTGCAAGGTTCTTTTTGTTGAACAATATTTCCAGATCCGTATAGGTATGTCATTGAAACCTTACATACTACTTATAAGTACACCATTTTGCGTTTTGATTGAATCAAAAGCACATTTGCTTTGGAGACAGTCAAACCTTAACCTAAAACAGCTTCTCAATAACATGACTAAATATGACCAACATGTAATAGGTTTCAATTCTTTGACAAGGCTCATGCAAAATTATGTGACCTCTTCCTTGAAACAGAATGGCTTCAAAGCAACTTTGGCTATTTTGCTATAATTCTACCGTTAGACTTTTCTAAAATCTTCAATATTTTCAGAAGTAGAGGGTTTTGTCTTTTTCAAGAATTCAAGACAATTCTTGGAAAAAGCTAAAAACCATCATAATTTCACAAATTTTAGAGGAATCACAGAAACATTTTCAAGAAAGATTTGGTTTATGAATGTTTTCAATATGGTATCAAGCAAAAGTCTTTCATTCTTTTTGGCTTACGATTTAAAAAATATTATGACTTCACATCCTCAAATGAGTTGAAATATGAAATACGCTGTGATTTTTAGTAATATTTCAGATTTCTGAAAAGTCAAATGGCAAAATTATGGCACATCAGTTAAAGTTACACTCAAGCGATTCAATTGAAAGAAATAGGCCATAGATAGGATTTTACACCCACCTTTTTACGCCAATTTTTAATGGTTTAGAACCTTTCCTCCAACAATTAAATCGTTCGAAATCTACTCATCAAGACCTTTCCTGTCATTGCGTCAGATTTTGTGAATGATTTTTTTCAGATTCTTACACTTCTTAGGGTTTCAAGTAGATCGAGCAACAGAGCGATTCGTGAAATCTCCCCTGAAACTTTCTCTCCAAAGCAGAGTTAACAGGATTTTGAACATGGTGGAGAGAAAAACATTATTTGATGGCATGGCGTGACTGTTTTAAATGGTGGCTATAAATGCCAAGGAATCATTACATTGAATCTCGCTGCGGCTGACTTTCTCGCATGATGATTTTCCATGTATCAGATTTTCTTATTCAATCGTTCGAATATTTAAATTCTGGCTCAAATTATAGTAGCGTGAAACTGTCTGCGAATAACAACATTAAAAGTGGTTTGCATGATTAATTTTGCGTTATCGCAAATCTCACGTGATGTCTAATTTGAGACAGACCTTGTTGATTTCGTTGCTTACCAACTTAAGACTTTACAGACCTAATCCAACGTCGTTGTTTCGCTATTTGCCTCAACTGATATATCGCTACAACCTCCCTATCGCTAGATACTTTAAACAGCCGCCGTAACACCGCCGTACAACGTTATCATATGAAATATTTTTTTGATAACAAAATCAATTTTGGTGATTATTATGTTTTAATCCATTTTTTAGATTTGGAAAATGAAATTACAAGCTTTAAAGGTTAGTTTGTGATTTATTAGTGTAGCGATTTATCCAATAAAGAGACGCATTTGTCGAAAGCTTTTTCCGGGAGTACCGCCTCATTTATTATTCATGATCTTACGGGTGACAAAGTTATCTTATCAAGTGAACGTTTTCTGGCTCGATATGGATGTCTTCCTCAATGAGAATCTTTGAATTGCTCGGGATGCTACAGTAAAAACCCGCGTATAAGAACCTAGTGGATTAAAGTGAATCAACGGAGCTAAGTAGAGGCAATCTATAAATAGGACAAAGAAAACTCCTACGCACGTTATTGTTCTTCTTGCTAAACAATATCCACGAACGTCTCGAAATCATCAAATACAATAGGCTAATAATAGAATACCTAAGAACCTACAGGCTGAAATTTTGCAATTAAACCCCCATTATATAAGAACCCATTCAGCCTGAAATTTGAAATAGGTTCTTATTTGTAGAGATCATGGGGTCTTATTCACAACAGAAGTTTGTGGAAGAATCAAAAATGTTTATAATTACCTGATGAGAAGCTTTTGAAAGATTTTCTCTGGATTATATAAACATTTCTGATTCTTCCACAAATTTCTGTTGGGGAATATATCTCATAAACTCAAGTGATGTGAACTGACAGTAAATAATAGGCCTGAAGTTTGAATCTGAAGAAAAGAAATTCCTGAAAGCCATGAATGAAATAAGAACCAATTTAAGAACCTGAACAGCCTCATTTCCCACTAAATACCCAATACATAAGAACCTAGTTAGGCTGACTTGCAAGATTGTAGGTTCTTATACGCGGGCTTTTACTGTATCAGTGAAAGTCTTACGGATTTTCTCTAGAAGAGCTAGACCCCCGTTTAAGCGCTTTGGAATATGCGTACTAGCGACTGCAGGGTCATCATCCTTCATTTTTCCTTTGTGAATTCGCGCATGCCCCAAAACGCTTCACCCATTCCATTGATCAGCGAACCAATCAGAGGTATCGTCTTTTCCATTGTGATTTACAAAAGGGGGAGTTCGCAGCATACCGAACAATGAAGCTTTGACGGCATCATGGGCGGATTCTTTTGGGCATCTTCAACAAGGACAGATTTGGTAAGACAATAGCACGAGTTGGTTATAATTGACACCACAATTCAAAGCGATTAGCGATCACAGACAAAGGAAATTCTCTCAACCAGTAATTCAAAACAAACAAAGCCGCAAAAGTTTCTCTGAAACCCAGGTAGCTAGCTCGCTCATTGTGCATTCCAG
The DNA here is from genome assembly GCA_039566865.1 of Aurelia coerulea. Lineage (NCBI taxonomy): Eukaryota > Metazoa > Cnidaria > Scyphozoa > Semaeostomeae > Ulmaridae > Aurelia > Aurelia coerulea. Next base: position 20,811,879 of record CM076953.1, on the reverse strand, counting down.
AAATTGTTTTCAAGAGCAAACATGAGCATAGATCGAAAGAAGAAGAATATATCTACACATCTACCTCGGGCATTTTATTTCTTTGGTTCAGAAGCCGAGCAGTAAGTGTTTTAATTACACCCAAAATGATAAGAGATTTGAATCGCTTCCCAATCGGCTTTTGAACCAAATAATGTAAATGCCCGTGGTAGATGTGTAAATATATCCTTCTTCTTTCGATCTTTACTCATCTTTGTTCTTAGAAACAATTTCTGGAACGCACAACGAGCGAGCTAGCTACCTGGGTTTCAGAGAAACTTTTGCGGCTTTGCTTATTTTGAATTTCTGGTTGAGAGAATTTCTTTTGTCTGCGATCGATAATTGCTTTGATTTGAGGTGTCAATCAAAACCAATTCGTGCTATTGTCTTACCAAATCTGTCCTTGTTGGCATCTTCTGAAAAAGGTAGAGTTGGTAGAAGCTAAAATCCCATTCTTTTGGTGCTATTCTACCGAAATCGGTAGGTTTCCCAGACTTCGGATTATATTTCATGAAAGCCCATTCTTTTGGTCATTCTGTTTTCGGTAGACTTCCGAGAGATTTTTGACGTATTCTTTTGGGCTCTACTGAAAACGGTAGACTTCCGAGGCCTCGGAAGCCAAAATGCTTACAAAGCATTCGAAAATACAATGAAGTATAAGTATTATAAATTCTTTTCTTCTGGGATTTGCAAAACAAAAGTACAATGCATTGCAATGGCTTCAATTCACTCAGCCGAACACAACATTCGAACTCTCAAACTTTCAGAATTCTCATTCTTTTGGGATTTTTCTCTGCGAAGTCTGCCAACTCTACCGTTTTCAGAATGCGCATTCTTTTGGTAACTGGCATTTTTCTCTGCGAAATCTACCGTTTTCAGAAGATTTCGCAGACTTCAGATGCCCAAAAGAATACGCCCCATATTTTATTTTTTGAAATGTTTGTTTGCTTTTGTTTGTCAATGTGATCTTTTCATTCTTTCTGACGTTCAGTTTTTGCTTCAGCCACAGGCCCTACGAATTCTAACGGAAAGTTTGACATATCACTTCAAAAGTCGATTTCTGGATTGAAGTGGAATTCTCTGGGAGAAAAATTGGATGGAAATAATAAACTTCACGACGATAAAGATAGAGGTACAGAGTTTCAGACATCTTATATACTTTAATAAATTAAGCTCCAATTTTTTATGTTGGTCGTAAATTTATCACATGGCATGGGAAGATTCTTCAAAATATTTGGTATACCAAATGACCCCTTGCAGTATAATGTGACGAAATCAGTTAAGGTTCCTTTCACTAGCATAGGCTCCAACAGTCATCACGTAAAAGTCATCACGAAGTTATGCAATCTCATATATGAAAGTGAATACATACCAGATGGTCTGAACGATTCATCATTATTAAAGATTCCAAAACATCAAAACGCTACCAAATGCTCGCAACATCGTACTATTAGTCTCATGAACCATGTACTAAAAGTTTTTATTAAAATAATCACCAACAGAGTTATTTCTATAGAACTAACTTTCTATAACTTTCTATAACTTTCTATGATTTCTATAGAACAAGAAATAAGCGAAGAACAAAATGGATTTATGACAGGGAAAGGAACACGAGAAGGGCTGTTCAATATACGAATCATTACGGAAAGATGCCTAGACCTAGGGATAGATTTATACGTATGCTTCATTGATTATGAAAAGGCATTTGATCGAGTTGATCACGTAAAACTCATAGAAAGTCTGACTGAAACTGACATATGCGCTAAAGAGATAAGATTAATAAGAAACATATACTGGAGCCAAAAGGCATTTGTGGAAACAGGCAATGACAACTCAACAAAACCAATAAGTATAACGAGAGGAGTGAGACAAGGTTGCGTCTTATCACCAATATTGTTCAATTGGTATACGGAGAGAATATTTAGAAAAATGAAAGAAAAACCTGGGATAGACATCGGAGGACATGTCATCAACAATCTCAGATATGCCGACGATACGGTACTTCTAGCAACATCAATAGAAGACCTCCAAGACATATTAGAAACAGTTAACAGAGAAGGAGAGAAATGCGGGATGAAAATGAACATAGGAAAGACGAAGTCAATGGTACTGAACAGAAATGAAGAGAATAGACAAATTAATTTAAAGTTAAATGGTGAATCAATTGATCAAGTAAATAGATTTACATATCTAGGGCAACTCCTTGTACCTAATGGAAAATCGGATGATGTCATCAAAAGAAGAATAGAGATAGCACGAGGCGCTTTCAGGCAGTCTTCGTAATATGAAAATGGGTCGCGTGCGGCATTTCGCACGTCTAGGTTAGTTTAGGCGTGCGATGGCGTGCTATACGAAAGTGCTAACTTTCATCATCATGATTGCGATTATTTTTTGTTTTCATTCTTGTTCTCAAGAAATATGGGGTGGTGGTTTCAAGAGGACGTTTCATATCGTAAACTACCGTAAACCTGTGAGGGTGATCACCCCCAATATAGCGTCGCTTTTTTCAAGTGTTTTTTGCTCTTTATTGATAAGCTTTCAATACGTTGTTCTTGCATCGGTGAATGCTCTCTTCCACGAGACTTATGGCTTATTTTCCTGTCGAGAAGGGAGAAGACAGGCAAGAAACTGCCGTGCCACTAAAGTTATGAAAAATATTTCGTTGAGTGTGTATTTCTCTGTCGTACTGCCTTTCAAGTTAGGGAAAGGTCAAAGCAGTTAGGCCATCCAGTTTCCTGTTTTCCCGTTTAATATAATGTGGACTTAAATTAGGCTTCAAGCCTAATTGAAAACAAATAAAGATTTCACAAAAGTTATTGACAGATTAAAGAAGGTGATCTTGGGTGATTAAGTAGCGAATATATGCTCTAGAAAAAGCAACCAAACCTTTTAAGGCATCTAAAGTTTATTGGAGAGTTTACGCAAATTCGTAGTGGGCCTACTATAAGAGATGCACTGCAGAAAATCCAGAGAAGGGTTTTGTGTCAAAGTCAGATTAAAGTGAGTGAGTATTATTCATCATTTTCGCTCCCTGATTCTTGACGACGTTAACACTTTAGTTCAACTAGGAACATGAACAAAAAAAAGAGAACGATGATAGACCCACAAAGAAACTTTTCTATCGCAAAATACAACAGATTGGAGAGATTATTAAAGACAAGTCTATCCTCTGCATCTTGCAGTTTTTTAAAGATTTCTTGTTGAATCCATTTGCTAAGATCGATCAATAAACATTTAAAGTTCCATTTGAAATCCTTGCATCTTGTTTGCTTCGCCAGTGAGCTGACCTTTACAACGGTTTCCTTTCGTAAAGAGACCGAAGCGCTATGCAGCAAAATCGTAGCATCGAGTGATGAATTAAGGAGAAATTTCAAATTCTAAATAAAAGGGTGATTGAAATTATATGAAATTCGGTAAATTTTCAGGTTTGCCCGTGCGACGTTTCGCACGCCTTGGACAATTTAGGCGTGTGCGGAGGCGTGCGCGTGCGATCGCACGCCTCATATTACGAAGACTGGCTTTCAGGAGTATGTCAACACACTAACTTCCAAAGATCTGTCAATCAAAATAAGGAAAAAGACTAGTTAGCTGCTACATATGGTCTACACTCTTATACGGTGCAGAAACATGGACTATATCTAAAAATATGATGGACAGGATTAGAGCCTTTGAGATGTGGGTTTGGCGCAAAATACAGAGGATTTCATGGCAAAGTCATACTAAAAATGAGACAGTATTAGAAAGAATAGGAGAGAAAAAAAACATCATGCAATTAATCATGTCAAGGAAAAATAACATTCTTCGGTCACATGATAAGGATAACTTACATCGTGTCATACTGGAAGGTCGGATGCCATCAAGACGTCCCAGAGGAAGACCAAGAGCTATGTGGATGGACAACATCGGAGATTGGGTGGGAAGAAAACATTATGGATGGCTTGTAAGAAAAGCCCAGGATAGAGGAAAGTGGAAACAATTCATAGCAGCCTACCTACAACGAGTAGACGGCACATGAGAAGAAGAAGAAGGCTCCAACACCGGTGTAAAGTTACACCGGGTGCGCCAAAATAAACTATGCACGTTTGGCAGGCCACAATAAATCGTACACTTGACCGATTTTGAAGATTCATGACTTAATCTTTAGCAGAAAGCCTGAATTAGATTCTAGGACTTTTTGCAAATTTTTCCATTTCCAGTTTTTAGAGCTAGAAGCGAGTTTCTTGAAATATTCATTTTCGAAAACATTGAAAACGACGAAAAAACGTCGATCAAATTTTAAAAGACTCAACATGAATGAACAAAGAGAAAACATTCTCAGGGTGATTTGGGATTTAGAAATTGATTAATTGTATCGATTAATTAAGATTTAGGCCTCCAAAATAACGTATAATTTCAAATGTCAGTTTTCAAGGAAACTATGATGGCTCTCAGGCATCTAACTGAAGAAGGAGGTTTCGTCTTGTTCTTTGGAATAGTGTGTAACGGCAGCGCATACAAGAGAATACTTTGTTTGCAGGATGCAAGATGACGTTCTGGCTTGCGTTGCCATGAAAGTCCGACCTCATTGTTACTAAACGCATTAGGAAATCATTTTATGATTGATATGATTTTTTGCAGAGCTGGTTTATCGCAATTGCTGTGTGGACTCAATCAAGCAGATCACTTCAAACACAAAATTATTTTCAATTCGACTCCCTGAGAGAGTGCATTACAGAGTGCCAATTGGACACCATATTCTAATAGAAGGCGATGTACAAGGTTTCTTCATTTTGTCATTTCGTATTCATTAGCTAGACTTACCATTTGAATCTTTGTATTCGCTCCAGGCAACTACTTTTTCTCCATCAAATCTGTTCACTCATAGAAGGAATCATGAAACAAGGAATTGTTGCTTTGCCCTGCCCTTGCAGTACCACGCAGAGATCTTCTCGCTGGAGTTTTTGCTTTGCTGCGACCATATGGATATACCAATGTCCAAAATAGTGTTCTACTGCAGATTTTATTGTTTGGTGATAAAAATTTCCCCAACGAACTTAACAAAAATGTACTCCTTCTGACTCTAAAATTTATCCACAAATCTGGTCGATTCGGTTAGAAAATTCCAAAGAACTCCGTTATAAGTCACTTCACCACAGCCACAATGTTACATGTCCCATTTTAGTTTATTTTGTTTTTGTTCTTGTTTTTCTTTGGTTAAGTCGTGTATTTTTAAAATGTCTATCTCAAATTAGATGCCATACAATATTTGCGATAATGCCTTATTTACCAATCCAAACAAAAGTCAACTTGATCGCAGATATTTCTCATGGCAAGTAATTTGAGACAGACCATAGTAGTTTTAGCTCAATGTCTAAATGGCCTCGGGGTAGTCACAGCCTTCCTGTAGTATTGTATAGTAATTTGTAGGTAGTATAAGTAGCATATATATTGTAATCTTTTAGTGGATATATAAAAAAGGGAATCACGACGAAGCTGAATCTAAACAGGAACTAAAATCTGAAGAAAAATTTGGCATCTTCTATCTTTCGTTCGAAAATCGAGCTACGTATGACTGTCAATTTATGTCTAAGCAACCAATCAAACGCTAAGAATAGGCACGTGGTCTCGGTTTATCAAGAAAGAATCGATCTGATTACTCCTGCCCGAATTCGTGCAGAGATGGCCTAAGTTGTTCCTAAATTGAAGCTGTATCGTCACGAGTCTCAGTTTGAAATCAAACCATATCCCAATAAAAGCAATTGTCCTCATAAAAGCCATCTTATGGGAAGAAATTTGTCTTTTTCCTACATTGGAACACCTCAAATGCTCTAGGCCCAACTGTTTTGACAAATCTCGTTCTTAAAGGGAATCTAAGCATATATCAGTGTTTGATAAAAATAGCTATCCAAAGATAATAGGCTGTGACACGTGCCGCACCATATTTGGGTAACTTATCGACGTCAACAGGAAATACCGATATGTGATTGGCTAGACTGTGACCGCAAGTGGCTTGAGCCACTTTTATATGCTTACATTCCCTTTAATTTTATAGTAAAAAGATGTTTTCCACGTGTGACAGCATGGTGCATTTGAAATCGGCCATATGTACTAAAATAGCAATTAAATGATAAACAATTCGATTAGTATTTCCAAACTCCATATCATTGGAAAGAAGAACGATTGTACTTTCAGATGGTATACATTACGTTTGCTAAAATCTTGTCACTTTTTAAAGATTTTCAAGTATAGTTAGGTTGCGTTTTTTCTAAAACACCCTGTTTACTGTTAATGACATCCTATGTATTTCGTGGAAAGGCTCATTATCTTTTCATTTGTTTTACCCATGGTGTATTTGAAGAATTGAAATTTCAAGCATTGACGATTTCTCAAATATTTTCGAAATGCAATAGTCAAAGATGTTTTTATTCTAGGTATGAAAATTGGAAGAAATTACACAGTTGCACTTGGGACACTAAATGACAAGGATACAGAAGATAACAATGGCCCAAAACCTTGCAGCTTAAAGTTGATGATAAAGATTTACGAGGATGGTGCATTAACACCTAATTTAGGTGCACTGCAAGTTGGTATGTACTTTGCACTAAGAATTTTATTATTTTGAATATTGATGAATTAACGTCCGTCTCAAATTAGCTGTCACCTGAGATTTGCGATAACGAAAAATTCCTTTGCAAAGCATTTCAATTGTTATTTGCAGGAACAAGGACAGATTTTATAAGACAATAGCATGAGTTGCTTTTGTTGACACCTGAATTCAAAGCGACTAGTGATCGCAGACAAAGGACATTCTCTCAACGAGTAATTCAAAACAAACGAAGCCGCAAAAGTTACGCTGAAACACAATTATCTAGGGCGCTCGTTGTGCACTCCAGAAATTGTTTATAAGAGCAAACATGAGCATATATCGAAAAAAGAATGATATATCTACACATCTACCTCGGGCATTTTATTTCTTTGGTTCAGAAGCTGAGCAGTAAGTGTTTTAATTACACCCGAAAATATAAGAGAATTGAATCGCCTCCGGACCCGCTTTTGAACTAAAGAAATTAAATGCCGGAGTCAAATGTGTAGATATATCCTTCTTCTTTCGATACATGCTTATGTTTGCTCTTAAAAACAATTTCTGGAGTGCACAACGAGCGCGCTAGCTACCTGTGTTTCAGAGAAAATTTTGCGGCTTTGCTTGTTTTGCATTACTGTTGAGAGAATTTCCTTTGTCTGCGATCGTTAATCGCTTTGAATTGCGGTGTCAATCAAAACCAATTCATGCTATTGCCTTCCCAAATCTGTCCTTGTTATTCGCAGGCATTTGCTGGTGACATCTAATTTGAGGCAGACTATAAACAGCAATATCAATTCCTTGCTTAAACAAACCAACTGTTGTCAATTTTGGAATCATGTTTCTTTGGGAGCTGGTATTTTGTGAGATGCTATACTTTTCTCCTATGGTTGGTTGTACGTTGTTTTAAAGTTTTTTAATGCCTTACTAGTAATATCTTTAGGTTTTAATCTTCGAATTTTTTATCATATTTGGCCCTCAGTTGAAAGCACTCTACTGAAACGGTTGAAATTTACTTCAGTATTCATATGTCAATTTGTTCATTTCTCGTTTTAGTTTTCATTTTATATTCTTTAAACGAAACAAAAAACGGTATTCCCGTGAGCTAAGGCTGCTTTTCAGGGGGCGGTGACAAGAATTTATAGAGTATATACGAAAACATACGTCCAAAATGAATAATTATAGAACTAAGATCGGGAGAAAAAGACGTGATTTATAATCGACATTTTAAAGTGTCTATAGAGGGCGCTTGCCTAACATCACGGTCAAGACTGTTCCAAAAATGCGCACCATGATATGAGAATGCCTTCTGCTAGTGAGTCGCTTTCAAAAAAGGGACGTGTAGGTCAGTCTCAGAGTTTCTTAACTTGATAGTGTCCCGTGAAGAGTTTTTAGAAATATATTTGAGAGACAGGCGGAGGTGCAAGACTATTTTTGGATTGTACATGATAGTCGCTGTCTCATTTTTAATCATTTATAGGAATAGTACACCACTTTAGCTTTTTCATCAGGGTATTGGCAACAAGGACAGATTTGGTAAGACAATAGCACGAGTTGGCTTTGATTGACACCGCAATTCAAAGCGATTAGCAATCGCAGACAAAGGAAATTCTCTCAACCAGTAAATCAAAACAAGCAAAGCCGCAAAATTTTCTCTGAAACCCAGGTAGCTAGCTCGCTAGTTGTGCATTCCAGAAATTGCTTTTAAGAACAAACACGAGCATAGATCGAAAGAGGAAGGATATATCTACACATTTGCCACGGGCATTTAATCTATTTGATTCAAAAGCCGATTGGGAGGCGATTTAATTCTGTTACTTTTTTGGGTGTAATTAAAACACTTACTGCTCAGCTTCTGAACCAAAGAAATAAAATGCCCGAGGTAGAGGTGGAGATATATCCTTCTTCTTTCGATATATGCTCATGTTTGCTCTTAAAAACAATTTCTGGAATGCATAACGAGCGCGCTAGCTACTTGGGTTTCAGAGAAACTTTTGCGGCTTTGTTTGTTTTGAATTTATGGTTGGGAGAATTTCCTTTGTCTGTAGCCACTAATCGCTTTGAAATCAGGTGTCAACAAAAGCAACTCATGCTATTGTGTTACAAAATCTGTCCTTGTTGGTATTGGCAGAATAACATCGAAGTTTTACTACAAACAACAAACCCATCCTGCCCTTTACCCTTTACTACTGTTTCTTTTCAAGCATATAATACCCCATTCACGCTGCAAGTTTAACCAACTTTAACTAAACCAGGTTGTCGAAAGGGACCTTCTAATTGGTCAATCTAACAAATCGAGTTCATTTGATTGGTTGAAACGTTATCTGGAGTAGATAAAGCTGGTTTAACTTTGTCAATGTGAAGGCAGTGTAAGGAATTAGCTCTGATTATTCCCAAATTATTTGATGTGTTCACCCATTGACATAATGATAGCATAGGTTCTAAATCTTTATCTCGGCGTATATAGGCGGGTGTAAAATTCAATGACCTATTTCTTTTGATTGAATGGCGTGAAAGAAACTTCAGATACTTATCTGTAATTCTACCGTTGGACTTTTCAGAAATTTTGAATATTTTTGGAAATTACAGCGTATCTTACATTTAAACTCATTTGAGGATGTGACGTCATCAAATTTCTAAATCATAAACCAGATGAGTGACAGACTTTTGCTTGATACCATATTGTAGGCATTCATAAACTATGCTTTTCTTCGAAATTATTTCATGTTACGTGAAACAGTTTAGAAATTGCGATGTTTTAAAGTTTTTATGAAGATTTTTCTTGAATTCTTGAAAAAGAAGAAAAACACTCTAATTATGAAAATATTGAAGATTTCAGAAAATTCCAACGGTAGAATTATAGAGAATTAGCTAAAGTTTCTTTCAAGTCATTCAGTTCAAAAAAATAGGTCACTCAATTTTATACCAGCCTTTTTAAAGATTTCGAACCTATGCTCATAATGATTCCTTCCTTCGTCAGGTGACACGATATCAGTCAGTGATTCAACGGGTGATTTCAAACTATCAAGGCTAACAATGGCTAAATCAGTGATCATGATTGCAGCGGGCACAGGTATGCTGTATATTCATAAGCTTAAAGGGCCTGTACAAGATTTTAAAGTCCATCTCAAATTAGATGTCATCTGAGATTTGCGATGACGCAAAATTCCTTTGCAAAACACTTCTGTTGTTGTTATTCGTGGGAATTTTGGCAGATTTCGCAAAATTACTACGTATAGAAACTACTATAAAATCAGTTGTGAAAACAAGCGTTTTGAAGTTGGTTTAAGAATAACAGGGGGTTAAGCAAAATAAACAAATTTATGACACAAGGACAGACAAAGTCAAATTAGTAGACTAATGACATTTCGTCCATTGTTTCCCTGCGTTCTTTGCTTTGCAGATATCAATCAAAGAACGCAGTGAAACAAGGGACGAAATGTCATAAGTCTATTAAATTAGCAGGACGCTGCGGAGGAGCGTGGGGTGACATCCAATTTGAGACAGACTTTAGTACCGGTTGAGTGACAAAAAGTTAAAAAATTTGGCGGGCTGTGGAATAAAAAGTTCTTGGCTGATATTCGAAACTAAAATGTTAATCTAGCAAAAGGCTAACTAAGATGTGGAAATTTCGTTCGGTAAAATCACTCATCTTGTAGAACCGGTCATTAGGAAACTGCTAGTAGGAGGTTTGTATGGGAACGAGAATTCCGCATTCGATTCCGGTCCATGATTTATTTGCCATTGACATTTAAATTATATTTCAGACAAAGACAATTGTATTGAATTTGTGTATCAAAGGCAAGTAAAATATGGACCAGAATGGAACGTGGAATTGCCGTTCCCATACAAACCCCCCAGCAGCATTTTGCTAATGTCTGAGTATGAAAGAAGAGTTATTTTACAAAACAAAAGTTTCACATCAATGTTAGCCTTTGACTGATAGATTAACATCTTATTTTCGATATCGGCCACGTAGCTGTTAATTGTCAGCTCACCAAACGTTTCAACTTTTTGAAAGTGTTGTGGCGCAGTGGTGCCAAGGTCGAATTGACTTTATTTCCATAATGGTCCCCATGAGGGAACTGAAATATCTCAAGATTTCGACATTTTCAAACTCTTTGTCGTATAGAATATAACCAGGGACGCCGGAGCGATGGTAGGGCAAGGGGGGCGACTAGGAGGGTAAGGGCAATCGAGACCGAAGGCGAGCGAAGCGAGCCTAAAAATTGGGGGGTCCGGGGGTACTCCCCCGGGAAAATTTTTGTGGCCAAGCCCTTTAGATTGGCTTAAAATGCTATCAAAAACGTTTTAATGAACATTAATCATGTTCTTTCACGAAATTTTTCGGCCATTCCTCCACATGTCCTCATTCCGAATCGCATAAAATCGCATATTGCTTATTTTGAAGTTGCAATTGACAGTCACTTTTCGATACTGGTGTGTTTCTGATAAGGGAATGAAGCTATGGCGGCTTTTCTATCAAGTTTAAAAGTAAATTATTGTTTTTCATTGAAAGGGCACTTTTGCCCCCCTTGCCCCCGTTAGGAAAGGGCAGGAGGGGCGCTTGACCCCCCGCGCCCCCCCTCTCCGGCGTTCCTGAATATAACTGAGTTTAGCCTACATCCATTCTACTTGTGTCTTTAATTTATACTCATTTAATGCCGACCACCGACGTCAAACAAACGAAACTTTATTTGTTTAGATGCATATATTTATGAGGCACCTTGCTGAATTTCTATTGCCAAGATAGAAGCGACTATAATGTACAAGTCAACGAATAATTTTGTGCCCGAATATCTGTCTGAGTTGTTTGTAAAAAATTCAGCTCTTAGCACAATGAGACTAAGAAACACCGAAGCTGAATTGCGTGTTCCTTTCTTCAAAACGTCAAATGGGCAGAAGTCTATTTCATTTCGTGGGCCTAAGCATTGGAACCAGTTAAGCTCAGATGTCAAACATGCACCCTCCCTTCTAACCTTCAAAAAGAGGCTAAACAAGAAATTGTAGAGGGTTTTTGTGTTGTTTTATCTTTCTTTCGATTAATTTAGGAACATTTCCTTTCATATCATGTTATTAGATTAACTGTAAATAAGGTTTTAGATTTGTAGTATTTTGCACAGCCCCCTGTAAAGCAGTGTCTGCAGGGTGTCGGGGCTACCGTGGTTAAAAAATTAAAACTGAAATGAATGAAATGAAAATGAGATCCTGTTATGGCAGAGCTGCAGTCGTGCTGAAATATCGTCCTAAGCAGGCCATCTGTTTTTATCTCGCTCTTGACCTGACTTTTTGGCGTAAATGCTCTCACTGATTTACATTATCTAATTTTAGATTCAGCGTTTCTCTCGGTTGTGGTGAAAGTAAAACTCACTTTGTGGCCAGTAGAGCAACAGCTTGCCACTTTGATTACATCCGAATGCGAAAGACATTATTTATTAAAACCACAACTAACGTTATCCGCAGAAATATTGTGTTTCTTGTAAGCTTTTTGAAGCAAGCACGTGTTGTTTTGCATTGAAAACTGATGATGTAAAGGTGAAGGTGAAGTTGTGTTTTTAGCCCCAAGCGCTGGGATGACATAAGTAGCTAAGCGCTAATCGAGTCTGCGACCCCTTGTCATGACGCTCAATTGATGGGGCTCTACCGGGTATCGAACCCTGTCCGCCTGACTGTTCTGGCTGCAAAGTCAGAGGATTACACCACTGCGCCACAACACCTTCAATCATTGTGAACATTGTGGAGTTAACATGTTACGGTTGTTGTAATCGTTTCTGTTTTGTAATCGTTTCATTTAAGCCCTAAATATGCGAGAATTACAATGCCTTCTGCTCGGCTTCTGAATCAAATAAACAAAATCTGCCAGACAGAATTTTAGATTTACCCTTCTTCTTCATCCGGTGATGAAAGGTTTGGAATGAATAGAACATGAGGTCAAGCTAGCCCCCTCTCTATCTACTTTTAAATGTACAGGGTGTCCCAAACATTTTGCCCCGTTTGCCTCAAGATTGTAACAGAACGGCAAAAGATTCTCCCTGGACGTTTGCATGATGTTACTCTTCAGATATTCAATTAAAGTTTGCTACCATCCCCATACAAATCCGTTGAAAAATGATGGAGCTATGACCTTCAGGAGACCAAATTCGCCTGATGACTGAAACTAGCGGTCGGCAATTTTGTCCTACTATTTTGCAGCGATAAATAGCTTCATGGATTGAAAATGAAACAGCAGCCTCCAATGTCATAGCTCTCGTGAAAATTCTGATAATTGTGAGAGAGTTCCACTATTTCTGACCTCACAGAAATTATTTCTTACTTCACGTGAAGCTACTTATCACTGCAAAATAGTAAGACAAAATGGCCGACCGCTGGTTTCTGTCATAAGGCAAATTTGGTCTTCTGAAGGTCATCGCTCCATCACTTTTCAACGGATTTTTACGGGAATGGCAGCAAACTTTATTTGAACATCTGAAGAGCAATATCATATAAAAGTCTTGCGAGAATCTTTTGGCGTTTTGTCGCAATCTTCAGGCAAACGGGGCACAGTTTTTGGGACACCTTGCAGACTAAGTAGAAAATAGCTTTTAATTTTTACATTTATTCTAATTTAACATTGTAGATATTCAATTTTATTTTGGTAACATTGTAATTAGGTTTTGCCACGGCCCCCTGGAAAGCAGCCAGTCTTGGCTGATGGGACCACCGTGTATAAAGAATTTAAAATGAAACTGAATTATTTCTTCAGCCATTAAAATTGTGTGATGCCTTTCAAGGGGGTCCTGTGGCCTCTTTCCCTTCCATCTCATCACTCATGTTTGTTTAATATGGTTGTTAAGAAAGGCAAGACTCTCTAGGAGACTTTTTAATGACCTTTGACTATTTTATCATGTTTGTAGGCCTAACACCCATGATCAGATTAATGCACTACGTCATCCATGACAGAAATGCTGAAAGGTATGTAACTATTATTGTAGACTAGAAGGGAAATGGAAAATGTTACTATAATGGCTCTTAGGCAAGATAAACGATGTTGCTTAAAGAGTATACAGTAAAAACCCGCACATAAGAACCTTCATCTATTAAGAACCTACAGCCTGAAATAATGTATTTTGTACCCAATAAATAAGAACCATTTCAGGCTGATGTCTTAACTAGGTTCTTAATAAAGCGTTTCATATATTCATTGAGAAATAAAATGAAACTTTTTGCCCATCAACCTCCTTCATGGACTCCAAAACATTACTTACAAAACTGTGATAGGCAGGGTCTGCAAGCAAACTGGGTAAGCTTGGGTTGAAGTGGATAGGGCCAAGAATGTAAATAAATTTGGTTAAGATTTAGATTCACACTTTTCCCTGTGTTAGAACCAGGGAGACTAAGTCGATTTCCTATGTTAAGAACCTACACCCTGATCGTTATTTCATACCCTGTGCGTAATGAAAACGAACATTTTATCATCCTCAAATAATTTTGTATCGTTGACAGAAGAGATCAAAAAGAAACATTCATGATAGGTTCGATGATTGAATTTTCGCAATGTTTTTTAAATAGGAGTACTTTTATTAGGACACCCGGTAGTTCGCAAACTATCTTATCATCCAAGTGCTGGTTTGTCGGCTGTTTGTCCACAGCTGGCTTGTATCTTAGAGTTTTAATTGTACCGAAAGTCAACCAGTCAATTGCGGTGATGGTCCCTTATGTGTCATAATATTATCATTTTTATCTAGGAAAGCCATGCTTTTATTTGCAAATCGCCACGAGTCAGACATCTTATGGAGAGACGAACTAGACAGCACAGCAGAAATTAATAAGGACAGGTAAAGACTTTTACTTCCTCTTTTCTGAGTTGTGGCGTGCCAAAAAACTTTAGGCCTTTGAAAGATCGTGGCACCTAAACTACTGGATTGATTTGAATGAATCGAATTTCACTGGACACGAGAAAGACTGAAATATTTTTGTGATTTTTCTCACAGAATTTTTATTTGCAAGGAAAACGTAGGTGAATTTAACATTTACAAAAGAAATTGATTGGTTGTGAAATGGCTTAGAACTGAGGAACGGCCTCAAACACTCAATCAATTCGTAAGGAATCGCGCACGCGGATCGAAAGAAAAAAGATAAATCTAAATTTCTGCCTGGTGGATTTTGTTTATTTGATTCAGAAGCCTAGAAGAAGGCATTACAATTCTCGCATCTTTAGAGCTCAACTGAAACAGTAACTTCTCAGGTCCTGAATCAAATAAATAAAATCCACCAGGCAGCACATAACTTTTCTTAGAAACTACCTTTCGCATGCACAAGACGAGAGTTTGCTCTACTGGTTTCAGGGCAACCTTTGCGGCTTTGTTTGTTTTCAATTACTTTGTGAGAGAATTTCCTTTGTCTGCAATCGCTTTGAATTGAGGTGTCAATCAAAAGCAACTGATGCAGTTGTATTACAAAATCAACCTTTGTTGTAGAAATGTTTACTTTTTCTCTTCAACACGTCTAACGTAGTTTACATTGTACACAGGTTAAAAGTAAAATACATACTGAGTAGGCCTCCTGATAATTGGAATGGCCTACGCGGGAGAATCGACAAAGGAATATTGGCAGATGTTCTTGCGAATGTAGAGAAGCCTGCTATTGAGCAAGATATTTTGTTGTGTATTTGTGGATCAACTGAATTTACAGAACTCATTAAAGGGTAAGTCATTCAACCAGACGTTGCTATTTGGCAACTGTAGGATATATAGGACCTTCTCTTCATTTCAAGGGATCCATGTCGGACCGGCTTCCGGTCAGCCGTTTTCTCAGGCAGCCTCAGTTCTGCTCAGCGATCAGGCTTTTCGTTTTTCTGTCCCTTTCAATGGTAATTTTTCTTTTGCGTTGAATTCTTTAGTTAATTATAAGTGTCACTCATTGTGGGAACTCGCTGACTACGTGTCCTTTCCTGCAATGAGTGGCACAGTAGTTGTATTGTTGCATGTTTTCTGTTTTAATTGATATAAAAAAAGGGTAAATTACATTATTTCAAATATTTAATCGACAGAACTTTTCATAAGAAATACATTCTGTCAGAGCATAGGACTCAAATCTTTAAAATGTTTGGTGTAAAATTTCACCTTATTATTCTTTGAATTAAATGGCTTGGAAAGAAATTAGGGTCTTTTGCTGTAACCTTCCTTGGGCATAATTTGATTGATTAGTTCCAAATGGTGGCATTTATTATTGTAGATGCTGTGACATCATCAAATTTCTAAATCCTAAACTAGAAGAGCTACATATTTCTGCTTGCCACCACGTTGTAGACCGTCATAAACTATGGTTTTGTTGAAGATTGTATCAATTTGCCTCTTTTGATTTAAGACTTACGATGATTTTAATTTGTTCCAAATTTTTGATAATTTTTTTCAAAAATATTTAGAATATGCGTCCATTTTGAAAATAGAAATTTATATCAAAAAATTTCCAGATTTACAACGAAGTACCCTAAGTTCCTTTCAAACCATTCGAATCATAGAAAAATGGGATAGAATTTTACACCCACCTTTTTAAAGGTTTGAAAGATTTGATCCCTATGCTTTCATTCAACCTTTTTTGAATATTAATAAAATGTTGAATGCCCACCAAGAGGTCAAAATCTGAAAGGAATCATTTTTAGCATTTTCAGTTTTTTACATTAACGCCGATTTATTTTTGCACGTTCGTTTTTTCTCCAATTTTTTTATTTTTGACATCATGGGAATTCTTGCACGGGAGCTTTGTTACCTGAGAAATTAATCTGTTCTTAATCTGTCCTTGATCTGTTAATATGGTTGGATTGATTTTGACGATAGTAAACTTACAAATTTTCGGATTCATTTGCCATGGCAATTTCAGGATATAGGAGTTTTCATTTAGATAAATTTCATCTTTCTCATTTCAAAAATATGACAGATTTTTGAAATGCTACTGTTTTGCCAAGGACAAATAGGTTAGTCTATGAACAGCAAAAGATTGATTGGTAATGAAAAGATGGCGACAAGAACAATCCATTCATGTTCTTCCAGTGCTGATCTGAACTCCTTTGGGATCTATCGCTAGACTTATGATATTTCGTCCCTTGTTTCCCTGCGTTCTTTGATTTGCAGATATCACTTGCTCAATAAGGGACTCATTTCATTACTCTTATGAAATGGGCCCCCTGTGTCAAAATGGCCTAAACGAGCGGGAGTTCTCCTACACTCAACAAAATCACTTCAATTTCTGGTTTAAAGAGCTTCAACATTGAAAAGCAAACTTGTGGTACAAAGAATAATGTTTTACGAACCTACTCATCGCAAAATACGTACCTTTCAAGCAGTAATCTTCCTCTGTAGAAACAAAATAGATCCATCGCAGCTACAAGAACGCTAGGCCTTATCAACTGTTTTTTGTACGCAACAACAACAACTGTCTAAATAACGCCTCCTTATTTGTTGAAAACTAACTTCTAGCAATTTGATTGGTCAATACGGATCCAAAGTGGCTACACTTTATAAGAGTAATGAAATGAGTCCCTACTGAGCAAGTGATATCTGCAAATCAAAGAACGCAGGGAAACAAGGGACGGAATGTCATAAGTCTAATCTATCGCACCCTTGTTGGGGAGATCAAATGCTGACCCTATTGTTTTGATTCATTGTGTCTCAGCTTTATTGTGAGCGAATCAACGTTGGAGCTCACGTTGTCATGCGCATCGCTGCTTTTGTTTCTTCCCTTGTCCTCAAAGGTCAATCTAATCCACCTTTTCAAGGTAAGAAGCGCGAAAGCGGATGTTTTTTGTTATTTGAGATATTGCATTTTTGAGGCCAAAATCTTGTTCTGCGTGCAAAGTTTAGCAAAGTAGCAAATTTTCACATTCATTTATGTCTTCATTTCAAAATTATGACAATTTTAAGAATTTAAAGTCATAAGGGCTTTGACCGTGCCAAACTCTGATTTCACGGTCAAAGCCCTTGCGAATTCAAATTCTTCATATCATCATAATTTCTAAATAAAAACAGATATGAATGTGAACATTTACTTCAACACTAAACTTTGTACGCACAATAAGATTTTGGTCTCAAAAATGCAAAATCTCAAACAGCAAATTATTTCCGCTTTCGCACCTCTTACCTTGAAAAGGTGGATTTGCCTATTTCATAAGTGAAGTAAACCGTTACTGCGCATGCGATCTGGAGCCCTTTTTAGGGGATTCCTTGAGGCTCACGACTTTGCCTGTTCGTATCCCCAACAAGCCTATTCCAAATGCAATCTAATTAATATATCTGTTTCGCCGGGGCTATGATAAGACTAGAAATTCATTTTAAGGAAAAAGTTAAAGGCATTTGGAAATGAAAAATCATGACAGACATTACCTCCTGAACATGTCTCACTTTGTAATTCTTATCATTGCGAGTTGCAATTATCCCAGGGGTGAAGCGTTTGAAAATAATGATGATGCCTCTTTTCATCTTGCAGGTATCTCTTGGAGATGGAATTCACAGATGCTATGATCCATTGTTTTCTCGGATAAATTTTCACCAGCCAGCTATGAACAAAAAAGACAAAATTCCTATTTACATTAAGTCTGTTTATTCTACGTAACGTCAAAAATAGATTTTGCCAATTTTGATAGCCTAATGGACAAATTCAGCTGACATTGTTTGCACTCATTTAAGGTTACGTGATTGTCCTCTTCAGGAAACTTTCTTTCATACTAGTTAAAGATTTCGTTCCATGAAAAGCGTGATGCAGATAACTGTATCAACACTTATTACCTGATTGACGTCGTTTACAAGTCATTTACACCCCCGGAAAAAACCACTAACGTTTTTCGATCTCAAAAGTGAATTACAGGACAAAGCAACCAAGAGTCATATAATGAAGAAATGTTGTTTTGCGGAGAGAAAATCTAAGTTATTGTGTAAAAATGTCAAAAATAATCAACTGAAACAAATGTCCTGGCGACATCTGATACCCATGAAAAGCTGTTCTCGAACTAACATGCCCTAAACTGCGATACTTTACTTTTTCAAACATTCGTGGAATTATGGGTGTTTTCTTCAGCAATTTTGCGGAATTGCGAGTCCTGTTCTGGAGAACAGTTTGCAAATTCGTAACATTACAGGACATGTTTCATAATTTCCGAGCTTGCATCAAATGTACGGAATTATGTCCCTGAAGTTCTTGCACTGTTGTGGAATAATGAGTACAAATTTTGGGTCGAAATGGCACGTCCCCATCAGATCACAGGTGGAAAAAAACCCCCTCCCCGAGTAGAGTCAGTTATACTTTTGCCAAGTAGATCCTGTCTTGAATTTTCTACCGGGTGTCCCAAAAAAATGTATACGGAATTGGCTGACTCCAGCGGTGTGAATTTAGCTGTAATCAATGTCTAATCACTCTAAAAATGTTTCTCGATAGTTAACTTGGACATAGGTACCTCGTTAGTTGGTATTGGTGCTTTGAGAGCAGAGATGTCAATCTTGAAAGCTCAAATTTGCCTCTTCCTGCAAACCAGAGCTTTAGACTTTTGGCCTAAGCAAATTCTTAAGGCACAGTGTATAAATCAACGATAGCCTTGATAAAATTTGAACAATGTTAGATCTTGTGTTATCCTGTTTTCCAGAAGTCACCTCCAGTCACCCATTCGGAAGTTTCTCAACTTTTCATTAATTTGAGTTCTTAATTTCGAAGTGCTTCAGTAAAATTGCTTAGGCCAGAAGGCCAAAGCTCTGGTTTGCAGGAGGAGACAAATTTGAGCTTTCAAAATTGATATTTCTGCTCTCAAAGCATCAATACCAATACACGAGGTATCTATGTTCAAGTTAACTATCGAAGAACATTTTGACAGTGATTAGCCATTGATTAAAGCTAAATTCACATCGCTGGAGTCAGCCAAATCTGTATACTTTTTTTTGGGACACCCGGTATATCATACCGGTTGAGAAAAAGAATAGTTAAAACGTCTGGTGGGCTGTGTAATGAAAATTACATGGCCAATATTCAAAACAAAACGTTTATCGATCTGTCAGAGGCTAACTTAGATGTCATCATTTTGTTTGGTAAAATCACTCATCATTTAAATCTTTAAACTCGGACATTAGAAAAATGCTGATGAGAGGTTTGTATGGGAACGACAATTCCACGTTCTATTCTGGTCAATGATTTACTTACCGTTAAAATCTACATTTAATGTAACTGTCAGTTTCAGAAATAGAACTTAAATGTCAATGGGAAGTAAATCATGGACCAGGAGCAAACACAACATGGAATTCTCATTGCCTTTTCGCGTGCCATTTCCTTATTTTTGGGTCTAAAAGATGAATGATTTTACGAAAAAAAATTTTCACATCTAAGTTAGTCTTTCACTTACAGATAAACAATTTAGTTTTGAATATCGGCCACGTACTTTTTATTCCACAGCCCGTCAAACGTGTTTACTGTTTTCACATCTAAGTTAGCCTTTGACTTACAGATAAACAATTTAGTTTTGAATATCGGCCACGTACTTTTTATTCCACAGCCCGTCAAACGTGTTTACTGTTTTCACATCTAAGTTAGCCTTTGACTTACAGATAAACAATTTAGTTTTGAATATCGGCCACGTACTTTTTATTCCACAGCCCGCCAAACGTGTTTACTGTTTTCACATCTAAGTTAGCCTTTGACTTACAAATAAACAATTTAGTTTTGAGTATCGGCCACGGACTTTTTATTCCACGATTCCACAGAACAAGGACAGATTTGGTAAGACAATAGCACGAGTTGGTCTTGATTGACACCGCAATTCAAAGCGATTAGCGATCGCAGACAAAGGAAATTCTCTCAACCAGTAATTCAAAACAAGCAAAGCTGCAAAAGTTTCTCTGAAACCCAGGTAGCCAGCTCGCTCGTTGTGCATTCCAAAAACTGTTTTTAAGAGCAAACATGAGCATTGATCGAAAGGAGAATGATATATCTTCACATCTACCTCAGGCATTTTATTTCTTTGGTTCAGAAGCTGAGCATTAAGTGTTTTAATTACACCCACAAAAATAAGAGCATTGAATCGCCTCCAAATCGTCTTCTGAACAAAAGAAATGAAATGCCCGAGGTAGATATGTAGATATATCCTTCTTCTTTCGATATATGCTCATGTTTGCTCTTAAGAACAATTTCTGGAATGCACAACGAGCGCGCTAGCTACTTGGGTTTCAGAAAAACTTTTGCGGCTTTGTTTGTTTTGAATTTATGGTTGAGAGAATTTCCTTTGTCTGCAGTCACTAATCGCTTTGAATTGCGGTGTTAATCAAAACCATCTCGTGCTATTGTATTACAAAATCTGTCCTTGTTATTCCACAGCCAATCAAACGTTTTTATTTCTTATTGTACTTACCCAGTGGTATGAAAATATATACCTGAAGTCCGTCTCAAATTAGATCTCACCTAAGATTTACGATAACGCAAAATTCCTTTGCAAAATTCTTCTATTGTTGTTATTTGCGGGCATTTGCAGGTGACATCAAATTTGTGACAGACGACAGGTAATTTTAACAATTTTGAACATATAGTTGTAAAATAGAGATCTGTAAACATGAAACCGTAAACGAATTAATTGAAAATAGTTGGAGTCGATATTTATGTATGATGAAAAGCTTAGTCTCCAGTGAATTACTTTTGCTTTCTTCTAGGGGTCGTCTGAATTGATCGGTCGTTCTTGTGCCGAATTCTTTAAACGTAACAAGGACAGATTTTATAACACATTAGCATAAGTTAATCTTGTTGACAAGTGAATTCAAAGCGATTAGCGATTGCAGACAAAGGAAATTCTCTCAACCAGTAATTCAAAACGAACAAAGCCGCAACAGTTGCCTTGAAACCCAGGCAGCTATATCGCGCTCGTTGTGCAGTCCAGAAATGGTTTTTAAGAGCAAACATGAGTATATCTCGAAAGAAGAAGGACTTATCTAAACATCTACGAAGGGCATTTTATTTGTTTGGTATAGAAGCCGATTGGGTGGTGATTCAATTCTCTTAGTTTTTGGGTAATTAAAACACTCTTACTTCTCAGCCTCTGAGCCAAATAATTTAAACGCCCGAGGTAAATGTTTAGAGATGTCCTTCTTCTTTCGATATATGCTCCCTATATGCTCATGTTTGCTCTTAAAGCACATCTGTCACATTAGCAATTGGCCCGGGGGGACCACTTGGTACCTGATGTGTTATCATGCGTGTACAAAAAAACGCGGGAAAGGGTGCCTTTCTTCAAAGTAGGCACGGACCCGCGCGGGCCCGTGTTTAGGGGTGCCAAATTGACCATAATTTCAAAAAAGGGTCTCTTATTTTGCATTTCATAAGTTCCTAACTCCTGTGCAATGATATTCTAATCAAAATTTCTAAAATAGAATTTGTAACGAGCCAAAGAACTTGAAAAAGCAGACCAGCACAAGATGGGGGTAGGAATTCGGGAGTGAGTTTCTTCCTCTTCTACCCTGCGTACCAGACTCTATGAAATAGCATCTGTAAAATCTTTTCGACATTATTAACATCATGGGGGGTATGGGTATGGGGGGTCATTGCCCCCACCACTTTTTTCGAAAGATGGTTCTCGAAACTCCTTTAAAACCGAAGAGAAAATGGCTTGGCAAAGTTTGGGTAAGAATTTTCTGATAAATGTCAACGCTTCCATTTTAGCACTGGCAAACATAAGATCCTTTTGGATGATTACAAAGTCCGTCCTGAGCAGAGCAAGCATAAGAAAATCTGAAAATTGATTTCTTCATAACCCCAAATGATCGTTGATGCTGTTTTTAGCTACAGTCAGAGAGATGAGTGTTGCTGCTAAAGTCACCTTCAATAGAAAATCAAGCGCCTTGTATGTCTCAAATTAGATGTCATGTGAGATTTACGATAATGCAAAATTACTTATGTTTATGCAGAACCCTGCAGGATGCTTCTATTCGCAGGCATCTAGTCCCAGGGGGGGTACTCCAATTGTGGCCTGACAGGGGGGTCCAGTCAGGGTTAAAGAGGGCCAAAGCAAAAATTTTGAAAAATACCCTCAAATGATAGTATCTTTTTATAGAAACCCCCAAATGGTAGTTCGTGGACCAAAAATTGGGCCATTTGGTAGCGTCTGGTAGCAAAAATTTTCTGCAGTTTTTCAAAATTGTCTATTGTAAACACTGATCGAACAAAGCAAAAAAACTTCAGAATTCAATGATAATTACTGCTGCGACGATCAAATTGCCGTGCGGAGGAGCCTACTGAGTTGAAATCTTAGAACTGTCCAAGAATCTTGGAATACCCCCAATTGGTAGTATGTGTTTGACAGATAGGGCCATTTGGTAGCCATTTCGCAAGACCCTCAAACCGACTGGACCCCCCTGTTAGGCCATAATGGAAGTACCCCCCCGGGCATCTAGTTTGAGACAAGCAGTCACGAAAATAACCTCTGTGCAGAATCATATGCATGAAGATGTTTTGGTTCAGTGTGATCACGTGCCTTCCCCCAGTCAATGGGGCATTGTTTGCTGGAATTCTGCACCTTTCCTCTCAACTTCACCTGCAACGTTTGTATCCGTAGCTGTGTAGGAGGACGGTCCTTCTACCTTCGGTGATGCTGCGAATGCTAGCCTCTGTTCAGGCCGCCGGTTACATCATCCTCCAAGGTTGAGTTATTTGCATAATGAGCACTATCGATAAATGGCTAATGATGCGTTCGTTCTAGAAAACGATTGTTTTAACATCATTAAGCTGCTAATGAAGTCAAGAACGTGCCAATTCTGAGTAAATTTGTTGTTGTGCCAGGGTAAACATCATGGTGATTTATCCATCTTACGGTGTCAAATCTGTCTAACATGAAATAGGCCGACGTCAAATGTTGCTATAGGATCGCGGGAAACTTCTGTCTAGTATGCGCTTTATGTGCGCTTTCTTTATTTCAGTGCCAATTAGCTGAGATAAAACGTTAATTAATTGTTTTAACGAGCGTGACGGACTTTCTTTCTTTCTTTCTTTCTTTCTTTCTTTCTGACTTTCTGACTGACATCGGAGCCCCTTCTTAGATTACAAAGGACTTTGTAATCAAAAATGGAATCAGGGGATGCATTCTATGCCAAAGTAAAGGATGCATCTTCAAAAATTTTCCTCGTGCTCCGATGTATAGGATAAATGTCACAAAACTACAAAAGGTTTTCTTGCCACAAATGGCAAGCATGATGTTGGGAGATGCTTTCTAAGCCAAAAGTAAAAGATGTTTCTACAAAAATTTTCCTCGTGCTCTACTTTATTGAACAACTGTTACAAAACTAACAAAGTTTCCTTGTCACTGTTAGCAAGCATGATATTAGGAGATGCATTCTCAGCCAAAGTAAAGGGCGTGTCCCAAAAAATTCCCTGAGGGCTTCGCCGCCAGACCCTCTCATTTCAACATCCCCACTTAATTTACCTTAGCCAAGCCACTGTGGTAGCATCTATAAAATTATATTTTAGAGAGTCTGTTACCCAGGGTACTTCTCTTCAAATCACGCCGGCAATATTAGCAATTTTAATAACTGACTTTTCAGCGATTAGGGTAGCTGAAATTGAGAAGCTCTATTTTGACACGGGAAAGGGTATGTTCTGAAGAAAATTTCCGCGATTAGAGTATGTATTTCGCTAAAACAGGTCGGCGTTTAGGGTGCCTATGTTAAACCTTTGTACGAGCATGATACTATAGGAAAGTATAGAAGTGCCCCCCCCCCCCTGGGGCAATTGGTTAATAGAACAAACAAGTTTGGAGTGGAATTCCATTGTTTCGTGACTTTTTATTTCTGTTTCATGAATTTTTATTGCAATGAAAATTCAGCCTCGATCCTGTGCTTTGTAATAAACAAGGGTTAGGGTTAGGGTTAGGGTTAGGGTTTTAGATCAGTGTAAACAATAGAGAGGATTGTATTGCATGAACCAATCAGCTTCATAACATATGCCCTTTAAAAACCATTTCTGGAATGCACAACGAGCGCGCTAGCTGCCTGGGTTTCAGAAAAACTCCTGTAGCTTTGTTAGTTTTTTAATTATTGTTGCAAGTTTTCCGATAGATTTATGTTCAAAAAACTTTCTTTCGAAACAAATTACATGCAGTTTTTGATCTCGAATTAAGAGACTGGCCCAGCAGTGAAAGTTTTTATAAAATGATCAGATTTTGAGTATTAACGGTTACTTTCTGAGCATTTTTCATCCAGAGGGTCATTTGCGGGCACGTTATAATTTCAGGCTGTCTGAAAATCAAATTTGGCCAGCAGACGGGGGTTTTTCAATCATTCGCATGCTCCTTCGCATTTCCTCTCCATAAGTTACTAACGAAGAATCATTGATGAAAAAGAAATATACTTGTAGTAAGTCCACTAAGGCCCGGAGCTGGTAGGCAGTTTCTTAAATTTGTGCGCCAGTTGCAACCAACAGTTTCTTGCGTGTTTCTTACATTTTTAATGCTGGAAATGTATCGTTAATTTTGCTTTATCTAAAGGGCTCCCAAATTACTTAGTAAGGTCTCAAAACAAGTAAATAACATAATTCGCACTCAAAATAATGTCCAAACCAAATTCTAGCCTATCAGATATCAGATATTGTCTTTGCACTGCTATCTTTATCCAGGGCTTACGTATATGTTTTCGTGGAAACGAATGCTACCAATAAGTTTTTATCATGCAAAAGAGATGGTGATGCACCCTTGATTTCTTGGAAATTCAAATCTGGGAATCCCTAATCCGTCTGATAGCTCTGTTTACAAGAATTTGCAAGAGCTTCGATCAATACAGCGTATCCGAAGTCCTTGTTCCTAAGTTCTATGCTAAAAATGGAAGCATTATCAAACGAAATCAGAACTTTCTGCCATGGTTTGGAAGGGACTGAACGCGACAAGTCACACAAGAGAAGCATAGTCTTGAAAATTCAATCGATCATCGATAAGAAGACTTCAGATGCACAAATTGTGGTTGTTGGGTCGTGCGGAAATGGCTTTGGAACTCGAGAAAGCGATCTTGACATGACAGTACTTCTGCGTAACAGAGGATTTTCTTCTGCAAGGAGCTGGTCTGGGAGTTACTCAAGTTATACAAGTCCCAGTTCAATTTTGTCGCACTTGGAAAGTTCGCTGTTGCAAGATAGAGGCGCTTACAAGGATGTTAAAGTGAGAAATGAATCCAAAATAATTTAGGCCCAAGTAAACACGTACCTGGACTTGCCCAAGTCTCTCCCGTATTTATAACGAAACAAATTGCCAACAAAAATTGCCCCGCTGCGTATGAGAGTAGGAAAGCCTCTTAATATTTTGGTTTAGGTTTTTATTTTCGTGGAAGATTTTGGTTTTGGTTTTCATTTTCGCGGAAGAGACTTGGGGCAAGTCCAACACGTACCGTAAAAGTTCTGTATAACCTCCCACTTAAATCAAAATGCCAGAGGTTACCAAAGATTTTCTATGTATTTAGCTAAACGAGTTTGCATGTTTTATGATACGCTTTAGGATAAAAACTGTATCGAATTTGTGTTCAAAAACTAAATTTTGGTCTAGAGGTCCAGCAATTTTATGTATGATACACTCATTTTTTTATAAGAAACTAAGGTCCGGTGCTGGTAGGAAGTTTCTTAAAAATTTTTAGGCCATTTTCCTACCAAAAGTTTCTTATGTGTTTCTTATACTTTTAATGCTGGAAGTGTAGAGTTAATTTTGTTTTGTCTAAAGGGCTCCGAAATTACTTAGTAAGATCATAAAACAAGTAAATGATATAATTTGCACTCAAAATAATGTCCAAACAGTTGCTATAACTGTATACTGTCTAAACATTTTTGAGTGCGACAGGAAAATTAAGATTGTAAATTAAAAAAGTTCCTTAGTTTTTTCAATTCCGGTAGGGTTGTTTCTTAACCTTCAAAAAATTGAGCCTACCGTTTCTTATAAGCGGTTTCTTATAAATATTGTAGGGTGCCTATAACCAACTTCGTCCCCACGGCCTTTTGTCATATTTGGACAGAGACGAAAAGGCCTCTCGTCTCTGTCCCAATGTGACAAAGGGCCCTGGGGACGAGGTTGGCCTATAACCTGCTACCCAGAGTATTATAACCCATGCGAGTCTATGATTAAGGGGCATTGTAACATTTAGTATGTTTTCATATTTTCACAATTTTATGAAAATCAATAAAATGCCAGCGTTTAACGTTTGCATATAAATGCTGCCTACATACAGGGTGTCCCAAAAAAATTGTGCCCCGTTTGCCTGAAGCTTGCAACAAAGTGACAAATGCTTCTCACCAAACTTTGATATGATGTTGCTCTTCAGATGTTCAAGTAAAGTTTGCTTGCATCCCCGTCAAAATCCGTTAAAAAATGATGGAGATATGAGTATGACCTTCATAAGACCAAATTTGCCTGATGACTGAAACCAGCGGTCGGCCATTTTGTCTTACTATTTTCAGTGATAAATAACTTCACATGAGGTAAGAAATAATTTCTGTGAGGTCAGAAATAGTGGAACTTTCTGAGGATTATCGGAATTTCACGAGAGCTATGACATTGGCTGCTGCTGTTTCATATTCAATCCAAGAAGCTATTTATCGCTGCAAATTATAAGACAAAATGGCCGACCGCTGGTTTCAGTGATCGGGCAAAGTTGGTCTCCTGAAGGTCATAGCTCCATCATTTTTCAACGGATTTTTATGGGGATGGTAGCAAACTTTAATTGAACATCTGAAGAGCACCATCATGCAAAAGTTTGGCGAGAATCTTTTGCCGTTTTGTCGCAATCTTTAGGCAAACGGGGCACAATTTGTTGGGACACCCTGTACATGTTCTTTTATGTTTTGTAGCATATCCGGACTGCAAAGGTTCCAATTGTCAGCTTCGTGGACCATTCATGTGGAAGGACCTCTTGTGACGTGAGCGTGGACAAAACAAACAATGTGCATAATGCAGTATTGCTGAAGGCCTATTCGCAGCTTGACGATCGTGTGAAACCATTGGTTATTGCTTTGAAGACATGGGCCAAAGCTGCAGGAATTTTGGATGCAAGAAATCTACGCCTATCAAGTATGTATTGTCCAATTGATTATGAACCCCGGGGGGGGGGGGGGGTACTTAGTATATTTGTCCGATGGGGATGTGCCGTTTTTAAGGGTATCGTTTTCACCAATTTTTTTTTAGCAGGGTATCAAAATGAGGCAATTTTTCTAGAGCAGGTTGTCAAAACATGTCAAATATTCTGCTAGATCGGGTCGTTTTTTGGTCAAATTTCATGTTTTTGAGTACACTTTTCACCAACTTTTTCTAGAACAGGTTATCATTTTGAGCGAAAAATTCTAGAGCAGGGTAAAAAAACATTTTTTCGTGGGCACACCCCCGTACAAATTTAAGTCAAGTACCCCCCACCCCCCCCCGGGTTATGAACGTTTTGAGCTCTTTTTTGTCGACAGCCCTCCTAGACTTATGACATTTTGTCCCTTGTTTCCCTGCGTTCTTTGATTTGCAGATATCACTAAGGGACTCATTTCATTACTCTTATAAAATGGGCCCCCTGTGTCAAAATGGCCTAAACTAGCGGGAGTTCTCCTACACTTAACAAAATCACTTCATAGAAAAGCAAACTTGTAGTACAAAGAATAATGTTTTACGAACCTACTCGTGGCAAAATACATACCTTTCAAGCAGTAATCTTCCTCTGTAGAAACAAAATAGATCTATCGCAGCTACAAGAACTCTTTCCAGAATCAACCGTTTTTGTACGCAACAACAACAACAGTCTAAATAGCGCCTCCTTATTGGTTGAAAACTAAATTCTAGCAATTTGATTGGTCAATATGGATCCACACCATATTGGCCTAAAGTGGCTACACTTTATAAGAGTAATGAAATGAGTCCCTTATTGAGCAAATGATATCTGCGAATCAAAGAACGCAGGGAAACAAGGGACGAAATGTCATAAGTCTACAGCCCTCCCTAGACTCACGAAATAGTCCCAGTTATCGCAGCAACAACAACAACAACAATGTTAACAAAAACAACAGCAACAACAACATATGTTTTTGCTCAAACTGGGACTTATGGACTTTCACATCAAAAAGTGGGACGATAAGAAACAAAGGGGGCATTTTTTCTATTCACGTCGAACGAGGTTTCGTAGTCAGGCCAACGCTCGGGAGTTCTAAATTTCTATTCAGCTGTGTGGTGAGCTAACAGGAGCTAAGTGGCCTTGAAAATGAGGAAGTTTTTATTGAAACTGAAAGGTTTGTTGATTCTTGTATTGAGGAAACATTCATCTGGATACTTGTGGCTTTTGTTCATTGCTAACGTCACTCAAAACTTGAATTTTGAAGCGTTTTATTATCTGAGGATTGAGCCGACAAGTTAGGCCCATCTAATGCGCCATATTGCCTGAAGCACTCAACTTTTCGTACAGTGATGCTATGGTTTCCATATCGGACGTGACGTCAAGGGGAACAATTTCGTCCCAATTTTCAATGTGAAAGTCCATGAGTCGTAGTTATAGCGTCCATCAGCCTATCAATAGCAATAACTACGAACTTGTTTTCAGTCTAGGAGGGCTCAAAGCTACGACTTTTCACGTATGCGTGCGCAGTTTTGGACTTGCCCAAGTCTCTCCCGTTTTTATAACGAAACAAATTGCCAACAAAAATTGCCCCACTACCGCTGCGTTTCTCGCTCTCACCTTCGCAGAGGTTTATATTTTGGTTTTGGTTTTATTTTCGCGGAAGAGACTTGGGGCAAGTCCAGCGCAGTTTCAGCTCTGTCCTTGACATCGTAAGAGGTCATAAGCGAAGCCCATCAACGGCAATAACTACGGCCATGTAATGAGTCTAAAGCCCATGGTATTATTACCATATCTTTAAAAAATCTTTTCACCTTTTCTAGGTTTTACTTTCACATTGATAGTAATTCACTATCTTCAAAATGGCTGTTCCCCAAAAGTCCTTCCATCTTTGCAACAACAAAATCCAAGAATCTTCAGCACATCAAACACACAAGAATTATTGTTTTACCTCAATCGAGAGTTCCCTCGATCTGTCCTGTCGTTTTCTTCAAGCAACAGACAAACTTTGGGGGACTTGTTCAATGGATTTTTCAACTATTATTGTGATTTTAGCTGGTCGCAAGGTATTTCCGTGAGAGAAGGCAGATGTGTTTCACGACCTGCAAGAATTGGCTCAAATAATACATGTCTGTATGTTGAAGATCCTTTTGCCGGAGACAACACTGCAAGAAGCGTTTTCAGGCAGTATGTGTGGGAAGACATTTTGGGGAAATTTCGTAAAACGAAACGGTTGCTGGATCAGCGAAAATCGTTCAATCAGGTAGTTGCTGCTATGCCCTAAGCATGGGAATTCATGGATATTTGCAGAAACTTACTAGTAGTCAGTAGTCCCGGGGGGGTACTTCCATTATGGCCTAACAGGGGGGTCCAGTCGGTTTGAGGGGCTTACGAAATGGCTACCAAATGGCCCTATTTGTCAACTCCTACTACCAATAAGATGAGGCTCAAATCCTTACTGGTTGTCAGAGCATGCGGAAATCATCCAATTTCATGCTTGTCAGCCAATGAGATCACCGCTTTCTAGCCCCTGGAGACAAAATCGGTACTTCAGTTATTCTCAATTTTTTTTGATAAATCAGTTGCGGGGATGTCCGTCCAGAGTTGTTTACATGTTTAGGCACATAGCTCGTTTGGGGCCGGAGCTGCGTTCATTTTCCGGTCGAAGAATATTGACCTTCGTTGAAATATCTATAGAAATCGCTACAAATGAGATATACAGATAGGAATTTCATCAATTATGCATACTGACCTCAGCAATAACCCAAACTCCTTTACTGCTATCATATCTCAAAATTGAAGGCAATTTCTAATGATTTCTGGTAGAGATATCATTTGGGCCTAAGCTTGTCCTCGCTTAAAACTCATTCCATTGCACTTAAAAAGTAATGGTAAAATTCTAGAGCTGAATAATGCACTTACCCATGACTCAGGCACCAGTTTGACTTCGTTTGCCTTTTTTACATTAGCAAATTTTTATAAGAAACGACCAGTTGTGGGTGAATTGAAAAAACTTTCCTAGGTCCATATTTTTATCTGCACAGTCTATCCGCTTCAAACAACAAACAGTGAACTTTGTATCATAAAAGTCTTGCATCACAAAACATTCCTATAGAACGATTCCATGCGCCTTAGCGAGGCACTCGTGAATTGTTTTCACGCATTTGGTTCAATCAGTCAATGCAAACAAACAAAAGTGCAAAACCGGGTATCTTTTTTAGCGAACCCAAAACAATGTTTTGTTCTTTTTATGTTTTGTATTGATTGAAATAAGAACGAAAAGAACGAAATGCGTGAAAACAATTCACGAGTGCCTCGATAAGGCGCATGGAATCGTTCAAAAGGAATGTTCTGTGATGCAAGACTTTTATGATACAATGTCAAAGTTCGCTGTTTGTTGCTTGAAGCGGAGAATCTGTGTAGAGAAAAATATGGACCGAGGAAAGTTTTTGCAATTCGCCCACAACTGGTTGTTTCTTACAAAAATTTGGCAAATTAAAGAAGGCAAACGAAGTCAAACTGGTGTCTGAGTCATGGGTAAGCGCATTATCTAGCTCAAGAACTTTACCATTACTTTTTAAGTGCAATGGAATGAGTTTTAAGCGAGGACAAGTTTAGGCCCAAATGATGTCTCTAACAGAAATCGTTAGAAATTGCCTCCAATTTTAAGATATGATAGCAGTGAAAGAGTTTCGGTTATTGCTCAGGTCAGTATGCGTAATCGCTGAAATTCTTATCTGTATATCTCATTTGTAGCGATTTCTATAGATATTTCAACGAAGGTCAATATTCTTCGACCGGAAAATGAACGCAGCTCCGGCCCCAAACGAGCTATGTGCCTAAACATGTAAACAACTCTGGACGGGCATCCCCACAACTGATTTATTAAAAAAAATTGCAAATAACTGAAGTATTTTAGCATCCATTTCAGTTTTAGTGAGGGTACTAGAAAATTTTCTCAAACGACCGATTTTGTCTCCAGGGGCTAGAAAGCGGTGATCTCATTGGCTGACAAGCATGAAATTGGATGATTTCCGCATGCTCTGACAACCAGTAAGGATTTGAGCCTTATCTTACTACCAATTGGGGGTATTCCATATTCCAAGATTCCTGGTCAGTCATAATATTTCAACTCAGTAGGCTCCTCCGCAAGGCAATATGGTCGTTGCAGCAGTAATTATCATTGAATTTTGAAGTTTTTTTGCTTTGTTCAATCAGTTTTTACAATAGAAAATTTTGAAATACTGTAGAATATTTTTGCTACCACACGCTACCAAATGGCCCAATTTAGGTCCACGAACTACCATTTGGGGGTTTCCATAAAAGGATACTACCATTTGAGGGTAATTTTCAAAATTTTTTTGCTTTGGCCCTCTTTAACCCTGACTGAACCCCCCCTGTCAGGCCACAATTGGAGTACCCCCCCCCCCCCGGGTCAGTAGTGTATCAATGGCCTAAAGGTCGATATAAATCAATAATCATGACTAGCTAGTGTATAAATACAGCATACATTTAAAATCTTTAAATAGGCGGGTGTAATAAATCGTAATAAATTTCGTGACCGATTTCTTGAACTGAATGGCTTACACGTATTTTTTTTTATAAAAAACCGTTTATAAGGAACGGTAGGCTCAATTTTTCGAACAACCCTATCTGAATTGAAAAAGCTAAGAAACTTTCGTAATTTACAATTTTAATTTTCCTATCGCACCCAAAAATGTTTTGACAGTGTACAGTTATAGCAATTGTTTGGACATTATTTTGAGTGCGAATTATGTTATTTACTCGTTTTGAGATCATACTACAGTTATTTGGAAGCCCTTTAGACAAACAAAATTAACTGTACATTTCCGGCATTAATAATATAAGAAACACATAAGAAACTTTTGGTAGCAAAATGGCCCAAAAATTTAAGAAACCACCACCGGACCTTAGTTTCTAATAAAAAAAATATGACTGTACTTCGCTCACTCCCAGACAGTCTGGAATGAAATGTGATTTGCAGTCAAGGCATGCAAGGCTTTAAAAACATTGAAGTAGATTTAAAACCATTACCTGCTCGGTACCTTTGACTTTAAATGTTGAAAATGTTGTCTTCAGCCTACTTCAGCTTGTTTTTGTTGCTGTTTTGGTGGCAAATTTTGGCAAATCTTCCAAACTTTGACCAAATTTCGATATCGAGTCTTTATGAGTGACCAGCAGCACACTACGCAGTATCTACCATGACAAAATCCTTTACCGACCCCGATCCGACCAAAATAACAATTCTAATTCTCATGGGGTAACATTGATCAAAGAATGAAAAGAAAACTTTGATCATTTTCTGCACTTCTGTAGCCTGGTTTCTTCCCCTAGGAAAGTGTTTTATTCGAGAACAAAAGGCCAAGTTCTCATGGGGTAACATTGATCAAAGAATGAAAAGAAAACCTTGATCATTTTCTGAAATTTTGCAGCCTGGTTTCTTCCCCTAGGAAGGTGTTTTACTCCAGAACAAAAGGCCAAGTTCTCATGGGGTAACATTGATCAAAGAATGAAAAGAAAACTTTGATCATTTTCTGCACTTCTGTAGCCTGGTTTCTTCCCCTAGGAAGGTGTTTTATTCGAGAACAAAAGGCCAAGTTCTCATGGGGTAACATTGATCAAAGAATGAAAAGAAAACTTTGATCATTTTCTGCACTTTTGTAGCCTGGTTTCTTCCCCTAGGAAGGTGTTTTACTCCAGAACAAAAGGCCAAGTTCTCATGGGGTAACATTGATCAAAGAATGAAAAGAAAACCTTGATCATTTTCTGAACTTTTGTAGCCTGGTTTCTTCCCCTAGGAAGGTGTTTTAGAACAAAAGGCCAACATTTCATGTATTGTTTTTGAAGCATTTGAGATCTGGAGATTCGTCCATCATCAGGAAAAGGGGGGAAAGTATGCCCCACGCTGCACTGCAAGCAAAGTATGATTTCGAAGCAGGGGTGACTTTCGTTGAGCAAAAGACTGAGGTCCCCGACAAAAGGCAAAGTGAGGTTCGGTCCGAAGGATAGAATTTACACCTTCAGTGCATCCAAGCAGAAAGTCTGCTGTCTGCTCTCTTGGGCCCTCCTGTTTATTTTGATTTGACCGAGTACAAACGGAGACCTATTCTTCAGAAAGGCAAATAGTTTGTCTTTTCGAAGACCTTATCCTTTTGTTTACAGAATTCACCCTTACTTGATTTCGAACCAATATTAGCGAAAGTAAACATTTCAGACCATTTTCCCTTTCCCTTGCAAGCTTTATGACCCCCCCCCCACCCTTACGACTGAAGACAAAGACCAGAGGGGTGTCGCAAGCCCTAAAAAATGGGATGGACTTTGATACTATACCCAGGATTTTCTGACACCTATTTAGCTTAAAGGCACTGTCCTGGCACTGATTGGATGAATAAGACAAATTAAAGAATAGAGTTAGGCAGGCTTCAGTAATTTCGCTGTACACTGAAATTCATGAAGAGCATAACGGTTAGACTCCCTTTATTCTCGAAACAAAGTATGATCTAAGAGCATAAAGGCTTTATAATGATCCAGAGGCCAGGTCTTTTGTTAGGGATTTCAATATCACAGCCACGAACAAGGGCAGATTTTGTAATACAATAACACGAGTTGCTTTTGTTGACACCTTGACTAGCGATTAGCGATCACAGACAAAGGAAATTCTCTCAACCAGTAATTCAAAACAAACAATGCCGCAAAAGTTTCTCTGAAACCCAGGTAGCTAGCTCGCTCGCTGTGCATTCCAGAAATTATTTTTAAGGGCAAACATGAGCATAGATCGAAAGAAGAAGGATATATCTACACATCTGCCGCGGGCATTTTATTTCTTTGGTTCAGAAGTCGAGCAGTAAATGTTTTGATAACACCCTAAAAAATAAGACAATTGAATCGCCTCCTAGACGGCTTTTGGACCAAACAAATAAAATGCCCGCGGCAGATGTGCAGATGCATCCTTCTTCTTTCGATCTATGCTCATGTTTGCCCTTAAAAACAGTTTCTGGAATGCATAACGAGCGAGCTAGCTACCTGGGTTTCAAAGAAACTTTTGCGGCTTTGTTTGTTTTGAATTGCTGGTTGAGAGAATTTCCTTTGTCTTCAATCGCTAATCGCTTTGAATTGAGGTGTCAACAAAAGCAACCCATGCTGTTGTACTACGAAATCTGCCCTTGTTATGCCTTGCACGTGCCAGCTCTTGGTTGGCCTTTGTTGCCGCCATTTTCATGGGCCATGAAAATGGCGACAACAAAGGAAAACCAGGAGACAGCACGTGCAAGGAATGCTGGATGAAACAGACCCTTTAAGGCTGATTTCCAGTCAGTGGAGTTTTCCGAGCGGGGAGAATTTTAGACAATAAAAGGTCACTCAGCCGTAACTTTCTATTCAATTCCAGAGCGACATTTTCTCTTGTAAACAAAAGAATTTCAGTCCGCTCGGAAAATTCCACTGACTAGAAATCAGCCTTTATGAATAAATACCACCCTTAGAAAGGAAATATATGCAGGTAAAGAAGTAAAATACAACGATTCCTTAGGAAACATAAGTGACTATATATGAAATGAATCTCCAAAAATACATCAATCTTTCACAGAAACCGTTCACTAATTTCGACTTTGGTCAATCCGTATTTATGGCCTAATAATGCAGACTGCTGACATACACAAACCCTCAAATATGGCGGTGAAGGACATTGTTCCAAAATGCATTTAGACTTGCCCAAAGTCTATTTTGCCTAAAAAAGGGAAGGGAACAGGGACGTAGGAACCGGGGGGCACTGGGGGCACGTGCCCCCAAGATTGTGCAATAAACAAAGAAGTGCCCTTTCTATTTTCAGGAAGTACCCCTTTAGCTTAATGAAAAAATGCCCTTGAAGTGTTGTGCCCCCCAAGTTTGAGATGCTTCCTACGTCCCTGGAAGGGAAAAGCGAAAAGTGAAATAGCTAGTGGTTTCGTTGTTCAATTTCAGATAGACTTATTACAGTTGATGACATTGCAGGTCAATTTCTTCGTGCAGATTAAGCATCTGATTTGGTCATAAATGACAGAAATAAATGCACACTATCTTTGGAGAGTTCAATAAAGGAAAATCTCAAATTTTGGCACTTACATAAGATTTACTATTTTTCCTTAAAAGTATAGCTCAAATGGGGTTTTGTTTAAAATTTACCTTGAAGCATGCCTTTGACAACAGATTTTTCATCGTTCTAAAATAGTTTTGGAAAATCGATGAAGAACAAATCAGAAAGGACATTTTATCAAATTTTTGACGGTCGACTTTTGGTTTTTTTTCAAACGGGAGTAATTTTTGGGACACCCGGTAGTTTTACAATGACAACGCCTTTGATCATTCCTTCTGCTTAATTTTGAGGGCATGATGCGTCTTGACTCTAACCAGTTCACTCGTTTTAATCCTAGCAAATCTAAAATACGATGAGGGTACGTGGAACAAAACCAGAGCTTTACTGTGACCACAATTAGGCCTTCTATAGTCATGCCAACTAAAATCTATATTGAAAATCAGAGCATATAAAATACTCCAAAAACTACATGGAAAAATCACGCATGCCAATAAAGTCATCAATTGAAAGCACCAGAAAATGTTTTTAAGTGACAGGTTTTGGTGAACAGTAGAGTTCTAAACTCCAACAGGAGTTATATCTTCCTGAGAATTTGTTTCGTTGCAAATTATACCGGTTGGGTAAAAAAAAATATCTCCGTTTGAAAGGCCACTGCTTCCTGGATATCAAGGCGATGATATTGGAAAGCATATCATTCCATAGTGGAGATGTTCAAATATTCTTTGAAATTTTCCTGACTGAAAATCGGCTACTACAGGGTGTCTCAAAAAAATTGTGCCCCGTTTGACTGAAGATTGCGACAAAACGACAAAAGATTCTCGCCAAGTCTTTACATGATGTTGCTCTTCAGATATTCAATTAAAGTTTGCTGCCATCCCCATCAAAATCCGTTGAAAAATGATGGAGCCATGACCTTCTTTAGGAGATCAAATTTGCCTGATAATTGAAACCAGCGGTCGGCCATTTTGTCTTACTATTTTGCAGCGATAGATAGCTTCATGGATGAAATGAAACAGCAGCCTTCAATGACATAGCTCTCGTGAAAATTCCGATCATCATCAGAAAGTTCAACTTTTTCTGACCTCACAGTTTCTTATCTCTTACATCACATGAAGCTGTAAAATAGTAAGATAAAATGGCCGACCGTTGGTCGTCAGTTATCAGGAAAATTTAGTCTCCTGAAGGTCATAGATCAATGATTCTTCAACAGATTTTTGCGAGGATGGCAACAAACTTTATTTGAATATGTGAGGAGCAACATCATATAAAAGTTTGGCGAGAGAGAATTTCTTTTGTCTGCAGGCACTAATCGCTTTGAATTCAGGTGTCAACAAAAGCAACTCATGCTATTATTGTGTTACAAAATATGTCTTTGTTTATGAACATGCTTTTTCCATCAAGATTTTTGGAACACTTTTTGCTTTCTTGAACAAGTAAAGATCTACAGTGCAAAAATAGCTTTGGGTTTTCTGACATGCAAAAATATACGGAGATCAATCACTTAAAGATATCTTCAAAAATATCACCTAATTAATCAAGACACAAAATTGCAAAAATTATGACAGGAATTTTCATCTCCCAAATTTACAACTAAAACAACGTCGATTTACGAATATAAATTTTAGCTACCCACATCAATTACCATTTCTTTAAGAAACTAATTTGCAGGGGTAGAAATCCCTTAGAACTCCTCAAAGTAGGGGGGGATCCTTGATGACTGTCCATCCAGCAAAGAGCTAGCAAATAAAAAGCATGGATGCACGCAAACTTCAGAAGCTTTCTATATCTCAAATTAGATTCAATTGGTGAACAGTTTAGGCCTAAAAGGCCACAATAATTTCCAAATATTACGAAATCGTATACAGAGAGTTCAGTAACCTTTTTCAACAATGATTTTTTCGTGTGTAGTAAATCCATTGCCTCTTTGCTTGACGAAAGAAATACAACTTTCAAAAAATTGTGCATTTGTAAAATCACCCCTAAAACTTCTCAGGAACATCTACCCCTGACTAATTACCTTCGATCTGGAAACGACTCACCGTTTGTTTCGATGGTAAAATATTATATATGCCTGTTTCCGTAAAACAGCCTCTTCTTGAATCTCGGAAAGGCGGCTATCACTTATATGGTACCATTTGCATTTATTATCAACAGTTCTTGTTTTGACGTAAGCGACGTAATGACCTCCGTGCAAACTTCCACTGTGTTCTACAATGCCGTACAATGTGTATTGCAAATCTTCCACTTGCAGCTGAAAAACAGGGTGTAAACAAAATGCTTTCAATGTTCTGAAGGAAACCGTGTAAGAATGCAGTTGTTTGGCCTGATCATGGGCAATAATGCACTGTTGATGTGGCCTATATTATGGTCAAAATTTTATTCTTACTCACAGTGTGTTGTTTCTCTTCCACGGGATTGCGAGTACAGCTTGATAATGTTGCTATTCCTTCGTTCTTCTCTCGTCAAAACAAGGATCGAATGCCGCCATTATTCAAATACAGTTAAAATCGTTGGAGGTCCTACGCAGCGATACGTCTCATTTTGAAATGAGACGTGCTCCAATGATTTCAACTGTATTTTAATAATGGCGGCATTCGATCCTTGCTTTGACGAGAGAAGAACGAAGGAATAGCAACATTATCAAGCTGTACTCGCAATCCCGTGGAAGAGAAACAACACACAGTGAGTAGGAATACAAATTTTGATCATAATATAGGCCACATCAACGGTGCATTATTGCCAATGGCCTGATTCGCCTGTGATAATTAAAACATTTCAACAAAGAAATCATTGATTTGCAAGGGATTGCAACAGTTTATGACTTCGGAAGTTTCTCCCAAGTTATGATCCATATTACGCTCCCCTGCAAAGCAACAAGGGCAGATTTTGTAATACAATACCACGAGTTGCTTTTGTTGACACCTCAATTCAAAGCGATTAGCTTTCACAGACAAAGGAAATTTTGTCAACCAGTAATTCAAAACAGACAAAGCAGCAAAATTTTCTCTGAAACCCAGGTAGCTAGCTCGCTCGCTGTGCATTCCAGAAATTATTTTTAAGGGCAAACATGAGCATAGATCGAAAGAAGAAGGATATATCTACACATCTGCCGCGGGCATTTTATTTCTTTGGTCCAGAAGCTGAGCAGTAAATGTTTTGATAACACCCAAAAAAATAAGAGAATTGAATCGCCTCCTAAACGGCTTTTGAACCAAACAAATAAAATGCCCGCGGCAGATGTGTAGATGCATCCTTCTTCTTTCGATCTATGCTCATGTTTGCCCTTAAAAACAGTTTCTGGAATGCACAACGAGCGAGTTAGCTACTTGGGTTTCAGAGAAACTTTTGCGGCTTTGTTTGTTTTGAATTGCTGGTTGAGAGAATTTCCTTTGTCTGCAATCGCTAATCGCTTTGAATTGAGGTGTCAACGAAAGCAACTCATGCTATTGTATTACAAAATCTGCCCTTGTTCTGCAAAGCTTGATATCAAAACAACTCATTCGTAAAATTTTTAGAAAACATGTAAAGCAATTTACAAATGAAATCTTCTGCAAGGATCCAATAAATAATTCAACATCACTCCAGCAGTCTGAAATTGCTACTCTTTTAAGCCTTTTTTGTCGATTTTGCAAAACAAAGCATAGGTTTCAAATCTTTAAAAAGGCTGGAGTAAAATTGAGTGACCTCTTTCTTTGAACTGAATGACTTCGGAGAAACTTTAGCTATTTCTCTATAACTCTACCGTTAGATTTTTCTGAAATCTTCAATATTTTCGGAATTAGAGTGTTTTTCTTATTTTTGAAGAATTCAAAAAAAATTTTCAAAAAAACTTTAAACCATCTTAGTTTCTAAACCATTTGACACAACATGAAATAATTTCGAAGAAAACCATAGTTTATGAATGCCTACAATATGGTATCAAGCAAAAGTCTGCCACTCATCTGGTTTATGATTTAGAAATTTGATGACGTCACATCCTCAAATGAGTTGAAACGTAAGATACGCTGTAATTTCGCAAAATATTCAAAACTTCTGAAAAGTCCAACGGTAGAATTATAGATAAGTATCTAAAGTTTCTTTCAAGCCACTCAATCGGAAGAAACAGGTAATTGAATTTACACCCATCTTTTTACGCCGAGTTAAAGATTTGAAACAAAACAATGGTTCATCTAACAAGGGCAAATTTTGCAAAACAAAGAATTCAGGTCTGTTCAAGACGCAGCACAGCGATTTTTCAGCCTCAAGATAAGATTTCATAACTTCTGTGCAGCCAACAATAAATGATTTGCTTTCTTCGTTTAACTTGATTTCATAGAGGTGTGAAATCTATTCTTCAGAAAGACAAATCGCTTTGTCTTTTCATGGGTTGTAGGATAAATTTAGGGAATCCCATGAATGAAATAAAATGGCATGAAATAAAGAATGCAAATCACCTTGTCTCAGGTGAATGTCGGAGTGCTAGACCTGAAAGAAGCTTATTTGCTGCCCCAGAAGATAAAGAGAAAGATAAACACAAGGAAGAGATAAGGTGATTCATATTCTATATTTCATAAAAATTAACTTCATTAATGGGTTCCCTAAATTTATCCTACAACCCGTGGTCTTTTCGAAAACCTGAAACTTTTGTTTCACAAAATTTTACCTTGCTGGTTGATCTCCTCTATCTAAGAGACCCTTTACATGAGAAATTTCAACCCGGGTTGAGTTGAACACGGGTTGAGTTTCAACTCGGTTGACGGTGTAAGCCTTCATCGCGTTTACATGAAGGAGGCCGAGTTGAAACTCAACACGGGTTCAACTCAACTCGGCAACTCAACCCGTGTTGAGATTTCAACACGGGTTGAAATTCTCATGTAAACGCAAAATTTTTTCAACTCGGGCCGAGATTAGAATGTGAACAACGGAGATCGAATCTATTTCCGCAATCATTCAAATATTTGAGTGGGCTCACATTCCTTCTTCTATTGTTTGCAATCATGTGACCTAATCTCAACCCGTGTTGAGATTTCATGAAAACGCAAGGCAAAATAAGCAATGCTGTTAAAACTCAACCCGTGTTGAAACTCAACACGGGTTGAAATTTATCATGTAAAGGGCCTCTCACAAATTGTGGGCAAACATATTTGGCTACTAATAAATCCACATACCGATTTGTTTGCATGACAAAATGGTGACATATCAAGCTTCAGCGGAAATTCGATGAACTTATTGACTTTTCTTAGGCCTCGTCCAATTTGCTCGAATCTCTTCAAATGCAACGTCAGCACCGGAGGTGGTTCCCATAGCAACATCTGTTTTGTTGCCACTGTGAAGGAGGGCTTGATTTGTTTGATGTCTTTGCCATCTTCGGCAACAGCTACTGGAATGAGAGGATACAATAGGACTAACTATTTTGAGATATCGGGTGAGAAATCAATCCCCGTTCGAACGTCCACTGCTCCCTGGATATCAAGATGACAATATTGGCAAAATTTCACTTAAAGGGGCTGGATAAGAAACTGCCGGGGAAATTTTGGATTTAACAGTTTTCTGACGAGCTTATTTATTGCGACTATTCAATTAAAATTCAAAATAAATGTCTCATCTTGGAGATTAGGCTTTGGACTTTCTTCTGATACAAATTAGATCTCTATATGTTTTGGGATTGCTGCGATATAAATGGATTTTCAACAAGTATTTCCGTTGATCTTTCACCCAAAGATCGGCCTGCATCTAGATAAGGATCTTTACTTTTGAATTTAGCTAATTAGATAGGAATTTCTCCTTTCAAAGTGCGATATTTGATGCGCAAACCATGGATTTGTTTACGTATTTCTTATCCAGCCCCTTTAATGGTGAACATTTTCAAATCAATTTTAAAATTTACTTCACTGAAATCGGCCATTCTGTTCTGAAATTATGAGGGATTTTCTGAAAACAGCTTCAGTAAAAACCCGCACATAAGAACTTAAGATTTTGAACTCAGCCTGTTTAGGTTCTTATGCAATGAGGCACATCCAGTAATCAGGGTGTAGTTTCTTAACAAAGGGAAATATGTGAATCTAAATCTTCGCCAAACTTATTTGTAACCTTGGCCCTATCCATTTCAACCCAATCTTACCCAGTTTACCCCTGCCTATCACAGTTCTGTAAGTAATGTTTTTGAGTTCACGAAAGAGGTCGATTGGCAAAAAGGTTGCATTTATTTCCCAATGAATGAATGGAACCCTTTATTAAGAACCTAGTTAAGATATCAGCCTGAAATGGTTCTTATTTATTGGGTACAAAATATATTACTTCAGGCTGTAGTAAGGTTCCTAATAGATGAAGGTTCTTATGTGCGGGTTTTTACTGTAAGTCAAAACTCACGATCAGATTCTCTGCTTTACAACAATGATTTTTACATGTTTCACTACGTTTATCCTGTTTGGAAGAGTAGAATGTGCTAAAACGCGTTGAAGTCATTGCTATAAGGCAGAAATATCAAGAATTTGATCACTATATTGGACCTGCTTTGCAGGATACTTGAAGGGGCTCTCTCAAGAAATCCCTCATTATTTCAGAACAGAGTGGCCGATTTCAGTCAGGTAATAGGTCATGGAAACACAATCATTTTATAATCTATAGTTTCCCACACATATCCATTGTGTTCTGCACACATTTTGGTGGATGGGGTAAATCAACAACAAAGATACCCTTCAAAATCCATCGAGATCTCTGTAATCTTACAACATATGAATGTCTTGATTGTTTCTCTACGAAATTCAAAAGTCCATTTTCAAGATCACTCTTTCATTTTGAGAAAAACAGTGGAAAATCTGTGTGACAAGGTCTACCAAAAACTGTGAAATCGTCGTTTGGAAAGGAGTTTGTTTACTTTAAATAAGCCAGCCTCGTTAACAGTTTGTTTCACCAAACTTAGCGAAGTACTTTTGTGGCAGGGCCATTTTGAAAAAGTGTGCCCGTTATTTCATAGAAAAATTGTGAGTCCCTATTGACCGCAGTGACATTAACAAATCAAAGAGCACAGGCCTACGCAAAACATTTGAAATATAATAAACATCTCACCTTTTCTTCGTTTTGTACATTCATCACATCTGAATTTATTGTTTCCTTGAAGCACATCTTTTGAACTGAATTGATACAAACATGACATGATTGAGCATTCTCCGGTTTTGCATTCGTATTCAGGACTCATCGTTTGAACATCTTCGTTGTCGCATTCATTCTGGAGAAAAATGGAATGACTGGCATTACTACTAGGTGTCCAAAAACCCGTGCCCATATGAGTGGCTGCTGCGGAGGAGCTATTGTTCCGTTCCTGATTCAGTTGCAAAGGATAGGCTTCAACTTAAAATGTGAGACCTTGCTTCAGCAAATCGGACAAGTGGTTTTTGATTTATAGCACAAGAAAGTGAAAATAATGGTTGTTTCAAAAAGAGCACTTTCTTTGTTCTACAAAATTGTTAAATCACGTTATGTTTTAAAGGAAGAGTGCTAGAATTGTACAGGGTGTCCCAAAAAAATTGTGCCCCGTTTGTCGGAAGATTGCGACAAAACGGCAAAAGATTCTCGCCAAACTTTTGCATGATGGTGCTCTTCAGCTGTTCAATTAAAGTTTGCAACCATCCCCATAAAAATCCGTTGAAAAATGATGGAGCTATGACCTTCAGGAGACCAAATTTGCCTGATCACTGAAACCAGCGGTCGGCCATTTTGTGTTACTATTTTGCATTTCTTGTACATTTCAAAAAGGCTCCATGTTATTGTGCTATCACCAAACATTACAATAATCCATATTTAGACTGAAATGGGTAGGGCGAAAACTTGGATAAATTTTGCTCAAATCTCGTTTAACAGATTTCCTCTAGCTACAACCACTCGATCTACCCTCCTTAAGATAATGAAGGTTGATTTACCAGTTCAGGGTCTACTGTATCCAGCAATCAACATTACCATTTTACCCCCAGCGTACTTTCCCACTGTAAACCCTAATCTTATAACAGTTATTTGAAAGCTAACCTTTGAGCCAAACAATACAAATTTCGACCACCCTTTCTCTAACCACATTTTACTAAATTACTGAACCAAACATGGAAAACTCAGTTTACCTCATTCCCTTCTTCATCCATTTCAACATCATCTGAAGATTCATCCAGATTTTCCTCTCCCTTCTCTGTTCCAGAATCTTTGATTTCCAACTTTTTACTCATTGTTTCTGCAATCATTTTAATCTGCTCCTCGATTTGCATGTCCTCCTTCATTCTCTTAGACAATTCCCCCTTGTCTTTGTCGCCCTCTGCGGCATTCTCTGATCCTAAACTTGGCGACACATCATCCCTGGATCCCTTACTCGATACAGCATTATCTGAATCGAATAAATCTTTGCTAGATGCAATATCCATCTCACTTAGTGAATCTTTGCTTGCCTCGCTTAGCGATTCTTTACTAGAAGTCTCGGTTGATTCAACACTTGATCCTATACCATTTGATTCTAACGATTCCTTGCTAGATGCCACCTCACTTGAAGCAGTCATTGATTCGTCAAGTGATTGCTGATTCGATATTTCTTTAATCGGATCAGCTTGTTTGTCGCCATTTGAATTAAGAGATTCCTTACTGGTTGATGTCTCACTCAAACGAATCATTGAATCGTCTGTTGAATGCTGATTTGAAATCACTTGATCAGTATCTGAAAGTTTGCCACTCGCTACTGTCCCGCGTGAATCCTGTGATTCCTTACTTGATGATTCCTCATTAGAACTGATCACTGATTCATCATGTGATTTTTGA
Source organism: Aurelia coerulea (assembly GCA_039566865.1). Classification (NCBI taxonomy): domain Eukaryota; kingdom Metazoa; phylum Cnidaria; class Scyphozoa; order Semaeostomeae; family Ulmaridae; genus Aurelia; species Aurelia coerulea. The sequence goes on along the minus strand of CM076953.1, from coordinate 20,767,394 downwards.
TTCGACGTTACTTGCTTCGATTCTGATGGCTCACCATTTGCTGACCCACTAATCACAGTATCATCTTCAGGGACTATCTTGGTCTGTGCAACGATCACTTCATCACACTTTAACGGCTCCTTACAAGGCGCTCTTTCATTTGAACTCAGTGACTCTTTCGATGAACTCTGGCAATTCACTGACTCGCCAAACCCCTGATCTGCCGGAACGCCTTCACCCTTGCCCTGAGCATCGCCAACATCGACATCAACCATACCTTCCGCTGCATATTTATCCTCCCCGGTCAAGTTGAGGCTCTCTGATGATGATTTAGAATGGTTCAACATTTGCGATGCGTTGCCACCAAGAATAGGTTGATTTGCATCTTTGGCGATGTTTTTACCTGAAATGAGAAATTGATAGAATTTGGAACATGTCTTTCAGTTTTCTCAAAGCAAACGCTATTTTCTGTTGGACTTCAAATCGAGGGGTGTATCACTCTTCCGAAAAGGCGTACGAGACTCCCTGTGTAACGTGATTTACTGATTCTGGCCCGGTAAGTCAAAATGCAACACAGTAGTATCCCGCATATGAGAAACACAAATTTAAGAAATACAGACCCTGATTTTCAAAATAATACCCCATTTTATAAGAAACTAGTACAGGTCTGAAAAAATCCTCGTTTCTTATTTAACAAAACTAAGCAAAAAACACCTTCTTGGAATAATTATATCATTTACTTGAAGTGAAAATTTACAAATGCAAATCAGAATAATATGTTTTTTATCACAATCATAAGGCTTGCGTCTGAGTAGTTAATCGATAGTGCATGATTTCTCTGATAAGAAATTTTACCCTGATTTTACCCTCTTACCAGAATATGTTGAAACATCCTCCGAAGATTTCAATGGTTTCTGTCCTGACGTCTTTTCTCCTTCTTCGCTTTGAATTTCGCTTTTCTTCTTTCTATCAATGACAATAAATTCGTTTTCTTCTTTTATCGTAAATGTATCGATTATATCCAAATTTCCCTTTGTAAGTTCAGCATTCAGATCTTTCGCACTTGGACCTTGACCTAAAACCAACGCATTGGATTCCTTAGTTTTAAACATGGGTACATAGACGCTGCAAAAATTAGCATATGTTCCAAATCTTTGAAAATGTTGGTGTAAGATTCTACAGCCAATTTCTTTGAACTGAATGACTTAAAAGAAACTTCAGCTACTTTGCTATGATTATATGGTTGGACTTTTCAGAAGTTTCCAATATTTCTAGAACTTACAGCGTATTTCACATTTCAACGCACTTGAGGATGTGACGTCACCAAATTTCTAAATCGTAAACCTGAAGAGTGCAACACTGTGTTGTTCTTGATATAATATTGTAGACATTCATATTTTCATAAACTATGATTATAGAGAGAAGAAGGGTAATGAGAGAAGAAGGGTAAATCTAAAGTTCTGTCTGTTGGATTTTGTTTATTTGATTCAGGAGCTGTTTTGCAATCGTTTCATATGAGCCCTAAATACTCCAGAATTACAATGCCTTCTGCTGGTCTTCTGAATCAAATAAACAAAATCCGCCCGACAGAACTTTAGATTTACCCTTCTTCTTTCGCTATAAGCACGTAACTTCTCTTAAAAACCACCTTTCGCTTGCACAAAGCGAGAGTTTGCCCTACTAGTTTCGGGGAAGCCTTTGCGGCTTTGCTTGTTTTGAATTACTGGCTTGAAGTAATAAGCTCATGAGAATACGAAAACAATGAAAAACTTAGAACCAACAAGGCCCATGCATTCGAAGGAAGAATGCCTTTGTATTTAGCGTTTCATTCAACTTGTGTTTATCTTAATATTTGTCGTACCTGTAAATTGTGCTTTTTAATGTACGTATTTTTGTTGAGGTTTGTGAACGGTGGTGGTGGGGGTTCTATTGAAATGGTCAATAATAGTACGTATCTTCTCTTGTTACATCATTTTCCTGAACGGATTGGAGGTTATTTCCCCGTAGGACCAGCGAGAAGGTTTCTTTGTGATGATGCCGGTTGAAATGAAGCAATGGCGAGCAACAATAGGGTGTTTCAATGTATCAATCAACGGTGTATGTTCCCCTTGCAAAACCTTTAGGCCATTTTCAATTATCTCGCACATCTTTTACCTCTATTGGCTTTGTTCTTGTTTTATCGCAATCTCAATCTTTGTGCTACCATTTGTACTGATACTGCAGTCTTTTGCAATGCATCTTACTGCAGCACAGTTGGGTTTCATGCCTATGTTCGCCCGCGCGCATCAGTTTGTGAAGACAGTGCTGTACATTACCGTGGAACTTGTCAAGCGAATTCCGCTAGCTATTGTTTTTGCTGTTCGGAAGAAGTACTCTCACTCCCATTATGCCTACTTTCACTTGGCATGCGTAGCTTGTTACGCACTACATATAGGATGGTTGATTCTTAGAACCATTTTGTTGAGTGGTGATGTAGAAACTAATCCTGGTCCGGAATCACTTGATTTTTGCTGTTGGAATTTGAATAGCATTACTGCATATGATTTTTTAAGAGTTTCCCTTATTGAGGCATACAACTCGGTGTGCAACTATGACTTAATCGGCATTGTTGAAACTCACATTGACAGCACCGTTGATGAAGATAGGCTTTCACTAGATGGCTATACATTTATCAAAGAAAACCATCCACAAAATGTGAAAAGAGGTGGTGTTGGAGTATACGTTAGGGATTCGCTTCCTTCCAAAAATCGTTCGGACCTGGTGACTCTTCCAGAGTGCGTTGTGTGCGAGATCCAATTAAACAGGAAAAAGTACTTTTTCGTAGTTGTTTATAGAAGTCCAAGTCAAGATCAGAGTGAATTTGATAACTTCACAATGAATTTTGAGTTGTTGCTTTCAAAATTGCATGCTGAAAATCCATTCTCTGTTATCATTACCGGTGATTTCAACTGCCGCTCGACTCAATGGTGGGAAAATGATATCGAAAATAATGAAGGAAAGCTATTTGAGCCAATAACGTCTGACCTTGGTCTTCATCAGCTGATCTCGGAACCAACTCACTTAATGGGTGACTCAAAATCCTGCATTGATTTGATTTTTAGTGATCAACCAAACCTCGTTATCGAGTCTGGTGTTCATCCATCACTACATGAGCAATGTCATCATCAAATCGTCTATGGGAAATTATCTGTTTCGAATGTTACACTACCTCCTCATACCCGCAGAATCTGGTACTATGACAAGGCAGATTTTGTCGCCATTATGAAAAGTATCGGAATGTTTCGTTGGCAGGAATATCTTGACAAAATCACATGCCCTAACGAGCAAGTAGAATTACTCAACGAAGTCCTTTTGAACATTTATTCTAATTATATTCCAAACCAAGTCAAGACGATCAAGCCTCGTGAAGCTCCCTGGATAACGCACAATGTTAAAAAATTCCTCAGGAAAAAGAACCATGCTTATAAAACTTTTGTTAGGAATGGTCAGCCAGGCGACAGGCTTGAAGGAATACAAAAGATGGTATCTGACGGTGCAAAAATGATTGAGGATGCCAAACAAAATTACCTCCGTAAGACAGGGCAAACGTTAGCTAACCCAGGGACATCTCGCAAAACATATTGGTCTTTAATCAATACCCTTCTGAATAAAGCGAAGATTCCTATAATACCACCACTTTTAGAGAACGGGTTATTTATAACTGATTTTACTGAAAAGGCTCAGTTATTTAATGATTATTTCATACTCCAATGTACAACAATTGACACAGGTAGTGAACTTCCACAACATATTCCATTACCTACTTCCTTGATAAACGACTTTAACATCTCTGAGGAAAAAATTCTAAATATCATAAGATCTCTTAATCCTAACAAGGCACATGGCTGGGATGAAATTTCTATAAGAATGATAAAAATAAGCGATGCATCATTACTTACTCCTCTTAAAATAATATTCACGAACTGTTTGAGACAGGGTGTATTTCCCGAAATATGGAAGTGTGCAAATGTAGTCCCGGTTCACAAGAAAAACGAAAAGAATGTAAAGAGTAACTACCGTCCTATTTCTCTTCTACCAATTTTTGGGAAGATGTTTGAAAAACTCGTTTACGACTCCTTATACTCGCATCTTGTTTCATGTAATTTGCTTAACCCCAATCAATCAGGTTTTCGTCCTGGTGACTCAACAGTCAACCAACTAATTTCCATAACGCATACGATATTCAAAGCATTTGACTGTAATCCTCCACTTGATGTTCGTTCTGTGTATCTTGATATTTCTAAAGCCTTTGACAGGGTATGGCATGATGGTCTCATTTATAAATTAAAACGATGTGGCGTCTCAGGGAAACTTCTTTCTCTTATCCAAAGTTTTCTTAAGGATCGGAAACAGCGAACTGTGCTGAACGGAAAGTGTTCTAGTTGGGGAGATATTTCAGCGGGAGTGCCCCAGGGTTCTATTTTAGGGCCCTTGTTTTTTCTTGTATATATAAATGATCTAACTGCAGACTTGAAATGTAATGTCAAACTTTTCGCCGATGATACATCTTTGTTTACGGTTGTTCGAGAAGCTAACGAAGCAGCAAGGGATATGAACCATGACCTTCAATTGATAAGTCAGTGGGCCCATGATTGGAGAATGTCATTCAATCCTGATCCGCTAAAACAAGCTGTTGAATTATTATTTTCAAGAAAAAGAAATGAAACAGATCATCCAGTGATTCTCTTTAACAACATACCCGTAAAAAAAGTAAATGAACATAAACATCTAGGTATTATCTTAGACTCAAAGCTTTCCTTCTCGGCTCATATAAAATCTGCTATCTCTAAAACGAGAAAGGGCATTGGTTTACTGAAATATCTCTCCAAATATCTACCCAGACATACCCTTAGCGAGCTATATAAGCTTTACGTGCGACCACACCTAGACTATGGGGATGTTATCTATCACATCCCAGCTAAAGTGTGTGAATTCAGTCAAAACATCAGTTTATCCAATTTAATGGAAAAATTAGAATCTGTTCAGTATTCTGCTGCCCGTGCTGTAACAGGAACTTGGAAGGGAACATCGCGCAATAAGCTGTACATTGAGCTTGGCTGGGAGTCGCTAAGCTCCAGAAGATGGAGTAGACGCCTTACATTGTTCTATAAGATTATGAATAATCTCATACCCCTGTACACAAAGGAGCCAATTCCACAGCCTCATCAGTCAAATTACTCTCTTCGTAACCAGGATGTCGTTGGGCGAATAAGGGCGAGAACCGAACAATTTCAATCCAGCTTCTATCCTAACTGCATATCTGAATGGAACAAGCTTGATCCAGAAATCAGGCTTGCACCATCGGTTGCTGTTTTTAAGAAAAAGATTTTGTCGATAATTCGCCCCCCTGCAAAATCTGTATTTGGTATTCATGACCCAATAGGCCTGTCGTATCTTACCCAAATAAGGGTCGGTCTGAGTCAATTAAATTGTCACAAATTCAATCATAATTTCCGAGATAACATTGACCCAATGTGCCCAACGAACGATGGCATTGAGGATACGGAGCACTTTCTGTTGCTCTGCCCTTCATTTGACATTCATCGACGAGATCTTCTCGCTGGAGTTTCGGAATTATTGCGACCATATGTTCGAATAAACAGCCTTCCAAATAACGCACTGGTCCAAATTTTATTGTATGGTGAAAAAGACCTTTCTATTGATGTTAATAGAAACGTACTCAAGTTAACCCTAGATTTCATTCACAAAACAGGCCGGTTCAATTGAAGTGGTTTAAGCAGCTGCTATACCCCCCCCCCCCCTCCCGTTCGCAAAGTCTCTTTCTCTCCTTTTATTCGTTAGTCCCGGTCCAAAAGTCTGTTTCACATTGGATGTGAGGTTCGACAATTTATCTACACAAATTCAAACATCTAAATATCTACGTTATTGTGATCAATAAACCCAGACAACATACAGGCGCTATGTCTTGGGCAGTAGGGACTCTGGAGGGGGTCAGTAACAACAGCAATTGTTGCTGTTGTTGGTTTTCTCTCAGCCGGGGATTCTATTGTTCAGCATCAGACGCCTCCGTCACTGACCTGACAATCAATGTGAAACAGACTCCAGTATATATCAGTATCTTATCGTATGTATATCATTTTGTAGGTGTTTATGTAGTTACTTAGTTGTATGTTTTTATGTGTTGGCCATGGGGTAGACATTGTCTTTTGCTCCTCATGGTATCGTCCTGGTAGTGTTGCATAGTAGTTAAAGTATAGTAGAATGTAGCATATCTTGTAATATTTTATATTGATAAAAAAAAAAAAAAAAAAAAAAAAAAGAAAAATCTGCCCTTGTTTAAGCAAATACGTTTCATTTCCCTCGAGGCTTAAAAACTGATGAAAGTATCAGATCATATACGCTGTTGCTTCTATAACGATTTGTTTTTTAACTCTTGAGAGGAACGAGATTAATCATTCTTCCCATGTCACGGCGGTGTTTGCTTACCATATAACTTGTTTAAGGAATCTTTTGATCCTCCAGTCGAACTTAAACTTTCATCGTCTGTAGTTTGTCTCTCATCATCCTTACTTTCATTTCCTTTTGAACCATCTTGGCTTGTCTGTCTTTGTAAAGGAGCAACTTTTGATTTGCCTCGTTTTGCCTACACGAAACAAAAAGGAAGTTAAAGGACAAGTCCGGGCTTTGTATGATTGATGCTAGAAAAGAAATTTACCAACTGAAGGTGTTGTGGCGCAGTCGTGTAATCCACTGACATTGCAGCCAGAACAGTCAGGTGGATCGGGTTCGATCCCAGGTAGAGCCCCATCAATTCGGCGTCATGACAAGGGAGGGGTCGCGGACTCGATTAGGCCCTTTCTACTTCTGCGATCCCAGCGCTTGACGCTAAAAACCGCAACTTCACCTTCACCTTCGTCAACTGCTGCCACAAATTATCAACTTCTTTCCACATTGTGACGTTCGCAACAGCTGTAAATTCGCTAAACATTCTGATAATTTAGGCCAAATATCGTTGCATTTAGTCGCCATTTTACCAGGAGCACACCACAAAGAGGCTAGCATTAAGAGGCAAGAAAACAATAGTGCAGCCTCGTTTTTATTGAACGTGATATCAGAAGGAACATTAATCGATACAATTAATCGATACAATTAATCGATTTCTAAATCCCAAATCACCATGAACAAGTTTTCTCTTTGCCCAGTCATGTCGATTCCTTAGAAAATTTGATCGACGTTTTTTGATCGCTTTCAATGTTTTTGAAAACGACACTTTTAAACTCGCGGCTAGCTCTAAAAACTGAAAGCAGAAAAATTTGCAAAAATCCTAGAATCAAAGTTAGGCGTTTTGCTAAAGATTAAGTCATGAATCTTCAAAATCAGTCCAGTGTACGATTTATTGTGGCCTGCCAAATGTGCATAGTTTATTTTGGCGCACCCGGTATAATAAACTCACCTTTTTCTCCTTTCTAGCCATTATTTTCTTCTGATGTTTGCTCAATTTTTCTTCCCTCTTTTCTTTTTCCTCTTCTGACTCATTCAGACTCTTTTCTTCGTTTTTTACGGCGCCATTTAAATACTTCGTCGCAGCTGATTTTGCACTTTCTTTTGCAACTGTATTCTAGAAAAAATTGTATGAAGTTTTATGGCAACATTCTTCAATTGACAAAGAGAGATTTACGCTAGAGCAACCAGAATTATCACAGGGGCTACAGTTTCGATACTTTTCAATATTTTTCTTTTTTCTTATTTCTAATTTTTTTCTTTTTATTATTTCCGATTCTGCGCGTCAGAAATAAGAAACAAAGAAAAATATTGAAAAATATCGAAACTGATGCCCCTGTGGACCTATTCACGTATTCCAAGAGGAACAAATATGTAAGATTCATCAATCAAGGCAAATTGGAAGGCTCCTCAAATATTTGTATAATTGAAGACTCGCATTATTCAAGTTGGATGTATACAAGAACAACGCTGACCCTAGGTTACTGACTAAGTTCAAACCATAGTCAATACGAAACATTAGCCTGCGTGCAGACTCTGTCAGAAAAATTGAAAAGAGGAAAATAAGTAGAGTCTGCGCAACTGAGCCACTTTTCTAGTTCACAGGTTCCCATGAATCAAGGAACCAAATTTGATTGGTTTAGGGAAATTCAATAGTGTTTGTTAGTTTCTAAAGAGAAATTTTTAAAGAAACAATGTTGTAATCTGGAATCAGGAAACGTTTGACGAAGCATTGAAGTTATGAGTGCAGATTAAAAGCAGTCTGTCCCCTATTGTTCTGATCTTAGTTGTCTTAGTTACTGCTTTATTTGCCTTTTTTACGCTGGGAGCTAAATTCATGCATCACTAAGTCTCTAGACCCTGACTTCTTTGGATAAAGCAAATTAGCACAAACTTCTGGAATATACAATAAGATCTTTATCGATTTTATTTTCATTCATTGAAGGGGACAGTAGTTGAAAAAATGCTGATGTCATTATTGAACAAGAAAAGTGGCTCAGTTGCGCAGACTCTACTTATTTCCCTTTCAATTTTTCTGACAGAGTCTGCACGCAGGCTAGGAAGCATTGGTTGGGAAACTTCACGGGCAGTGTCTTTGTATTATCTTTTTGTTCAAGAAATGTCGTTCAAACCATGCAGAAATAGAAGGACAGCAAGTAACTTTGAACAAAGACACAAGAGAACTTTTATGTTTTGAAGTTATAAGACCACCAAAAGAGATAGAAAGAGACTCTAGCATATAAAAGGCCAACATTTTGGAACGCACTCCTTGATAGCATGATAACCAGACCCGATTTCAAAGGAAATAGTGGTCTGTTAAACACCGCCGTGAAGCTTGTTCAAGCCTCGTTTTAATATTGCTCAGAATCCAAGGTTTTGATGGAAATTTATGATGCAGTGGTGGGGCTCTACCGGGTATCAAACCCTGTCCGCCTGACTGTTCTGGCTGCAAAGTCAGAGGATTACACCACTGCGCCACAACACCTTCTCTGGAAAGCAACACTCACCTGGTATGTATTAACAGGAAGGGATAAATCCATGAAACCATCGTAGACTTGTGATTTCTAAAATGAGATATAAACAATAAAATAGAAGTGAAACATTGCGGAAAATGTCTGCATAATTTCTTGCATCAGTGGTCAATAATGTAACCCGGGACGAATTTTGTCAATCAGCAGAAATGATCTATCAGATTACTATAAATACTCTTGATAAGAACGTAATCGATTAAAAGAGGCTCCTCCTCCAAAAGTTTGCCCAGGCGTGCATAATGTTCAAACCTGCCTGGGAGCGGTAGAAATTCTCTGAAAACCTGCCTGCATATCAATTTTGTACAGCTAGGGTAGAAAAGCCTATCACCAGAACCAGTAATAATGCAGGTATCAAACAGTTTTTACACATGGAGCAACGAAACGATTAATCATATATTCAACAGCAGAACATGAGCAATTTGTACCATTTGTTTGCTATTATTCATCATCTTACTGCAATTACATTTCATCAAAAACTATTTTAGAAAAACTGCCTGCAAAATATTGCTTTGGAAAAAGCTGCCTGGGAACTTTGTTCCCACGTTCCCATGTTTATGCATACCTGATTTGCCAAAAACTGTGATTTTGCAGTCTTTGAGAGGGAGTATCACGCAGACTGTTCATCTTTTTATAAAAATGAAGGCGTTATTTTGAAGATAAATCTTTGCACTTCATAGAAGAACAAACCAAACATCCATATCTCTCACGATTGCTCAAATATAAATGATTTGTGTGTCACGGCTACCTTTTGGTGACTTGTGTAAAGCCACTCAAGAGGGCATGGAAAAACTTTTCTTTCCTGCGACCGGGCGAAACTCTTACTAAAAATTTCATATAGCCTTAAATAACGGACTCGTCATATTAAACCCATAAACGCAACAAAAACTATGGGTTTAATATGATGAGTCCGTTATTTGAGGCTATCTTCAAATTTTGTACCACGAATTGTTTACAGAAAAATATATGAGGTCTTACCGTTTTACATTCAGAGCAAACAATGGTTGAAACTAATTTTCCACCAAAAACATCATCGACAAATGTATTTGCATTCCTGAAACAATCTACAAGGAATATGAAGCAAACTAAATTGAAGCCAACTTTTTATGTGAATTTCGCTCATAAATCTCATTCAAAAATGTTTTATCTGTTGTTAAGTTTCATTGCAATCTCTCTGTCTCCTGCACTGCTCATAGTTTAACTCAATACAGCAAGATCTCTTTGATCAACTCCCAAATGACATCAAGAGAAATATACTCGATTGGACTCTAAAATACATCCACACAAGCAGTCGATTCAATCAACATCACCTAAATGTAGCAAAATGCAACTCAACCATCATACCAAGTCCCCTGTCGCTGAGTCCCGTTGCTCTATTCTTTTGTTTGTATGTAACTTGTCGTAAGAACAAATTCAACTTGTAACTTGTAACTTGTTAATTTGTAACTTGATGTACAGAGGCTGGACGACAACAAATACTAAGATATGTTTCAACACACTGAGGCCTTTCGGACTTGTGTCCTCATCAGAGTGTGATTTCGAACCACCTTTGAAACGAGCATTGGTTAAAATCCCTTCTTCTTATTTCTTATCATTCAACGGTGCTATTCATTTGCATCAATAAAAATGTTCACTTCATGCCAATTTTAAAATGAGCATTGGTTAAAATCAAAACTTTTTATGCAGAATACCACATGAAGCAATAGGCATGCCACCTTAGCATAAAGCATATACCTTGAAATTAGTTTTGCACTTTTAGAATAAGAACCTATTTCAGCTTGGCTCTCAAAAAGTAGGCTCTTACATGCGGGGATTTACTGTATTTGCTTTGTTTTTTAACTCTTGTTGCTGTTTTCTCCGTTTCCTCTGAAACTTGTCATGCTCACAACACTCAGCCAAAAAAATGCAAATTTCTGCTTCCTTATGTTTATGATGGACGGGAACATATCGAAGGAAGAACAAAAATCTGTTCCCATACCTCGGAGTTCTTCTTTAGTTGGTGGAGTTTCAAGGTTCTTCACAGCTTCCTTCATTGCAGATTCAATCCTCTGTTTTATAAACAAATTGGACCTTTTATTTATGAGTCTAATGGTTGGGATAAACCGATTTATAAGAACAACTTTTCTTAGAAATCAACAACAACTGTAGACTATAAAAAAACTCCCTCGAGGAGGAGGTGGGCGTTTCGGATACAGACCTTTAATTATTCTAAAAAAGAATCTGGATTATCTTTATACATTTTGTAGAATTTTCAAATGTGCACAAAGCTGAATAAAAGTTCAAACGCAAATAATATAGACTATAGTCTGTCTCAAAATAGAAGTCACCTGCAACTGCCCGCGAATAACAACAATAGAAGTATTTTGCGAAGGAATTTTGCGTTTTCGCAAATCTCAGGTGACATCTAATTTGAGACAGATTTTGTGTTCTTCTTGAAATTGTGCCACTTTTCTACTATCACTTTAGGATTTGCAATGATTTTATTTGCGGAACGTCTGAAGTATGGGGTAAGCAGAAATCTGTAGCTTTTCTGGTTTATCATATAGCAATTTGATGACATCAGAGGAATAGAAAAACAACAAACCTTTTGTTCTTCAACCCGCATTCCATCCAAAAGATATCTCAGTAGCTCTTGACTGTCCTGTTGACGATATCCTCGGAACTGTGGGGATCTGAAAATGATTGAAAGGAAAATTAAAATTAAAGTGAAAGGAAAATTTTCAGATCTAAATCACTTCCAGAATACTTAAGGAACAATGTGTTGGCTATGGCTGTCTTTACATCATCCCACAAAACAGCAATTTTAGATGTTGGTTTTTGGTTGGCACACATGTCGATTTTTCTCCAAAAATGAAATTTGAAACGGAAACGTTTTTTGCCCAAGACGTTTTGAGATTGAAATTTTTGCATACAAAAGAAACAATCGATAAAGATGAATTACAACCTGAAAATTCTGCAAAATGTCTTAGCGTTGCCCCTCACTGTCAAAATAATCGTGCTCAGCAGAAATGTTTGCGTTTATAGGCTGGGTAGGCCTGGTATAAGCATCTAAAAAATTCATGTTAGGCCTTTTATGCAAAAATTTGGTTTATATCGAAATTTTGGTAATGGACGTTTTAAATGGCTGTACGAGGGGTCAAAATGAAACGTCCAAAGGATAAAGTTGGGGAAAACTTGATATGTTTGCGACATCTCAGCACAAGAGCAATAAATCAGCTCTCACTTCAAGGGATTTGTACCGGGTGTCACAAAAAAGTACCCCCTTTTGACTAAACAAAGGAACGAAACGATAAGATATCAGCACTTTCTAATTCCATAGCTAAATTTGTTAATCTTCAACTTAAATGCATGTACCTTGCATTTAATAATGGTCCATCAAACACCGCAGATACGAGTTCACAAAGTCAAAAGTTAGAGTGCACCTGAAACCAGAGGATATGAAAAAAGGCCAAAGCATAATGATTTGACATCACAGGTATTTTGAAAGGAATTTATTTTAGATTTCACTTTTTAAAAGACTTATACCTTGAGATGCTTCAATTGTTCTTTAAATTATTTTCTTTCGGGGAATGGGTGCTTGCATTGTATCCCATTGTAAAAGCTATTTGTATTGAATAATAGGAGAAGAGGGCCAGCACACTTATTTTAGAGAAGTAGCACGAGTTTATCATTTTGAATACATTTCTATTCTATTCGTTTAATTACGGTCATGGTCATATGTTTACAATTCTGTTCAACAGCAAAAGTAAAATTTAAAGTTCAAAGGTCCTCTCGATGATGCCCATCATATCAAATCATAGTTAGGTCCTTTCTCAAAACCATGGTTTCAGGTCCACTCCAAATTTTGACTTTGTGAGCTCGTATATTCGGTGTTTGGTGGACGATTTCTAAATGCAAGGCATGTGCATCTAAGTTGAAGATTGATAAATTTAGCTGTGAGCTCGGGAAGTAATAATATCTTATCGTTTTGTTCTTATTTCTAGTCAAAAGGGGGTACTTTTTTGAGACACCCGGTATATTCTCTGAACTCATAAAAGCGCAAGAAAAACCACAAATACTTCGGCCTTTCGGCTGTCAGACAGAATTCGTTCTATTCCAATCCATCTAGTACTCTCAGTACAATGAATTGTCAAACACTTCTTGGCGCACCCCGTACATCTTCTCGAATAATGCGTGAAATGCACCACTTCAATTAAGCGGCCTCGCTTTGAACATTGATCAAAATTTGGTTCTATTCTTCATATGAAAATTTCGAGCCCAGATTTGGATTTAGCACCCAAACTTTCGTCTAGTCTAGCATGTTTTTAAACTCACTGTTGGCAATTGTGATGTTGATTGTTTGACGATGTAAAGTTTAAAACATTATAAGGGATTTTGCCGTGAAAAATCGTTTGGTGTGAAACTTTACACCCCGAATTCCGAGTTTCTTTTCATGGTCAAATCTTTTATAGGTTTTCAAACTTAAAACCACCACAAAATTAACATTTCCACCACTAGCAGCAGAAAAAACTCGCAGTTAGACTAAAGTTTGGGTGCTAAATCCGATTTCGGCCTCTAAAATTTCGTATAAAAGAATTTTGAATAATTTCCAAAACGAGGCTGGTGTGTTAAGGTAGGTCACTGGTCGAAATTCTAAAATCTTATCCTTATAAGCTATGTTCCTCAAACTAACCTCCTGATACAAAGTCAACATGCTGATTTCGAATTTGAAATCTATTTTTAAATTAGATAATTGGTTTCCATGGTAAATAAAGAACAAAGAGATTTGATTTATATCATTAAGTGAACATTAATATTTGCAGCTAGAGGCTTAAGCTCTGATATCAGTATATCAAATTGATGCATAGGACCTGGGGAGTGATGTAATGTTGTTGGTTTTTCAAAATAATATTTCTGCATTAAAATATTTTGATAATTGTCAAAATTACCTTTACGCAAGGTTTTTTCCTGAAATGCCTTCATCATATAAGTAAAGGAGTATACTTGATCCAAAAATAAAGCCTATTACATCACTCTTCAGGTCTTTAGCTTTAAAATGATATATAAACATTGCCCTTTGCTATCTGTTTTGACAAAAAAGTTTGTTCACTAAGCATTCGCACTCTATGAAAAAACAAGTTTTGAGTAAAATGAGTTTGAAATTTAACATTGTGTTCAAAGTTGACTGAATTGTCAAGAATGATCAACAAAGTTACAAAACCATATCATTAACAACTCATATCTATGGTTTTTTCATCTAACTGTTATCTGAGGCAGTTTCCTCTAATTTATTTACTATTTCCAGCCGTTACATTGAATGAACCAGACGCGTAAGTTGTTCCTTCATAAGATTGTTTCTTTTGTTCCTGTGCACTCTTTTGTATTTTATTGCTCTTCTCCATTTTTTGTAAATTCTTTGCTAGCATTCTCTGCTACCATTCTCTGCTTTCTTTAGTATACTAATATCCTTCTCACTGAATGACTTTTGGAGGAAATTACCCGGCTCAATCCCCAGTAGCTTGCAGACAGTGTGACAGAATCAAGCGGAATGAAGCACCCAATGTGAACTGTCACACAGAAAATGCCACTGCTGTTTCCAATGTCTGCCTGCCTGCAAATGTGGCTTTGGGGCATATTTTCCAAATACATTGGTGCAGAGACTAATTAGGATTCTGTGTACTACTTCTTGAGCACCTTTTGAGGAGATATGAGTGGGTATTCCATGCCAGCCCATTATGGGGGGAGTGCCCTCTCCTATAAGCCATGCACCATCGAATGAGCTAGAGCCCCATTCTTATCAGGAAGAACACCAATGTCTTTGTATGCATCTCTGATTGGCTTAACAGGGTTATCTTGTACAATGTTTGCCATTTCGATACTTGCATTGTGAATTTTGCTGTGGTGTGCAGTGTAAGCATTTGGCTTGTTGTTGCATAGGGTATGTTCATATGTAACACCACATCATTTTTTCATGGCACTGAATCCACATCCAATTTTGTCAACTTTGCTCCCCAACTCTTTGAAACAAACAGCCCTTATCAATACTCTCACTGCAAGTTGTACAAAACAATTTACCTTTCACCACAAAGCCATTGGCATTGTGCTATTTGACAACTCAAATTTGCAAATGGGGCACAAGACTTTATTATTCAAAAGACAATGAAGGAAGGTAACTGCACAATGAAAAAACAGTCCTCTATTTCATTGACAGAATCTTCATTTCTTTTCTCTCACACTGGATGCTGTCTAAAGTTATCCTAAAGAAAGCCATCTGTCTTGCGAATGCAGAAGATGACCCTTCCTGTGTCTGTGTGGATCTATCCTTTGATTGAGGATGAGGGGTAGGCCTAGACAAGAGTTCTTGCTTCCTCTTCATGATTCGAAGCTTCTTTCTCCGCCCAAGGTACGTTTTCATCGATCTCTGCTTTGTCCGGGCCATTGAAAAACCAAGGGAAACAACTGTATGAGAGAAACACAACAAATACGAGAAGAACTTTCGAATTCTGGCAAACAAACCGATGATGATTCACGATTGCCTCGACGTTGTAAGTTGTGTTGTTGGAGTGGGCCGCCATCTTGAGGATCTAAACAGCCAATCAGATAGCGCATCTAGATATATCATCCAATCAAATGTAAGGAATGGTTGCTATGCAAGGTAGCAACGGAGATCTTTTGTTTTGTAAGTTCAGAAAAATCGTCTTTCGTAGCGCATAGGTAAACCATATTCCAATGGTATCCTCGTAATCGAATAGAGAAGAAACAGGGCATTCAAACGATGTATTGGGCTTCGATGTTTGGAGGCAGGAATTTTTTAGAAATCAGCCATCAAATAGCAACAAAATTTTGTTCCGTTTTTGATTTTTCGACATCTTTTCAACTACCTACTTCACGAAAACTTTAAATATTTCCATTTTAGCAAACTTTCTTCACTAAAATTTTTTCAAATTCAGATTCTACAATGTTTGAAATACCTAATGCAAATGAAAACAAGAAATTGATTTTTTGGAAAAATTCTCGTGATTTTCGACCAGTGACCTACTAAGATACTGAAAATGCAACTACATACTTTTTCGTGATTTCTCCAAACAATTTGCTAGGTACTACCACACCACGAGAACTGCTATGAAATTCATCGAAGAATCCTTTCAACGCACTCGTCAGCGGACCAGGGGGTGACGTCTTTTTAATGACCATTTCAACCTAAATCGGTAAAATTGTTCTTAGCATTAAATACAAAAGTTTGGAAGCTGGGGAAAACAAAATTAGTTTCATGGAGCTTTTAGGGAAATAATTAAAGCCCGGAAAACAGAAAATTTATCAAAACAAATACGAGTTTTCCACAAAAAGTTAGATTTGAGCAGCTACTGAAACTAACCGCTGAATGGTCTACGATTTAAACGGTATTAGTCTAACTAATCGAGATCTGAGTACAAATTTGGATGTAATTACCGCCTTGAAGCCATAAAACTGACGATTTTCAATAGATCTCATACTCGCAGAACTTTCGAAAAGTATTCAAATCAAGTAAGGAACATTTTGGCGAGCTTTTCCATCACGTTCTTTATGACTTGAGAGTAGTAATAAAAAGAATTGGGACATTACGAATGACCGTTCTTCGATTTGCCATATTTCAGCTCAGATTTCGAGCTCCTTTCTGAAGTTTCTTCCTTTTCACTTCATCAAAAATGTTTTGTAATGTTTTGAAATTGATACCATTGAATAGAAAATTTAATGGCGATTCAGAATATGTATACTTTTGTAGGAATCGGAAGTTGTTGAGTTGAGAAAACTCAATTTTATCGAAGCCACTACCAGAAATATGCAAAACCATTACAAAGGCCTACTTTGTGAACGGTGTGACGACTGTAAACGAGATCTATTAACATAAGGAGGCTTCCATGACTTCAATAGAACTTCAGGGCGTGCCAAATACTTATAAACTATCCAACGACCATAAAGAGGTAAAATCTTAGCTCCCAACAAGCAAAGCAATCAATCCTCTGGCCTAAACATTGAATCGGTCTTTTCAATTATGAAATACAAAATGCCTAAAACAATAAGTGACAAAAGTTTAAGCTGTCATGATTTGCAAGGGTTGCATCTAATATCTCAATGAAAATCATTCCTTGGATATTCCAGGGAGAGACCGGAATAGGCAATCAAAGGGGCTCCGTCGCCAAACTGTAAACAAATCTGCAAACACCGAACGTGTCCATTGTTCTCCATTGTTTTCTGCAGTTTGTTTGATGGCTTCACCCAAGCCATCAAGAAGTGACCGTGTAAAATCCACTCATATCGGAGCAATCGAGCATAGGTTTTAAATCTTTAACTCAGCGTGAAAAGGTGGGTGTAAAATTCAATGACCTATTTCTTCTGATTGAATGGCTTGAAAGAAACTTTAGATACTTATCTATAATTCTAACGTTAGACTTTTGAGAAATTTTGAAAATTTTTGGAAATTACCGCGTATCTTACATTTCAACTCATTTGAGGATGTGACGTCATCAAATTTCTAAATCATAAGCCAGATGAGTGACGGACTTTTGCTTGATACCATATTGTAGGCATTCATAAACTATGGTTTTCTTCGAAACTACTTCATGTTGCGTCAACCGGTTTAGAAATTACGATGGTTTTTAAGTTTTTTGAAACTTTTTCTTGAATTCTTGAAAAAGAAGAAAAACACTCTAATTCTGAAAATATTAAAGATTTCAGAAAAGTCCAACGGTAGAATTATAAATAAATAGCTAAAGTTACTTTGAGGTCATTCAGTTCAAAGAAATAGGTCACTCAATTTTACAACAGCCTTTTTAAAGGTTTGGAACCTATGCTGAGCAATCGTAAAAGATATGAACATTTGGTTTGTTCCTCTGTGAAGTACAAGGATTTTTCTTCACAATAACGCTTTCATTTTGAAAAAGATGATAAGCCTTGTGTGATACTACCTTTAAAAAAAAAACTGCAAAATCATTGTTTCGAACGAAATTTGAAGACGGAACCCCTTTAATCGGTTGTGGTTGAAACTTAGACTGCGTTTACACGATGCCGGCACATTTGAAAACGGTGAAAAATGTGACGGATAGGCCTCCCGTTCACACGAAGGCAGATTTTGAAAACGGTATATTTTGAAAATGGAACTCTTTGAAAACGGCATCGTGTGAACGCTAGCTCAAATTTTGCTACCGTCACATTTTTCACCGTTTTCAAAATGTGCCGGCATCGTGTGAACGCAGTCTTAAGCAGGGAAAACCGAGAAGATGCAACAAACCTTAGGCGATTTCGTAGTCTGCACTGTCTGTGCCGGGGCATTGTCAAAGATACCATCTAATTTCTCGATTAAGACTGCAGTTTGTGACAAGTTCTGCATGACAGAGTTGAAGAAACACGTGTTCCCAAGATTCCGCAGTCCCTAGAATTAAGAATATGTTTCACAAATAGTCCAATATTCAAGAAATGGATATATTTAGGGAGAGTAACCCTTCAGCAAGTACTGATTTTCAAAGGGCCCTCCATCTACGATACAATACAATGATAGTAATATATTACAATACGTGGAAAGTCTAATAAACCTATTGCAATACAGTGTTAAAATCAATTTACAAGGTATCTAAAATATATCACCTTTACACCAGTCCAGGCTAAATCTGGCTCTTGAAGGCATCGAAGATGCCTGCTGCAAACGTTTTGTCGCAATCTTTGGGCCAACGCGGCACAATTTTTTTGGGACACACTGTACATCAAAAAAAGGTAGATTAATCATAATAAACTCCGCAGAATGAGGCTTGAGATGCTTACTTTCACTTGTCCAGAAATGGGAGAAGATTCTTCGTTGACTGCCTTTGAATCTAGAAAAGATCATTAAAGGGACTGTACAAGATTTTTGTAAACAAAGATAAAGATCAGCTGGCCAATATCATCAAATTCAATGAGATATTCCTCTTTCATTGGCGCGTGGCGTACAATTTCTTTAGCTTGCCTATTGCCTTTCGTGTCTTTAGGCTAAACACATCTGAAACTAGTCGCTCAGAATCTAGCTGTAAATGTTGATGGCATAAAAAATCTGATTGCATTGGCGAATTCTGCGGGGTTCAAACAAATAGAAAACATCTTCATTTGCAATGTATCTGCTGCTACTTGCCTGCATTAGGGGGAGAAAGTTTAGGATTTTTGGGAGTTTAGCTTATACAGCCCCTGAGTGCAAAGACAGAGCAAACTGTTGTATTAAAAAGATTCACACTGACCACTACCAGATCTCAAATCAAACTGGGTTTTATTATCATTATCATTATTAATTTATTCAGAGTAGGCATATATACAATAGCTATGAATTAAAAGCTGATTCAAGCCTACTATCTACGAAAGTAAAATTTGTTAAAAAAAGAAATAAAATACAGAATAATTAGCTACAAATACATAAATTTACAGATTTCTACAATGTTTCAAATATCTACAATTTATGTTTTATTATTTTGTATTTACAGCGCAGCAAATTTATATCATCTCAAGAACCCAACCTGGGCCACGAGAGGTCTACATAATCTACAGTTGCATTCTTCTCCTTTCCAGATTTTGATTTTTCTTTTGGAACTGGAGAGGGTATCTGACTGCTTCATCTCATTGGGAAGTGCCTACCATAATCTACACCCATGAAACGATATCGTCTCCCAGCCATTGTGGCAATAGTAGACTATGGCAGCTTCTTAACCCATAAGGACTGCGTTTTTTCAACAAAGATCTCCTTCATGAAACTAGGATTAAGCTCCCGTTTTTGGCGTATTTTCATGCATTGCCAATTCAAAGCCAAGGCCCAGCCTCTGGAAAGAATATGTGTTGGTGATGCGTAATATGATATGGGTAAAATTCAGGATCGCATGGTATATCGCTCCAAATAACCTTCTAGGACTTTAGCAAAGCCGTTATATTTTCAATGAAATCATAGTATCAAATTATATTTCCAATAGACGATTACGTTAGAGATGGCGGCGAGGAACTTTTTACCAAGATGCTTTGCGTTCTTTTTTATCGAATTCCTATAGAATCGTTAAAGATTCGTAATTCGAACGCAAAGCATCTTGCTAAAAAGTTCTCTGCCGCCATCTTTAGCGTAATCGTCTATTAGAAATCATTTCGTTTTGAAAACTATCGTACGCTTCGCACAAAATTGAAACAGCCCCTCATCCAAGGATATGGCGAAGGATTCTTTCTTTAGCATGACAAATGTCCAGAGAGACTTTGATCCTCATTTGTTCAATGAAAAATTCAAAATTTGATACTAGAAAGTTGAAGTTTCTGTCAACTTGAATGTCACGTAAGATCTGCGATAATGCAAAATTAATCATGCAAAACACTTTAATTGTATTTATTCGCGGACATTTTGACGTGATGTCTAATTTGCGATCGACTTTAGTTACCTTTGCTTATCTTTTCTCGTATTTGTTTGATTGCCTTCTGCAGGTCTGAATTATCCTCTCCAGCAATCAATTCTTTATCACATGCATAGCACCTAAAAAGCAATTAAATAGTGGCTAAATCCATGGGCTCGTTGTCTCCTTTATCAGGGAGATTGAATTATGTGGCCTCGGACTGCGACGGGTGAGTGGCCGAGTGCGCGGGTGAGTGGCCGAGTGGCTTAAACAGTTTCCGTCAGGTGACTGAAGTTAAGCTCGGTCGAGTGAGGTCAAACTCCGGATGGGTGACCTCTGAGGACTGACCTCGCAACTCACCTCGCGCCGTCCTTCGGAAGGGATGTTAAACTAGGGGTCCCATGCCTGGATGCGGCATGCATAGTGGGCTTAAATTAGTTTTAAATAGCTAGAAACCCTATCAGTCCACTTAAAATAAATTACTACTACTACTACTACTACTACTACTACTGCAACGATGGCGTATGCATAGTTTGTACTTTGTACTGTATTGTAATTTCTAGCGTATGTATAGTTCTGTCCCTTTGCCCTCCCCTCTGGTGAGCGACGAGCTTCCGTTGTTCGGGGCTCATCTCTCGCTGGGGTGGAGGGCAGAATTGCTATGAGCTGAATTTGTACTTGCAGCGCCTTTCTTGATGCATTATGGACACATAAAGCGCGGCAATGCGACGAAGTTGGATTGATCTGGCTTTACTGCGTGCGCCGAACAAAATTTAAGTTTCCCATTGAATTTTACTGAAATTCACTAAAGATCACTCTGTATCGTATCGTTTGAAGGTAATTCAGGAATATCTGCCCCCCCCCCCCGACTTAAAATAGGGTTAACAAGCAATCTGGACACTTAAAAGGGCTCCTCATCATACTGTAAAAAAATCTGTAAATCCATTGTCTAGGCAAGTGTTCATTGTCTTTGGCAGTTTCTCTGGTGGCTTCACAGGAATATCTGCTTCGTTCCTCTTTGAAGTACAAGGATTCATCTTCAAAATAACGCTTTCATTTTGAAAAACAGAAAAAAGTATGTGTGATATTTGTTGAGGATACCGAGGACTGCCCCTTTTGTCTGAGCCTTTTGTTATGCAGGTAAAGTTCAAAGCAGATCAACAGCTGGGAAACCTATTACCATGCGCGAGAATCTCTCTGTCTCTTTGCTAATTGTTTTCTTTCACCAGCGTTTATCGCTAGCGATCGTATTTGATCCCGTGTGTTGTACGCTAAGTTATACTTTGGTAATTTCGTACCTTCATTTTAAAACCATTATTCTAAACACACTTACACGTTTCATGTTTTGTTCTCAAAATTTTCACCGCCCCTCGGCGGCACACCAAAGTATAATCTTTGCTAATTCTTGTTTGGATTGTGGCCGGATTATCCGCCCACATTCTTTCAACAAAGCCAAACATGCTTTCTGCGCATGATCACACGATTCGTATCCCCAACAAATATAGCGTATCAAAAAAATGCAAGATCACCGTTTCAACCGAAATCTGGAGACTTTTAAGAGAGGAAATGATTCAAAATTTGGTACATACCATATCATCCATGTTGTCGTATTGACACAAATTGTATGAGAACTCTGCCGTTGGAAATGAATGTGTGCATGCTGCTGATTACAGTTCCTGCTGCAACCCTAACGCAAGAAAATTTTACATACAAACAAAGATGGAGGCAATAGTGATGAACTGTCTGTTTATGCAGCTAGCTAATGGATCTGATTTGTCAAGGTGGAATAATCACTTATTTTTATTTGCAATAAAAGATGATTGGATCGAGCGCCCAAATTGGGTAAATTCTGGGAATGAAAACAATGTTATCACCCCTGTTCTCAGTCCTGAGATTTGCGATAACGCCAAATTCCTTTGCAAAACACTTCTATTATTATTCTTCACGGGCATTTGCAGGTGACATCTAATTTGAGACAGACTATAGTTCTTTCAGATCTCAGAACACTTTTCAGAGTCAATCAGCGATGAAGTTGTTCAAATTGAGTTAAGAATGTTCTAGTTTATACACAGGCAAGTTAAATTTGCCTCCTGGCCTTCTTTCTCGTTGTTTCCATTGCCTCTCTTTGTGGGCCTAGACTGTTTGAGAATTAGGGTAAAGTTGCCATTGACTGACTCCCTGAGAAGAATGCAAGACTAACATACAACAAAGATATTCCACAAAGATCTTATTGCTTGCATCCCTGAGAAATGTCCCTAGATCCGAATGAACTTCATGCCACAGCTAGCAAAGTTTCTATTGACAATGGGCGTTGTGCCTTTTGTTTCTTTTCAAACTTTACCAGATTTGGACGCTCGATCCAAGACTCTTTTCTAGCATGCAAAAAGTCGATCACAATAACTTAACCCCAATATTCCATTCCTGGTACAAATGAACAGCTTTATTACAGGCCCTGTTCTAAAAGATAAGCTTTTGGTATTCCCCACTCCCGCAAAATAAAAAATTAAGTCTGTAAAAAAGTTCTCAAGACTCTATTAAGATTTAAAGATCTCTCGTACTAAAACTGTGTTTATTAAGTCTATTCAAATCTTTAATCAGTTGCACCTGATGTTTGTATGTTGCAGAATACTTCTCTTCAATTCTAAAGAACTAAAATTTGAAGAGCCTTTAAAGAATCACCTGCCTTTGCAGTAATGCATTGTTCTATTTCTAGAATTCTGTTTAAATGCAAACTATTCTTAGCATTCCTTTAAAGAGATCTAAGCGGCTTCTTTTATTTACAGAGCAATAGAGAGGAAAATTGATTTTGGTCTATTCGAGATTTCACATTGGATGAGTCAGAAAAAGGCACGAAGTTTGAAAGGCAACTGCTCCTTAAATACCAAAGCAACGATAATTTGCAAAAATATTTGGCTGAATAGCCAAGATATTCAATTATTTTTAGAATTTTTCCCAGCTGAGATTGGTCACGCCGTTCAGATTTTACAAGAGATTTTCTCGAGAAAGTCCTTTTGAGAAACCTTAAAACGTGCAAACGAGCAAATGCAAGCTTAAAAGCCTTAAACCGAGCAAATTTCCCACTATGTATACCTCACAGCAATGGCTTGAGCACGCTTTAGCACGTGCTATCCTCTTAGGAGGATGAAAAAGTCTTCCCCTAGTATGAATAACATATTTAGGGGGATGTGCACGAATACATGTTAGTGCCATCATTGTTAGGAAGGGAAACCGAGGAAATTTTGCACTTCGTTTCGACTCATTTTGCAGGTTTTGAAATGGCCTTTTTGCACGAAATCTTCCATATCCACAGGAAGGAATGGCTGATTAAAGCAGGGTTAATCACTGAATGTAATTGAGTACTGTAAAACCTCAATTAAGCCCCCCTCTCTATTAAGCCCCTCCACTTATATCAAGGTTACCAAAGATTCTTCATTTATTGAGCTAAATAAGTCTGCATGTTAATTTTGATGTGTTTGAGATAAAATTTTGTCAAATTCATGTATTTAATTCGTAAAATCGTATGTTTAAACCGCAAAATGTGGTGCAAAAAGGACTAAAAAGTGTCTAAATTAAATGGGGCTTAATAGAGCTTTTACGGTATATCAGTAGGCCTAATCACATAAGACAGTTTTCAGTATTATTGCTTTAATATTCAGCAATAATCTTATTGCTTTTGTCTTTTTCAAATGCCTTGCGTTTTGCTTTTCCTCAAATCCTTTTTGATTCACAAATATGGAGGAAATTGGACTTTGTGCATTAAAGATAACATATACAGACAAAACGTTTGAAAGAATCACAAAATACTGAACAAACCTGATATCCACATTTTAAGCAAATGCAAACACTTTGTGCTACCTCTTTGTCATCCTACGAGAACAATGAGTAATAATGATAAACAAACAAACAAACAAACAAACATAATAAGATAAATTCAGGAACGGTTCAATACTTAGTAACAATTTTTGATTATTGTACCGGGTGAGTCAAAAAATTTTACGCATTTGACGAGCTGTTGAATAAAAAGTATGTGGCCGATATTCAAAACTAAAATTTTAATCTATCAGTCAAAGGTTAACTTAGATAAGAAAATTTTGCTTGGTAAAATCACTCATCTTTAAGACCCAAAAATTAGAAAAATGCCTGTAAGGGGTTTGTATGGGAATCGAGAATTCCACATTCCATTCTGGCCCATAATTTATTTGGCATTCATGGACATAGCAATCCTTCACAACAAAAAGAAGTTATTTACATTATGAGGTTTTTGAAACAGTTCATCAACTGACTTCCATCAAAAGGAAATATTGACAAAAAAGATAGACAAACACTCACTTGGCCCTTTATTTCTGGTCCCAACTTTGGTATCCCTCTGCAGTCCTTCAAAGAAACAAATAAGATACACATAAAATAATTAAATACAATTGTTCGGTCCATTGCAACACAAAGGATCATTTTTTTATATGTTCATAAGATAATTACAAATACAAAAATACTACACAAAGATATCACACATCACAGGGAGCATGGACTTAATCCACCTTTTCAAGATAAAAAGTGCGAGAGTGGAAGTATTTTGCTGTTTGAGATTTTGCATTTTTGAGGTTAAAATCTTGTTCTGCGTACAATGTTTAGCAAGGAAGCAAATTTTCACATTTAATTCATATATGTCTTTATTTTGAAATTATGGCAATTTTGAGAATTGAAAGTCATAAGGGCTTTAAAGACAAATTTTTTCCAAACTTCGATTTCACGGTCAAAGCCCTTGTGAATTCAAATTCTTTATATCGCCATAATTTTGAAATAAAGACAGATATGAATGTGAAAATTTGTCCCAAAACTAAATTTGTACGCAAAATAAGGATTTAGCCTAAAGGATGCAAAATCTCAAACAACAAAGTACTTCCGCTTTTGCACCTCTTATCGTGAAAAAGTGGATTACATAACAACCCAGTGGCATTTAATTTAATTAACTTGAAGTCAGTCTCAACATAGATTCCAGGTGAAACAGTCAGTCTCAAAAAAGGTGCTAGTGAGACAGTTTGAGAATTTATCAAATGATCAGTTATGCATGGACCATGAACGATCATTATAAATATGACAGATAGCAAAGATACAGCCTCAAGAAGGAAATCAATTTACCTTGCATTCCCCATTCTTTAGGTGTGGCAAAGCCTTTTTTAATGTTTGTGGACGAACAGCTTTGTTAATATGCTGACATTGTTCTGAAAGAAATCAAAGGTTTAATGTCCAGATAAAAATCATTGAAGATAATTGAAAAATTATAGCATTAAGAGTACATGATGGGTTTGCATGATTTACAAATAAATGCCCATAACTTAACAAATGGATATATGGGTATTTATTTGTGAATCATGCTAAAAGGTTCTGTACAAAAACACAAGGCTAAACTTGGCCTTGTACAGGCCAAGTTTTAGCCTTGTAGAGGGGATTATGACCTTGTACTAACCTTGGAAGAAATTACAAGGCTACCAGTAAGATTCCAAGTGGCAACCAGTCTAACACAAGGTTTCCACAAGGCTAATTAGTATTTGTCAAGCCATTTACAAGGTTACAGCAAGGCTATTCCAGGCTATAACAAGGTTACAAGGCCATAACTACAAGGCTTGTACATGGTTATTACATGGCCTTGTATTTTCGTACAGGGTAAAGGACAAACAAAACTACTTTTGTGGTTCTTTTAGCATTTTTATGGGCACTGAAAATGGAGGTAAATCCATCTTTACAAAAATTTCTTCCTTGCAAAATGCATCAAAAAGGGCATAATAAATCACTTGATGAAATTTGTACGAAATCTCCTCACACAGACGATACACAAAGGCATTTTAGCTCTCTAGGAGTAATAAGAAATTGATTTTCAAACTAATACTGAAGATTTTCAATCCCATGGCAATAAATGTGCAGATGGTATCTCTCACCCAAGATAAATTGCACTTTCTTCGTGTTGTTCCGTACAAGGAGTTTCTTTATGATTTGATAAAGTGTTTTATGCCTTTTTCAAGCATTTCACAACCATGAAATTGTGGTGGAGTTGAAGCTACCTTTCTAGCGCTCATAAAAATGTAAGAAAAATAAAAAAAACTTTTGATGTCTCGGCTATCAAGCAGGATTTGATTCATTGCAATCCATCCAGTACTCTTGATGTCCTTGACGTTATGTGGTTTTCAAAAGTAAGAACTTTGTTCTGGCTCACACAGTATAATGTACAGTAACAGGAGTTTCTGCTTTATTATGACCATTTGGATTTACCAATTTCTGAAATAACGTTTTAATGCAGATCTTATTGTATACTGATAAAGATTTTCCCAAAAAATTTAATACAAATATACTCCTGCTAACTCTACAATTCGTCCACAAGTCTGGTAAGTTTGATTAGCAAATTTCAAACTCTGTTATAAAGCATGCAACCACCACATGTCCCCTTCAAGTAAACGTTTTTGGTATTCATAGCAGTCGAGTGTCTATTTTAGTCATGTAGTCAAAAAGTATGTCCCAAATTAGATTAGAGCCACCCAATATTTTATATAATGCCTAAATTACCCATCCAAACACTCAAATTGTTTCTATTCTCACTTTTTTTTTAATTCGACACAAAATTCATCAGATACCGGGTGTCCCAAAAAAAAGTATACAGATTTGAGTGACTCCAGCGATGTGAATTTAGCTTTAATCAATGACTAATCACTCTCAAAATGTTCCTTAATTGATAACTTGAACATAGATACCTCGTTTGTTGGAATTGATGCTATGAGAGCAGAAATATCAATACTGAAAGCTCAAATTTGCGTCCACCTGCAAACAAGAGCTTTGGCCTTTTGGCCTAAGCAAGTTCCTGAAGCACAACAAAATTAAGAACTGAAATTAATGAAAAATTAAGAAACTGCCCCATGAGTGAATGGGGGGTGACAGAATAACACCAAATTTAATATTTTTCCAATTCTATTCAGGCTATCGTTGATTTATACCCTGTGCCTTAAGAATTTGCTAAGGCCAAAAGGCTAAAGCTCTGGTTTGCAGGAAGAGGCAAATTTGAGCTTTGAAGATGTACATCTCTGCTCTCACAGCACTAATACCAACAAACGAGGTATCTATGTTCAAGTTAACTATTGAGGAACATTTTGAGACCAATTAGATATTGATTAAAACTAAATTCACATTGCTAGAGTCAACCAAATCTGTATACATTTTTTTGGGACACCCGGTACATGGTCTAATCTAACTAAAGCTACAGAGGTAACAATCTAATACAATAACAAGTTTTTAAACAAAAAAGGTAATTTTAATGGTATGTTGATAAGTTCTAACAAAAAAAAGTTTATGTGTTATCCAAGCATTTGCTGTAAATTATATCAAGGTATTCGGCAAATATTTGCAGGTATTGTTCATCATCATTTGTAAATAGAAAGATCAATTTTTGTTTGTCTCTTGGGATTCTAATGAAATTTGGGTAAATTTTGTTGATTTGATTTATGAAAACTGTCCTTTCTGGATTGCATGTGTTACACTAAAGCATAAAGTGAGTTTTGTCTTCGATTATGTTTGGGCAGAGGTTGCTCACTCAGATACAGCTTCTGGTGACATCTAATTTTTGACAGACCTTTTAGTAGATTTTATCTCTGTATGTTAATGGCCTCCAGGCCAGGGTAGACACAGCCTTTTGCTCCTCAAGGTATCATTCCAGTAACATTGTATAGCAATTTTTAAGTAAAATGTCTTGCAACCTTTTAAGGGAATAGAAAAAAATTTGACATACTAAAATGTTACACTATATCATATATTAATTATCATCAGTCATTCTTGATGTGATGACTCAAAACTGGTGCTCTCAGCTACCAATACTTAATAACCTCCATAGTTAATTATCAAACTCTAAACATGGTTTGAACAGCTATAAAAACACTTGAAGCTTGACCACAAGTTAATATCAATGACCTAGCTCTAGTTGCAATGAATCATGATGAGGCAGCATGAACAGCTATGTAAACAGGTGTTGGTGGTCAAGGGATGAGATCATAAAAGGCAAGTAACCTCAGCATCTACTGTATACTGTTTAAGTCACTTTAGAACAAGGAGTAGGTGTGGGCATGAAAAGTCAAGATTTATACAGTAGGTTATAATTCACAGTAAATCTAAAGTTCTTGGTATTACAGAGAAATTCTGTTGGGGAATGTCACCTTGTACATTGGCCTTGGCCAAGTTTTAGCCTTGTAGAGGGGATTATGACCTTATAGTAACCTTGGAAGAAAATTACAAGGCTATCAGTAAGATTCCAAGTTGCAACCAGTCTAACAACAACCAGTCTGCAGTTGCTTATGATAGAGATTTTCAAAACAAAGAACAATCTCAACCCAACTTTTATGAAAGATATCTTTGCAGAAAGAGACAGCTATTATAGTCTGCGTAATGTAAATCATTTGCAACTGCCGAAAGTAAGGACGACAATATATGGTACAGAAAATATTCAGTATAGAGGCTGCCTTTTATGGTCCTCACTTTCAAGTTTTTTGAAAGATTGTAGCACAATTCAAGAATTTAAAAGAAAAATAAAACAGTGGAATTGCGATTCATGCACCTGCAGATTGTGTAAAGTTTTTATCAAAGATTTAGGGTTTTTAGATTAATTAATTTTGTCATTTCTGGGTATTGTTTTTCCTTGTAAATTATAATGTATTTTCTTTTAGTTCTAGTTGGCCTTAATTAGCTGTTATTTTAGCTATTTGAATTATAACGCCAACTTTAAATAAATCGATAATAATAATAATAATAATAACACAAGGTTTCCACAAGGCTTCCAAAGGCTAATTAGCATTTTTCAAGCCATTTACAAGGTTACAGCAAGGCTATTCCAGGCTTTAACGAGGTTACCAGGCTTTAACAAGGTTACAAGGCCATAACTACAAGGCTTGAACATGGCTAGTACTGTATCTTCGTACAGGACATGTTTGTGGGGTATACCTCAATCTTTGACATTATGCCTGTGGGGCTTTCACTTATACCAGTTTTTTTTTATAAACAAGAAACTGCTTATAAGAAACGGCAGGCTCAATTTTTTGAAAGTTAAGGAACAACCCTACCTGAACTCAAAAAGCTAAGAAACGTTTGTAATTTGCAGTTTTAATTTTCCTTTTGCACTCAAAATTTTTTGACACAGTACAGTTATAACAACTGCTTGGACCATATTTTGAGTGTGAATTATATCATTTACTTGTTTTGAGATCTTACTAAGTAATCTGGGAACCCTTTAGACAAAAAAAATTAACTCTACATTTCTGGAATTGAAAATATAAGAAATGCGTAAGAAACTTTTGGTAGCAGTGGCCCAAAAATTTGAGAAACGACCTACCAGCCCCGGACATTAGTTTCTTATACAAAAAAATATGTGTGTACTTCTTTTCCAATTATATGATTTTGAGGATGACTTTTGCAGTTTACCACACACCTACAGCCACATTGTCTTTAACAGATTTGATTTAGTGGATATTTTTGTAAGTATGGGCACCACTCTCTATTCACTTTCAACACAGCTATAGTAGGCTTTTATTTGGGTACCAACATGGCTGTACAAAAGGTAAAAGATAATAAGATAATATCCCTTTTGATTTCATCACATTTTCTAGCTAATCTATCTAACTGGGGGCCTTTTAAAGGGGCTCCGTCGTCAAACAGTAAACAAATCCGTAAACTCGCACGTGTCAGGGATTATCCATTGTTCATCCATTGTTCTCTGCAGTTTGTTTGGTGGCTTCACCCAAGCCACCAAAAAGCGACCATTAAAAATCCACTTATATCCGAGCAATCGTAGAAGATATGAAAGTTTGGTTTGTCCTTAGTGAAGTACAATGATTAATGCCCAAACAGCAAGTTTCATTTTGAAAAAAAATACGAAAATCCTGTGTGGTATCACCTTTCAAAAAACTGCAAAAATCATCATTTTGTTTATATTTTGACGACGGAGCCCCTTTAACAAAAGGAGCCTTCAGTTTATTGGCATCCACATTGAATATCATTTTAAACCATTTCATTTCCACTTATTAATTCAATTTTACCCATCACTTATATAATATCGATTAATTTTTGCGTAATTATTTTATCGAACATTTTTCAGTTTTGAGTTAACATAAGTCAATTCAAGATTTCCATCTACTAGGAATGTTCTTTCTCAACCAGTCTGCATTCTTTGTAGTGCGCGGGGAAGATCTTCCCCACACCACTTTGACTGATTCCAGCCGCACCCGCGCCATAACTCTGTAAAAGGGCCACCTTTGCCAGTTTGTTTATACAATTTGCTTGTACCCCCAACATTCAGATGCGCCAGAATTTACTTCAAAATGAGCTTCCCCGCGCCAAAATCAAAGAGTGCAATCTGGTTTCTCAACTGTCAGTATCAAAATAAACAATTCAAAGCTATTGATCAACAGTGCTTTAATATCTCACTTTTCCCTTCCTTCATTTGAAATCAAGAAATCTGTATGTTTGTTTTATTCCTATTCATTCTTTTCAGCTGTTCATTGGAAATATAAACAAAGTAACTGAAAACTTAGAATTGATTTTGTTAAATAACTTCCCTGTTTTTGCCTACCAATTATTAGTCTGAAAATAAATCCTAACTTTGTATATGACTCTAATGATCTATTCATTTCAATTTATCTGTACATAATTTTGCTTTAACTGTAAATATAATGTATGAATATCTAATTAGGAATATCTATTAATTAGGATATCTATTTCATATTTAGTATTGAGTTTATTATAAACTCAACAGTAATACTATATGAAGGGATTTCTGTGTAAGGTCTGTTTGTGTAGGAACTTGAAATAAAATGTTTATTTCAAGTTAGATTATGTTTGTTGCATTCTTCGATGTATTTAGTTAGATACATTTCTCAATAAAACTGTTTCATGTGAGGTCAAATTGACCAGTAGCGAGGGTGAGCGGGCATGAATTCGCAATAAATAAGATAACCAGCCGATCGCCCGCCGACCGGCTTTTCTCAAAATAAACAAATCAAGCTACCTGCAGAAGTAAATGAGCTAATCAATATACCAACTACCAAATTATAAAACATACTCTTATTTTCATTATGATCTGCTTTCCCTTGATCATCGGAAGTGTTTTCCTTTTCGTTGATAATCAGCTTCTGTTTCTTTCCACTCCCCTTCTTTTTCGCCATGTTGTTCAGAAAGAATTCTTCCTCGTTTTCGCGTCGCCTCGTTCCACAACGAATTGAGGGCTTGAGCCAAAACAGGGGGTACCAAAGTTGGTATTTGCAGTTGCATTACAAAAACAATACACGTTTCTTTTATAAGAAACTGGTTTATAAGAAACTAGTACTGCGATGACCAAAAATTTAAGAAACTCTAGTACTATGCTCAAGAACAGTTAAGAAACTCTAAAACTTTATTTCTGTATGTCTCTCTTATTCTAGGTCTCTCTAACAAAGGTGCATTCATCTTTTCTTGACTTTTAACTGCAAAATTGGTAAATTTTTGCCTTGATGTGCATGGCTTCTCCTTGATGACAATGTCAATGCAAAATGGAAGCCCTTTCTCAAGAAGAAGGCTCAACTTCGAATAATACCGCAATTTTAGGCCCAAAAAATAAGAAACTAATTAAGAAACTTTTACTACTAAAACACCGAAATTTTCATGCAAAATTAAGAAACTTTTAGTACTAAGTGCTGATCCAAGTTTCTTATAAAAAAACGTGTAATTCAAACCAATTGGAGACAAACATAGTCCAAACAACTCTCAGCGTTTATTTAATATTTTAAGCGAACCATGATGATGTGAGTACTACTGCTATTAAATGATAGGCTTTTAGCGCAGGGGGTGCGTGCTCTCACCTCGATTAGTTTATCTTTTGCGAGAGCTCCTCTTAAAAATCTGTTACTTACAAATTCCCTTCAAGTTGCTAGGTGTGTACTTCGTATGCTGTTACGTTACGTTGTTATTGTTAATGTTGTTATGGCTTTTGTTATTTTGTTATGATGAAATGTGTGTGTTGGAACTTTAAGAATTGTATGACTTTGACTAGCGACACATTTTACAGGTGCATTCATCTCCAGTCCAGCCCAGTCTTCGATCCTCTTTTTAAAAGCCGGTAGTGTTGGTTTTTGTTTGATATTGTCATTGAGAGTGTTTCAAAGAAAACTACCTTTAAAAGATAGTGATTCGAATCCATCTCCCAAGCCCAATGTTTCAATTATTGACAGTTTGTATAAGTTTTGTATTTTTAGATTCTAACATTTCCCAAAACCCTTTCTGTCGAAGAAAAGTTAAATCATCCCCAGTCTAATGGAATGCCAAGTAGAATTTGCTAAAATCATAGCTAACATCGGCCTAAAAGCTTGATTCACTCTTTGGAAAAAGAATTTATATCGTCGCTTATTGTTACTGTATACAGCAGGGGGGAGACTCGTATCATATTTTCGAATTTCATGAAACACAAGAATTGCCGTACATGGACATTGCTTGAAGTGCAACTTCATCTTATTTTTGTTTTCGTTAAAACCTTTTGAAAAATTTCCAATTCTATCGATTTTAGACTCATCTTTAGAGATATTTTGCAGATTTTTCCTTTCCGTTTGCTAAATATGCATTGGGCTCCAGCCCCTTGTCCTACAAGATAACCAGAGCCCAACTAGACAGGGCTCTTTCTTTGTTGGATAACTGTGGGCCTAGATGCCTAGATGTCCCGCGTGGGGGGGGGTACTCCCATTGTGGACTGACAGGGGGGTCCAGTCAGGGTTAAAGAAGGCTAAAGCAAGAAATACCCTCAAATGGTAGTATCTTTTTACAGAAAGCCCCAAATGGTAGTTTGAGGACCTAAAGTTGGGCCATTTGGTAGCATCTAGTTGTGAAAATTTTCTGCAGTTTTTCAAAATTTTCTATTGTAAAAATTGATTGAACAAAGCAAGAAAACTTCAAAATTCATCGATAATTATTGCTGCAACGACCATATTACCATGCGAGCCTACTGAGTTGAAATCTTATAACTGGCCAGCAATCTTGGAATACCCCCAGTTGGTAGTATGTGTTTGACAAATAGGGCCATTTGGTAGCCATTTCGCAAGACCCTCAATTCGACTGGACCCCCCTGCTAGGCCATAATGGGAGTACCCCCGGGCTGGATGTTCAACAGTTACCAAAGTTCAATTTTGAAATCGTCTTAGTTTTTGGTTGCTTGGTGATAACCTCTGTTTGAAGTTGCTGTGCGGGCGTTGAACAAAATAGCCGAAAACCACAACAGAACTTTTGCATTTTTCACAGGTTTTGTGATTGCATGTGACATTTCAATTAAACTGCTAAGATCTTCGCCGAAATTCGATAATATCTCATTTTATTCATATTCATTATTACGAAAGGTTTTGCCAGAAAATTGAACTGCATTGCAGAAGATAAGATAAAGACGACAGGGGGGGGGGGTTCTTCTATAGTACAGGTAACTGGGGATGTGCCGCGACCAAGGGTATACTTTTTCGAACTTCTAGTCTAGCCAAGGGTATACTTTTTGCAATTTTGGCCAGCAAAGGTCTAGCCAAGGGTATCGCTTTAGACAATATTAGTCTAGCGAACGGTTATGATATCATATTTGGTACAAATTTGACAATATTGGTCGAGGAAATGGTCAAAATTGGTCTAGCCAAGGGTACCATTTTCGTAAAAATTGGTCCAGACAATGGCCGAATTGGTCTAGCAAAGGGTACTATTTTCGTAAAAATTAGTCTACCCAGCGGTACCCTTTGAAGATGCTCGCGGCAGACCCCTACCATAAATTTGGCCAAGAGCCCCCCTACCTCCCCCCCGTGATAAAGGCAACGAAGACAATGTACCGGGTGCATCAATAAAGGGCCCGACGTTTGAAAACATGTTGCCCTCTGAATATCAAAGCAATGATATTGAAAACTGTCTTTTTTTATTCCCGATATGTCCAATCAGTAATTTACGTGGCTTTAATTGGCGATTCCTTCCCGTCGATATGGGAGATTTTCTGCAGAAAGCCGCTTTCGAGAACCCGAAAAAAACGAATGAAAACGACGAGCAAATTTTCCCTTTGTTTTCCTTCCTAGCAATAATGACACTTAAGTGCAATCATGTAGGGAGAATGCTCTAGGGAGAATGAAATCCTCCCGAATAAGTTATTCATACTAGGGGGAATACTTTTTCATTCCCCCAAGAGGATAGCTCGTGCAAAAGCGTGCTCAAAGTCATTGATGTGAACGTAAACACGTTAGGGAAACTTGCTCGTGATTTTAGAACGTTTCGTAAAGCTTCTTGAAGGAACCTTTTCTAGAAAATTGCTGTTAAAATCTCAACGGAGTGACCGATTTCAGCCAGGAAAAATTCGAAAAATAATTGAACATGTCGGCTATTCGATCAATTATTGCAAAAATCATTGCTTGTATATTGAGGGAGCAGGAACCTTTCAAACCGCCAGGCCTTTTTTCCCACCCGATAGATTTCTCGAGGAATTACTCTGTTTGCTCTCTTCATATAACATCATACCATTTCCAAATGTCATCTCCTTATTCTGTTAAATCGCTGTATGTAATAAAAATCTTTCAATTCCAAATTAAAATTTAGGATATTAACAAATTCACAAAATAGTTATGCCTTGAGATTACATGAAAATTACTTTTAAAGTTTCAAAAACTTACTCGTAACACACATTCGAAGATTATCACGTACCTGATAGACCAAAAAGAAATTAAAGTACAAACCAGTGGTTGGTATCAGGGCCGTAGGAAGAATCTTCGGATTGGGGGGGGGCAATTGTTCTTAAAACAATAGAGAACAATACATCTAATTAATTCGTGTGACGTAGCACCATTGTTTTCAAAATTGTTGGGGGGGGCTTGAGCCCCCCCCTGCCCCCCCGCTTCCTACGGGCCTGGTTGGTATGATTGATTAATGCTAGAAAACTAACATACCAACTGCTGCCGCGAATTCTTAACTTTTTTCCACTTTTTGAGCTTCCTAACAGCTGTAAATCCAATAAAAATGTTCATATTTTAGGCAGAATCTGGTCGCTATGTTGTCATTTTCTTGCATGAGCACACGATAGAGAGGCTGGCAACGACTAAGATGCGAGAAAACAATATGGCAGCATTGTTTTCGTTGAAAATGACATCAGAAGACACAAATTCTTTGTGCTCTTATAACTTCATTTCGCTCAGGTCGCTTATTTGAATACGCGATTTCGTAGTAAAAACATGAAAAATATGACGATGAAAAATAAGATACAACGAATGCTCAAACACTTGAAATTCTCTTTAGTCCACTCGGTACTTCAAAATTACCAGTTCTCTTAGAGCTCCTCCGGTGGATCAACTTCGATAAGAGGCTGTACGAGAGGCTTGTCCTCCTCACTAACATTGATGTTCCCTCTGGGCTTAGGCTTCTGCCTGTCGAAGACAAGTCTTTTTGGGATATTGTACGGCCTGCCATGAATATCCCTGGGTGATTGCGCCCGGCTGGTCTTTCGTGTGTCATCCTTGTTTCTCCATTTACGATACTTGCGTCTCGCTACCATTACCAAAAGATAGGCGATTATGATAGCTGTGTAGACCATAGTGAGTGCAATAGCAATTATTGAGCCAGTTTCACGTATAGAAGCATCAGACATCGCTTGGAAAGAAGCAATAAGGGTGAGGAAACCAAGAAGAAAACTTTCTGCATAGTTCGCAAATTTGTTTGTGTATGGGTTGACGATCGAGTACAGCATGCATATAGAAACTGATGCAACGACAAACAAAGCCTGTCAAAGAAATTAAGATATTTTTACCACAACGGACGGACAGCAAGTCATTCTAGACTTTATATGCATTTACAGACGAAGGTTTTGTTCATCATTGACGCATTTCTATTGCCACTGCTCCCCAGGCTAAAATTTACCGTTTATAAGCATCAACAAAATTGCACCTTGTTGGGGATACGTGCAAGCTCAAGTTGACGAGGACGTGGATATCCCCTCGGGGACTATGAACGCATGCGTAGTGTGTAAATTTTTGCTGATTCGATTACGTAATGCCACTATTTTCATCACGAACTTTTAGTCATTTGAAAGGAAACTGGAAGTCAGACATTGAAACGAAACCACATCCGCCACAGAACAATCAATTTTAGACGAGAGAACAATGGGTGAAAGGTTTTTAATCAGAATCGCTTGCGATAGCGTTTCATGGAAGTTTGGCAAAGAAATGTATTTATCTGGTTAAGAAATGATATTCATATGCCAACTTAACTTTGCTTGGTTTGCTTCAAATGGCCTCCTTGAAATTTAACGGGGCTTTCCATACACGGAGCGCTATCTTGTTTTGCCTAGGCCAATTTATCAACGCAAGACCAAAACCGTTCAACATTTACTTCTGTGCCAAGCTTCCAGAAAGGTCCATCATGAAATCTTTGTTTGCAGTTTCTTGTGGGCATATATCAAACATAACTGCAGTTAAGAATTGATAAAATATATGCTAAGTTTCCCGCACATCGAGCTGCGAATCTTCCCCGACTGCTTGCTGTCACTGCAACTTTCTTCGCAACGGCTGCAGATATTTAAATGATTGAATTATGTCCACAGCGCATGCGTTCATAGTCCCCGTGCTGATTGGCTGTCAAGTTGACCAAAAAACAAAGCTGAAAAACAATACGGGGAGTACCATGTATCCCCAACAAAAAGAACATTTTGGTTTATCAAACTGAAAAAGGTTCTTAATTAGAAGGTGCATAATTCAGTAAATACAGCCTGCAGGTTTATATTTTTGTAGGTTCTTATATGCGGGGATTTACTGTAAATGCACGCATTAGTTGCTGCAGCTTTTCTAGGTTCATGTAACAGGATATTCAGGCTAGAGGCGTATCCACCCCCTCTACTCACCCGGTACAAGACATCCAAATGAATAGCTGGGGAACATGCCCAAGTGTTACAGGACCAGGAAATTGTGAAAAGCAAGCAAATTAACTTGTACAGGGTGTCCCAAAAAAATTGTGCCCCGTTTGACTGAAGATTGCAACAAAATGGCAAAAGATTCTCGCAAAACTTTTGCATGATGTTGCTCTTCAGATATTGAATTAATGTTTGCTGCCAACTCCTTAAAAATCCATTGAAAAATGATAGAGCTAGGGCCTTTCGAAGACCAAATTCGCCTGATGAGTGAAACCAGCAGTCGGCCATTTTGTCTTACTATTTTGCAGTGATAAGTATCTTCATGTGAGGTAAGAAATAATTTCTGTGAGGTCAGAAATAGTGGAACTCTCCGAGAATTGTCGGAGTTTTCACGAGAGTTATGACATTGGAGGCAACAGTCTCATTTTCAATCCATGAAGCTATTTATCGCTGCAAAATAGTAAGACAAAATGGCCGACCGCTGGTTTCAGTCGTCAGGCAAATTTGGTCTTCTGAAGGTCATAACTCATAGCTCCATCATTTTTCAACGGATTTTTACGGGGATGGTGGCAAACTTTAATTGAACATCTGAAAAGCACCATCATGCAAAAGTTTGGCGAGAATCTTCAGTCAAACGGGGCACAATTTTTTTGGGACACTCTGTAGGCTGACGACATGATTCCTTGTATTCGTTCAACGTTTTTAATCTGATGTTGTTATTTTCACTCATACAACATGATCCAATTCAATGTGGAGAATTTAGACTTATGTAATCAGTCTAACTAACCTGTATCCTTTTGTAATGACATCACTGACGTGAGGTGAAACTCTGATGAATCCATGCGATATAAGTACAATAACAAATGGCATTGGTATTACCAGAAATACAAAGATAATTGTCGAGGGGATGAAAAGTGCCAAATGTTCTTTAGAGAAGCACTTCACAGAAGCATCATAAAAGAACACAAGCTCATCTGTAAAGGAAATGAATATAGTTGAGATGAAATGAAAATGTACCGCTCATCAAAGCTGTGTTTGAGCAATTGACCAAGTTAATTTAAATATTCATACCCCTTATATTTTCGCGTTTTGTACTTCCATGCACAATTTTTGCGCGAAAGGTTTCCGAATGAAAGTAAGGCATGTCCGAAAGATTGCTCAAATATTACTCTCCGAAAAGTCTCCTGACTTTAAAAATTTAAAGGTTTGAAGTTCGGCAAATAAGTGTGAATGAAAGTTCATCCACATAAAATCGAAGTATTTCAGAAGAATGACATTGCAAACCAGTAACCCTGGCCTGACAGCATCTGCGTAGTGTGTTGGGCGGTTTGATCTCAGGAGGGGGACAGAAATTGCTGTCGTTATTGTTCTTTAATCCGGGGTTCCTATTGGTCGGCATCGTGCGCCTATGCTGGCCTTACATCAAATGTGAAACAGTTCCCAGTATTTATCAGTATTTAATTGCATGTGTAGCTTTTTGTAGTTGTTTACATCATGTTGATTTATTTGCATGTTTATACGTTAATGGCCACGGGCGTAGTCATTGTCTTTTGCTGCCTGTGGTATTGTACCCGCAATGTTGTGCAGTAGTATAGTAATTAGAAAGCATCGTAGGTAACATGTAATGTAACATTTTATATGAAAATCTCTCTCTCTCTCACTGCGCATTCGGCTTGCAACTGTATCATTGTTCACCTTGCGCGATACTACAAATCAAATTAGTCAAGTTTTTCCATCCATTACGATCGTTTGCGTAATTTCTCAGCATGTTAAGGTCTTCTCTTGTTTTAAACTGTTTTATTTGCAATTGTTGATGGTATTTTGCTGCTTCTACGATGTCGTTGTCAAGCAATACAGGCAAGGTTATTCTTTTTCTTCCACGGAATTTATTTGCTTTAGGTGGGCATTCAAAGTAGTAATTCATTGATTGTTGACATGGTGTGTTCATTGGTAATCGTAATATATGACCGAATGTTCTCCATCTTGCTTCCTTCATTTCAGCACTCAGTGGTTTTTCTTTGCTCTTTTTGTATAGTTGTTTGTTGTGTATTCTCTTATCATTCCATACTTGACGAAGTTGTTTTCGGTGGACACAGTCCAGTTCTTTACTTTCATTTTTTGTGAGTGCAAGTGTTCCAAAATTGTATGTTAACACTGGTTTTACGATTGATTTGTAAATCTTTAGTTTCGTTTGAATATTGACTTTCTTATTCATCCATAATTTCTTTGCCGATGCTTGGGCTATGATTGAGAGTTGCTCCCTTCTTTTCATATCTTGGTAGTCACCAAGCAAACTTCCTAGCTTTTTGGTCCATCTCCATTTTTCAGCTTTACCTTGTTCTCTTTTGATAATGGTTTCTTCTGTTTTTTCTTCATTCACTTTCAAATTAAATCTTCCAAGGCAGTCTTTTACAATTCCTTTCAATACTTCAGAGCGGAAGCTGTCTTCACTTAAGAAATCACTATCATCTGCATATATTATTTCAGTTGGTATGCTTGATCTTTCTGCCTGGTTTTCTTCATTCAAATCTACTCGTAGTGTTCGCAAAGCATTCTCTAGAGCTATATTGAAAAAAATTCCCGAAATTCCGTCGCCTTGTGGGGAACCTATATTTGTTTTCACATTTTCTCTCTTATGTTTTCCAAACTTTATGGAGATTGACGTGTTACTCAATAATATGCGACTCATCCTTTGTTCGTCTTCATTTAGGATTGTTTCAAGAACATTCATCAAAGGTTTTCGTTGTATTGTATCAAAGGCACTGCTCATATCAATTCCGATGATATTAACCTGTAGATCTTTATATAATTGTGCTTTAGCAGCTATGAATCTATGCGACCAAACAGCATCAGACAGCATTTATATGAAAATATAAAAGAAAAAATGTCAAGGTGCTTGAATAAAGACCCTACAATTTATCAATCCTAAACTAAACAGCTTGTTAGATTATTAACCAACAAATTACAATTAAGTCGGCAAAAACAAAGAAGCCCTCCATCTTCAGACTAAAGCCTTGGGAGTCGGATTGAAGAGGCTTTAATTAAAAGGTAATTCGCTGAATTTTGCGAGCTGATTGGCACCACAAGTTCTTTAGGCGAAGGCCTAAATAGGGTCAAGTTTTCAGAGTAATATTATAAGTCTTTGTTGACAAAAGTGATGCTGTTCAAGTCAAATAGCATGAGAAAACAAGGGAACTCAAATAATAAGTCTGGAAAAATGATTACTTTTTTTTAGCAAAGATTAAGACTTACCATCAACTCGAAAGCAAGCTAAGGACAAGAGGCTTGTTTCAACCAGCAGTTTGTACGCCACTGTGATAAGTATCCAGAATGCACTGAACGGAGAATCTCGGCGAAATGTAAGAAGTCGAAATTTGCTCAACAAGAAGAAAACAGCTAGCACAAGGGCACATATTGAGGGTAACGTGTAAGACAAGCCAATTGCATCGATCAAATCTAGGCCATTAAACAAGCACATTTCAATTGGCATCGAACCGACTGCAACGGAATTTACAACGGTGGAGAAAACCTGAGCCATTCTTGCTGAAGTGCTCTGGAATGTAAACATATAGGGCAGGATTTGTGTGTAGAAGAATATCCCTACGAGATAATCTGAAAGTCCTGGGTTTGTGAATATAACGGCCACACAAAGGCACGCTGTAACTATGATAACGATGATGAATATTGCCAATGACCACGCCTCATTATCACAAACCTTGCATGTGTACGAGGGTAACGTGATACTATTGCCCGGCTTGCAAGTTCCGCATAGCATACCCATCCGACCAGCTACACATTGATTGTTTGGTTCGAATACTTCGTATATGCAGTCCGTTTGTTGTGGATCAGAATGACAGTCGCAGTATGTCCTCGGGCATTCGAATGTGATTAATTTGTTGCGGTTGCTGCTTGAGACATTCGCCCAATAGCCATCTTTTATGTAGATGATGTCGTCACCGCACCTAAAATCAAATGGAGGGTCTATGTTTCAGCATTCGTTTAAGGAATCAACGCATAACTTTCATACAGCTGCCATTACCGATGAAAAAGAGGTCCAGCCCAACAAAAAGTTAACAGCTCTTCTCGAAAGCTCCGAAAATTTCTGTATGTAGATGATGTTGTCATGGTTGGGGAGAAAAAACAGGCTAAGTTGTGAGCCTCAAGAAATCCCCCAAAAGGGGTTCCAGATCGTATGCGCCTTAACGATTTACTTCAATGATGTAATATGCAAATTAGCTTGACTGTCGAGAACAAGAAAAGAAACAATGGCAACAACACGCATGACATCGTGAGCCTCAACGTTGATTCCCTCCCAACGAAGCTGAAACACAGTGGGTCAAAATAATAGGGTCAGCATTTTATCTGCTCAACACAAATTGGACGAGAGAATCTGTGTTTTGGCATGAGATAATGGAGCCAACTACCATGAGTTAATTGGAATGAGATAATGAAGCCAAGACTTTCGCAAACTTCTTTGACACTGGGCAGTATTGTGAAGTGTTTTGACATTGTTTTGAGCGTTTCGAGACCTTACTATGTACTTTGGAAGCCTTTTCAACACCAAAAGATTTATCTTACAATGAGAGCATTAAAAATTCAAGAATTTCATAAGAAACTTACTGTAATCATGTCTGCATTACAGAATTATCTATCCTTTTCCACGACATGGATAACGGTTTTTGAGTGCAAAAAAATTTTCATCATTCACACCATTGGTTTCAATTCTTGCAGATTGTAGGGCAAGGACACAGTCAGTTTTGAATTCCTATGTAACAATCACATAACTGCATACCTGGTTACCCCTGTGATCGTCTTATCACAGATGCACTTTCGCAACGTCTCGTTAAACTTGTAACCGGGGGCACATGGAACTGGGTTTATTCTCAATCTCATTCTTGCTCCATATATTGAGCTATAATCGATGACGTCAACCTATGGGATGGAAAAGAGATCTTAAAGGGGCTCCGTCGCCAAAATGTAAACAAAACGATTACTTTTGCAGTTTTTTGAAAGGTGATATCACACAGGATTTTCGTATTTTTTCAAAATGAAAGTTGCTGTTTGGACATAGATCATTGTACCTCACTAAGGAACAAACCAAACATTCATATATTCTACGATTGATCGGATATAAGTGGATTTTTAACGGTCACTTTTCAGTGGCTTTGGTGAAGCCACCAAACAAATTACAGAAAACAATGGATGAACGATGGATAATTGGTGACACGTGCGAGTCTACGGATTTCTTTATTGTCTGGCGACGGAGCAAGACTTTAAAAGGTTGGTAACCTATTTCTTTGAAATGAATGGTTTGAAAGAAACGCTAGATACTTTTCTATACTTCTACCGTTGGTCGTTTCAAAAATCTTGAATATTTTCGAAATTATAGTGTATTCTATAGTAAAAGCTCTATTAAGCCCCCTTCTCTATCAAGCCCCTTTTTCTGTCAAGCCCCCTCTCTATTAAGGCCTCTCTCTATTAAGCCCCCTTCTATTAAGCCCCCTCTCTGTTAAACCCACCCATTTATATCAAAGTCCAGAGGTTACCAAAGATTTTCCATTTATTGAGTTAATAAGTTTGCATGTTAATTTTGATATGGTTTGAGATAAAACAGTGTCGAATTCATGTATTAAACTCATAAAATTGTATGTTTAAACAGCAAAATGTGGTGTGAAAGAACTAAAAAGTGTTCAAAATTAAGCCCCCCCCCCCGGGGCTTAGTAGAGCTTTTGATGTGTATCTAAACGCAT
This sequence comes from Aurelia coerulea, assembly GCA_039566865.1. NCBI lineage: Eukaryota > Metazoa > Cnidaria > Scyphozoa > Semaeostomeae > Ulmaridae > Aurelia > Aurelia coerulea. Next base: position 20,724,397 of record CM076953.1, on the reverse strand, counting down.
TTGAAGATGTGACGTCATCAAAGATCCAAATTGTAAACCAGAAGAGTGACAGACGTTTGCCTGATACCATACTGTAGACATTCATAAACCATGGTTTCTTGAAACTTATTCTGTGTTTTCTCAAAAAGTTTAGAAATTACGATGATTTAAAATTTTTTTTTAATTTTTCTTAAGAAAAGGAGAAAAATCCTCAAATTCTATAAGATATTGAGAATTTCTGAAAGGTCCAACGGTGATTTGTAGCAAATTAGCTAAAATTTCTTTGCAGCCATTCAATTCAAAGAAATATGTCAAGAGATTTTACACCAATATTTTTCAAAATTTGAAACCCTTGAAACATATGCAGTTACAAGGTTATATTCCTCATGATGAGACGTTTTTTAGAAAACATGGACCGTGGAGAATTCAAACTATGACGATTCTGTCAACGACATGCACAGCTTGAAATGAGGAAAATAATTTTATCGTGTTTCCGACCAAGCACATGCTTTTTATAATCATTAACCCTTCTTACACAAGAAGGTTACCAGAATATGGTTACCAGAGAACATAGCTACAGCATAGGTTCCAAATCTTTAAAAAGGCTGGTGTAAAATTCAGTTACTTTTCTTTGAACTGAATGACTTCAAAGAAACTTCAGCTATTTTTCTATAATTCTACCGTTGGACATTTCTGAAATCTTCAATATTTTCAGAATTAGAGTGCTTTTTTCTTACTTTTTCAAGAATTCAAAAACAATTTTCAAAAAGATTTAAAACCATCGTAATTTCTAAACTGTTTGTAGCAACATGAAATGACTTTGAAGAAAACCATAGTTTATGGATATCTACAATATGGTATCAAGCAAAAATCTATCACTCGTCTGGTATATGATTTAGAAATTTCATGTCGTCACATCCTAAAATGAGTTAAAATGTAACATACGCCAAAATTTCGAAAAATATTCAAAGCTTCTGAAAAGTCCAACGGTAGAATTAAAGATACATGACTAAAGTTTGTTTCAAGCCACTCAGTCAGAAGAAATAGATCACGGAATTTTACACCCACCTTTTTACGCCGAGTTAAAGATTTGGAAGTGATGCACATAGCTTCTGTGACCGGCTCGAGGTCAACAAAGGCTTTCTCCGTAGAAGCATACAAGTTGAAACATAACTGCAGTGTCTCATGGCTTCGATTAAAGGAATTTATTTATTTCACCTACCGTATGAATCTTGTCATTCGCTCCTTTCACGACAGAATCATAATTACTGTGCTTCGCCAAAGTATAAGCAAAGGAAGGATTTCGATAACTTGAACCAGTAGTTGATACAACAACATTATTCTTAATCACGATATCTGATCGGTTTGCTTGCGTCCCGTTCTCCCAAAAGTCTTCATTTGAAATAGTGGCAAGACTGGCAATCGTTTGATTGTATTCATCAATGGCGGAGATGTTCAACGTTATTTCCTGTCCAGGTTGGATAGCAATCTGTTGATGACAAATGAAAAAAACAGTTCACGGATGAGTAAAGGAAATGCATACACTGTTTTGTTTGAAAAATGTTAACACAAAAACTGTAACACTGATTTCAAAAATCACAACTCCGTTGTCTAACTGAGCGTTTGACTTAACTTTCAGAAGTTATTTATTATTAAAAATGCAACATCTTAAAGGTAATGTGTCCATGTAAGTACAGCCGCGTATACATTCTGTCAAAATATGCCGACACAATGTTGACGAAGATCCTCGAAGAGCGCTCTGTGATTGGCAGAATTCAACTGATCACATGCAAACTAAAATTTCAGCTCTGAAAGCGCAACCGCAAGTAAGTCATCAGTCTGCTTAGATTACTCCTTGCCATGTAGTGAGCTTTGCTACCTAAGTGATCACACGAAATATCACGTGAGATTGGCATGCCCCCGGAAGCTCATTTCGATTAAAAACGTAAAGTTAAACGTAAAGATTATCATCTGCTGGGATCGAGAATCAACTTCTTCTCGCCGCCATTTTCCGCTAGGTTCGATTGAAAGCAAAGATCGACGCGTAAATTAACATATTTTATCGCTTTGTTATGGTGAACCAATGAACAGCGCGACAGTGTGCCTTTAAGTGATTGGCTTAATTTGATTCATGTCTCAACGATCAAAATTGTAAATAATGTTTTCCTTCGATCAGGCATTGCTTTCTAATAACATGAAAACTCTTTAAATGCTATTATGCTTGCTTATAAATGCTGGGTATCAGAAAGTCAAAATTTATATGATCGTGAACAAGCCATTTTTAGATGCATTTGCACATAGCATGAAATGGAACTTTGGCTAATCCCTAATTTTAGAAGGAAATAATGTACATAAATTATGAGAAAAATCTTGAAAATTATTCTAAGCCTCAGTAAGATGATGACATTGAAATTGTACAGATTGGTTACATAGGTGATCCTGTAGCATTTCTGCCTTACACGGGTCTTACAACATTTACTTCTGCACGCTTTAGCACGCGATATCCTCTCGGAAGGATGAACAGGTCCACAGTGATCCAGAGGATGGAATAAATAGGAAAAAACGAAGTTTGAAAAACTTGCGGCATTTAATATCCTCCATGAAAAGGGGGTCTCAGGGGTCAGCACAAAGCAAAAATTTTCGAAATCGGACCAATGGTTCCGTCACAGTGATTTTTTGAAGTTTGGGGAAATGACATGTTGTTGTTTATCATAGCACTTCCGGCAAAATTTATTGCTTTAGCTTAACTTTAAACTTTCATAGCTCCGTTCATGATTGTCCGATTTTTACAAAATTAGTTTCATTTGAAAGATGATCATCTACTTGTACATCACATTTAACTTGTTTTCAACAAAAGCACACTAAAGCATGGGTAACCGGACACACATTATGCTTTGTAGTTTTTGAGAATTTCGTGACAAAATAGCCACTCAATAGTAAAAACAAAAAATTCAAGTGATATCAAGTGTTAGCAATAAATATATAAAAATACTACAAGGTCTTGGGAACATTTCTGCCAAAGGGTTCGTTCCAGATCGTTTTAGTTTTTTTTCAACAATTTTTTGAAAAATGTCACAAAAAGTCCATATCTGCAAGCTGAGTTAGAAAAAGAATCATCGTGTGATATCTGGCTCTCTTTTCTGTTTACCAATGTTCTCTGCATACTCGGAACCATCTTAAAATAAGAAACGATGACCTACTGTTTCCACGAAATAGGTATGAATTCCGTAAAATTCTATTTTATTTGTTAGTGTTCGTTGCATAAAAGACCACACTTGAAAGCATAATTTTTATGACATTTAAGCCTTCGATTGACACTAAAAGAGGTTAATTGCATTAGTTCTGTGCAAGTAATACACCTTTTGATTGTGTAGCAGAAACCTTCAGATTTAACCGTTGAGTTCAAGTTATGAATAGAAGGATTTTTTAGTATTGTCTATGGACAGCTTAATGTATGTATTGGTTTTTAACAGAATACAGACAAAGAACACTTGTCTAACATGATACATTTTTGTATGTTGAGACACATAAGCATTGCTGCTATAATGTGAAGCTGCATCTTTACCTACACTTTACCCATCCACCCATCCGATGCTTGTTCACAGATGAGAGCATGCTTTAAATGATTTATATTGATGAAGGCCCTGTTGCAGTTTGGTCTGGAAGCAGTTTAGAAGAATAGAAAAAGGAACAGAAGAAACCTTGGAAGTGGAACTGGTTGCAGGGTTAGGCAAATTTCAATATAAGCAAAGACTCCAGCAAAGACTCCGATTCTGATCATATCAGCTTCTTTGTAGCTAAGGCCAAGCAAAATTTCTTAAGAAAGCACTGTCATTATGTCGAAGTGCACACAACAGATACCAAAGAAAGTAAGAGATGTAATTATCGCTATGTAATATCGACGAACAAAATAAAACTTGTTTCATTAGTGAATGCTTGGTTTTTGACACAATTTCATACATTTTTAGCTGTGGCAGATTGCATATATTGTTAGTTGTTCAGAGGGGTAAATGCTCAACAATAAGGAAGCAAGGCTTGAAAATTCATGCAATTATTTGGAAACAATAGACTGTTGTTTTGCATTACTTCAAAAATTTAATTGCCCTGATTGTACAAATGGTTGCTTCTATAGATGTGGGAAAAAATTGTGAAAATGAGGGATTCCACATTAATTCTTTAAAGCTTAGCTTGCAGATCAGGACTTCTGGTAGCATTTTTCAAAAAATTGTTGAAAAAAAACTAAAACGATCTGGAACGAACCCTTTGGCAGAAATGTTCCCAAGACCTTGTAGTATTTTTATATGTTTATAGCTAACACTTGATATCACTTGAATTTTTTGTTTTTACTATTGAATGGCTATTTTGTCACGAAATTCTCAAAAACTACAAAGCATAATGTGTGTCCGGTTACCCATGCTTTAGTGTGCTTTTGTTGAAAACAAGTTACATGTGACGTACAAGTAGATGATCATCGCTCAAATGAAACTAATTTTGTAAAAATCGGACAGTCATGAACGGAGCTATGAAAGTTTAAAGTTAAGCTAAAACAATAAATTTTGCCGGAAGTGCTATGATAAACAACAACATGTCATTTCCCTAAACTTCAAAAAATCATTGTGACGGAACCATTGGTCCGATTTCGAAAATTTTTGCTTTGCGTTGACCCCTGACACCCCCTTTTCATCGAGGATATTAAATGTTGCAACTTTTTGAAACTTCGTTTTTTCCTATTTATTCCATAATTTCTCTGATCTGGATCACTGTGAGGTCTTCCCCCTTCTAGCATCAACAAACAAGAGCAGATTTTGTAATACAATAGCAACAGTTGCGTTTGATTGACACCTCAATTCAAAGCGATTAGCGGCTGCAGACAAAGGAAATTCTCTCAACCAGTAATTCAAAACAAACAAATTCGCAAAAGTTTCCCCAAAACTGGTAGGGTAAACTCTCGCCTTGTGCACGCGAAAGATGGTTTTTAAGGGAAGTTATGTGCTTATAGCGAAAGAAGAAGGGTAAATCTAAAGTTTTGTCGCTTAGATTATGTTTATTTGATTTAGGAGCTGTTTTGTAATCGTTTCATTTTAAGCCCTAAAGACGCGAGAATTACAATGCCTTCTGCTCCGCTCCTGAATCAAATAGATATAATCTAAGCGACAGAACTTTAGATCTACCCTTCTTCTTTCGCTATAAGCACATAACTTCCCTTAAAAACCATCTTTCGCTTGCACAAGGCGAGAGTTTGCCCTACCAGTTTTGGGGAAACTTTTGCGGTTTTGTTTGTTTTGAATTATTGGTTGAGAGAATTTCCTTTGTCTGCAGCCGCTAATCGCTTTGAATTGAGGTGTCAATCAAACGCAACTTTTGCTATTGTCTTACAAAATCTGCTCTTGTTGCATCAACAAGGGGAACGAGGACAGATTTGGTAAGACAATAGCACGAGTTGGTTTTGATTGACACATCAATTCAAAACAATTATCGATCGCAGACAAAGGAAATTCTCTCAACCAGTAATTCAAAACAAACAAAGCCGCAAAAGTTTCCCTGACAGCCAGGAAGCTAGCTCGCTCGTTGTGCATTCCAGATGTTGTTTTCAAGAGCAAACATGAGCATAGATTGAAAGAAGAAGGATATATTTACACATCTGCCTCGGACATTTAATTTGCTTCGTTCAAAAGCTGGTTGGGAGGCGATTCAATTCTCTAACTTTTTGTGTGTGTAATAAAAACACTTATTGCTCGGCTTCTGAACCAATGAAATAAAATGCCTGAGGTAGATGTGCAGATATATCCTTCTTCTTTCGACATGTGTTCGTGTCTGCTCTTAAAAACTGTTTCTGGGATGCGCAACGAGCGCGCTAGCTACTTGGGTTTCAGAGAAACTTTTGCGGCTTTGTTTTATTTTGAATTTATGGTTGAGAGAATTTCCTGTCTGCAATCGCTAATCGCTTTGAATTCAGGTGTCGACCGACAAAAGAATCTCATGCTATTGTGTTACAAAATCTATCCTTGTTATTCAGGGGGATTCTATTCTCTCAAGAGGACAAAATACATGAATACAAGTGAGTGTTATCATTTTTAGGAAGGAAAACCAAGTAAAATGTGCTCATTGTTTTCACTCGTTTTGCAGGTTTCTGGAATGGCCTTTCTGCAGAAAATCACTCATATCCACGGGAAGGAATGGCCGATTAAGGCCGGGTGAATTACTGAACCTAATTGAACATATTGGCAATAAAACAAACAGTTTTCAATATTATTGCTTTGATATTCATGGAGCAGTGGCCTTCCAAGCGGGGATTCTATTTTTCTGACTCACCTGGTACTTCAGCCTTTCGGGCATGTCAAAACAAGGGCAAATTTTGTAATACAACAGTAACATGTGCGTTTGATTGACACCTCAATTCAAAGCGATTAGCGATTGTAGACAAAGGAAATTCTCTCAACCAGTAATTCAAAACAAACCAAGCCGCCAAGGTGTCCCCGAAACTAGTAGGGCAAACTCTCACCTTGTGCAAGCGAAAGGCGGTTTTTAAGAGAAGTTACGTGCTTATAACGAAAAAAGAATGATAAATCTAAAGTGCTGTCTGGCGGAATTGGTCTATTTGATTCAGGAGCTGTTTTGTAATCGTTTCATTTAAGCCCTAAATACACCAGAATTAACAATGCCCTCTACTCGGCTCCTGAATCAAATAAGCAAAATCCGCCAGACAGAACTTTAGATTTACCCTTCTACTTTCGTTATAAGCACGTAACTTCTCTTGAAAACCACCTTTCGCTAGCACAAGGCGAGAGTTTGCCCTACTAGTTTCGGGGAAACCTTCGCGGCGTGGTTTGTTTTGAATTACTGGTTGAGAGAATTTCCTTTGTTTGCAGTCGCTAATCGCTTTGAATTCAGGTGTCAATCAAACGCAACTGTTGCTATTGAATTACAAAATTTGCCCTTGTTGCATATCAATCAAACTTTGATTGATAACAGCACCTAAAGTATTCTCCTCCGCATGACGAATTTTCAAACTATGAAATACTTTCAGGTCCATCAGGCAGGCTGATGCACAGTTAGTCTCTATCCTTGAATTTTGAAGAGTGCAAAAGATAAATTCATAAAGATAACTACCTCATGTGAGCCTTTATAAGAATATCGATTCCCATCCGTTGCAACATCAACATGTTCGTACTTCCTCCAACTTTCAACTGTGCGACTTCCAACGAAATTACCGCTGTAAGAAAATCTGTCGCTCCATTTGAAAACTTTCTTCGTGCTGATAAATGGAAATACATCATGCCATTTGCATTGGCTGATTGTCGCTGCATAAATTGCTGCTCCGTTGAAGCCTGCACCGTTTCCAATAAATGTCATGTTTATCTGGGAAGAAAGAATAAAACTGCGTCTCAAATGTCTTTTCGTTACATAAATTTTGCGACGCAGACAAAGTGTGGTATTTCTTCCATTCACTAACATAAACGATCAGTAACAAGGACAGATTTTGTAAGACAATAGCATGAGTTGCTTTTGTTGGAACCAAAATTCAAAGCGACTAGCGATCGCAGACAAAGGTAATTCCCTCAACCAGTAGTTCAAAACAAACAAAGCCGCAAAAGTTTCTCTGAAACCCAGGTAGCTAGCTCGTTTGTTGTGCATTCCAGAAGTTGTTTTTAAGAGCAAATATGAGCATAGATCAAAAGAAAAAAGATATATCTACACATCTACCACGGGCAATTTATTCATTTGGTTCAAAAGCCGATTGGGAGGCGATTCAATTCCTTTATTTTTTGGGTGTTATTAAAATATTTACCGCTCAGCTTCTGAACCAAAGAAATAAAATGCCCGAGGTAGATGTGTAGATATATTCTTCTTCTTTCGATATATGCTCATGTTTGCTCTTAAAAACAATTTTTGGAATGCACAACGATCTCGCTGCTAGCTACCTGGGTTTCAAAGAAACTTTTGCGGCTTTGTTTCTTTTGAATTACTGGTTGAGGGAATTTCCTTTGTCTGCAATCGCTAATTGCTTTGAATTTAGGTTCCAACAAAGGCAACTCATGCTATTGTCTTACAAAAACTGCCCTTGTTGCGATCAGTATTATCAGTAGGTATCTGAAATTGATTTCTTTGATAACATTTTGATCAAAATTTCACGGAAAACTCCACAAAAAAAGTTGTACACTTATTTTTGTATGAGAAACTAAGGCCCGAGGTTGGTAGGTGGTTCTGAAATTTTAGGACACTTTTACTACCAAACGTATCTGGTAATGTTTCTTATATTTTTGATCCAGGAAGTAAAGAGTTAATTTGGTTTTTGTCAAAAAATGGCTCCCAAATTGCATAGTAAGATCTCGAAACAAGTAACAGCTTAATTCACACTCAAAACAACGCTTAAACAGTTGCTATTATTGTGCAGCGTCAAAGCCATTTTTAACGTTGGAAACACTGAGCCTACTGTTTCTTATAAGCCGTTTCTTGTGAAAAATGAGTGTATGTGACGATATAATTTAGGGACTGCTTGCTTAGAAAATTAATGGAGCGACAACTGGGGAATCGAACCAAATGATCAGAGACTGCATTTGGACCACGGAGAAATAAAAATGACGCTCCTTGAACGTATGAGGGTCACTGTTTACGTTTAGATCAGAATTGTTCTGTTTCATTTCTACAGTATTCTAATGAAAACCAGTTTCATTACAACGTCCCGACAGCGTCGCCGATATCTGACGGTTTGAGGTAAATTTTCAGTGACAAAAAGACCTTGAAATTTTCTCACAATTTGTACAAATTTGCAACTATTTCTGATAGAAGCTTTTAGCGGTATTTCTGCACGGCCCTGGTATGCACCGCAAAGGTTAATATAAAGTTTACCTATACAGCTATACAAATACTCACATCCCACTTTGAAGCAGCCACATATCTGTCTTTGTACTGGAGAAAGCAAATTGGGTTGTAGGAATAAACTTCATTCTCAATCATATTTGAATCGTAAAACATCGCACCTCCACGAACGTTGGCATAATTTTTGTAAAACAGCAGATTTGCTCCTGGCATCAACAGCAACGTACTTTCATCCATTAGCGACATACCGCCTCCGCAATAATATGCACGGTTCTTTGAAAACGTCAAATTTCCGGCCACGTTCACATTCGAAGCGCATACGTACAACGGACTATTCAGAGAGTTCTCTTCGAAAATATTGGTTCCTTGAAAATGGAGATCCACGTTAAATGCCATGACAACTCCCGTGTGAATAAAGCCACTGCCATCGTGTAACGCATGTAGTGTGTTTCGCACGAATCGCGTGTTCTGGAAAGCGATCGTGTGTCGACGGATTACGTGTATGGAGCGAAGTGTGTTTCCGATACCAAGGGCAGCATCAATTCGAGCGCGGTTCTCAATGAATGTTGTATCTAGGAATAAAGGCTGGGTGGGATGGCTGTCTTCATTCTGAAACAATAGTTTCCCTGCACCCCCTGAGTTCTCTGCATTGTTCCTAACAAATGTAACGTTTGAAAATGTCACTGCATTTGAAGACGCGTTATCTAAGGTTTTTAAAGAGAATCCTCCTCCAGACAATTTCGCATGATTCTCAAGAAAAATTGTGTTCTTTACAATAAGTGTATTTCCTGTTGCCTTTTTCACAGCATTCAGCGAGAGCCCTCCTCCAAAAAGAGCTCGATTTTTCTCAAAAATACACCCCTCGATCTTGAAAGTATTCGAAGAACTTTCTTCACAAAACACTGCCGAAGCACCACCACCTAAATACCGAAAATCTTTCTCAGGATCATAAAAATTTTTCTTATAGTTCTCTGAATTCAAATCAGCTGAATTGTTCTTGAAGTGTGAATTCTTTATTTCAACTGTCCTGTTCACGCAGTTAAAGAAAAGGAACCCCACCGACCCACCAATTGTCCACGGCCCCCTTGCGTTGCGAAACAAGTTACAATGGGACCCTTCAAATGTGCAGTTGTCGATAAGAACGTCAGTATCTACTCCCTTGATTGCTGAGCTGTTGTTATCGATAAAATGACAGTTGATGATTTTGACGGGGGGACATCGAAATATGGAGATGACAGATTGCTGATGAAAATTTGTGAATGCAAGGTTTTCAACTGTGACGTTGTATTCTATGCATTTTGTCTTATTACGGTTTTTGCATCCAAAGGAAATAAGTTTCTTCACACCACCGAAAATTGTAGATCTTTGACCTTGACTCGTGATTTGCAGTAGCTTCAAATTACTGTGTGAGATGTTGACGATCAAACTTTCGTTCAGTTTGCAATTTCCAATAAATTTCAGGTTTAGTCTCGTTATTGTTTCGTTCTGCATCGCTTTCTGATACCCATAATTGATGCTCTTGCAAGGGTTCAGAATCGAAGAGCAATTTTCATGATCGTGTCCAAGACTGTCTGAAATGTAAACATCCAAAGTTTCGTTGCAGCAGCACGACAACCTAAAACACGCGAACACCCAATAATAAATCACGATCCAAATCTTTTCCATCTTCCAGGCAATTTGATTTGCAGGAAATTACAATATTTCAAACCTCATCGTTGTTTGCACTCTTATTTTAAATTACCCAAGAGAAACAATTGTGTTTCCTCTAATCCACTGTCGAAGCAGGTCGAAGCCACTGTATGCCAACATAAAGTTACTTCCGCTTGCACAATCGAAGCGAGGCTAGACCGAGACACCGCAGTTATGCTTCAGCGCGTTTGCTTCTGCGGAGGAATATTGATATCATTCTGCGGAGAAGGTTACAGTTGTTAATTCCTCTGCAGCTGTAATATGAATTTTGCCTCCGCAAGAACGTAAAACTGTAGCATATAACCCCCTGGATGGACCAGCACAAGCTGTCTTGAAACATATATGCCTCTAGGGCGGGAAGCCGAGGGGGACAGGGGGCCCGAGCCCCCAATAACTTAGAAATCAAAGGTACTACGTCAAAAATACTATTTTGATTTATTGTTCTCTGATTTATTGTCTTATAGCTTAAAGAGCAAACATACCCCCCCCCCTCCCCCTCCAATCAGCAGCTGCTTGCTACGACCCTGAAAACTGGAAAAGAACTCCTCTCTTTCAAGACAACTTAGCCAAGCAAAATGCAAACAGGAACGATCATATACGGGTAAAAAGTGGAATTATTTTTCTTTGAATATCTCCTCTGTACCATCCAGCCTAAACGCCCCTTTTGAAAGTACAGATTTCTTGAAATTTCTAACAAACTGTTGTTAAGTTTTTTGCGAAATGATATGCTACTGTTGAGATTTAGAGAAAACATATAGTTTCACTCTATTCTGTTAGTTTGTTTTTATATCGGGTGAGCCACAGGAAGCCCAGGCGGTTATCTGACCGATTTTCAAAATAGTTAATGGTAATACCTTTGTGTCTTATATTGTTGTACTTCGCTACGGCTGTGTTATGTTTCCTTTATTGACTTCTGTACTGCTTAATTGTTCGAAATTCGAATGCAAGAGTTCGATGTGAAATAACTGATGCAGTACTATGTAAATTTACAAATTTATTTACATACAGGGTGCGCCAAAATAAACTATGCATTTCTGGCAGGCCACGATGAATCGTACACTGGACCGATTTTGAAGATTTATGACTTAATCTATAGCAGAAAGCCTGAATTGGATTCTAGGATTTTTTACAAATTTTTCCGCTTTCATTTTTTAGAGCTACAAGCGAGTTTCTTAAAATTTTCGTTTTCGAAAACACTGAAAACCATCAAAAAACGTTGATCAACTTTTCTAAAGAATCAACATGAATGGACAAAGGGAAAACATTTTCAGCATGATTTGGAGATTTGGAAATTGATTATTGTAAACTTCTGCACGAGCGTTATTTCAACGATTGGCCTGTTGCGAAATTCTGTTGTAGTTACAATAAAGTACCGCCCCAAAAGCAGTCACAAAATCAAAAATGTAACAAGACTCCATGCTTGCTGGCCCCATGACGCTTTCTCGCTTGTCTTTTTAACCCTCTTGACACAGGAACGCAACCTGCACCAAAGCATAAATTCAATGACATTACAAAAGAAAAGACATTCCTTTATATCCTTAAAATATTATTACATTTCTCCCAATATAGTACGAACTCTCATAAAGCAGCTTACAATTAGTCGATTTCTAAATCCCAAATCACCACGAAAAAGTTTTCTCTTTGTCTATTCATATCGATTCTTTAGAAAGCTTGATCGATGTTTTTTGATCGTTTTCAGTGTTTTCGAAAACTAAAATTTCAAGGAACTCGCTTGTAGCTCTAAAAACTGAAAATAGAAAAAATTGCAAAAAATCCTAGAATCTAATTCTGGCTTTCTGCTAACTATTAAGTCATAAATCTTCAAAATCGGTCTTGTTTACAATTTATCGTGGCCTGCCAAACGTGCATAGTTTATTTTGGCGTACCCGGTAGGTAGTACTGCATTAGTTATTTCACATCGAACTGTCGCATTCGAACAATTACGCAGTACAGAAGTCAATAAAGGAAACACAACACAGCCGTAGGGAAGTGCAACAAATGAGACACAAAGGTATTACAATTAACTATTTTGAAGTTTCAAACTTATTATCGTTCAGTTAACCGCCTGGGCTTCCTGTGGGTGAGCCAGAAAAAGTCCCCACTTTTGAAAATTCATGGCACCATGAGTGCTCGACTGATTTGAATGATTCAAATTCTAGTTAAAAGTCGAAAGACCGAAGCAGTTTTGTGATTGTTCTCACATTGCTATGAGCACTGAAAATATTGGTAAATTCGACTTTACGAAGATTTTTTGGTTCTGAAATGCCTGAAAAGGGGCCAAAACATTTAATCAAATCTTCAGGTATCCCCTCACAAAGAGTAATATAGACTTATGACGATGAGTCCCTTGTATCCCTGCGGTACCTTGCTTAACAGGGACTCATATTGAAACAGTTAAAAACCTGACCCTATCTTCTGCATTCGATCGATCGAATCTGGATCGAACGACTGCTTCGGCTCTATTCTACGGTCACTCCTCAGAAAGTAAATGCGATAGAAACCACGGTAAGCAGAGACTTAATCAACGAAACCTGGTATTCATCTGACGAAGAAAGTTCACTTTACCTGGTGAGTGCAAAATAAGTCTTTTAGTGCAGCAATTTCCATGTTTTTAAGACCAAAACATACCACAGAAATCTTCAAGTACCTGCCGCAGCAACTTCCTTTAAATCTAGTCAAGTGCATCTTTCGAATCGAGTGTTCGAAACTTATTGTTCTTTGCCAAATCTCGCAATCTGATTGGTATGCTAGGAACCCCAGCATATTAGGCCTAAATAGGGTCAACTCTTTCAGAGTAATAATGTGAGTCTCTGTTGACTGAAACGCCATCTTGAAGTCAAAGAGCAAAGGGAAACAAGAGACTCATCGTCATACGTCTAAGAGTAACACACACGGGCATTTTATTCCTATCAGGAATTATAAGAAATGGATTTTCAAGCAAATACTGAGTTGACATCCCATGGCAATTAATGTGTAGACGATATCTCTCACCCGTCAAAATTTTACTATCTTTACTGCTCTGTTCTTTATTGTTCTTTAACCCTTTACGTCTTTGTGTCCCAGTTGAGGGCCCACCAAAAAATTTTTGCTAAAATTGAAATTTCATCAAATTTCTTCAAAATTGGTACACAGCCTATTTCAAACATGCTGATTCCGAACATGAACAAAGATTTTGAAAATTTTGTCACCAAAGTGGTCCAAATGGCACACAAAGTGGCACAAATCACCAAAAATTGAAACTGCATGAAATTATCTCAAAATTGGTACAGAGCCTATTTCAAATATGCTGATTACGAATATGAACAAAGATTTTAAGAATGTTTTCACCAAAGTGGTCCAAATGGCACACAAAGTGGCACAAATCACCAAAAATTGAAACAGCACGAAATTATCTCAAAATTGGTACAGAGCCTATTTCAAATATGCTGATTAAGAATATAAACAAAGATTTAAAAAAATTGTCACCAAAGTGGTCAAAATGGCACATAAAGTGGCACAAATCACCAAACATTGAAACTGCACGAAATTATCTCAATATTGGGTTAGAGCCTATTTCAAGCATGCTGATTACGAATATGAATAATGATTTAAAAAATATTGTCACCAAAGTGGTCCAACTGGCACACAAAGTGGCACAAATCAGCAAACATTGAAACTGCACGAAATTATCTCAAAATTGGGTTAGAGCCTATTTCAAATATACTGATTACGAATATGAACAATGTTTTAAAAATATTGTCACCAAAGTGGTCCAAATGGTACATAAAATGGCACAAATCACCAAATATTGATATTGCTATTTCAATAATGCTGATGACAAATATAAATAAAGATTTCTAGAATATTGCCACCGAAGTTGTCCAAATGGCACACAAAGTGACACAGATCACCAAAAAATGAAAATTGCATAGCATTATATCAAAATTAGTACAGAGCCTATTTCAAATATAATGTCTCCTGCAAACTGAAATAAAGAGAGAAAATGAAGGGTAAAACGAAAACCCGTTTATTGAAACAAAGACAGAGGAAGATGCAGCTTGCAACCTGCGCTTATTTATGCTCGTTTGTAAACAAATTGGATACTGTGAAGCACTAGCAAGTTTGTAAATCCAAAGTTTTTTCAAATGGCTTCCAAAACTCAAATTCAAAGAAGGGGGTAGTTGTTAAATGAAAGAAAAATAGTCTTAATGTAGTAGACCTGATGGTCTGTCGCTTTTTTAAATTGGATAGATATTGAAAATAATGCAGATTGTTGAATATTCGACAAAACTTATGCAAAGAGTTGCAAGCAATTAGTCAGCTTGAACGACTGTCTTTGGTAGTGGTGAGCAGGATTTTTTGTCAACACATGCAAGCTAGAACAAAACAACGAACTAGGAAATAAAGTTAATGTCCTTGGCAAGCATGGCAACTTGTGTAGTTCTCTTGGAACCGACAACTGGTCAGACATAATGATAGTGATTCCAGCAGTCCTTTTTTGTTTGTGAACTCCGATCTTTGCTTGCATACTGGTTGCCGACCTTCACTGGATGTTTCGTCCTCTGCAGCTCTTCCCAACTCTTGATATCCTCCTTTGCGTGGTGACATTATTGCTGAGCTCAGGAAACGCTGATAATTGATTAGCTTGTACCAAAGCTACGCAACTAGCTACAACAATGCCATGCTACCATACAAGAACCTTAGATTTTTAGGCAGTTTCTTTCCACTTGTACTACCGACATGGTGTCTTGTAGTACCAACCTCATTCTTGGAACTTTTTTAGATGAGAATTGCATCTAAATAAATTCCTTTTAATTACATCCTTCCCGCTGAGCTCTTTCTCTCGTTTGATTGTTTGAATCACTTTTGGTGATGATGATGCTGCGGAGGAGGAATTTGAATTTTTTTTTAACGGTTAGTCAGATATTTGCAGAGTTTTGTTTTCTGAATGAAATTGTTTGTAATTACATCCTTCCCGCTTTACTCTCTCTCTCTCTCTCGCTCTCTCTCTCTCTCTCTCTCTCTCTCTCTATCTCTTTCGTGAATCATTTTTATAATGATACTGCGGAGGAGGAATTTGAATTTTTAACGGTTGATCAAACATGTGCAGGCTGCAGCAATTTGTTTTCTAGTTGCGAGAGGTGAGGCATGGAGTCTGATAGTTCTGCCGATGAAAGTGATTCAGAAACTGATTACTTTTCTGATAGTGATGATTCAGAGGATGAAATTGAAGATGAAGGAAATGTGGAGTACAATCCTGAAGGAATTGATAGCGATGATGATGCAGAAGGTTGCTGTCATTGGTCCACAACAAAGGATGAGAACTTTGATGATGATATTTTGTCCCCTGATGATAACCTTTCTGAGTTTGGCTACCCCGCAATGGAATTTGAACAGGACATGAAACCAAGTGATATCATTGAAAGGATTATGGATGAAGAGTTCATCCTTACATGTATTGATGCTACAAATGAGCATGGCCAGGGAGATCCAAATTTCTTGTCAAGGATCGGCAATATTAGCAGAGATGAAAAGGGTATCTGGTTTATTCGTGGATTCTTCGCCGTACGATGGCATTTGAAATTGCTCAAGTTGCCTCAAATGAAATGGGCGTGGAGCGAAGACGCATTGAAGAGCCAGCCTGAGGTTAAAAAGACGATGACGCTTGAAGTCTTTCGACTGATGATCAAGCACTTTCGAGTCGTTCGGCAAAGTATTCTTCCCAGCAAAGCATCACCAGATTACCATCCCTTGCAGAATATAACTAGTGGTGCTATGTACCTAAGGGACAAAGCCAGGTCTTTCTGGTCTTTTGGATGGAAACTTTGCATCGATGAAGGTCGAGTAAGAAGCAAAAGCAAAAGAAATGCTTACAAGACGAGAAATCCCGACAAGCCTATTCCAATGGGATGGACTGTATGTAAAATAACGGACAAAGGAAGACAGGGTGGCAATTTTATTTATAACCACGTGGTTAAAGTGGGGAAGAAAACATATCGCAACACAGGGAAAGGAAAAAACTATGACATTGTTGAGCAATTATTAGGTGATCTTAAAGAGTCAGGAAGGCTGGCAGTTATGGATAGCGGTTTCCCAACACTGCGTCTTCTTGGTGATGCGCGAACCCAATGGAGAACAAAGATCATTGCCACACAGAGAGGCAACACGGCCCACCTCCCGCTCAGCCATAAGAATAATGTTGCCACTTCTAAGGGTTTTGCTCGAGGGTTTTCAAAAACCCTTCATCACGAATCATTCACCATAACATATTGGAATGACAACAACAATGTCACTTTCTTAGACAACGGCGTCAAATCAGGAAGGGAGCATTGGAGTACAATTGAGGTAAATCACGGGGCAGAGCAACATGCGATCCATCTACCAAAAGTTGCAGAGCTGTATCGGGAAATTTATGGATGGGTCGACAGGTGCAATCAGCAGCTCTCGTATTATAGCACCGAATTTAGAAGTGTGCGTAAGCAAAGTAGAGTTTTTGATAACCTTTGCGAAATGTACGTCTTGATAAACGGCCACACGTTGTGGAGAAATAGAGAGAATGAGGGAAATGCCAGAAATCTTACTCAATGTGAATTCCGGTTTGCTATCATTCGGCATTGGTATGCGATGTTCAGAAAAACCAATGGAAGAACGGAAGTTCTCCATTATCCATCATACAAGCCAACCAAGCATCGGCGACTCTTGAGTTCAGCGATAATGTCACCACGCAAAGGAAGCCACGAGTTGGGGAGAATTGCAGAAGATGAAACATCCAGTGAAGATCGGCGATTAAGGTGTCGAGTTTGCAAGAAGAAGACTTCTTTCAAATGTTTGAAATGTTCGAGCCCTGGAGAACCACTTTCCATATGTTCCCCACAGACAAAGAGGGACTGCTGGAATGAGTTTCATATACAGCGTGAATACGACGTGCCAAGTAGTCAGTCTCAGGAGGATTGAACATGACTGTATCATTGTATGACTATGGCACATTGTTACTATTAAAATCAGATTGACTATTGGCCTCTACTGTGTGTATTGTGTGATCGATTATTCCATTGCCAGTATCATTTCCATATCTATACAGTTTAAAGTAAGTATTGCAGCTTAGGCATAAAGATGCGAGAGTGAGAGTGTGAAAGGATGCCGCTTCATTTGTTGCTTGGCCTTCTGTCTCTCTACAAAAGAGACCTTCAGGTTTATTTCGTTACCCTAGATTGGTTTTTGTTGGTTGAGGAACTATTTCTATTTTGAAAATTTAATTGTTGAAGCCATTTCAAGATACTGGGAGAAAGGTCAGTGTTTCAGTGTGTCTGATCTGTTACAAGCAAGCAAATAAATGTAGATTGCAGACTGCAGCTGCTTATGCCTTTGACTCCACAGGAGGCTACGTTTGCTCATGTTAGTTTGTCTTATGTTGAGGCAAAGAGTTATGTGTGTACGAGTTGTAGTTATTATCGTCATAGCTATACTATTGCGCT
This sequence comes from Aurelia coerulea, assembly GCA_039566865.1. NCBI lineage: Eukaryota > Metazoa > Cnidaria > Scyphozoa > Semaeostomeae > Ulmaridae > Aurelia > Aurelia coerulea. Next base: position 20,706,455 of record CM076953.1, on the reverse strand, counting down.
TTCTGTTCTATCATAAATGACATTTGAATAATTTGTTGATGATAGATCATTTTTACCCATCAGTTTCTCGTTTCTTCTCAGTTTGAAGTAGATATGCAACATCTTCGTGATTGAGCTGTGCTTTCTGCTTATTTTGATCAAAATAATTCTTTTTTACTTCGCGTTTAATATAAACGAATCCTGTCTATGCCCTATCTAGCACTAGGACAATCAATATTTCTGTTTTTGCTGTTGTTGTGCAAGTTTCCATTTTGTGCAACATTTTCAATTGTTCTGCTTATAATCGTGATCAGCACATATATGAGGTAGGGGCTGTTCAAATTTTCAGCCATTTGGAAGCATTCGGTTTTGGCTATTTGTGCTACTTTCCGTGCCATGTGGACCACTTTGGTAATATCATTTTGAAAAATTACGCTCATATTCGTAATTAGCATACGTGAACTTGGCTCTATACCAATTTTGAGATAATTTCGTGCCGTTTCAAGTTTTGGTCATTTGTGCTATTTTGTGTGCCATTTGGACCACTTTGGTGACAACATTTTCAAAATCTTTGTTCATATTCGTAATCAGCATGTTTGAAATAAGTTCTGTACTAATTTTGAAATATTTCTACACAATCTAAATTTTTGGTCATTTGTGCCATTTTATGTGCCATTTTGACCACTTTGGTGACAATTTTTTTAAATCTTTGTTTATATTCGTAATCAGCATGCTTGAAATAGGCTCTGTACCAATTTTGAGATAATTTCGTGCTGTTTCAATTTTTGGTGATTTGTGCCACTTTGTGTGCCATTTGGACCACTTTGGTGAAAACATTCTTAAAATATTTGTTCATATTCGTAATCAGCATATTTGAAATAGGCTCTGTACCAATTTTGAGATAATTTTATGCAGTTTCAATTTTTTGGTGATTTGTGCCACTTTGTGTGCCATTTGGACCACTTTGGTGACAAAATTTTCAAAATCTTTGTTCATGTTCGGAATCAGCATGTTTGAAATAGGCTGTGTACCAATTTTGAAGCAATTTGATGAAATTTCAATTTTTAGCTAAATTTTTTTGGTGGGCCCTCAACTGGGACACAAAGACGTAAAGGGTTAAGGTTCCATTGTTCGAAATGTTTCTTCATGAGTTTATCACGTGTTTAGGCCTATTTCAGGTATTTTTCAACGATGAAATCTTCGTAAAGTCGAGTTTAACTATACTTTGAGTGCTCATAAAAACGTGAGAAAAACAACTAAAGTACTCTCGCAGCAAAATTAGTGACAACATTAATGTTATGAAAAATCATTTCATTGTTGGTCAGGTCTCCGGTCTCCGGTTCAGAGGTCTCCGGTTCAGATGTCTCCAGTTCAGAGGTCTCCGGTTCAGAGGTCTCCGGTTCAGAGGTCTCCACTTCACACGAAAATGGCACTAAATAATGCCAGAGGGGAATGTGAAAACGGCATCGTGAAAACATTCAAAAATGATAAAAACTGAACATGTGTCGATTCTCTTGAAGCGAGGCTGATTAATTCCTTTAGCCTAGATCAAGTTCTTCGTCGTCAAGACCCAGCCAACCTCTTTGTCACAGAGATTGCAATGGTTTTTAAATGCATCAACGACCTTGCTCCTACCTATCTTTGCAATCTTTTCACCAAAAAAGCTGATTGCACCGAACGTAGCCTACGAAATACAAACACTGACTTAAGCCTGCCTTTTAAAAGTTCCGCTAATGGACAAAAATGCTTTTCATTCAGGGGTGCAAAAAGCTGGAACAGCCTTTCAACTGAGGTTAAACAGGCATCTTCGGTCAATGGCTTCAAGAGCCATATTTAGCGTAGACTGCTGTGTAGATAATATATTTTAGATACCCTGTAAATTGATTTTAACATTGATCATTATTTCTAACATTATTTTTAATAGATTAATTAGACTTTGACATATTGTAAATAGGTTTTCTCTTTCCTTTGTTGCATATTATCATTGTATTGTATCGTAGAAGGAGGGCCCCTTGAAAATCAGCACTTGCTGAAGGGCTACCCTCCCTAAATATATGAAAATCAAATCAAATCAAATCAGAGTTTGGTACGGTAGATTCTATGCCCTCTTTTGCCGTTATCGCCTAAACGTAGTCAGAGTCCCCCTGCTCAATCTCCATAAACTTTCCAAAGAACTTCCCCAATTTAGCCCTGGCTTTCAAGAATGTAATATACCCAGAGTGTTCATATTGAAAGAAAATGTTTATCGGTCACTGTGATATAATTTACATGTTAAATTTAATATATTCCTTTAACAGTGCAACGTTCTCGCAACTCTAATCAATCCCCGTTAAGTAATTATTCTCTATTCACAAGTTACTGTACAGTAAACCTACTTCTTGGCGTCTTCACAAAACAAAACACATAATACATTTCGAAAGCAAGAAACAAACCTTCCAATATTTGAAGCTGGAGACTGTGGCGAAATTCAGATAGCCTTTTGCTCAAAATCATTGCTCTCACCTTTCAGGGTAACAGCAGAGACGTCGCCCTTGCAAGTTTTCGAAAGGGCCCATTTCCTCAGCCTTTCTTAAGTTCTAAAAAGTGTCCTTTTGAGAGCTGTGTCCTTGGCAGTAAGACATGGTTCCTACCCCCTAGGTAATAGTCCTTTTTTATTCGTTTTCATTTTGTAAAACATGGTAGCCCCAACAGTCCCCATCTGGCCACATGGACTGCTTTCAGATTTCATTTAAAGGGGCTGTACAACCCGTCCTCTCTGCGTGGCCCTGCGTGTCAAATCATTGAATGTGTTTAGGCTAAACACAGCATAGTTAATGACGATCTTGCAAAGAGAATAGTAATCCAAAGTATCTGCAACAATCTCAGTAATCGAAGCTTTGATGGAGGATTTGTTTTATTGATTCAACGCTGAACATTTGAAAGTTTTAATTGATATCACAAATTCCATAAAATTTCATAGACATAGACAAGAAAACACTGAAATGAAACTCTCGTAGAAGTTGCGATGAAACTGGCCGCCATTAAAAATCCAAGGCTTTAGTCACGTGCACGGGTTGTCCCGTACTTTCCGATTGTTTACAAAAATATTGTACAGCCCCTTTAAAAGAATAATTTTACAGAATACAAAATCAAGTCATGTCATATCACAAGCATTCAGATGAAACTTAGGTTCTCCCGTGCTGCTGCTCGATTTCTACTTTATTATGAAGTTTGAAATAAGCAACTTTTGTTTGCTTTGATATTTCTTGAAGTAGAATTTTCAGGAGTTTCATTTTTTCGTATTTTCTTTTATTTCGATTGACACAGTATCATTGGGATGGAAGAATGAGGTCAATGTAAGTCTTTGCCGTTCCTCCAAAACGTGTCACAATAATTAGCCACCCCCCCCCCTTGACTACACATGTACCCAAATATTGGGAACAAGTTTGTGAACAGTTTTGAAAATCTTCAGTTCCTTTCTGTAGCCCTGGTTGTTCTGTTGTGAAAAGTGGCGAAAGCCAGGTACAAACGACAAAAAACTTGCATTTCTTATGGACCTTATTTACAATGACATCAGCTTTTCGAAATGCCTCATTCGCCTCGATATGATGCAAAACTAAATCCGACAAGCGTGCATTACTCTCAGCAACGCAGGAAATAGTTTTGCACGTGTAGTTACATCAAAACAGGCATGGTGTATATTTCTTGTTGTGCTCGCATTTGCCTCATTCCCCTCGAACTGATTAATTGTGGATAATGTCAATTGTGCTTGATATTGTTCTCTGGGACTGTTCATTATTTATAAAGGGGTTGGTACCGAAGAGAAGTGGGTTGGGTAAGAGAAATTTTCTAACATAAATGGATGGGTTGGGTAAATATTTTTTCATGTAATTTCAAAGTTTGGAAAACAAAATTTTCCCACCAATTAATACCAAATGTTTAAAGTACAATATTATCAATATCATCATCAACATCATCAACGCTATCCATTTCACTTTCAGCATCTTCTTTGTTCATCTTTGTCATCAATATTTACAGTATTGAATTTACTATTTACATCGTTTGACATTGAAACCTTGTTTATAGGTACGGGTAGGGAAACATTTTTTCAACCTGAAAATTGATGGGTAGATGTTTTTGCTGTCACTTTTAGAGTTGGGTAAGAAGACTTTTTGGACAAGAAATCATTTCTCTTCAGTACCAACCCCTCTGTAAATAATGAACGGTCCCTTAGTTAGAATTTGCTTTTGTTCAAGAGTCAGCACACTGTGCCTTTAAAGTTTTGCACCATACAAATATTTAAGTGGGAACATTTAGCTAATATTCAAGACGGAGGAAAATGTTTATAAGGGCAGGGACTGATGATTGCTAAAGGCGGAAGGGTTGGTGTTGCCTAAGTAGAGCATAGGTTCCAAATCTTTATCTCGGCGTAAGAAGGTGGGTATAAAATTAAATGACCTATTTCTTCTGATTTAATGGCTTGAAAGAAACTTTAGATACTTATCTATAATTCTACCGTTGGACTTTCAAGAAATTTTGAACATTGTTCGAAATTACAGCGTATCTTACATTTCAACTCATTTGAGGATGTGACGTCATCAAATTTCTAAATCGCAAACCAGATGAGTGATAGACTTTTGCTTGACACCATACTGTAGACATCCATAAACTCAGATTTTCTACGAAATTATTTCATCTTGCGTCAAACAGTTTAGAAATTAAGATGAATTTAAGTTTTATTGAAATTTTTTCTTGAATTATTCAAAAAGAAAGAAAACACTCTAATTCTGAAAATATTGAAGATTTCATAAAAGTCCAACGGTAGAATCATAGAGAAATAGCTAAAGTTTCTTTGAAGTCATTCAGTTCAAAGAAATAGGTCACTCAATTTTACACCAGCCTTTTTAAAGATTTGGAACCTATGCTCCCAAGTAGTCTTAAAAGTGTGTCAGTGTCTACAAGTGTGTTACAAGTATGCCTGTTATCTACGGTATGAAGTATGCCCTGCAGTATACTTACAAGCAGTTCTCTAGTATGACCATATAAATAAAATTTACACTATTCTATACTTCTCTTCTTTATTTCCAGTCAATGTGTCTCTTAGATTTTTGCTCTGGTGCCCTGTCTGCATATCCGCTAGATGTTCTCTTTGCGCTCTGAAATGACAGGAAAATTTCTTTGAAAATTTCGATCAACATATTTAGTAGCCTACGCGTAGACCCATTATCCCAAAGGAGGAAAGGGTCTACGAAACAAAGAGCGAAAGCTTGCTACTGAGGTTTCTAGATTTCTGGAAACTTAATTTATGCAGCCTTTCTTTCAACCATAGAAATATTTCTATTTCTACGGTTTCAACGCGTTTCACAAATAATTTGAAAAGGGGATTAGAATGATTTTAATTGGGCGGCCGTAGCAAGCCTTTGCTCTTTGTTTCGTAGACCCTTTCCTCCTTTGGAATAACGGGTCTACGCGTAGGCTACATATTTAGGAGTGTCAGTCAATTATGATAGAAGATAACAAGAAATCATCATCACCATCATCATCATCATCATCATCATCATCATCATCATCATCATCATCATCATCATCATCATCATCATCATCATCATCATCATCATCATCATCATCATCATCATCATCATCATCATCATCATCATCATCATCATCATCATCATCATCATCATCATCATCATCATCATCATCATCATCATCATGATATAGTTATATTGTTATATTGTTACTTGAATCAGTATATTCAACTTGAGCAAAATTTCAAGGAATGAGGATGAACTTGCCCTTTTAAAAAAAGTCAAAATCAACATAAAATTCGCCTTGATCAAGCGTTTTTTGCAATTATCTGTATCTATTTCCAGGGGGCCATGCATACAAAAATGCAATTAAATATAAAACCATAAGAAAAACTCTAATTACAATACCATAATATGAAATAATTACTAAAAACGAAAAGGCTAAATAAGATCAAAAGAAAAAGGTCAGGCTCTCAGGCTCTGATCGATAAACGTTTCTTTAGCTCAGCAGTGAAAGTGTTCAGAGAAATAGATGATTATAGCTTCTTTATATAGGTCATTCCAAAGCTTTGCTCCGCGATATGAAAAGCTCCTTTGGCTTACCGACGTCTTTAAAGTTAGTTGACGGATAGAAATAGCTAACTCAAGAGCTGCATATGCAGGTCCAAAATTAGCCTATTGTATTTGACGATTTCGACCCGTGCGTGCGTATCTTTTCGCTAGGGGAGAAATTACGTGCGTAGGCGTTTCTTTGTCCTATTTATAGATTGCCTCTACTTAGCTCCGTCAACTAACTTTAAGAAAGGGACTCTCAAACTGAATTCAGCGTTTCCGAGAGAGCGAGAAGTGGACCAATCTATGTCTAGTACAGACAGGTTTTAAGGATGAAATTTGAAATACTTACTCCTGTTGATCCGTTTTGGTTTCGTTTTGTAGCAGATCCAACTCGGCTGCTTTCATTATCCTTTTCTAAAAATTGAAAAAATTGCAAATTTATACGAAAATAATACATGAATATATTGAAGCCATAAATGAAATGAAAAATTACTTATAAAAAGTAGAAGTTTAAGTGTTGGCAGGGAACCATAGTTTCATCAAAATCGAAAAACCAAGATTGCGACGATAATCATTTATTCATATTTAAGTCCTTCCAAATGACATTCAGGTTGACAAATCCAGGAAAAAAGAGATAAAATCAAGTTGACGGCATTTCCATACAAACAGTAACAGAAGACAAATCCACTTTTATTCAATTATTTAAAAGCCTAGTCTTAAATGGCCTAGTCTTAACAAATAACAATACAGATATACTAAAAGCTATACCAAAGTTTCTGTTACCATCTCCTTAGGGAGAACCGGCTTAATCAAAAGACATAGACGCCACTACCGCTTGAATTAAAATGAAAGATCGAAGATTTTAATGGGGGTTAAATGCAATTTAAATGTTGATTCAGTTCAAAGCTTTTATATCTGCCACATTGAAAATGAAAGAACTCTTGATTGTTTTGATAGCAAAAGCAACGCAAGGAATCATTAAGGTAGACAGTTGTGTTTTTCAGTGCCAAGCGCTGGGGATCGCAGAAATAGAGCAGACTTAATCGAGTCCGCGACCCCTGTCACGACGCTCAAGTGATGGGGTCCTACCGGGTATCGAACCCACTCCGCCTGACTGTTCTGGCTGCAAAGTCAGAGGATTACACCACTGCGCCACAACACCTTCAAGTGTTGTGGACAATTGACACAAGACAAAAGAACAAGGACAGATTTTGTAATACAATAGTATGAGATCCTTTTGTTGACACCTGAATTCAAAGTGATTAGCCATTGCAGACAAAGGAAATTCACTCAACCAGAAATTCAAAACAAGTAATGCCGCAAAAGTTTCTCTGAAATCCCAGCAGCCAGCGCGCTCGCTGTGCATTCCAGAAATTGTTTTAAGAGCAAACACGAGCGCAGATTGAGAGAAGAAGGATATCTACACATCTGCCAAGGGCATTTAATTTGTTTTACTCAAAAGCCGATTGGGAAGCGATTCAATTCTCTTATTTTTTGGGTGTAATTAAAACACTTACTGCTCAGCTTCTGAACCAAAGAAATAAAATGCCCGAGGTAGATGCGTAGATACATCCTCCTTCTTTCGATCTATGCTCATATTTGCTCTTAAAAACAATTCCTGGAATGCATAACGAGCAAGCTAGCAACCTGGGTTTTTAGAGAAACTTTGCGGCTTTGCTTGTTTTGAATTATTGGTTTAGAGATTTTCCTCTGTCTGCAATCGCTAATCGCTTTGAATTGCTGTGTCAATCAAAACCAACTCGTGCTATTATCTTACCAAATCTGTCCTTGTCAGGCAAAAGGCCAAACCATAGGACAAAATCATTGTTAAAACTGTCCGGAACGTTTAGAATTATTCACGATTCACTACCAACCTTTAAAACCACAAGTAAACAAGCTATTTGTAATCAATACTTCACGTGGTATTATCAGGATAGATGCAAAAACACTCGCTAATAAACATTGTGATTTAATTGTCAAAGGAGAAACAACATTGAGTGGGAAATGTCTGGGGGAAAACTGAAACATGACAGAGCGGGATTAACGACTATTCGAAATTCAAGTGATGGCCGATGCGTGAACGATTCCAAACGTTAACAACCATTCATAAAAGAAAAGTAAATTCCAGAAAAGTAACGAAAACGGACCTCTGAGTCGGTTATTAAGTCTGTCCAACGATTCCATGATCTTTCTCTCCTCTATAGATAGAGCGGAAGGCTCTACAAGAAAACAAATTTATCGATTACTTAAAGAGGATGCAAATAATTAGTAAAACACTAACAAATCTGTTAAGATGATCATACAAGATTCTTCAATACATATAAATTTAGGAGGGCTGGTAGCATAGCAAAGAACCTATCGGCAGAAGTTTTCGTCCTGATCAAAATCCAAACTATTGCTTTTAATATCTGAAATAATTTACACAACAGGAAATTGCCAAACAAGACGAGGGGCGTATCACTCCGTAAAAATCTCGTACACCTTTGGCAAAAATAATTTTGCCTTGAAGAAAATCTGCAAAAATCCCAAAAAATCGTACTGTTTAAAAAAAATGTCGTGCGGCTTTTCGGAAGAGTGATACATCCCTCGAAACGAGAAAAAAGAACACAGTTTCATTTTGAAGATTCTATAGCAAGAAACTTTTGAAACCGATCAAATTATGAAAGATTCTTTCATGAATGTTTAATCTATGAATTCCATGAAATCTAACCAAGGGCGCCTACCTTGTAGGAACTGTGTTTATCACCAGTACTGTTTTCGTGACCCAATACACAGAGTAATTAGTGTCCTGTTAATCCGTGTATAAATTCTAATTTCTAACGTCTGTTAGTGTTGACCAATCAAAATCAAGCTGTCTGGTCATTTCGTATAACATTGATCTCGTATTACATCAACACCGGAATTTGAAACCACAAAGTTATTCATACGTCATCTTGACCTTGACAGAACAGACTCTGTGTACTGGGTCACGAAAACAGTACTGAGATAAACACAGTTCCTACAAGGTAGGCGCCCTTGATCTAATGCGAAAGAGCATAGGTTCCAACTCTTTATCTCGGCGTAAAAAGGTGGGTGTAAAATTCAATGACCTATTTCTTCTGATAGAATGGCTTGAAAGAAACTTTAGATACTTATCTATAATTCTACCGTTTAACTTTTCAGAAATGTTGAATATTTTTTGGAAATTATAGCGTATCTTACATTTCAACTCATTTGAGGATGTGACGTCATCAAATTTCTAAATCATAAACCAGATGTGTGACAGACTTCTGCTTGATACCATATTGTAGGCATTCATAAATTATGGTTTTCTTCGAAATTATTTCGTGTTACGTCAAACAGTTTAGAAAGTACGACGGTTTTAAGTTTTTCTGGAATTCTTGAAAAACACTCTAATGCTAACGATAGAATTATATAGAATTAGCTAAAGTTTCTTTGAAGTCATTCAGTTCAAAGAAATAGGTCACTCAATTGTACACCAGCCTTTTTAAAGATTTGGAACCTATGCTACGCGAAAGAAATGTAAAATATAATACCTTGCCGCCTTGTGCTTGCATGATGATAAGATGGATCTTGCCGAAACCTTTCCTCCCAAATATCTTTACGTGCAGAATGTGATGCTTTCAAAACTGCATTCGTCGTTTGGGGTGACAAAGATTCTTGTTGGCACATCGTTTCCAATGCTAAGAATGAGGCCATACTCTCCGACACTGTGATAGAAGAATTGGAAAATATTTTAAACGTACCAAACTAAAAATGCAACAGCAAAGAAATGATACCCTGAATATTTTTCAACGTTGATAAGTCACAGATGTCTAAACCCATATTTTGTAATATCAAGAAAAATATAAAATTTCTTTCTGTATGGGGTAGTCTTGGAAAAACTGAAGATTTCTGAAAGTCTAAAAGGAGGATCAAAGCAAGGTTCAAGACATCTAATTCAAAGAAATAACATTTTACACCAAACTTTTTTTGGATTTTGATGCAACCTATGCTAATATTCAACATCAACCAAATATTCAACATTATCAACTCTAAACCTAACCTACCAGTAGACCCCTTGTTCAAAAGAAAGTGTTCACGAAACAACGAGCAAAAGCATGCTACTGCGGTTTCCAAACTTCTGGAACTTGATTCAAGCTGCCTTTGTTCAGACGCTTCTCGCAGTAGAAGCCCTTCAACGTGTTCAAAACAGAGCCCATTCTATTATCGAAAAGGCGAAAATCAAAGAGCTGTGGTCAAGTAACTGGTTGACGGTTGAGCAACTAATGAACTTTGATCGATCGGTGATGATCTATAAGATGATGAATAAGATTTGTCCTGAAAGCCTTTGGGAAAGATGTAAACCAAGACATACAGACTTAAATTATAGAGCAAGAAACTGCATGGACATTCAAATTCCGAAGTATAATCTTGACTACTCCAAAAAAAGCTTTCACTATTTGGGTTTAAAAGCTTGGAACGACATCCCTACCACCATCAGGGAATTATCTGTGTTGCAAAAATTTAAAGAATGATTGATTAGGCGGCCGCAGCAAGCTTTTGCTCTTTGTTTCAAAGACCCTTTCTCCTTTTAAACCCGGCTGTGCAACAGAATGTAGCGTATCATACAAAAAATTATCAAAATCTCAACTCACTATCATTTTTCTTGCTCCTCGATGCACTTGGTGTCCTGTAACTTGGAACAGGCTCTGATGATGCGGAGGAGCTCTTCGCAGAGAACGCCCGAAAATTGGTGTTTATCTTTCCAATACTACTTGATCGCTGCGGTAAAAGCGCAGATCTCCCGCGTGTATGAATATTGTTTGTTAAATTGTCAAGCGAGTTCACCCTTCTCATAAGATTATCGTGAGAACCGTACCTTCTTAGATTGTAACTAGCACCCTGTCGTTGCGCTGGGGCCGAGTGCAAACTGGTATTTCGATGAAGACCGGAGCGTCCGTTGGAGACGTTACTAGAACCGGACCATGTGCGATTTTGTCTCGACGGAGATGTAATATACATGCTGTCCGAGGAAGCTTTCCGTGGGGGTTTAGTTGTCAAACAATTACGAACGTTGTACCAGAGTTCGTTGATCTCATCGTCTGTGGGTGTTTTGTTTAAATTCTCGTTTAATTGCTCGTTTTTCGCTTGCAAATGTCGGTCTTGTTGCGTGATACCATTTGGCATTTCCGAGTAATAATATGGCTTTCCGGGCTGTTCCCTGTTGCCTTCGTTATTTGACGGTACGTGTCGGTTATTGTGATTCAAATCTACCGAGTAGTGGTCGTTTCTCGCCGAGCCCCCTCGCGATGCTCTGTATTCTCCTTTCTTATTGTTGTTGTTGTTGTTGTTGTTATTGTTGTTGTTGTTTCCTCTAAAATCGCGATGATTTTCGTCAGCAGGCGAATCATTTCTCCCACGAGCAGTCGGGTTTATCACTCGCATCGGTGAATTTCTTTGGATTGGTGAGTCCGTTTTGTTATGTTTCCTTGAAAACATTCGTCCTTTAGGACCTGGAGGAGGATGTGGAACGATATCTGCTTTCTGCGCTGTTTTGCTAGCCGGATTAGCTGTGGACGGCGCAGAAGCACTCGGTACGCGAACCGGAATGTTGCTTTTACGTGAAGGGGGCTCATTGATCCGGCTCTGTTGATTAATCTTGTCCGCATCATCGACCGGAAATTCAGGATTGGTTATCTTAGCCTTGTTTGAAGGCCTAGGAATCTCCTGTGTACAGCCCTGCCCACTTGCGCTTGCTTGCTGCTCAAAATATTGTGGATGCGTAGCATCTGTTGTGGAGGAGCTCGGCCTCCATTTTGAATTGAATTGCAAGTCAGCCATGCTCTTACGAATATTACTGATGACGTCATCTTCATCATCGCTGTCCTGATTTTCGTGCCGTTTGCTTGAGGGTTTGTTATTTAGAACACGATCCAGGTTAATGGCGGTCACATCACTGTATGGCACTGCTCCACGGTTTTGTAGTGTTCCACTGCCATGTGTGTTGACTGTGCTGGAATTTACCCGTGATTTAGTTGCTACAGGTTGTACAAGCTGTGTATGAGTAACGGCCTGCTTACTAACCCCCATTTCATGCGTTGATGCTGGAGCGCGAGATGCACATGAGGATGTAGTCTCCTGCGGTTTAGACGAGTTATGTCGCGCTACAGAAGAGGATGCCCGGGGAACAGTTTGGTGACCTGCTGAAGCATATGAATCCGACGTTGATTGAAGGCCCCTTGTTGTTGCTGTTGTATAAGGCGTTGAAGTCGGTTGCGAATAAGTCCTTTGAACAGAGTTGATAATATGAGTGGAGGAGTTAGGGTTTTGGTTGATCTTGCTAGTCTCGTGGGAATGGGAATCTGCTTGCGAAGTTGGCTGATGGGAAGTACTAGAGACTTTATGATAAGGGTTGTCGAATTCTCCACGCTGATATGATTCATAAGCACTGCCAGGTATAACCTTCGAGGTCGAATACTGATTATGCTGCATATGTATTGGCTCCGAGTACTGATGTGCAGGTGAATATGCCTTACCTTGCATACTAGACTGTGATGCATGAGTGGCAAATGGAGTTTGATATTGTCCAGTAGCACTTGAATGGGATGTAGCTAATACCGTTTGAGGGCCTACAAATGGCTGTTGGTGCAAGTTAGGGTCACCTTGTTGACAACGTTCACTTGTCATTACTGTTACTTGAGACGTGGCTGGGTTGACTGGATGAGAAATATTGCGATACGCTTCAATGTTAGCGTCTCGAGATGGATGATTGTTTGGCCCGTGGTTTGGAGACACGTGATAAGAACCATACCCATCTCTAGGGAGTGCTTCTTGCCTTTGAGCCACTTCTACCGGATACTGTCGATGATACGTCAAATTTTGATCAATGACACTCGGATAATTAACCGATTGTTGTTTGCTTTCGTTATGCATACCTTGGCTATTCATTTGAGCATGCGTATTACCATGGGAGTTAATACCTGCTCCACTCATGATACCACGAGAGGCAACTGCGTTATTAGTTGTTGATGCCAAGCTAGCATGATTTTCTGGACGCTCTTTGATGGCATTTGAGACAACACTGCTCAGTTTTCCCACGTTATCCAAAGCAGTGCCATTCTGGGCTTTTATCCCAACTTGAAACTGCATCCTTGCATCTGTCAGTCCTCCTTCATTGTTATTCTCCTGTTTAGAGCCTATTCTAACTCCACTTCGCTGGGAAGTGGAACTCCCGTAGCTCTTCAGCATATGATTACCCCCAGGAACTGTGTGTCCCTGTACCTTTGAATCAAAATTTGAGTTCCCTTTGTTTTGATCCATGTTACTGGCTACACCTGTCGTAATATCACGTGACGCTTGCTCGTTGCACACAGCATCTTCTAAGCTATCTTTAACTGACAGTTCATTACCATTCCGTTCATTTCCATGTTGGCTGGCAGACAATTCTTCCAAGCTATCATAAATACTTGGCTCAGCAAAGTCTGCCTTCTTTTCTTCTCCGTCCGGGGTTTCCCTTGTAGATGATAGGTCGGTCCCAAGATCTAACCTTGGAACACTACTGTGAGCAGCAACACGATTAATTAGACCCGGATCTTTACTACTGTAAGCAGTCCCAGTCTCCGTTGTTGCGGAATTTCCACCGATGTAAGAATTCCCATTTCTTAGCAGCCCTGGATTGCCGCCAGTTTGATCAGCAGGAAAAGTACCAACCGGGCCTGGATTACCACTATCCGGAACGACACCACTACTCTGAGCTGCGATACCAAGATTGACTGATTCCGGGTACGAATAATCCTTTGGATGCGGAACGCTATACGTGAACGGGGAGTCTGTACTATTCCCAAGTCTGTCTATCATTGGCCTATTGAAGCTGGGCGGTATAATTCCCGCTGTCGGTTTTTGCTCATTGTCTTTCAGCATCCAAACAAATCCATCGTTAAACTCAATACTTGAATTAAATTTCACTGAACGTTTCTCCTTCATAGCTGAACCTGGAGCTTTCCTCCGTTTCAAACTACTTTTTCGTTTTCTAGTCTCATTCTTAAATTCGTTATTATCACTGGCATCGAGGCTATCTGTGCTTGACAAGCTTACATCAGATGGGGATATTTTCAAAACGCCTGCATCTCCTAAATCTTTTGCTTTGGCCTCTACCATATTTGGCTTTTCAATTAATGCTGCTCTAGACTCAGGCACCTGTCTTTGCTCCTCTGCGGCTCTATCAGGGGCATGATTGCTACTATCAGCAACAGCCTTCTTCTCGGGAAACACACCAGCCTCGCTTCCGTGCGTTAAATCATTAAGGTGGTTAAGCAAGTATGTTCTTCCGGAATAAATAGAATTCTGTGACTTCACATCTTGCTTGCTATGTGTATTTTCAATCTCCTTCACTCCCTGTGATGTGTAATTGTTTCTCATCGGTTCGTGAGTCGGTTGTGTGTTGATTGAGGATACTCTTGTGCCATTCTTTATCTCGACAATATGGCCCCTGATGTTGTACAGGCCGTCTTTAAGTGGTTGTGTAGCTAAAATGAAGGACAGATTAAATATAGGTAAATACAGTAGCGGAAACTACCTCACCCAAAAGCAGTAACAGAGAGAATTTTTTTTATATGAATTCTCCTAAAATTTACAATCTATTAACAAACATTAACATTACGAGACGATAGCGCAAGGAGCACCAAAATACATTGCAACCTTGCAGCTATTACACTTAACCTAAATACTAATACCAACACTAATACGGGACTAATACTAAGGATAATAATTTAAATACAAAAAAATAACTAACAAGGAACTACACGAATAAAAGAACCGATCTACAGTGATCTCTCCACACGATGGACCCTCAAAGAAACCATGAATAAGTCAGATCTCGTTAGACAAGGGTTTGTTGGGCCGTGGAGTACGTCCTTGAAAATGGGTCCTTAAAAACGAGATTTCATCAGGATTCGCTATATGGAGAGCTCACTGTGCGTTTACGTTAAAGAAAATGAAAATGGCGTTGGTTCATTCAAAGCGCTCTGTTGCGTATACATACTGCAATGTAGCCTCAAAGTGGAGAGACAGAATGACAGTGCCAAGATTATTCCTCAAGGGGAAACCATCCAGGAGCTAGTACTACGACTGTTGATTAGGAATTTTGTCTGATGGTTAGGTAATCTAATACAACTAATCATGCATTCTTGCATTTGCTGTGGTATCCAGAGGTTATGAACAAGGGCAGATTTTGTAATACAATAGCAACAGTTGCGTTTGATCGACACCTCAATTCAAAGCGATTAGCGGGTGCAGACAAAAGAAATTCTCTCAACCAGTAATTCAAAACAAACAAAGCCGCAAAAGTTTCCCCGAAAGTAGTAAGGCAAACTCTCGCCTTTTGCAAGCGAAATATGGTTTTTAAGAGAAGTTATGTGCTTATAGCGAAAGAATAGGGTAAATCTAAAGCTCTGTCGCTTAGATTATGTTTATTTGATTTAGGAGCTGTTTTGTAATCGTTTCATTTTAAGCCCTAAAGACGCGAGAATTACAATGCCTTCTGCTCGGCTCCTGAATCAAAGAAACATAATCTAAGCGACAGAACTTTAGATTTACCCTTCTTCTTTCGCTATAAGCAAATAACTTCTCTTAAAAACCATCTTTCGCTTGCACAAGGCGAGAGTTTGCGCTACAAGTTTCGGGGAAACTTTTGCGGCTTTGTTTGTTTTGAATTACTGGTTGAGAGAATTTCCTATGTCTGCATCCGCTAATCGCTTTGAATTGAGGTGTCAATCAAACGCAACTGTTGCTATTGTATTACAAAAACTGCCCTTGTTGAGGTTACGTGTTTCCTTTTCAGCGATGATTGTATTGGTCTCGCTTTCTTTTGGAGTGAAATTTATGCACCGCCATTACAGGAATAGGTATCGACCAGAGGTCTGGCCCGTTAGGGTCCAGTCCTACTGGTCCTGGGTTTGGTTATTCCGTTATGCCGTTTTCTTCTAAAGGTAAACTGCTTTAATACGGGCAGCATAGGTTCCAAATCTTTAAAAAAGCTGATGTAAAATTGAGTGACCTATTTCTTTGTACTGAATGACTTCAAAGAAACTTTTGTTATTTCTCTATAATTCTATCGTTGGGCTTTTCTGAAATCTTTAATATTTTCAGAATCAGAGTGTTTTTCTTCGTTTTTAGGAATTCAAGAAAAATTTTCAAAAAAACTTAAAACCATCGGAATTTCTAAACCGTTTAACGCAACATGAAGTGACTTCGAAGAAAACCATAGTTTATGAATGCCTACAATATGGTATCAAGCAAAAGTCTGTCATTCATCTAGTTTATGATTTAGAAATTTGATGACGTCACACCCTCAAATGAGCTGAAATGTAGAATACGCTGTAATTTCCAAAAATATTCAAAATTTCTGGAAAGTCCAACGGTAGAATTATAGATAAGTATCCAAAGTTTCTTTCAAGCCATTCAGTCAGAAGAAATAGGTAATTGAATTTTACACCCACCTTTTTACGCCGAGTTAAAGATTTGGAACCTATGCTAATACGGGGTCACCTGAAAGTTAATCCTCCTTTCATTAAAAATCGATCGAACAGCTCTGTGGTTTTAAAGACTACGCAAATTCATGAGTAACGAAACATTTAAGATCTAAAACTGCGACACTTTGCGGTGGTAACAAAACCGATACACGTTTTATTTTTATAGAAAATTAAGAATTTGAGCCAGTACCGAAAGTTTTCAAATCATCAGCCTATGAGCACGCAGCGTTTCTTACGAGTTTCTTAAAAGATCCACAACAATCATCATGCTTACTATTTGTGCCCTTGTGATGAACACTTAAAAAAATTGTTTGAAGCTCTTCCAATGTTTAGACCTTACAAGAGTACCTTCCCATATTATGATACTGGAAAAAAGTGAAAAAAAGTAAAAATATGTTAAGGATTCCTTCATTGAACTAAATATTTTCTTAACTCATACCTTTCCAGTACTGGAGTTTCTTAATATTTAGGCGATCTGAGAGTTGAGTTTCTTATGAGCAGTTTCTTATAGAAAAATATGTCTCCATATCGACGTAACGGCCAGTTTCAAGTGAGTGGAATTTTCCGAGCGAGCGGAATTTTACACAATCAAAAGGAGAACTTCCACCTGTTCGGTAAATTCAACTGATTGGAAACTAGCCGTAACAGAGAACATAATGTAATAACTCTGGAAGACGCTATTAGAGTCATTCGTACAATTTTTAAGACCTTAACTTTAACGCTGTTTACTTGGTCGATGGGCAGGGTTAGGGTTAGGGTTAGGGCTAGGAACTTAACCTGGTCGGTGGGGAAAGTATTTAAAGCGAATAACCTGAGTCAAAGGATGAGATCTCACAGGTTTATAAATAGCCTATTGCATTCGATAATCCAGCGAGTGGCGGAAGAAAGCAAAGCCAAAGAAAACAATCAAGGGATTAGGTGTTTCTTTGTCCTATTTATAGATAAGTGCTATATATCTCAGGTCATTCACTTTAAAGTGAGCTGTACGATTGACGAAGCAACCTTATAAAATAACAGCATAATTGTTCAGATAAATGAAGGGTGGTGAATGTCGACTTTCCGTGGTAAGTTTTTCACGATAAGACTTGAAATTATATAATAATAATAAAAGACACAAACGTTTGTGATAATATCCTTTCTACCCAAAGAGAAATTGACCTATTTTTCCGTGGTTCTTGTCGAAGTTCTGCAAAACGAAAATAAGAGCATATAAGATCAAATACAATTCACTAGAATACCTGGGCTGTGGTCCTGTTCACCTCTGATTGCCTTTGCGACTGGCACTCGTTGGAATTTAGTTGTTGCCTCAAGCTGTTTTTCTTTCCTCGCAGCTAATATCTTTATTCTTCTGGTCTGCTCGACCACTGCGAGGGATTTCTTCTTTTGAGCAATGTATCTGAAATCAAGGGCATTGTCCGACGGGTTACAAAAGAGTTATTACATGGATCATAAATTTTGTTTTGATCTGAATTGCAAATACTGCAGCAGTAGTTCATTAAATGATATGGTATGGTGAGAGCTACCAGGAAATTACTGTGTTTAAAGAATTTAAAATGAAATGAAAAAACTTCACCAACACGTAAATTTGGTAGAACATGAAATGAAACAAGTGTATACAGGACAGTTCTTTCGCAGCTTAACACAATTTTCCTCTCTGAAAACTCCCTCGAAATGAATTAAGAGAATGTGAGGAACTCTGCGAAGGCCCCCTTTTTTCTTGATGAACTAAAGACATACACCCCGAAAGAGGACACTTTTAACTTTCGATCATGGACGATTAGAAGATCTTGTGAGAAGTTGTTGTAAAAGATATCGAGAAAGTATTGCGTATCGCATGGAGATTGTGTCTTGTTTCTGTTCGTTACTTCGGTTCTAGAATGTAAGTTATATCATGCCAAACCGGGCCACAAGAACATCGATTTCATTGTTACAGTAGTAAAAAAAAAACGAATCATGCATGTGCGTTAGGAATCAAAGATAATTAGGAAAGAGGTAAAGATTTTGTCTTTGGCATTTTCTGCATTTGAAAGAATAAAATCTTATGATGAATTCTGAAACGAATTTTTCCGAATTTGGGAATGTTAAGCTACGAATGAACGGAACTGTTACGTGTAACTCTAACCGCTCTAACCATGTCGGAAATCTGTGATCATTCTTTGACAGTTATCTAAAACACCGTTAATAACGAGATGCTCCATACACCAATGTTTGTTAAGACATTTGTCATCTGGGATTACAAGAAATGCTGTGCACACAGCACTTGATCAACACAAGACTTGAACAATAACATTTGGCTAAAAATTGTCAATATAACTTGTATTCTAAAGAGCAGATCCTACAAGAAACTTGTACTATTTGCTAGAAGTCTCTGGGTTTAAAACAAGTTCATTCTGGTATTATCTACTTTACAGGAAAAGCGAAAGAGATTTGATTCAGAATAAGGAGTAATGTAAATTCTTTCCATTATCAAATATAAAATTGTGTAACCCTTAAACCAATTCAAGATATCTTTTCTATAACACTGTTGCTACAATATAGAGTTCTTTTGTGATAAAACCACAATATTCATAGCCCAGTTATTGTGCTGCATAGCGACTCGTGTTTTGAGCCAGGCAACAACAAAGAAATAAAACAAAACTGTGCAAACTTCTACTCTTAGCATGTTACATCAAATTTTCCCAAAATAACATGCGCTCTTTTGTCCTTGCTACTCTATAAAGCAAAAAATTTACAGAAATCTGATCAAGATTTGCAGGCATTTGTGGCAATTATTGGAAGCTATCTTCTAGCAGAACATTGCACTTTATTGTGGACTGCAGGATCTGATTCAAATGGGATGACAATTTTAACTCAGGAGCTATTTTCTGTTCTTGGTACTTAAATTAAACATGGGAAAAGTAAATTTAATAAAGTGCTTGACTATGAAAGTAAAGCCTTTGAAACAGAGTTTATTTCATTTCTTAACCAGGTAAACATCCCATAAGCTTGTCCAAACTAGACATAAACTGTGGAAATTCTGGAGATTCAGGTCTCTGAGGTCACGAACAAATTTGATGTTCTTTTTGCTGTAAGAATAGAGCTCTCACCTCTGAGTGAACCCAGTCAAATAAAAATAACACATTTTACGGTGGTGTGGCCAAGTGGTTAAGATGCTGTGTTTCAAGTCTAGATTGAATCCTGACATTGGAACTTCAAACCATAAGCCATCAGCCTACAATTAGCTTTAATCCTTTTGGGGTGAGTAAATGGTTACTCGGGGTAGCTCTAAGGGCACAAGTTGCAGTGCCACAGGCCCAAATCAGCTGAGTGTATATAGCTGCCAGAACCTAGCCTGTTACTTGCTTGCTACATCAAACTTTATGTCAGAGACTGAAACGTTTTTGTTTTTACACCATTAATTTATGATATCTTGATGAGTTCAGTGTTCTAATGCAAATAAATCAAAAACACTTCTCACCTTCTCCTCCTGTTTGTTTCCCTTGTGATGCTTCTTTCTTGTTCCCTCCTTTGTTGTGCAGCAGATTTATGTTCTACTTTCAACTTTCCTAGCTGCTCTGCCTCTAAAGCCTTGAATTTATTTCTGGCTTTGAGTAAAGGATATATCACAGTCAAAAAGGATTAGTCTCAAAAGTTGAACAAAGTAAAACAAAGAACAGGAAGTGAATATTACAGAATACAGTATCAAGTATTTCCTCATAAAATATGCTATATTTTGTTTCACACAGTTTCAATATAAAGATATAAAGCTTTGATGCCGCAGTTCAATTTCTATAAATCAATTGAAGTTTGGCAACTGCAGGTACATTTGTGGACAAGCACTCTAGAACATCAATATTCAAATCTGTAAATTCCAAATATCTAACACGGTTTTATTGCAAGAGGTGTTGCATAGTTTAAACAAGAATCATTTAAAGGCATCTACTGTCGTTGCTGTCATTGGCTAGTCGGATGTTGAAATGATGAACTAAAGACCTGCCCTTTTGATAATTACCAAGCCTTTATGCTGCTTGATTATCCTTTGTTTTGAGAATAAAGGGAGTCAGATCGTTATCACCTTCATAAATTTCAGTGTACAGCAAAATTACTGAAGCCTGCCTTATTCTATTCTTTTATATTGTCTCATTTATCCAATCAACGCCATAACAGTGTGCCTTTAAAGGGAATAACCTGAGTTAAAAGATGAGATCTCATAGATTTATAAATAGCCTATTGTATTTGATAATCCAGCTCGCGGCGAATGAAAGCAATGCTAAAGAAAACAATAGTGGGATTAGGAGTTTCTTTGTCCTATTTACAGACAAGCACTATATATCTCAGGTCATTCACTTTAAACTTATAGACTCATCTGTGGCTAGAGCAAACAGCATCATACTTACTGAGAAGTCTTTTAGTTTTTTGCTTCTTTGAAAACATTGTAAGATTATTAAATTAAATATATCTTGAATCTCCTAAAAATGCTTCCTGCTACTTCACCATACAAGTTCTCAATGAACATAAATCATAATATTGTGAATCTTCACTTGACAAAAAATGTTTGCCATTTTATTCTATAATGATTTATGTCTCTTTGGTGACTAGCATGAATAAATCATGACATGCATCAATTAGTTTAAAATGTTTTGACTTTATAAATGCCACAAGAAAATGTGTTTTACTGATCAGAATAAAATATGAGGGGACCTCTTCCATTTTAAAAGTAGCAATGATGTGCATTCAAATATTAACTAATGACCACAAAATGTGATAAGTAAAATCACAGAAACAGTTGGTTGACAGGATTTAAAATTGACAAATGGAAGTTTTTTTACAAAGCACATACTACACTATTTACCTCTAGTGCAAATGACATTAAATTTTTTGATTGACTCTGTAAAAAAACTTATTTGCCAAACTGGTCCCAAGATATTTTGCATGCATTAATATTTTACTACATTTTACCGAAAACATAAAAAAATGATTGACATATTGTGGTTTAATGATTTTGAGGCTTCATTGTCATTGCCCATTGTCCCATTGTGTTGTTTCAATGAAAGAAAGGGAAGTATGAATTGGAGCATTTTCTTTGAAACTTCTTTGGGAGAATTGAGGGAGGTGACTCTATGAATGCTTCATCAACATCAATGTCCATGATTCAAAAATGTTTGTTGAATTTTGTAGTAACTTCCAATTGTGTGAATAGAGCCCTTTTGATAAAGTTTTCAATACACCACCACTGACATACTTACACATAAGTGTACGAGATGGGGGGGGGCTGGGGTGGCTTTTGCACTCATTGATATTAGGACAAATCAGTTTGCAGAAGACATTTTGAATTGGGGTTCACAAAAATTGACTAACAACTTCTCCTAACAAAATCAATTTTTAAGCCTTCCCTTGTAAAGAAACCAGCTTGGAAATTGTTCTACTGTGCAGGCTGAATGTGAAGAGACTGTTAAAGTAAATGAACGGAGATATAGCGAAAAAATCTAAACATAGCACAAAAGAACGGCAGGCGCCAATAACCTTCCTTTTGTTTTCATTGATCAAGAACATCAAATACAATAGGTTATATTTAGATGGACCCAGTCCCCCTAGCTAAGTTGCTTTTAAAAAAGGAAAAAGTATGATGAGAGCGAGTTTTGAACTCGCGACCTTCCGATTTCCAGACAGACGCTCTACCGACTGAGCTATTGCACACTTTTAAGACAATGGAAGGGAGATGTTAAGTGTGATGTTAAGGTGACGTAATTCTGTCAGAGTTGCGTTGAGGGTATTGAGCCGGTCTGCATTTGGGACATTGAGTCACGTGGGCTATAGATATTATACATAAGTTACGTCACCACACTGATCTGGATATCCATGAACCATGTCGCTTGCTGTATAAGTGTGCAGCGGGATAGGTCAGTCGGTAGACCGTCTGTCTAGAAAGCGAAAGCTTGTGAGTTAAAAACTCGCTCTTGTCACACTTTTTCAACATTTTCATTTGTCAAAAATTCACTAAATAAAAAAATTAAGATATCATAGATAAACCTACTTTGTGATAGGTTTCAAAGCCTTTTTGCTGTGAATGGAAATTTTGAAATATCCCACTAATTTTGCACATCAAATTTTGTAAAATTTGTGCACTAGAGATTTGATCGTTCTTTGGTGCACAGTACAAATATTTTAATCTGACTGACAGAGAAAGCAGCAGGGAAAGCTGGATGCCATCATCGTAAAACATGGTACAGCTGAAAATTTATGGCCATCCACCACACAGACTTCCTTTGCATACATAAATTGCAGATCTAAACTGTATACAGTTTTATTTCTGCATGCCCTTGAGAAAAAGTTCAGCTTGCAACAAGCTTCCGCAAGCTTGACAGAAGCACTATTTTGACTTGAAGGAGCTTGAATTGAGAATGTTGACACAATTTTTGCCAGTTTGCACATATGATTAGAGCTTGATAATCCCATGCTAGAATTATTCTCAATCATACTACAATCAAACCGAATAATACCGAACACCGAATAATCTTTAATACCTACCGAATGGACTTAATAAACGCTTCTCATTCATATCGTAGTTTCTTCACCCATCATCTTCTATCAGGTTTTCCTTTTCGAATCGTACGCTCTTTCTTTTACGTCGCATTCTTGCGCCGCATTCTTTCTTCATTCTATTAATATACTATTCTATCAATCGTTCTTTTTCTGCTTCTTACGCTCTAACGTACCCTTTTCTCGTTACTACTGATGAAGGGTTAAGCCCGAAACGTTTAGTCTTCTAAGCTCTAGGCTATTTATTCATTTTAAGATATTTGGTGTATTTATCGATTATTGTAGCCGCACGTGCAAACAAACAATTTATATTTGATACTACAGTACAATCAAGCTTGATTGAGTTTGCCTTCAGAAGATGCATGGTGCAAGCTAGGACAAGCGGTGCAGAATTCTTACTTGAATCAAGCTCTCAAAAATACTCAAATCATACTCAAAACAAGTCAGGCTTTTGAAGCATGCTGCAAACGTATTCAATATTTTGCTAAGGGTGGGGAATTTGTGCACATTCTTTTGCTTATAATAACCGACAGACTAATATTTTTATAAATGTGGTGGGGAACGCAAACTTTTCAGTGTGGCCATATTGCCCAGTTCCGAAAGTCTTCACTCTATTGACCACAAACAGCAAATGTCATGTCAGTCATAATTTCAAATCCACAATTTTGCCCCTATCTTCCAGCACTTTTTATTTATTAATCATTATTATCATCATTATTATATAAAAAAATAACACATACACATGTATATTTCCATTTCATGAAAGTTTTGTAAGCATTCTAATATTTCGCAAACATAACAAGTCTGCACAATCCATACCTACCAAACTATGGTATGCTTCTCTGCAATTTCACAATATAGTTTTGTTGTTGTTACTAATTCTAGGCCTAAACAAAATTACAGCGCCAGCAACATAAAAAGCTCTGTTCAAGTCTGAAAAGGATACGAATATGCTCCCTTACGCATAATCCATCTGTGAAATGGTGAAACTTCTTACTTGAGCGGCTTATTCCTTTCAAATCTCAGAGGATAGAAACATTGACCACAGCTTGATTCAACTTATCGGCCATTGCTCAGACAACAATGTAAACTTCATCTCCAGGGGACTGGGCCAAGTCTTCCAAGTAAATACAACTGACCTCGTTTTGGTGATATCGCTATGGCTACCTTTGTTGCTAGCGACGTGACGTCATTGACAGCAAATGTTTGCTCAAAAAACTCGCATTTTCTCACCTCAATTTCCGGTTTTTGATTACAAAGTCCACTTTGTAATCTAAGAAGGGGCTTCGATGTCAGTCAGTGAGAAAGAAAGAAAGAAAGAAAGAAAGTAAGTAAGTAAGTAACCCACTTCCGTCACGCTCGTTAAAGCGATTGATTAACGTTTTATCTCAGCTAATTGGCACTGAAATAAAGAAAGCGCACATAAAGCGCATATAAGACAGAAGTTTCCCGCGATCCTATAGGAACATTTGACGTCGGCTTATTTCATGTTAGACAGATTTGACACCATAAGATGGATAAATTACCATGATGTTTACCCTGGCACAACAACAAATTTACGTAGAATTGGCACGTTCTTGACTTCATTAGCAGCTCAATTATGTCAAAACAATCGTTTTCTAGAACGAACGAATCATTAGCCTTATTGATAGTACTCATTATGCAAATAAGTCCACTTTAGAGGATGATGTAACCGGCGGCCTGCACAGAGGCTGCGAAGGATCCCCCTCCTACACAGCTACAGAAAGTTGCAGAATCCCAGCAAACAATGGCGCCATTGACAGGAGGAAGGCACGAGATCACACTGAACCAAACCATCTTCATGCATATCATTCTGCACAGAGGTTATATTCGTGACTGCTTGTCTCAAATTAGATGCCCGCGAATAGCAACAATTGAAACGTTCTGTTGGGTTCTGCATAAGTAATTTTGCGTTATCGTAAATCTCACATGACATCTCATTTGACACAAATGCACCAATAGTTTTGTGCACGAACTAAGCAAACTAGGGGTAATGACTTTTGATTTTTGCGTATCATTCTCGTTTGACATAAAGACCAAAATATTGCCTTTGATGCGGTTCTTTTTCTTATACAAGGCGCTTGATTTTCCATTGAAGGCGACTTTAGCAGCAACACTCATCCCTCTGACTGTAGCTAAAAACAGCATCTACGATCATTTGGGGTTATGAAGAAATCAATATTCAGATATTCTTAGCTTGTTTAGCTCAGGACAGACTTTGTAATCATCCAAAAGGATCTTATGTTCCGATAAAGCAAAGCTAGCAAAATAGCAGTCCTTTTCCTTGTATTCGTTTCCAAATTGAATAAGAAATATTTGCTTTCCTCAAAATGATGTATAAGTGACCGACAAAAAACTGAAAATTGTGGCAAAACTAATTTCGACGCAGTTTCGTAGGTGGGTGGGATCAAAAGGGCTCGAAACTGCAAGGAAGAAACGAATCACCGTCAAGAAGTAGAGGAGTTTTTATCAGGAAAGAGCAAAAAATTTACAAGCTCAAAAAGGTATACGCAGCTCTGTATTACACAGTAATCAGGGTGCTAGAACCTTGAAATTAGTCTTGTACCTTCAAAATAAGCCTGGCTCTCAAAGATGGGATTTACTGTACTCTGTTCTGTAGTATGTACTGTATGTAGTAAAGAAATTATACAAAAGACAAACAAACAGCTCTTTCTTGTTTTCATAATGAATGCTGGGGGTTAAATTGGACGCAAATGTCACAATGTTAGTTATACTGTAGGTTATCGCTATAGTAGGCTCATAGTACTGTAGGTACCCACAATCAAGAAACGCACATTTAAGAACGTCAGAAAATGGAAAAAACAATGGGAAATAATGGTTTTTCGTTTTAATACAATGGACTGAAATTGAAAACATTGTTTCCTATTAGGGGGTACCTACTGTATTCATTGTTTCTAATCTACAGGGAATGAGTTAAGTTTGTGTTGTGCGTTTTTACATTAAATGACTGCAAAAATTTACTCTTAAAATTGCTCAAAATTTAAAAAAATGTGATATAAAGAAAAACCGAAATAAAGCATAACTTGTTTTCAAAGGATATTTGACAGTGGACAAGTGCATGAATCTACTTTATGAAATTTCTAATGCTCTTTCTAAGGTATCTTCTCTCTTCAACTTTGAAAAGGCTCATTATCGAAGCGTGACTTCATATGATTGAAATTCGTTTTGCGGAGAATACTGGAGGTCTGGGAACCAGTCAATGTTTGGCCCAAAAAAATTTCCATGGCAGATTTACAGCAAAGTACCACAAGTTTCTTTCAAACCACACAATTCAAAGAAAAATGTCAAAGAATTTTAAACCCATATTTTCAAAGATTCGAAAGATTTTAGCCCTATTCTCAAATAGAATTTTACAACCATCTTTTTAAAGATTTGAAAGATTTTAGCCCTATGCTCAAATAGTGTACTTGACTGAATCTGATGACTTGACTGTGACCAGTGTAAGATGAAAATATCTAGCAAATTTCTTCGCACTTTTATGGACCATTTGTTGGGTTGCCTTGAGTCTGGTACCCAGGGTATGGCTAGCCAAATCAGATGCAATGTCTTCCCCATCTTTCTTAGTAAGCATAACAATTATTAAGTTAACAAATCTTCTTAAACCTTCAATGACAAAAACTATCAATGTCTGCCAAAAGTCCTTTAGAATACTTTACACAATTTTTATATTCAGGGCCATCGAGAGCCAGCTCGGGCCCTGGACCGATTCTTAGGATCGGGCCTTAGGATCGGGCCGCTTGATTGCGAAGAATTTTTTTGGGACCACACCCTTCAGACTCCCGGAGAATGAAGGAAACGCCCATTTTAAGAAAGCTACTTTAGAAAAAATTGTTTAGATATCACAATGAAAATATTCGCTCTTACGAGGTGACTTTTCCAAAGTCACCTGGTAAAGTACGGACACAAAAACTTAAGAAAACTATTTTCATATGTCTATGTTTTAAGGCAGGTAGCTAGATTGCCATACAAGTTGCTGTAAGGAGATCATACAGCAATAACTAATTTTTGTTGAACGATATTTTTACGGGCCCCTTCGAGGTCCGGGCCCCGGACCTTTTACCCCCTCCAAACCCCCCCTCTCGATGGTCCTGTTTATATTAGCTGATGAAAGATTATTGTCCTAGCATTCTATTGGAGTCATGACTTGCCCTGTAATCCTCATATTATCATCACAGGACAACATGTTTTAAGGGGGAGAAGGGGGAATAAAAGCAAGACCACATTAGATGAATGTGATCCAAGACTCTTGGCAGGCATTGTGGTCTGACTTTTCCTGCAGTACAGGCTTTGTGCACATTAACATAGTTTTCCCTGCCTTAAGAATTCTTGTTTAGAAAAATTTACAGTCTTTCATGTGGCTCAAAAGTTCTTATCAAGTAAAGGTTCCAAATCTTTAAAAAGGCTGGTGTAAAATTGAGTGACGTATTTCTTTGAACTGAATGACTTCAAAGAAACTTTAACTAATTCTCTATAATTCTACTGTTGGAATTTTCTGAAATCTTCAATATTTTCAGAATTATGACGTAACATAAAATAATTTCGAAGAAACCATAGTTTATGGATGCCTACAATATAGTATCAAGCAAAAGTCTGTCACTCATCTGGTTTATGATTTAGAAATTTGATGTCGTCACATCCTCAAATGAGTTGAAATCTAAGATACCCTGTAATTTCCAAAAATATTCAAAATTTCTGGGAAGTCCAACGGTAGAATTATTGATAAGTATCTAAAGTTTCTTTCAAGCCATTCAATCAGAAGAAATAGGTCATTGAATTTTACACCCACCTTTTTACGCCGAGATAAAGATATGGAGCCTATGCTAACAAGGCCTGTAATGTATGAAGAAAATCCCATTGAAGTTATCTAATGTTTTTCATTACCTTTAGTACATTTACTTTCATGGTCTTGGCCTTCTGTATTGTATCTTTGATCTTGTCTGCAACCCATTCATTCACAATCCTTTCACTGAAATATTTAGGGAGAAGCTTTCTGGCTTGGGGCTCCAAATTGACAAGCATATCAATGCACACATTCGCTGCATTAACAGTTGTATTCAACTGGTAAAAACTCAAATGGTTACTCTTTATTTGGTGCCGTCCAGCCCAACCATCCTCTCTAACTTTCCCTGCATTGTACCAGCCACGAGCTTTCTCAAACCTGCTAACCATGTTGAAAACATCAGTGCCTGGAAAATTGGAATCTTGTATTGTCATGGCTTTGAAATTTGTCACTGAAATGGGCAAAGGCTCTTTGAAGCCAAGCTGTGTAGAGACACCTTTGTGCAGCTTTTCATCAAATGACCCTTTCCGCAACACTGTGAGACAAAAAGCAAGGGATGGGATACCAGCAGGGAGAAGCTCACAAAGTTGTGCATCATGGTCAAATCTACTCCATCCGGTAAGCGCTATGCCAACAACTTGCATTGTTTTTGGGAACTTTGAAATGATGTTCATCCATGAAATGTGGTTGGTGATATGTTGCTGAATTGGAACATAATTAGATACAGGTTTGTCTGCACCTTTGTAGGAACTGGCAATCCAAATTCTCTCAAAAGCTTTGTTATAACGATCCCACATCCCATTTGGGAATTTGTAATAGTTTTCAAGATTTGGAACGTATGCCCAAATCATTGGTTCAACATATTTTGCCATTGATTGAAGGTCCTTAACATCCCAGTGTCTCATCATGTCATCCCATATTATTGGAATAACTTTTCCTTCTGATTGCATCTCAACATACTCAAACAGTGGAATCATATGATACAGGAAAAGTTCTGCAGATGACTTTGAGCTCTTTTTACATTGTGCACATGATTTCAAATTCCAGACTTCATCTCCTCCTAAATGAATCCACTCCGAGTCTGGATGCAACTTCAACGCGTCTCTTATAATTTCTTTCATTAGCATTTTCGATTCATTCTTCAGTGGGCAAATTGAACTTGTAATTTTCTCAGTTTCCCTCAAGTTTGCGTATTTCTTGTGCTTCAAAACAAACTCTAGATGCCCAAATGTCTGTATAAGTGGAATGACAGTTAGTTCAAGTTCTTTGGCTATCGCAAGGAATTCAAGTAGTTCCCTCTTTGTGTAGGCATCTTTGGATCTCAGAATCTTGAGTTCACCTTCAAAAGGGAAGGTGTCTTCATATTCCATCAATAGACCTGTTGCGCCGAAAGTTTTAATGAAAGGAAGAAGCTTTTTGAGGTATTCTAATTTAGGAGCAGCACCTTTTAAATCTAAGTGAACGAGCCTGTGACCTGAAAATGGAGCCTTATCAGGAACTTCCTCCTTGGCAGACGTCGCTACCACCCCTCTTCCAGCCTTCTCTTGTTCCAAAGCAGTTCGCTTCTTTTTGGCTTCCTTCAGCAAGGTATCCTTCTTAGTAGAGTCTTCTTTTAGTTTTTCTATTTTCATTTCAGATTGCTTCAAATCATGTTTCAATCGATCAATGGTGTCTTGCAGAACTTTCTTAGCACTTGCCTCTCCATGCTCGCCCATATGATCAACATGGCCTAAACCTAGGCCCTCGTGTTTTCCGTGCTTGTGATTGCTTTTCTTCGCGCCTTTGTGCTTATGCTTGTATTTCTCAAAGTCTCCAGTCTTTATCAACATCTTAGCTGGATCCTCGCGTGGAATAATCAGCCAATACGCAAGAGCAACTGCAATGATCACTGCAATTATTACCCGAGGGTCCAGGCGGTGAGCAGCCATCTTGGTTTGAAATCAGGAAGAAAGACAGACGCCAACAACAACGCTGGACTCTGGTATTCTTGTACTGTCAACAATCAGGATGACGTCACAGATAGTGACCGACAGAGATTGTAGGAGCAAAAACTTATGACTTTTCGTGCCTTGTTTCCCTGCGTTCTTTGATGACGAATATTGTAACAACGTTTCAGATCATCAGATTTTAGGAAGGAAAACAAAGGAAAATTTGCTCATTGTTTTCACTCGTTTATGCAGGTTTTTGGAAGGGGCTTTCTGCAGAAAATCCCCAATATCCACGGGAAGGAGTAGCCGATTAAAGCCGAATAAATTAGTGAACCTAATTGCACATATTGGCAATAAAACAACACAGTTTTCAATATTATTGCTTTGATATTCATGGAGCAGTGGCACTCCAAACGGGAATTCTTTTTTTAACCCGGTAGAACAAAATAAATGGGGCAGAAAGCGCACTAATTTCTAGCCTGCGTGCAGCCACAACTCCTCCTCAAAGGAAACTACATGAATACATTCAAGGAAACCAAGGAAGAGCGAAATTTCCTGTCCTTTAATGCATTCATGTATTTTACTTTGAGGAGGAGTTGAGGCTGCAGGCAGGCTAACTAATTTCCGACTGGCCTGGCATCTTTGGAGGTATAAACTCTTTTTTCAGTAATAACATTGCATTGAAAAATTAATTAAGCATCAAATGAATTCCCATTAAATAAGCTAGCAATTAATTATTTTACGAAATATTCTAGCAAACTAACAAATAATGGAAGTTCATGCAACACAATAAACTTTGGGAAGACCTTCGATAACTACGGAGGAGTGTGCTCCACTGCTTTCTCCTTATCAGTGGTTATTCTTAGTGGCACTGTCACTAAACGGGCAAGACCTGACACAAATCAATGTTGTCGGGATGTTGTCATTATCACCAAGGGGCGTATCACTCTCCAAAAATCTCGTACACCTTTGGTAAAAATCCTTTTGTTTTCAAGAAAAATCCCTAAAAAAATCCCTGAAAATCCTATTGTTTTAAAATATCTCGTACGCTTTCTCGGAAAGGTGAAACACCCCTCGATTATCACCGACATCCAAACTCTATCGATAAGAAAGTATTTTTTTCACTCTGGCATCAGATTTTGCAATACATCTCCACCTCCCATATTGCAAAATTTACAAATGGCTCTCTTCTGAAGGATGAAATTTGTTCACTGTTGGTGTTTTAGAATCCCTTCTCTGGGGAATCAAGTGTCCAAATTTTATGTTCAACCGACAAGCATAATGCGTGTCAATGAAAACATTCTTTCCCTGAATATGTAGCCTGGAACACAGGCTATGAATATGTTGCATCAATTTTGTGTGAATGTTTTCCAAAAGATAGCGTTACAGAAGGTCCTCGGGTCCTTGCTATGTCAGAACCATTTCGGAGCGTCCAAAACGATGTCCGTTCGGGTAGAATTCATACCTTATATGAATTTTGTTGTATAACTGTAAATCAAGCACGAAAGCTGGTAAAATATCTTGAACTCACTCTCCTCCACAGAGGCTTGCGTTGCGCCTTCGGCGCGGCAAATCAGCAAAGTCTAAGTCTCATAGTCTCATTCATCAATTTTGTCAATTTCAAGCCTCTGCGGAGGAGAGTGTCTTGAACTTTATATTCCACCATAAAGTTTGGCCTTCCTTTTGTCAAAGACATTCATACCCTCATCGCTGAAACAACACTTAAGGTAGCTTGCAACCAAATAAAACAGAATTTTGAGCAAATTTTCGAAAATTTTGAGTTGGTCTTATCTAACGTAAAATTCATCTTAGAATCGGATTCTAAAACTTTCAAGTTCATCCCATTGCTTGTTTGGCCACTTTTTTGAATTTTTTAAGTACCACTCCCATCCTTGGTGCTTAGCAACCGCATAACAACGATAAAATACCAAAAGTTGGCACCCAAAAAGCACCCCTCTTTGCTCCAGAGAAACATTTTCTGGTTTGCATCCCTGTGTTTGATTTCCAGCCTTGTTGGCTCCCTGTGTTACATACGGGATCTTTCTCTACATTACAGTGGAAGAAAGGTTGAAATTTTTACCTGGCCTGATGCCTGAAGATCTTGCCTTCTGAAAGCTTTGTGAAATGGGTTCAAAAAGAATTAAAGGTGCAGAAAGATACATAAACTCCATGGCAATTGAGCTGTTGATAATTTGGAAAAGAAACCATTGCACAAGGACGCTTCAAGTGAGCCAGTTGAAGTCAGTTGGGTTTGTTTATCTTCGAAAGTTTAGGCCTTTATTTGGCTGATAGGCCTATTTGGGAATTGGAGCAGAGAAGCTTAGATGGAACAATTCAATGGACTTGTCTGTTATCGTATAAGACCTGCAGTTACATCTAGAGTTAGTGCAAGTAAATGTGACAGTGCAGCAGTGCCTCCAATGGAAACTCGTAGTCATTGATTGAAGCTCTGAAAACCAACGAACTTGTGATGTTGAATGAGAAATGAAGATCCAGCACGAGCAGTAGTGAAATGCCAAACCTTGAACTTGAACCACTAAGCCCAATAATTGCTTGAGATATTTTGATTAATTTTGGCTGATTTTTCAGATTTGAGGCTCTCAATGATAAAATAATATGCACTGCAAAACGAAGGAGAATGTTAAAAGGAATATGCTTGAAACCAGACTGCTTTTTATATTGTGTGTGTGGGAAGATAAAGTATAACAAAGGAAGAACAATAGAGGCATTGTCTTTGAAACCATAGTCAAGTACGCATCTCGTGTGTGCACTTTGCAAACTTAACAGTTTGAGCTGGAAGTTTGGCTGAATGAAGCAGTAACTCAGTTGAATAATAGACCATGATATCTATATAAAGTATAACAAAGGAAGAACAATATAATCATTGTTTTTAAAACAATAACCAGGTACGCATCGCATGTGTGCACTTTGCAAACTTAGCAGTCTTGGCTTGAAGTTCTGCTGAATTATGCCGTAACTCAGTTCAATAATGGACCATGATATCTACAAGCACTTTTGTATTGGTCCATCAGTTGCCGCCCTCTTAAACGATCACAGAAAATAACAGCACAGAGAATGAGGAACATTGAAAAACTTGCATAAATACTGACAAAAGCAAGAGAGAGACAATGAAATGTGTAAAAAAGGCATATTAAAACAGACAAATGGTTTGAAGGGGGAGAATTCTTTGCATCTGGGAGTTTCTTGTCTGTAAATATGTATGCAAACTTTAACTTGATTTTGCCGAAATATGTGTTTTGCAGTAATTGCGTAATTTTGAAGAAAGATATCACAAGAACCAGATGAGCTATTGAAATGAAATTTGGAATGCATGTATCTTAGTCCCTTGTGAAGGGCAAGGACCAAGAAAATGGGGGCTAACTTGGATGCTTTAGCAACATGAAGCCTTTAAAACTGAGATAAATGAATCAATTTTAGAAATTTTGATGTACTTCCTTAATTTCCTTTGTTCAACAAACATTTTGAAAAAAAATTCTGGTTTGTGCCCTAGAGTATGGTTTAATCTAGTTATACAGAAAATCTCATCAAAATCAAACATATGAGCTAAGAGCTGTGTTTATTTGAAAACATGCACCTTTTGGGCCCATTATTCTGCTGATGACGTCATAATTATGTAAATTTATGAAAATTTTCAACTGAAAAATTATTTTTATTTCATCACATACCTATATCAATAATTTGGTGTGGTCAAACTAAGCCTGTCTTTGAAATAGATTATTTGGTTGCAAGCT
Source organism: Aurelia coerulea (assembly GCA_039566865.1). Classification (NCBI taxonomy): domain Eukaryota; kingdom Metazoa; phylum Cnidaria; class Scyphozoa; order Semaeostomeae; family Ulmaridae; genus Aurelia; species Aurelia coerulea. Next base: position 20,672,882 of record CM076953.1, on the reverse strand, counting down.
ACCTTAACTTTCTAGCCTGCGTGCAGACTTTACTTTCACTGCGAAGGAGAGCCTATGAGTATCTTTACAAGATCCGCCTTGGCTCTCCTTCGCAGTGGAAAGTAAAGTCTGCACGCAGGCTATTAACTTTGCAGGCAGACTTTATTGTATACTTCGAGCCCTACCTCGCAAAATATGCAACATTGGATCAGCCGAACAGCTCAGCAAGCAAGTCTTCTATAGGATACAGAACATTGTGTTCATAATGCACAGGGTCATAAGGCTGAATTGAGTTGCCAGTTCCATTTGGATATGAAGTTGTCAGTGGATGAACATCCAATATAGGGATGCCAGCTCTACACATCGCCCAGTTTGCGTAAGCATTGAACAAATTGACACGCTAGGAAATAAAAGAGATATTTATCAGCTTGGAAAGTTTTGATATCCCCATTTATTAGTAGATCTATCTGTAGAAGGCTTGAACAGCCCTATTTTGTCAATATTTCTCAGCCGTTCCCACAATTCACAGGCGAAAGTAAGCGTAAAGACTCTTGAACAATATTAGGCTTTGTTTAAACATCGTATCTTTGCCGTGTCCAACTTAATACCGGGTGCGCCAAAATAAACTATGCACGTTTGGCAGGCAACAATAAATCGCACACTGGATAGATTTTGAAGATTTATGATTTAATCTTTAGCAAAAAGCCTGAATTAGAGTCAAGGATTTTTTGCAAATTTTTCTGTTTTCAGTTTTTAGAGCTAGACCCGAGTTTCTTAAAAAAAATTTACGTTTTCGAAAACACTGAAAATGATAAAAAAAAACAATAAACATCGATCAAATTTTCTAAAGAATCGACATGAATGGACAAAGAGAACAATTTTTCGTGGTGATTTGGGATTTAGAAATCGATTAATTGTATCGATTAATTGTATCGATTAATTAATCGATTTCTAGATCCCGAATCACCACGATTCATGCTGATTCTTTAGAGAATTTGATCGACGTCTTTTGATCGTTTGCAGTGTTTTCGAGAACGAACATTTAAAAAAGTGAAAACAGAACAATTTGCAATAAATCCTAGAGTCTAATTCAGGCTTTTTGCTAAAGATTAAGTCATGAATCTTCAAAATCGGTCCAGCCAGTGTACGATTTATTGTGGCCTGTCAAACGTGCATAGTTCATTTTGGCGCACCCGGTAGATGCTGCCAAAATTTCCAAATTTCAATTAAATGCTACATGAAAACGACGTCACACCAATCGTCTTAAATTGTTAAAACGGCAGGAGTTCACCAGCTCTGTCTTATTAAATGGTAGAAACACGACTTGCTCTAAACAAAGTATTTCTGCCGCATTTAGTTAATCAATTCTAGGCCACAGTTGCCGGTTTCTATGTGTGATCAGCCACTGCGCTTGCGCATTTGGGAAAAATAACAATTCTATTTTCAATCGAGCAGGGTAAAAAGACGATGTTCATTACTCAGACGATGTAAATTACTCAGTTCAAATCAACCACGAGCATAACATTCGTCCAAATCAGTTAAATTTGTTGCTCAGTTGAACGGAACGAATTGTTTCGTGCTCACCGTACCGAGAGGCCAAGTATTTGCTGCAAAGGCCCTATCTTGCACAGGCCCGTTCCCGTTTCAATGTGAGACAGCCTGCAGAACCTCTGCTGAGCCACAGTACAATCATCACCAACACTGAATAAGCCGGGGAGCTAAGTTCCACGTTAGAAACGTCTCAAAATATTTGTTCAAAGATTTTACATACCTGAGGCGTCAAAAATCTCCTTGAATGCAAATAAGGCACAGAATATTTATGTCTGTTCAAGGCAGTTGTTGTCCTCCAAATAACAGAAGGCTTGTAAGCTGATTTCTTCTTCAGTAACTTCACAACTTTATCAACAAGTATCCTATAATTTGAGAGGTTCAACGCTTCTGCAAAATGTAGGCCATAATTCAATAATACGACGCTATGTTCATCCATTTTAGGATTCAACAAAACTTGTTTGAGTTCATGAATAATCCGATCTGGATCGAAATCTCGATTGTCATCCTGTTTCAAGAAAGTCTTGTTAGGATTTCTTCGGATAAACTGATCTAAAGTTAGGTTATAATTATCGATTTGGTAGATCCAGTTATAACTGTAATAACATCGTTTGAAAATATTGTAGCACAATGATTTGCCATGGATTGACCAATGAAAACGGGTGGCGGTTGAGTCTCCATATATCCAGAGATAACCTTGACGCTTTCTTGGATTCCTTGGGTATGATGTTTCTGAAAGGAAAGTTTTATCAAAACGATAGTTTTCATAAACTCTCAAGAGCAAAAATTAAACAAACAGTAATCAATAATCAAGTTATGATGCTTTTGTGCTTCTGTTTTTGAGAAGCAAGGATGAGTTTTGCAAAGAAAAGAATCAGGTCTCAACAAGGACAGATTTGGTAAGACAATAGCACGAGTTGCTTTTGTTGAAGCCTCAATTCAAAGCGATTAGCGATTGTAGACAAAGGAAATTCTCTCAACCAGTAAATCAAAACGAACACAGCCGCAAAAGCTTCTCTGAAACTAGGGTAGCTAGCTCGCTCGTTGTGCATTCCAGAAACTGTTTTTAAGGGCAAACATGAGCATAGATCGAAAGAAGAAGGATGCATCTACACATCTGCCGCGGACATTTTATTTGTTTGGTTCAAAAGCTGTTTAGGAGGCGATTCAATTCTCTTATTTTTTTGGGTGTTCTCAAAACATTTACTGTTCAGCTTCTGGACCAAAGAAATAAAATGCCTGCGGCAGATGTGTAGATATATCCTATTTCTTTCGATCTATGCTCATGTTTGTCCTTAAAAATAATTTCTGGAATGCACAGCGAGCGAGCTAGCTACCTGGGTTTCAGAGAAAATTTTGCGGCTTTGTTTGTTTTGAATTACTGGTTGAGGGAATTTCCTTTGTCTTCGCTCGCTAATCACTTTGAATCCAGGTGTCAACAAAAGCTACTCATGCTATTGTCTTACAAAATCTGCCCTTGTTGTATCAAATCTAAAAATTAAAAAGCTCGGAGAATTATTTATCATAGCCTGTCAACCATGATATTTTCCTTTGCTGCATCTCGCCACGGGGGGGGGGGGGGGGAGGGGGGGTTCTTGGCAAAATTTTGGGTTGGGGTCTGCCGCGGGCATCTTCAAAAGGGTACCGTTGGCTAGACTAATTTTTACGAAAATGGTACCCTTGGCTAGACCAATTTGACCATTGTCTGAACCAATTTTTACGAAAATGGTACCCTTGGCTAGACCAATTTTGACCATTTAGCAATCCAATATGTGACTTCGCTTCTTGTAAGAAGTTCTGACTTCGTTTGAAAGTACAAGGCTTCAAAAAGCGACATCATGTACCAAAAAGAACTTCAAATGTTTTACAATTCGTTATACAGAGAATACTTTAGATCTTTGAATCAATCCAACTTTGATTGATACCAAAAAGGGTGAAGTATTTTTCGGATTATTTTTTCAGCTTCTCTGAGCATTGTGAATGTATCGTAGGTAATATTTAATTTACAAAAATTCCGCAACTTCGCCATGTGTGAAAAGAGGCCTAAAACCCTCGATTAAAATTATAAACAATCTCCTTCCTCGAGCATATTTCAATCTCTCGAGAGTTAAGAGTCAAGTGTATCAGTGTATTAGACTTACGACTTTTCGTCCCTTATTTCCCTGAGTTCTTTGATTTGCTGATATCACTTGGTAATAGGGACTCATACCATTACTCTTATCAAGTTGGTCTCCATTAGGCCCATATGGAGTGGTGCGTATTTACCAATCAAATTCCTAGAATTTAGTCTTCAACAAATAAGGAGGCGCTATTTAGACAGTTGATGTTGTTGCGCACAAAAAACGGTTGATACGGCCTGGAGTTCTCGTAGCTGCGAAGGATCTATTTTCTTTCTACAGAGGAATAGTACTGTATGACAGGTATATATTTGCGATTAGTAGGTCCGGAAAACATTATTCTTTGTACTAAAAGTTCGCTTTTCAATGTTGAAGGTCTTTAAACCAGACTTTGAAGCGATTTTGTTGAGTGTACGAGAACACCCGCTAGTTTAGGCCATTTTGAAACAGGGGGCCCACTTTACAAGAGTAATGGTATGAGTCCTTATCGAGCAAGAGATATCAGCAAATCAAAGATCGCAGGGAAACGAGGGACGAAAAGTCGTAAGTGTATCAACTGTATCAAGTGTGGTGGAAGTGTATGACGACCGCCTAAAAACATTGACGAATAATTTCTTACCATTGCAAAATGGTGTCCAAGTGAAATTCACCCATCTGCCAAGACCATTCCAAAGTAAATTACATCGTCTTCTCTGGCTCATTTGACATGCAGTTCGCATGTTTTGAAACAACTCTGAAAAGGAGATGAAACCATTTTATAGAGGCAGCCACTCAAAACAGAATATTGAGCTGTTCAAATATTTCAAAGCAAGCCCAGCTTATAACTACATCTAAAAGAGAAGAATGATCATTTCTGCGGAGGAGTGTGATTCAGAACATAAAAAGGTTCTTTGCATCCAGTAGCCTCTACGTGTGGACCCCCTTCCTACACGTAGGCTAGAAGTCCAGCCAATGGCATGGAAGTTAAATAGAATGGCGGATCAACAGCCACAAGTGTATGTGAAGCCAATTCTAGTAACCGGCTGCATCTATCACCTAAATGACAAAAGGTCCGTCCACATCAAAATGGCTTTATCGTAGCGAGGAGAGGAGGAAAAGGGGTAGTTGCCCCCTCCCCAATCGTACCAAAAAAAGATGGGCTTTGATGATTCATCCAGATCTGATAAGAAACTTAAAAGGGAGGTAAGCTTTATTTTCGTCCCTCCAACACTTGCAGCATCGTTGTTTTTGAATTTCAAAAAGGAAAAAGAAATTCCATTCTAGCACTAATGAATTAAATCTTGGCTTTCGCACGATTTAAGTGAACAAAGGATGCCAAAAATTTCCTGCTCGCTTCGCTCGCACTTCCATACCTGCCACACATGGATCGTAGTATAACATCTTACTACCACCTGGCTTTTTATCATGTAGCTGGCTTTTTTGCATGCAGCTTTTCTTTTTAAGCATGCAGCTTTATTAGATACAATTAACCGGTTTTTGTGTATGCCTTTTTTTTGGCAAATGATATAAGTGCGTTTGATAGAGTGCGTTTCTCAAAATACTGAAAATTTTCCGCTTTCTACCTCGCTCTCTCTTCATGTTCAGCAAATTCCACCCCACCTTGAAGCGCATGAGTATTGTTTCTCTTTATACAACTTTGATCAGAGTATTAAAACGAGTTGAAGTTGACGAGAATTGAAATGAGACAAAAAGGTAAAAGGAGAAGCTGTCGTTACTTGCATTTTAAAAACGGCAGCAAAAGCTTGAACGAAAAGCTTCGTCTGGGTGTTCCGTTAGGGCACATTTTTTTATCTTTCTTCTAGGTGTTTAGCCTATAGCGTTTCTACTCTTTGATTCTGGCATGAGCCTAGGCGGCTTGTTCTGAAAAGAGCGTCTCCACCATTCTAAAGGCTATGACCCCCTAAACTTTTCCCAGGGGCAAATCCTCAGACTCCCACTTTTCCTTGCTTACCCCACATTTGCCCCCAAAAAAGAGGACCCAGGCTACACAACTGCAAAATGGTCATTCTTAAAAAAAATTGAACCAGGCTAGCTAGGTGATACTGGGTGGGACACAGGTGAGCTAGCATAAGCAGAATAAGTAGAAAAATTCTAAGCCAAAATATAGAGCGTGTCCTCAAAATCTTACCACACCCCCTCATTATAAAATGCACCCATTTAATTTGTCGTGGCTATGCCACTGAACGAGTGGCAAATATGATATCAATGATATTAATCAACAAGTTATAAATTTGATATCAAAAGAAGTGGTTGGTAAATGTCATTTCTAATTTTGGAGCACGACAGTTGATATTTTGAAATATTTGGTTTTGGTAAATTTGAAATATGAAATAATGGCAATTTTTCATGATGAAATATGAAATAATGTCTACCCCTCTAATAGAGCCTCGATATTGGGTAAGATGGGGAAGTGTCTCTCTAACGTTGCTCACATGAAGCCAATCAGTACTTTAAGTTTTTCTTTGGAAAACAACAAACTCACAAACCAAGGTTTATGTTTAATTGACTTTCAACGACTGGCAAAGCTTTATCACAAGTTATTCAAAAACAGTATTCACTGGCTGTTTTGAGAAAAAAGTTCCCACTTCTGAAAAGTCATTGCACTAAGAGTATTTGACGGATTTGAAAGATTAAAATTCTGTTTAAACACCGAAAGATCAAAGTATTTTTCTTACTTTCACATGCATTCATGAACACTGAGGATATACGTAAGTAAATTCGACCTTGCGAAAATTTCATGGCTGCAAAATGCAGCTATTAATATCTCCCCCGTGAAAAGCTGTGCTTCATTCATAAATCTGTGTAAGGAGTTTCTTCATGATTTGATCGAGTTTTTTAGGCCCCTTTTCAAGCTTTTAGCAGCCATGAAATTTTGATCAAATCATATTTACTTATGTTACCAGTGCTTATAAAAACGCGAGAAAAATTACAAAATTCCTCATTCTCTCGGTTATCACGCAAAGTTCGATTCATTCCAATCCTTCGAGTACTCTGGGTACGATGAAGTTGCAAAAATGGGAACTTTTTGCTGGATCACCCGGTGGATGTATTGCCAGTTGAAACGAAAATACTGACCAAATGATAGACTTGCCCCAAGTCTATCTCCATAGTTCGTTTTACCATTTCCTTGGATCCGCCATTCCAACATTCCGTCAAGAGTGCGGATCCAGGAACTACCGAAAATGAACAAAAGGACAGATTTTGTAAGACAATAGCATGAGCAGCTTTTGATTGACACCTCAATTCAAAGCGATTAGCAATCTGAGACAAAGGGAATTCTCTCAACCAGTAATTCAAAACAAGCAAAGCCGAAAAAGTTTCTCTGAAACCCAGGTAGCTAGCGGCCAGGTAAAAAACTCGGAGATGTCGGAGATGTCGGAGATGTCGGAGCAAAGACTCTCCAACGTTTCTCAACTCCGACTTTTTTACCTGGCCTTAGATGCTCTACTAAAAAAGTCAGAGATGTCTTATCTCCGACGTTTTTCAACTCCGACTTTTTTACCTGGCCTTATATGCTCTACTAAAAAAGTCGGAGATGTCTTATCTCCGACGTTTTTCAACTTCGACTTTATTACCTGGCCTTATATGCTCTACTAAAAAAGTCGGAGATGTCTTTTAACAATTGACATGGGTGAGTTTGACAGGTTTTTTTGTTTCATTTACAACTGATAAGAAACTTTATAGCAAGAATTAGTTGAAAAACGTCATTTTTAGTAAGAGCAATCTGAAAAGCAATCTAGCAGACACTTTCTTTCATTATATTTTTCACTTGTTCCTTGTATACACCCCCCCCCCCCCGAGTAACGACCCCGCTGAAACGATGCCCCGCCAAGGTTAAAGGATGACCCGCCAAATAATGTGTTTCCCCGCTAAATTAAGACGTTAAGACAAAGTTACTACAAATTTCAGGACCTAGTTTCTTATTGATTGAGTGTTGTGACGGCGAATGAAGAGAATTTGAATTGTAGAGAGTTATATAATATGCAATCTCTGAACATCTCCGACTTTTTTAGTAGAGCATATAAGGCCAGGTAATAAAGTCGGAGTTGAAAAACGTCGGAGATAAGACATCTCCGACTTTTTTAGTAGAGCATATAAGGCCAGGTAAAAAAGTCGGAGTTGAAAAACGTCGGAGATAAGACATCTCTGACTTTTTTAGTAGAGCATATAAGGCCAGGTAAAAAAGTCGGAGTTGAGAAACGTTGGAGAGTCTTTGCTCCGACATCTCCGACATCTCCGACATCTCCGACATCTCCGAGTTTTTTACCTGGCCGGTAGCTAGCTCGCTCGTTGTGCATTCCAGAAATTGTTTTTGAGAGCAAACATGAGCATAGATCGAAAGAAGAAGGATATATCTACACATTTGCCTCTGGCCGAAAATGGAACAGTAAAATACGGACTGAAGAGATAGACTTGGACAAGTCTAACCATGTCAAACAAATACATCCAAATGAGAAATAATTACCTTTCTTCGAAGACTTTGATTTTGGCACAACAAACTTGAGAGGCTCGCCATCCCACAACGGCCGGTTGATATAAGGTATGTCTTTTCCCAGAATGCCTTGCTTCTGATCTTTTCCTTGTGCATTACCTAGCGAGGCAACGAAAGTGATTTTATTGCACGATAATGTAAACAATAAGAAAGCTAAACATTTAGCACTCAGCACTTATTCTAAAATCACAATTCACTCCAAGAGACATTCTTTAAAGGAGCTTATATTTGATACTTGGATCTTTGAAAAAATGTCAATAAAAAGAATTCCCGGTTGGAAGGTCGCGGCTCCCTGGATATCAAGATGATGATATCGGCAAATATATATTTTAATGGTAGACATGTTCAAATCAATTTTAAAATTTACCTGACTGAAATCGGCCACTCCGTTCTGAAATTATGAGGGGTTTTCTCCCCGGGGGAGGTACATAACATATTTAAGGTACGGGTATGTGCCGCCCACATGGGTGGGTTTTTGGGCCCCAAATTCTCTAAACAAGTGCCCTTTTTCGGCAGATTTTCCATAAACAAGGGTGGGGTTTCGCTGAGATTCGCAAAAAATTGTTAAAATGGGCAGTTTTCCGCCAAAATTCATCATAAAAGTGGGTATCAAAAGCAAGTTTGGGTAATTAGAAGAGGGTAGCTTTCTGAAAACCGGGCGGCAGACCCCCGTCCATCCTCAAGTCATGTACCCCCCCCCGGGGTTTTCTCGAGAAAGCCTCTTCAAGAACCCCTCAAAATGTACCCAAAATCATGAACAATTTCCCGCAACATTTCTGCCTTACTCGGGCCTTGCGGTAATGACTTCTGCACGCATTACCATGTGGTATCCTTCGTTCTGAAATTATGAGGGATTTTCTCGAGAAAGCCTCTTCAAGAAACCTTCAAAATGTGGCCAAAATCACGAACTTTCCCATAGTTATCCCTTTGGGAGAATGACGAGTGTCATCCCTGGGAGCATAACAAGATTATTCCACGTGATTTCACCCTCCTTAGAGGATATCTCATTCTAAAACGTATTAAAGTCATGGCTCTAAGGCAGAAATATGAGGTAAATTTGGTCGTGATTTCAGGTCTGTCTTGAAGGTTTCTTGAAGGGTCTTTTTGAAGAAAATCGCTCGTAATTTCAGAGCAGAGTGGCCGATTTCAGTCAGGTAAATTTTAAAATTGATTTGAACATGTCTACCATTAAATAACATATATGCCAAAATGATCATCGTGATATCCAGCGAGCATTGGCCTTTCAAACGGGGATTGTCTTTTTTACTCACCCGGTATATATTGTAGTTTAACAGTTTTTTTTACATTCAATCAAAAAACTTACAATACACATTACTTAATTACACTACTTACAAAATACTATACCCTACTACTATTACAATACCATTTGGAGCAAAAAACTATGACTACCTCATGGCAACATAAAACAGGAAACACGAACATAGCACTACATGTAACGACGTGAAGAAGGGAATGGAAAGAAATGGAAGGAAACGGGAAGATTTCTTGGGATAATATGAAAAATCTTTAATCAAGACGTTCTGTCTTGAGGATGTACGTAATATTCAAAGTTAGAATTGATCTGTTTACCTCATAAGACAGACTCTCATCACCGTACAAAAGAAGTTGCAAAAAGCTGTTGCTCCAGACAGAATGCCCACTATTTTGAAGTACAACACTAACATCAGTGAGAAGATTGCATCTTGCCTAAACAGCTTACCTTGCATGAACCAGTCCGGAGGCGGATCTTTAATGCCATCACACAACGTGTAATCCAGGTAAATCTTCGCGTGGTACTGACCACTTTCCATCACAAGAAATTTCACTTCGTATGTCCCATTGCCAAAATCTCGAATCAACGGATTTAGGCACACGTAACCACAAAGATGTACGCGCCACGCATCGCCGCCAATTGTCTTATGAACGCCGCGCGAATTTTGCGACTGGATGAAAAACCGACTATATTCACCGGCAGGACGGATTTCCCATAATGAGATAAAACTTTTATTCGGGTCCGTTCTGTTGCGCTTTCTCCACCACTCCTTAGTAGCAGTCCAGACTGTCATATTTTCACACGATGCAAATTGTCGCTTCCAGTCGAATCGAGCCTCATTTTCATCCAACCAATCAATATCAAACTTCGCCAGTCTGATTCTGCTTTCGTAAAGGTTATATTCCGAGGCAACCTTTGGTGCAGGCTGGAAGTAGCCAGCTCGAAATGTTATATAGCCAGTCAAATAAGCGAGGACAAGAATGAACAGTACAAGGCTTGGAATAAATCCTTTCAATCTTGCTATTTTAGGCCTTCCCATTGAAACTTCTTTGACTGCGATGTCGGATTTGCTGGGTTTTATACACTGCCTGATACACGCTGTATTCATTGGGAAATGACCATTTCTATGGAAATGATTCAAATTTTAGGCCTTAATTTCCGAACTTTAGAGAAAAACTCTCCTGAATTAGATGCAAAAATTCAAGAAATTCTACCAAAGAACAAGCCTTGAATTCGGTGCTACCAATTGCTGTTGTAAGACATCCGTGTTGGCGGTGAAGGTAGAAAATTTACCAGGGTCGAAAATTTACAGACTGTAGCTACAATGTTTGCAGGAAGGCAGTACAACGAGTTCATGAGTGCAGAGGAAGACAGCGAATCGAAACTGCAAACGAGGCAAATGAAAGAGGGCGCTTCTTCTATACGAGGTACAACTTTCGCATCGAAAAACTCAACTTGATAGCTGTGATGAATTTCTCCAACTAACTTGATTTCATCTATGATCAATTAGATCTCAATGATTATCCAACTTCTGTTTCTCTCGCTTTATCTCCATTATAAATATCTCGTTAGGCCGGTTGTCTTTGATCGTTTAGGCCATCTTTACAGTGCACAACCACAATTTAGGCCAATCAAAGGAAGCGAAAACCAGAACGTCTTGCTTGGCTGCAAACAACTTTCCAATAAAACTTCTCATCATCAGCGGTGGATAAACTCCGAGTTTGTTGCGGATTCGATCCAATGAATGAAAATTAAGATCAAAACAAACAGAACATTTAATGAACAAAAGTTTAAAACAGACGGCTGAAAGCACTGGTACCTGTGTAGTCACGTGATAAGTACCCATGCACTTGCTTGACTTCTCATTGAAGATAAATTCTTGTTTGGAATTAGTGCAAGCTGTTATGGACTGAAGAATTCCTTAAAATTACGCGCAACTTTGCTACTTTTAGTGTTAAAGGGCTCCGTCTCCAGATTTCGGTCAAAACAGTGATTTTGCAATTTTTTGATAAGCAATATTACACAGACCTTCATCCTTCTTTTCAAATTGAAAGCGTTATTTTGAAGATAAAACCTTTTACTTCACAGAGGAAAAAACTTAACATTCATATCTTTTACCTTTTTATGATCACTCGAATATAAGCGGACTTTTAGGCCCCAGTTACACGATACCGGATCCATCACACACCGGATTACTTTTCGCATCGGATAGGGGGGTACAGTCACACGACACCGAGGCAATCCGGTGTCACTCCACTCCGTTTTCGAGGGGTGAAATCACTCCGCTCTGGAGCTCAGGTTAAAATCAATCCGATTCACTCTGCTCCGCATTCCATCTTGTGTATCTGCACCAATCCGATGTGACCCCACTCCATTTGCTCGTGTAACGGCACCAATTCGATGTGACCCCACTCCATTTGGGCTTCGCAGTTGTCAAAGACAACAGATTGAGACTTCGCAGTGGGGATGATTCGGTGTCGTGTAACTGCAATCCAAAACGGGTTCATGGCAATCCGGTGTCATGTAACTGCGTACGATTTTGACCAAGATGGGTTGAAACCAATCCCATGCGAAAAGCAATCCAGTATCGTGTAACCCAGGCCTTAATGGTCACTTTTTGGTGGCTTGGGTTAAGCCACCAAACAAACTGCAGAAGACAATGGACACGTTCCTAAAACAATGGTGCTTAGATGTTTGTTTCCCCGTTTGTTTACAGTTTAACGAAGTTCGCCTCGAAAGAAAATTTTCCTTGGACATCAATCTGGGTGACTTTGATCTGGAGGGTGACTTTGATCGATTAAAACTCAAAAAATGATTTGAAAATGACCCAAAAATCCCAGTTGAGCTCTTTAGAAAAATTGAGGGTATATGAATAAAACAGCTTTCCTACCTTGAGGCGCAAAACGAAGTATCGCTTTTTCAAAAACAACTAAAAGTTTAATGTTCCTGTTGTTAATAATACCTTCTTCTTGTAAATAACCATAGTCAAAAGGAAATTGACTTTATTTGGTCGCATCGGTCACAGGAACTTTAGCTATACAGGGTGTCCCAAAAAAATCGTTCGATGTTTGATTAAATATTGAACAATAAGGATATAATGAAGGGACTCGTTGATCAGATGGCCCAATTCCTGAGATTTGTAATTAATTTTAGACACCAGAATCATCCAAATCTGCTGAATATTCACGGAGCTACAAGGTTTTGAAGTACGAGTTTGTGCGAAAGCTGAAACCAGAGGCCTCTGAATGGCATTTTTGGTAAAAGTACCGGGTGTCCCAAAAAAGTACTCCTGTTTGAAAAATCACCAACATTTGATTACATAACCGATCTCAAATCTTCTTTTTTTTTGTCAAGTAGATCAAGGACCAAATTTTTTCTCCAGATATAGCAAATTTTGTAATTTGTTTAAAAATAGCAAATTTAGCTCTTTTTGGAGTTACCTGGTTTTGAATCATGTTGCAAACAATCACTGGTGATTGCCAGATCAAATTTTTGTGCATGTAAAGCTTCTAATTTGGTCACGAAGACAGAAAGAAATGCGCACTATCATTAGTACCCTGGGTACCAGAGCCTTAGAGACTTCAATGGTGTTATAAAATCTGAAAATGTTTGACTCTTAGGCACGATTGAGTATTTTGCTTAAAAACTATAACTCAAAATACGGTTTTCCAACCTGTAATTTTCCACCTTGTTATATCAAAAACAAAACTTTTATAATATAGAAATATTTTTGGGTCCTTGACAAAACAAGTGAAAAAGAAAATTTACCAAAGGTTTGATAATTGGTTTTTGGTGACTTTTTAAACCGGAGTACTTTTTTGGGACACCCGGTAGCAAGGGCTATCACTTCTTTTGTTTCTCGTTTATTTCAGAGCAAACCAAACGGAATTTGAAAATGGCTTTCATAAGCAAACTTTCAAGCATATGGATGCTTTGAGGAATTCTGTTGAGCAAAGTTTGAAAATGATTAAGTCTCTCATCAATTGATGTTTTTTGGATACATGCATTCTTAAGCAAATTTTCACGATGGTTATAAGAATTAAATTACTTTCGAAGTCCTATTTGATTTGCTCTGATATCAAAGAGAGGTATGACTTTGGATAACCTTCTTTTACCTCGATCTTGGGCAGGGACGTAGGAAGCATCTCAAACTTGGGGGGGGGCACAACACTTGAAGGGCACTTTTTTCATTAAGATAAAGGGGCACTTCCTGAAAATAAAAAGGGCATTTCTTTGTTTATTGCAAAATCTTGGGGGCACGTGCCCCCAGTGCCCCCCGGCTCCTATGTCTCTGAATTCTTGGGATTTTTTATGCGTTACAAGGGGTTCTGGTTTGTTTCAGCTGTCGCATATTTTTTATCTTTGAAAGCTCGCAACTCAGTGAATTTTCAACGAATTTGCAACATTTTGGGCCCAGTTGTTCAAAACTGGTATTACGCTAATACCGCAGTAGGACTATGCAAATGACTACAGAATCATCGTGGTTTGAAGAACCCGGCCCTGGTCCCAAAAATTATTTCAAAATCTTAGGGAGAGGGTTATCTTCTCCCTGAATCTAAGTCTGAATTTTAGCTGAAGATTAAGTCATAAATCTTCAAAACAGGACCAATGTACGATATATCGTGGTCTGTCAAAAGTGGGTAGTGGTTTTGGCGTACCCGGTATAAGATCTAAACTATCTATCAAAGCGATTATCTACATCAGCAAATTGAACTTTCACAAATTCAGGCATAATTTTAAGGATACTGTAAACCCAATGTGCCCTACGAACGATGGTGTAGAGGATACGGAACACTTCTTGTTGCTTTGCCCTTCTTTTGGGCTCCAACGACAAAACCTTCTTGCTGGAATACTTCCATTATTACGACCACTTGGATATGCTAGTCCCTCAAATGAGATCCTAACGCAGCTCCTATTGTATGGTGATAAAAAGCTCCCCAATGATGTTAACAGGAACATACTCGAGCTAACATTAAAATTTATCCAAGAAACTGGTCGATTAGATTGAGCTCATTTTAAACCTTGTCATAAGCCACACAACCAAGTACGCTCGTTTCCTTGCAAAATTATAACTATTTTTTGTTGTCTTTTGTTGTTTGTTTTTGTTTTCTTTTTTGTTTTCTTTTTTGTTTTAATTTTTGCTTTGTTCCTAGTTACGTCTAATTTATACAAATGTACAAATGTACTTTTTCAATTCATTTTTAAGGCCTCGGGGTTGACATTTTATTTGCTCCTCTTGGTATCGTACTCGTAGTATTGTAAAGTAGGTTAAGTAATGTAGGTAGTAATTTGTTATGTAAATTCTTAGATGGTATATAAAAATAAAAAAAAAAAAAACATGTGCGCTGTTTGACTGGCTTCTGCGGAGCAGCAATAAATCCAATTTTTCTGTTTTTAAGAGTCTTGAAAGAAGAGATCTCAGATTAAAGGTTGACACCGAGTTTGAGTAAATCCGAGCACTAGTTGCTGATTTATGGAGCAAGAAAGCCAAAACTATTGGCGGCCTCAAAACCAGAGGATTCATTATTCTCCATTGCGTTAAAATCAACGAAATTGATTGAAAAAAGCATACCTAGCCCTGTTTTTTATGTTCATAAGTGAGACAGATAGTCATACATTGAATTTTGTGAAAACCAAGAATATTGGACATATCTAGAGTTGCTAGGAATGGTTGTGTGCAACACAAGTGCTGCAGGCCATGGCATGATTGCGTTCAGCAGGCTGCTTGGTCAATATTCTTGAGTTATATGATCATTAATTACTCCCAAATGCGTTTCCTGGCATAACTGTAAAGTTTAAGTTCATTTAATGTTAAAATTCAAGTTATAAGGTTAAGTACGGAGATAAAATCCTCTGGCTTTGAAGCAGCGAGTGATTGTAATTTTCTTTCTCAATAAATCAGCAACCACTTGTCAGATTTACACAAACTCGGTGCCAAACTCTAAGTTGAAATCTTTCCTATTCACACATTGGAAAAACAGGAAAGTTAGATTTTTGGCCCCTCCACAGTAGCCATTCAAACAGCGCACATGTTTTTTGGGACACCCTGTACATAAACAAAAGGAGGTCCTTCACCTTACAGATAATCGACATAAACAAAGGAAGTCCTTCAACATACAGATCATAGGTCCTTCAACTTACAGATCATCTACATAAACAAAGAAGGTCCTTCACCTTACATCGAGTCATTCAGGTCACTATTAAAATATTCATCACCAGCTTCATTATCATCACCATCGTCTTTCAATATTTTGCCATTCTCGTCTTTAAACACAACTTGATTACTCTTCATCGCTTCGGCATCTTCCGCGTCAACTTGCTCTTCGCCTCCGTTCAAAATTCCTTTCTCGTTATCCTCTTCATCGATCAACCTCTCCAGCAATATGTCCGGCGATGCTTCCGCGAATCCAACTGGCTTGAAATCCTCATCTGATTCTTGAATCTTCAACTTGTGTTGCTGTTTAGATTTAAGAAAATTCTCAATTTCTTCAGGCCTAAATTTAGCGCTGATCAACTCATCTTCGTCTGATTCAAATTCTTCAGAAAACATCGGTTCATCAGAACGGTCTAAGTGCCTTGCAAGGATTTCGTTCTCGAATGTAAACAACAAAATGCAAATCAAAGTCCTAATAATCTTCGATTGCTTCATGATTTCGGAAGACGTGTTCAAAATCCCTCCAAGCAACGATTAACTTCAAACAACTTCACGCAGCAAACTTTAGCAGCAGCAGAATCCTGGGGCACTTTCAAAACAGACCCTCAAGTCTTCAAGCAGCCGATATCAAACGTCGTCCAAGCACCAACTAACTTCAAACTGCTTCACACAGCAAACTTTACCAGCATCAGAAACCAGGGGGACTCTCAAAATACTATACAGTCTTCGGCAGAAATAAGCAAATCAAACTGACTTTAGCAGAAATAGTTTCGTTCTGTAAATTTACAAATAATCGAGTTTCGATGTGTCTATATCTTGAGACGGCAGATGTTCTTAAGATGAGTATTAAGTGGTTGGCTTTGACTTTGTCAGATCTTAAGCAAGACAAACGGAAATTAGCATTAAGAATTAAGCTATGCAATCTATTTGACTTTGAGATAAGACAAACTGCACATAATAAAACTTCACAGACTGCACATAGGACTTGTCTAGATTCTTTAGGAACAGTTTCCTTGGAAATATACCCGGTGAGACAGAAAAAAGCACGCCGTTTTAAAGGCTATTGTCCCCTTAAAGGGGCTCCGTCTCCAAATTTCGGTCGAAATGGTGATTTTGCAGTTTTTTTATGGGCATTATCACACGGACGTTTACCTGTTTTTCAGAAATAAAAGTATCATTTTGAAGATAAATCGTTGTACTTCACAGAGGAAAAAACCAAACATCCATATCCTTTACGATTGCTTGGATATAAGTGGATTTTAAGGAGCCGTTCTGGTGGTTTGGGTGAAGCCACCAAATAAATTGCAGAAAACAATGGAGAACGATGGCCACGTGCGGTGTTTACAGATTTGCTTACAGTTTGGCGACGGAGCCCCATTAAAGGGAATCGACATAGTTAAAAGCTGGCCCAGGCCAAGTTAAAAATATAATCTATCATATTTGCGCGCGACGAAGGAGCAAGCATAATATTCTGTGCTGCAATTTTTTTTTGGTTAGCCACTCGCGCATGCGCATCAAGCAAGAAGGACTCATGTAATGAGTCCATGATCAAATTACGTAACGTGCAGATATCGCATGATGGCGAACGGCCCAATGAGTTTTGTGTTGAAAGATGCCTTCCCTGCATATAAACTACTACCTTCCACTGCTGAAGGCCCAATCCCCCATTGCAATCAGAGTTGCAAAAAGTCTTTGACCTTCCTCCAAACCTGGATTTTAAGGTCCGACCTTCCACATTTCAAAGCTTTGTGATAAAGGGGAAATAGCCTTTATACATCAAGAAAGGTATTGATTCATCTTTCCATAAGTATATCAGGACCGTTGTATGTCTCATAAACTTTTGCCTGCAGTCTGGACAGAAATTTAAAAGGTGGCTCGCACACCCAGTTAAAGCTTTAACCATAACGATTTTTAATGATTTTTTCAAGAATGTCAGTGAATTGTGCAGTGGCGTAGCCAGGGTAAATTAACCAGAGGGACATTGGAATGAGGGGTCTTTATTCCTGGGAAAATTTTTGAGTACACGTCTTTTACTTTGGCTTAGAACAGCTCTCCTGACCTCATGTTTGCCAGTGCTAGAGTGGCAACTTTGAAAATTTGTAATAGTTTTATCTGAACCACCACCATCTTCAGAAAATTTTTGAATAAAGCTCAGAATGCCTCTCTCTGTCCAATGTTTGCTAAGGAGACAATGGAAAATATTACAATTTTGTGACATTTCTTCTATAAATTAACGTCAGCTAGAAACTTTTCGGAAAATCAACCTTTACATTGGCTTAGAACGACTCTCCCAGCCTTGCAAATTCAATTTCCCAAATTCTTATCTTTTCAAATAATCTTCCTCAACTTTTGCTCAAAACTTCGTCCAAACCAGGTGTGTGGGTGTGCAGTGTTTTTGCATCTCTGATTGCAATGTTGGTTGATTGAAGAACACATGCTCGTGATACTGCGATTTGCATCAATCGATGAAAGATTTAAGATATAATGATTTTCCAAACGTTGCAAGCGATTTCACTCGCTTGGTATTAAGTCCAAAAGATGACCGTAATACCATATGCCGTGCGTCAAACCTCGTTCTGATATGACGCCTTAACATAAACAAGGACAATGCCAATTAACGAACCTATCTCATTATAAATAATAGAAAACTTTCATCTAATTCGCTATTCATATTTACTTTAATCTTGAAAGCATTTTCTAACTTCGTTCTTAATTCTCTTGTGTGTTATGAAAATTCATCAATTTATTTCCACTTTATTATTCATGAGTTGCACCAAAATTTAAAATATTTTTGTCAATCGTGAGGAAGATACGGAAAACGACCTTCACGTTACTGAGAATATAATTCTGTGTGTAGTGGTAGAGAGAGGTCCTCTTCAGGGGGTTTACGGGGTGAGCCAGCCAGAAAAAACGTACGCCTTTATACTAGTCTAACCGGTTTTGTGTTGTCCAAGAAAATATAAAGCCTGAGGTCTTAAAAGCACAGACCGAGCTTGCGAGGTCTGTGCAATAAGACAAGGTCTTTATATTTTTCTATGCACCTACAAAACCGGTTAGAATGAGTTTTATTACCTGATAGCTTCTAATTTTGACTTATATCATTTAGTCAAACGCATTCAAACGAATACTGTTATGTCACTTACGTTTATCATAAATCTCACAGGCCTAAATCAGTTGCTGTGGTGACAAGGACGCGTCCTTCTATCGTATCATACAAGGCTTCGGGAAAACCGCGGGAAATGTGCGATTACCCAATGGGATCGGCGGGATTCTTGTATTGGTATTGCCTCGTTTTTAAAGATCTGTCAGGTAATAAAATATTGTATTGAATAGCCAACGTGTAATGCAAATCACCAGCACAACAGAAACAAAAATATTTTCAAAGTTTAAACTCTGGCAGAATCATTCTTGGTTCCTACTGCATTTTAATTCTTAACTGCAATTTGATCAACATACTTCTTCGTAATGTAGCGATTCAAGCCAAAAGTGGCCAAAAAGGCCTATATGACCGTTCATTATTCATGCCTTAGGTAGGCACTGAAGGGAAACGAAACAACAACATTTTGTTTACTTACCCAAATTTGAACAAATCAAGATTATTATTACTCGACCTAAATCATGGACCAAAAATTTTACCTGAAAATTTTACAATTTGCACTTTGCAATCTACCAAATCTTTCAACATGAAATCGATCTCAAGAATCACTTCAAAATCACTCTCTTCTAAATCTGTAATATTATTGGTGTCACTTATCGATAAAAACTTGTTCTAAGAATTTCTTACTAAAATGCTTTGTTATCCAACCCTTCAAAAGCACAAAATTATTTTACCCAACCTTTTAACAAGCCAGAGATTACCCAACCAATTTCTCTTATGTGTCAACCCGCGAGGCATAAATAATGAACTAACTCAATCACTGATCACACTAATCACTAATCACACTAATCACACTAATCACTAATCACTAATCACCAACGCAATCATTAATCACTAATCATCAACACAATCACTTTATCTTTGGTGTCAACCCGCGAGGCATAAATAATGAACCAACACAATACCTTATCACCATCAATCACTAATCACTAATCACACTAATTACTAATCACAAACACAATCACTAATCACTAATCATAAACACAATCACTAATCACTAATCATAAACACAATCACTAATCACCTAATCACCAACACAAGCAAAACTAATTTCGATGTTAATCTTTAGCGGAATCTCTCTTGGTTCCTGCGGTATGTTGTACTTAGTTGCAATGCAGTGATTCAAGCAAAGAGCAGTCAGAAGGGCCAAAATCAAAGGAATCGCCCTCAACAGCCACCCCAATTGATATGTATCAAGTCTATTGGGGTGGTCCATTAGGGCGATAGAGCTAACCACGAAACATTTCTAAATCAAGTCTGTTTGGGTGGCCCCTGAGGGCGATAGAACCAAACACGAAAAATTTCTATATCAAGTCTGTTTGGTTGGTCCCTGAGGGCGATAGAACTAAACATGAAACATTTCTAAATCAAGTCTGTTTGGGTGGTCCCTGAGGGCAATAGAACTAAACATGACACATTTCTAAATCAAGTCTGTTGAGGTGGTCCCTTAGGGCGATAGAACCAAACATGAAACATTTCTAAACCAAGTCTGTTTGGGTGGTTTCTGAGGGCAATAGAACCAAACACGAAAAATTTCTATATCAAGTCTGTTTGGGTGGTCCCTGAGGGCGATAGAACTAAACGTGAAACATTTCTAAATCAAGTCTGTTTGGGTGGTCCCTTAATGCGATAGAGCTAAACACGAAACATTTCTAAATCAAGTCTGTTTGGGTGGTCCCTGAGGGCGATAGAACTAAACATGAAACATTTCTAAAATTACAGTGAAATCATGTGAAATACAGCATACCTTCAAAAACCCCAGGTCAGTCTTTGAACATGGTCAGCTTTTCGTTTCGTTGGTTTTATAAATCCAAGAAACTGCAGTTCAGATACACTTTGAATGAAACGAGCTCTGATGACAGGTCAAGGAAAAATTCAAGTATGCAGATAGACAACCCATAAATTTGGGAGAAGGCTACACGCCCGGCTCCCATATGTTGGAAAGTTGAAAAGAATAATTTGCAAAATCTAAATGTTCATCAATTGTGCAAAATTTTCAACAATAACTGATGAGGACAAGCTATACCGGGTGCGCCAAAGAAGTTCAGGTGTTAGCATGGGAACTATGAAGATACAATGTTAGCTCTGGCCTATCTAGTCATGAACTAGTTTGGCCTAAAATGCCCAAAATCAACAATATTCGCAACATACCTTCCGTCCTTTGTTAATCAAAGCATGCTTAGCATAAATTAAATGGTAAAACCACCATGTTGGCTCTTCTTCCGTGTTCATCTACTCTCTTGTAATTGAAAATGTTTGACCACACAGCAAGCAATCCGGCACCCGCCATAACTCAAATCGTTAGGCTTCGTTAGGCCCTACCTAATTTTGCTGTGTGGTCAAACATTTTCAATTACAAGAGAGCAGATGAACACGGAAATGGAGCAAACATGGTGGTTTTATCATTTAATTGATGCTAAGCATGCTTTGATTAACAAAGGACAGGAGGTATGTTGCGAATATTGTTGATTTTTGAGCATTTTAGGCCAAACTAGTTCACGACTAGATAGGCCAGGGCTAACATTGGATCCTCATAGTTCCCATGGTGTTAGGAGTTCATAGCACCTAGAGTACTACCGGATGATTCAATAAAAAACATCCCCGTTAAGGTAACTCTGCTTTCCGCTCTAGTGCACAGCGAGATGCCGTTTCGCAAAACTACTCTCCTCAGAAAACAGTTAATTTCTCCAATATTATTCGGTCTATCGAAAAGCGGTAAAAACTATGTTGTTCTGTATAATCTGGGCAATCGAAACATGTATAAATTGCAATGTTTCCGTCAACCCTGGCTTGGCAAATCCTTGCTAAAATCTTTTTGCTGATCTCAGGAAAGTGGATTTACCTCCAAAACTACTCGAAAAAGTTTCGATATTTTTTCGCTCCATCTTTAGCTAAGTAGTTTGATCTACAACTTTGCCAAGTCTGATTGAAAAAGCTAGGCTAGATTTCCTGCAATCGAATTTTACATTTCTGTTTACTTTTCGACATCGAAGGGGAAAAGCGTTGGTCAACAGTTTAGCCCATGCAGAACGATTTGAACGCCCCGTAGAATGGTTTTGCAAAAAAATTAGTTCTTGATCTTAGATCTATGCTCATTGTGGACTCTAAAAGAAATTGATAATTTATGAATGCTTGTGAAAGTCTCGAAAGACACCCAAAGCATGGTTTCGCGAAGTTGCTGGTAAAAATCAGTAATTTTTAATCAATAGATGCAAATGATACTTTTACAAGCGCATCAAGGATGTCTTTTGAGACCTGCGTATGGTATTCCCAAAAGATGACGTTCATTTGTTTGCCAATGTAAAAATTTCTGAAGTTATTTCAAGCCTGAGCTTTTGCAAGCGTGCTTCATAGCATGGTAATCTGTTGACCAAGGTTTCTCCATTTCGCTGTCGAAAAGTAAACAGAAATATGAAATTCGATTGTAGGAAATCTAGCCTAGCTTTTCAATCAGACTTGGCAAAGTTGTAGATCAACAACCTGGCTAAAGATTGAACCCCGGGGGGGGGGGGGTACTTGACTTAAATTTGTACGGGGGTGTGCCCACGAAAAAATTTTTTTTTACCCTGCTCCAGAATTTTTCGCTCAAAATGATAACCTGTTCTAGAAAAAATTGGTGAAAAGTATACTCAAAAACATGAAATTTGACCGAAAACAGACCCGAGCTAGCCGAATATCCTCCTCTGACATGTTTTGACAACCTGCTCTAGAAAAATTGCCTCATTTTGATACCCTGGGCTAGAAAAAATTGGTGAAAACGATACCCTTAAAAACGGCACATCCCCGTCGGACAAATATACTAAGTACCCCCCCCCCCGGGGATTGAACGAAAAAAAATCGAACATTTTTCGAGTAGTTTTGGAGATAAATCCACTTTTCTGAAATTAGCAAAAAGAATTGAACTAGGATTTGCGAAACCAGGGTTGGCGGAAACATTGCGATTTATACATGTTTCGATTGCCCAGATTATACAGAACAACATCCTTTTTACCGCTTTTCGATAGGCCGAATAATATTGGAGAAATTGACTGTTTTCTGAGGAGAGTGGTTTTGCGAAACGGCATCTCGCTGTGCACTAGAGCGGAAAGCAGAGTGACCTTAAAAGGCCACAGCACTCTGGATATCAAGACAATGATATCGGCAAATATATAATTTTATGGTAGACATGTTCAAGTCTACCTCAAAATTTACCTGACTGAAATCGGCCGCTCCACTCTGAAATTATAAAGGACTTTCTCGAAAAAGCTTCTTCGAGAAACCTTCAAAATGTACCTAAATCACGAACAAATTTCCCTAACATTTCTGCCTTGGGTAAGCCTTACAGCAATGACTTCTGTACGCTTTAGCACGTGCTATCCCCTTGGGAGGATGAACATCCCCTGGGATCAATAACCTATTCAGGGGGATTCCATTCTCCCAATAGGCCAATAGGACAAAATACATGAATACATGTGAGTGTCATCATTTTTAGGATGGAAAACAAGGGAAATTTGCTCATCATTTTCACTCGTTTTGCAGGTTTTTGGAAGGGGTTTTTTGTAGAAAATCTCCCACACCCCCGGGAAGGACGCGTTGTACGGCCCTTTTAAATATTTTCAAAATATTTTAACAACAACTGTGGGACAGGGAGAATGTTTTAGCAAACTACAGAAGACTAAAACTGCTGTGAAGTGATATATTTTATAAATGGCCAAAACGTACCAAGGAAAAGAGATAGATAAAACAAGTCGATGCGATAGAAAGCAAGCAATAGTAGAAAAAGGATGGCTTTGAAAGGATACTGTAAACTTTCATCTTCAGCCTTTCGCTTCTTCGAATTCTTTCTGCTTGCAGGAGTTGGATCCACAATCGAAATGAAAGCCTAGAAGTAATCAGTCGTGCTTCAACGAAGTCGAAGAAATAGCGTTCCCAGGAAGCGGTGTAATCCGGCATAGAAAGTTACGCCTGTCAATAGTGGTATCACACTCCCTAACTCTTGCTTTACAATTAATACCAGTACACAAATATTTCACTGAAGGCCAAATCAAAAATATTTCATAGAATCTACCGGGTGTCCCAGAAAAAAGTATACATATTTGGTTGGGTCCAGCGAAGAGAAAGTTAGGTTTAATCAATAACTAACCAATTTCAAGATGCTCCTCGATAGTTAATTTGAACATGGATATCAAATTTATTGATATTGGAGCTTTGAGAGCTGAAATGTTAATTCTGAAACTTCAAGTTTGCCTCCATATCCAAACCAGAGTTTTGGCCTTTTTGCCCAAGCAAATCCCTGAAGCACAGCAAGTAAATCAACAATATCTTTGATAAAATTCTGTACGCAAGAAGTCAACGATTGTGCCGTTTTTTCATTTTTCTTCAATCCTTGTTTTAAATTTCGACATTCTTCAAGAATTTTCTTAGGCCAAAAGATCAAAGCTCTGGTTTGTATGTGAAGGCAAACTTGAGCTTCCAACATCAATATTTCAGTTCTCAAAGCACCAATATTAACAAATGAGGTGTCTATGTTCAAGTCAACTACCGAGGAACACTTTGAAATTGATTAGCCATTGATTAATGCTAAATTCTCATAACTGGACTCAACCAAATATGTACTCTTTTTAGGGACACCCGGTAGGCCTGGAGGAAAAAGTCTAGAATCTATTTAGACCAAAAACATCATTGAACAACGTCGAGCAAATGTTGGGTCACTGACCAAAGTGGTCACATGGTGACAACATGTCATGTCACTGAACAGCAATCTTTGGTGATGCTCAGTGAACCAGAGCTTTAAGCATCGTAAAAACTACACCACAAAAGAATTGGAACAAAGAAGTTCCAAAATGGTACCTGTAGCCAGTCATAGAGGTTAATCATTCTGCCACATTCGAGGTGAATTTTGTAAATAATGCTGATATCTGGTAACGTTTCTTGGTTTTCTTCTGCATCGATATTGCAGCATTTGCACTAAAATTCGAGATAGGAAAGTGAATGAAGGGCCATTCAAAAAGGAGGAAACACGTTCCTTACCAAGCAGTTCAACATAGACTTGCTAAAATGTGTTGGACAGAAAAAACTTCTAATTGGGTGTATGGTTAGTTAAATAGTTAGCAAGTTTGATGGTTAGTTAAATAGTTAGCAAGTTTGATAGTTAGTTAGTTAGTTAGTTAGTTAGTTAGTTAGTTAGTTAGTTAGTTAGTTAGTTAGTTAGTTAGCCAGATAGTTAGTTACTTATTAGCACAGGTTGGGTTCTTGAATTGATCTTGTTTTGTATATAATCAAAAACTCGCCTGTAAATATGAATCATATGCATATAATGTATCACAAACTTGATGTGGAGAGGCTGGACTGCGGGGAGTGCTGGGATGTGTTTTGGCGCGCTGGGGCCTTTCGGGCCTGTGTCCTCATCGGAATGTTCATTCGAAATCACACTCTGATGGGGACACGGGTCCGGGGGGCCTTGGTGTGTTGGGGCGTGTCTTGGTAGTTTTGTCGTCCAACCGCTCTACATCAAGTTTCTAGTTATAAATTTTACCAAGTTTTTAGTGTATCATCTGTATATATCATTCACTGTTAAACTGGCAAATTAGAACCATTTACTTTGTACTTTGATAGCAATTTTATTTTTGTTTCAGTAGGCATCAGTTAGCTGTAACTTAGCTACTTTTAAACGAATACTACCGGGTGCGCCAAAATAAACTATGCACGTTTGGCAGGCCACAATAAATCATACACTGGACCGATTTCGAGGATTTATGACTTAATCTGTAGCAGAAAGCCTGAATTAGATACTGGGATTTTTTGCAAATGTTTTTATTTTCAGTTTTTAGAGCCAGAAGCGAGTTTCCTAAAATTTTAGTTTTCGAAAACACTGAAAACGATCAAAAAATATCGATCAAGTTTTCTTAATAATTGACATGTGTGGACAAAGAGAGAACTTTTTCGTGGTGATTTGCGATTTAGAAATGGACCAATCGCAATCTGCTATACGAGAGTTCGTACTAAACCCCCAAATCCCCCTGAAAACGTTTTCTCTTTGTTCATTCATGTTGAATATTTTAAAATTTGATCGACATTTTTTGATCGTTTTCAATGTTTTCCAAAACGAACTGTTTTGGAAAGTCGCTTCTAGCTCTAAAAACTGAAAACAGAAAAATTTGCAAAAAGTCCTAGAATCTAATCTGTATAAAGAAATTAATAATACTCAATTAATTGGTCAGATAGCCAGTTAGTTACTCATCATTTGTATCTATTTACTTTGTATTAATTCTCGTTCTCTGTCTCGGATTCAAATTCCAGGATATGGCTGAGTTCTCGGTCTCTATTTTGAAAAATATCTGTTTGGTTTTTGGCCGGTTTGAACTTTATTCAAGTTGGAGAAACATTGGAAAATGTTTATAATGATAAGCATGTTCGTTTTAAAAGCAAACAACGCAGTTCACCGATATCCGGTTTTTTTCTGCGGAATGCCCCTTTAAGATTGTAATTTATCTGTTTTTAGCTTTAAAAAAATTGTAAATCTTTTAATTATTATTTAATGGCCAATGAATACATACATAAAAATATACATACAAATCAAAGGAATCAAAATGGAATCAAAAGCTAACTACCTGCAAATAGTGGTGCGGATTCTTCAATGCCACTTGAGTTGCTAGTCGTGGTGTCGCATTGATGTGCTACAATAAAGATGAAATGGTAGGTCAAACCATCAAATTCTAATTCAACTAAACTTACTTCGGCGCAACCAGTCGAGTTTGCGCGCAGGCAATAGACGATTGCGCTAAAGATGGCGGAGAGGAATTTTTTACCAAGATGCACTGCGTTCTTTAATCGAATTCCTTTTGAATCGTTAAAGAATCTTTATTAGAACGCAATGCATCTTGGTAAAAAATTCCTCGCCGCCATCTTTAGCGCAATCGTCTATTACAGAATAGAAAAGAACACTGTAAACTGGAGGCTGATCAATGACACGTTTCTCCCGCAACCAAAGTTGTTCCAGTCTGGTGTAAACGGGGTCTAATATTGTTCTGGAGGAGTGTAAACGCTTTTGAACCGTAACAACTTTGTAGCGGGTCAAAACTGTACCAGCACGGTGCAAAAGTGGCCTAACAACATAATTCTACCGGGTGAGTCAGAAAAAAGAATCCCCGCTTGGAAGGCCACTGCTCCATGAATATCAAAGCAATAATATTTAAGACTGTCTTGTTTTATTGCCAATATGTTCAATTAGGCTCAGTAATTTACCCGGCCTTAATCGGCCATTCCTTCCCGTGGATATGGGTGATTTTCTGCGATTTTCTGCAGAAAGCCCCTTCCAAAAACCTGCAAAAACGAATGAAAACAATGAGCAAATTTTCCTTCCTAAAATTGATGACACTTACATAAATTCATGTATTTTGTTTGTCCTATTGGGAGAATGGAATCCCCCCGAATAGGTCATCGATGCCATGGGGAGGACTCGTTCATCCTCCCAAGAGGATAGCACGTGCTAAAGCGTCCACAAGTCATTGATGTAAGGCCATTGTAAGGCAGAAATGTTAGGGAAATTTGTTCATGATTTTGGGCACGTTTTGAAGGCTTATGGAAGAGCCTTTCTCGAGAAAATCCCTCATAATTTGATAATGGAGTGGCCGATTTCAGTCAGGTAAATTTTATAGTAGATTTGAACATTTCTACCATTAAACTATATATTTGCCGATATCATTGTCTTGATATCCAGGGAGCCGTGACCTTTCAAATGGGGATTCTTTTTTCTGACTCACCCAGTATAAACAGAAGGAACAAAAGTGTTACAGAATAGCAAGAACAGTGTAAACGGGAGGCTTATCAATGGCACTTGGACTACGGATCCAGAGTTGTACCGGCACAGTGAAAACGAGATCTTAGCACAAGTAACGGGGAAAATTAGTACCGGGTGACCCAGAAAAAAGTGACCCAACGCAATCTGTTACAGAAAATTAAGTAAATGGCCAATTGAAATGTTTCAAATGTTGTTCTGTTGCTAAAAGACAAGACTACGTCATGAGTTTTTTTCGCAATTTTTTTCGGCACCATAAGTTTCCCGAATTAAGGATTTCGAGGAAAAGGACATGCCTGAAACCCTCAAAAAGTCGTCAAAAACAGGGGATCGATTTACAGCCATTTCGGATCTTCAAACGATGACGAACGTGTTTCATTTCAGCCTGGGAATAGGCAACTCAGTCGGAGGTTTGCAGAGCAAGTTTTATAATCTCTAGGTACCTAAAGATATTTTCAGGCTGAAATGAAACACGCTCCTCATTGTTTTGAAGATCTGAAATGGCTTTAAATCGATCCCCTGTTTTTGATGACTTTTGAGAATTTCATGCATGCCCTTTTCCTCGAAATCTTTAATTCAGGAAATTTACCGTGCCCAAAAAAATTGCAAAAATTCTCATGATATAGGTTGGTCTTTTAGCTACAAAACAACGTTTGAGGGATTTCAATCGGCCATTTAATTTTTTTCTTTAACAGATTGCGTTGGGTCACTTTTTTCTGGGTCAACCGGTATAAAAGTAACAACTACCTCTCTTTTACTTTAGTGATTGCCAAATTTGCCAAGCTTTTCTAGATTAGATTAGGCCAACCACGACAATGTTTGTGATACAAACGGTTCTGGTTTCCACTCAAAAGAGATAAGAATATTCTTATTTCTTTTGAGTGGAAACCAGAACTGTTTGTATCACAAACATTGTCGCTAAAGTAAAAGAAAGGCAGTTGTTACCCTTATACCAATTTTTCCCCATTACCTGTGGTCTTGGTTTAAAATGACATCACGGCAACAAGCTGAAAGACAACAGCGGGCTTCTGAGAAGGAGTATACTGACACCAGACATTTGACAGACGCTCATTATCTGCAGGTCCTCCAGGCTTTTTATGGCTTCCTTGATCAGTGATTATGGTAACAGGTTAGGAAATGATCTTATGATCACTCATTAGAAATATACCCTGCTGTATTTCATGTACAGACAGAGCGTCGGTGGTGTAGCGGTTAGCATGGTTGCCTTCCAAGCAATCGATCCGGGTTCGACTCCCGGCTGACGCACTTTTTACTACCCCATCCCTCTTATTTTGCTCCTCCACAGGGTAAGAAGTGTATGCTGCGCATCAAATTAGAGCTACATGGGAATGGCTACGAACTTTTGATTAAATTTAATTTGTGATTTTGTAAATGTGGTAGCCAATGACGATAATATTTTCTCTACTTCCTTCTTATCTCGATCCGGGTTCGACTCCCGGCTGACACACTTTTTACTACCCCATCCCTTTTATTTTGCTCCTCCACAGGGTAAGGAGTGTATGCTGCGCATCAAATTAGAGCTACATGGGAAGGACTACGAACTTTTTGAGGTCTTCTTCAATTCAATGTAGATTAAATTTAATTTTCGATTTTGTAAATATAGTAGCCAATAACAATAATATTTTCTCTCTTTCCTTCTTATCTCGATCCGGGTTCGACTCCCGGCTGACGCACTTTTTACTCCATCCCTCTTATTTTGCTCCTCCACAGGGTAAGAAGTGTATGCTGCGCATCAAATGTAGCCTGAGTGCAGACTCTGTCAGAAAATTGGAAAGAGAAAATTGAAAAAAGAGGAAAAAGTAGAGTCTTCGTAACTGAGCCACTACTCTTCTTGTTCAATGACATCAGCATTTTTTTCAACTACTGTCCTCTTCCATGAATGAAACTTTGAATCGATAAAGATCTTTATTGTACTGTATATTCCAGAAGTTTGTGCTAATTCGCTTTATCCAAAGAAATCATGGCCATAGAGACTCAGTGATGCATGAATTTAGCTCCATTCCATTTTAAATAAAGCAGTAATTAAGGTTTAGAACAATGGGGGACAGACTGCTTTCAATCTCGACTGTAGAATCATTGCACTCAAAATTTAAATGCTTTGTTAAACGTTTCCTGATTCCAGATTTTCAACATTGTTTGCTTTGAAAATTCTACTTTAGAAACTAACAAAGACGACTGAATTCCCTAAACCAATCAAATTTGGTTCCTTGAATCCTAGGAACCTGTGAACAAGAAATGTGGCTCGGTTGCGCAGACTCTACTTTTCTCTCTCGTTCCTATCTTGTCCTGTCCAAGAGTCTGCACGCAGGCCAATCAAATGCAGTTAGATGGCTAAAATGTCGATAGAGTAGAGGACTCAGCAAATTGTCTGCAAAGGAATTACGCGAAAAGTAGGTGCGTAAGATAAAAGTCTCGTAGCATGTCATATCTATGAATTATCAGCACCAAAACCAAAACGCAAATAATTTACTTACTGGAATAATGGAGTCTTTGGCATCAAAGAAGAATATTTCATTCAATGGAAGATTCAATGGGCATTGCAAGTATTTTCTAGAAATAAAATTCTTAGGTTAGAACTACCGGGTGAACCAGAATTCGTAGCACAACATGCACTTCATGGATTTGAATGATTCACATTGTAGTTAAAAGTCAAAAGATCAAAGTATTTTTGTCACTTTTTTCGTTTTCTTACGAGCACTGCAAGTATAGGTAAATTCAATCTTACGAAAATTTCATGTTTTCAAAATGACTGAAAAGGGCCTAAAGCACTTGATCAAATCGTTAGAACTCTCCTCACACAGAACAATGCACACGGGCGTTTCAACTCTCTCAAGAGTAATAAGACATAGATTCACAAAGAGAAACTAAAGATTTTCAATCCCACGGCAATAAATGTGCAGACGATATCTCTCACCCAATCACTTTTTCTCTGTTGTTCTGAGCGAGGAGTCCTTTATGATTTGATCAAGTATTTTAGGCCTTTTTAAGTCACTTGCAACCACGAAGTTTTTCTAAATTTGAATTTACCAATTTTTCCAATGCTTGTAACAAGGCGAGAAAAATCACAAAAATACTTAAATCTTTTGGCTGTCAAGAAAATATTGATTCATTCCAATCCATCCAGTACTCTTGATGCTATGAATTTTCAAAAGTGGGGACTCTTTTCTGGCTCACCTGGTAGACTTATTAATTTTGAGTCCTAGAGTCCTAGTCTTACTATCGCTGCCACCCATGACCGTCCCTACTCGCTCTTACTAGGACTCAACGTAATATGTCTAGAGCAAGTTAGAACCAGGGAAAAAGGGACGTAAGCATCTACAGAAAGAGCCAGAAGAGGATTGAATTTGAATCGTAGTGGCCCCCCCATTTTTCCAAACTTTGTTGGAAGTGGAACCAATCAAAAATCTTTCAAATTGAAATATTGGAGCAGTTGTTAGTCCCTTTCCTTCTTAAAGGAATCGACATGGTCAAAAGGAAGGTAGTCCGGGAGTCAAGTTAAAAATACACTCTATTGTATTTAATAACTTTGACACGTGTCGTTTCATTGTGTAGCTAAAGAAACAATGTGCGTAGGGGTTTCTTTAAAGGACAAGTCCGGGGTTGGTATGATTGATGATAAAATACAAGATACTACTGCTATGAATGGTGTATGATACTTTTTCCACTATTTTTCGCCTTCTCCTTGTGAAATTACTTATTCAAATAAGCAATTTGAGCGAAATGACGTCATATGGCACAAACAAAAACGAAGCTGTGTGGTTGTTTTTTTTGCCTCTTTATCGCTGCAAGCCTTTCTATAGTGTTCTCGTGCCATATTCAATGCATGAGTACACGATAAAGAGGCTAGCAGTGATTAAGACGCAAAAAAACAATCACACAGCCTCGTTTTCGTTTGCGTGGTATGACGTCACTTCGCTCAAATTGCTTATTTGAACACGTAATTTCACAAGGAGAAGGCGAAAAATAGTGGAATAAAGTATCATATATCATTGATAGCAGTGTTATCTTGGATTTTATCATCAATCATACCAACCCCGGACTTGTCCTTTAACCTATATATAGCAGCCATTCGATATAGCTATGTCCATTCCCTTTAATGTCTCTGTTGAGGTCCAAACAAACAAAAATTTTGCTCAAAAGTGAAATAGTGTGGAGTTGTCACAGAGCTGGTACAGAACCTATTTCAAATGTGCTAATTTCGAAGGTGAACATAAATTTTGAAACTATAGTAGTCACCAAAGTGGTTATTTCAATTCTTGGCAATTTGTGCCAATTTGCGTGGCAGTTGGGCCACTTTGCTAACGATATTCTCAAAATTGTGTTCATATTCGTAATCAGCACGTTGGAAATAGGTTCAGTACCAATTTTGAGACAATTCAAGGCTATTTCAATCGTTTACAAAAATGTTTTGTGCGACCTCAACCAAAGCACACTGAAATTCGTAAACGATACAGGACTGGAGCGACTACGAGATGGAAGGCGATCTTTGAATGGAAAAAAAGACTGTATGCGCTTAGGAGACCGAAAAATAACCTTAAGCTGAATACCTGGATAACATTGCTTAAGTAGCCCATTTATCTTAGTTTTAATCTGTAAACTGTACCTGCCAATATATGGCATAAAAAACAATATGTCCGTTTTGGCTCCTGTTGGGGCAGGGAGTCTAGGGGTCTAGGAGTCTAGAAGTCTAGGGGCGAACGTTTTATCCAAAACGTACCGGGTGTCCCGAAAAAAATAGACAGGTTTGGTTGAGGTTTGGTTGACAAAGGTAAGACGGTAAGAGCTAAGCCAAACCAACAAAAACGATGACGTTTACCTGAAAACCGCATCCCAGAAATCGATCACATCACATCTAAGATTGTCATATGGTGTAGCTCTTTTTTCTTTAATACATCAAAACAAAATCAGAAGAACTTCTGACGAGGAATTGTGGTGGATAAGTTTAGTTTCATATGTTTATGGGTTATACATTCTATTTGCCTTGAAATTCATATATACACAAAATCGACTGACAAAATGCTCGTACGGAAAAGTTACCTTTAGAATCAGACAAAAGCAATGACAGCTGATTCGCTATTTGAATGTATAGCAAATAATTATCATAATTTGTGTACCTACGTAATTCCTCCAAGACGATAACACGTACATTTCCATGACTGTCCGACGAGTGACAGAATTTGATGTTATTGTTTTGCAAGGAAGTAAGCAAACAAGAAAGCAAGCAGGCAGGCATGTAAGCAGGCAAGCATGCAAACAAGCAAGCAAGCAAGCAAGCAGGCAAGCAATCCAACAAGCAAGAAGGCATGTAAGCAGGCAAGCATGCAAACAAGCAAGCAAGCAGGCAAGCAATCCAGCAAGCAAGCAGGCAAGCATGCAAACAAACAAGCAAGTAAGCAAGCAGGCAAGCAAGGAGGCAAGCAAGCAAGGAGGCAAGCATGCAAACAAACAAGCAAGCAAGCAAGCAGGCAAGCAATCCAGCAAGCAAGCAGGCAAGCATGCAGACAAACAAGCAAGCAAGCAAGCAAGCAAGCAGGCAAGCAATCCAGCAAGCAAGCAGGCAAGCATGCAAACAAACAAGCAAGCATGCAAGCAAGCAAGCAAGCGAGTAAGCAAATCATATTCGTTACAGCAGGCTGGGCTTATGGGAAGCTATACAGGTGTAGTGGGCTTGTGGAACTCCGGATCTTGAGTTTGGAAGTTTCCAATAAATGCAGAGCGAGGAGTCTGATTTAGATCGGGTACCTTTCTGGAAATTGCACAGGTAAGTCCCTCCTGCTACCTCTCCACTCTTTTTCAAAGTATTGCTTACAAAAAGACCTTATTTATCAAGTAACTTTGGCGAATGACAAAGATGGTCTTTAAAACAGCTGGCATCTCTTTACTCACCAGTTGAAATGAAGTAAAAAAGTAAAAAGAAAAAGGAAATAAAAATATTGGGTTGGTGTTCCAAAAAGTCCTTCCTCCTTTTGGCAGATAAATGTAGAGTAGATCTTACAATTTCATGGTGCGATGATGTAATTTTCAAAATCAATTTGTGACAACTCGACGTTCTAAAAAGAACTGAGTCATATATGTTCTTTTGGATTAGCCCTCAGGAGATATGAAAATGAAGTTCCTTTTAGGGGAAGGTGAAAGGGGGAGGGGAATCTTTGGTACATCGAGCAGGAGTGATTGTCCTTTTCAGATCTTGCTTTGTTACTAAATAACTCATATGAAAAGTATAAAATATTCACCTCCTGAAATTCAAATCTATTTTTATAAACAGGCATCCTTGTTGGTGTTTTTGATGGACCAGATGACTCCTCTGCTAATTCTTTCTGCCTCTGCAATTCTGAAATATTAAAGATGTAAGATGGTCCATTAAACAGGAATATGGGACAAATACCGTAAAAGCTCTATTAAGCCCCCTCTTTAATAAGCCCCTCCCCTCCAAGCCAAAATTTTGAATCAGCCCCCCTCTCTATTAAGCCCCCCACTTATATCAAATTCCAGAGGTTACCAAAGATTTTCCATTTATTGAGCTAAATAAGTTTGCATGTTAATTCTAATGTGGTTTGAGACAAAATCGTGTCAAATTTATGTATTTGACACCTAAAATTGTCTGTTGAATTCGCAAAATATGGCGTAAAAGAACGAAAAAGCTGTCACATATATCCTTGTCATTTAATTTTGTGAATAAGCCCCCCCTCTGTAATAGGCCCCTCCCTTTT
This sequence comes from Aurelia coerulea, assembly GCA_039566865.1. Classification (NCBI taxonomy): domain Eukaryota; kingdom Metazoa; phylum Cnidaria; class Scyphozoa; order Semaeostomeae; family Ulmaridae; genus Aurelia; species Aurelia coerulea. The sequence goes on along the minus strand of CM076953.1, from coordinate 20,638,655 downwards.
AAGCCCCCCTCTGAAATGTCAGAAATTAAAAAAGCCCTTCTGGGGGGCTTAATAGAGCTTATACGGTAGCCCCAAAATTGGGCCCCAAACCCCAACCCCCAACCCCAGAAAAGACTTCGCGCTCTCTAAAACCATACAATATTTCAAGCCCTTTCATTTCGCAGTACGGATACTCAAATTTATGAAGAAATGCAAGATTGTCAAAGTTTTGTACGGAGTGGACCCAAAACAACGTCACATGTTTGAAAATTCGTTATGCAGAGGTATGGGAACGAATTTGAGGTATTGGCACGAATTAAAAGTTTCGTTGATAGCCGAAAGGATGAAATATTTTTGGTGAATTTTGTTCAATACTTATGAGCATCGGAAATATAGGTAAAATTGGATTATTAAAGAAAATTCTTTATCTTCGAAATTCGTTAAAGAAGAATTTACTTCACGGCTTCGATGTTTACAAAATTTTCAGATCATTTACCTCATTGCTTTTAATAAAAATTTGACTTGAAATGTTGCTTGAGTTAGGAGACTGTTTATAATTTTGATCGAGGGTTTCAGCCCTCTTTTTGTGCATTTGAAAGCAAAGATTTGTTGCAAATTACACTTTACCTATTAATCAAATGATCAGAAAAACAGAGCAAAAATTACAACAACAAAATCCAGCCTTTTGGAATCTATTACCTTTGATTCCAATACCTCAGTATAGCAATTCTCCGCATTATTAGTATCATCCGCATAACGAATTTTCAGAATGATGTAAACGTGACTGTAAATCTTGCAAATGAAGCTTTATCACAACGTTTATTGTTTGGCGATAAAGATTTTCCCAATTCACTGAATAGACATATTTCTTGAGCTTACGTTACACTTTATCCATGAAACTGGTCGATTCGAGTGAATTTCGTTAGTCATTTACCCCAATCTCTTTGTAAGCTATCCAATTTTGTAACTTGTTTGCAGGAATTGTCGTGTAGTTAAAGTAGTTTTTTCTTTCATTATCTTTATCTAATGGCCTCGGGCTAGACACAGCCTTTTGGTCCCTGGGTTGGATCGTCCTAGTAGTATTGTAGAGTAATTTCATCAGTAGTGTAGCTCGTAATGTGTATTGTAAAATTGTATTTGGAATATATTTATAAATATATGAAAAGAAACTTCAGGTATACCGGTATAAAGTTCTCTTTTGTACATTTGGTAGCTTTAAACCAAGGTTTAATCAATTAGTTACGTACGAACCGTTCCCAGAAAGTCAAGAGGATGCAGCAGTAACGACTCCATATCACAATATACTATATAGAGGGAGCGATTAATTACCAAAGATAACAATTTACACAATATTTACACAATCTTTAGAGATAATTTTTTTATACATCCTGCTAAAAATTTACAATACATATTTACTTAATTACTATACTTACAAGCTACTCTACTCTACTACAAGGACAAGACCACGGGGAGCAATAATAGAGATAATGTTTGAGAGCTTACCGTCAAGGTCATCAAATCTGCTGACAAGAATTTCAAGATGCTTCAATTCATGACCTAAGCACAGGCACAACCTGGAAGGTATCAACATGAAGAACTGAATAAGTATAAAGAGGGCGTGCCTTGGTATCGGACAGAAAAGTCGGACAGAAATCATTGAAGAATTCAGATATAACATTATACAAAGAATACCCGCTTCGGCTCTTTCTTTGTCGATTGATACCGGCATTAAACTGTGAGTCAATCTAGTCTTCATGGAATAACTGAATTCAGAAATACGAGCGTGGAATATGAAGAAGGATGGTTCGACAGTAGCGAGCTTCATAGAATACAGTAAAAACCCGCACATAAGAACCTTCATTTATTAAGAACCTACAGCCTGAAATCATATATTTTGTACCCAATGGATAAGAACTATTTCAGCCTGATATCATAACTAGGTTCTCAATAAAGGGTTTCTTTCATTCATTAGGAAATGAATGCAATCTGTTTGCCAATCGACCTCTTTCGTGAACTCCAAAACATTACTTGCAGAACTGTGATAGGCAGGGCCTGCAGGGGTAAACTCGGTAAGCTTGGGTTGAAATGGATAGGGTCAAGAGTGTAAATAAGTTTGGCTAAGATTAAGATTCACATATTTCCCTTTGCTAAGAACCTACACCTTGATTACTGGATGTGCCTCATTGCATAAGAACCTAAACAGGCTGAGTTCAAAATCTTAGGTTCTCATGTGCGGGTTTTTACTGTAACTGAATTCAGAAATACGAGGGTAGAATACGAACAGGGATGAGTCAGTGGTAGTACGCTTGACTACCAATCTAAAAGTTAATTGTTCGAGTCTCTGCCCTGCCAAACGTGCTACGCACAATGAGGAGAGTCACAAACTCTCTGTAAATCCAGGCTAAAAGAATCACGAACTGCGGTCAGATCGAGACGAAGGTCCAGGACACAGCTTCGATTCGCTTGGCTTATCAGAGTTAATTGCCAGAAACTAAACATATCCGACAGAAATAGATAGGATCTAGGGAAGTGAAGATTTTCCTTTTTAGTAGCATCGTATTAAAGGTACATAAGTTAAGGAAGACAATGTACTCTCTTTTGAAATTTCAAGCACCTTTTTGGCGCACTTGCAACGTCAAAGGAGCAATGCTATTTGAAAAATATTCACTTTGTTTGAGCTGCATCAAGAGACAGTGTGCATTAATAAACAGAAATTTGAGTCATTGCAAAATGGAAAACGAGGATCTCCGTCTGAATCAAGTCGATAAATCCACAAAATGATAATTACTGTATGGTCTCAAAAGCAATAAACTAAGATAAAAAGAGCGACAATTTTAATTTTAAAAGCATATTTTAATCTATTTTCAGTGTTCCTCACTTACAGGTTAATCTGAGTCACAACGAATTAGCATGCTTACCATAATAAATTATAATCTGTCTCAAATCAGATGCCCGCAAAAATAATAGAAATGTTTTGCAAAGGAATTTTGCGTTATCGCAAATCTCAGGTGACATCTAATTTGAGACGGACTTTAGTTATAATTCAGATTGAGCAATAACTGAAAATGATTGAAGATCAAGCGAAAAATGTTTTCTGAACTAAAGATGTCGCTCTTTTTATAAAAGTTCTAGAAAGCTCATTAATATGAAGCATGGCAAAAATTTACCGGGGGTGGACCAAAAGGAACTTCATATGGAGATTGTAACTTAGATTTTGCGACTTCACATGGCAAAATCGGGCTTGTTTTCGTGGATTCATTCACTTAAACAGGCAAAAGTTCTGAGACAGCCGAAGACAGATAGTTACTGAAGTGTGCAGACCAGAGGTCGACAAAGTGTGGGAACAGGAGAACACCGTTCCCAGGAAATTTTTCCAAGATTTTTAGGCTGCAAGACATTTTTTGAAAGGAAGCTAAATTTTATGTTGCCGTCAAAACGCAGCAAGACCTGAACCTGTCATACTTCTTATCTTGAAAAAGGAATTGAATTGCTGCAGTAACTTTAATTAAGCAGAATCTTGACCAAAAAGCCTGTATCAAGAATTTGAGAATGATTGGTCGTTGCAAGTAGTAGATTTCGTCCAGGTCTACCCCATCATTGAGCTGTTCAGTTGCTCTTTGTGCCTAGGTAGTGTTTTTCGTTTCAAGGAAGGAAGAAAGTGGCAACCAGATTTGTATGTGCACTTTTGGCTGCTCACCTACAGTTACCGTGTATATTTTGAGCTACCCACCTGGCAATCTTTCTTAAACTTGTATACAATAAAAGCATTTGTTTCATGATATGTTGAAAATTAAACCTTAAAGTTGTTGGTTTATGAACGTGTTCAATTTCACCAAATAGCAATTGAACTACATTCTACCTATAACTTGCACGAACTACGCTGTACAATCCACTAAGTCAATGTGAAATAAAAACATTTTCGCAAGAACTTTGGACGAAATTCTTTCCGTTCCCAGGAAGAAAAAAATTTTGTCGGTCTACTGCATACATTTAAAAGGGATGAGTAACCTCCTCACTTATAGCAACTTGCAAATGCATTTCACTTCCCTCAAGACTCAAAAAGTAATTTTTACATGTGCATCAGATCATCTACCTTCTTGCTTTTTATAAAGATTTGATTCTTGTCTCTTGAGGGGAATGAAACATGTTTTGAGTAAGGAGATTGTTTACTACTTTCATCGAGGATTTCAGGCCCCTTTCACACATTTCGAAGCGATGGATTATTAGTAAATTAGATCCTACCTATGCTTCTAATGCTGAGAAAAACAGAGCAAAAATCACAAAAATAGTTCAGCTTGTCGGATATCAACTGACTTTGATTGATTCCAATATCTCCAGCATTCTTCGCATCCCAGCTCCTGTCACCAGTGTTATTTAACTATCAGACCAGGTTAGAAGCATAGAAGATAATTTGTATTTGTGACTGTACTCAAACTTGGAATACTTTGCATGCCTGAAAACATGTGCTTGCCTCCAAAGGGAGGCTATAATTTATTACATAAATTATGCAGTCACAAGGGATAACAACGGATTTTCCAAAATTTGAACTTCTTTCTCGTCCAACCGGTACACATGACATTTTCCCCGACAGTGAAAGACTTCAAGTCACATGGAAGTGGTAAAACTAACCGAATAACAAAAAACACGGTTCTCAAGAAATAAATACATTCGCAATAGATACCTGTCACTTTTAATCGCATCTTCCAAAATCCCACAGCACTGTTTTAAGAGAGATAATAATTCGTCACGGGAAGTTTGCCTGAAATAGAAAATAAAGGATCGAATGAAAATTTGACAACAAACATTTTCAAAAAACTCAACGAAAAGGAACTCCTATCGCTTTCAAATACGAAAATCTGAAAAACGATTCCTAAACCTTGTGGCAATAAATCACAGGGAGCCCCCATAAAAAGTAGTAGAAAGCAAACGAAATACGGCTTCTGCGAGTGAGACACGGCAAAAGCGGCATCTGTGGAGAAGCAATGTGCGCTTTGCGGAGGAAAGGGGAATGAGCGGGTTTTTCTCTCCCACTCTTTCCCCTCTCCTCCGCGAAGCCGCAAAGCGCACATTGCTTCTCTACAGATGCCGCTTTTGCCGTGTCTCACTCACAGAAGCCGCATTTCGTTTGCTTTCTACGACTTTTATGGGGGCTCCCTGTGAATAAATCATCAGATAAGATCAACAACATAGAAAACAATAATAAATGAGTGCAATAAATTGAAATTGGCCAATCATAGACGCCACTGAAGCATGTGTAAGGTCAGTGAAAAACATCGGTGTCCCAGAAAAATTACACACATTTGGTTGCGTCCAGCGATGTGAAGTTAGCTTTAATCAATGGCTAATCACTATCAAAATGTTCCTCGATAACTAACATGAACATAGATATCTTGTTTGTTGATATTAGTGGATTGGGAGTGGAAATATTGATCTTGAAAGTTCAAATTTGTGTCCACCTCCAATTTGGCCTAAGCAAGTTATTGAAGCTTATTGAAGCACATCGAGCTTAAAAATTGAAATTAAAGACAAATGAAGAAATTGCACAATGGGTGACTTCTAACAAACAGTATATAATATGATCTAATATTTTTCAAATTTTCTCAAGGCTATCATTGATTTGTTCGCTGTGCTTTAAGAATACGTTTAGGCCAAAACTTAAAAATTCTGATTTGGAGTTGGACGCAAATTTGAGCTTTAAAGATTATCATTTCTGCTTCCAAAGCATCAATACCAAAAAACGAGGTATCTATATTCAAGTTAACTATCGAGAAGCATTTTGAAAGAGATTAGCCATTGATTAAAACTAAAATAACATCGCTGGATCAAAACAAAAAGTTTGTATACTTTTTTTGGCACGACCGGTAAATATATTATTTTTGGTTGCAAGTAATGAGTTTGACTTTTTATCTCACCGCAATAGTGTTATTGCATTACGATATGTTTCTGTTTTCACGAGCTCCTTTTCCAAACAATATTCATAGATGTCTTTAAACTGTTGAGAAAAAGGAACAATGATACATTTTACGTGATAGAGCATCGTTTCCAAATCTTTAAAAAAAGTTGGTGTAAAATTAAATGACCTATTTCTTTGAACTGAATGGCTTCAAAGAAACTTTTGCTATTTTGCTATGATTTTGCCGTTGGACTTTTGTAAAATCTTCAACATTTTCAGAATTTGGGTGTTTTTCTTCTTTTTCGAGGATTCACGAAAAATTTTCAAAAAAACTTAAAACCATCGTAATTTCTAAACTATTCGATGTAACAAGAAATTATTTTCAAGAAAGGCTTGGTTTATGGATGTCTACAATATAGCATCAAGCAAAAATCTGTCACTTTTGTGGTTTATGATTTAGAAATTTGATGACGTCACATCCTCAAATGAGCTGAAATATAAAATATGCTATAATTTAAAAAACAATTTCAAAATTTTCGAAAAGTCCAACGAAAGAATCATAGATAGGTTAGCTAGAATTTATTCTAAGCCATTCAGCTGGAAGAAATAGGACATAGCATTTTACTTCCACCTTTTTACGCTGATTTAAAGATTTGAAACCTATGCTACGTGATAGGACCTATTTTTCTCCAGGTGAGATGGACAGATTTAACGTACTGTAGTCTGCAAAATCTAAATCCTTCATCTCATGATAGTTTTCAGATTAGCTACAATCTTTTCAATTCTTTTTTCTAAAGTACGAAGCTAGCTATGAACTTTGAACTTCAAACTATGAACTTTAAGCTTTAAATTCTGAACTTCAGGTAGACATGACGCTAGCTTACAAACTTTCCAATGACTTCCCTTGAATCCTCAAATACTATTCTTTAGACGGAGAGAATCAAACTTGATACAAATTCTGAATAAAATTATATTCAAGGCCTAAGAACAGTCGACAAGTATCGAGAAAAGATGAGCTAACTTGTTTGAAAAGTATTAATTTCAATTTAACCGATCCCTTCATTTTTAGTCTAACCCATTTTTGCAGAGATATTGAAAACCTGTTAGGAAGAATTCCATCGAGTTATCTTCCTCAAAAAGACACTTCTGAACAAATTTAAGCAAATTTAAATAGTACAAGGATGGATGGATCTGTGACTGGTTGCCTGTCAAAGAATTGATCATATTCGACAGGTTAGTTAAGATCCTTCATGGAAACTGTCCAGACAATTTGCAAAATAAGTTTACTCGGAGGTCCCAGATTTCAAGCTATTCAACGAGGAATAGCCAAAATCTGCATCTGCCTAAACCTCGATTGGAATTTACCAAAAAGAGTTTCCAATTTACAGGAGCTAAAGCATGGAACGAGATCCCACAAAAGTATAGAGACTTACCTTCTTTAAACGGCTTCAAAAAGGAAGTAAAACAACTCCTCAGGAGCTGAGGTAGGTCAGTGCGTTTTGGTCTCCCTGGCCTCGCGATGTTTCGGGGACGGTGCTTTATGGGTCTTACTCAGGCCCGTTTTGGACCGGAGTGGGCCAGTGGGGTACCGTCTTTCGGGGGTGTTGCGGGGCTGTGGGGGACTGGCTTTATTCATCTACCTCAATGGCAATTAAAGCACGACCCCTAGGAAGCAGCCCATTAGGTTTTCAAACATCTATTTCATTAAGTAGTTTTTCCTTTTTTAACATTTTGTAATTGGCTGATAGGACATCGTGCCTAAATATTAATGATATGATATATGATATACATATAAGCAAATATTACTCGTTTTCCAACAGGTGATCCAGGGAGCTTTGACATGAGAGTATGCAGACATCTCAATATTGGAAGCAGTGTTGCCAGCAGATGCCGTAACTCTGTGATTTTTTCTTGGATGAATTCCTACAATCAAGAATACCAGGTAGCAATGAACATGTTATACCGGGCGGCTGAGTCAAGGAAAACGATTAACTGTTTGCATGCATACAATTTGCTACATACTCGTCAAATTCCTTCAAATAGATTCCTGTTGTGCAGCTAACATATCAGCTTAGATCATGAAATTTAGCTGTGATTTTAAAGTCTTTGTTTAAAAGGATTTGAAATGGATTTTAAAATGTCTGGAAAATTTAATAGTGCGTTATAGGCCACTTTGCGGATGTTCTGTAAGACTGATTTTCTTAATCTTTCCAGTTTACCAAGAAACTACTATTTTGAAAATTACCAAAAGAATACAAGGGATACTTCAATCTTTTAGTTATTAGAAATTGATTATGTACCTGGTGAGTAAATAAAAAGAATCCCCGTTTGGAAGGCTACGGCTCCTTGGATATCAAGACGAAGTCATCGGCAAATACCGGGTGTCCCAAAAAAATTACTCCTGTGTAAAAAATCACCAAAAATAGATCATCAAACCTTTCATAAAATTTTCTTTTTGAATTGCTTTGACAAAGACCCAAGAATATTCACAGATGATAAAATGTCTGCTTTTGGCGTAGCAAGGCGGACAAATTACACGTTGAAAACCTAGTTTTGAGCTATAGTTTTCAAGCAAAATACTCTATCTTGCCTAAGAGCCACATTTTTCAGATTTTTTATCATCATTGAAGTCTCCAATGATAGTGTGCATTTATTTCTGCCATTTATGACTAAACCAAAAGTTTTACGTGGACAAAGAAATTGATCTTGCAATCATCACTATGATTCAAAACCAGGTAGCCCTAAAAAGAACTAAATTTGCTATTTTATTAAACTAATTACAAGATCAGCTATGTCTTAGAAAACAATTTGGTTCTTGATCTACTTGACAAAAAAAGAAAATTGAAGATTAGCCATGTAATCAAATTTTGGTGAATTTTTAAACGCGAGTACTTTTTTGGAACACCCGGTATGGATGTACTTTGAGATTTACCTGACTAAAATCGACCGCTCCGTTCTGAAATTATAAAGGATTTCTCGACGAAGCCTCTTCAAGAAACCCTCAAAATGTTTCCAAAATCACAAACAAATTTTCCTAACATTTCTGCCTTACACAGGCCTTGCAGCGATAACTTCTGCACGCTTTAGTACGTGCTATCCTATTGGGAAGATGAAAAAGTCTTCCCCTACCATCAATAACCTATTCAGGGGAATCCATTCTCCCAAGAGGACAAAATTAATGAATACATGTGAGTGTCATAATTTTTAGGAAAAATTCCAAGGAAATTTTGCCAATTGTTTTCACTCGTTTCTGCAGGTTTTTGGACGGGGCTTTCTGCAGAAAATCTCCCATCTCCACGGGAAGAAATGGCCGATTAAAGCAGGGTAACCTAATTGATATAATTGGCAATAAAACAAGGCAGTTTTCAATATCATTGCTTTAATATTCGGGGAGCAGTGGAACATAGGGCTCAAATCTTTAAAAAGGTCGGTGTTAAATTTTATTGCCGTTTTCTTTTAAATAAATAGCTTGGAAGGAATTTAGGGTTTTTTGCTGTAAATCTGCCGTGGCAATTTATTGATATCTTGATTAGTTTCAATATGGCGGCATTTATAAAATTTGAGGCTATGACGTCATCAAATTTCTAAATCCTAAACTACAAAAGCTACAGATTTCTGCTTGCCACCATCTTGTAGAACTCCATTAACTATGGTTTTCTTGAAGGTTATGTAATGTTTCCTCTATTAGTTTAGGATTTACAATGATTTAAATTTTTTCAAAATTTTGCATGAATTTTTTAAAAAATTATCAAATTGCCGCCATTTTGAAAAAAATAAATATATCATAAAATTTCCACGGCAGATTTACAGCCAAGTACCATAAGTTCCTTTCAAGCAATCCAATTCAAAGAAAAATATACTAGAATTTTACACCGACCTTTTGAAAGATTTGAAAGATTTGAGCCCTATGCTGAGCAGTGGCCTTTCAAACGGGGATTGTTTTTTTAGTCAACCGGTGTAGCAAAACTCCTTTTGCTGCAATGATTCGCTGTATGGTGGTTGGGTTGCGTTTTTTCTGAAACACCGTGTGTGTCTCCTTACCGTCAAATAGTCATCATCTGTCTGCAGTTTCTCTTGTTCATTTAAAGATTTTCTGTCACTGTAGCTGTGAAAGAGAAGATATATAATACATGACTGATGAAGATTTGATAATGAAGATCTTTCGTTACATGCTAAGTCCGAAGCTTTTGTAAAGAACAGCTGACGAAGGCGAAGTCGCGGTTTTCAGCGCCAAGCGATGGGATCGCATAAGTAGCTAAGCACTAATCGAGTCCGCGACCCCTTGTCATGACGCTCAAGTGATGGGGCTCTACCTGGGATCGAACCCTGTCCGCCTGACTGTTCTGGCTTGCAAAGTCAGAGGATTACACCACTGCGCCACAACACCTAAATGACCTGAATGACAGTAGCGAAGAGATATGATAAGGAAATAAAGACAACTGGCAAAAAGTGTGCATTTTTTGGACCAACGCAATGATTTTGCTTCTTATGAAATGAACAGTAGAACGTCGTTTGGCAAACCAAACCATTATTTTCAGCTAAAAGGCTGATTTGGCGAATCTGAAAAGAGCGTAACATTTTTCATTTCTGGCCATTTCTAGCTAGTTTAGGCCTACCATGCATGCGGCATCGAGGGATGGGGATTCCTAATCTAACCTCCCTTTCGATGGACGGCGAAGTGAGCTATACCATAATATGATATAATACAATATAGTATAACACAATATAATATAATATAACACAATATAATATAATATAATATAATATAATATAATATAATATAATATAATATAATATAATATAATATAATATAATATAATATAAAATAATAGGTATGTTGTAATTTTTTAGTGGATATATAAAAAAGATTAATAGCTCTTTGCAAAGAGAAATTTTTACGAATTTTTGTGTTTCATCTTTTCTTGTATATTTTGAGGCTATATCCTCTTGTCACATTGAGCTGTATGGTCAGGCATCCGAAGTATGACCTCACACGACCAACCTCAACTTCAGTTACTTAATGGAAACTGTGTAAGCCCCTCGGCCACTCACCCCACATTGGTACCGAGAGAAGCTAATATGATCCAAAGAACGAAAAAAGTTAACAACAAAATCTCATCACAAAAAGTAAATGCGTACCTTTGAAAAGAACGCATGTTCCTTAGCTGCTCAACATGCATGTCGGATAATTCTTCTATTACTGAGTCCAAGAGATCTTCATCGTGTGTACATAGAATGCTTAGAGGATTGCTGTAGTAATGTTCCAACATTGAAAACTATAATAAAGAATTAGGCAGTTTAGAACATTGTGATCAAAATTGAGAAACACCGTCAAATGTGATCGTTTTTCTTCTACCGAGTGTGCCATAGACTTGCCCCAAGTCTATTTTGTAATATACTTTCCGGTAGACTTATTACATTTGACAAAACAGACTTGGGGCAAGTCTAAGTGTCCAAAAAACAGCATACGGACTGGATTGGCTCTAGTGATGTGAACTAAGCTTCACTAATGATTAAAGTTAATGACCTGAGCAGTATGGCGTCCGCCTTTAAATAGGACAACGAGAAACCTAAACACTTTATTGTTTTCTTTTGCTTTGCTTTCTTTTGCCACGCGTTGAAACATTAGAATATTCATAAACTTATGAGATCAACATAGGGCTCCAATCTTCAAAAAGGTCGGTGTAAAATTCTATTGCAGTTTTCTTTGAAATAAATGGCTTGGAAGGAACTTAGGGCTTTTTGCTGTAAATCTGCCATGGCAATTTATTGATATCTTGATTAGTTTCAATATGGCGGCATTTATTAAATTTGAGGCTATGACGTCATCAAATTTCTAAACCCTAAACTAGAAAAGCTACAGATTTCTGCTTGCCACCCTATTGTAGACCTTCATAAACTATGGTTTCTTTGAAGGTTATATAATGTATTCTCTATTAGTTTAGGATATATGATTGTTTAAATTTTTTCAAAATTTTCCATGAATATTTTCAAAAATAATGAAATTGCCGCCATTTTGAAAAAATACAAGATATCAAAAATTTCCATGGCAGATATATAGCCAAGTACCGTAAGTTCATTTAAAGCCATCCAATTCAAAGAAAACTGCAATAGAATTTTACACTGGCCTTTTTAAAGATGTGAGCCCTATGCTTAAGAAATCTCATATTTTAACTCAGGTTATTCCCTTCAATGACTCTCAACATTTTCCTCGACTGTTAAGTGGAACATTTCCTCGTTTGTTGATATTAGTGCTTTGAGGATAGAGATATTAATCTTGAAAGCTCGTTGTAAATTTAAAACTAACACGACAATAAAAATAAAGATGTTCAGAAAGATGGATAGTGTGATATACATCTGTCTATATTCCACTTATTTGAAACATCTTCCCTTGGTACGAAACTTGAAAATTGCTGTAAAAAGATGTGTTTCTTTGAATCATCCCACGTTAGGAAAGATTTAAAAAATTGTAACGGCGAGTCAGCAAAAATGTATCCCATGAAACAAGGGCAGATTTGGTAATACAACTGCATCAGTTGCTGTTGCTTGAGACCTCAATTCCAAGCAATTAGCGACTGCAGACAAAGAAAATTCTCTCAACCAATAATTTAAAACAAACAAAGCCGCAAAAATTGCCCTGAAACAAGTAGGGCAAGCTCTCGCCTCGTGCACGCGAGAGGTGGTTTTTATTAAGAGAAGCTATGTGCTTATAACGAAAGACGAAGGGTAAATCTAAAGATTTGCGTGGCGGATTTTGTTCACTTCTAGATACTATAAGAAACCACAAAAAAATCGATCCTTCCCTAGAAAACGATTTTAAAGCATCTAAAACTCACCTGAACTGCACTAGAGAAGTTCTGTATTGAAAAATCTTGGCAAAGGAACTTCTCAAACAGCACATGTAAAATTTTAGGCCCCAGTTTGAAAGGATGCAGCGATGTCAGAAAAACCTGCAAAAAAAAAATGATTTCCAGAACAAAAGATAAGAACAATACAATAAACACACGCAAATTTACCGTAGTAAAACGTACTCTCGAGTACACTAAAATTAACATGCATTACATTTGTTTTTTGTTTGTTGAAAGTGTAATTTGAACAAAGTTTGATCGATTTTGCTGGCCGTAAAGAAATTTATAAAGAATACCTAGGCTCACGAGATCGTCCCAGTTATCGCAACAACAGCAACAACAACAACAACAACAACAGCAACAACAACGACATCAAATCAAATCATGATCATTATTCACAGCTGGCGTGACAATAGTTGCAGGAAACTAATTAATACCAACTATTTACAACATAACTTACAAAGATGTCTAAGAGATAATATTTACAAGCTGCATAGCATAATGGATAGGCTACTTACACATTTTACAATTGCACTGTTCACCCGTCCAGGTTTTGATCTTTCTTTTAAAGCTTGCAACTGATGGTAGCTCCTTTATCTCATCGTTCAGATTATTCCACAATAAGCTTCCTCTGGATGAGAGCGACTCCATGCCAACTTTTATCGTCCTTGTAATCGGTAATTTACACAGATGCTTAGTTCTGAGATCATACTGAATCTCTTTCCTTTCATGAAGGTGCCAGATGTATGATGGATTTAGATAGCTCATTGACTTTTAGATTTCTAGCATAAATTTTTGTAGATAACAACAACAGCAACAGCAACAACAACAACGTTTTTTGCTCAAACTGGTTTTAACGTAGACTTATGACGATGAGTCCCTTGTATCCCTGCGGTTCCTTGCTGAAGCGCCATCTTGAAGTCAAAGAGAACAGGGAAACAAGAGACTCATCGTCATAAGTCTAGTTTTAACGCCCATCAGTCTTCCAATAGCGATAATGTCTCGTTCAATTCCTACCCTGACCATCCCCCCCGTGCAGCCCGGGGGTCAACAAAAATTCCTTGCTCAAATGCCCGGGGGCAGGGGCAGAATTGACGGGTTCTTGTCAAATGCTACTCAAATGCCCGGGGGTCGGGGAAAAATGTACGGTCAAATGCCCGGGGCCGGGGAAATTTTTTGTGCAAATGCCCGAGGGTGTTTCGGGGGGGGGGGATGGTCAGGGTAGGAATTGAACGAGACATAACTACGGCATTGTAATGAGTCTAAAGAATACCTTGTTCAATATCTCGTGCAGACATTCTAGCGATGGCTCTGCTTGAAATTTCTCGATTGATAATCTCGTTGAAACAGAATGAGGTAATGACTTGTGAACAGCAGCAAGGGTTGTTGCCAATGAGAATACCAAGATGATTGGAAGATTTTCTACGTATTCGCTGATGACACCAAATTGATTTTTGTATAGTCAATAACATTTTAGAAAATAAAGTATTGACGACACCACATACAAGCAACTCTACAATGGTACGAGGATGATACCATGACCGGGGAGGTGAAGATCAACTACTTATGGCTACACATGAACGATTAAAGACCATAAATATAAGGGTTATCAAAAGATGGTATCAATCATCCTAGGTGTAGGTCCTAGGCAAGAGAGTCTTATAGATAAGTCTTCTTTTCGATGTTTGAGTCAATATTACAAAACATTGAAATCTGCCAGTGTCTAAGCTCTTTGACCATGATGGTACCCCTACAGTTGAGCCTTATTAACTTAGTAGCATGGTTGATCTTAAAAGAACACTGTCGTGGATGTGATTGGCTGGTTGTTCGGATGACATCACTAACAAAAGATCTGGTGTTTGAATAATTAACATGCTTTTATGGTCTTGGATCATCCTTTATATCGAGAAAAAGGGAGTCAGGTAGTTGTAATCTCAATGAATTTCGATGTACAGCGTAAATATTGAAGCTTGCCTAATTCTATAGGGTGTCCCAAAAAACATGTGCTCTGTTTGAGTAGCTGCTGCGGAGCAGCCATAAATCCAATTTTTGTCGTTTTTAAGATTTTTAATAGAAGAGACTTCAACTTGAAGGTTGATATCAAGTTTGAGTAAATCTGATCAGTAGTTGCTGATTTATGGAGCAAGAAAATCAAAATCATTGGTTGCATCAAAACCAGAGGATTCATTATTCTCCATTATGTTAAAATCAAAGAAATTGATTGAAAAAATATACCTAGCACGGTTTCCTGCTGTTCATAAGTGAAACAGATAGCCATGAATTGGATTTTGTAATAACCAAGAATATTGAACATATTTAGGGTTGCTGGAAATGGTTATATGGAACACAAGTGCTGCAGGCCATGTGTTAATATTCTTGAGTTATGTGGTGATTGGTTACTCTCAAATGTGCTTCCTGACATAAAGCCAAGTGTAAGTCCATTTGATGCCAAAATTCAAGGCATAAGGTTAAGTACGGAAATAAAATCCTCTGGTTTTGAAACAACCACTGATTTTGACTTTCTTTCTCAATAAATCAGCAACCACTTGTCAGATTTGCTCAAACTTGGCGCCAAAGTTTAAGTTGAAATCTCGTCCATTCAAAAATTTGAAAAATGGGAAAGTTGAGTTTATGGCTCTTCCACAGTAGCTACTCAAACGGCATACATGTTTTTGGGACACCCTGTATGCTTCTTTATTGTCTTATTTACTCAATCAGCGCAACGACAGTGTGCCTTTAAATTGATCGATATTCAAATTTACATTCCCCTATCTTTAGGGTGTGTACAAATATAAGCTAACTTGAACTCCTCCTTACCTCGAACGCATTCGTATGACATTGAGAAGTCAAGCTATAGAAGTTTAGAAGTAATTTTTTACCTGCATATCAAGATAAAGTCTTGAAGAACAGATTTTTGGAATCCTTCAAAATCTTCGAGTATCACGACAATGGGCGGTTTGTCTACGAAAGAAATGAGAAATTGATTTGTTCGAAAATTAAAGAAGATGGAAGATGATGCTTGGAAAATGCATAAACCTCTCGTTACTTCTACATAGATTTTCTAGAGGGTGTCCCAAAAAAATCATTAAATGCTGGATTAACTATTCCAAATAATAACAAAATAAACGAGCTTCATGGTACGATCACCCTGCCCCTAAGATCTTAGATTAATTTCAGACTACCGGGTGTTCCAAAATGATGTATTATCGTTTGATTGCTTATATGTCCATAACCGATGAACCGACTTTCAAAAACTTTATTTCATGCGATTGTCGAAAGGCTAAGTTATATTTGAGGATGTTGGCTGTGGTTTAGGCCTATTTCTTCATGTCGAAAAGAGGATCGATAAAGCTGCTCAAATTCAAGCCTTAGATAGCATGAAAAAGAAACATCCTTCTTTGCCATTCAACATTTTAGATGTGATGCAAAAGGTTGAACTTATATGTCGTTCATAGAATATCTGGCGCTCAGAGAATACGAATTCAGTTAATACTGAGTTCAGAGGATACGAATACGAGTTCAGCCTTTTGTATCACATCGAAAATGTTGACTGGAAAAATAGGCCGTTTCTTTCTCATGCCATCTAAGGCTTGAATTTGAGCAAGTTTATCGATCTTCTTTTCGATATGAAAACGTTGTGGTAAAACCGCAACCAACATCTTAAAATACAATTTAGCCTTTAGGCAATCAAATGAAACAAAGTTTTTGAAATATTCTTCATTGGTTATGGACATGTAAGCAATCAAACAATAATACATCATTTTGGGACACCCGGTAGAATAATTAATTTTACTCAAATTTACACATCGATGATGCTTAGAACATACACAAACCCCTTGTTACTTCGACATAGAATATCTATGTCAAAGATTTTAAAGATGAAATTTGCGAGAAAGCTGAAACCAGAGACCTACATGGTACCGTTCATTATTCATGCCTCAGTTTGGCATCAAAGAGAAATAAAACATCGAGAATCTTTTCAACTTAACCAACCTTTGAACAAATCGAAAAATAATAACCCAACCTAAATTATGGTCCAAAAATTTTTACCCAACCTTTACATGCATGTTTTTAATTTGTAGCAATTTGCACTTTTGCAATCGGACATGTCCATTTTTACTGCAGTGTTGATTATATCAAGTTTATTTGTTCACAATAAAATATTTCAACATGAAATCGACAAATAAATGGTGTTACTTTTTGATAAAAAATTCTCCTAAGCATTTTGCAATAAAAAATTACCCAATCTTCCAAAAGCATAAAATTACTTTTTACCCAGCCTTTTAACAAGCCAGAAATTGGATTTCCCAAGCACAATCTTTTCGGTGCCAACCCAAGGCATAGATAATGAACAGTCCCTAAATAGGTCTTTTGCAAAAAGCCTTCCAAAGTCGAGGCGAAAGAAAGGTTATCCAACGTTATACCTTTCGTTAATATATCAGCGAACCAAATAGGAAGTCGAAAGTAATTTAATTCTTGTAGCCATTGGCAAAATTTACAGAAGAATGCAAGTATCCAAAAACATTGACTGAAACGTTAATCGATGAGAGACGCCTCGAACTTTGCCCACATAATTCCTCAGCGCAAACATGAGCTTGATTTAATGTTAGAGAAAGTTAGGTTATCGAAAGTTAGGTCCTTTCCAAATTCCATTTGAATTAAAAGCTGTTTCAAATTAGATGAGACGTGAGATTTGCGATAACGCAAAATTAATCATGCAAGAGATCTCAATTGTCGCTTTTCGCTGGCATTTTCACGTGACATCTACCTTCTTAAGACAGACTTACTTACTTGAGGTGGATGTGCTTCTGGTGTACCATGCTTGCAGAACACCAAGTGTAAAGTGCTTCAGTTTCCCCATATCTTCAATACAGCTTTTGTTGAGATCTACTTGTTTATCCTCGTTCTATGAATTGTTGTAAACACATTGAAAATATGCCATTCAAATATAAAAAGGCTCATGGGGGAACTGGACCAGATCTTAATTAGGAATGTGCCACCCAAGCTGCAAAAACATGCCCATTCCCTATATTAATGTTTCGGAAAAAGTAAAGTATAACAATTAAAATTTCTCAGAAAGACTCGACATTGTATCAATCTTTGAAAATGGTCTTTATTTTTCTTTATACATAGAGCCCCCAGGTAAAAAAGGTGACTGAGAAAGGCATTTAATCAGAATATTTAAAACTTAGATATGAGCCTGTAGCTGTGAAAGTTAATCCTTGCTTATATAAATGCATTTCTCATTCTTAGATTGTTAAAAACAGTAAATTTTTTTCAGTAATCTACCTTAAATGGGCTGCAAGGATGTCTAGCTAATTGAGGCTAACTTAAGTTCACTATGTATGCCGCATCCAGGCATGGGACCCCTAGTTTAATGTCTCTTCCGAAGGACGGCGAGGCGAGTTGAGAGGTCAGGCTTCCGAGAGGTCACCCGTTCGGAGTTTGACCTCACTTGACCGAGCTTAACTTCAGTCACCTGACGGAAACTGTATAAGTAGCCTACGCGTAGACCCATTATCCCAAGGGAGGAAGGGTCTACGAAACAAAGAGCAAAGGCTTGCTACGGCCGCCCAATTAATAATTCTAATCCCCTTTTCAAATGATTTGTGAAACGCGTTGAAACCATAGAAATAGAAATATTTCTATGGTTGAAACAAAGGCTGCATAAATTAAGTTTCCAGAAATCTAGAAACCTCAGTAGCAAGCCTTTGCTCTTTGTTTCGTAGACCCTTCCCTCCTTTGGGATGATGGGTCTACGCGTAGGCTACTGTATAAGCCGCTTGGCCACTAATTTGCTTTGCTGCTGCAGATTTAAACTGATAGATTTGTTCAAAGTTTGAGATGCTGTGCTAAGCTGAGATTACGAAAGTATTTTTTTTATCAATCTAAAACTTAAAAACAACAAGTTAATGCAAGATACTGTGGCATTTGCAGCGAGGAAAGACGCATGGTCACCGGGTCCTCACTACAAATGCCACTTACAATTTTCTAAGTAATATCAACAATAAATTAATAATAGAACACAAAAAAACAAAAACAAAAAAATTAAATACATATGCACACTAAATCGGGACAAAATAAAGTATTGTACCTCTTCATCAGCAGTCATTAGTTGTGTTAGTACTTCTCGCAAGAGAAATTTCAGATCTGAAAAAAGAGAAACTTCAAAAAATTTGGTGACAAGTTATTTTTGATAATTTTCATATAATCTGTTTTATATAAAAAATTTAATCAATTTATTAATCTATTAATTAACAGAAATTACTCAAGGAAACTATCAGCTAACATGGGTATTTAACACTCTCTGCTGCAGAGGCTGTTCGTTGGAAACTGAGCTTTTAGAACTGGAAGCGCCAAAGGTTCTGAAAGGTTTAAAGCTTAGTTTCTAACAAACAGCCTCTGCGATGGAGAGTGGGGATTTGTGCCTACAATCTCCAGATCTCTGGTCAAGCATCCTAACCAAGTCCAACATAGGGCTCAAATCTTTAAAAAGGTCGGTGTAAAATTCTATTGCCGTTTTCTTTGAAATAAATAGCTTGGAAGGAACTTAGGGTTTTTGCTGTAAATCTGCCGTGGCAATCTATTGATATCTTGATTAGTTTCAATATGGCGGCATTTAGTAAATTTGAGGCTATGACTTTATGAAATTTCCAAATCCTAAACTACAAAAGCTACAGATTTCTGCTTGCCACCATATTGTAGACCTTCATAAACTATGGTTTTCTTGAAGGTTATGCAATGTTTCCTTTATTAGTTTAGGATTTACAATGATTTAAATTTTTTCAAAATTTTCCATGAATCTTATTTATTGTCCAGTGGTTGTGCATGAGACATAATCAGTAATATTTTTGAAAATATAAATTTTAGATATGTATTCCAAAAAGAAGTGCTCGAATAACAGCTACTGTTGAAATGAGTGGCAAAATGCAGCTTAAAGGACATAAAAAATAATTACATGGTTCTTACTGGTACAGTCCTTTGAATGAAGTAGTGCAACATGTGGTGTAATATCTTTCACAATGTCAGTTGTGATTTGTTGAAAAATTACATCATGATCAGGCATGTTCACACCTGAAAAAGACGAACAATCAAGTTCATTAATAAAGAAGTCTTTTAAATTTTATACAAGAGTTTAGTTAGACCTTTACTGGAGTCCGCTGGAGCTATACGGAGCCCTTGCCTAATCAAGCACGTCAAAAGGCTTGAAAGTGTACAGCGCAGAGCCACAAAACTAGTAAAAACGGTTAAGGACAAATCATTCTGTGATCGATTAAGAGCATTAGACCTGCCATCACTCGAATACAGAAGAAAACGCGGAGACATGATTCTGACCTTTAAACTATTAACGGGCTTTATGGACACTGATCCGTCCTTGCTCTTCAAATTGAAACAAAGCAATACAAGAGGACATAAACTAAAGCTATTCAAGAAGAGGTGTAACTTAAAAGTTCGTAAAAAAAATTTCACGCAACGAGTCATTAATGACTGGAATAATTTATCAAGCGAAGTTATCAACTGTTCGACAGTGCAACAATTTGAACGAGCATATGATCGACTAAAACACCTAGACAGATTCTAGTACACGATTTAGTCGCATGTGATAGAACGTAACAGGGCTTTATAGGTCTCACGACCTTCCACTCCCTTAATTACTTATATTATTATTATTATTATTACTTACTATTATCATTATTATTATTATTATCATCAAACAAAATTTTGATAAAATGTAATTAATATAATGCTAGGCATTGAGCTATTAAGGCTGTTTCTTTGTTAAAAATTTGTACAAGGCCTACATATTGTAATATTCTATAAATTTCTGAAACGATAAATAAAAACAGCCTCTAGGTTCTTATTTTTGTAGGTTCTTATATGCGGGGATTTACTGTATGTATACTGGGCAATGTGGCTTGTTTTTGCAGGGTGTCCCAAAATATTGTGCCCCAATTGTGTGGTTGCTGCGGAGAAATTGCATATTCCGTTGTTCCATTGTTGATAAAGTTGCATAAGATAGTCTTCAACTTAGGCCCAGTTTAAACATCGTTTTTTGCTGTAGCGAATTCAATAGATGCTGCTAAAAACTTCTAAGTGTCAATTGAATTTGACATAAAAACGATGTTTAAATCACCTGCCGTTTTGGATAAATAAAACGGCAGGAGTTCACCAGCTCTGTCGTATCAAACGGCAGAAAAACCACTTGATTTAAATATCGTATTTCTGTTCCATTTAATTAATCAATTCTAGGCCATGGTCTGCAGTTTCTACGAGTGATCAGCCACTGCAGTTCTGCATTTTGACAAACTGCCATTTTAACCATTTTAATTTCAATCCAACACGGCAAAAAAACGATGTTTAAATCAGATTTTAAACACGGCATATCCTGCCGTTTTTAATACAGTTTGATTCTACACGGCAAAAAGCGATGCTTAAACTAGGCCTTAGAATTTGAAACCTATTTATGGCAAACTGGATGTGGTTGCTGATTTGTGGTACAAGAAAGTAAAAAATGATTGATTCAAAACAGAACTCTCTTTGTTCTTCGAAAATGCCAAATCAAGTATAAATACCGGATGCGCCAAAATAAACTATGCACGTTTGGCAGGCCACGATAAATCGTACCCAGGACCGATTTTCAAGACTGATCACTTCTTCTTTAGCAGAAAGCCTGAATTAGATACTAGGATTTTTTGCAAATTTTCTTATTTTCAGTTTTTAGAGCTAAAAGCGAGTTTCTTAAAATAATAGTTTTCGAAAACACTGAAAACGATCAAAAAACATTGATCAAGTTTTCTAAAGAATCGACATGAATGGACAAAGAGAGAGTTCGTACTATATCCCCAAATCACCCTGAAAAAGTTTTCTCTGTGTTCATTCAGTCTTTTAAAATTTGATCGACATTTTTTATCGTTCTCAGTGTTTTCGAAAACGAAAATTTTAAGAAAATCGCTTCTAGCTCTAAAAACTGAAAACGGAAAAAATTTCCAAAAAGTCCTAGAATCTAATTCAGGCTTTCTGCAAAAGATTAAGTCATATATCTTCAAAATCGGTCCAGTGTACGATTTATTGTGGCCTGCCAAACGTGCATAGTTTATTTTGATGCACCCGGTAGAAGCAAGGATCCTGTGTTGGAATTTTGTCTACAGTTTAGGAAGGTTGAATTGTATTGTTTACTGATAACAAGGATCCATTTCAAACATTATGTGATTTTAAAATTTTTGGATAACAAAGAAAGCACGTACTTTATGACACCTGTGGGCTAATAAGGGACAGTGCAAAATTTATTATATTACATGGCCGGTGGAAAACAAAAATTCTTGCAAAAAAATCTGCTCGCCCTGTATGAAATTATTGCAAAAAACCAACTGCCCCGTCACCCTTTCCTTAAAAAATGTGTCTCCCGTATTCATGAACAACAGATGTTGTAAAATACCACCGATGAATTAGCCAAAGACCATAACAAAATCAATTCTTGCCCTTGCCCTTACAATTCTTGCCCTTTCTTTGTCAACGAAAAAATCGACTTTGAAGGTAAAGAGAAATTACTAATGAATCGTTCTTGCAAACGACTGACAAGGACATTTTGCATCATTTTCATACACATCCTTCCAAGCATTTCTCAACTTGCATGATTCACAATTTTGTCCTCAAAATGAGCCATTTCATATTTCAAACTTCATCTTGAGCTTATAAAAAGTTACTGCCCCGTTCATATTGCTTTGTAAAAAGTGTTGACCCAGTTCTGTAAAAGCTCAAAAAAAGTAGTTGCCCCGTTATGTTTTGCACCGGCCATGTTATAAAATAAACTTTGCACTGTCCCTAAGGAAGACAAATACCTGTAAGAAGTGCAGCTGTTGGAATCTCTCTCTTTGTTGAATTGAATCCTTTGTCATTATGACATGTTTTGATGAATGTCAAAAGATCGTCAAAGACTTTTTTGTTTAAGTCTATCTGGATATTCTGCAAAGGAATGCAAAGAACGTCACAGGGGATGCTCTTACATGGGAAGAATTCTTACAAGCTTTCTCTATAAGAATTCTCCCAAAAAGAATCTCCAAAGACTCAACCAGAGGGGATGCCAGCCCTTAAAAAATGTCTTTGGCCTTTACCTTTAGAAGGTTTTTTACATCACTTTTGTGTGCTTGCTTGCTTCATCAAGAATTCTCTCAGTCTGATTAGAATTGTTGTCTTTCTGAAGTGAATGACTGTTAAAAGCTGGTCAGACAAATCTTATTGAGAATTAATAGGCAAAAAACAGAATTGATGTCTCAGAGGTCCATACAGTATCAACAAAGCAAGAACAGCAAGCAACGGGAATACCAGTGTTTGCTGGTTTAAAGTACATGGGATGCCTTTTACTTACTTCAATCTGCAAGGACATTCTTGTCCAGCATTCCCTAAAATGTGTGTATCTGAGAGTAGCTTGTTCATCATTTTCTCCTTTCAGCAGTGGAAATTTGTCAGCTATAATAGAAAGAAAAACTAAAATGAATTCATTTCATTCTTAAGTTAGTTTGAAAAGATCAGCTTTAAAAATAAAAGGGGTTTGCCGGTTCATGGGCTGCAGATTTAGCAAATTTCAGATCTCAGGTTTCGGGTATAACATGTGAAACATGTAGGTTTACAGGTCCTGGGATCTTCAGCAGGAGTTGGAGTGGGCCTATTTTGTGCACAGGTTTTGGGAATTTTGTTCAAATGCATTGTCATGAGGGTTTTTTTAGTTCAACAGTTTGTTTGTTGTTGTATCGGGTGAGTCAAAAAAAGTTTACCTTTGTGGCGGGCTGTGGAATAATATGTATGCAGCTGACATTAAAAACTGAAATGTTAATCTATCATGCAAAGGCTAACTTAGATGAGAAAATTTTTTTTGGTAAATTTACTCATCTCTACAAGACCCAAGAATTAGAAAAATGTTTGCAAGGGACATGTATGGTAACGAGAATTCCATGTTCCATTCTGGTCCATGATTTACTTGCTATTGAAATCAAAATTCAATTTCTGAAACTGACAATTGTAGTGAACTTAAATTTCCATGCCAAGTAAATCATGGACCAGAATGGAATGTGGAATTCTTGATTCCCATACAAACCCCTTGCAGGCATTTTTCCAACTTTTGGGTCTTGAAGATGAGTGATCTTCCCATTCAAAATTTTCTCATCTAAGTTGGCCTTTGACTGGTAGATTAACATTTTAGTTTTTAAAATCAGCCACGTATTTTCATTTCACAGCCCACCAAACTGGTAAACTATTTTTCGACTCACCCGGTAGATCAAAGAGCCAGCTTTCAGATTCTTAAAAGGAGATACGAAAGGGTCAATGATAATTTACAGATATTGAACAAAATGCAATTGGTGAAAACTCAAGTGCTTTGTTCAGAAGAACAGTTTTGGCCCTTTTGCTGAGGTTTTAGGGCTTTGTTATTTTTTGGCGAATGGGGATTTGGGGTCCTGGTTGTGGGTTCTGATACACTTAAAGCCGCCTCTTATAGTCTTCATAAAACGAAAGAAAGTCAAACCTGTGAAATATTTTGCAGTCTTTTTTTGTGATCTTCTCCTTTTTGTCTTTGGATTATTGCTACCTGGCCTTCTGTTAGCATTGGGGTTGAACAGAAAACATCCCTGTAAAGAAATGGCTTCATTTAAAGAAACAATTTGCTGGAAAGGCTACCCCTGGGTGTCTAATAGCTTTTTGGGGAAATGAATGGTTGAACTGAACCTTTGGCTGAAGGTAAAGTTGCGTTTTTTAGTGCTAAGTGCTGGGATAGCAGAAGTAGAGAAGACCTAATCGAGTCTGTGACCCCTTGTCATGACGCTCAAGTGGTGGGGCTCTACTGGGTATCAAACCCTGTCCGCCTGACGGTTCTGGCTGCAGAGGCAGAGGATTACACCACTGCGCCACAACACCTTCAACATTTGGAGGCCAGTCTGGAAGTTTGTAAAGCACGTGCAATATCTTGCATACACAGGAAACTCTGCAGTTTTTAATTTGAGCAATGCAGCTGGCCATAAACAACAGATCTATTCTTTAAATTTAGAGGCAGAAACACCGCAACACGACAAAAAAACAACAGCAAATATGATTGAATTTATTTTTTGCCAATATTTCATCCTGCCATGCAGGACTTCTTCAGGGCTGTCTATTCTTTAACCTATTTTCCTGGCTTATTGTAATTTGCGAAAATTTTCGCATCATGCGAAAAATGCGAAAATTCGCAAAATACAAAACGGGTGCTTGAAATTGTAAAATGCGAAAATTCTTAAATTCCTGTTAAATCGACAAATTAACTTTTCTTTCTCGTCAATTATCAAAACAAAATAGCCAAGGACAACGGGCACAAGGTTACACAACCATCTGGTCTTGTCTTGCTTTGCTGCTGTCGTCCATGCATGCTCCATGGCCTAAATCCGTTCTGATTCCAATCGAGATCCAAAAATTAATCAATTGCTTCTTGAAAGTCGGCATTTGCCAGTAATGATCATATTTGAAGCCAAATCCACGCCTATAAACCTCAACATGTTGTTACAAAACCTCAGAATGGGCAATGGAAAATGTTTTCGCAAATTACAAAATGCCATCAACTTTAGGTGAGGCCATCTGAACTTGCACGAGCAAAATGCAAACTTTCCAGTCTGGTTTGGAGATGCATGCATTTTTATTTTGTCACATTCCTCTAGCTATATGCAGCCAAAATCTTTGATGCTTTTGTTATATGCAAATTTTGTTGATAGGGTAGTAGGTTTTAGCTGCCATTTTTGTAGAGGTTGTGTATGTTGTGCAATACTTATGTGAGGTAAATGTAGTTGGCAAAATAGTTTTGTCTCTTGCAAATCTTATTATCTTCGAGAAGGTATTTGTTAATTTCAGCCAGGGTCACACGTTATCTTGATTTGCTAGCAACACCAGGAAGACTAGAGAAGGCCTAGCGTTGGGCCCTGCCCTCTTTAATCAATCACACACACACAGTCACCAAACAAAACACACAACAAAAAATGGTTAAAACTTGTTTCCTATATGCTTGCACATTTAAATAATTCCTTCAGCAACTAGTTATTTGACCTTGTCAAGCCTTTGATCCATATAAATACTCTAATCTTACCTTTGAAATAGAAACTGTTTCGTCAGAATCCATCTTGCTCTGCACTGCAGCGCTTGAGTGCCTCCTCTGTTCAGTAGGCCAAGTAGGCCAACTTAGGCCAATTTTATTCCTTTTCACTTTCGCGCCAAAATAGCCAGCCTCTCTTCGATGCCAAATCACTTAAATCAAATCAATCAGAAAATTGGAATCAGGAGTTGAACAATCCTCAATCAGTCAGTCAATGATTCAGAAACACCAGGACCACGCCTATTTTGAAGATGCGCAGCGAAGGAGCATTCCATGCATATGCATGTTTTCCAAAGGTGCTGCATTTGCAAATAATTGACAGTGAAGTGCAAGGGGGCTTAGTAACCAAGTATACAAATGACTCGACAATAGTTTACTAATAATTTCAAAGAGGAAGTTACCTGATTTGTATGAATTATTGATCATATTGTTAGTTGGTCGTCGATAATGTCCGACATAGCTCTGAGCCTAATAGCTTTCAGAGAAAAAAGTGCCAGGAGCCAAAACGAGGAAGAAGAAGAAGCGAATCCGATGCCGGGCCTAGGCAACAGTGTAGCTCCAGCAGAAAATGGCGGCTTTGATCCCATTGAAGAAAAAGAGAAAAGAGACAGCATCGGAGACAAATTGGATAAATTGTCCGGTTTTGGAGCTCAGAGTCTATCCTCAGAAGACATTTGCCATGATTTTGGATTGCATCAAGCTGCACGCGAGGGGGCTGTCGAAGCGTTGAAACAGAAGTTAGAGCAAGTGGTTCTCGATGGCCAGGATGTTTTGAGAGTGATTGATTTTGCTGATGGTGAGGGATTGGCGCCCATACATCATGCTGCAAAATGTAACAGGAAGGAGGCAGTTACGTTGTTGCTTGAGAATGGGGCGTATATCGATAAACGTGGAGAGGATCATAATACACCTCTTCATTTTGCTGCAAAGTAATTACTTTAAGATTATTCAGTTTCATTTGATTTGTCAGTTCACGGAAGCACAACAGATCCATTTAAAAATTATTATCAATAATAAAACTCAGAGCATCCCAGATGATGGTAGCTATGCCACTATTTTAAGAACAGGCATGCATGAATCCTGGGGGGGGGTAAATCTGAAAAAGTACTCTGCCCTAGACCCTGTCCCGGAGTAGGAATCCTGAAAATGACACCCTGTTCAGCGGCACGTCCCCATGCGGAATTATATATGAGTGCCCCCCTGGGCATGAATGCTAAAAGCACATGTTTTGTTGTTAACCAGGAAGGAGCTTGGTTAATGCCTAGCCTGTGTGCAGACTCAACTCCACATGCCTGGCTACAACCTGTAAACAAGTTTCCAATTTAGTCCTGTAATTCAAGTTTAGTATTTATTATATATATATACATTCGTGCAACCTCAAAGGAGCTTCGTCACCAAAATGTAAACAAAACGATGAAGTGCAGTTTTTTGAAAGGTTATATCACACAGGATTTTCATTTTTTTTTCAAAATGAATGTTGCTGTTTGTACTTCACTAAGGAACTAACCAAACATTCATAGCTTCTACGATTGCTCGAATATAAGTGGATTTTCAACGGTCACTTTTTGGTGGCTTGGGTGAAGCCACCAAACAAACTGCAGAAAACAATGGATGAACAATGGATAATTGGTGACACTTGCGAGTTTACGGATTTGTTTATTGTTTGGCGACGGAGCCCCTTTAACCCAATCCTCTTGTCAGGATTTCCCATGATGAATGACAAAGCCTAAAGAAATATGAAATAAAATTGATATTTTCGTAAAATGAAGCATAAAGTTACAGTGCAGGTACAGTAAAACAGTGGTGCTGTCCCCACCATATAATGCAGAGATTATTGGGAAAGTCTTTGAATCAGTAAGGATAGCACTGAAAATCGTTGTAAGTGTGCAGGGCTTACAGATATCATATTCTGCATTGCACTTCTAGTTAGGAGTGCAGATTGCCTTTCTGTTTCACCTGTGAGATTGGATGATGAAAATTGTCTAACTTGACTGTATGTACTGTATTTCATACTCTTTTCATAAGCTGAGATGGTTAGCCTTTCAGTATAAGGGCTAATTTGCAAGGGGTCCGTAAACTAAATATAAAATCATTGATATTAAAAGCTATTACAATATTTACAATGTTTAATATCTACAATTAAAAGAAAAATAAGTCAACCCTTATAAGAAATAACGATACTTTATCAATGAAAAAATTGATTTATCATGACAAGAACAAGAATTGGTTTTCAAATACAATTTCTCCTCCCTGACTGATATTTGCCTAGTCCAGTGGTTTGATGGTTCTTCTACTAGACCTGAAATATGCTTACATTGCATGAACATAGAATTGAAGGAAATAGGCTGACAATGTGTAATGTGAAAGGAATGCAAATAATACAGAGACTAAAGAGCATGTTGTCACTTTTTATGGATTAACTTTATATCAACCTGTACGAAAATACAAGGCCATGTAATAGCCATGTACAAGCCTTGTAGTTATGGCCTTGTAACCTTGTCATAGCCTGGAATAGCCTTGCTGTAACCTTGTAAATGGCTTGAAAAATGCTAATTAGCCTTGTAGAAGCCTTGTGGAAACCTTGTGTTAGACTGGTTGCAGCTTGGAATCTTACTGATAGCCTTGTAATTTTCTTCCAAGGTTAGTACAAGGTCATAACAAGGTCATAATCCCCTCTACAAGGCTAAAACGTGGCCTGTACAAGGCCAAGTTTAGCCTTGTATTTTTGTACAGGAAGCTCAAAGACAATTTTGAAGTCCCATTGTTCAATAAACAGACAGATAAACCACAGGATGAACAGACATTGTGATCATTTTGAAATTTCTGACCCCATAAACCAAAATTTAGTTTAGTATGCTCATAAACAATAATGCTACAATAAGATCCCCTATGTTTGATTGTCACCCAAGTACAAAGCGATTAGCAATTGCAGAGAAAGGAAATTATATGCCTGGTCAGTCAAGTCATAAGCAAAAGAAAGCAATTGGCAAAGTTGTTTTGAGCCAGGATAGCTAGCTTGCTTGTCTTGCATTCTACAAATAGTTCTTAGGAGCAAGTGTGAGCATAACATCTGCCTACATGGCATTTTATTTGTTTGTTTAGAAGCTGAGCAGTAAGTATTTTGATTGCACCCAAAACTAGGATTGAATGACCTCCAGATTGGCTTCTGAACAAAACAAATAGAATGGCAGATGCTAGATCTAATGCTACAGTTGTTAGTTTCTTGTTAAAATTACTCTTAGTTCCTTCAATTTAGGCTCAGATCTAATGCTTGACAGATCTTTTAAATTCCCAGTTCCTTAGGGAATAGACAGCTCTTTCAAGTGGACACCTAAGTACCCATTGTTTCTCACACAATGAAATTGCATGTGGTGAAGTTATCAAGTACAATGGGGTATAGTTTTAACTTGGTCAGGGCCAACTTTTAACCATGTTGATTCACTTTAACTGAGCTGCTGCTGTCAGCTAACTTTGCCAACTGTTTTGTGAGACTGCCAGCTTGCTAACATCTTAAAACAGAAAACAATTTGTGTATTGTTTGTCCTGCATTGTCAATATGATGAATAATGAATTTCTAAACAGCCTTTTTTATCAAGGATGGTAATTTTAGTATTCCAGCACCTGTTCCTTCTAAGTTAAAAAGAATCACATTGAGATGTAATCCACTCAGTTGAATTGAATGATGTGAATGGTCCTTTCCTGCTTGACAATAGAATGTATATTATTTTAAAGGGTGTTTATCAATATGAGAAGTACTTGCAGGCAAAGAGAACAAGGACAGATAATGTTACAATAGAACTCGCTACTTTTCACTGACACTCAGATACAAAGCGATTTGTGATTGCAGACAAAGAGAATTCTATGCCTGGTTGGTCAAAACATAAACAAAAACAAAGCAAGCCGCAAAAATTGCACTGAAACCTGGGTCACTAGCTCGGTCTTTGTGCATTCCATAAATGGTTTTTAAGAGCAAATATTAGCACATATCGAAAGAAGAAGGATATATCTAAACTTCTGCCTCGGGCATTTTATTTTTTTTGGTACAGAAGCTGAGCAGTAAGTACTTTAATTACACCTAAAAAGTACAAGAATTGAATCCCCTCCCAATTGGCTTCTGCGCAAAATAAATAAAATGCCCAAGGCAGAAGTTTAGATCTATCCTTCTTCTTTCGATATGTGCTAATATTTGCTCTTAAAAACCATTTGTGGAATGCACAACGACCGAGCTAGCCAAGCAGGTTTCAGGGCAATTTTTGCGGCTAGCTTTGTTTTTGTTTATGTCTTGACCAATCGAGCATGGAATTCCCTTTGTCTGCAATCACAAATCGCTTTGTATCTAGGTGCCAATAAAAAGTAGCGAGTCCCATTGTAACATTATCTGTCCTTGTTGGCAAAGAGCAGTATATCTCATTTGGTCACATCCTGACAATACCTAACATTCTGAGAGATAAATTTAAGGTTTCCTGCTTTCTATCTGCCCTAAAACAGTCCATGGAATATTTTAGATTTAGTCTTCCACTTCATCAATTTTTTGGCTTTTTGATTTTTTGTTCATAAACCTAAATATGAAATTCTAACTTAATCTTATTCTAACTGTGTTTGGTATGAATTTAATACATGCTTTAGGAATATTGGAATTTACCCACCAGCCAAATCTAACAAAGATTTTTCTAGATTTTCTGTAACCAAAAGAATGATTGGTAATGATAATATGGCCTTTGCTTGAAACTTCATGCTTACAGTATTTCAATATCGCATCAGGTGCTTATACAGTATTTCACTTTACTTAATACTTAAAGAAATTTCTTTCCAAATACAAGAACAGGTAAAACAATGTTGATGTCAGCACAAGCCTGCACCACTGTATATAGATAACTGAAGAAACTTAGCAGTTTCTCAGATTTCAAACAAATGGACCCTGTTGCAATTTATTCAATTTTTATTCCAAAGTATTATGAATTTTGTAATAAGTTAAATCCTTCTTTTCTCCAGGTACAATTCTGTTGCAGTTGCAAGGTTGCTTGTCACAAGGGGAGCTGACGTTAACATTAAGAATGTCTATGGATCAACTGCCTTGCATTTTGCTGCCAGAAGAGGTAATACAGAAATTGCAAAGCTTCTTATTGATCAACAAAATTGTGATGTGAATGCAAAGGACAATGCACATGCAACACCGCTGCATTCAGCTGCTATCAGCGGAGACTCTGAAATAACAGAGGAGCTCATCAAAAGGGGAGCAGATGTCTTTGCTGTTGATGTTGAAGATGAAAATGCACTGCACTTTGCAGCAGAAGAAGGCAGCGATGAGGTGACTGATGTGATACTGAAATCTTGTAAGTTTTATACTGTATTTAGTTGTGGTCAATACTGTACAGGGTGTTCCAGAAAAATTGTTCAACGTTTGATTAAATATTAAAAAGTAACAATAAAATGTACAGGCTCCTGGCTAGATAACCCTGTTCCTATTTCTAATTAATTTTTGAAGCCAGAATCTTGTGAATCCGCTAAGAATTCATGGAGATAAAAGCTTTTGAAGTTCAAGTTTGTGCGAAAGCTGAGACCTAACCTTGATTCAATGTTAGAGAAACATTGTTTATCAAAAGGGCTCTCTAAATTCTATTTGATTTGCTTTGATTTGCTTACAATATTGTTTTTGTATTGTTTCTGGATTTCAAAATTTACATGTATGCTCTGTCTGATTATGAGAACAGCCATTTTTGATTAAGGCTTACGCCGAAACGTTTAACGGATGTATTTTTTCTGAGTTCTTATATGTTCTTATATACTTACTACATAATAACAGTGTGACCAAGATACCAGTGCAGCACAATGCTGTGCCTCCATTGTGGTAGTACCCATTGCTCTGCGTCGGAGCAGGTAGTGTGGGATCTGCACTCTTTGTCTTCATTTTTTGGCTTCTTTGCCTTGATCACAAATGCATCTTGAATGAAATGAAATGACTATCTGAAGAAAAACTGTTTGTCATCTTTCTCTCTGCTATGATTCATCTCAAATTATGTGCTTTCCACTGGACACATGGAATATCCAAGAGTCCTTGGATTGGATTGGTATGGATGTT
The DNA here is from genome assembly GCA_039566865.1 of Aurelia coerulea. NCBI lineage: Eukaryota > Metazoa > Cnidaria > Scyphozoa > Semaeostomeae > Ulmaridae > Aurelia > Aurelia coerulea. The sequence goes on along the minus strand of CM076953.1, from coordinate 20,606,751 downwards.
CCATAGCAGAAAGATGAATAACAAAATCAATAGGCTGCATGAGAGAGCCTTACGAATTGCGTATAAAGACTATACTTCCAGCTTTGAAACCTTATTAGAAAAAGATAGATCTGTAACAATACATCAGAAAAATGTACAATTGCTAATGACTGAAATGTTCAAAACTACTAATAATTTAAACCCCAGTTTTATGGACGAAATTTTCCTGCAAAATAGTCTCACATATAATTTGAGAAATACCAATACATTCTTACTTCCTATGGTACATACAGTTAATCATGGTACTGAAACAATCCGATACAGAGGGCTGCGTATTTGGCACTCTCTTCCTCAGGAAATTAAGGATTCAAATTCTGTGCATCAATTTAAGAATAAAATCAAACATTGGACCAATGAAGGCTGCGACTGCAGACTTTGCAGGCAGTACATTCCTCAACTCGGCTTTCTATGATTTTACACCTTTTTTAATATGAACTTTGTAATTTGATTTGAACATTGTAATTTGATTTGAACTTTGTAATTTTATTGACTAGTTTTACTTGTATATATATATATTTCTGTATTTAGTTTGTTGGCTTGATTAGCTTTGAATTAGTTATGTAAGTTGCCAACGTAAAACAAATTGATAATAATACTAATTCACTTTTGTAGGGAGTTTTTACCTTTTAGCGTCGCTGTGAAATGCAATCTACAAGTTTACCTATGTTTCCAATCATTGTTTTGATTTTCATTTCAGTATCAAGGGGCATGGATGAGGTTGATGGTGCCCCAAGTTTAACCAAACTTGATTACATCAACCGTAAATCAGGACAACAAGACACTGCACTACATTTGGCATGTACAGGTGGCTATGCTGATACAGTTGAGAGGCTGATCGCCCATGGAGCAGATGTCAATTTACATGCAGATGGAAAGATTACGCCACTCCATCTTGCAGCTTTAAGTGGGAATATCTCAGTTGCAAAGATCCTGCTGAGGCATGGTGCAAAAGTCAATGCAAGGGATGATGAACAGATGACTCCATTGCACAAGTAATATTTTTTTTATATTCATAAAATGTTACATTACATGTTACCTCTATACTTTCTAATTAATATACTACAATACAACACTACAGGTACGATACCACAGGCAGCAAAAGACAATGACTACGCCCGAGTCATTAACATAAAGACATGCAAATAAATGAAGATTAAGTAAAACAACTACAAAAAGCTACACATATAATACAATTAATTACTGACAAATACTGGGAACTGTTTCACATTTGATGTAAGGCTAGCATAGGCGCATGATTCCGAATGATAGGAATCCCGGACGGCAGAACAGAACAAGTAATATAACATATGACATATTAACTGAATGAGCACCCTCCCTTGAATGAGCACCCCTTTATATTTAATTCACAGATCACATCTCTCTCAATTCTCGTTTGAAGTTTACTACCAGGCATCTCAAAATGATGTATTATCATTTGATTGCTTACGTGTCCATAACCAATGAACCAATTTTCAAAACCTTTGTTTTATTTGATTGCCGAAAGGCTAAATTGTATTCGAAGATGTTGGTTGTGGTTTTATGAAGATGTTTTCAATTTCATGTCGAAAAGAAGATTGATAAACCTGCTCAAACTCAAGCCTTAGATGGCACGAGAAAGAAACGGCCTACTTTTTCAGTCAATATTTTAGATGTGATACGAAGGGCTGAACTCATATTCATATTCTCTGAATTCAGTATTGACTGAATTCGTATCTTCTGGACGACATATAACTTCAGTTTCGATAATGCGAGAGCAGATGAACACAGAAGAAGAACAAACAAGGTGCTTTCAATATTTAATTAATGCTAAGCATGCTTTAGTCAACAAAGGACTGGAGGTATGTTGTGAAGGTTATTAATTATTGGGCATTAGACCATAACGGACAAAAACAAATGAAGGCCAACATTTGATCTTCACGTCGCCCCTGGTTTAATGTACAAATTGCAAAGATAAATTTTCTACATCAACAAAAAAAGATTCCCGCAGTAAAAATGTCTTTATAGACTTAAAACCATTGATACTTTGATACCCAATGACTGTTTCCCTAATCGTTCTTGATAACGATTCTTATTTCAGAGCATCAACCTTTGGTAAATGCGAAATGATCGAATACCTTCTTGAAAGAGGCGCACACATCAACTCAAAGGATAAAGACAATTACACACCACTTTTGAGTGCAGTATGGAAAGGCCAAACTGAAGCTGCCAAGTTGCTAATTGATAAAGGAGCAAAGACACAAGTGACAGACTCTACTTTGAAATCATGTCTCCATTTAGCTGTGGATAATGACCACACGGACACGTTGGAAATGTTGCTTGAAAACGGAGCATCTGGGCTTGTCAATACTACTGATAAAGATTACAAAACACCATTGCATTATGCTGCACATGAAGGAAATTTTGAGGTAGTTGTTTATTCTTTTGTTTATTTGTATATGTTTATTGTTTATTCTACCATAACAGAAGCTAAGCATAGCAGAAACTACATTATGCATACCAGTTTATTCTGAAAAAAAAATTCTGAAAATAATCAAGCTATCAAATGAACTCTATTACCAAATACCTGAAGTTCCTTTTAAGCCAGTAAAGCAAACGAATTTTGTAATATGATAATAATAGTAATAGCATCGTTTTCTACATCTAATTTCATCGCAAATATGAGAGGACTTCTCTGTTCTGTTGAGCATGTGTTGTTTTACAGCGGACAGATTTCAGAAACGGCAAGGAAGATGTTTCATCAACGAGGGCCTAGGCCTAAGCGTTTCTTACGCCCACAAATAAACCAGCTAGCAATAAACCACAAGAAGCATTGTTTGTGGAAAGAAAAAGTGAATCACCCATTGACCATTGTGGTGATAAAAAGTGAATTGCCCATTGTGGCAAGTAAACTACTTATGCAAAATCACCAAAAAGGAATTTGATCTTTCAGGAAACTCGATTACTTTTGAAAATATTTGGTCAGGGCTCTTTCTTTTGTAATAAACAAGATGATAATAATTCACCATTCATTCCTTTGCATACAGCACTTGAACACGTTTTCACAAATAACAACTAATTGAAAGTATCTTTTAACCATGATTCTTTGCATGACAGAATTTTGATTGGCTTCTTGAAATGTTTATGTTGTCTGCTTGGTTGCAATATGTACTTAAATTGGCCTTTCCAGCCACCATGTGCTATCTTTTATTGATGCTCATTTTTGTGGACCATTGAAAAAATGGTGACAACAAAGAGAACACAAAAAGGTGTATTTGCAGACAATGCTTGATGTTGCAAAGGCCCCTTTGATGTTGCCACTTGACCATTTATAGATCTCATACACAAACAGCTTCACATCTCATGTATTTTGTTGCAGGAATCATAGGCAGGAATGAAAGGCAACTTATTAATTTGAGACACCCTGTAAAGACTTCCACTGCTTTGGATCAATATTGCTTCAGACATGTAAAGATTAACACAGCATTGGATCACTACCTGCAAATTAACCGTTTATATTCCTGTGACCATTTGCACAGCATTGGATCAGCATTTGCTTCTTTAACCATTGACATTCAAAGACCAATGCAGCATTGGAATACTTAAGGATGTACTTCTTTCAAAGACCAAACAGCATTGGATCAGCATTGCTTCTGTGACTGTTCTTCGCACCTTGTGACCTTTTAACTTTGATACAAACTCATACCAGATGAACCTTTGAAGAATTATTGTGGTAAACTGTTGTGCATCATATACTCTCAAGACTTGTTTTCATTCAAGGCACAATACAGAATCTGTTATTTGACACAGAGTTGAATAGGGGAACACTTTGTATGTTGCCATCATGTATCAAGTTGCTTGAATATTATTAAAGATGCTGCCCCGGGGGGGGGGGGGGGGTACATGACTTGTGGATGGACGGGGGTCTGCTGGCCGGTTTTAAGAAAGCTACCCTCTTCTAATTACAGAAACTTGCCTTGGTACCCACTAGACTGTTATGATGAATTTTCGCAGAAAACAGCCCATTTTCTACTATTTTTGCGAATTTCAGCGAAAGCCCACCCATGTTCATGAAAACTTTCCCAAAAAGGACCCTTGTTTTGTTTAGAGAATTTTGAGCCCAAAAACCCAACCATATGGGCAGAACATACCCGTACCTTGAACATGTTATGTACCCCCTGGGATGCTGATTGGTGCAGATGGAAGCAAATAATTGACATTCTAGGATAATTACAAAGAAATTGTCAAAGCTACTGCATTGCTACTAAAACATCAAAACTATTTTAATTTGAAACTGCCAGCGTTGATCTATGGCCAAATCAGAAAATCATCTACTATTTGAGGTAACCACCTGGGGAAAAGAAAGCCTTGCAGTCCAAGAAAGAAATTGCAATTGAAGAGTTGAATTGAGACTGATATTACATCGAGTTTTAATGAGTATTATAGTTGTGTAATCATGGGCAATAGGACACCAAGTGTGTGAAAGTTTCTGTAGCGAGCCACCTTAACGTTTTATTGTTAGCCACCTTAACCAATCGTTTTTTGTGTGTTTTTACCTATTTTCACTTGATAGTGAGCCTCCTTATCGCTGTTTCGCCATTTTGAAATTTTTGGTATAGAGCCATGACGAAACAGCGATAAGGTGGCTCACTACCAAATGAAAATAGGTAAAACACCAAAAAAAAAATGGTTAATGTGGCTAACAATAAAACGTTAAGGTGGCTCGCTACAGAAACTTTCACACACTTGGTGTCCTATCGCCCATGGTGTAATGCAGTCTTTTAATTTACAAAAAGTTCTCAGTTCTATTAAGTTTTCCACTCAGAAAGCTGCAATTTAACTTGGTTTCAAACACTTGCCCTAAAAACTCCACTCTGACATTTATTCTTTCAAAAATCTGCAGAATTATATTATGAAAACGCTATGAGCAGTGGCGTACCTAAGGGGGGAATGAGGGGGTCCAGACCCTCCACTTTTCAAAAAGGTTGGCCTTGAGGTTCATACAAAATGCAATAAACTTTGTATCGCAGGGAGGGGGGGGGGGGGGGGGGGGGGGGGGGGGGGGAGGGAAGGGTCAGGCAGATCTTTCAGGCAGATCTGTCTTTTTGAGATTTCTTGAAAAGCGAGGAGAGAATGGTTTTGTCAAGGTTTGCTGGAGCAATGTTCTCAATATAAATTGAACAAAACATCCTGCCTATATTTTGCTCATTCCAACCATGTTTACGATGCAAAATATAACTAAAAAAGGCGTTTCCCCCATTTTCCGAGCGTCTGAAGGGTGTGGTCACAGAAAATGTTCTGCGCTTATGCCCCAGACCTTGAGTCCTTACCTTATGTCCTTGAGTGCTGCGTACGCAACTGGTATGAGCAGCACTTACTTAACTGCGTTAACAGCTAGTAATAGTAATAATACGAATTTTTGTACAGGATTAAACACTTCAATGTTTCTGCTGTTATCAATGTGTGTCCTGATTAACGCAAAAAGAAAGTAAAACTACTAAACCCCTATAAAAGTATGTATAAAAAATGTGTATGGATAATAAAGAATATACAGCAATTTTATTAACATCATATATTACACATCTAAGATAAGAAAGTTTAAGTAAAGTGTTGCTTAAGATGCTGTTCATAGGCATTGACTGACTTAGTTTTTCGTATGTCAACAGGCAGTTCATTGTAGTCTATGAACTGTATTACCAAATACCTGAAGTTCCTTTCAAGCCAATAAAGCAAACGAAAGATGCAATAACCAATCGTGCAATATTTTTTTGAAAATTTTTTTCCTATGCTCCCTAAAATTAAAAAAAAAGCTGTTTATCCTCCTTATACCGGTTGTTTCAAAATAAAGGTACCCCCTTTTGACTAGATAATGGAAGGAAACAAGAATATATCAGGACTTTCTGAGTACATAGCTACATTTGTTAATCTTTATCGTGAATGCACATACCCTGCATTTTGATATCATCCATCAAACACTGGAGACACTAGTACATGTCAAAATTTAGAGTGCACATGGAACCAGAGGTTTTAGAAAGGGCCCGACGGGAATTTTGCAAAAGAATTTAAAATTTGATTGCAAACTCGTATCTCCGGTGTTTTGTGGACGATTTTTAAATGCAAGGTACGTGCAGTTAAGGTCAAGATCAATGAATTTAGCTGTGGACTCGGAAAGTCTCGATTTCTTATCGTTTTTTCCGTTCTCCAGTCAAAAGGGGGTACTTCATTGAAACACCCAGCAGGTCTCAACGCTCAACTCTTGTTTCCTTTTTGCTCATTGCAGGCATTGCAAATTCTTCTAAAGCATGATGCAAAAGCTGATTTTGGAGATAATGTAGAGAAAACACCATTACATTATGCTGCCGAAAAGGGAAAACCAAGATGTGTGGAAACATTATGTAAATGTGCAGGAAATGTGCTGAATACGAGTGATGACAAGGGAAGAATGCCAATTCATTTAGCTGCTATCAATGGCAATATGTAAGTAGTGTTTCAGCTTTGTTTTTGACAAGGGGAGGAATATAGGCAATGGAAATTGCCATTTCTGATTGCGAAAGTATTCAATTAACCGTTTTTCATAGAATACAGGCTGAATGCTGTTACAAGTTTTTGTAAACATCTGTATCCGCTAAATTGTTTCATTTTTGTTATTCTTTTATTGATTTCTGCAGATTTTTCTTTAGTAAGTTACATAGCAGAGTCGACATTGTAACCCCCTTGGAAACAGTGGTGAATGTAAGGGCAAATAGGGGCAATTGCCCCCCTTCAAAGTGAAATTTCAGCTTATCACCCCCCTTTTGACAAGAATTGCACCCCATATTGTAGCACTAACGTACTTTTTTTAATTGTCTACATCAGCTTTCAGTGAAAAACATACAATTCACGTGTCTTGCTAAAAAATCAAAGAATTGTGATTTCCGTCCATTCTACCTTGGGTGCCCTCTCCGTAAGTTCCCCTCGCCTTCAACTTTAGGCGGGATCCGCCCCTGCTTGGAACTTTGGATTAAGTTGAGGAATACCAACCAATGAGACAAATAGTAACGTGACAACTATTCGAGAATGTCAAACAGTATTTGAGACAGCCAAAAGTGCGTCTTTAGGTTGGAACAGCTGTGTCAAGAAGACATATCTGCTGATTGAAAAACCGGACAACAAAGGCTTTCGATTTGTTTAAGGATTTTGTTGTGTCTTTTTGCGCGCTGTTTTGCTTTCAGAATGAAAAGTAATTTTCAAACTTATTTCTTAAAGATCCGCATGTAGAAATGATTTTGTGAAAATGATAAATTGAGTTTGATTGGTTTGATCATTAAAAACCATCTTTGGGTTCGAGCTTTTGCCATCCTTTTAAAAGCGCAAGCAATGCCAGGGGGAGGGTTGGAGAGGATATGACTTCTCAATCCTCCGAGGGTTTGCTTTGGTTGTTGGTGATAAATGTCATAAAAATACATCGGTATATCTTTTGTCCTGTTATTGCAGAGCTATCTTCCCCATATTTTAAGCTGGTTTTGGCAACGAGGATACCAGATATATTGTACTGAATTTACTTTTTCCTCCCGATATTTTGGTAAGCCAATGGCGTGAGCTCAGATGCTCTACGGTCATTCTAGTTTCTCACAAAAAGTCCATCTTATCAGATTTTTTTCTTCAGCATTGCAATTACCGTCTACCGATTTGCTTGTGGAAAACATTAATCTCCCGTGTTTGAGATTCCTTGGCTAACCTGCATGTTTGGTGATTAAGAAACGCATTTTCTAGCCAGTTTGTGGATAAAATCAAATGGCTTAACGTAAATTAATGCTAACGTCTTTGCAGCTAATTCAAGCGAAATGAAATAGAAAAAGATAAACAAAATAGATTTGCTTATAGAAAACATTAATCTCCCTTGTATAAGGTTCCTTGGCTAACCTGCATGTTTGGTGATTAAGAAACGTATTTTCTAACCAGTTTGTTGATAAAATCAAATTGCTTAACGTAAAGTAATGCCACCACCTTTGCAGCTAATTCAAGCAAAACGAAATAGGAAAAGATAAACAAAATAGATGTGCTTATGGAAAACAATAATCTCCCGTTGTTTAGGTTTCCGTGGCTAACCTGCTTGTTTGCTAATTAGGGATTTTTTTTAATCTGTTTATTTTACTTTTTACTTTTTGTTGGCACAGAAACTTAAGATTTAGATTTGGGATAAATTTTGAAGCTATTTCAAGCAAAGTAGAACAGTCAAATTTCACTGCAGTAGTGTACACACTATCGCGTTTTGCTTTTCTTACATCGGTAAGTGATTACCAGAATCCAAAAACCATTCTGCCATACCGGGTGAGCCAGAAAAAAGAATCCTCGCTTGGAAGGCCATTGCTCCATGAATATCAAAGCAATAGTATTCAAAACAGTCTTATTTTATTGCCAATATGTTCAATTAGGTTCAGTAATTTACCTGGCTTTAATCGGTCATTCCTTGCTGTGGATATGAGTGATTTTTTCAGAAAGCCCTGCAAAAACGAATGAAACCAATGAGCAAATTTTCCTTCCTAAAATTGATGGCACACACACATAAATTCGTGTATTTTGTCCTCCTTGGGAGAATGGAATTCCCCTGAATTGGTCATCGATACCAGGGGGAGGACTTGTTCGTCCTCCCAAGAGGATAGCACGTGCTAAAGCGTCCACAAATCATTGCTGTAAGGCCAATGCAAGGTAGAAATGTTAGGGAAATTTGTTCATGATTTTGGGCACGTTTTGAAGGTTTTTTGAAGAGGCTTTCTCGAGAAAATCCTTCATAATTTCAGAATGAAGTGGCCGATTTCAGTCAGGTAAATTTGATAGTAGATTTCAACATGTCTACCATTAAACTATATATTTGCCGATATCATTGTCTTGATATCCAGGGAGCCGTGACCTTTCAAACGGGGATTATTTTTCTGACTCACCCGGTAGATTTTAACGTAATACAAACACAACATAGCTATGGATGCTAAAAGAACCCCTTTAGGGCAAATTCAAAAGTTGTTCACGCAAAATCTCCCAAAAACGAGCCTTTCAGTCCACAGTATACCGGGTGTCCCAAAAAAGGTAACAGATTTGATTGGAGCTAGCGATAAGAATTTAAGTCGAATCAATCCCTGATATGGTTTGAAGTACTCTTAGATAGTTAACTTGAACATTTCTACCATTAAACTATATATTTGCCGATATCATTGTCTTGATATCGAGGGAGCCGTGATCTTTCAAACGGGGATTCTTTTTTCTGACTTACCCGGTAGATGAACATGCACTGGAATCCGACCAGCTCTCAATCAAGTTGTTGCCTCCTCACGATGCTATCTAGACTGATTGCAAGTTCGTAGTTATTGCTATTGATAGGCTGATGGACGCTATAACTACGACTCATGGACTTTCACATTGAAAATTGGGACGAAATTGTTTCCCTCGATTTCATGGATGCTATCTAATATCCTGAAAACTTTATCTTGCCTTCCATATGCTGTCTAACATTTTACTTAAGCAAAACTGCTTCATTGCTTATCACAGAAAACATAATATTGATTTTGATTGAAATTTTGCTATTCTCTAACATAGGATTTAATATTTATAAAAGGCGATGAAAATTCTATTACCTCTTTCCGCTATATTCCGCTATTTTGAAAATGATCAAAGTATCAAAATTTCCTCATTGCAAAGCTCACGTTACATCCAATTTTAAATAGACTTTAATTGTATTAACAGCTAAACAAGGGCAGATCTTGTAATACAATAGCAACAGTTGCGTTTGATTGACACCTGAATTCAAAGCGATTAGCGACTGCAGACAAAGGAAATTCTCTCAACCAGTAATTAAAGACAAACCAAGTCGCAAAGGTTTCCACGAAACTAGTACTGCAAAGTCTTCCCTTGTGCAAGCGAAGGGTGGTTTTTAAGAGAAGTTACGTGCTTATAACGAAAGTAGAAGGGTAAATCTAAAATTCTGTCTGGTGGATTTTCTTTATTTCATTCAGGAGCCGAGTAGAGGGCATTGTTAATTCTGGCGTATTTAGGACTTAAATGAAACGATTACAAAACAGCTCCTGAATCAAATAAACAAAATCCGCCAGACAGAACTTTAGATTTATCCTTCTTCTTTCGTTATATGCACGTAACTTCTCTAAAAAAAACCACCTTTCGCTTGCACAAGGCGAGAGTTTGCCCTACTAGTTTCGGGGAAACCTTTGCGGCCTGGTTTGTTTTAAATTACTGGTTGAGAGAATTTCCTTTGTTTGCAATCGCTAATCGCTTTGAATTCAGGTGTCAATCAAACGCACATGTTGTTATTGTATTACAAAATCTGCCCTTGTTTTAACAGCTAGCAATGCATTTTCATTCATAGACGTGCTGTGCGAATCCTTGCCGATATGGGCTCCGAAATCGACGCCAGAGATGACACCGCATGGACTCCATTGGACTATGCAGCCAAAAATGGATTTTGGAAATCAATGAGAATTCTCCTGGACAACGATGCACCTGTTGATGCCCAAGACAAGAATAAGAATACCCCTTTGCATTGGGCAGCATCAGAAGGGCACGTGGAATGCGTCACGATGTTACTTGACCATGGTGCTGATATTTCATTCAGGGATATTCATGGAAAAAATTGTTTGGATCTTGCTGTGGATAATTTTCAACTTGATATCTGCATGGCACTTGTTAAGCATCCAAGGTGAGGAACAGGGGGTATTTTCTTTCATTTTAGTCGGGGAAACTGAAAACAAAAACCTTTTTAAGTCTTTATAATATACAAACAGCATAACATGTTTTTCTCGAGCTTGCGTATGTCTCCCTCTGTACTTTGCGGCTCTCCACCGAGCCGAAGAAAATTAGTGATACTCAAAGCTACTTTGCTTTTATGGTGGCTTAATGCAGAAAAATTGTCTTTACCTTGTGAAGATCTCCTTAGTAGAAATTTGAAATGCTTGCAAGAACATTTACCGCTGGTGAGGAGTTAGTCTCTTGTCACCTATGAAGCTACGACGTATAGGAACCGGGGGCACTGGGGGCACGTGCCCCCCAAAAATGTTGCAATAAACAAAGAAGTGCTCTTTTCATTTCTAGGAAGTGCACCTTATAGCTTAATTTGAAAAGTGCCCTTGAAGTGTTATAGCTTAATTTGAAAAATGCCCACCCGAGTTTTTTTTTTGTATATAAATTCAATCTGAAAAATTTACATGACAGATTACTACCTACACTACTTAATCTACTTTACAACACTATGACTACGATACCAAGAGGAGCAAAATACTATGTCAACCCCGAGGCCTTAAAAAGAAGAAAAACATTGAAAAAGTACATTTATATAAACCAGACAAACAGAGCTACAAGCTAAGGCATCTTGCAACCAAACATTTTCGAGTGAAGATTTGCAAGGTGTAGAACCAAGAAAGGCAATGGAAAATCTATTATTTGGTTGCAAGCTTCCTTAAGACACATAATTGCAGAAAGAAAACAAAACAAACAAACAAACAAACAAACAGACAAAAACAAAACAAAAGCAAATTACTAAAAACAGACACATACAGAAGGGATTTGGGTGCTCTGTTCAGGGATTCCAGTAACCTTCAACCAAATCGTTCCGTTTCAGAAATGTACTTAATTGTTAAATTTAAGATTAATTTCTTGGCTTCCAAGGGCAAATTTTTGTTTCCGTACAAAAGAAGTTGCAACATATTGATATCTGAACCCTCAGAATATCCATAAGCTTCGAGTACATCATTGACACCAGCGAGAAGACTGCCGAGTTGGATCTGGTTCCGACGTTCCTGAGCTACGAGGAGACTTTTGCAATGGGAGTTTGATAGCATTTCTCTAAGTATGTTTCGGCAAGTTTCTCAAGTGATGCAAGAGGCTCCTTTTTAAAAAGAAGGACATGCGCGCAGTACAGGCCTTTTGCACATCAACATGGTTTTCCTGCCTTCGTTGAGAATAGTTTTAATTTCTTCAGAAATCTTGTTGAAGAAATTTGCAGTCTCTCATATGACTCAAGAATGAATTCTTATCAAACTGCTAAGAGTTTTTACACAATCCATTACACAAGCCTTTCGAGTTCTTATAATGTTGATGTCCGCAAGGCCTGCACTGCGCTGTATATGACCTCCTCCCTACATGTGATTTATTATAATATAGTTATTATATGATATTGGTAATATAAGATAATATAGGTATTGTCCTTTGTGTTCGCCCCTTTATTTTCTTTTCACGTAGGAATTGTAATCATGCACTTTTAGTTTGTTGTTTGTCTCTTTATGCATTTAAATATAGCCTCGTGCTTTCGAAAATTTTATATTCTGAAGATGAAGCAAAGTAATGTCAAACGTCAAAACGTCAAAACAAAACATGGCCTAGTCTTGATTCATTAATTCTATCACTGGATCTGTCACTACTGGATTTTTCACTACTGCTTCTATTTAATGGAAATGTCAAGCTGAATTTGTCTGTCTCCTTCCTGAACTTTGTCAACCTTAGTATGATTGGGAAGGACTGAGAATGAAATTTAAACTGATAATCGTCGCAATCTTGTTTCTTATAATAAAGTAAAAACCCGCGTTTAAGAACCTAGTGGATTAAGAACCTGCAGGCTCAAATTTTGCAATTAGACCCCCATTGTATAAATAAGAACCATTTCGGCCTGAAATTTGAAAAAGTTTCTTATTTGTAGAGATCATGGGGTCTCGTTCACAGCAGAAGTTTGTGGAAGACTCATAAACGTTTATATTATCTGAGCTTATGAAGGCTTTTCTTTGGATTATATAAACATTTCTGATTCTTCCACAAATTCTGTTGTGAATAGTACCTCATAAAATCAAGTGATGTGAACTGACAGTAAATGATAGGCCTGAAGTTTGAATCTGAAGAAAAGACATTCCTGAAAGCCCTGAATAAAACAAGAACCAATCTAAGAACCTGAACAGCCTCATTTCCGACTAAATACCCAACATACAGGAACCTAGTCAGGCTAACTTGAAAGATTGTAGGTTCTTATACGCGGGTTCTTATACTGTATCTTATGTTATCAAATGATATATTTTCTTACTTTTAGATGGCGCGAAGCCATGGAAAACGTTGCAAATGATGGCAGCACTCCAATGAGAAAACTCATTATGGTAGCACCGGACGTTGCACAATTGGTAATGGACAAATGTATCATGGAATCGATACACACTCCAGACCATGAAGACTTTTCGATTACTTACGACTTTCGTTACATCGATACAGACCCTGCACAAAGGCGAAAAGGCCTTACGTGCCTCGAACCTGTTACGATGGCTGCATATAATCGAGAGAGATTATTGTCACATCCGTTAACGAAGAGGTTGATATCACTGAAATGGGCAAGACTTGGAAGGACCATTTATTATACTACACTGGCGCTTTATCTTTTGTTTGTTGCATGCGTGACGTCAGTTGTTGTGATTGAAAGAGAAGGGTAAGTTTGACAGACTTATTTTACGAAGCTCTGAAGTCGCAAAAGCCGTTTCAACAGACAGTCTGTCATTCTAAGATCACAGCCTTATAAACCAAGCATAGCTTCCAAATGTTTGAATATGTTGGTGTAAAATTCGTTTTGTTTTTGATTAAATAGCTTGAAGGACACTTTAGTTAATTTGCTATAATTCTGCCGTTGGACTTTTCAGAAATCTTGAATATTTTCTGAATTAGGCTATTTTCTTCTTTTGAATTCAAGACAAATTTTGAAAATAATTAAAACCATCGTAATTTCGTAACTTGTGGAGGAAACAAAGAATATTCTGCAAGAACAACCGTAGTTTATGAATGTCTACTATGGTCTCAAGCACAAGTCTTTTACTCTTCTGTTTTGCAATTTAGAAATTTGAGTCGAAATATGAAATACCTTTAAAGCTCTATTGAGCCACCGGGGGCGGGGGGCTTATTTAATTTCGGACACTCGAAAGGGGCATTAAAGAGAGGGGTTTAAAAGAGAGGGGTTTATTAGAGGGCGGCTTATTCACAAAATCAAATGGTAACGATACGTATGATAGCTTTTTATTTCTTTTACTCCATATTTGGCTGATTAAACACACCAATTTTTACGAGTGAAATACATAAATTCGACGCAGTTTTATCCCAAACCATATTAAAATTAACATGCAAACTTGGTTGGCTAAATACATGGACAATCTTTGGTATCCTCTGGAATTTGATATAAGTGGGAGGTGGCTTAATAGAGAGGGGGGCTTATTAAAAATTTTGGATCTCAGAGGGCAGGGGCTTATTAGAGAGGGGGGCTTAATAGAGCTTTTACGGTAAGCTATAATTTCGTGAAATTTTCAAAATTTCTGAAAATTTTGGCGGTAGAATTTTTGCAAAGTAGCTAAAGTTTTCTTCCGGGCGTTCATAGACTTGCCCCAAGTCTATTTCGTCAAAAAAAATTTCCGGTAGACTTATTACAGTTGACAAAACAGACTAGGGGCAAGTCTAGCTCCAAACCTACTTTCTGCCATTTTGTTCGTTGCTCAGTCAGTGAGCAGAAGTGCGGAACGTGCAACACAACACCCCGATCTCCTCTTCTGTGTGGCTTGTCTATTGTATTCTTTTGTTTCTAAGATCTAAAAAATGTTATTATGCTTTTATTGTGTCTCAAACATACTGCCTCATGAAAAGTGACACCTTACTGACAAATGGGCCACAAGTTCAACAAATTATTGCTCGTCAACCAAATGAGATTTCGAGCTGAAAATAAATATCTAGGATCAACTCCTCATTACCTTGCTATAGAAAAAATTCAAGAAGATTTCTCAAACATGACTTGACATCCATCTGATGAAGCTATATGGAATTACCCAATTGCTCCCTGGGTTTAAAGGCAATGATATTGGCAAATATACTATTTATCAACGGACATGTTCAAATATGTTTCAAAATTTACCTGGCTGAAATCGGTCAGTCTGTTCACATTTTACAAGGGATTTTCTCAAGAACGTACCTTAGAGAAACTTTTGAAGCGTCACGGGAAGATTTCCCCATTAATTCTGCCTTACAGCAATGACTTGAACACGCTGTAGCACGTGCTATTGCTATCCTCCTGGGAGGATGCAAGAGTCTTCCCCTCGTATGAAAAACTTATTTGGGGGATTCCATTCTCTCAAGAGGACAAAATATATGCTTTTAATGTCATTATTGTTAGGAAGGAAAACACTACATACAATTCTACACAATTACATTACAAATAAATACAATACTAAATTAATAACATCAAATACAAAACTACAATCTAAGCAAACGGAAAGGATATTACATGATTGTATATAGTATAGATTGATTAAGGAGGAGCTCTCTAAGTAGGTAAACTAATCGAGAGAGAACCCCCCATAAAAACAAAGAAACTAAAAAAATATTAAGATAAAGAACTATGAACCAGATGTACCCCGAGGAAATGACAAACCTTGATGCGGAGGAAGAGAGACAGACAGACTAGACATAGGAGTCGATATAATAAGCTTTCAATTTAGACCGAAAGAGTGAAATAGAGCCAGCAACGCGTATGAAAAGTGGAAGAGTATTCCATAATTTAGAGCCAAAAAATATTGGACTGTTTGGAGTCCATAAAGGGAGGTCCTTTTTAAAGAAAGGACATTTTGCTCGTCGTTTTCCATGTTTTTAAAAAAGTTTTTCGGCAGAAAGTCCTCCATATCAAGGAAGGAGTGACCGATTGAAGCCAGCCAGGTAAAGTACTGAATGTATTTGAACAAACAAGGGCAGATTTTGTGATACAATAGCAACAGTTGCGTTTGATTGACACCTGACACCTCAATTCAAACAACTCAACTCAATTCAATTCAATTCAAGCGACAGAACTTTAGATTTACCCTTCTTCTTTCGCTATAAGCACATAACTTCCCTTAAAAACCATCTTTCGCTTGCACAAGGCAAGAGTTTACACTACCAGTTTTGGGGAAACTTTTGTGGCTTTGTTTGTTTTGAATTACTGGTTGAGAGAATTTCCTTTGTCTGCAGCCGCTAATCGCTTTGAATTGAGGTGTCAATCAAACGCAACGTTTGCTATTGTATTACAAAATCTGCTCTTGTTTATTTGAACATATTGGCGATGAAACATGACAGTTTGTTAAGTTATTGCTTTTATATTCAGAGAGCAGTAATTTTTTCAAACGGGAATTGTTTTTATTGACTCGCCAGGTGGGCCTTTTTCTAGTGGTTATGTTTTATTGAGAGGATATTTTTCATATTTTGGAGATGTTTGCTTTTCTTGTTTTCACAGGGACCGTAACCTTGAGCTCGCTAAAATCAACAGGACAGATGCCCAGTTAAAGACCAAATATGGAGATTCCTCAACGTTCAATACATTTGTCCCCGGCCTGACAGTTGCTATATGCATCATAAACATTCTCAAAGAAATCGTGCAAATGCTATTCCAGCGAAAGAAATATTTCCGCCAAGGTATCAATTATCTTGAATGGGTCTTGTATTTGTCTACGTTGGTGTTCATGTTTGATTTTCTCATCCCAAGCGCCAAAATATCATTCGCACAGAAGTGGAATGCCGGTGCCATAAGCGTCCTTCTGACGTGGATAAACCTTCTGCTGTTCCTGACAAGATTTCCATATTTTGGGTTATATGTGGTGATGTTTGTTGAAGTCTTTGCAACAGTGCTGCGTGTACTCATCGTGTTTGCTGTATTCATTGTGGCATTTGCATTGTCGTTTTATTCACTGTTGAGAGAACTGCCTACGTTTCAGACCGTTGAGAGATCTTTAATGAAGGTACGTAATTCATAGATTTATTACATAATCGTAGTTATCACTGCTGATAGGCTGATGGACGCACAAACCCGACGGGCATTTCACTCCCCCAAAGTCTTGTACACCTTTACCAAAAACCCTTTTTTTTCAAGAAAATCCATAAAAAATCCGTAAAATCTTTTTGTTCTGAAAAAACTGGTACCCTTTTTCGAATGAGTGAAGTGCCCCTTGCTCAAACCTTATAATACCGGGTGAGCCAGAAAAAAGTTCCCACTTTGAAAAATTCGTAGCAACACAAGTACTGCATGGATTTGAATGATTCAAATTCTAGTTAAAAGCCAAAAGATCGAAGTATTTTTGTAATTTTTCTCGTCTTCGTACGAGCACTGCAAATTTTGGCAAATTCAACTTTACGACAATTTCATGGTTGCACAATGACTGAAACACTTGATCAAATCATTAGGACGCTCCTCACACAGAACAATACGCACGGGCGTTTTACTTCTCTCAAGAGTAATAAGAAATAAATTCTCAAACAGATACTAAAGATTTTCAATCCCATGGTCATAAATGTGTAGACGATATCTCTCACCCGTGAGAAATTGCATTTTCTCTGTTGTTCTGAGCGAGGGGTCATTAATGATTTGATCAAGTATTTTAGGCATTTTTCAGTCATTTTGCAACCACAAAGTTTTTCTAAGTTGTATTTACCAACTTGTCCAGTGCTTTTAACAAGGCGAGCAAAATCACAATAATGCTTCGATCTTTTGGCTGTCAAGCAAATATTGATTCATTCCAATCCATCCAGTACTCTTGATGCTATGAATTTTCAAAAGTTTGAACTTTTTTCTGGTTCGACCGATTGAGATGGCCAGCTGAGACCCTTTTTGTGTGTCATTAATCAGAGACCAGCATTTGCAGTCCAGAGAAAGTCACCAGCTGGATAAGGGCGAATAGCACTCAAATAACGCACTAAGATTGGTTGATTAAGTTGTCGTGAGTCGTGACAACAGTTCCTACAGACGTTGACTGTCGCAGCTTTGAGCAGATTTACCGAATCTTATATGCCTCCAAACAGGAAGATCATTGCAGAAAATTTCGGGTATTTAAATGTTTTGCATCAAGAAAACATTCTTGTAACTACTACTGACTAGTTTTTCTATGTTCAAATCCCAGAACCTCGAATTTTAATGCGCTTTAGCATCGGTGTTCTCGCTGAAATAACTTAGGCCAGTAGGTGGTTGTCTTAACTAACAGTTTGCCCATGAGTCGTAGTTGTTGTTGTATCGATGTATCAGCTCAGGCAAATGGCGAAACTACGACGAACCCTGTCCGCCTGACTGTTCTGGCTGCAAAGTCAGAGGATTACACCCCTGCGCCACAACGACTTCCTGTATGGTGTCAGCAAATGACATACCCACCCTTAAGGCCGTCCTCCACTTGCAGTAGTTTCGGCGACCGGCGCGCTCGCCTTGTGCGCATACTCTATTGCTAGAGAACATGCGCACTAGGCAAGCGCGCAGGTCGCCGACCAAAACTACTGCAGTGGAGGTTTGCCTTTACAAACCAAGTAACTTTTGGGGCGACACCTGGTATGAAAATCAATTTTTTATAATCACTGGTAAAATTTCCTTCCTAGGTCGCAGTAATGACAATTGGTGAACTGGAATATGATAATGTCATAACAGATAATATAAATACAAATGCTGCTTCAGGACTGCCAAAAGTTCCAATGGGAGGTGTCACATATCTCATTTACTCCGTATTCCTCCTCTTGATGCCCATTATCCTCATGAATCTATTGGTAAGTTCCAGTTTGTCAAAACTTCTGCCCTTAGAAACTGAGTTTTGAATTACTTTCGCCTATAATTGTTACATTTTGCTATTTAGGGACAGTGCAAAATTTATTATATTGCATGGCCGGTGGAGAAGAGAAATCTTTGCAAAAAAAATCTGCTCGTCCTATTTGCAATTATTGCAAAACAACCAATTGCAAAACTGTAAATCACAATTCATTTACGCCTGAAGAGTCTGCATGAACAGACGAAACTAGTAGCAAAGTCAACGAGTTGTTTTTGTGAATGCCTTTTTCTACGTTTCATCTTATATATACCGGGTGACCCAGAAAAAAGAGACCCAACGCAATCTGCTTTAGAAAAATTAATACGCGGCTATTTGAAATACTTCAAACGTTGTTCTGTCGCTAAAAGACTGGCCTACATTATGAGTATTTTTTGGAATTCTTTTCGGCAATATTAATTTCCCAAATCAAAGATTTTGGGAAAACGGGCAAGCTTGAAATCCACGAAAAGTCATCAAAAACAGGGGATCGATTAAAAACCATTTCAGATCTTCAAAACAATGAGGAAGGTGTTTCATTTCAACCTGGGAATAGGCAACTCAGTTAAAAGTTTCCAGATCAAGTTTATGGTCCCTAGGTACCTAAACATTTGGAGCTGAGCATAAAATGTTCTTTGTAAACTTGTGGAATTTCAAAGAAATTCAATTACCACGCAAGTCGAAATGTTCAAGAATTGCTTACAGAAAAGCAGGAGTATCCTTGTCCCTTGAGACAAGAATATTTAGGTATCTAGGGACTATAAACTTGCTCTGACGACATCCGATTGAGTTGCCAATTCTCAGGCTGAAATGAAACCTGCTCCTCGTTACTTTGAAGATCTGAAAAGGCTACAAATCGATCCCCTGTTTTGGACGACTTTTTGAAGATTTCAAGCATGTCCTTTTTCTCAAAATCCTTAATTCGGGAAATTTACCATGTCGAAAAAAATTGCGAAAAATACTCATAATGTAGGCTAGTCCTTTAGCGACATAACAACGTTTGGAGTATTTCAATCAGCCACTTACTTTTCTTTCTATGAAAGATTGCGTTGGGTCACTTTTTTTTGGGTCACCCGGTATATAAACATTTTATTTGATAGGTTGGTTTGGCAGTTGGTGACATTGAAGCCATTCGAAAAACAGCTTACATTCGAATATTACAACAACAAGTTGAAATTCTTCATGATATGGAAATAAATTATCCGAATTTCATTCAACGCTGGGCCTTCAAGAAAGATCTTACGGAATATCCAAACAGGGAATCAGCATTTGGGAAGTAAGTTTTCATTTCAATATTTCTTGACTCAAAAAACAAGGGCAGATTTTGTAATACAATAGCAGCAGTTGCATTTGATTGACACCTCAATTCAAAGCGATTAACGACTGCGGACAAAGGAAATTCTCTCAGCCAGCAAAAGTTTCCCCGAAACTAATAGGGCAAACTCTCGCCTTGTGCAAGTAAAGGGTGGTTTTTAACAGAAGTTACGTGCTGATAACCAAAGAAGAAGGGTAAATCTAAAGTTCTGCCTGGTGGATTTTGTTTATTTGATTCAGGAGCTGTTTTGTAATCGTTTCATTTAAGCCCTAAATACGTGAGAATTACAGTGCCTTCTGCTCGACTCCTGAATCAAATAAACAAAATCCGCCAGACAGAGCATTAGAATTACCTTTCTTCTTTCGTTAAAAGCACGTAACTCCTCTTGCACAAGGCGAGACTTTGCTGTACTAATTTCGGGAAAACTTTTGTGGCTTTGTTTGTTTTAAATTACTGGTTGAAAGAATTTCCTTTGTCTGTAGTCGCTAATTGCTTTGAATTACGAAATCTGCCCTTGTTGACTTAAAATTATGACTCAGCTTTTTCTGTGTACACCGTTAAAACGTTACCATACACATCACGATTTATGATTATACGATTAATATTTTACCCTGGTTTAGGTTTTTTATTGTAAATTATTGCTTTGAATTGCGGTGTTTATCAAAAGAAGTTCATGCACTATTATGTTATCAAATTTGTTCTTGTTGCTCGCAGCAAATTTCGTTGTCTTGCTAAATCAGCATATTTTTTTTATTCAATATAAAAATTTGCAACAAAAATTACCTTAACACTACCTACAATCTACTATACCACACTACAAGGACGGGGCCAGGAGGAGCATAATATCATGTCTACCCCCTGGAATTAATATAAACTAAAATACAATTAATATAAACTACTATACATGCCACTCTATATCTTTCCAAGACATGTTTTTCAATGTGGAAATAAACATAATTTGAAAGAACCGTTTTTCAAAGTCTTTGCGTTCATGTCATTAAGTTCCTCGAAATTACTGACCACCTATGAAGAAAAACTATTCATAGCAGGACACGCAATCCTCGATTGACACATTAACTTAACACTATTCTCACTCGTCTGTTATTACGTAAACATATTAATCTCAGTATTACTATAAGAATTTCAATTCAGTTTGTGAGTCACACTCTGATGATAGTAATGACTTGAAAGGCCTTAGTGTGTTAAAAAAACATCAAATTTTTGTCTGTATCTCGTTCGTTCTTCTTCTGCACTTATAGTATCCATTTTATTGTTTCTTTATTGCCAATGTACCACTCTACATACATACATACATACATACTATACATACATACCAATCTGCTTATGCCATTCTTCTTCGTAGACTTCGAAGATACCTGGGATATAATGACGAATATGGCTATTTGAAACAAGAGCAGGACGAACAAGCAGGGCTCGAAGATGAAATTTACAAAAAGCTGAATGATAACCGAGCGGAATTAGCCAAACAGAAGAAGCACATCAAACAAATAAAATCTATTGTGAAAGATCAGGGCATATTGTTGAGGAAAATTGCAAGTAAATTGGAGATAATTGACTCTGATGAAGAGGATGATTGATGTGGTAACATGTGCGGTGATTGATGTGGTAACATGTGCGGTGATTGATGTGGTAGCATGTGCGGTGATTGATGTGGTGACATGTGCGGTGATTGATGTGGTAACATGTGCGGTGATTGATGTGGTAACATGTGCGGTGATTGATGTTGTAACATGTGCGGTGATTGATGTGGTAATTTTGCAATCGCTCAAATGATTGTTCCAGGAATGTGCCAGATAAGATACCGGGTAAGTGGAGAGAATGTCTCCATTTGAAAGGTCACTGCTCCCTGGATATCAAGGCAACAGTGCAGTAGTGTCCCGCATATAAGAAACAACTTTTTCAATTTCAGGTCTAATGTGTTTCTTATAAAGTGAGATAAACTGACAAATGAGGGTAAAGTTTCTTGTTACAAAAATCATGCACTATCGATTAATTACTCAAACATTAGCTCTATGATTGTGATACAAAGAATTATTTTTTGAATTGTATTTGTAAATCTTCACTTTCAGGAAATGTTACAATTATTCCAGAAGGGTGCTTTTTGCTTAGTTTGCATACAAAATTCTTGTTTTAATTTGAATAAGGAAAGTTCAATTCAACTGGAAAGCTGAAAATTCCAAGTTTTCAATCCACAGTTTTTGAATAAGAAACAAGCTTTTTTTCAGACTTGAACAAGTTTCTTATAAAATGGGGTATTATTTTGAAAATCAGGGTCTGTGTTTCTTAAATTTATATTTCTTATATGCGGAACACTACTGTATTAGCAAGTATGTCATTCAAAAAAGGAACATGTTCAAATATATTTTAAGATTTACTCTGTTCTGAAAATATGAGAGATTTTGTCAAGAAGCATTCAAAACAGACCTAAAATCAGGACCAATTTTCAGCAATATATTTCACATGCTTTAGTATTTGCTATCCCTTTGGCAGGTTGAATGTGTCATCCTTGGGAACATAACAACATTGTTCCAGGCCAGGGGCGGATCCAGGCCGAAGTTGAAGGGAGGGAAGAACATTATTTGGTTTTCTTCTAGATGACGCCTTGCTTTATATGTTTCCCCCACATTTTGATCGAATTAGTTGAAAAAGGTGCGTTTGTGTCAGGATGAGGGGTGCTCTTCTCGCCAAAAAGGGGGCACCAAGTTGAGTTTTCATCGTGTTTGCCCCCCTAAGTCCATCACTGTTCCGGGATATCACATCCTCCCAAGAGGATGACACGTGCTAAAACATGTTGAAGTCATTACTGTAAGGCAGAGATGATAAGAAGATTCGGTCGTGATTTTAGGCCGTCTTTTGAAGGTTTATTGAAAGTTTCTCGAGAAAATCCCTCATTATTTCAGAACGTAATGGCCGATTTAAGTCAGGTGAATTTTAGAATGGATTGAAACATGTCCACCATTAAAAGATATATTTGCGAATATCATGGTCGTGATATCTGAGTAGCATGGCTTTTCAAACGGGGATTTTTTTCTGATACATTGCTGAGGAGAATTGCAGATTGGTTGGAATGAATAGAATGAATTATTATCAATTAATTAAATTTGTTGAAAGGACTACATCAAGGAAAGTTCCAGAAAATACAGAGCGTCCCAAAATAATTGTTCGACGTTTGATTGAATATTAGAAAATAGTGAAATAATGAACGGGCACCTTGGTAAGATAACCATATTGCTGAGATTTTTAATTGATTTTAGACACCAGAAGCTAGCAAATCGGCTAATTTCTTCACGGAGTTATGAGCTTTTGAAGTTCAGGTTTGTGCGAATGCTGAAACCAGACGCCCCTAAATTGCATATTTTGTGAAGGTAGAATCTCATTTATTCAGAGCAAATCAAATGGAGTTTAAAAAGCACTTTCGATAAACTATTTCTCTCTTACATTGAATCAAGGTTATGGATGCTTGGAGGAATCCTGTTCAGCACAATTTGGCTTTGTCCCGTCTCTCATCAATTAAGTTTTCATTCCATGTTTTTAGATACTTGCATTCTTAAATATATTTTGGCAACGGTTACAAGAATTGAATTATTTTTGAAGTCGTAATTGGTTTGCTCTAATATCAACGAGAGGTAAAATATTGGACAGTCTTCTTTTACCTCGATTTTGGGACTTCTGTTTGAAAAACAAGTCAGATAGGGGCGTCTTGTTTCAGCTTTCGCACAAACTTGATCTTCAAAAGCTTGTAACTCCGTGAATTCTTAGCGGATTCGCAAGATTCTGGCGTTGAAAATTAATTTGAAATCTTAGGAACAGGTTCATCTAACCAGTAACCTGTAGTTTTATCGTTACTTTTTTATATTTAATTAAGCGTCGAACAATTTTTCTGGGACACCCTGTATACCTGGTGTGTCGAAAAAACTTTGCCTTTTAGAGGATGGTCCTTGGATTGGATGCCAATGTTTATCCTGCCATATTAGATGGAATTGTATGTATTTTAGATCTTGTAACTATTGCTGAATGCTTTTGATGAGAGGATTGAGTAAATTTGATAATCATGTAACAGTTATGGACAGCATAGGTTCCAAATCTTTAACTCGGCGTAAAAGGTGGGTGTAAAATCAGTGACCTATTTCTTCTGGTTGAATGCCTCGAAAGAAACTTCAGATACTTCTCTATAATCATGGGTAGTTAGACACTGCTGCTGTGCTTCTATGGAGAAGAGCTGGATAATATGTATCTGCGGGGGACATTTTTATAGTACTGCGGAGGAGATTTATGCGGGGGAACTTTTTCATAGTACTGCGGAGGAGATATCTGCGGGGGAAATTTTTATAGTACTGCGGAGGATAGTTTAATTAATATTTTCATCATTTCGATATCTCCTCCGCAGTACTACAAAAAAAGTTCCCCCGCAGATACATATCATCCAGCGCTCCTCCATAGAAGCACGCCAGCAGTGTCTAACTACCCATGCTATAATTCTACCGTTGGACTTTCCAGAAATTTGAATATTTTTCGAAATTTCAGCGTATCTTACATTTCAACTCATTTGAGCATGTGATGTCATCAAATTTCTAAATCATAAACCAGATGAGTGACAGACTTTTGCTTTATCCCATACTGTAGGCATTCACAAACTATGGTTTCCTTCGAAATTATTTCATGTTGCATCAAACATTTTAGAAATTACGATGGTTTTAAGTTTTTTTGAAAATTGTTCTTGAATTTAGGAAAATAAGAAAAACAGTCAAATTCTGAACATATTGAAGATTTCAGAAAATTCCAACGGTAAAATTATAGAGAAATAGCTAAAGTTTCTTTGAAGTCATTCAGTTCAAAGAAATAGGTCGCTGAATTTTACACCAGCCTTTTTAAAGATTTGGAACCTACGCTGTTATGTACATATGTATTGATAAAATCTCTTCGTACTTGAAGTAGACTTGTGATTCTGAGAGGCAGATATTTATCTCTCCTTTTAAAGTGATACATATTTGTATTTATTCATTTAATCATTAGTGGTAGGACGCAATTGGTTTGGATTGTAATAAATTAGGTTCCTTGCCTACCTCGAAATGCCATAAATATCCTTTCCTTGAATTTGGCAGCCTTTCTCAGCCATATTTTATTGTTTTGACGTCTTGGGTTCTCTGCTATTATTGTGCTGCATGTTTTTAGGCCCATAACCTTGGAAATGACCACCTTAACTCTCCTGCGCATTATTGTCCTACGCAGTGGTCTCCATCAAACTTCCACAATAATGCGCAGGAGAGTTAAGGTGGTCATTTCCAAGGTTATTGGCCTAAAAACATGCAGCACAATAAAAGCAGAGAACCCAAGACGTCAAAACAATAAAATATGGCTGAGAAAGGCTGCCAAAGTCAAGGAAAGGATATTTATGGCATTTTGAGGTAGGCAAAGAACCTAATTTATTCCAATCCAAACCAATTGTGTCCTACCACTCATGATTTAATCAAGATGTTGGCAATATTTAGAAAGTGTAACTCAGCGATTATTAACTTATTTTTATACTTAATTTGTAATTCGTTATTCATCAAATGTAATCCCCAGTGCACTCACCTTGGTTAAGAATCAATATAAACACGAACTACTTAAGAAGATTAAAACTTTGCACTTGTAATCATAGCCCGTTATCAACTCAAGTTATCAAGTATAATAATGAGCCTGTATTTGACCTTCTAGAAACCATGTACCGTAAAAGCTCTATTAAGCCCCCAGAGGGCTTATTTAATTTTGGACACTTTTTAATATTTTTACACCACATTTTGCTGTTTAAACATACAATATTACGAGTTTAATGCATGGATTCGACACAGTTTTATCTCAAAACATATCAAAATTAACATGCAAACTTATTTAGCTCAATAAATGGAAATCTTTGGTAACCTCTGGAATTTGATATCAGTGGGGGGGGGTTTATTTAGAATTTTGGCTTAGAGGGGGGGCTTATTAGAGAGGGGGGCTTAATAGAAAGGGGGGCTTAATAGAGCTTTTACGGTAACTCTGTTTTTTGTACTTTTAATTAAGTTATGCCAACGATCTTGAGATCAATAGCCTCTAGCCATCTCAGAAGCAAAGTTAGAAGTAAAATCATGGACAACGTGGAAACTGATATGTTAGAAAGCATGATTTTAATCACCCAAATTTGTGTGTGTGATTGATTGGTACCAATTCTGAAAACGGTAGACTTTGTGGGCTCGTAATTTGTATTTGATTGACTTCGAAAGTATAAATATGTACTAGCTGTTAACATAGTTAAGTGACTGCAGCTCAAGGCAAGATAACAAATCTGCCTTGTGCGCAATTTAGATGAAAACAATAGCCTTTTGTTTGAGAAAAATTAATTTGTGGAAATAGACCTTTAGCTATTCTGCAAAAGAGTCGGGATAGAGCAACATGTTTATACATTTTTATGGAAGAGGTTCGATTGAATAGCATTAGAGCTTCTATCACTATTGTGCACGTTCAAGAATTCTACAAAATGTATCAAAATACCTTTCGATTCAGATACTTTTTTGAATAGCTAAAAGATCTATTCCCCATGCCAAAAATGAAATTCTACATTCAGGTGCCTTCTCAGGGAGCTGTCTCCAATGTTCTGAGGTTGAAACATTCCAAAAAGGACAACAAGTTTCCAAATATGAAGACAGGTTACCACAACTACAAAATCCATTACAGCCAAATGTAATATTGGTCTCAATTATTCAATTTTCAAATTTTCAGGTACAGGTACTGTAGTTAATGTTCATAGTTCAAAAGTTCCTGCGAACTGTATTGTTTTAAACTGCCATATATGGCACTTCACAGTCATATTTGCATCACTGGCTTTGATCATTTCTTCGAAATAAGCTTCACTAATGGTTCATTGTCTGAGCACCCAACTGCATTGATAAGCATCAGCAGGAATAATGAAACAGCTGTATCATCACAACAAACTGTTCTATGTTTAATTTCAAAATGTAGAAAAACACCTTTGTACCAGTGAAAAACAATCTTGATTGAAATAGTTCATAATGGGCAATATCTAGTCTTGACAACTATTCAATGGTGCATTCTGCAACACATTGTTTTATTTAATGACTTCCCATTCCATGAATGCAAATCAGATCATTACAGGAACCAGAACAAGCAATCCTTTGGTCCTGCAACAAAAACAAAAACTGAATAAGGTTTTAATGTAAAAGATTCTGTACGACATATTGTGTCACAAAGTAGTTCTATTAATATGATTTTTTTACAGTTATTTGCTGTATGAAGTATCAACATTGTAGAAAACAGTATTACAACATCATACCGCATGCAAGTCAGACGAATATTCGCCCAGACTCAGTTTCAATTTCCGACTCAGTTTCAATTCCAGACTCAGATTCAAAGCTCGCAAAACTATCAATTTTCTACAAACAAACGAGCTTTTAACAAAAAATGAATGAATTTCAACACGGGAACTTTATCAGACAGATCTAAATCCAAAAACATCTTGTCAATCGCATGAATGGATTTTCTGGAAAAACGAGTTGTGTGTCCAACTCCGTCTTAGGCCCATTCCGAAGAATCGCCGGAATCGCCTTTAACTGAGTCTGGAAAATGAAACTGAGTCTGGATGAGTATTCGTCTAACTTGTATGGGGTCAACAGCATTGCACAAAACTTGAAACACTAAATTAGATGTTATTTGGGCTAACCCTGCAATTCGTTGCAAACCTCTGGTGTCAGTTTGGAGGATTCCTCCTTCATCAATCCCCTGGCCGTCGTCGTTGGCACCCAACCCAGACCCAGCATATGTTTGCTTGTGCAAGTCAAAGTCAGTCAAAGTAACCTCTCGAGCTAGGCCCTGGATGGAATCAAAGCCTTGGGATATCGTCAACAGATAAGCTGCAGAAGTCATTCCGACTCTGTGAATATTCGAAGCAAGATAGAGTATAAAAAGAAATCCTCTCATAGTTGTATGTGAGACCGATGCAATACGTACCTGAGTGTGTGAAATCTTCTTCTTCTTGACCTGAATGTTGTCGTTGAGGACCTCCAAAATGGCAATCAAATCGAAGGTTGCTTTTACCTTGCCTTGCCACGCCAAATGCTCAGGTCAGCGTTAGATTAACTACTTCAGTCCAAATTTGCGCTTTATTCATTGAATTGGATGAATTTTTTTTCAGAATTTTTCAGAATTTTTCTTTCTTGTAATAGCCTAACACAAAAATACATTTGTATGCCTAATTACAGCTATTACAAGAATAAACAAAACAGAAACTATTACTAATATAAGAACAGCAACACAAAACGAAAACTAAAAATACGCAGTCAAATAAAGCTATTTCGGATCTAATAATGTTTGTTTCACCCTGTCCACATTATCTAAACATTTTTCAATAAACTTTGGTATTATAGTTGACAGCTGTTTATCATTTGTTTGCATTAAAAATTCAAATCGCTGTTTATCATCCATGAATCTGAAAGATGGTTTTCGTTGAAAGGTAGCATTAAAAAGCTTTGCCCTATCTTCTTTGTTTATTTTACATGTCACAAGACAGTGTATTTCACTTTCAACTTCGTTACATACAGAGCACAGACGATCATCTACGTTCTTTTTAGGCCGATGATACCTGCCAGTCTCTATCTCTAGACGATGGTCGGAGAGTCTAAACTTACTGACAGCAATGCGTGTTTTCAAATCTTTGACGTTAAGCAAGTAATTTTCAATCATGACTTGTGTCTTAAAGGTGCAATATGTGCGCATTTTTGGCTGTTTCTTCAAGGCTGCTAATGTCCTCTGGTTATTGCAATCATTGATTCTCGTTACAATTTGGTTCACTAAACGGTTGTTTAAGAATTAGTTTTGCAGGAACTGGGATGTCATATAAGTTGTCCAAGGCAACTGGATACCCCTGTTTAAAATGTATACTTTTCGAAGAATGCTGTTGATTTGCCCCTTTGCAAGACGTATCCAGTTCTTTGCAGTAGATTTGAAACCCACGATAAACAGCTGTTGTCTGCCTAGTTCACATCTAGACCCAATATTTGACGTTGTTTTTTTAACTCCTAAAATATCTTTACACAGTCTAAGATTGAGCTTTTCTATAGGGTTTTGGTCGTTGAACGCTATCTTAAAACAACCCCAAAAATCAACACCATACAGTAAAATAGGTTTAACGAGGCTGTCGAAAAGATTCAAAGTTACTTCTATTTGCTGTTTAAATGTTTCTCCAAGACAATTCTTCATCTTGAAATAAGCTTTCAAGACCACGCCTGTATAGATCTTTCAATATTTCCTTAATATTCATGGACGGGGTAATTAAGAAACCTAAGTAGCTAAAATTCCTAACAGTTTCTAGTTCTTCATTACCGAAACGGAGTTTAGTGCTATGTATCATTCTTCCACCTTTGTTAAATACCATACACTTAGTTTTACTCACGTTGACTCTCATCTCATTAATAGTGCAATAATGTTCCAACTTATCTAACGAGTGTTGTAAACCTTCTTTACTTTCGGAGATAATCACCAAGTCATCCGCCCAGAATAACGATCCAATGACAGTATCATCTAATTTTGCTGGCCTACTTTCAACTTGATTAAAGATTGAAGGTAAATCACTGAGGAATATGTTAAATAAGCAGGGACTAAGGATACAGCCTTGCTTGACCCCTTGGTTTACCTCAAAGAACTCGGTTCTCTTATCAGCAATTCTGATGCACGTCTGGTCATTTTTGTACATGTCTTTGATAACGTTAAAAATCTTCCCCCTTATCCCCCTATCATATAGTTTTCTAAGCAGTAACTTTCTTGAGACCTTATCGTACGCCTTTTCGAAGTCTACGAATGCTGCAAATAACTTTTTTCCTTTATGATTGCAATAGCTAGACACGATGGAGTTTAAGATAAACAGATTATCGGATGTTCTATTACCTTTAACAAAACCAAGTTGTTCTGGTTTAATAATTTCATTTGAGATAGCAAACGAAGTCAACCGTTCATTGATTATGATGTTAAAGAACTTCCCAAGACACGAAAGCAATGCAATTCCCCTGTAGTTTTTCTCCGAAGTTTTATTGCCTTTTTTGTGCAATGGAATGATCATGCTCTTTGTCCAGCACGAAGGAAATATTCCGTTGTTGAGTAGATTGTTGAATAAGTCAAGGAATGTTCCAGGATATCTATCTATACTACAAATTATCATTTCGTTCAGTATTTGATCTATACCAGATGACTTCCCTTTTTTTAACTTTTTAGTTGCCTCTTGGAGCTCGTTTAGTGTTATCTCACACATCATTAAATCATCGACGTGGTCTGGGTAATTTATCATTTCGTCAATGTCTTGTACATCTGGGTTGTACAGTAAGGACTTAAACATGTTAATCCATCTTTGAGGCTCTATAGATGCAACATAATCATTTTTTTGTGAACTGCCATTCTTAAAAGTATCTAATAACTTCCAAAACTTTTTAGGATCATTCCGACAAACTTGCATTTGTTGCAAAAGCTGTTGTTTTTGGTTTAGCTTTTTTGTTTTGATTGTTTTTTTGAAATCTTTCTTTTTTATGGAAAGTTCATCCCTAAGGGCTGAATTTTTAGGTTCTCGAGAGACAGACTTGCCTAGAATGCGAATTATTTTTCTCTTTTCGTCGCATTCCTTATCAAACCAGACTTTATTTTTTAATTTGGAATTACGTCTTCTCTTTTTTGTCCTTATACCACTAATCTTGGATATAAAATTCAGTAGGTTCGTCAACTGATTAACGCTATCCATGCAAGATTCAGAGGAACTTGACTCTGAAAGTTGTGCATTAATTGCCGTAAATTTCCCTTCAATCTCATGGTTATTTAGGGAAGCTAGGAAAGATGTTTTTGCCTGTTCATCCCAAATAAACTTTTCTGGTGCATTCCGAAGTTCATCACTTACTCTATCATTAGTTTCCTCTCTTTCTAGGCTTATAGAATACGTAAGAGCACAATGGTCAGACAGTAATGGATTTAAATCGCACACTTGGAAAAATTGGACTTTTTCAAAAATTGTATGACTTGCTATTAGGTAATCAACTACGCTGTTTCCATTCCGTTGAAAGCAAGTATATCTGCCTATGACATCACCAAGTTTTCTTCCGTTCACGATGTATAAATCGGAAGTTATGCACAAATCAATAAGATCTTTACCGCGTTTCTTATTTATATTATCTTCAGAATTTCTGTGTATTTTCATGTGTGAATTGGTATCAAAACAGGCTATATTGTTATCTTTATCAAAGTATTTACTGTATTCGACAAGATCTTGTAAATCACCTACCCGTGCATTAAAATCCCCCTGGATCATGACCTCACCTCTCAGTTTAAAATCTCTGATCTCCTTCTCTAGTTGTCCTATATAGTCTTGATTGTATCTTTTTTCATATGTTTCCGGACTAAAATATATGGTACCAAGAAATATGTCCTTCTGTAAGAGAAAATGTTCTTTTTTCAATTTAATCCAAATAGTATTGGAAGATAGTTTTGACTGATTTACAGCAACTACTGCTTTTCTAAGGGAAGGTTTGGCAAAAATAGCAATGCCGCCTGATGATTTTTGTTTATTTTTTCTGCGATATACAGAGCTTACTTTATCAAAGCCCACAATGTTTAAACTTGAGTTTTCATTTTCATGCGTTTCCACTAGGCATACAATATCAAAATCTGACACTTGTGTCAAGAAATCTGGGTCAGCTAGCTTATCTCCTAAGGACTGCCTCTTTGTCCCATGTATGTTCCATGTAATTATCTTTAAAGGATTGAAGTTATTTGGCATACTAATGATCAAAGAAAGTGATGAACTTTGAAACCCCAAGGAAAAAAACTTACAAAAACCAAAGAGAAAGGAAATTATGCAAATACTATGACTTATGAAAGTTGTGATGTGCCCTATGCAACAATGTCAAATGAGAACACTCACAAAAAGTTTAATTAATAATTATACCTCGTCCGGCATCTGGTACTTTCTCAACAACAGAGCTATCAAGGTATCTAATTGATCTTGCTTTCCTGTAGCTTTTGTTGTTACTTCCGGTGTTTTTGTCATTTGTTGTTGAGGTAATGGCAAATTTCTACTTGGAAGTTTTTGGGGAAACATTTCTGTTACTCTTTGTGTAGAATTGTTGGGATTTGACCAATGATAGAGCATCCTCATCCTTGTTGGAGCAGGTGCGAACTCACTTTGCCTTGCAAATTGTGGTTGAAATTGTGATTCTTTCATGGCGGGAATTCCAAAAGCAGATCTTATGCCAAATTTCAGATTGCCAGCTAATCTTTGTACACCTGCAGAACTGGATACATGCTTATTGTCCCGCATTAGTTGGAAATTACGCAGTGAATGATGTTTAACAACAGTGATGTTTTCCATATCATAGGTGAAAGACTTGATCAATTCATTAACTCGGACAACATCTCTATCAAATGCATCCATCCTAGGTGTAACTTCAGAAATTATAAGCTTGGTGTCTGGGAGGGTCTTTTGGAACATGTGGATAAAATGTTCAAATTGTTCAAAAAGGTTTTCAGCAGACATTGTTTCTATGTCATTAACACCAGTGTGAATAAGTACAGCACTTGGAGTGACTGACAAAGATTCAATGATTGGTAATGCAGAAGAAAGAGTGTTACAAGGGACTATCTGAGAGCCACGCCACAACCTCTCTCTATCAATGTGCTGGCGGTTTGAATCCATTAATGCGATGAGTGACCTTGCATTGGGTGAAATCCTCTTTTCCCTGCTATTGTTATCATTGGAATGATTTTCAGCAAAATTGTGTTGCACTGCCTCAGCATACGACTCTCTTACATGTACGTGTTGGTTACTGGATCGAGTAGGTTCCTTATCTTTAATATCAATGTGGTGATCAACTTTAGAATTGTTAACTTTATCTTCCAGGCATTTTATCTTTTTACCAAGGTCAACTAATTTTGCCCCTTGTACCTTTTGTACTTCCATGGTTTCTTCACTTGTTTCCATTAAATCATGTGACGAAGTGGTAATCTTCTCCATGTGATTTTCAATATCCTTCACTTTATCTTGAAGATTGCTTATATCATCTTTGATCATTATACTATCTACTTCAATATCTTCTGCTTTCCCCACATCTACTTCCTTTAGACTCTCCTCAAGTTTAAGCTCTACTGTGACCAGCTTTTTATCAAACCCATTGATCTTATCACGAATTGATTGTCTAGTATTGGTAATATCTTTCTTCAGATCATCTTTTATCTCAGTACTGTAGATTTGTAGTTTATCTTCAACTTTCCTTTCCAATTGGGCAAGTTGATTATTCAACTTGGTTTCATGGTCAAATATACCCTCCCTAAATGACTCAAATTTTTCAATAAAACTAACCAAGCTGTTTTCCAAGATTTTTAGTGACTCCTTTAGTAACTTGTTATCTGCAGCTAAACACTCAACTTCCTTCAAAATATCATTGTCTTTCTTTGGATTGTTCCTTTGTACCTCTTCACCATTATCTCCTCCATCATCTTCACCTCCTCCATTGTCTTTCAAACCTGTTCTTTCAGTAGTGACAACACCTTCACCTGGTTTGCCACTCTTCCCTGTTGATCTTTTTTTCATATTAGATTGACTTAGGCTCTCCACAAATTCTTTGCTTGGTGGATGTATTGCATCAGTCTCCTCCTGTTCCTCTTCGTCCTGTTTTCCATCATGCAAAGCTATGAACTTTAAGAAAATGTCAAATTCTGAATCTGCCCACTGTTTCCAAAGGCTTCCTTTCACAAGGATGACACCAGTAGTGATGTAAACATGCATTGTCAAGCACTTTTGCGCCGCCATATTTGAAAGGGCAATTTGCACTTCTGAATAAACGCCACTTTGATTTTCTATCCTTGTCCATTCACTAAGCAGATCCTTATTTTCATTGTAGAACTTTTCAAATGCTTGAAGCCATGCCAGAGGCCTATTCGTAACAAATCCACATGTTTTCGTGCTTGCACAATACAGCGAAACGTCAATGCTATCTTCCTTCAACTCTCTTGTTTTCCCTGAGCGTCTTGAAGGATCAATTGGACTCTTATATTTCTCTAACTCATCCTCAATCTTCTTGTATTTACTACCCATACTAGATGCCAGATGAATACCAGATGCCGTAGTCACCAATTCGCCTCAAGCCATTTTTTTCCTCGAACCGTCCGCCATGATTCTTCGCACGCATTATGATGACAGTACTACGCTTCAACTGGTTATAGTTAGATCAGTGGTTACGGCATCCATCAGTCTATCAATAGCGATAACTACGAATATGTAATCAGTCTAGCCCAGCGTTACAACGATAGATAGATAATCCATATTTTTCAAATTGACCTGTCTACGATGCCGCTTTGCAGGCGCTTCGCGCTCCGCAGCTGCAATTACCTGCGAGGCAATACAAGAATCCCGCCAATGCCATTGGTTAATCTAATCGCACAGTTCCCGCGGTTTTCCCGTAGCCTTGTATAATACGATACAAGGACGCGTTTTTGTCGCCACAGCAACTGCTTTAGGCCCGTGAGATGCACAATAAATTCAAGCGACATAACAGTAACAAAATGCATTGACTAAACGATGTAAGTAAAAATTAGAAGCTATCAGGTAATAAAACTCATACTAACCGGTTTTGTGTTGTACAGGAAAATAAAAAGCCCTCGGTCTAATTGCACAGACCTCGCAAGCTTGGTCTGTGCTTTTAAGGACTCGGGCTTTATATTTTTCTGTACAACACAAACCCGTTTAGTATGCGTATAGTATTATATTTACTATATGAATGTACAGCCTGTTACAGAAAGTCATAGTTTCTTTAACGCTGGTTTTTTACTGTGCTTTATTCATAAAAAGTTTCGAGTTTTGCATGATGATATTAGACAAGAGCTTTGTGAAGGAAAGGCAAGCAGCCAGTTTATGTGGCATCCCCGGGGGGGGGGGGTACTTGACTAGGGAAGTGACGGGGGTGTGCGGAAAACCTCTCCACACCCTGCACCCTGTCGCATAAAAAATAGGCCAAAAGTATACCCTGTCGCATAAAAATTTTGCCTCTCAAATACAGTGTAGAACGCAATTTTTGCTTGTGATACCCTGTCGCATAAAAATTTTGCCTCTCAAATACAGTGTAGAACGCAATTTTTGCTTGTGATACCCTGTCGCATAAAAATTTTGCCTCTCAAATACAGTGTAGAACGCAATTTTTGCTTGTGATACCCTGTCGCATAAAAATTTTGCCTCTCAAATACAGTGTAGAACGCAATTTTTGCTTGTGATACCCTGTCGCATAATTTTTTTTACCTATTATATTACCCTGTCGCATAATTTTCGCTAGAAAATGACACCCTGTCGCATAATTTTTACCGCAAAAGGACACCCTGTTGAGCGGCACATCCCGTCAGGTCAAGTATGGGAGTGCCCCCCCCCCCGGGGTGGCATCATGACATTACAGGATAAAATCGATTTGATAATCACCTGTTGTGCTTGGGGTTATGCTTCAAAACCAGGTAGCTCAACAAGGGCAGATTTTGTAATACAATAGCAACAGTTGCGTTTCATCGACACCTCAATTCAAAGCGATTAGCGACTGCAGACAAAGAAAATTCTCTCAACCAGTAATTAAAAACAAACAAGGCCGCAAAAGTTTCCCCAAAACCAGTAGGACAAATTCTCGTCTTGTGCAAGCGGAAGGTGGTTTTTAATAGAAGTTATGTGCTTATAACGAAAGAAGAAGGGTAAATCTAAAGTCCTGCCAAGCGGATTTGGTTTATTTGATTCAGAAATCGAGCAGAAGGCATTGTAATTCTCGCGCATTTAGGGCTTAAATGAAAAAAGTTACCACAATAAAGGCCAATAAACAAAATCCGCCAGGCAGATCTTTAGATTTACCCTTCTTCTTTCGTTATAAGCATATAACTTCTCTTAAGAGTTTGCCCCACTGGTTTCGGGGAAACTTGTTCGGCCTTGTTTGTTTTGAATTACTGGTTGAGAGAATTACCTTTATCTGCAGATGCTAATCGCTTTGAATTGAGGTGTCAATCAAACGCCACTGTTGCTATTGTATTACAAAATCTGCCGTTGTTTAGGTGGCTCACAATAACGCAAAATTCCTTACCCTGGACACCAGAGCCTAAGAAATTAAGAAATAAACAAAAAAGGAAAGAACAGAAGAAGGATTAAATGAAATCTCATTGCAATCTACAAGGTACAAGGACAGGTTTTGTAAGACAATAGCATGAGTTGCTTTTTTGACACCTGAATTCAAAACGATTTGCGATCGCAGACAAAGGAAATTCCCTCAGCCAGTAATACACAACAAACAAAGCCGCAAAAGTTTCTCTGAAACCCAGATAGCTAGCGCGCTCGTTGCGCATTCCAGAAGTTGTTTTCAAGAGCAAACATGAGCATGTATCGAAAGAAGAAGGATATATCTAAACATCTACTTTGGGTATTTTATTTATTTGGTTCAGAAGCTGAGCAGTAAGTGTTTTTATTACACCCAAAAAAATAAGAGAATTGAATCGCCTCCCAATCGGCTTTTGAAGCAAACAGATTAGATGCCCGGGGTAGATGTGCAGATATGTCTTCTTCTTTCGATATATGCTCGTAATTGCTCTTAAAAACATTTTCTGGAATGCACAACAAGCGAGCTAGCTACCTGGGTTTCAGGGAAACTTGTGCGGCTTTGTTTGTTTTGAATTGCTGGTTGAGGATATTTCCTTTGTCTGCGACCGCAAATGGCTTTGAATTCAGGTGTCAACAAAAGCAACTCATGCTATTGTCCTACCAAATCTGTCTTTGTTATTGCAATCGACATTTGGATGATCAGGTCACATGATTCATTCAGAGCAAATTGAACGATATTCCATTTGTGGAATATAGGATAAATTCAGAACGAGACAATGTGCTTGGATGGAACCAGAGCCTCGTTTTTCTTCCCTTTTTCTTTCCTTTTCGTTTTATTTTTCATTTTTTAGTCTCTGGTGCATAGGGTAAAAATTCCTACAAATTCAAATGCATTTCAAAACTTTGCATAAGGTCTAGAATTGATAAAAACACACAAAATTGAATTTCACAATTGATGATATAATCAAATTTTGATGATTTTTGGAAAAAGTTTCGCTGCTTTGGTCACCTGATACAATGCAGGGAAGACGACAGATAGAAGACTCACTTCCAAAATTCATGGTTAAAATTCGATTAGTTATGACATTTAATCATAGGATATGACTATTGAAATTTAAGAAAAATTCCGGGTGAGTCAAAAAAAGAATCCCCGTTAGGGAGGTCACTGCTCCCTGAATTTCAAAGCAATAATGTTGAAAACTGCCTTGTTTTGTTGTCAATATGTTCAATTAGGTTGAACAATTTACCCGGCTTTAATCGGCCATTCCTTCCCGTGGAAATTAGAGATTTTCTGCAGAAAGCCCCGTCCAAAACCTGCAAAAACGAGTGGAAACGATGAGAAAGTTTTCCTTCCTAAAAATGATGACACTCACATGTATTCATGTATTTTGTCCTCTTGGGAGAATGGAATCCCCCTGAATAGGATATTCATACCAGGGGGAGACTGTTCATCCTCCCAAGAGGATAGCACCTGCTAAAGCATGCAGAAGTCATTGCTGTAGGGCATGCACGTGTAAGGCAGAAATGTTGGGGAAATTTGTAAGCTTTCTCGAGAAAATCCCTCATAATTTCAGAAAGAAGTGGCCGATTTCAGTCAGGTAAATTTTAAAATGGACTTGAACATGTCTACCCCTACCATTAAACTATTTATTTGCCGATATCATCATCTTGATATCCAGAGACCTCTCAAACGGGGATTCTTTTTGTTGACTCACCCGGAACATCATTGATTCTACTCGAATATACAAATACGAAAACCTTGCTTTCAAATGAAAGCCATTACAACATCTTCTGAAATTTGAAACTTCACTATCTGAAATTTATATCAAATCACAAAAGCATATACACATACACAACTATCTATTTAAAAACGGTAATCCACGAAATACGTCCTGGCACAATGTTCTATTCAAACTTGCGACGAGATTCCTTGTAATCGTTCAACATTTTTGATTTTTTTCAGTTTCGATAACCATCCAATTCAATGAGCGATGCTGAGACTTATGTAATGAGTCTACTCAGCTCCCCAAATCGCCCATTTATGCATAAAGAACTAAAATTTAGGAAAGATGGAAGAAAATTTCGCGTCAGATTCCCCCTCACTCTAAAAGCTCTAATCCGAAAGTACTACAATGATTGCCCCTAAACTAAGACACCTCATACACTTAGGTGGTTTCTTTTCTAAGAAACCATCCATAACAAACTGTCGGCTAGATTTTTCCAAAGTTAAAAAACCATGCTACCTGGATTATAAATAGGAAACCATGCTCCTGGATTGAAAAGGCTATAAGAAACTTTTGTAATGTTCAGCTTAATTTTCTAACGTCACTCCAAAATGCTTGGACACTGTACAGCATTGACGAAGGTTTTGACGTTGCTTTAAGTTCGATTTTTGTTATTTACTCGTTTTGATATCTTGATAGGTACTGCAGAAGCGCTTTTAACAAAAAATAGAATTCTATGTTCAAAACATTAAAAATTTGAGAAGCTCCCAAGAAATTTTTGGTGGCAAAATTTTCCAAAATTTAGTAAACCAGCTACCAGGAAACCAACTTAGTGAGTGTATGTCGTTTGAGTTGACTAAACTGCTTAAAACGTCTACGATAAAACTCGTGAGTCCAATTTGAGTAAAAAAGTCTATATTTATACAAAAGTATGACTTTTTGGTCTAAAGTTAATCGATTAATGAAACTGACAGTTTTAAATTTGCTAGGTTACTGATGCGTTTACACGAGGAACACGCATAATTTTATACAACCCTTGAAATTAGCTAAAATTAACGTTTTCGTTCCAAAAGATTAGAAAAACCGCATTCAATTTCGTACCCAGTTCCTTTTTCTCTTTTAATTCGTTCGTACTCTTCAAATCTTAACTGAGTATCGCAAAGCTCTATTAAGCCCCCGGGGGGCTTATTTAATCTCGGACACTCCAGAGAGGGCTTGAAAGAGAGGGGGCTTATTAGAGATGGGGCTTATTCACAAAATCAAATTACAAGGATACATATAATAGCTGTTTAGTTCTTTTACACCATATTTTGCAGATTCAACATACAATTTTACGAGTCAAATACATAACTTCCACACAGTGTTATCTCAAACCATATCAAAATTAACATGCAAAATTATTTAGCTCAATGAATGCAAAGTATTTGGTAACCTCTGGAATTTGATATAAGTGGGGGGCTTGATAGAGAGAGGGGGGGGCTTATTTAAAATTTTGGTTTAGAGGGGAGGGGCTTATTAGAGAGGGGGATTGATAGAGAGGGGACTTAATAGAGCGTTTGCGGTATTAGGCCGTATTAGCAAACCTACTCTAGCGCTCTGTACGATATATATAAACAGAGAATTGAAATTTCCTAATGCTTTCTAATAAAGCTTCCAAAAAGCCAACTGTTGCAAAAAGACGATATGCCGTCTCTGCACCTTTGTACAGCTGCCAATTGAAATGAATTGACAATGCTACACTAGAAGTTGTGTTCAGGCAACACCATTTTCTTTTTTCTGCTCTGCATCTGACAGCAAGATGGCATTGTCATTGATCTCTTGTTTCGCAGTTTCTGTTGGAGGTGCCACATAGGTATACCACGAAAGGAAATAGAAGAATGTTGCCAGCACTAGAACAAAATATAACATTTTTCCCGTCGAAAATAAACTAATTAAGAAACTTTTACTACCAAAACACCGAAATTTTCATGCGAAATTAAGAAACTTTTAGTACTAAGTGCTGATCCAAGTTTCTTATAAAAAAACGTGTAGTTTAAGTTTGTTATTATTTGCTTCATGATTTAATTTGAAATCGGATATCTATCAGCATTCACACTATTTTCTTCTATATATCACATTTTTACCGTCAAAAATCTGGTGTATATTAAAGTGCCCTTAGGAAAAAGTGCCACTGAAATGCCGTGCCCCTCCAAGTTTAAGAGAATTCCTACTTCCCTGAGTGAAACTAAAGAATAGCCGACGATATTGACAATGTGTTTACTTTATCCAGACAAGAATTGCCACTACAACAGTGCCATGCTTATTTCTTTATAGTATTTTATTGGAAGGTAGGTTTCCTTGCTAACAGTTATTGATATTGAAGATTTCAAACAGTAAGGGCAGTTTGCCAGGTCAATGAGGTCAAATTTTGAAGATTGCCTTGTAATGAGTTGCCAGCTCCATTATTGTTAGGAGCAAGTAGTTAATTAGCCTTAATGAGGAAATGTGAATTGGCAACTTCGCCAAAGTTCATTGTTTGCCCAAATATCTCTGAATTGTTTTGATTGTATATATTAACACTGTCTATGAATATCTGAAATGCTTCGCTGATTGTTTCGATTGTGTGCATTAATAGTGCCCATTGTTACAACATTCCTGATTCCTTGGTACCTAGGTAGGTAGGTGTATTCCTTCCGGTTGGAGCAAAAGCCCCTGCATAATGTTTTCATTCTTCAAACATAATTAAAGGCCC
Organism: Aurelia coerulea; assembly: GCA_039566865.1. Taxonomy (NCBI): domain Eukaryota; kingdom Metazoa; phylum Cnidaria; class Scyphozoa; order Semaeostomeae; family Ulmaridae; genus Aurelia; species Aurelia coerulea. The sequence continues at coordinate 20,566,250 of CM076953.1, read as the reverse complement.
CCATTAGCCATGTTTGAAGAATGAGATCATGCACATAGCTTGCCTCAAAGTAATAGAATATTTGCAATGCACGATTTAGTTCATATCGAAATGGCTGTAGCCTAATAACGAACCCACTTGATGAAGCAGACCAGATTTCTTGATATGCATCAGAACTTAACTATCAAATTCGATGCAGCGAGAGTCCAAAGACGTACAGAACCGGGGGCACTGGTGGCATGTGCCCCCCAAGATTTTGCAACAAACCAAAAGGTGCCATTTTTGCCTCAAGATGAGCCCCTTTTAAAGACCAATGCGGACAGAAAGTAGTTTAATTTTGTTATTATTTACTTCGTGATTTAGTTATGTTTACTTCTTAATTTGTTTCATTGTGAAGGAAATCGGATATCTATCAGCACTCATACTATTTTCTTCTATATATCACATTTTTCCGGTCAAAAATCTGTTGTAAATTACAGTGCCATTCTTACGAAAAAAGTGCCTTTAGGGAGCTGTCTTTTATAATGCTGGGGACAGGGATGGAAGAATTTTTAAGACAAAAAGAAAAATTTTCTTACCCCATGTATTAAATTCAATAAAATTTGACACCCCATTTCAAGAAAGCGAAAAATTGTATACCCCATTATTGAGTTATTTATCTTGGATTTACAATAAAATCTTAAACACTAAGAAACGCAATCTGGACATAAAATAAAACAATTGAAAGAGTCATCAAAACAAAGAACTATCACCAACTATTTCAGTAACTTCTTCCCTGCCTGATGAACATAGCAGTAACATATGTAACTTTTACAAAAATATGTAATTTATATTTAAGTTTGAAATGTATTCCAGCAATTTCACAGCCCATCGATGGCCATCATATATTTGCAATTTTGGTAAAATGTTTCATACCCCAATAAAACGAGGCTAAAAAATTGGGCACCCCTCCAAAAATTCTTCCACCCCTGTACCCAGCTTTAAAAATGACAACTCCCTTAAATTGCCGTGCCCCTCCAAGTTTAAGATGCTTCCTGCTGCTCTGAGTAAAACTGAAGGATGGCCGACATTATTGACAATTTCTCACCCTATCCTGACAAGAGTTGCCACTATAACAGTGCCACATTTGTTTCTTGATAGTATTATATGGGTTTGTTGGTTCCCTTGGCAACAGTTATCCATATCGAAGATTTCAAACAGTAAGGGCAGTGTGCCAGGTCAAATTTTGAAAATTGCCTTGTAAAGAGTTGGCCGCTGGATTAATGTTAGGAGCAAGTAGTGATTAGCCTTAATGAGGAAATGTGAATTGGCAACTTCGCCAAAGTTCATTATTGGCCCAAATATATCAGAATTGTTTTGATTGTATACATTAACAATGCCTATAAATATCTAAGATGCTTCGCTGATTGTTTCGATTGTGTGCAAAAATAATGCCCATTGTTACAACATTCCTGATTCCTATGTACCTATCTATATGTCTATATGTCTATATGTCTATATATATAGGTCTATTCCTTCCGGTTGGAGCAAAAGCCCCTGCATAATGTTTTCATTCTTCAAACATAATTAAAGGCCCCCATTAGCCATGTTTGAAGAATGAGATCATGCACATAGCTTGCCTCAAAGTAATAGAATATCTATTTGCAATTGCAATGCACGATTTAGTTCATATCGAAATGGATGTAGCCTAATAACGAGCCAACTTGATGAAGCAGACCAGATTTCTTGATATGCATCAGAACTATCAAATTCGATGTAGCGAGAGTCCAAAGACGTAGGGAACCAGGGGCACTGGTGGCATGTGCCCCCCCAAGATTTTGCAACAAACCAAAAGGTGCCATTTTTGCCTCAGAATGAGCCTCTTTTAAAGACCAATGCGGACAGAAAGTAGTTTAATTTTGTTATTATTTACTTCGTGATTTAGTTATGTTTACTTCTCAATTTGTTTCATTGTGAAGGAAATCGGATATCTATCAGCTTTCATACTATTTTCTTCTATATATCACATTTTTCCCGTCAAAAATCTGTTGTATATTACAGTGCCATTCTTACGAAAAAAGTGCCTTTAAATTGCCGTGCCCCTCCAAGTTTAAGATGCTTCCTACTGCTCTGAGTAAAACTGAAGGATGACCGACAATATTGACAATTTTTTTACCCTATCCTGACAAGAGTTGCCACTATAACAGTGCCACATTTGTTTCTTGATAGTATTATATGGGTTTGTTGGTTCCCTTGGCAACAGTTATCCATATCGAAGATTTCAAACAGTAAGGGCAGTGTGCCAGGTCAAAGAGGTCAAATTTTGAAAATTGCCTTGTAATGAGTTGGCCGCTGGATTAATGTTAGGAGCAAGTAGTGATTAGCCTTAATGAGGAAATGTGAATTGGCAACGTCGCCAAAGTTCATTGTTGGCCCAAATATATCAGAATTGTTTTGATTGTATACATTAACAATGCCTATAAATATCTAAGATGCTTCGCTGATTGTTTCGATTGTGTGCACAAATAATGCCCATTGTTACAACATTCCTGATTCCTATGTACCTATCTATATGTCTATGTCTATTCCTTCCGGTTGGAGCAAAAGCCCCTGCATAATGTTTTCATTCTTCAAACATAATTAAAGGCCCCCATTAGCCATGTTTGAAGAATGAGATCATGCACATAGCTTGCCTCAAAGTAATAGAATATCTATTTGCAATTGCAATGCATGATTTAGTTCATATCGAAATGGATGTAGCCTAATAACGAGCCCACTTGATGAAGCAGATCAGATTTCGTTATATGCATCAGATCTATTACATTAGATGTAGCGAGAGTCCAGAGACGTAGTAGAAACTAGTGGGACACAGGGGGCACGTGCTCCCTAAGATATTGCAACAAACCAAAAGGTGTAATTTTTGTCTCAGGATGTGCCCCTTTTAAAGACTAATGCGGACAGAAAGTAGTTTAATTATGTTACTATTTACTTCTTGATTTGGTTATGTTTGCTTCTCATTTTGTTTCATTGCGAAGGAAATCGTATATCTATCAGCATTCATACTATTTTCTCCTATATATAACATTTTTCCCGTCGAAAATCTGATGTATATTAAAATGCCCTTCTTATGAAAAAAGTGCCCTTAAATTGCCATGCCCCTCCAAGTTTAAGATGCTTCCTACTGCTCTGATAAAAACTGAAGGATGGCCGACTATATTGTATTGGCAAATTGTTTACTTTATCCCGACAAGAGCTGCCACTATAACAGTGCCACACTTGTTTCTTGATAGTATTTTATGGGTTTGTTGGTTCCCTTGGCAACAGCTATCTATATCGAAGATTTCAAACAGTAAGGGCAGTGTGCCAGGTCAAAGAGGTCAAATTTTGAAAATTGCCTTGTAACGAGTTGGCAGCTCGATTAATGTCAGGAGCAAGAAGTAATTAGCCTTAACGAGGAAATGTCAGTTGGCAACTACGCCAAATTTTATTGTTAGCCCAAAAGATCTCTGAATTGTTTTCATTGTACACATTAACAATGCCTATAAATATCTCAAATGCTTCGCTGATTGTTTCGATTATCTTCATAAATAATGCCCATTGTTACAACATTCCTGATTCCTATGTACCTATATGTCTATATGTCTATATGTCTATATGTCTATATATATAGGTGTATTCCTTCCGGTTGGAGCAAAAGCCCCTGCATAATGTTTTCATTCTTCAAACATAATTAAAGGCCCCCATTAGCCATGTTTGAAGAATGAGGTCATGCACGTAGCTTGCCTCAAATGAAAGAATATTTTTATTCGCAATTGTAACTGTTTAATGCACGATTTAGTTTATATTGAAACGGCATTAGCCCAATAAAAGCCCACTTGATGAAGCAGACCAGATTTCTTGATATGCATCAGAACTATTACATTAGATGTAGCGAAACCAGGGATGTAGGAACCGGGAGTACTGGGGGAACGTGACCCCCCAGATTTTGCAACAAACCAAAAGTGCCCTTTTTGTCATAGGATATGCCCCCTTTGAGGAACGATGCGGACAGAAAGTCGTGTAATTTTGTTATCATTTACTTCATGATTTAGTTATGCTTACTTCTCACTTTGTTTCATTGTGAAGGAACACGGATGTTTCGATTGTGTGCACAAATAATGCCCATTGTTACAACATTCCTGATTCCTATGTACCTATCTATATGTCTATATAGGTCTACTCCTTCCGGTTGGAGCAAAAGCCCCTGCATAATGTTTTCATTCTTCAAACATAAAAATTGTTTAGATTGTGTGTGCTAGCAATGTCAGTTGTTACAACATTGCTGATTCCTATCTATCTATATTTCAAAGATAACCAGAGACGTAGGAACCGGGAACACTGGGGGCAAGTGCCCCCCAAGATTTTGCAACAAACCAAAAAGTGCGCTTTTTGTCTCAGGATGTGCCCCTTTTCAAGACTGATGCGAAACTGGTTTAATTTTTTTCTTTGTGATTTAGTTATGTTTACTCCTCCTTTCGTTTTATTGCGAAGGAAATCGGATATCTATCAGGATTCACAATATATTCATGTTTGATCTTCAATGTATCACATTCTTTGCCTTGAAATGCCGTGCCCCTCCAAGCTTTAGATGCTTCCTACGGCAATGAGCGAAACTAAAGAACTGACAAATTTTCACTTTCTCCTGACATGAGTTGTCACTATAACAGTGCCACACTTGTTTCTCCTTCCTACTGCCCTGAGTGAAAGTAAAGGAAAGCCGACGATATTGACAATGTGTTTACTTTATCCCGACTCGACAAGAATTGCCACAACAACAGTGCCATACTTGTTTCTTGATGGGTTGGTAGGTTCCCTTGTTAAAAGTTATCGATATTGAAGATTTCAAACAGTAAGGGCAGTGTGCCAGGTCAAAGAGGTCAAATTTTGAAAATTGCCTTGTAATGAGTTGGCAGCTGGATTAATGTTAGGAGCAAGTAGTGATCAGCCTTAATGAGGAAATGTGAATTGGCAACTTCGCCAAAGTTCATTGTTGGCCCAAATATATCAGAATTGTTTTGATTGTATACATTAACAATACCTAAAAATACCTCAGATGATTCGCTGATTGTTTCGATTGTGTGCAAAAATAATGTCCATTGTTACAACATTCCTGATTCCTATGTACCTATATGTCTATATATCTATATATATATCTATATAGGTGTATTCCTTCCGGTTGGAGGAAAAGCCCCTGCATAATGTTTTCATTCTTCAAACATAAAAACGGAATTCCAGTATAGGTTAAACAAGGACAGATAATGTTACAATAGAACTCGCTATCTTTCATTGACACCTAGATACAAAGCAATTTGTGATTGCAGACAAAGGGAATTCCATGCTCGGTCGGTCAAGACATAAACAAAAATTAAAGGCCCCCATTAGCCATGTTTGAAGAATGAGGTCATGCACGTAGCTTGCCTCAAATGAAAGAATATTTTTATTCGCAATTGTAACTGTTTAATGCACGATTTAGTTTATATTGAAACGGCAGTAGCCCAATAAAAGCCCACTTGATGAAGCAGACCAGATTTCTTGATATGCATCAGAACTATTACATTAGATGTAGCGAAACCAGAGATGTAGGAACCGGGAGTACTGGGGGAACGTGACCCCCCAGATTTTGCAACAAACCAAAAGTGCCCTTTTTGTCATAGGATATGCCCCCTTTGAAGAACGATGCGGACAGAAAGTCGTGTAATTTTGTTATCATTTACTTCATGATTTAGTTATGCTTACTTCTCACTTTGTTTCATTGTGAAGGAAAACGGATGTTTCGATTGTGTGCACAAATAATGCCCATTGTTACAACATTCCTGATTCCTATGTACCTATCTATATGTCTATATAGGTCTATTCCTTCCGGTTGGAGCAAAAGCCCCTGCATAATGTTTTCATTCTTCAAACATAAAAATTGTTTAGATTGTGTGTGCTAGCAATGTCAGTTGTTACAACATTGCTGATTCCTATCTATCTATATTTCAAAGATAACCAGAGACGTAGGAACCGGGAACACTGGGGGCAAGTGCCCCCCAAGATTTTGCAACAAACCAAAAAGTGCGCTTTTTGTCTCAGGATGTGCCCCTTTTCAAGACTGATGCGAAACTGGTTTAATTTTTTTCTTTGTGATTTAGTTATGTTTACTCCTCTCTTCGTTTTATTGCGAAGGAAATCGGATATCTATCAGGATTCACAATATATTCATGTTTGATCTTCAATGTATCACATTCTTTGCCTTGAAATGCCGTGCCCCTACAAGCTTTAGATGCTTCCTACGGCAATGAGCGAAACTAAAGAACTGACAAATTTTCACTTTCTCCTGACATGAGTTGTCACTATAACAGTGCCACACTTGTTTCTCCTTCCTACTGCCCTGAGTGAAAGTAAAGGAAAGCCGACGATATTGACAATGTGTTTACTTTATCCCGACTCGACAAGAATTGCCACAACAACAGTGCCATACTTGTTTCTTGATGGGTTGGTAGGTTCCCTTGTTAAAAGTTATCGATATTGAAGATTTCAAACAGTAAGGGCAGTGTGCCAGGTCAAAGAGGTCAAATTTTGAAAATTGCCTTGTAATGAGTTGGCAGCTGGATTAATGTTAGGAGCAAGTAGTGATCAGCCTTAATGAGGAAATGTGAATTGGCAACTTCGCCAAAGTTCATTGTTGGCCCAAATATATCAGAATTGTTTTGATTGTATACATTAACAATGCCTAAAAATACCTCAGATGATTCGCTGATTGTTTCGATTGTGTGCAAAAATAATGTCCATTGTTACAACATTCCTGATTCCTATGTACCTATATGTCTATATGTCTATATATCTATATAGGTGTATTCCTTCCGGTTGGAGGAAAAGCCCCTGCATAATGTTTTCATTCTTCAAACATAACAAAGCAAGCCGCAAAAATGCCCTGAAACTCGGGTCGCTGGCGCACTCGTTGTGCATTCCAGAAATGGTTTTTAAGAGCAAATATTGGCACATATCAAAAGAAAAAGGATATATCTAAACTTCTGCCTCGGGCATTTTATTTTGTGCAGAAGCCAATTGGGAGGGGATTCAATTCTCCTACTTTTTAGGTGTAATTAAAACACTTACTGCTCAGCTTCTGTACGAAAAAAATAAAATGCCCGAGGCAGAAGTTTAGATATATCCTTCTTCTTTCAATATGTGCTAATATCTGCTCTTTAAAACCATTTCTGGAATGCACAACGACCGATCTAGCGACCCGGGTTCAGGGCAATTTTTGCGGCTTGCCTTGTTTTTGTTTATGTCTTGACCAACCGAGCATGGAATTCCCTTTGTCTGCAATCACAAATTGCTTTGTATCTAGGTGTCAATAAAAAGTAGCGAGTCCTATTGTAACATTATCTGTCCTTGTTGTATAGGTTGAGTGCAACGAAATTTTCTTCAAACTTAAGAGAGTGATTAGAAATTGACTTTTCAAATGCATGCAACTGTTTGTTGGTATTGGAAATTAGACAACAACCACAACAGCAACGACGATATTTTTGCTTAAACTGGGACTTATGGGCATTCACATAAAAATTTGAGGCGGAAGGGGCACAGATGTACCTGTGCGCTCACAAGCGAGGCTAGGCGTAGTCATGGGAACCTTCGACAGTTGGAGATTCTCATTGCTGCGGTAAAGCTCGTGAAAGTTAAGTGGCCTTCAAAATGAGGAACTCCTGGTTAAAGGTGAAAGGTTTGTTGATTCTTGTATTGAGGAAACATTCATCTGCATACTTGTGGCTTGTGTTCATGGCTATCATCACTGAAAACTTGAATTTTGAGGCGTTTTATCATCTAATGCTTTAGCCGACAATTTAGGCCTATCCGCCATTGCCTGGAGCACTCAGTTTTCGTAAAGTGTTGCTATGGTATAAATATTCGGACATGAAATCGAGGGAATAAATTTGTTCCTAATTTTCAATGTGAATGTCCACGAGTCTATCAATAGCGATACCTACGAAAATGTAATCAGTCTAATTGGAAATGTCGAAAGTCAGTTTTGTCTTCCTTCCTCTGAGAATCTACCGAGTGAGTAAAAGCATACGGATCACGGCAAAACCACTGTCTCGTTTCATTGCATATGTTCAGTTGGGGTAAGAAATCTACCCAGCTTTAATCGGACATTTCTTCCCCTGGCCATGTGAGATGTTCTGCAGAAAGCCCCTTTCACAAACCTGCAAAACGAATGAAAATGACGACCAAAATTTCCTCGTTTTGCCTCCACAACAATGACACTTGCCTGTGTTGCCTCGTACTATCTCCTTGCGGGGATGACATCCACTTGAACAGATCTTTAGGCTTTTCACTATTATGCTATTGTGGAGTTTTTAGAGATCTTCACTTATTCAGAATTAAACTGTTTTCTTTATCTGTTTCAAGACTTAAGGAAAAGTTTAACCATCTTAATTTCTAAACTACTCGACGAAACATATGATAATGTTGAAGAAGGCCATAGTTTATGGATTTCCACAATATGGTATCAAGCAAAACTATGTCACCCTTTTGGTTTAGGATTTAGAAATTTGATGGCGTCTTATCTTCAAATGAGTTGAAAATGAAATACGCTGTGATTTCAAAAACCATTCAAGATTTCTGAAAAGTCCAGTCCAGCTAAAGTTTCTTCAAAGTCATTTGATTAAAAGAAATAGGTCATAGAATTTCACACCAACTTACCGGCAACTGTTATTGCAAATATGAAGAAACTCATTGACAGCTCCGCGACACGATACTCCAAACAGTTGCCTCGATTGCCACATTTATCGTAACCCCAGACGATGCAATTTGCATCAATTATAGAACCAAGAATCAATGGACCAGGAATAAAACTTAGAAGTCGCATCATTGTAAGCTGCATGCCCAGTGCAAAGGCTCTTTGGTTGTCTGCTACACATCTGTGGAAAGATAGAGAATCAATTATAGGCCATATGCTCACACTGGATTCAGAAATTAGACTTGCGCCTTCCATTGCTGCATTCAAGACAAAGCTGCTATCAAAAATTCGCCCCCTGCCAAAATCTGTCTTCAGGATACACGACCCAACAGGTCTATCTTATCTTACACAACTTCGAGTTGGTCTCAGTAAATTGAACTTTCACAAATTCAAGCATAATTTCAGAGATACCATAAACCCAATGTGCCCAACTAATGATGGCATTGAGGACACGGAACACTTTTTGTTGCTCTGCCCTTCCTTTGAAGTATTACGAAGAGACCTTCTCGCTGGAGTTTCCTCTTTATTACGACCACATGGATTCACCAATCCTTCAAATGATGTTCTGCTAAAGATTTTAATGTATGGTGATAACGATCTTCCAGATGATGTTAATAAAAACATTCTTCTTTTAACTCTGCGTTTTATCCATAAAACTGGCCGATTTGATTAGCAAGTCCCTAAATCATACAACCACCATCCCTCTTTTAGTAAGCGCTATTTTTTTTTTCTCTTTCTTCTTCCTCTAGTTGTTACGTAGTGTGCTATGTTCGTTTTTTCTGTTTTATGTTGCCATAAGATAGTCATTGTTTTTCGCTCCTAATGGTATTGTTTTAGTAGTAGGGTATAGTATATTGTAAGTAGTGTAGTTAGTAATTCGTTTTGTAAGCTTTTAATGGAATGGAATGTAAAAAAAAAAAAAAAAAAAAAAAAAAAAACAGACCCTTTTAATGTTCCATAACAATTAACAATCTGCATGTTCATTACCTGTTCCTTAATTGGTTTCTCATAAAAAACAGGTGTTCAACTTTTCTTTCCTCGTTCTTTCAAGATGACTTGTGCCAGTCCTATAAAAGGGCCTATCGTGTACTGGCGAAAAATTAGGTGAGCATAGGGTAAAAAAGGAAAGGCTAACAACGTAAGGAAATTTTACAATAATCTTCAGATACAGATTTTCTCCAGCTACATCTGCTCTCCTCCTTGGGGTATGGAATGTTGATTGAAAAGTTGCCTAAAGTTTGAAATCTCACCTCATAGTCATCATTTTTTGAGGAATTGCACCACTGAATGAAGTTGCCATGACGATGGATGACAGTCCGAGAAAAAGATAGATATTCTTGCATCCACGATCACAGCGTCCTTTCATTGTAATTGCGAAGGAGCTTCCATCTTTCACGCTGCCTTTCTCAGGTTTACTGCTGTTTGAAGGCGAGTGATTGCCGTTTGAAATACCATTTGAAAAAGATTTTGTGCTTCCAGAGGTTTGTACACATGTGCAATTACCTGAAAACTGAAATCATACCTGTGTGACGACAGCATCCCGTAAACTTGCACGTGTCGGGGATTATCCATTGTTCATCCATTGTTCTCTGCAGTTTGTTTGGTGGCTTCACCCAAGCCACCAAAAAGTGACCGTTAAAAATCCACTTATATCCGAGCAATCGTAGAAGAAATGAATGTTTGGTTTGTTCCTTAGTGAAGTACAAGGATTAATGTCCAAACAGCAACTTTCATTTTGAAAAAAATACGAAAATCCTGTGTGATATCACCTTTCAAAAACTGCAAAATCATCGTTTTGTTTACATTTTGACGGCGGAGCCCCTTTAAAGAGTTGGGGTAAACCTGTTTAACTTATTTCTTTGAATTGAATGGCTTGAAAGAAACATTAGCTACTTTGCGATAACTCTACTACCAGACCTTTCAGAAATTTTCGATACATTTAGATTTAGAGGATTTTTCTTCTTCTCTAAGACTTCAAGAAAATGTTTGAATTTTTGGAGATATAAAAGGGAGTTGTAGTCGTGTCATACTTACACCTCATAAGCTCGACGAGAACATCCACAGTTAGCGTTGCACTTGGAAGTCAATGAATCTGCTCTTTTACTGAAAAGCAATCGAGAAAATGTCACTATCAGAGTGATGAATTGCATTTTATTGCTTTAAATTCCGATAATCCTCGGAGAGTTCCACTATTTCTGACCTCACAGAAATTATTTCTTACCTCACGTTGCCTCACGTGAAGCTACTTATCACTGCAAAATAGAAAGACAAAATGGCCGACCACTGCTTTCAGTCATCCACGGGGGGGGGGGGTTCTTGACCAATTTAGGGTAGGGGTCTGCCGCGAGCATCTTCAAAAGGGTACCGTTGGCTAGACTAATCTTTACGAAAATGTACCCTTGGCTAGACCAATTTGACCACTGTCTGAACCAATTTTCACGAAAATGGTACCCTTGGCTAGACCAATTTTGACCATTTCCTCGACCAATATTGTCAAAATTTTGCCAAATATGATATCATGACCGTTCGCTAGACCACAGCATAAAAGGTATAACAAACAGGTTTTGAGCAATAGTGTTTTGCAAAATATTGAATCTGTAGGGAGGTATAGCCAAAAATGCTATTTCCTGAGATTTCATGATACAAGAGCTTCACAACAGTCCTACCTAGGCCAAAAATCTAAGTTGTATCACGGAATAAGAATTTAATTTATAATCGTTCGTTGTTATTTTTGAGTATGCATCAAAACCTGGTAGAGCCTGAAGCACAAATTCCCCCACAAATTCAAAGCAATTTCAAGACTTCGTAATATGTCCAAGATTTATTCGGTCTTTGATGCACGTGCACGGTAGAGATTTTCAAGATCGCTAGCATCAGCCTTCTTTTGATGCCCGGTGTTAGAAAAAAGAGGTGAAAACGATACCCGGAAAGGAGTGCACATGGCGTCGGCAAAATATACTAAGTACTCCCCCCCCCGGGTAGCATCATCAAATATTGACGATTTTTCAAAAAGTTTCACATTGTTAGGTCACCCGTTAAATAAATTTTACCTCTCTGAATATGGAACTCTAGCACCAGCAATGTTTGTCGATGTGCAACCAGGGAGAAGCCAGATTGCAGAGAATCCAGTTAGGAAGATTCCAGTCAGTGTTAAATAGAGGGCCGCCTTCTTTGCTGAGTTTTTCACCGATATCTTCTTTATCAATAGTGAGCCAAATCCAATCCCAACTGTGGGGAGAAAATTTATAGAGAGGAGGTTTATGACGCTTTAAAGAACCATCTTTAATCCAGACCAACGAGAGGAAAGAGAAAGAAGAAAAAGAACTGTAAAGAATCAAAGTCTGTCTGTTGGAAGTCAAAGTTTCTTACCATAAACAGGACAATTTTCGTGTAGGCCTAAATGATGCTTTAACATTGATCGTCTCAATTCCTTGGGGTGAAAAATAAAGATTAAAATGTTGTGTATTGCAGAGAACAGAGATGAAGACGCAGATAAGTCTTAACACCAATGAATGAATATTGTTTACATGCAATCAACACTTTAATCTTTATTTGTCACCCCAAGGAATTGAGACGATCAATGTTAAAGTACCACTTAGGCCTACACGAAAATCTTCCTCAGGCCCTTGATTCTAGCCTGTGTTCCAGACCACTTGAGAAGGAAAGTGGTCTGTGTAACCAAGCACTAATCCGTGTTCACAAATTTTCTTCGGAATCTGAAGAAAAATTAATATATGCAACTAATAATTCGCATAATCACTATTTGTTTTGTTATCAAAAGAAAAAGCCTGTCTCATGTGAAGAAGTCACATTACAATACAAAGAATAGAAAATTTCAATCTCTGCTAATCCTATTGACTTTTTACGATGAAAGAATAGGAGATTTGAATGCCTGCTAATCCTACTGAGTTTTTACGACCGTACAAAGGTCTAGTCTAAAACACCACACCAATGGAACACCGATGAACACCAATGAACACCAGTGGAACACCGATGAACACCAATGGAACACCAATGAACACCAATGGAACACCGATGAACACCAATGAACACCTATTAAATTTTTGAGGAATTTCTCTTTGATGAGAAATGATTCAAGTTTCGTAATCTCACTTGTATCCATGACAAATAAAATTTTGCCAAGATAAGAAATTAATGATAACAGCTCAGACTGGATGTGTTACGCATTATTAGTTAAAGCGAAGTGATCTATACAACGACACATCATTACAATGTTGAATGCGTTATACAATACAAATTATACCAAAAAACTGCATCGCTCTCAAGTTTCAATCTCAATCAAAATCAACACTCATCAAAGCTGGAGGCATCTAGCCCTTCGAGGAGTGACCTTTGTCCCAATTCTGACTGCATGAAGTTAAATCAGGGTGTGGCGACCTTGCATGAATCGCTAAAATATAGAGGTGTTTTCCATTTTTTTTGCACTTTTTCCTTTAATTTTTTTAATTTTTGCATCATTTTGCCAAATTTACTCCGAAAGTAACTCAGTATTTCCTCCCACGGGGGGGGGGGGGGGTACTAGATGCTTCCAGCCGAAGGGCTGTAGCTCCTTTGGCAGGACACCACCCTTTTGGTGCCCTCGTGAACATTTCAAACAGAGTTTTTGAAACCTTTTCTATGTTCAGGCATTTCTAAAGTACCTTCGGAGTAATGATACACGAAAGAAGTGAAAATGAAGAAAATTATGCAAAGGATTTCCTGTATCAAAATAAGTTGTTTAATGTATGTTTTTCCAGTACCAGAGGTTTTTACTTTTTGGCAGTCTGAGAGTTAAGTTTTTTATAAGCAGATTCTTATAAAAGATACGTGTGCACCAGGCTTTATTTCAAAAGCTTTGAACGCATCCAGGCTACATGGAAGGAATATAAATCAAACGTTGTTTAAATGCAAGAAATGCTGCAGCCTTCCTTCACCATGACTGAGAAAACTGCTATTCAATATTTTCCACTGCCCTTATCATTGGTGTTGTTCTGTTTTCACATGGTCTCTTGTGACTATGGTTTTCATTGGTGTTTCGCTGTTTTCATTGGTGTTCCATTGGTGTTCCACTGGTGTTCATTGGTGTTCCATTGGTGTTCATCGGTGTTCCATTGGTGTTCCATTGGTGTTCATTGGTGTTCATTGGTGTTCCATTGGTGTTCATCGGTGTTCCATTGGTGTTCCATTGGTGTTCATTGGTGTTCATTGGGGTTCCATTGGTGTTCATCGGTGTTCATTGGTGTTCCATTGGTGTTCATTGGTGTTCCATTGGTGTTCATCGGTGTTCATTGGTGTTCCATTGGTGTTCATTGGTGTTCCATTGGTGTTCGATACTTACGAACATTCCCAGGTATATAAACTGCAGCAGAAAACAAGGCAATATCTGACAAAGTTCCACCAAATTTTAACATGACGATTTTTGTGAAGAAACCTGCTAATGCTACAGCAAATGTAATCTTGATTGTCAATGCAAGGGATAAAAATACGTATGTTTTGTTTTTGAAAAGATCGAGGAGTGCTTTGAGTAGATCTTTCAAGCCTGGGGAAATAAAAGATTAGATGTGAAAAAGGATATCAGAATTATGGCTACTCAATCTCTGTGTGCTCTTGAGAACTGATATGGCAGTCAGCAACAAGAATTACACAACAACAACAACAACAACAACAACAACAACAACAACAGTGAAACTGAAGGACTACCTGATGTCCGAAAAAGTATGCGGATTTGGTTAGCTCCACCGATATGAATTTAGCTTTCATCAGTGGCTAATTAATCTCAAAATGTTCCTCGATAGTTAACTGGAGCAAAGATACATCGTTTGTTGAGATCGGTGCTTTGAGAGCAAACATATTAGTCTTGAAATCTCAAATTTTCATCCACTTCCAAATCAGAGATTTTATGTTTTGGCCTAAACAAAGTCTTGAAGCACCTGATGAATGATCGCCTTGATAAAAACAAAATTAGATCATACTGCAATCTGTTTGCTAGAAGTCACCCATTGTGCAGTATTTTTTTAGTTTTTTTACATTTCAGTTTGTAATTTCGATGTGGTTCAAGAATTTGTTAGGCTGAAATACCAAAGCTCTGGTTTGGAAATGAACGCAAGTTTGAGCTTTCAAAATTAATATTTTTGCTCCCAAAGCACCAATACAAACAAACGAGGTATCTTTGCTCAAGTTAACTATCGAGGAACATTTTGAAAGTAATTGGCTATTGATTAAAGCTAAATTCACATCGCTGGACCCAACCAAATCTGTATAATTGTTTCTGGGAGACCCGGTATTGTAGCTAATTGGTCTTGCGCAAAGGGTAGGAAAACAAAAACAAATAAGGCCTAAATTTGAGTGGTAGATTTTACGAATTCTAATTGGTCGAACTGTGTCAACATAACAGCAAATCAGGATTTGATGCCTATACATCTCAACCAAACAGATTCCTTACCTTCTCCTATTTTCCTATTTGTCTTAAACTTAAGTGGTAGATGTTACGAATTCTAATTGGTCGAACTGTGTCAACATAACAGCAAATCAGGATTTGATGCCTATACATCTCAACCAAACAAAGTCCTTACCTTTCCCTATTTCCTCATTTGTCGTTGGCAGTTGTCCATCTTTCATCGCTTGCAATCGCTTCTTGCGATATTTCGGCATTTCTCGTGGGAAGCAAATCAGAATGGCTCCACTTAAGAACAAAATTGCTGAGAATGAGACGAACCCAAGCCACCAAGCACCAATCCATCTTGGATCACGTTGCGATAATGATAGTCCTTCAGGCTAAAATGGAAGCAGTTCTATATACCGGGTGAGCCAGAAAAAAGTTCCCACTTTCGAAAACTAGTAGCACCACAAGTCCTTCATGGATTTGAATTATTGAAATTCTAATTAAAAGCCAAGAGATAGAAGTAGTTTTGTGATTTTTCTCGTCTTCTTACGAATACTGCAAATATAGGTAAGTTCGACATCACAAAAATTTCATGGTTGCAACATGACTGAAAAAGGGCCTAAAACACTTGATCAAATTGTTAGGACTCTCCTCACACAGAGCAATACGCACGGGCGTTTCACCTCTCTCAAGAGTTATAAGAAATAGATTCTCAAGCAGACCAAAGATTTTCAATCCAATGGCAATAAATGTGCAGACGAAATCTCTCACCCATAAAAAACTGCATTTTTCTGTTGTTCTGAACGAGGAGTCCTTTATGACTTGATCAAGTATTTTAGGCCTTTTTCAGTCATTTTGCAACCACAAAGTTTTTGTAAACTTGAATTTACCAATTGTTCTAGTGCTCGTAAGAAGACGAGAAAAATCACAAAAATACTTCGATCTTTTGGCTGTCAAGCAAATATTGATTAATTCCAATCCATCCAGTACTCTTCATGCTATGAATATTCATAGGTGGGAACTTTTTTCTGGTTTACCCGGTATAGTAAGGCCTATCTTAGCATGAAAATTACTATGGCATAGGTTGCAAATCTTAAATCATTGTTAAAAAGTGGATGTAAAACTTTATGACCTATTTCTTTTAACTGAATGGCTTGAAAGAAACTTTAGCTACTTATCTATGATTTTGAGATTGGGCTTCTAAACAAATCCTGAATATTTTTCGATCTTACAGCGTATTTTGTATTTCAACTCATTCGAGGATGTGACGTTATCCAATTTCTAAAATGTAAACCAGAAGAGTGAAAGACGGATGGGCTTTCTCAAAAATGTAAGCGTTTACCAGCATTTTAGAGGAAGTGGTTTTCTATTTTTTCTTATGTTTCTTCAAACTCTCGACTGGTTGCCTTAATCAACAGTTAGAATAAAAGAATACTGATGTTGCAGGCCTGCACTGCAGAGCAGTTTTGTTCGGGATACTGCAACCACCCACCCCCCTCCACCTTTTGTAAATCAAAATGAAAAGGACATTAACTCTAATTGGCTCACTGATCAATGGAGTATGCGAAGATCTTTGGGGTATACGCGTATCAACTAAGGAATATCAAGGACGATGACCAAGGAATTACTACCGAGTGTCCCAGAACGATGTATTATTGTTTGATTGCTTACATGTCCATAGCGAATGAACCGATTTTCAAACACTTTGTTTTGTTTGATTGCCTAAAGGCTAAATCATATTTTAAGATTTTTGTTGTGGTTTTACCAGTTTTTGAAAATCGGTTCATCGGTTATGGACATATAAGCATGAGTAGCAGGAGACTGCTGTGTTAGCCTAAAAAATCATTTCATAAAGAAACATTTATTCAAACTTACTATATTTTGCAAGTTGTCTCATTCTCCATGTCATGTCCTAATATTCGCGACAAGCTGCACACGAAGCACAAACGATTTCGTCCTTGGCGCCGCCAAGGGCAGATTTTGCAATAGCGTGAGTTGCTTTTGTTGACACCTCGGAATTGAAAGCGATTAGCGATTGCAGACAAAGGAAATTCTCATCAATGCAATATGCAAAACAAACAAAGCCGCAAAAGTTCAGAATAGGTAGCTAGGCTCGTTGTGCATTCCAGAAACTGTTTTTAAGGGCAATAAGCATAAGAAAGAGTAAGTTTGAATAAATACGTTTCTTGGCGATTGCAGTGTTTAGGCTAACACATCAGTCTCCTACCTTTTGAACCAAACAAATGAAATGCCCGCGGCAGATGTGTAGATGCATCTCATCTATGATGTTTGCCCTTATAATTTCTGGAATGCACAGCGAGCGGTACTGCGCAGAATCCAATGATCTCTTCTGAAGAAAATCCACAACACTTACACTGGCAGTATCCCCAACAAAATTAGTATGATATTAGTACTGGGTGCGCAAAAAAAAAATAAACTATGCACGTTTGGCAGGACACAATAAATCATACACTGGACCAATTTTGAAGATTTATGACTTAATCTTTAGCAGAAAACATGAATTAGATTCTAGGACTTTTAGCATATTTTTCCGTTTTCAGTTTATAGAGCAACAAGCGAGTTTCTTAAAATGTTCATTTTCGAAAACATTGAAAACGATCAAAAAACGACGATCCAAATTCTAAAGGATTCACCATGAATGATACCCTGGGTACCAGACTCTCTAACATTATGTTAGAGAGGCTGGAACCCAGGGTACATGAATGAACAAAGAGAAAACGTTTTCAGGGGGATTTGGGGGTTTAGTACGAACTCTCGTACAGCAGATTACAATTGGTCAATTTCTAAATCGCAAGTCACCACGAACAAGTTCTCTCTTTGTTCATTCATGGTGAATCTTTTAGAATTTGGATTGTTGTTTTTTGATCGTTTTCAATCTTTTCGAAAATGAACATTTTAAGAAACTCGCTTGTTGCTCTATAAACTGAAAACGGAAAGATATGCAAAAAGTCCTAGAATCTAATTCAGGCTTTCTGCTAAAGATTAAGTCATGCATCTTCAAAATCGGTCCAGTCTATGATTTATTGTGGCCTGCCAAACTTGCATAGTTTATTTTGGCGCACCCGGTATATAGTAGTATATAGTATGTAGTGTACGGTTAGAAGAGGGCCTAACTAATCAAAGAAACAGACACCTGTTTGCTCTTTTGCGCTCTTTATTTTCTACAGTAAAAACCCGCGTATAAGAACCTAGTCGATTAAGAACCTACAGGCTGAAATTTTGCAATTAAATCCCAATTATATAAGAATCCATTCAGCCTGGAATTTGAAATAGGTTCTTATTTTTAGAGAGCATGGGGTCTTATTCACAACAGAGGTTTGTGCAAGAATCAAAAATATTTATATTACCAGATGAGAAGCTTTTGAAAGATTTTCTCTGGATTATATAAACATTTCTGATTCTTCCACAAATTTCTGTTGGGGAATATATCTCATAAACTCAAGTGATGTGAACTGACAGTAAATGATAGGCCTGAAGTTTGAATCTGAAGGAAAGAAATTCCTGAAAGCCATGAATAAAATAAGAACCAATTTAAGAACCTGAACAGCCTCATTTCCCACTAAATACCCAAAACATAAGAACCTAGTTAGGCTGACTTGCAAAATTGTAGGTTCTTATACGTGGGTTTTTACTGTAGTGCTGACTAGTCTCGCCACTAGGGCATCTTCAAAGCAACTGTAATATATATACAAACTCACCAACGAAAGATCAGTAAATATCTTAAGAAATACACCACCAACGATATACCCCAATCCAGGACCAATAAACGTTGTAATGAACCAAAAACCGATGTATAAAGGTGACATCTTAGGGTCCACATTTTCATCAAGGTATGCTGGTGCAAGTGGATAAAGTGGTGTTGTGCCCATTCCCATTAAAAATTGTCCCATAGCCAGAATAGCGAGGTACTTCTGCGAGGAGCTGTATCCTTGGTGGCCACTACACTTAGCAAATGTCGCTTGTGTTTGGTTTAGGCCCATCAGGCATAGGTTGCTGCTTGTAGATCCAGTTGCTCCAAGACCAGGAATGTCATATTTGCCAATCATAAATTTTGGTAGTGCATAGAGAAGAGCTCCAATTCCTGTTAAAATTCAGGGACTTTTTCATATCGATTAGAAATTAAAAATCGTAACGATCTACGAAATATAAAGAAAACAAATTTAAATTTTAAACGCTCTGAATCTGTTCTAAATATATAGCTCAATTCCGACATCATTCAACCAATAACGCCAAAATAATTTTCCTACAAATTTAATTAAAAGCAGAGATTATGCTAGACTTATTACATGAGTCCTTGTTTTCGCTCCATTACTCCCCCCCCCCCCCCCACAATACCCATTCCGCTTCAAAAGTTTTAGCGTAATGACTAAAACAGTAAAAATGATTCAATTCAATGGAGCAAAACTTAGACGAATATCATCAGTCTAAGGTTATGCATGGCTCGAGTGGTCTAATCATGGGTAGTTAGACACTGCTGGTGTGCTTCTATGGTGGAGCGCTGGATAATATGTATCTGCGGAGGAAATATTGTTTAGTACTGCGGAGGAGATATCGAAGGAACGAATATTTCCTCCGCAGATACATATTATCCAGCGCTCCTCCATAGAAGCACACCAGCAGTGTCTAACTACCCATGGTCTAATCCAGTGCAACTCAGCTATGGTTCTTCTCAACAGAAGTCCCAAATCTTCAAGAAGGTGGATGTAAAATTCTGTGACCTATGTCGTTGAACTGAATAACTTCAAAGAAACTTTGGCTATTTCGCTATAATTCTAACGTTGGACTTTTCTGAAATCTTCAATATTTTCAGATTGAGATTGTTTTTCTTCTTTTTCTAGAATTCAAGAAAAATTTTGAAAGAAACTTAAAAGCATCGTAATTTCTAAACAGTTTGACGCAATATGAAATAATTTGCAAGAAAACCATAGTTTGCGAATGTCTACAATATGGTATCAAGCAAAAGTCTATCACTCTTCTGGTTTATGATTGAGAAATTTGATGACGTCACTTCCTCAAATGAGTTAGAATAAAAATTACGCTGTAATTTAAAAAACATTCAAAATTTCTTAAAAGTCCAACGGTAGAATTATAGGTAAGTATCTAAAGTTTCTTTCAAGTGATTCAACTAGAATAAATTGGTCATATAATTTTACACTCACATTTATATGTAGCCTGCGTGCAGACAATACCTAACTAAGGAAAAGGTATAGTCTGCGCAACACCGCTCAATTTCGTGTATTGTTTGCATCAGTATTTCATTTCAATGGCAGTTTGAATGGCCCTTTCTTCTTAGCGTCTGATTATTGTCTGCAGTAGGGGAGTTAAATTTCCAGAGTATTGTGTTGCTAATGAAGTTTGCCTAGAGAACAAAGTGAAGCCTGAGATTTAATCACATGATAGCCATTCTCAAATCTGATTGCTTCCTAATTTCGCAGGAAAGTCATTTTATTGGCTGTTACAACAATAAGTTGTCTTTGTCATCACTATTACGAATTAATTGCTGCAGCACGCACTACACAAAAGTGAGCGGTGTTGCGCAGACTATACCTTTTCCTTGGGTATTTGGGTATAGTCTGCACGCAGGCTAATTAATATGCCGATATAAAGATTTGGAACATATGCTTCCTCAAGCAGATTTGAAAAAAGAAATTCTCCGAAGGGGGCTTTACCTGTTATGATTGCTCCAATCCCAATCCATTTTGGTTTTTTACCATGTGCACCATAAAAACTGACTATGGGCAAAAGAAGAATTCCACCAATGTCATTTGATAAAAGGATCACCGCAGATTGTCTACTGCTGAGGCCAAATTCCTTCTCAACGGCAGGGATAGTCACATTTGTAAGACCCATAACTAATAAGGCTGCGGAAGACAAAATATAGGAACGTGAAATTAGAAACATTTTTTATTTTTATTTATTTTTATTTTAAAATTGTTTACCCAGGGTTACAATTCAGTTTAAGTAACTGTTTTACAATGTACCCTGCAACTAAAAATAAAGCTAACCTAATTACAATGAAAATTAACCTAATTACAATATTCAACTAAACCTACAAATGTACAATATATATATTCATCAAAAACTTAAATGGAAAATAAAAATAAAAATGTAAAACCAGCTTTCCTTGAATCTAATCAATTATGAGCTTTTGAGAACATGAAATCTGGATAGCTTTATGGTTTATGCAACTGTTTCTTAATGGGGCTGGGTCACATAAAGTAAACAAACTTCTTTCGAAACGACGATTTTGCAGTTTTTTGACAGGCCATATCAAAGAGATTTTCCACTATTTTTCTCGAAATGAATTTGCTGTTTTGAAGATAAACTCTTGAACTTCAGAGGGAAACAAACGAAGCAACCATATGTTGTAAGATTGCAAAGATATTGGTGAGTTTTTAGTAGTAACTTTTTTGTGGATTCACCCCATCCACCCAAGGGCGCCTACCTTGTAGGAAGTGTGTTTATTCCCAGTACTGTACCCGTGATTTAGTACACAGAGTGACCCAGTACACAGAGTGATTGGTGTCCTGTGACCCAGTCCTGTTAATCTGTGTATATTTTCAAATTCTAACGTCTGTTAGTGTTGACCAATCAAAAATCACGCTGTTTGGTTCCCTGTGGCCAACTCGTATAACAGTTGATCTCGTATTACACCAACACCGGAATTTGAAACCACAAAGTTATTCATACGTCATCTTGACCTTAACAGGACTGACTCTGTGTACTGGGTCACAGTACAATACTAGGATACTCTGTGTACTGGGTCACAGGACACCAATTACTCTACAGTACTGGGAATAAGTACAGTTCCTGCAAGGTAGGCGCCCTTGATCCATCAAGGTTTGCCCAGAATACAATGGCCACGTGTGGGCAACAATATACCTAGATTATAGAGATATCAGATTTGTTTACGGTTATGTGACCCAGCTCCTTTAATTAAAGTTGTTGTTTGATACTTCTTTTTGTCAATTTATAACACGCTTTTGAGCATTTGCTAGGGTGTCTTCCATGTCTTCGAAGGCTCAAGGATGGTAGCCTGTACAGGCTAAAGTACGGGAGTCTGCAACGTCCACCATTTTCAGAAGATGTCCAAAAACTTAGGACATCCAAACGTGCTTCTCTATTCAGTGCATGGGTAGTTAGATGACACAGTTGTACTTGATTCCCACAGCTTCGTTCTTTTGCGGAGGATAGTGTTATTTACCACTATGGAGGAATCTTCTCTGCAGAACTATATAAATCATTCCTCCACAGGTACGTATTAGTTGCAGCGCTCCTCCATAGAAGCACACCAGCAGTGTCTAACTGCCCATGCTCAGTGTTTGCTACAATAAAATCAGGCTTCAATTTTGTTGAGCTTTCATCACCATTGCTAGCCATGAACCATTGCGACCCCAAATTCGACTTTCGTTAGCAATGGGTCTTTAATTACACAAAATATTTTTGACAAAATTTCAAAGGGGTCTTTAATTACACAAAATATTTTTGACAAAATTTCCTTTTCTGGCTGGCACCGATATATATATATATATGGTAACAAGGAAAGATTTTGTAACACAGTAGCATGAGTTGCTTTTGTTGACACCTGAATTCAAAGCAATTAGCAATTGCCGACAAAAGAAATTCCCTCAACCAGTAATTCAAAACTAACAAAGCCGCAAACGTTTGTCTGAAACCCAGGTAGGTAGCTAGCGCGCTCGTTGTGCAATCTAAAAATTGTGTTAAGAGCAAACATGAGCATATATCGAAAAAAGAAGGACATATCTACACATCTACCTCGGGCATTTTATTTCTTTGGTTCAGAAGCTGAACAGTAAATGTTTTAATTGCACCCAAAAATAATCGCCTCCCAATCGGCTTTGAACCAACTTGCCATTTTCATTACAGATGGGCCATTGCAGAAACTGAAACTTCCCGAGAAAACCTATTGCATTTTTATCCATTGTGCCATCTTACAAGGAAGCCTGAAGGCATGTCTACATGTCTCGATTATGCAGACTTTCATTTTACACTTACCTTGAGAAAAAGCAAACATGGCAAGGACAATGATGAATCCTTTAGGTGTTGAAAATCGTTGAAGACAATCTGGTCTCCATCTTCCCCAGCCACACATCAAATTCCGATCAACTATTTCTTCAGCTTGCATCTCGCCATCACCGTCCTCTTTCTTCGCATCTTCCTTGTCCTTTGAAACGTGTCCATTCTCCTCCAGTAATTTTTCGGCCATTTTGAATTTTTTACTATGTTCTTTTTCCTTTTTCAGAGGTGCTCAGCTTTGGCTTCCTAAAGTTGAAAAAATTTATAGTCAAAGTCTACGTTACAGATGAATTTTAATTGGCCCTTTATATATATATATATTCAAATATAAAATTTCACAATATATTTTGCATTCTACTGTACCTAATTCTAATTACTATACGACACCGAGCCCCCGGATTCGTTCTCAGAATTTTTGCTGCCCTCCAGCAGCTTCCCTTATCCTTTATGAGCTTAAAGATTGTGCTTGCGTTAAAAGTCATGGCTTGACTCATGGCACGCAGCTCAACTCCACTAAAGGTGCATTTTGAAAGCACGTATATTTTATTACGAAAAATTTCATAAGAAAATTTCAGAAACTTCAGTTCTGGGCAAAATCATCAAAGCAACTAATCTAGTGTATTCATTATGAAGTACAAATGGAGTATTTTGTATTCAACCTCGTCCCCGGGGCCTTTTGACATATTGTTTTGTATTACAACAAAATAAGTTATATTTGTACAGAGTGCTAGTGCAGAAAGTTAAGACCAGCGAAAGTCCGAACTGATTTTCACTTAGCACCGGAGGATTGGAAACTAGCCCTTTTCGCGCGCGTTTACAACGAGCACAGGGAAGCAAGGAATAGGCCTAACAAATTCGCTTCCCTTTTCTTCGACCAGTCAACGAACAGCACAACGATGAACGATGCTCGATATGTGAGGCTGTATTACAGAACCAGAACAAAGTAAAGTAAAAAAAATGAAGGTAACGAACAAGATACTATATTCACTATATTACATCATGATCATCATATTATTGAGCCTATTTTTTGCATGCAACATAATCGTTCGTTCGACTTTCAAGCATCAAATTCGAATGTTTGTCCCCCCTCCCCCCGTTTCAATGTTGATTGCTTGGCAAAGAGGTTTCATGCAGATCCACCAAAAGAATGATTCACCAATGCAAGCAACATTGAAATGGGGGGAGGGGGAACAATATTTCCGAAAAACGTAGATTTTCGTAGGGGTCCAACACTTTTGCAAGAGATTGTAGCCTAGTTTTGACATTCTATTGACTAATATGGTGGTAAACGACAGAAAACAACCACACCTCTAGGCCTACTGTAAATTTCAGGGAGTTAGTTATTGAATTTGGTGGGTGACAAACGAAAACAAATTCCTTCGATAAATAATGAGTAGAAATTCTTATCATCGAAAAGGCAACATATGAAAATTGGATAGACAAATTTTAAAAGAAAATGCTATAGTGCTGTGTTCAAATTGTTTCTTTATTAGGTTACAAGTGTTGTTTAACTACAAGACAACACTATTAACCCTTCATGAATGCCAGTCTGCAGAGTATGGCACTTTTCGACGAGATCTCCGGAGTGCAACGAGAAATTTCTTTTGTTCTCTATTGTCTAATTTGAATAGCCTATTGAAAATCTCCGGTGTGCAAGTGCCATACTCTGCACACCTGCATGAATGTAGAGAAATCTGAATACAACACAAGAACCCTTTCTTTAAAAACTAGTTGATTCTGACATTGCTGGAGAACAAAGGAAATGCAGCATAGGTTCCAAATCTTTAAAAAGGCTGGTGTAAAATTGAATGACCTATTTCTTTGAACTGAATGACTTCAAAGAAACTTTAGCTAATTCTCTATAATTCTACCGTTGGAATTTTCTGAAATCTTTAACATTTTCAGAATTTTAGGGTTTTTTTCTTCTTTTTTAAGAGTTGAAATGTAAGATAAGCTGTAATTTCCAAAAATATTCAAAGTTTCTGAAAAATCCAACGGTATAATTATAGATAAGTATCTAAAGTTTCTTTCAAGCCATTCAATCAGAAGAACTTGGTCATTGAATTTTACACCCACCTTTTTACGACAAGATAAAGATTTGGAACCTATGCTAGGAAATGCTGTTCTTGAAGCAACCATTTAGTTTGCCCTTCCTTTGCCATGAATCATCAACTACTTGACAATGTCAGGTTTCAGTAGTATTGCGACCATTTGTTCAAACCAACAGCCTTTCAAACAGCGCTCTGATACAACTTTTATTGTATGGTGATAAAGACCTTTCTAGCAACGTTAATAAACATGTACTTGAACTGACTCTAAAGTTCATTCACCAAACTGGTCGATTTAACGGAGAAAATTCATAGCGTTTGTTTACATTTCATAGTCCCCAAGTCCCTTTGCTTCTCTTTCTCTTACTGTAAGTTTGTTTCGCATTGGATGTTAGACTCATTGGGCACAAACCTATTCTTATTTGATAATAGAATCTCCAGTTCACCCATTCTTGTGAAAAAGACCTCATTGCCCAAAGTTAGCTCGACATACAATGTGAAACAAACCTTAGTATTTATCAGTAGAAATTGTTCATGTGTATTTTTCGTAGCTGCCTGTACAAAAATACAAGGCTAAACTTGGCCTTGTACAGGCCAAGTTTTAGCCTTGTAGAGGGGATTATGACCTTGTTATGACCTTGTACTAACCTTGAAAGAAATTACAAGGCTATCAGTAAGATTCCAAGCTGCGACCAGTCTAAGACAAGGTTTCTACAAGGCTTCTACAAGGCTAATTAGCATTTTTCAAGCCATTTACAAGGTTACAGCAAGGCTATTCCAGGCTATAACAAGGTTACAAGGCCAAAACTACAAGGCTTGTACATGGCTATTACATGGCCTTGTATTTTCGTACAGGTGTACATTTAATTTTAGTTTAGTTACACATTCTATATGTAAATGACTGCGGAGTTGTCATGGTCTCTTGCACTCCGTGGTATCGCCCTTGTAGTGTAGTAAAGTAGCTTGTACGTAGTGTGTTAAGTAGTTTGTTTGTAAAAAAATGTATATTGAATAAAAAATATATATAAAAAAATGTCAGGTTAACTCAAAAATAAGTCTCAAACTCTAAGTTGATACCTATCCTATGAAGCTGTGCAAAAAAATGGTGCTACTGAAGATGCGGCTCATCGCACCAGCCACACAAACAGGCTTTACTTTTTTGGGAAACCCAGTACGTTAATGTGGGCAATCAGTAGTCCATCAGAATTTGAACTTCCTCACAGAATCAGTTTGGTTGGGGAAGGTGAAACCTTGAAAACTATTATCTGTGAGAGAAGGTGAAGGTGAAGTTGCGTTTTTCAGCGCCAAGCGCTGGGATCGCAGAAATAGAGCAGACCTAATCGAGTCCGCGACCCCTGTCATGACGCTCAAGTGATGGGGTCCTACCGGGTATCGAACCCACTCCGCCGGACTGTTCTGGCTGCAAAGTCAGAGGATTACACCACAGCGCCACAACAGAGAAGTAAAGAGGTTATGAAATATTCTGTTCTAGAATAGGGCTAAAATTTGAAGTTAGCCTATCCCTTTTGTTTATCCTTGTGGTTCTAAGATTGGTAAAATATTATATTTATCATGTCGTTTTCATCACATAATCTCATCCACAGAATAATGCGAAAAAGTTATTACTAACAGTATTGGGAGAATGTGGTTATGACAGCTGACTGATTCTTTTCTTGTTCTAAAGATAAAAATCCTGAGCTAACCTCAATTTCTTCCTGTCGCATTTGCTAGGACTATTACATAAGGCTTGTTTGGAAATAGGTTGATCAGAAATACACCCTACAATTTGTTATGCAATCTGGAAAATTTGAGCCTGGTCTGGTTTGTTTGGATCACCTTATTCAAAAAAGTTTGCCTGCACATAAAACGGGCCAGCTTTAAAGTTGTTTAGTGGTCTGAGAAATAGAGTTTCTCATAAGAAGGTCCATGAATAGGGGTATGATTTAGTAATTATATTTAGGGGTTAAGATTGGATTTGCCCTGCCAAAGCTGAAATTCAAATTTAGTCCAAATGTTGTGCGAACTACCTTTTATCTACAAAGGAGGAGTTAATATTTCAAGTTATTTTGATGTGAAATTGGCCAGGATAGGTCTGGTGAACTATTATTATTATTGTTATGAATGCTACACACAAATGAATTAACATTTGGAATTAATGTCTCAGATATCTGGTCACATCTAGTATTTCTGCACAGGTTGCTATAATCACTATAATCTGCGCAGTTGACTTTTTAAAGCTCTTCAATATTTTTCGAAATTACGGTATATTTGATATTTCAACTAATTTGAGGATGTGATGTAGAAATATTTTTCATATTGCTCAGTCTCGCTCGACCTTTCAGCTTTCTTTTGGACTGCATGGTTTTGAGCTCCTGAGAACTCTGGTGGCGGACTCTCATGGTGGCATCGCCCTTGCTGCTCTACGAGATGTAACTCTGAAAAAACGTGGTGTGGCTTTGCCACGTTATATCGTTTATATATATGTGATGTCTTCAAATTTCTAAATCGTAAACCATAAGAGTGAATGACTTGTGCTTGATATAATATTGTAGACATCCATGAACTATGGTTTTCTTGAGAGTTATTTGATGTTTGGTCAAAAAGTTCAGAAATTACGTTATAAGTTGTTTTGAAGCTTTTTCTTGGATTTTTAAAGAAGAAGGAAAACAATCTCAAAAAAGTCCAAAGGTAGAATTATAGCAAAATAGCTAAAGTTTCTTTGAAGCTATTCAGTTCAAAGAAATAGGTGATAGAATTTTACGCCAACTTTTGTAAAGATTTGGAACCTATGCTGAGGAACAAGGACAGATTTGGTAAGGCAATATCACGAGTTGGTTTTGATTGACACCGCAATTCAAAGCGATTAGCGATCGTAGACAAAGGAAATTCTCTCAACCAGAAATTCAAAACAAGCAAAGCTGCAAAATTTTCTCTGAAACCCAAGTAGCAAGCGCACTCATTGTGTATTCCAGAAACTGTTTTTAAGAGCAAATATGAGCATATATGGAAAGAAGAAGGATGCATCTACACATTTACCTCGGGCATTTTATTTCTTTGGTTCAGAAGCTGAGCAGTAAGTATTTTAATTACATCCAAAAAATAAAAGAATTGAATCGCCTCCCAATCGGCTTTTGAACCAACTAAATTAAATTCCCGTGGCAAATATGTAGATGTGTCCTTCTTCTTTGAATTTATGCTAATGTTTGCTCTTAAAAACAATTTCTGGAATGCACAACGAGCGAGCTAGCTACCTGGGTTTCAGAGCAACTTTTGCGGCTTTGCTTGTTTTGAATTTCTGGTTGAGGGAATTTCCTAGACTGATTATATGTTCGTAATGGACGCTATAACTACGACTCATGGACTTACGCTTCCAGAAACGGACATGGCCTAAATAACCTGCTATTTTTTCTCAAAACCACCGACCCTAAAACGCCGCAAAAAGTGGTTTTCCTTAAGTGCTACACTGCAAAACAAGCAATCAGTACTTAGATGAATGTTTCTTTAAGCTTTTAAAGCAAAAAACTCCTACCAATAAGTGATATTTTGGTTGTTTGGGGGCGCAAAAGATCTCATAAATTCGTTCGCTACTTTGAGATTTTGATCGTTGGAGCAGTTCAGTCGAACGCGTTGTTCGAACGCTTTTGTTTGCCTTTGGCGGGAAGTTTGAATTGAAGAAGAATCAGCCAATCCCATCAAGTTATTTCAAGTCTTGCATCCTGATTGGTCCAGGAACAAATTTGTTCCTGGCGAGAATTTTTTTGCCGTTTTGAGAAGAGTTAGTCCATAAGGCCCTCAACTGGAGCGACAACAACAACATCAATTCACTTCAATTAGATGAGCGTAAGTTGAGGGTCCTTGTGTAGTGAGGCTAGGAATTTCCTTTGTCTGCGATCGCTAATCACTTTGAATTGCAGTGTCAATCAAGACCAACTCGTGCTATTGTCTTACCAAATCTGTCCTTCTTATGCTGAGGACGACTTGCTTTGCCCTCCTTGAAATAATGATTCAAGATTTGAGGGTTCTCTGCCTGAATGACCAAATGTGTAAAAATGTAATTAGAAATATAGATTTTGTTACCACTTTCAATCAACAAATTAACTTAGCGTATCTGATTCCATTTTGGGTCATTCACCTTACTATATTTTCACATCCACAAATCCTATTGACTGGCGTTGCTTGGAAAATGTAGATAAATGTGGTTTCTAGAGGCTTTCAATGCTTTTGGGGTGATAGTAGTTAGTCAGACAGTATCGGATTTTACTATGAAATTGATGAAAGGGGAACTATTTTGTCCAGGAATCACTAAGAATTTGACTTTCGAGTTAAGAAAATCATCCGAGAGACAAATTTCTACTGATTTCATCCTTCCCCATGTTGATTCCTAGTTTTATGAGGTAAAACACCTTGAAAGCTATCGTATATACCCTTACCGTATATACGTTGTAATAAGCCCTTCCGAGGGCTTAGGGTGGCCTTTTTTCATTTTTTATTCATTTTTTTTATATAAATCAGTTAAAACGTTTACATACAGAAGATACCTGAGACATTACATATGAGCTACTGTACAACACTACGAGGACGATGCCAGGGAGAGCAAAAGACCATGACAACTCCCTGGCCATTCCATAAAAAACACATATTACAACTAAATACTATCAAATATACATACGGATACATACTAGGATCTGTTTCACATTGGAGGTCATGGCTAGCACGGGTGATAATGCTGAACAGCAGGAACCCCGACCGAGAAAACACCACCGACAGCAACTGCCGCCGCTGCTGTTTTCCCTCCAGGGTCTCCACCGCTCAAAAACATTGCGCATGTGCTGTTGGTTCGAGGTTCATGATTCGCAATATTATGGATTTGAAAATTTGGGTTTGTGTGGATGACAAGTATATCGTAAAAGAAAATCGTGTTCACATCAACCATCTCGAGGCTGCTATTTGCCTGCGTTATAAAATAAATGATGTATGCATGTATGTATTCAAATGTATGTATGTATGCATGTGTATGTGTTATAACATGGAATAAACATAGGTGCTTTTTTTATAACCACTCGGCCCTCTTGTTGTTGTTTGTGTTTACGCCGAGGCCATTGCAGAAAGAGATTGAAACTACTTAAGTCTATCTTAAATAAAGATGTCACGAGAAAATGTCCGTGATCAAGAACATTTGAATGGTTGGATGGGCAATTTAGGCGTTATGTTATCGCAAATATTGCGTGGCATCTAATTTGAGATGGAGTTTGAAATACACGACTAGACTTTGAAAAATAAACGCATTTCACTTTTATTATCCACAGGATGACTTCAAGGATTGCACTCGATCCTCCCTGTTGGAAAAGCTGAGGACCAAAACAAGCCACGAATCATGCCTTTGCATCATCACTGGACTTGCCCAAGTCGTCAACTTGGACAAGTCCGCATCATCACTATCAAGCGTTGCTGTCTCCTGTTGCCAGGACTCAGGCCCGTAGGAAGCGGGGGGGGGGGGGGGGGGTAGAGGGGCTCAAGCCCCCCAATAATTTTTTAAAACAATGGTGCTACGTCACATGACTTAATTAGATGTATTGTTCTCTATTGTTTTAAGAACAATTGCCCCCCCCAATCTGAAGCTTCATCCTACGGCCCTACCAGGACTGACAGTTCTCTTCAGGGCGTAAAAATGAAATTGCTGTAACGAAATTGGTGGTGGATGGAATGGCGCGAAAACAACGAATCAAGTCACAAGTCTACATCATCAGATTCAGAAATTGTAGAAGGTAAGTTATCTCATGAATTTGTTCAATAAAAAAAGTTCTTTGCTTCTACAAATAATCAAGATATCAAAAATAGTATAAAGCAAATGCAATATCCCTTTGCACCATTCTTTTCAAAGACTGACGCCTATGCTGACATTATCCGATATTCTTTCTACGCAAAGCACCATAGAATTAAAGTAATATTAAGCCATAAGCTATAATGAAATGTGATGGTACAAAACTTGTGCAGTCGCTCATGAAAGTATTTAAGCCTATTTAAGTACCCTGATATCCATAACTGTGCTCTGATTATCGGACGGGCGATTTGCTTTCTTTCCTAACAAGATGATTTCTAGATATAACAGAAATACACTTGATGAGAATAGAACTAGATGGCTGTGTTGAGACAGATCCTCTGTTACGTAACTTGTTAGGGCACGATCAGGCTCAATCCACGAAAAGAGATGCTATTCATCGCTGAAAATTTCGTATGCACGTCTTTGGCTAAAATCCCCTTCAAACAACCCTAGAAATCTTTTATTTTATCAATGATCTTTGATTTGTGGGAGTGAGACACCACTCAACTACCGGGTGAGCAGGAAAAAAATTCCCACTTTCGACAGGCCAGGATAAATCACACAGTTGGCCAATTTTAGTTGTTTTTTATTTAATCCTTTGTCAATATCCTATATTATTCTAGGTTATTTTTTGTAGATTTTTTGGAAGCCAATTTATCGATATATTGATGATTTCTTGAAATTTTTTGGCCTGCAGACTGACCAAAAACATCGAAGAACAGTGATCAAATTTCCTACAGATTGAACTTGGCAGAACAAAGGGAGTGCTCTTCGAAGGTACTAAGGACTTTGGAAATGGATTAGGTACAATCTGTCGAACGAGCGGTCATTCGATAATTGCGCAAGTTTAATGT
Organism: Aurelia coerulea; assembly: GCA_039566865.1. Lineage (NCBI taxonomy): Eukaryota > Metazoa > Cnidaria > Scyphozoa > Semaeostomeae > Ulmaridae > Aurelia > Aurelia coerulea. Next base: position 20,534,368 of record CM076953.1, on the reverse strand, counting down.
CATTTTTATTTATACAAAGACTCTCAGTTGTTTTATCATTTCTTTGAAATTAAACTTGCGCAATTATTGAACGACCACGCGCTCGTGCGACAGATTGTACCAATCCATTTCCAAATTCCCTAGTCATTTCGAAGAGCACTCCCTTTGTTCTGCCAAGCTCAATCTATAGGAAATTTGATCACTGTTTTTCGATCTTTTTGGCAGTCTGCAGGCCAAAATATTTCAAGAAATCGCTAATATATCGATAAATTGGCGTCCGAAAAATCTACAAAAAATAACCCAGAATAATATAGGATATTGGCAAAAGATTAAACCAAAAACAACTAAAATTGGCCTAGTGTGTGATTTATCCTGGCCTGTCGAAAGTGGGAACTTTTTTCTGGCTCACCCGGTACTTGCAGCTAAACTCAAGGACTTTGAACGCACAGAACGTGTAAAATGATGTAAAGATACTGCACAAAGCTGTATGCCAACATGCCTTTTTCAGAGACGTAGGAGCCCGGGGCACTTGGGGCATGTGCCCCCCCCCCAGCAATTTGCAATAAAGATAACAAAATGCCCTTTTTGTTTCAGGAAATGCCCCTTCAGCTGAAAGAAAAAAGTGCTCTTGAAATGTCGTGCCTCCCAAGCTTAAGATGCTTCCTACGGCCCTGTCTTTTATAAGAAACAAGTCTACGATGGTCAAAAATTTAAGAAGGATATGCCAAAAAAACTTCACACGTTTGAAAATTCGTCATACCGGGTGTCCCAAAAAAAGTATAAAGATTTGGTTGACTCCAGCGATGTGGATTTAGCTTTAATCAATGGCTAATCCCTCTCAAAATATTCCTCGATAGTTAACTTGAACATAGATACCTCGTTTGTTGGTATTGGTGCTTTGAAAGCAGAAATATCAATATTGAAAGCTTAAATTTGAGTCCACCTGCAAACCAGAGCTTTGGCCTTTTGGCCTAAGCAAGTTCCTGAAGCACATCGAGATTAAGAACTGAAATTAATGAAAAATTAAGAAACTACCCAATGGATGCCTGGGGGGTGACTTCTGGAAAACAGAACAACACACGATCTAATATTGTTCAAATTTTATCAAGGCTATCATTGATTTATACGCTGTGCCGTAAGAATTTGCTTAGGCCAAACCAAAAGGCTAAAGCTCTGGTTTCCAGGAAGAGGCAAATTTGAGCTTTCAAGATTAACATGACTGCTCTCAAAGCACCAATACCAACAAACGAGGTACCTATGTTCGAGTTAACTACCGAGGAACATTTTTAGAGTGATTAGACATTGATTGAAGCTAAATTCACAGCGCTAGAGTCAACCAAATCCGTATACATTTTTTTGGGACACCCGGTAGATCTTCTTACAAAGAGCAATATACAAATTTATATCGTAATCTTCTAGTGGATATAAAAAACACCGGGTATGCTGTTCCAGAGTATGCTACCCCTAAAACATATGGAGTTCTTGCCAAAGGCCACGGTAGATGTGCTTGGAAGCAAAACTGTGTTATTTATTCTGTGATTATACCTGACTCTCTTCTTTGGAATAGAACTAGAGGGTTCTCATGATATCTTTTACTCTGGGCAAGAGTCCTGCATAGTTTTGTCAGCATAGGTTCCAAATCTTTAAAAAGGCTGGTGTAAAATTCAGTGACCTATTTCTTTGAACTGAATGACTTCAAAGAAACTTAAGCTATTTCTCTATAACTCTACCGTTGGACTTTTCTGAAATCTTCAATATTTTCAGAATTAGAGTGTTTTTTACTTTTTCAAGAATTCAAGAAAAATGTTCAAAAAAACTTAAAACCATCGTAATTTCTAAACTGTTTGAAGCAACATGAAATAATTTCGAAGAAATTCATAGTTTATGGATTTCTACAATATGGTATCAAGCAAAAGTCTGTCACTTTTCTGGTTTATGATTTAGAAATTTGATGACGTCACACCCTCAAATAAGTTAAAATGTAACATATGCCAAAATTTTGAAAATATTCAAAAATTCTGAAAAGTCCAACGGTAGAATTAAAGATAAGTGACTAAAGTTTGTTTCAAGCCACTCAGTCCGAAGAAATAGTTCACAGAATTTTACACCCACCTTTTTACGCCGAGTTAAAGATTTGGAAGCTATGCTAGTTTTGTCACAGTTGTGTTGTCATAGTTCTCTTGAGTTATGTCACGCTCCTCTTTATTTTACGATAATCAACTCTCAAGTCATACTTACAGCCTTTTCATTGAAGAAATATGTGGCATTCTTGACCTTGAAACATGCAGGAATGGAAGAGTAGATAATGAAAATTCATGTGTGCTCGTGAACTTGGCCATGTCTATTCAAGTCATGCCTCACCTCATTCACACTGAAGGATTTTTAGAACCGTTTCATCTCAAACCAGTTCTGAAGTTCTCTTAAACTGAATGATACAGGGCTGTAGGAAGTATCAGGTGTGCCAAAATAAACTATGCACGTTTGGCAGGCCACAATAAATCGTACACTGGACCGAGTTTGAAGATTCGGACTTCTAGTCTAGCCTGGATTAGATTCTAGGACTATTTCCCATTTTTTCTGTTTTCAGTTTTTAGAGCTAGAAGGGAGTTTGCTTAAAATGTTCGTTTTCGATAACATTGAAAACTGATCAAAACACATCGATCAAATTTTAAAAGATTCAACATGAATGAACAAAGAGAAAACGTTTCAGGGGGATTTAGGGGTTTAGTACGAACTCTCGTACAGCAGATTACAATTGGTCGATTTCTAGATAGCAAATCACCACGAACAAGTTCTCTCTCTGTCTATTCATGTCGATTCTTTAGAAAACTTTATCGATGTTTTTTGATCGTTTTCAGTGTTTTCGAAAACTAAAATTTTACGAAACTCGCTTCTAGCTCTAAAAACTGAGAGTGAAAAAATTTGCACAAAATCTCAGTATCTAATTCAGGCTTTCTGCTAACGATTAAGTCATACATCTTTAAAATCGGTCAAGTGTACGATTTATTGTGGCCTGCCAAACATGCATAGTTTATTTTGGCGCACCCGATATGATTCCCACTTGATGTGACACAGCTTTGAGAAGGGTAATTAGAGCAAGTATAGAGTTTTCGGAGAACTTGGAGAGGCACGCTGCCTTCTGTGCCTCCTGTGGTTCCCACGTCCAAAAACGAATTTCTGTAAAAATTTCAACGAATGACCTAAAGGACCTAGCTTAACTACACAAAGCTGAACCGTCTAATTTCCCAATAACTACCGGGTGTCCCAAAAAATGTATACGGATTTGGTTGACTCCAGCGATGTGAATTCAGCTTTTATCAATGTCTAATCACTCTAAAAATGCTCCTCGATAGTTAACTTGAACATAAGTACCTCGTTTGTTGTTGTTGGTGCTTTGAATGAATGCAGACATGTTAATATTGAAAGCTCAAATTCGCCTCTTCCTGCAAACCAGTGCTTTAGCCTTTTGGCCTAAGAGAATTCTTAAGGCACAACGTATAAATCAACCATAGCCTCGTTAAAATTTGAACAATGTTAGATCTTGTGTTATTCTGTTTTGCAGAAATCATACCCCAGTCACCAATTGGACAATTTCTTAATTTTTCATCAATTTCAGTTCTTAATTTCGATGTGCTCCACGAAATTTCTCAGGCCAAAAAGCCAACGCTCTGGTTTGCTTTTGCAGGTGGACACAAACAGAGGTGGCGCCAGGGGAGGGCTAGGGGGCTACAGCCCCCCTGTCGGAAGCATCTAGCCCCCCTCCCCGTTGGAGCAATTTGAGGTTATTGTCGAAGGAAATTTGGCAAAATGACGTATGAAACCTGCATTTTTTAGCCATTTTACCCCCCTGTCGGAAGATCCAGCCCCTCTATAGGAAGATTTCTGGCGCCACCCCTGGACACAAATCTGAGCTTTCAAGATTGATATTTCTGCTCTCATTCAAAGCACCGATACCAACAAACGAGGTATCTATGTTCAAGTTAACTATCGAAGAACGTTTTGAGAGTCAACCAAATCTGTGTACTTTTTTTGGGACACCTGGTATCTGTATTCAGGAGAAAGAAAATTAAACTCACACAAACTACACTATAAGAAGCGCTGCGTTACCAACAAGTCATATTTGTGTCCTATATGGTTGTAGGTCCATAAGATAGCCGGCGATTTATTCTTTTTCTCGAATGTTGTCGCGGATATCATTCCAGTTTTCGAGATTAGAGCAATAGAAATTTCGCTTTGCATATTCTAATTTTGCTTTGGGAATTTGCAGATCTCCACGATTTCTGGTTCTGTACTCTGAAATCTGGGATCTTTCAGTGAAATTTTCTGTTTTAATGTTTTTGACCATGCGACAAAAGAAGATACGTATTATTATCAACAGAAAATACCATCATAGGGCGTTGTCAGTTTATGGTCCCATCCAGAGACTCTGTGGACATAGACCCCTTTTACAGTTTTGCTGTTTTAATGTTTTGACCATGCGACAAAAGAAGATACGTATTATTATCAACAGAAAATACCATCATAGGGCGTCGTCAGTTTATGGTCCCATCCAGAGACTCCGTGGACATAGACCCCTTTCACAATTTTGCTGTTTTAATGTTTTTGACCATGCGACAAAAGAAGATACGTATTATTATCAATAGAAAATACCATCATAGGGCGTCGTCAGTTTATGGTCCCATCCAGAGACTCTGTGGACATAGACCCCTTTTACAATGTTTCTGTTTTAATGTTTTTGAGCATGTGACAAAAGAAGATACGTATTGTTATCAACAGAAAATACCATCATAGGGCGTCGTCAGTTTACGGTCCCATCCAGAGACTCTGTGGACACATAGACCCCTTTTACAATTTTGCAGTTTTAATGTTTTTGACCATGCGACAAAAGAAGATACGTATTATTATCAACAGAAAATACCATCATAGGGCGTCGTCAGTTTATGGTCCCATCCAGAGACTCTGTGGACATAGACCCCTTTTACAATTTTGCTGTTTTAATGTTTTGACCATGCGACAAAAGAAGATACGTATTATTATTAACAGAAAATACCATCATAGGGCGTCGTCAGTTTATGGTCCCATCCAGAGACTCCGTGGAAATAGACCCCTTTCACAATTTTGCTGTTTTAATGTTTATGACCATGCAACAAAAGAAGATACGTATTGTTATCAACAGAAAATACAATCATAGGGTGTCGTCAGTTTACGGTCCCATCCAGAGACTCCGTGGAAATAGACCCCTTTCACAATTTTGCTGTTTTAATGTTTTTGACCATGCGACAAAAGAAGATACGTATTATTATCAATAGAAAATACCATCATAGGGCGTCGTCAGTTTATGGTCCCATCCAGAGACTCCGTCAACATAGACCCCTTTCACACTGTACTGGTACAACTTTGAATCCGTAACAAAAGTATAACGGATTAGCCTCTCGTTTACACTATTCTTGCTTGTGTTCTTCCCATCTGTAGAAAATTCTTGCCCAGGAGCAGTGTAAGCGCTCTTCAACCGTAACAACTTTGTAACGGATTGCACGGATTGGTCTCACTCAATTCGACTGCAAATTATGCAAAACTTTCCACTCACCTGTAATGATCTCAATGTTAAAACTTTCAGCAAAAGAAAGAACTTAATTGCACTGTCGGCGATCGTCAGCCAGCCAGCTCTCTGCAAACGCGAAGACTGCCTGGTTAGTCAGCAATTCTGCGTAAGTTCTTAGTTAAATCGTAACAAGCTTTTCTCAGGTTTATGAAGAAAAACTACGCGATGAAAACATCTGATTTGCTTCTCTTGTTCTATTTCGCCTTTGGTCTGTTGTGGTACGATTTTGTACTGCGATAGTGAATAAAGAAGTCACCAGGGCATGTCATGAAATGGCAAATGTAACCATGAGTGGTTATACGCCGCAGTGGACTTGTCCAAGTCTCACTTTTTTTCATCAGTCGATTAAGCCACAAAAATGCAGAAGGTAAAGGGCGCTGCGGAGGGATGGAGAAAAAAAGGCGGAGGAGAAGGAGAGGGAAAACTTCTCTCTCCTTCTCCTCCGCCTTTTTTTCTCCATCCCCCCGCAGCGCCCTTTACCTTCTGCATTTTTGTGGCTTAATCGACTGATGAAAAAAAGTGAGACTTGGACAAGTCCAACGCCGCAGTTGTTCTTCATTGCCACAGCTTTGTTCTTTTGCGGAGAAAAACTTTATTTACTGCTACGGAGGAGCTAGCATAAGACCATAAGACTTTGATACCTCCTCCGCAGAAAGAAATTTTTCCTCCGCAGTGACATATATGCCGACATAACTGCGGTGTCTAGCAACCCATGATGTAACGAATCACTTACCCTGGGTACCAGACTCTCTACGAATCACTGAGAGGAAAATGAAATTGATCGCTGCATGTTGAAAAGCAACCTCGTCCCCATGACCTTTTGTCATATTTGGACGGAGACGAAAGGGTGACCAGCCGATCCCAGGGCCTTTTCGCCTCCGTCCCAATATGACAAAAGGTCCTGGGGACGAGGTTGCATTCAATTCAACCTCGTCCCCATGGCCTCTTGTCATGTGAATCGTATTGTTGTTGCAACTTTTCAATGTAGTGTAGCTAGTGTAGCTAGTCCACTGATCAGTGAGCTAGTCTGATCAGATTGAATGGTAAGGTAATGGTATGGTTTATTAAGCACTAATATAATATATAAATGATTTAAATACCAAAAATGGCTTAGATGTTAAAAACACGACGTTTCGAGCATTTATTTACTCGTTATCAAGTCATGCATTTACTCATTGACTTGATAACGAGTAAATGCTCGAAACATCGTGTTTTCAACATCTAAACTCTTTTTGGTACTTAAATCATTTATTTATTAGATAGTACCACACGCAACAAACATATTTTTATGGCTTATTAAGGCCTACAAGTGGAAAAACGTCTCTGCAAAATGTGTCACTTAAACCTAGTCGAAGACAAATTTTACTTTTGACAATATGCCAAGCGTATGGATACTATCAGCTGCGAATGTCAAGCTATTAGATCCAAAGACACAGTTTTCCAATTTTATGAGCAGCGAAAACACTACAATTATCAGATGCCTGCCTGAGTTTAATAAGTATGCGAACAAAGTGAGAGACTCACAGTGGCGTAACGGAGACACTCGGGGCCCGTAGGAGGTTGGTAAGATGGGGCCCTTATGTATAGGGACCGCGAAGCGAAGTGAGATCTACGGGGGAAGCGGTTTGGGGTGGTGGGTAAGTGTTTTAGACCATGCCATAGAACATCGAAAAATCCACGTTATGTGGAAATGAAAGATTTGTTACATAGGAAAAATCAACAGTAAATTTAGCACATTTATATGAATTGCGGTTCAAAATGTTAAGTAGTTTAACATAACAAACTGTTATTCTTCGGTATGGAATTATATGATACCTGAAATTTTTCTTAAAGAAATACGGCAATATTCAAAGGTTAGGACAGTACTTATTCTGGACACACAAAAATGTTACCAAAAATATCCTCCATGGCAGGTTCTTTGCTTAAAACCTACTTTTAAAGCTTCTACGGATGATATTAGTGCAATAGGTGCAGTAAATTTATTAATTTAATGCCGGCAATGTGTTTTCCTTTATGCCTGAAAGCAATATCCATGCGAGTAAACACGATTGTTTCTGAACAGAATTTTTAGCAAACATAATGGAAAGTCACAGTATGCTATTAGGTGCTCTTGCTCACAAGAATATAGTCTTGAGACAAATCTGGGCTGTATTCTTGATGGAAACCTGTCTGGTGAATCAATGGCTACCAGGACCCTGGGTAAAATCAATGGCAGGCTTTGACTTCTCTCTTCGTAGGTTACTAGCAAATGCACTAATCCAGCCCCACTTTGACTATGCATGCAGTGCTTGGTTTCCACTGATTAATAAAAGGCTAACAAAAAGAATTCAAACAGCTCAAAATAAATGTATCAGGTTCTGCTTAAATATGAATAACAGAGCACACGTAGGAATCAAAGAATTTAAGAATATAAATTGGCTCCCTACTAAAGAGAGATTTAAACAATGTACTGCTACAAACGTTTACAAATTTTTCGATAATTCAGCCCCATCCTATATGTCGGAGATGTTCTTACCAGTTGGCCAGAGTCGGATTACTCGAAGATCTAAAAACAAATTAAATCAACCTTTTCGAAAGAGCAACATAGGGCAAAGTGGCATATCTTACCTAGGACCTAAAATCTGGAACAATCTGCACTCTGACCTAAAGTCTGCTGAAAACGTTAACAGTTTCAAACATAAGATAAAGGACAATTTCTTCAAAGACCTCCAAAATCAAGAAAACAGTCCCTATATATATTATTAAATTTCTAAAAACTGCATAAACAACAGGCCAAACAGGCTGTTTAACTTTCTTAGGAATGAGCCATTACATTCTACTTTTGACACAAAATATTTTTGTCTCGTTTTTTCATGAAAACTTTTCTTTTCTATAATACCCCTGGAGGGACCATTATGGAAACAAGGTTGTACTGACCTTTTAATGCTATCCCTGCCATTTTAAACTAGGGGTGTTTTTATACTAGATCTTAGTTTTTATCATATTGTACGCTTGTAAATAGCCTTTCTTTCATTCCGTAAATTTTTACTTTTAATTTTTAATTTGTATGGCAAAATTTTACATACATACATACATACATACATACATACATACATACATACATACATACATACATACATACATACATACATACATACATACATACATACATACATACATACATACATACATACATACATACATACATTGCACGTGATTTGTCATTTCTGTCCTCTGTCCTCAAAGCGTCATCATTTTGTGGGAGACAAATCAAAGTGGACAGACATCTCGAAGAAAGGAAGGGAGACCACTGGAGAAAAGAAGCCCAGAAAATAACCAAAATGAAGATTGCTGTGCTATTCCTTCTCTGTTTTCTATGCATAACATACTCAGCCCCAGTGCAGAAAGGTGAGAGTCTTCGAAGCTGCTTGCTTGAAGTTTATTTATTTAGGCCCGCAAACATTTCGCAACAGGAATCTAATTTTAGGTCTATTTTGTTCCGTTTCCTTTTGCCCCTGGAAATTGCGATTACATTCTGTAAACAGATTCTTAATGTTCATTGTCTGCTCAAGCAAAAGGAGGCTACAAATGAGCGAAAAGGCCTGTTTTTACACGATTTCAGATGTGTAATGGAAGTATAATTGTTTTCAACAACATACATAACCGTTTTGCCATATAAAAATTTCCACTTTCCCCCCATCAATGTCGATATTGTTGATTTCAAGATGTGTCAGGTGTCGTTAATATTATGCTGAAGTTGTGTGCAAATTCAAATGCAGGAATACTTTTCGTGGAATCTCTTCAGGGTCCATGAAAGGAAAAGGAAGCTATACCATTTTTCAGTTTTTGAGACAATGTGAATAAGATTATTTCAACATTTTTGAAGAAATTATAGAAACGTAGACTACTAGATAGGCTACACAAAACCATGCAAAGGCATTTTCAGGTAATTTGCTTTGACCCATCATTGTACCTGCTAGTCAATTCAACCTGACAAGTGGTTGCTGATTTATGAAAAAAAGAAAAAAAAAAAAAAAAAAAAAGACGAAGGACAAAGCAAACAATAACTATCCAGCACGCTGGTTGGCCACAAAGCCGGCCTCCTGTGCCCTTGTGTATTGACCAAGGATTGGAATCGTATAATAATAATAATGGCAGATGAAGGGACTTGAAGGGAAGGCTTAATACGTAAGTGGTTGCTTCAAAAACAGCACTTCTGTTGTTCTCCGGCAATGCCACTTGCAGATGATACTCTTTTTCATCATTGACTACGCAAAGAAAAATGATAAGCAAGGATTATTGGGCCTTTTCTACAGTGAAAGAAAGGGTTCTGATGTCATATTCAAATTTTCTCTACTTTTGTTAAACTTTTGTTGTAAGATAAAAACAGTATAACCGGTTGTAAAAATGAAGAAAACTTCAATGCAACTGGCAGAACTCTTTCTTTGAAAATTTACTTGCAGGTAATGTGTTCATGTAAGTACAGCAGCATTGCAGGGGCATGCCAATTTCATGTGATATTTCATGTGATCACTTTGGTAAAGGAGCTCACTACGTGGCAAGGAGAGATCTAAGCAGACTGATGACTTCACAACAGAAAGACTGCGTGTCGGCTAACTTACTTGCGGTTGCGCTTTCGGAGCTGAAATTTTAGTTTGCATGTGATCAGCACTGCGTCCTCTTTGAGGCTCTTCGTCAGAATCATGTTAGCATATTTTGACAAGAGTGTATGCGTGGCTGTACTTACATGGACATATAACCTTTAATTTTGGTATTGCTAAAGAAAAATAAAGTGCTGCAACCACTTATTTTACCTTCCTCTGCGATAAATCATCAACCAGTTGTCAGATTGACTCAAACTAGGTCTCAAATTCAATGCTGATGCCTGACCTATGCAACTATTTATAAACTATGTCAATCAAAGCTGCAGCTCCTCCACAACAGCTGCATAAACAGAGCAAAGACATCCTATGTGTAGGAAATCTTCTGTTCACAAAATTATGCAATACTTTGTTCCCCTGTGGCCTATCAATTTCTACAAATATAATGTAATATTTAACTTCAATCTTAAAGGCCACGTGACCTCATTGCTTGGCAATGTCACGTGACCACTAAAACGGCTATAAAAAGGCATGCACACTTGTAAAAATTCATTCTCCTGACATAAGAATGGAATTAAAGAACCACTAAAACGGCTATAAAAAGGCATGCACACTTGTAAAAATTCATTCTCCTGACATAAGAATGGAATTAGAGAACCACTAAAACGGCTATAAAAAGGCATGCACACTTGTAAAAATTCATTCTCCTGACATAAGAATGGAATTAAAGAATTAAAGAACTTCAAATCGTCTTTATTTTGTGTACATCTTAGAAAATCTTCTGATGTTTAAAATTTCCTTTCTTTAGCTGACAAAACTGCTGAAACTTCAACTGCTACTGCTGATGAAAACTCTCAGAAGTCAGAGGAAGCAGCCAACAAGAAAGATAATGCAGATGTGTTAGATGATGCTCTTCCAGAAGATGAAGAATTTGAAGAGTTTAATGATGAGCCAAAAGATGACGATGAAGATGGAGAGGAAGATGAAGAGTCTGTGAATGATGAAGAAGGAGAGCCGCATCAAGATGCTGAGGGCCATGAGGAAGATTTAGCTGACCCGGAAGAACAAGAGGATTCGGAACCATCAGAAGAAGATGCAGGAAATGAAGAAGATCCTTTCTATCCTAATGAAATTGAGCATAATGTTGCGGAGAAAGAGAAGGATGCGTCAAAGGAGAAAGCAAGCATTCCTTTAGAAAGAAAAGTTGCTGAGGTTAAAGTTGAGAGTAAAAAAGATGAGAAGAAAGATTTGAAAGATGCTGGTGCTGTGGATAAGAAAGAAGTCAAGAAAGAGGTCAAGAAAGTGGTTAAGAAAGAAGAGAAAATTGTTGAGAAAAAAGAAGCTGATGATCAGAAGTCGCCAGCGAAGAAGGCTGTAGTTGCTGAGAAGGCTGAAAAGAAAGAAGAGAAGAAGGATGTGTCAGCAAAGAAATATGATGTTGTGAAGGCAAAAGTTGAGGCCAAGGAAAAGAAAGACACCAAGAAAGTGGAGGAAGTGAATGAAAAGAAAGAAGAGGTTACAACCACCAAAAATGAAGAAGAAAGCAAAGACAAGGCTGCAGGAAGTGAAGAAGAAAGCAAAGACCAGGCTGCAGGAAGTGAAGAAGAAAGCAAAGACCATGCTGCAGGAAATGAGGAAGAAAGCAAAGACCAGGCTGCAGGCAGTGAAGATAAAAGCAAAGACCAGGCTGCAGGAAGTGAAGAAGAAAGCAAAGACCAGGCTGCAGGAAATGAAGAAGAAAGCAAAGACCAGGCTGCAGGAAGTGAAGATGATGAAGAGCATGAGGACAGTGATGGTGATTATGAAGAAGAGGAGCCTAACTTTAATGAAGATTTTGAAGATGATCAAATAAGATTTTCTGAAGAGCCTTCTGTTGTTCATGATTTTGATGATGAAGTTGATGATGATGCCAGAGATGAACATTTTGAAGCTTAAGCCTAAAAAATGCTGTTACTTTGACCTGCTGTTTTGATTTACATCAAAGGTTTTTTTAAACAGAGAATTTACTTTTATGTGAGCTGGATACCAGGTGTGTCGGAAATAGTTTGGGCATTTGTGAGCCTTGGGTTACTGTAAAAGCTCTATTTAGCCCCCCTCTCTAATAAGCAAGCCCATCCCTTCTTGATAAGCCCCACTTTAAGAAGGCCCCCCACTTAAATCAAATGTCAGAGCTTACCAAAGATTTTATATTTGTTCAGCTAAATAATTTTTGCATGTTGATTTTGATATGCTTTGGGTTGGGATAAAAACCGTGCCAAATTTGTGTATTTGACTCGTAAAATTCCATGTTGGCTCTGCAAAATATACCGGGTGTCCCAAAATGATGTATTATTGTTTGATTGCTTACATGTCCATAACCAATGAGCCGATTTTCAAACAATTTGTTTTATTTGATTGCCTAAAGGCTAAATTGTATTTTAAGATGTTGGTTGTGGTTTTACCAGTTTTCAAAAATTGGTTCATCGGTAATGGACATATATGCAATCAAACGATAATACATCATTTTGGGACACCCGGTAGAGTAAAAAAAGCAAGGATGTAAGCTATTATTTACATCCTTGTCATTTGATTATGTGGATAAGTTCTGTTTCTAATAAACCCCCTCTTTTGAGCTCCTATCTATAGTTGTCAAAGACGATAGATTGAGACTTCGCAGTGGAGGGTGAGTCAGTGTCGTGTAATTGCAAACAAAAATGGGTTCAGGGCAATCCGGTGTCGTGTAACTGCGTGCGATTTTGACGAAGATGAGTTGAAACCAATCCGATGCTAAAAGCAATTTGGTATCGTGTAATACAGGCCTCGATAACAAACCAATAACTCTCGTATCCAAACCTTGTTCTGACTCAACTGGTATACATTGTAACTCATGCTGATTTGATAAAAGTTTATTTATATATTGTCGTTGATAGAACTGAAATTTATAGTTTATGATTTGAAGGCTTACTTTCTTTGAGGACTACTAAATGTTTTGTAAGTCTGTTGCTATTGTTTCTGAAGTTCGTTTTCGCTCCTCATCATCTGGTACAATTATTACTGCAACTTCATTTCAGCAAGAATCAAAAGATGACAGCAAGCAGCAACAAGGGCAGATTTTATAATACAGTAACAACAGTTTCGTTTGATTGACACCTCAATTCAAAGCGATTAGCGACTGCAGACAAGACAAAGGACATTCTCTCAACCTGTAATTCAAAACAAACAAAGCCGCAAAAGGTGCCCGAAATCAGTAGGGCAAACTCTCGCCTTGTGCACGCGAAATGTGGTTTTTATGAGAAGTTATGTGCTTATAACGAAATGAGAAGGGCAAATCTAAAGTTTTCTCTGGTGGATTTTGTTTATTTATTTGATTCAGGAGCCGAGCAGAAGGCATTGTAATTCTCGCTGAAATGAAACGATTACAAAACAGCTCATGAAGCAAATAAACAAAATCTGCCAGACATAACATTTGATTTGCCCATCTTCTTTCGTTATAAGCACATAACTTCTCATAAAAACCACATTTCGCGTGCACAAGGTGAGAGTTTGCCCTACTGGTTTCAGGGAATCTTTTGCGGCCTTGTTTGCTTTGAATTACTGGTTGAGAGAATTTCTTTTGTCTGCAGTCATTAATCGCTTTGAATTGAGGTGTCTGTTGCTATCGTATTACAAAATCTGCCCTTGTTGACAGCAGCAGACTGCCGTTTTACCCACATGCATTTTTTATGTAAGGGAATCTTAATTGTACTGGGAGAGTTAAAAAAAATGGGTCTGCACGCAGGCTACCTCTCAGGAGTATGAAATTGGCTAGCCTGCGCGCAGCCTCAACGCGCCTCCGCGAAAGAGTTTTGAGGAGGAGTGTTGAGAATGCGCGCAGGCTAAAAATCGCCTGGAATAATGTTGTCATGCTCCCAGGGATAAAATGTTCATCCATCCTCCCAAATGGATAATTCATTACGACCATCTGTACAAATCACCAATCTTTCAAATGATGCTTTGGTGCAGCTTTTATTATATGGTGATCAAGACCTTTCTTATGACTTGAACAGAAATATACTCGAACTAACTTTACATTTCATTCACGAAAGTGATCGGTTTGACTAAGATCTTTCAAACCTCAGTCATGCACAAAGCAGCCACCAAGTCTCTTCACGTAAATGTTTCCTTTTTTTTGTAAATTCTGTTTCACATCAGATGACAGGCATTTGATTTACTTTAAAATACTTGAACGAGTTGCGCTCGCATTGATTGCAACCCTGACCTGATATCTGATGTGGCACGGAATCTAGTATAGTAGAATGTAAGATTTATTGTAAGATTTTAATGTGAATAAAAAAAGAAGTTTATGCCAAAGCGTGTAAAAGTCATTGATGTCAGGCAGAACATTTGGTCGTGATTTTAGACGTACATCTCGGATAAAAAGACAGATTAAAGGCCATCTGTCACGCATCTGATTGGGTGATAATAACAATAATTGAATGGCTGAATTGAATGGCTGGTGTTCCTCCTGACTTTCTACGGCCGTAGAAAGTGCTAACGATCAGCCCTCCTTTGCTTCAAGTGCACAGATTCACAAAGACATCTGTTGTTTTGCGTTGAGCTCTGACTTTATATTTTAAAGAAGGGTACAGGACGAAGAACCGTAATTTAGATAAACCACTTTTCAACGTCAAATGATTTTTCAGACTGAGCTGAAAGACATCATTCAATAAATGCAACAGTTTTGCTCTAATCTGCTGTTTAATTTTGACAGGAAGTCTAAGTCAGGAAGAAGGTGGACTTGCCCAGACGACTTGGGCAAGTCCAGGAAGAAGGCAGAGAGAGAGAGAAAGGAGAAGAAATATGCTTATGAAATTTGGAGACCCTTTGAAGTTACCTGTAATCTTTACTCTATTGATGAAAATTTTTTCTCATCGCGGCCCCCAACCATGTCATCTCACTAATGTATGTCTTTCTCTCATTGCAGGGTGTCTACCTATAACCAAATGAATATCATCATACTACGCGAATATATTGTTGAATTTACACAGAGATTACTGTTGTCAATAAACAAGATGGAACACTATCCCAGCATGCACGTAGAAGGCATAGGCATTGAATCTTTGTAAGTAAAAACTTTCAAATCAAATATTTAAAATGTTATCGCTCCATTCTTTCAACTGATTTGCTCAAAGGGAACTTTGTGTAATTGAAGGTGAAGGTGAAGGTGAAGTTGCGTTTTTCAGCGCCAAGCGCTGGGATCGCAGAAATAGAGCAGACCTAATCGAGTCCGCGACCCCTTGTCATGACGCTCAAGTGGTGGGGTCCTACCGGGTATCGAACCCACTCCGCCTGACTGTTCTGGCTGCAAAGTCAGAGGATTACACCACTGTGCCACAACACATGAAATTTGCCATGATTCCAGAAAGAGCATTTTGATATCAATATGACAAGGATATAATTGATAGCTTTTTGGCCCTTTTACCCTATATTTTGCTGGACAACCGACAACGTTACGATTCGAATACCGTAAAAGCTCTATTAAGCCCCCGGGGGGCTTATTTAATTTCGGAGACTCCAGAGGTTGCTTAAAAGAGAGGGGGCTTATTCACAAAATCAAATGACAAGGATATATAAATGATATCTTTTTAGCCCTGTTACCCAATATTTTGCAGGATCAACAGACCAATGCTACGGGTCAAATACACAAATTCGACAGTTTTTATCCCAAACCATATCAAAATTTACATTCAAACTTATTTAGCTCAATAAATGGAAAATCTTTGGTGACCTCTGGTATTTGATATAAGTGGGGGGCTTAATTAAATTTTTTACTTAGAGGGGAAGGGCTTATTAGAAAGGGGGGCTTAATAGAGAGGGGGCTGAATAGATCTTTTACGGTATGTACGACAGGAAGTATGTAAAGCTTTGGCAAACATTAAAAGCACCATAAATTCTAACCTGAATGAGGAAAATCAATATGACCAATACAAGAAATACTCAGTTTTTTAAGGTCTACAACCAGAGATGCAAAACACTGCACACCCACACACCTGGTTTGGAGGAAGTTTTGAGCAAAAGTTGAGGAAGGTTATTTGAAAAGATAAGAATTTTGGGAAATTAAATTTGCAAGGCAGGGAGAGTCGTTCTAAGCCAATGTAAAGGTTGATTTTCCGAAAAGTTTCTAACTGACGTTAATTTATAGATGAAATGTCACAAAATTGTAATATTTTCCATTTTCGCCTTAGCAAACATAGGACAGAGAGAGGCATTCTGAGCTTTACTCAAAATTTTTCTGAAGATGGTGGTGGTTCAGATAAAACTATTACAAATTTTCAAAGTTGCCACTCTAGCACTGGCAAACATGAGATCAGGAGAGCTGTTCTAAGCCAAAGTAAAAACCGTGTACTCAAAAATTTTCCCAGGAATAAAGACCCCTCGTTCCAATGTCCCTGGTTAATTTACCCTGGCTACGCCGCTGCACAATTCACTGACATTCTTGAAAAAATCAATGAAAATCGTCATGGTTAAAGCTTTAACTGGGTGTGCGAACCACCTTTTAAATTTCTGTCCAGACTGCAGGCAAAAGTTTATAAGACATGCAGCGGTCCTGATATATTATGGAAAGATCAATAAATACCTTTCTTAATGTATAAAGGCTCTTTCCCACTTTATCATAAAACTTTGAAATGAGGAAGGTCGGACCTTAAAATCCAGGTTTGGAGGAAGGTCAAAGACTTTTTGCAACTCTGTCTACAACATTGTAGCAAGCAAAAGTTTGTAGCTTTTATGATTTACGATTCAGCAACGTCACAATTCAAAGTAGCAGAAATTTTAAAAATATTTTGATTCTGAAAATAATGATTATATCAAAAATGCTCTGTCTGGGACTGTGGGAAATCACCTAAAATTTCCTTGGGTCAATTCAGTTGAAAGCATAGGGCAATAACACTTTACAGGATTAATTTGAAAGTTTTATAAGGATTGGACTCCTATGCTAACGTAGAACCACACAGAAAGCTATATGCACGTGGAATTACAAAGATGTGTTATTTGCCACTACAAGATGCAGTATTCCATGGGATGGGCTGCTCCACAAATCTACTAACAGTTTATCATAATTTCTGCCCCAGAAGGAATGCAGCAGGGCCGTTGCCTTTTTGGCTTATTCCGTAATCATGACCAAATCCAAGCGATAAGTTCCATGGAGTGAACACGAGACCGAACTCAAGTGGAACATTCTAGTGGAAATCGATGCAATGGTATGTTTTGTGTAATCGATTAGTTGCCTATTGATCTTAGAATGAAGTCAAACTTGCAACAGTACATGCTCCTCATAAGAAACTCGATTGTAAGAGTTATTACCGGGTGTCCCAAAAAATGTATACGGATTTGGTTGACTCCAGCGCTGTGAATTTAGCTTCAATAAATGTCTAATCATTCTCAAAATGTTCCTCGATAGTTAACTTGAATTGATATTTATATTGGTAATTTTAGAGCAGACGTGTTCATCTTGAAAGCTCAAATTTGCCTCTTCCTGCAAACCAGAGCTTTAGCCTTTTGGCTTAAACACTTTCTTAAGGCACGCTGTATAAATCAACGATAGCCTTGATAAAATTTCAACAATATCAGATCTTGTGATATTCTGTTTTCCAGAATTCACCCCCAGGCAACCATTGGGAAATTTCTTAATTTTTCATTAATTTCAGTTCTTAATTTCGATGTGCCTCAGGAATTTGCTAAGGCCAAAAGGCCAAAGCTCTGGTTTGCAAGTGTACGCAAATTTGAGCATTCAACATTGATATTTCTGCTCTCAAAGTACCAATACCAACAAACGAGGTATCTATGTTCAAGTTAACTATCGAGGAACATTTTGCGAGTGATTAGCCATTGATTAAAGCCAGATTCATATCGCTGGAGTCAACTAAATCTGTATACATTTTTTTGGGACACCCGGTATTAGAACGGAAGGCAGATTTAAGAAACTCTAGTACTTACAGGTAAGGTAGAAAAGTTTCCCGCTTTCGAAAATTGATGGCGCAGCGAATACTTGACCGATCTGAAGGATTCAAATTCTAATTAAAAGTGGAAAGACTGACGTGTTTTTGTGATTATTCTCGCATTTTTATGAGCAATTGAAATATAATTAAATTCCGCTTTACCTATATTTCCAATGTTTATGAGAGCGCTAGAAAATTACAAAAAATACTTCAATCTCTCGGCTATCAAGCAAACTTCGATTCATTCCTGTCTATCCACTGCTCTTCGTGTTATGAATTTTCAAAAATTGGAATTTGTTATTTGTCATTCTTAACAAAATACATCTTATGTGAATAATTTTTTTTTCTTTTACGAAATCTAGGGCATCACCTCAAATTTTTCTAAGCCTGAAATGTTTCGACAAAATCTGTTTGGTAATTTTTGCCGTAAAAAGGGTGTTTATTTTCCTCTTATGATATATTGCATTTGAAATTGGGCATACTTGCTAAAATATCGAGTAAATGATAAATAATTCCATTAAATGTATACAAACTGCATACAATTGGAAAGAAGAAAGATTGTACTTTCAAACGGTATACATTACAGCATAGATTCCAAATCTTTAAATCGGCATAAAAAGGTGGGTGTAAAATTCGTTCACCTATTTCTTCTAACTGAATGGCTCAAAGGAAACTTTAGCTACCTATCTATAATTCTACCGATGGACTTTTCAGAAATATTGAATATTTTTTTTAGATTACAGCACATGTTATATTTCAGTTCATTTGAGGATGTGACGTCATCAAATTTCTAAATCATAAACCAGAAGAGTGACAGACTTTTGCTTGATACCATATTGTAGACATCCATAAACTATGGTTTTCTTGGAAATTATTTCATGTTGCGTCAAACAGTTTAGAAATTACGATGGTTTTAAGTTTTTTTGAAAAATTTTCTTGAATTCTCGGAAAACAAGAAAAACACTCTTATTCTGAAAATATTGAAGGTTTCTGAAAAGTCCAACGGCAGAATCATAGCAAATTACCGGAAGTTTCTTTGAAGCCATTCAGTTCAAAGAAATAGGTCATTGAATTTTACACCGGCCTTTTCAAAGATTTGGAACCTATGTTATACATTACACCTTCTAAAACCTTATCATTTTTTAAAGATTTTCAGTTATAGTTGGATTGTGTTTTTTCTGAAACACCCTGTAGTACCGGTTGAGTCAGAAAAAAGGATCCCCTCTTGGAAGGCCGCTGCTCCATGCATATCAAAGCAGTAATATTGAAAACTGTCTTGTTTTATTGCCAATATGTTGAATTAGGCTCAGTAATTTACCCGGCCTTAATCGGCCATTCCTTCCCATGGTTATGGGTGATTTTCTGCAGAAAGCCCCTTCCAAAAACCTGCAAAAACGAATGAAAACGATGAGCAAATTTTCCTTTCTAAAGTTGATGACACTCGCATAAATAAATTCATGTATTTTGTCCTCTTGGGAGAATTGAATCCCCTGAATAGGTCATTGATACATGGAGGAAAACTTGTTTATCCTCCTAAGAGGATAGCACGCACTAAAGCGTCCACAAGTCATTGCTGTAAAGCCATCGTAAGGCAGAAATGTTAAGGAAATATGTTCGTGATTTTGGGCACGTTTTGAAGGTTTTTGAAGTTTCTCGAGAAAATCCCTCATAATTTCAGAATGGAGTGGCCGATTTCAATCAGGTAAATTTCAAAATCAATTGGAACATGTCTACCATTAAACTATATATTTGCCGATATCATCTTCTTGATATCCAGGGAGCTGTGACCTTTCAAACGGGGATTCTTTTTCCTGAATCACCCGGTACTGTCTGAGAAGTATTAAAAAACGTTAAAAAGTTAAATGCAGGGATATTATGACAACTATGTCATTGAACCTTTATTCTTGAGTTGAGAACTAACCGTTTATGTTTTAACATAATAGAACATTGGTTATTCCTACATGATGTTTTGAACTGTTAAAGACTACATTGATAATTCATGCATTTAATAATAAGTAACAAATTAAGACACTTTTAGCACTAAAATGCGAAAATTTGCACGTTGAATTAAGAAAATTTTAGTGCTGTGGCATTCTCCAACTTTCTTATATGAAAAACGTGTAATCTCGTTTTCTAGAGCCTCACCTGCGATCGCCTGCGTTCTTTTTCATTGCTGTCATTGGCTGCCTCTCATTGGATAATTGCTCCTACATAAGCTCCGTAATGAGCTGCCTTGTGCGACATTTCTCACAAGAAAGATCAAATATTGAAATCCTCGGAAGAGTTGTTTACGATTTTCACCGAACAATAATATATTTAAATCTAGTTCAACTGTTTCTTTTCAGTGTTAAACTCGAAGAGAGAAATTCGATGTGGTTTTATAGCGCATTCACAGCAAGTAAAAGGTCCTTTCTTTGCCTAACAATATGACTGTCTTCGGATTTTGTTTGCACAATAAACGATTACGAATGTTGGATTGTTGCGAGACCAGTCAGCCTCAAAATCACAGGGCTCCTCATCGCTTATGAACAGTTGTTGAAAAAGCTTGTTGGGGATTTCCAAAGCAGCAGGCTGGAGATAAAGAACCATAAAGAACGCTGGCATCCGTGTGAGAAAGTTGTACTTATTTTCTGAAGGTTTGTTCAATATTTTGACTTTTTTATAATATGCGTTTTTATCGAATGTAAATTGAAGAAATCCGAAATGTTTGCTGGTGAAGTGAGCCCGCCGGGTGCAATATGTTAGGTGTTAGTGTATGTGTACTTTTATTTTAATTCGATTATATGCAAAATACCTAACATTGTATATTTATATACACTAACACCTAACATATACACTATCTAGATATACAGGGTGTTTCAGAAAAAAAGCGCAACCCAGCTTTTTGTTCTTCTGCAAAACCCAGTTTCTGGGACACGGGCTAAGATTTAAGTGCCTCTTGCTCCCATGTTTCTGTATCTGTTATAGCCATACTCCTCCGTTGCTGCTAGCCCCTTTTGGATCCTGCTCCTTTGCTCCCGAAAACTTCTATCAGAGCCTCCTCGTGTATCACGAGATCATTGTGCCCTGAAATGTTCAATGTCTGAGCTGTTGTATGGGAAACTTTGTTGGAAAAGATTTTTGAAAATGCAACGTAAGAATTCATGAAGTGGCAATTGTAAATACTCTTGCAGACCAAAGCTAAAGCTTGAAAGAACCATAAAGAACTGATCAGCAAGTAGCCTGCGTGCAGAATTTACTTTCCACTACGGAGGAGAGCTTATGAGGATCCTTCGCAGTAGAAAGGTCAAGTTTGCACGATGCAGGCTAGTCAGCAAGCTGCTGTTTCAAAGTCGCCTGCGCTA
This sequence comes from Aurelia coerulea, assembly GCA_039566865.1. Classification (NCBI taxonomy): domain Eukaryota; kingdom Metazoa; phylum Cnidaria; class Scyphozoa; order Semaeostomeae; family Ulmaridae; genus Aurelia; species Aurelia coerulea. The sequence continues at coordinate 20,512,908 of CM076953.1, read as the reverse complement.
GCCGTCGTGGGCTGAATTGCGGCTGGATCCAGATCATTCCAACAAAAAGCTAACGAGATTTCTAGGAGAACCAAAAGGATTCCTAGCGGAATATAGGGCGTCTCTATGCATATAAATATAGCCTCGTGCTTTTGAAAATCTGTATTCTGAAGATGAAGCACAGCGTTTGCTTCGAAACGTCGAACAAAAACATGGCTTAGTCTTAATAATTAATTTTTTTATAACTGGATTCGTCTAATAATGTCAACTCAACATCTTATGGAAATGTCAACCTGAATTTGTCTCTGTCTCTGCTCTCTGGACTTTGTCAATTATTATTGGGAAGGACTGAAAATGAAATTTAAAATGATTATCGTCGCAATCTTGGTTCTTCGATTTTTGGTAAAATTACGGTTTCCTGCCTACACTTCAATTTAGGGGATTTCGTTCGAAAACAAACTGATTTCCATAAAATTGAACGAGATCTTTCTAGGGGATGATGTGCCCTTGCTGGCTGCTGTATGGTGAAGGTACGAATCATGTGCTCGATTGCATCGTCTCTGGGGAATTATTGATTTTGGGTTGACTTTCCAACAAAATGACATGCATGTCCTGGAAAAGTAAACTGTCACGTAGCTCATCTTTGGGCACCTACTTCTACAGCTCGGGTGTCACGTCACTCAAAATATATACCCTAAAACTGTGACATAAAATCAAAGCTCTTACCAAGTATATGAAATTTGATCAAATTTAATACCCTAAAGTTTCCCATGAAAATTGGCCTACTGTAAATGACATTATTAGAAGCGAAACAGCTACCACAATGTACAAATCGCTAAATGGTCTGCTCCCGGAGTACCTTTCAGATTTGTTCGAAAAAAATTCACTCGAAATGTCAGAAAACTGAGGAACACCGATACTGATCTCTCGTTACCATTACGAAAAACTAACAATGGGCAAAGGGCTATATCTTTTCGTGGACCTAAGCTTTGGAATCAACTTGAACCTGATGCTAAACAGGCACCCTCCCTTGCCACTTTTAAGAGAAGAATCAAGAACTAGCCATAACGAGAATTCTTTTTTTGTTAATTATTATATAGTGATCTTTTCAATTAGTAAATGTTTTGCCGCGGCCCCCTGAAAAGCAGTTCATATGGATTGACGGGGCTACCGTGCCTAGATAAATAAAAATGAATGGATAAATGAATGATGAAAGTGTTGTTCTTCTAAAACGACACCCCAAAATTTATGTCTATTTGTGATCTTACCAAAAATGACACACCAAGATTTATTTTCTTCCTGAAAAAAGGTACCCCAAAAATGGCACATCCCGTACCGGTATATATGGTAGCTACCCCCTCCTGGCCCTTACCCCAATAATTGTACTATGATGATGAGAGAAGACGGAAATGGAATGGAATTTTTTTCCCTGCGCAAGAGAGGCTAATCTTAGGGGCAATACCCAGGGGGGGGTACTCATTGACTTTCAATACGGGGGGGTCCATGCCAATATTTGGGGTCCGAAATTTTATGTTGAATCAACATTTAGGGTCTGTGAATAACAACATGGACAAGAATTCAATATTTGGGGTCCACAAATCTGAAGAAAGGAAAAATCAAGCAATTTGGCCCTGAAGTTGCGAATCATGAAATGAATGTCTTTGTATTATTCAAAAACTGAGAAAGATCGAGAAGCTCAAATTGAAATCATTCAAAAACATTTCAGGGACCCCAGAAATAGATAACAATATTTGGGGTCTCCAAAACGTTAGACTCAATATTTGGGGTCCCCAAAACACCAGGCTTAATATTTAGGGGTCAGCAAAGAAATAGTGGCATGGACCCCCCCGTATTGAAAGTTAGGGAGTACCCCCCTGGGGGCAATATAACAGCTTGCACATGAAATAACGGTTGTTGCTGCTGTTTTTTCAAGACATCGAAAAGGTTTCTATTATGAGTCAGCATATTTTGTTCCTTGAAACTCGCTATACCCATGTTTATGGTAATGACTCAGAAAATATTCGCACAGCCGCAACACTTCTCCGTGAAACTTTTTTAAAGTCCATTCTAACACAATTAAAGACAGAGAAGCTGTTCAGAAATGCAAATATTGAGATTTCATAAATATATACAACGTACAAAACCATTCTGAAAATGGTGTGCAATTATTTGTTATCAATTTTCCGTTATGTGCATTTATTTGCCGATCAGATTCTAGCTAAGAAGGATGAAATGAGAACTTTGCAAATTGGTGGATAGGTACGTACTATACGATTTTTCAAACAATGCCAAACAGTGAATACACATCTCTGACTCACCCGGGATACAAACTTTTTTGGCCTTCTTGCATCACATTTTCGATTTGAAAATTTTCATGCCTGTGCTTGCAGGAGATAACAGACTAATGGTATGTAAAGCACTTTATGGAACAACACAAGCAATGTGTTGCACTCTTTTCAAATGATGTAACTGCATTAGTGGCAGACAATACAGCAATAATAATTTGCATGCTATCTGTGGCAAATCACTTCACTTTTAGCTGTCGGGAGCTTTTGATCTAGAGTAATTGCCGGATTCTCAGACCAAGGAATCTTTGGGAATGCTAGGAAAGGATGCAGTAAACTTGCATATACGAGCTTTTAGATTCTAAAGATCTCTTAGATTTTTCAATGATTTTTCAGATTTTTTCTGAGATTTTTAACGATTTTTTAGATCTTTTTTTATATTCATAGAAATGTTACATTACATGTTACCTTCTATAATTTCTAATTACTATACTATACTATAATGCAACACTACAGGTACGATACCACAGGCAGCTAAAGACAATGACTACGCCCGTGGCCATTAACAAAAAGACAGGCAAATAATGAAGATTAAACAAGACAACTACAAAGAGCTACGCATACAATACATTTAATTACTGATAAATACTGGGAACTGTTTCACATTTGATGTAAGGCCAGCATAGGCGCACGATGCCGAATGGTAGAAACCCCGGACGACAGAACAGGGCTACTGGTTTTCAATGTAATCCTTTTGAAATACTCCGATTTTGTGTGGATGATTTAGATCTTTCGGGATTCTGATACTTTTTGAAATTTTTCAAAAGATTCTGCGTTATTTTTGAAGATCGTTTCAGATTTTACAAAATTTCCAAAGAATTTTCAAAGCTTTTTTGCGAATTTGTATCATTTGTTGTGGGAGATTTCTGGGATTTTATGAGATTTTCGAACATTTTGAGGATTTTCTTTGGGAATTTCAATATTTTGCGAAGATTTTCAAGTTTTTGCGAGATTTTTGAAAATTCTTTAGTAAAGTGTACGAGATTTTTGGGGATTCGCCCCTCAGGAGTTATCACTCTCTAAAAAGCATGCAATATTTAATTTCTATGAAAGCAAAGGATTTTTGTTGGATCTCAATCTCAGGGATTCCTCAAGAAAATAAGAAGATCTCCATCGAAAGTGTGTACGAGATTTCAAGGGAATGGTATGATAGGCCCCTTGAGCTTTCCCACGAAACCTCGCTTACGATTATTAATAAGAGATGTTACCATATTCCATTCTCTCCTGTGGTCTGAGGTCTGGTGATTTGCTTTCTCCCAGTGTATTTAAGCCAATGATAGTTATTGTATGAGTTTGAGATGACTACAAAGATATCAAGCTCGGTTCTTTCATGTCAGATTAGATACATAGTGGATGAAGCAACCTCTAAAGACGCATTCGATCATGCCTGAATTATCTCATAAGGGCTAAATTTACGTAAGAAAGCCATTTACTTTTGGAATTTCATCTGTTGGAGTTATTTTCTTTATTTCTAGAGGGGATGAATCAGCAGAAATTTTCTAAATAGAACGGTTTTCCTTTCAGGCCGGTTAAGAGTGAAGTGGATGCCCCATCGCCCAGCCGCCCAAGAAGTGTAGTTGAAACCCTGAAACAGAGCCAAGTCAAAGAAGCATTCTGAGAAGATTGAATTGAAGAAGTGACAAATGGTAATTAATTAGTTACCGCACATTGTATCCTTCTTTTATCTTCCCGTTATCAAGTGGATTTACGCTCTCTTTGCACCGCCACCTACTTCAAGACGAAAAGGTGTTTTGACCTGCAGAGGTGAGAGGCACAACTAACACCAATCATAGTATAGCATAATAATGAGCTGATATATCGCCTCGGCATACGAAGCTTCTTCAGAGCTAAACTTATCTCTGTTCTTTTCCTATATCGATACAGGCAACTTATAAGCATCTCCCATCGAGTTATCAATCCGTTCTTTCTTATCAACTATTTCAGTCGTTGACCTATCCACTGATTTGTTTGATCGATGAAAACTTTATTCCACAGATTTGTTTGAAAGCTTTTTGACCTTCTTTTCACAGTTGCACGGTGACATGCTACACCATTGTGCCCACACAGCACTTACTCTTTTCATACCACATCTAGACTTATGACAGTTGTTGCAAGTATCTCGTTTGATGGAGCCAAAGTAGGTTCCGAATTAGAAATCACGGGAGATTTGCGATAAGGCGAAATTACTCACGCAAAGCACTTCAATTTTTCTTATTCACGAATTCGCGAACAGTTTCACGTGACAGCTAATTTGAGGCAAACTTTAGCGAATGCAGAAACTTGGTGTCAAAAAGATGGTGTCAGGGGCGTTCATGCTGAAATTTGAGCAAAAGTTAACATTTTTATGCAAAATTTTGAGCCAACTTGTAGGGAACATTAGTTATTGTTAACTAAAACAATGAATATCTAGAGAAAATAACAGAACGAGTTCGGGCAATTTTCAGACCATGATAGCACAAACCCCAACTTTAGTAGTTGTTTTTATCCATAAACGTACGAGCTGGGGGGTCGGGGGCGGCCCCCCCAACTTTAGAAGAATTATCGAAAATTAGCCCCAATCGGCAAATATATCTGCTCTCATTCGGGCAAAAATGTTGGTAAATACTTTGTGTCGAGCAGCCCCCCATCCCCCCCCCCCCGCCCATAGATTTTCCTTCCCGTATGCTTATGTTTTGATATCTGTATGTTATGGCCTTGGGGTAGACACAGGCTTTTGCTCCCTAAGGTATCGTGCTAGTAGCATTGTATAGTAATTTTGTAAGCAGTGTAGCTTGTAATATTGTAACTTTTAGTAGAATATATGTATGAGTCCTAGTTTGAGCTATGTTTACATTATCAAGATTGGGTTGAGTTATTGTGACATATCTGTAGCTGGGACGAAGGTGAAGGTGAAGTTGCGGTTTTTAGCGCCAAGCGCTGGGATCGCGGCAGTAGGAGATCCAATCAAATCTGTGACCCCTTATCATGAGGCTGGGGCGCTCTACCTGGGATCGAACCCTGTCTGCCTGACTGTTGTGGCTGCACAGTCAGAGGGCTACACCACTGCGCCACAATACCTTCAAAAGTAGTAAGACTAAGCACACGCTAGACTGACGACGTGATTCCTTGTCTTCGTTTAACGCTTGCCATCTGATGTTTATTCTTTCGATCATACAAGGATTCACAACGAAACAGATTCTAAACAGGGACTAACATCTTAGGAAATCTGAAGAAAAATCGAACATTTTCCATCCTTCGAACGTCAAAAGAAAAGTCGAACGTCATTTCGAACGTCGCTTCGCTTCGAAAAGTCGAACTTTGATCTAATCAACCAATCAAACGCTAGGAATAGGCACGTGGTCTGACCTTATTAAGAACGTAGCGATCTGATTGGTCCCGCCATGAACGCGGCGGAGATGGGCTAAGTAAGTCCCCATTTTGAAGCTGCATTGTCATGGGTCTCAGTTTGAAGCCATAAACATCGTCCAATTCAGTGCGGAAAACTGAGACTCAAGTAGTCAGTCTAAGCGCACACTACTTTTCACACACCATGCTATTGTAACTACTCCAATTTACTCCAACGCTTCATTTCTAGAGCAATGGCTGAAGGCTTGCTTGATTCGAATGAAAATGAACCAAAATCTGAAAAAGGAGAATTACAGGAAGAAGCAGAGGATTTCTCACTGCGCTGTGGTTGGAGGTCTTTCAGACCGGATTTTTTGCAAAGATTTGTCAACCCTAGATGGTTCATCTCTGCTATCTCTTTGTTCTCGCTGACACAAGGTAAACGTAGGGCTCAAATCTTTCCAAGGATCGGTGTAAAATTTTATCACAGCTTTCCTTCGATTAAATGGCGTGGAAGGAACTTGGGATTTTTTTGCTGTAATTCTGCCGTGGAAATTTAGTGATATCTTGATTAGCTTCAAAATGGCGGCATTTATTGAATTTTAGTCTATGACGTCATCAAATTTCTAAATCCTAAACCAGAAAAGCTACGGATTTTTGCTTGCCGCCATGTTGTAGACCTTCATAAACTATGGATTTCTTGAAGTTTATATCATTCGTCTCTGCTATTGGTTTAAGATTTACGATGTTTTCTATTTTTTTCAAAAATTCTCCATGAATTTTTTCAAAATAGACTGCATTGCCACCATTTAAAAAAAATCAAGACATGAAAAAATTTCCACGGCAGATTTACAGGAAAGTACCTTATGTTCCTTTCAAGCAATTCAATTCAAAGAAAACTGCAATAGAATTTTACACCGACCTTTTTAAAGACTTGAAAGATTTGAGCCCTAGGCTCACAAGGTATGGTTTACAACTGCTAAAGTTGTTTTTTATCCATCATATGTATGTATGTATGTATGTTTCTATTTGCCACGTAAAATAAAAAATTTACAAGAAATAAATAAAATTTATAATTTTAAAAGCTAAAAATAGATAAAATACGATGACAATGCATATTAAATATATACGTTAAAAACACCCCTAATTGTAGTGGCAGGGATAGCATTAAAAGGTCATATTGACCTTATTTCCATAATGGTCCCCTTAGAGGTGGTTGCAAAAGAAAAATAAAATAACAGTAGTCTTGTGCGTCAGTTGCTCAACTGTATTATGCCAACCTACCGGTGGACGGGCCAGGCTCACTGAAGGCTGTTCCTTCAGAAAGAAGCCACAATGATTTAATCATCCAAATGACTTCAAATATAAAGTCATACAATGGGGCACGGATTTTTCTATTCACGTCGAAACGAGGTTAACTCGTAGTTGAGGCTCAGTTGGAAATTTCGTCGCTGTGGCGTGCACAACAACAAGCTGAAAATGACCTAAGTGGCCTTCAAAATGAGGAAATTCTGATTGAAACTGAAAGGTTTGTTGATTCTTGGATTAAGGAAACATGCATCTGGATACTTTGGCTTTTGTTCATTGCTAACGTCACTCAAAACTTGAATTTTGAGGCGTTTTATTATCTGAGGATTGAGCCGATAAGTTAGGCCCATCTGCCATTACCTGGAGCACTCGGCTTTTCGTACAGTGTTGCTATGGTTTCCAAATCGGCCATGACAACAATTATGTCTCAATTTTCGATGTGAAAGTCCATGAGTTGTAGTTATAGCGTCCATCAGCCTATCGATAGCAATAACTACGAACTTGTAATCAGTCTATGAACGCAGTCTAACTAAACAATTTGACATTGCAGGTATTCTGGTTAACGGACTGACAAGCGTCTCCATTCCGGACATCGAAAAAGAGTTTGGTTTCTCAAGTAGCAGTGCCGGACTGATCCTCTCCTCCAATGATATCGCTGGTATCATCCTTGTTCCGATAGTTAGCTTCTTAGGAACCCATGGAAAGAAACCTAAATGGATTGGATATGGTGCACTTTGCACTGGTGAGAAGATTTTAGAAATCATTTTTATTATCAAATATTATTACCTGACTGACGTTTCAAAAGTGAGGCAATACAAGAATCCCGCCAATCTTATTGGTTAATCGCACCTTTCCTGCGGTTTTCCAAAAGCCGTGTATAATACGATACAAGGATGCAGTTTCGTCACCACAGCAACTGATTTTGGCCTGTGAGATTGACAATAAACTTAAGCGACATAACAGTAACAAAATGTGTTTGACTAAATGATATAAGTCAAAATTAGAAGCTATCAGGTGATAAAACTCATACCAACCGGTTTTGTAGTTGTACAGGAAAATATAAAGCCCTCGGTCTTATTGCATAGACGTCGCAAGCTCGGTCTGTACTTTTTAGACCTCAGGCTTTATATTCTCCTGTACAACACAAAACTGGTTAGTATGTGCATAGAATTTGATAAAGGATTTCTTTGTATTATTGAAAGCAATGTTCAGGGGTGAAAAAAATAGCGGACCACAGCACCAATGGTCCCAGAAATTTTTTCAAGCCTCCAGGAAGAAAGAAAAAGAAATGAAATGGAGCAGAAAAAGAACGAGGAAAGAGCGAGAAAAAAAGAAGGATATTAATGATTAATGTTCAAAATCCTAAATTTCCCATTCGCATTTCAAGTCAAGTCTTTTAACAAATTTGATGGATGTCTTCTCGGGGGGGGGGGTACACGACCTGGGAATGGACAGGGGTCTGACGCCCGGTTTTCCGAAAGCTATCCTTTTCTAATTGCCAAAATTTGCCTTCATACCCATTTTGATAATGTACCCATTTTCAACGGATTTTTGCCGATTTCAACCAAACTGAACCCATGTTTAAGGAAAATTTTCCGAAAGAGGACCCTTGTTTCTCTCCCAACGTAGAACCAACAAGCCAGTCTGTTAAGTGGCATCCGCATTAACACTCTATGCATTCTTTTTGAAATATTCGACAGCTCAATGCTGCTCCCTTCCTTCTCTCTTTTGTGTCTAGCATTCTCTATCTAATTAGTCGTTGCTTTTTCAGGTCTTGGTGCTCTATTATTTGCCTTCCCCAAACTCTTGATTGGCAAATACACAATCCCTGGCACTGGTAAAAGAAGCCCTTTATGCTCTCTTGGAATCGCAAGTAATATTTGCAAAGAGAGTCCATACAGTTCATCGACTGGTTATCTCTTCGTATTGTGTCTAGCACAATTTATCATGGGTGCTGGAACAACACCGTTGTACACGCTAGGCCCTGTGTACATGGATGAAAATGTGAATCCTAAAGTTTCGCCGATCTATCTTGGTATTTGGTTCGCTACGACTTTTCTTGGTCCTGGAATTGGGTTCGCTGCTGGAGGTGCATTTCTGAGGACATTCACTGATTTGAAAGTGGTGAGTAGCGGTGCCATTATATTGTTTCTACCGGGTGAGTCTAAAAAAGTTTACATGTTTGACGGGCTGTGGAATAAAAAGTATGTGGCTGATATTCAAAACTAAAATTTTAATCTATCAGTCAAAGGTTAACTTAGATAAGAAAATTTGTCTTGGTAAAATCGCTCATCTTCAAGACCCAAAAACTATAAAAATGCCTCTAAGGGGTTTGTATGGGAATCGAGGATTCCACATTCCATTCTGGCCCATGATTTATCTAGCATCGAGATTTGAATTCAGTTCAATAGTCAGTTTCAGAAATAGAAGTTTAGAATGTAAATCATGGACCAGAATGGAAGGTGGAATTTTCGATTCCCATTGCAACCCCTGAGAGACATTTTTCTAATTGTTGGGTTTTAAAGATGAATCACTTTACCAAACAAAATTTTCTCATCTAAGTTAACCTTTGTCTGCCTCGTATTAAAACTTATTACTAAAACGTATTATTAGTAATCGTAGTAAAACCTCTATTCAATGAAAAAGTCAAGACCTCTTCAACAATTGTTTTGATGGAAAATGATGAGATCATTTCGGAAGACCGAGCAGTTGCTAATATATTGAATGAATATTTCAGTAATGTTACAAAATCCTTGAATATTACAGAAAACAATGAAAATATATTGCCTGTTAATGGAATCTCGGATCCAGTTGCTGCTGCCATCGAAAAATACCGTTCTCACCCTAGTGTACTTTTGATAAAAAGCCACTGTGAAGATGTCGTGGCTTTCAGTTTCAGAAGGGCTTCAGTTGTTGAAGTTCTTGAGCAAGTTGATAATCTCAATATTAAGAAGGCCTCACCTATTAGCAGTATCCCAGCTAAGATAATTAAAGATAATGTTGACATAGTTGCCTCCCACCTGCTGGACCTCTTCAATAAAAGTGTGGACGAAAATTCTTTTCCCGATGAACTGAAAGACGGTGATATTAGTGCGCTTTTCAAGAATAGTGACTCATTCCACAAAAAGAACTATAGACCAATAACAGTATTACCTTCAGTCTCCAAAGTTTTTGAGAGACTTTTGACAAATCAAATGCTACCTTTTGTTAATAAGTTTCTATCGCCTAGCCTTTGCGCCTATCGACAGGGTTACAATACCCAGCATGCTTTGCTGAAATTGGTGGAGACTTGTAAGAAAACCTTAGACAATAAAGGTTTTGTTGGAGCAGTCCTTATGGACTTATCCAAGGCTTTCGACTGTCTCAACCATGAACTCTTGCTTGCTAAATTGAACGCATACGGATTTAGTAAAAATGCAATACAGATGGTGTACAGTTATCTAGCAGGTAGAAGGCAACGAGTCAAAATAAATGGTTCATTCAGCTCTTGGAAAGAAATGAAATTAGGTGTTCCCCAAGGATCAGTTCTGGGGCCTCTCCTCTTTAATATATTTATCAATGATATTTTCCTTTTGTTGAATGAGACTGAAATCTGTAATTATGCAGACGATACGACAATTTACTGTTCTCATCAAGAGTTACGGGAAGTTATTTTAAGGCTAGAAAAGGATACTACTGAACTAAGCAAATGGTTTGAACAAAACTGTATGAAATTAAACGAGGAGAAATGCCATCTCCTTGTACTTGGCGAGAAAGAAACTGAAATGTCAATAAAAGTTGGTTCCTCTGTCATTAAAGAGAGTAAAGAAGAAGAATTGTTGGGCGTTGTAATTGACCAAAAGCTAAATTTTAAGCAACACGTGAAAATGGTGTGCACAAAAGCAAGCCAGAAGCTACATGCTCTTGCAAGGGCCTCAACGTATATGCCAGAAGAAAAAATTAAGATTGTCATGAGGGCTTTCGTAATGTCACAGTTTAGCTACTGTCCATTGATATGGATGTTTCACGATAGACGAGTTAACGCAAAAATTAACTCTATTCACGAAAGAGCATTGCGAATAGCGTATCATGATCGGACCTCCAGTTTTGAAGAACTGTTAATTACAGACCATTCAGTCTCCATTCATCAACGAAATCTACAGTTGCTTGTCACTGAAATTTACCGAACAAGAATGTATTTAAATCCTTGTTTTATGAGAGAAATTTTCGCGGAGAGAGAAATACATTACAACTTAAGAGTTACGAGCAACATCTATGCACGCAAACCTAGGACTACAGCCCATGGGCTAGAAACTGTGAGCTTCCTGGGGCAAAATCTCTGGCGAGATTTGCCATTGCATATAAAAAAGTCCCGATCTGTAGGGAATTTTAAAAGGGAAATTAAGTTTTGGAATTTTTCATGCAACTGTAGATTATGTAAGGATTTTATTGTAAATTTAGGTTATATTTAGGTTGATTATAATTATTACACATCTTTTGTATCGATAATGGTTGGCATTAATTAGCCTAGTGCTATATACCACGCCAACCTTAAAGAAATTAATTATTATTATTATTATTATTATTATTATTATTATTATTATTATTATTATTATTATTATTATTATTATTATGACAGATTAACATCTTAGTTTTGAATATCGGCCACATAATTTTTATTCCACAGCCCGCCAAACATGTAAGCTTTTCTGACTCACCCGTTATTCAAAGCGCCATTGTCACCCGGGGTCCTTTGCAGGCACGTTACGATTTCAGACTGTCAGAAAATCAAATTTGGTCTAAACGGGAAATATATTTTTTCCATTTATTTAATATCATTTATACACAAATTAACCCTTCAGCAAATTAAAATATATAACATCTATTTACAATGATAAAACCTTATGAATAAAAACCTAAAGCCCTATAAAACTTAATCCTTGCTGTTCTTCCAGGGAGTTGTGTTTGGCTTGAGAGTCTAGCTCTTTAGATGCGTTTTAAGTTGTTTTTTAAAACGATCAAGTGTCGGTAACTCGTGAATTTCGGCAGGTGTATCTTTCCATGACTTGAGGGCTGCGTAATGAAAGCTCTCCTTTGCAAATTCAGTCCTATATCTAGGGATCTGGATATCCTTACAGTGCCTCGTATTGTAGGTCGAATGAAAAGATCCTGGCTTGTATTTATCCCAGAGGTTTTCAGGGCATAGTCTGTTCATAATCTTGTAAGTCATGACATTCCTATCGTAACGGAAAAGATTTTCTACGTTTAACCAGGATGCCGACCAGCCATCTTTTATTCTTGCGTTTGCAGTTATTGCAATTATTGCAATTATTTGCAAATATAGATGCACAGAGTAAATGTTGAGTTGATAGAACAAACAGTTTGACTAAAGTAAAACTTTTCAATCATTTAAAATACTGATACGTGGAACTACCGGGTGCGCCAAAATAAACTATGCACGTTTGGCAGCTCACAATAAATCGTACGCTCGACCGATTTTGAAGATTCATGACTTAATCTTTAATAAAAAGCCTGAATTAGATTCTAGGATTTTTGATAAATTTTTCTGCTTTCAGTTTTTAGTGCTAGACCAGAGTTTCCTAAAAGTTTCGTTTTCAAAAACACTGAAAATGATCAGGAAACGTCGATCAAATTTTCTAAAGAATTCCACGTTTGATTCTGGTCCGCGATGTACTGTACATTGACATTTAAATTTTATTTCCGAAAATGACATTTGTATCGAATCTAAATTTCAATCATCATTAATATTTAATATTTAGGCACGATGTCCTATCGGCCAATTACAAAATATTAAAAAAGGAAAAACTACTTAATAAAATAGATGTTTGAAAACCTAATGGGCTGCTCTTCCTAGGGGTCGTGCTTTAATTGCCATTGAGGTAGATGAATACGGCCAGTCCCCCACAGCCCCGCAACACCCCCGAAAGACAGTACCCCAGAGGCCCACTCCGGTCCAAAACAGACCTGAGTAAGACTCATAAAGCACCGTCCCCGGAACATCGCGAGGCCAGGGAGACCAAAACGCACTCACCTACCTCAGCTCCTGAGGAGTTGTTTTACTTCCTTTTTGAAGCCGTTTAAAGAGGGTAAGTCTCTATACTTTTGTGGGATCTCGTTCCATGCTGTAGCTCCTGTAAATTGGAAACTCTTTTTGGTAAATTCCAATCGAGGTTTAGGCAGATGCAGATTTTGGCTATTCCTCGTTGAATAGCTTGAAATCTGGGACCTCCGAGTAAACTTATTTTGCAAATTGTCTGGACAGTTTCCATGAAGGATCTTATGTGTCATAACTAACCTGTCGAATATGATCAATTCTTTGACAGGCAACCAGTCACAGATCCATCCATCCTTGTACTTTGCCTTTTCAATCAGAGTTTTTGCTCTTGATTGTAGTTTCTGGAGAGTGCTTATCTTGGTATCTGAGATGCACTCCCATATTTTGTTACCGTACCAAAGATGACTCTCGATCAATGCTCGGTAAACTGCAGCTAAATGGCAAGTAAATTATGGACGAGGATCGAACATGAAATTCTCGTTCCCATGCAAACCCCTTGCCAGCATTTTCCTTATTTCTAGGTCTAAAAGATGAGTGATTTTACCAAACAAAATCTTATCATCTAAGTTAGCCTTTCACTGATAGATCAAGTTTAATTTTGAGCATCGGCCGCGTACTTTTTATGCCACAGCCCGCCTAACGTGTTAGCTGTTTTCTAACTCCTCGCGCATACATTTCTTAACTAACTCTGTATTTTTAATTTTGGCATTGCATTTCAACTATTGCCCCCTGATTTGGCTATTTTGTAGCAAAGCTGCCAACAGTAACATCAATCGAGTACATAAACGTGCTTTAAGGGTTTTATACCAGGATTTTGAATCCTCTTTTGAAGAACTTCTATTTAGGCATGATGATGTTACAATACATGTAAAGAACCTACAGAAACTGCTCTTAGAAGTTTACAAGACGCTCCACCAATTAAATGCGTCATACCTCTGGGAGAATTTCCAAACAAAATCTATTACTTACAACTTACGAAAACAAGTATTATGTGAGCTTCCTCAGAGGGCTCACACGATAAAATATGGGATAAACTCCCTAAGATTTAGGGGAGCTATGCTGTGGAATACCCTAAACGATGATGCAAAGAATGTAGCGTCTGTTGCAGCTTTCAAAAAGGAAATAAAAACTTGGGATGGAACCAGTTGCCTTTGTACAATTTGTAAATAGACACTGAATTCCTTTGATTGTAATTTAGCATGTATTACTTTAGGTTTATTGTAAATAGTTGGTGTAAATTAGCTTTATTCTTTTAAAACTATGTATGTATGTATGTATGTATGTATTATGAATATTTCAAAAGGATATGTACATTTCAGCTTAATAAAAAACTGCTATCAACATGTGTCCTTTTAGACCTAAATAAAGACATTAAATGAACAAGTAAATAAGTAGAGATACACTAACAATTCAATCCAAGCCTATAAAATGTCATGCGATGTAAAATTTACTTAAAAAATGAATTTACTTTGTTCTCAAAATCATCTGCACTTTCTCTTATATCTTTAGGGAGTGAGTTGTATAATCTTGCACCCATAAAGAAAAAGCCATCCTTAGCAAACTCTAGTTTGACTTTGGGAACGTGTAAAAGAATATTGACGTTCCTTGTCCTCACTTTGTGTTCGTTGATCATGAAATAATCCTGAAAGTTTGTACATACATTACTGGTGTAAATACCAACTTTAAATAAACATATGAAATGAAAATGAAATGCTTTTGTTTTTTAGCCTGAGGGAGTCAAACTTTCGATTCAAGATCCGAGATGGATTGGTGCTTGGTGGATGGGGTATTTCCTCTTCTCTTGGCTCTTGATAATAAGTGGTGCCCTTGTTCTTTGTTTTCCCAAAGAAATGCCCATATATAAGAAGAAGAGGCTAGAAGCATTGAAAGAAGGGGCGTTGATGAAAGCCGACGAAGAAATTGGAAAAGGTAGGAGATATTTTTCTCTTCGTTGCTGTTGTATCGGAACTGCCGAAAAAAGTCTAGGCGCGTGAAAATCGTTGTACCTATAGTCTGCTTCAAATGAGATATCACCTGCATACATTTTCGAATAACTGGTATAAGGTGAAGGTGAATGTGAAGTTGCGGTTTTTAGCGCCAAGCGCTGGGATCGCAGAAGTAGAATAGGCCAAATCGAGTCCGCGACCCCTTGTCATGACGCTGAAGTGATGGGGCTCTACCTGAGATCGAACCCGGTCCACCTGACTGTTCTGGCTGCCAAATGTCAGAGGATTACACCACTGCGCCACAACACCTTCAGGTTTTGGTTGTATTTGAATCTTTGATGGCACGTCTTCAACCGAAGTTTGGTTAGGTGCCGCCCCTCCCTGCTCAGTCTTGAAACGTTTTTTCTTCTTTTTCAGAAATGAAAGGAACAATAGTCGGTGACTAAATTGTGAAATATAAGGAAGATAGTCTGTGGCTGCCAATGCCACGATGTCATCCAGTTCAGCATAGGTTCCAAATCTTAAAAAAGGCTGGTGTAAAATTGAGTGACCTATTCCTTTGAACTGAATGACTTCAAAGAAACTTTAGCTAATACCGTTGTAATTTTCTGAAATCTTCAATATTTTTAAATTTGGAGTGTTTTTTCTTTTTGAAGAATTCAAGAAAAATTAAAAAAAAACTTAAAACCAGCGTAATTTCTAAACTGTTTGACGAAACATGAAATAATTTGGAAGAAAACCATAGTTTATGAATGCCTACAGTATGGTATCAAGCAAAAGTCTGTCACTCATCTGGTTTATGATTTAGAAATTTGATGACGTCACATCTTCAGATGCGTTAGAATACAAAGTATGCTGTAATTTCCAAAAATATTCAAAATTTCTGAAAAGTCCAACGGTAGAATTATAGATAAGTTTCTAAAGTTTCTTTCAAGCCATTTAATCAGAAAAAATAGGTCATTGAATTTTACACCCGCCTGTTTATGCCGAGATAAAGATTTGGAACCTATGCTATCCAGTTCCAACTGCCCTTAGCAAAATATTGAGTATGTTTACAGCATGCTTCAGTTTGAGTATGTTTGAGAGCTTGATCCAAAAAGAACTTTGCACTGCTTGCGCTAGCTTGCAACATGCATCTTCTGAACTGAAGGCAAATTTAATCATTGATTGCAGTATGTTTAAGAATATTTCTAGCATGGGATTGTTAATGTTTGTCGTCTGCTGTTTGTACCATTTCATCTTGCATCTCTTACAGGTTTCAAGAGTTTCATCACAGCAACTGTTCGCCTGCTTAAGAATGGAACATTTATATTTTCTGTCCTTGCTCTGACTATCAGGACTCTTTACGGTTCTGCTATTGGCTCATTCTTTGCAAAACTTCTTCTCCTGAAATTTGGTGGATCTACCTCTGATATTTCTTTGGCCACTGCCGTTATCTTGATTCCAGGAATGGCAGGTAGGTAAATTTTTAGTACTTTTGAATCGCAGGCCGCAAGAAACTCTGAATTGAAAATATATATAATATAATTCATTTACAACGATATCCCTTCAGTAATAAATAACAAATATAAACTTACAGATCTGAAACTAGAAGAAATATAAACATAATAGATAATAAAACCTGATCTTCCAGGGAGTCGTTCTTGAGGGGGCTTGAATTAATTATCAAGGCTCATAAAATGCCTTTTCAAATGTGTTTTAGACAGGTGAAGCGATGACAGTTCTCTGATATTAATTGGAATATCATTCCAAGCCTTAATGCCAGAGTAACGAAATCCTTTCTTTGTAACTTCAAGGCTTAGCCTGGGAATATGGAGATCTCTATCATTCCTCGTATTATGATTTGATATAGAGCATCTCTGTTGGAACATATTCCAAAGGCTCTCTGAGCATAACTTGTTTACAATCTTATATACCATAACAGAGCGATCAAAACGAATGAGATTTACAACGCTTAACCATTTTTTAGGCCATGGGTCCTTAAACCTAATTTTATTTTTTTTATTAAATTTTAAATTTAAGATTTACAAATAAAATAAGATTTGCATATGAGGTATCGAGTCTGCCTAGATCATTATTTCATATTTTATCATCTATGAATATTTTTGGGTCTTTGAGAAAACAACTCAAAAAGAAAATTCTATCAAAGGTTTGATGATCAATTTTTGGGGATTTTTTAAGCGGGAGTACTTTTTTTGGGACACCCTGCATATGATCTGATACATTTGCGAAAATTACTTTTTCGGGGCAACTAAATGTATTTTCATGTTGGTCTAATTGAAGAGGTTACTTATCCTTTTTCACGCATTTCGAGGTAAAGACATTTTCATAAAGCTGATGTTACCTATATTTACAAGGCTCAGAAAGATAGAAGAACTTCACAAGAAAAATACTTCAGCCTTTCGGCTGTCAATCAAACTTTGATTCATTCAAATGCCTCCAGTATTCTCCACATAACTTAACTTGCTTTTTGTGATTAATTTTTTGTCGGAGGGTCCCTTGAAAACCAGTTTATGCTTTGTTTTTTAATAATTTATTTTGAATGGACAGGAAGCATTTCTAGCTACTTAAAGCTAATGTAAGCCCACTATGCATGCCGCATCTAGGCATAGGACCCCTAGTTTAACGTCCCTTTCGAAGGACGGCGAGGTGAGTTGCGAGGTCAAGCCTCCGAGGTCACCCATCCGGAGCCTGACCTAAATCAACCGAGCTTAACTTCGGCCACCTGACGGAAACTGTATAAGCCGCTCGGCCACTCACCCCACACCATGCTGAAGGGCAACCCTCCCCAAAAGAATCAAATATAAAACATATGAATATATGAAATATGAACGAAGCTCTTTTGGTTAACAAGTTAGAGTTTTTTAAATTTTAAGCGAAAGAAATGATCGTACTGCAAATGGAAATTCATGCAGAGCCTTAACCAATAAACACTGCCGCTTGGGTAAACAAAGGGCTCTTATTTTTTAAAGGACAAGTCCGGGGTTTCTACAATTAATGTCAAAAAGCAACCTTACCAACTGCCAAGCATTGCTTGTCCTTTTTTCCGGGTTTTGATGTCTTTTTCTGTTGTAATTTCGTACGATATTTTTCGTAAGTTAGGCCCAATGTCGTCGCCATTTTGAAAACGCGATAAAATGGCTAGCCTCGGTTTGGAGGTTCGATTGTGACGTCGGAAATTACTTGAGAGTTCTATAAGAAAACAGCCTCGTTCAGGTCGAAGGTGAAATGGGTGAAATTACTTCATGAATAATGACGTCATTTCGCTCATTTCACAGATTTAAATACACAATTTTGCAGAGAAAAGACAGAGAAGGTTGGAAAAAAGTACTCTTTCATTTTATGAACAATTATTCCAACCCCGGACTTGTCCTTTAAGGCTGCCAGTAACATTTCCAATATCTCTCCTAAATCTTCTGTTTCCTTTTTAGCCTTATTCACAAGCTATTAACTGTTCTCATCCTACAGGTGGTATAATGATCGGTGCTTTCATCATGAAGAAAATCCCAGTGAAAAATTCAGCCAAAACTGCAGCATTGTTTTGTGCATGTCTCAGTCTCCTAACAATTGGTGGCTCTGCCTCGTTTCTTATCCCTGGGTGTCGTACGACTGTCATGGCTGGGGCTACCACCCCTTATATAAACAGGTAATGTTTATATTTGTTTATCAAGTAAAACCTCAATTAAATGCACAATACAATTTTTTTTTCTATAAATTCAATGTTAAAAATTTACGATTTACGAATTACCTAAGATTACAAACGAGCTACCATACAATACTACAAAAACGATACCAAGGGGAGTAAAAGATCATGACTACCCCAGGGCCATCACATGAAGGAGATAAACTAAAATACAACTAAATATATAAGAGGCCCCCTAGCTATTCAGAGAAGAATTAGAATTGAACGATATTTTGCAAATGGAATTTTCGAATGTACGCAATAGACCTTTTAGCTATTGTACAAAAGAGCCTGGATCGAGCGTTATTTTTATACATTTTTATACGCGAAATTCGATCGAGTGGCGTTAGAACTTCTATCACTATTATGCACATTCGAAAATTCTACAAAATGTAGCGAAGTATCGTTCGATTCTGATTCTTTTCAAAATAGCTAAAAGGTCTATTGCGATAGAAGCTTTATCGCCACTCAATCGAAAGTCGCGTATTAAATGTATAAGAAAGACGCTCAATCCAGGCTCTTTTGTAGAATAGCTAAAGGGTGTGTTACGAAAAGCTACTTACAAACAAAAGAACAAAAGAAGAATACAATACATTACTGGTCCCATCCACAGCGGGAAAAGACACTCAATCACCTTGTTCCCAAAGCAGATGGGGCTTACAAGCTAAAGCTCATAATTTCCATAAAAAAACAAAAAAACAAATTTACAAACGAAGAAAGTAATAGAGAGATAGAGAGAGGTCGCTGCTATCAAATTACTTGAAAAGAATTTTAACTTTAGATTTCGATGTGCTTCAGGACATGGAGGCACGCTCTGGTTTGGAAATGCAGGCAATTTTGAACTTTTAAGATTGATATTTCAACCCTGAAAGCACCAAGTATCAAGAAAAAATGTATCTGTGTTCAAGTTAACTATTAAGGAACGATTTAAAATTGATTTTACATTGATCAAAGCTAAAATTTCTTTGCTAGGCTCAACCAAATCTGTTTACTTGTTTTTGGGACACCTGGTAAAATATTCCTTGTCTGTAGCTGCTAGTAAGTGTCTTTGAAATTTACTATTTGTTCTGTTTCACAGCACACAGGCTGGCTCATTGGTTTCGTCATGTAATGCAGATTGTGCATGTTCTCGATTCGCATATGCACCTGTGTGTGGTGTTGATGGCAAATCATATTTCTCTCCTTGCCATGCTGGCTGCCAGACGTTTATCAGTAGAAAGGTATGGATTATACTTTCGAAGCAGAACATCTTCCAGTTTGGGCACAAATGATCACTTCTTTCTGAAATATTTACGCGAACGTGAAGTATATTTCTTGCACACTTTTATCAAATCATGTCGTCAAATTTTATCGCTACCTCAAAAATTTGAGGATGTTTATCAGGGCTTTGAACAGTGAGATCTTTGAACGAATTGGCGAATTTCAGTCAAGAAAGCTGCATGACAAAAGTGGCCATAGGATTGTTGCAAACAAGATGTTGTATCTAAGGATGTTTGGGTGCAGAATTTTCACAAAAAATGCTCTACGGCTAATTCTCTCATTGTTCACGCGAAAAGACATTGTTAAGAGATACCACTAATTTTGATATACTGGGTGAGCCAGAAAAAGTTCCCATTTTCGAAAATTCGTAGCACCACAAGCACTTCATTGATTTCAACGATTCAAATTCTAGGTAAAAGCCAAAAGATCGAAGATTTTTGCGATTTTTCTCGTCTTCTTACGAGCACTGCAAATATAGGTAAATTCAACTTTACAAAAATTTCATGTTTCCAAAATTACTGAAAAAGGGCCTAAAACACTTGATCAAATTGTTAGGACTCTCCTTACACAGAACAATACGCACACGCGTTTAACCTCTCTCAAGAGTAATAAGACATAGATTCTCAAACAGATACTAA
The DNA here is from genome assembly GCA_039566865.1 of Aurelia coerulea. Lineage (NCBI taxonomy): Eukaryota > Metazoa > Cnidaria > Scyphozoa > Semaeostomeae > Ulmaridae > Aurelia > Aurelia coerulea. Next base: position 20,492,371 of record CM076953.1, on the reverse strand, counting down.
AGATTTTCAATCCCATGGCAATAAGTGTGCAGACGATATCTCTCAACCGTGACAAATTGCATTTTCTCTGTTGCTCTGAGTGAGGAGTCCTTCATGATTTGATCATGTATTTTAGGCCTTTTTCAGTCATTTTGCAACCACAATGTTTTTCTAAATTTGAATTTTCCAATTTTTCCAGTGCTTGTAATAAGGCAAGAAAAATCACAAAAATACTTCGATCTTTTGGCTGTCAAGCAAATATTGATTCATCCCAATCCATCCACTACTCTTGATGCTATGAATTTTCAAAAGTGGGAACTTTTTTCTGGTTCACCCGGTATGCTAATTACTTCTCTCAAAAATGCCTTTTCACTCGTACAACAACATAGTTAGCCATGCAAGCATCGGGGCATCTTTTGCAGCTTCTTTTGTTTTGTTTTGCGTCTTTAGAGAATTCTCTTTGTGTTCGATCAGAATCGCTTTAAAAAAGTGTTATGCAAATCCAATCAGTTTTGCAATTCTAAAAGGACGTGTCTTCGACAGCATAGGTTCCAAATCTTTAAAAAGATTGGTGTAAAAATTCAGTGACTTATTTCTTTGAACTGAATGACTTCATATAATCTTTAGCTATTTCTCTATAATTCTACAGTTGGACTTTTCTGAAACCTTCAATATTTTCAGAATTAGACTGTTTTTCTTCTCTTTCAAGAATTAAAGAAAAAATTTCAAAAAATCTTAAAACCATCGTAATTTCTAAACTGTGTGACGCAGCATGTAATAGAAGAGAACTATACTTTATGGATGCCTACAATATGGCATCAAGCAGAAGTCTGTCATTTTCCTGGTTTATGATTTAGAAATTTGATGACGTCACATACTCAAATGAGTTGAAATGTGAGATACGCTGTAATTTCCAAAAATACTCCAAATTTCCGAAAAGCCCAACGATAGAATTATAGATAGGTAGCTAAAGTTGCTTTTAAGCCAGTCAGTTAGAAGAAATAGGTCATAGGATTTTATACCCACCTTTTAACGCTGATTCAAAGATTTGAAACCTATGCTGCCTTCGACTATTCTTCTTTTCTTTTTTTTCAGCAATTTGCACATTGTCGTTGCATCTCCGGAGCCTCGTTTATGCGTCACGCTCAAAAGAATATGACGAAAGGATCCATGAAAATGATTGGTAATTTTAACATCTCAGGCAACATGGGAAATAAGAACCGAACAATGCCGAAAGCCGAAGCAAATTTTGGACTTTGTAACAAGGATTGCAAAAACCTGCCTTACTTCATGCTGATGTCATTAGTTCTTATATCTGTGATATTTCTCACGGCGACCCCACAGAAGATGATCTTGCTCAGGTTAGTGGCTTTTGAATACTTGGTGAGTCGTTTAGCGGGCTGTGTAATAAAAGTGCGTGACCGATGTTATTTGCCAATGTCATTGTCTTGCTTTTCAGGTAGCTGTGGCCTGTCAAACAACGTGGATTGTTTCTTTGACTCACCCAGCGACTAACTTTAAACGTAAACTTTACAGCTGTTATTTGGCATAGGTTCCAAATCTTTAAAAAGGCTGGTGTAAAATTGAGTGACCTATTTCTTTGAACTGAATGACTTCAAAGAAACTTTAGCTAATTCTCTATAATTCTACCGTTGGAATTTTCTGAAATCTTCAATATTTTCAGAATTAGAGTGTTTTTCTTCTTTTTCAGGAATTCAATAAAAAATTTCAAAAAAACTTAAAACCATCGTAATTTCTAAACTGTTTGACGTAACATGAAATAATTTCGAAAAAAACCATAATTTATGAATGCCTACAATATGGTATCAAGCAAAGGTCTGTCACTCATCTCGTTTATGATTTAGAAATTTGATGACGTCACATCCTCAAATGAGCTGAAATATAAGATACGCTGTAATTTCCAAAAATATTCAAAGTTTCTGAAAAGTCCAACGGTAGAATTATAGATAAGTATCTAAAGTTTCTTTCCAGCCATTCAATCAGAAGAAATAGGTCATTGAATCTTACACCCACCTTTTTACGCCGAGATAAAGATTTGAAGCCTATGCTCTGTTATTTAGAATGAAGATAGTCATTGAAATAATCTGTTCTTCATCATGGTTTAATTGTCTGTTTCCAGGTGCGTTCCAGACAATCAACGTGCATTTGCCCTTGGTCTTCAGTTCCTATTCCTTCGCAGTCTGAGTTTTATTCCAGGCCCAGTCATCTTTGGAGCAGTCATTGATTCCAAGTGTATTCTGTGGAAGAAGGACAACTGTGGAAAACGCGGAAATTGCCTGGACTATGAAGTTGATGCCTTGTCCTTGAACATATTCTATCTTGGCTTGGTAACTGGAAGTAAGTTTTTAAGGCAAATCTTCTTTTAACCCATCATTTTGGCAAGTTTCGTTTAGATCACCAAAGCTTTCCCATTGGTTTTATACTTTTCCAAGTATTTAGATCATGCATCTCAACTTTATTTAATTAAATAATTTGAAAAAGGAAAGGTCACGATACCAGCGTCGATTGTCGGATCCGAAGATGCTTGCGGTGTCGAATGAATGAATAAGTTTGAAGGCAGAAACACCGCAATACGACAAAAAACAACAGCAAATATGATTGAATTTATTTAATACCAAATATTTATTTATTTATTTATTCATTGAATATTTATTTAATTTTATTTGTTTCTATTCAGCTTCCAAAGAAAGTTGCTAGCAACACTGAGAACCTAAGCTATCAAAGCAGTGTCTTGGTCCTTCCTCTCGATGTGACCACACCATTAGGTTGGAATAGATAGGTAGTGATTCTCCTCACTCTGCACAGCAGAGTTTGCAGGGAGGAGGCTCAAACCACCAACGTTCAAATTGGTAGTCAAGTGCGCTACCATTGAGCAACCTCTATTGCCAATCAGGTTGTCTTAAAAACGTGTGAGATTGAAATAGTAACTTTTCATAGATATGAATGGTACTCAGCTGCTCTCAAAGACAGTTTTATGTAGGTCAATGTTGAAATGCTGAAATTTGTTTTTCAAATGTCTTTTCAATGACGTGAGAGCCTCATAGTTTCTAAGCCAGATCTAAAGTTTGCCAGAAAAGCCAGATTGAAACATTTGTTCTATTTTTCTGAACATGAGAAATTTTGGTAAATATGATTTCAAAAGATCCGTAACTTCGATTGCATGAAGAACTGAAAAAGATCTGCCCAAAACCGTAAAGCTCTCGATCAAAATTACAAAGAATCTCCTCACTAAAACATGTTTCATTCCCGTCAAGATTTAAGAATCATTAAGAATCTTTATAACAGAAATAACGTATGCGATTTGTTTGTAGAAATGACTTCTTAAAGAAGCCTGGAAGGGTAATTAGATGTTTTTTAGATGTAAGGGTAATTAAATTAAATTAGATGTATATGGATGTTGCTCAAAGTGTGTGAGTTACTTATCCCCTTTTTACGCGTTTCGAAATAAAGAAATCTTCATACATCCAATTTTAGCCTGTATGTACAATGCGAAGCCTGAAAAAGATGTTTTTTAGAAAGAATTAAATTAAATTAGATGTTCTCAAAGCCTTTCGGCGAAATAAAGAAATCTTATACATCCAATTTTACCTGTATGTACGTATCAAAAATTACTTCAGTTTCGTTGTGTGTTGCTTTTTAGAGACCACACTTTGTTGAGCTGAACGTTATGTCGATTGACATTTATATGATTAACGACTTTTACATTCAGACTGCAGGTAGTTAGAATCGTAGACGATAGAGGTAGGACGTTAGAGATTTAGGACGAGAGAGATTCAGGACAACACATGATTTGCTCATGGTCGATACGATACATATGATTGTTATGTCTGAGATACATTTTAAGAATATGTGATGTTATTTACGGTCCACCCGGTGGAACTGTGAGCGTCATTCATTCTCAATTCTTTTATGTTTTCTTAACAGTTATCGGAACAATATTCTACTTCCTTGCTTGGTGGTTTTACAAGCCAATGAAAGACGATTTGGGAATGAAGGTTGAATATAATGCTGAAGATGGAGTGTTGTTGGATGAGAAAGACGCGGATGAATCGAGAGAGAATGGTAACATCTAAACATCCCTTAACAGAGGTCAAAAGCAGTCGCTGACGATTTGCTGAAACATTGGGGATGAAGCTATTTTTCAGTTGCAAAAGATTGTTAATCTCTGTTCAGTGATGTAGAGAGACGAAAATAACTGAGGGGCTTTTCAGGGCTTTGCTTGGTGAGTAAACAAACAATAATTCTCGTTTGAGAAGTCACTGGTTCTCAAGACGATATGGCAAATATTTCATTTATTGGTGGACATGTTCAAATTCATTTTAGAATTTACCTGACTGAAATCGGCCACTCCATTCTGACATTATGAGGGATTTTCTCCTGGAAAAACCTCTTTCAAGGAACCTTCAAAACAGACCTAAAATTACAAGCAAATTTCCTACAATTTCTGCTTTACAGCAATGACTTTAGCACGTTTTAGTGAATGCTATCCTCTTGGAAGGATGAAATCGTTCGGAATAATGTCCTCATGCACCCAGGGATGGCACTTTGATCCCCCACCTCCCAATGGGATAACACGTACTAAAGCATGTAGGAGCCAGCAGAAATATGAGGGAATTTGATAGTGATTTGGAGGTTTCCTGAATGGACTCTCGGGAAAATCCTTCATAATTTCAGTTCAGAGTGGCCGATGTCAGTCAGGAAATTTTTTAAATTCATCTGAAGACGCCTACTATCGCATAATGTATTTGCTAATATCGTTGCCTATATATCAAGGGAGCAGAGCATAGGTTCCAAATCTTTAAAAAGGCCGGTGTAAAATTGAGTGACTTATTTCTTTGAACTGAATGACTTCAAAGAAACTTTAGCTATTTTGCTATAATTCTACCGTTGGACTTTTCTGAAATCTTTAATATTTTCAGAATCAAAGTGTGTTTCTACTTTTTCAAGAATTCAAGAAAAAATTTCAAAAAAAACTTAAAACCATCGTAATTTCTAACCTGTTTGAAGCAACATTAAATAATTTCGAGGAAAACCATAGTTTATGGATGTCTAGAACATGGTATCAAGCAAAAGTCTGTCACTTTTCTGGTTTATTATTTAGAGATTTGATGACGTCACACCCTCAATTGAGTTGAAATGTAACATACGCTGAAATCTCGAAAATAATTAAAAAGCTCTGAAAAGTCCAACGGTAGAATTAAAGATACGTAATTAAAGTTTGTTTCAAGCCATTCAATAAGAAGAAATAGATCACAGAATTTTACACCCACCTTTTTCCGCCGAGCTAAAGATTTGGAAGCTATGTTAGGGAGCAGTTGCTTTTCAAACAGGGATTGTTTTTCTTACCCCGTAGCAATAGGATGATACGAAAACAACATCAAGAAGTCTGAAACAGCTGTTTCCTCTCATGAAAAAGAGGACTATGCCCCATAATGTCCCCCCTTCTTCGCCACAACTGACAGACAAGAGGTTGTTCTCCTCCGTCATTCAGAGGTCGACTGTACCCGTATCACTTCCCCCAGTGTGTCTGCAGCTGTTCATGACCCTCTCAGTAGTAGCGGCATAAGTTCCAAATCTTTAAATCGGCGTAAAAGGTGTAAGATTCTATGACCTATTTCTTCTGACTGAATGGCTTGAAAGAAACTTTAGCTACTTGTCTATAATTCTACCATTGGACTTTTTAGAAATTTTGAATCTTTTTCTAGATTACCGCAAATTTCATATTTCAACTCATTTGAGGATGTGACGTCATCAAATTTCTAAATCGTAGACCAGAAGAGTGATAGCATATTGCTTGATACCATATTGTAGACATCCATAAACTATGGTTTTCTTGGAAATTCTTTCAGTTTGTGTCAAGCACTTTAGATATTATGATGGTTTAAAATTTTTTTGAACGGCATTTTAATTCTGATAGTATTGATGATTTCAGGAAGGGACAATGGTAGAATTATAGCGAGATGGCAAAAGTATTTTTGAAGCCATCCAGTTCAGAGAGATAGGTCATAGAATTTTATAACAACCTTTTTAAAGATTTGGAATCAATGCTGGTAGTAGCCAGTTCTTGTATTACTTGAGAAAATATTGTATCGTTACGATGTAAAATATACTTCTTAGCTGTATATTTTGCTAATATGCTTTGTTTTTAAAGCAGTTTGACACCGGATGACCCATGAGAATGTTTATTTTTTTATGTAAACAATTTGAAGAATGTATGTCTCAGGCGTGTTTTACCTCACGAGAAGCTTTTGAAAGATTTTCTCTGGATTATATATACATTTCTGATTCTTCCACAAATTTCTTTTGGGGAATATATCTCATAAACTCAACTGATGTGAACTGACAGTAAATAATAGTCCTGAAGTTTGAATCTGAAGAAAAGAAGTTCCTGAAAGCCATGAATAAAATAAGAACCAATTTAAGAACCTGAACAGCCTCATTTCCCACTAAATACCCAAAACATAAGAACCTAGTTAGGCTGACTTGCAAAATTGTAGGTTCTTATACGCGGGTTTTTACTGTATTCAGTTTGTTTGCTTATATCCGTGATATATCGCAAAAGTATAGGCGTATAGCTGCTTTGGTAGAAACTGCAATTCGGTTTCAGTTTCATATATTTTCAATTCCACTACATCCAATTTATAGTCCTAACTACTAACTATACAAACGAATAACTAAACTACAAAGGTAAAAGATAACTTACAAAAATTAATACAGTAATACAGAAAATTAATACAATATACAAATAGAAAGAGGAACTAAATAAAATTGTGTACAGGGAAGTACTTAAAGGGGCTCCGTCGTCAAAATGTAAACAAAACGATGATTTTTGCAGTTTTTTGAAAGGTGATATCACACAAGTTTTTCGTATTCTTTTCAAAATGAAAGTTGCTGTTTGAGCATTAATCCTTGTACTTCACTAAGGAACAAACCAAACATTCATATCTTCTACGATTGCTCGGATATAAGTGGATTTTTAACGGTCACTCTTTTGATGAACAATGGATAATCCCCGACAAGTGCGAGTTTACGGATTTGTTTACTGTTTGACGACTGAGCCCCTTTAACAAGGAGCTCTCTCAATAGGTAAACTAATCGAGGAGAGAGAGCCCCCAATATTTAAAGAAATACCAGCGGGCGAATAAACAAAAACAATCCCCGTTTGAAAGGCCACTGATCCCTGGATACCAAGTCAATGATATTGGTATATACATTATTTAATAGTGGACATGTTCAAATATGATTTAGAATTTACCTGACTGAAATAGGCTGTTCCGTTTTGAAATTCTGAAGGATTTTTTCAAGAAAACCCACTGAAGAAACCTTCAAAACAGGCCTAAAATGACGACCATATTTTCAACTTGGCCGCAATGACTTTTACATGTATTAGTACATGTTATGTCTTCAGGAAGATTTGCTCTGCTTTCAAGGGAAATTTGCTCATTGTTTTCATTCGTTTTTTCAGATTTTTGGAAGGGGCTTTCTGCAGAAAATCACCCATATCCACAGGAAGGAATGGCCGATTAAGGCAGGGTAAATTACTGAACCTAATTGAACATATTGGCAATAAAACAAGACGGTTTTCAATATTATTGCTTTGATATTTTTGGAGCAGTGGCCTTCCAAGCGGGGATTCTTTTTTCTGACTCACCCGGTAGAGGGAGCCTCTGCACAGGAGAGTACTAATTTCGTATTTACGAAGCAGCTTAAAATAATGAATTGATATTTAGCTGCTTTATTGAGTTTAATGTAGGGTAGTTTGAATGAAACTTTGATAATTCATGTCTTGACGATAGAATATGGCAGCTTAGCTCTAAATAAAGCTTTATAAAAGAATTACCGATTCAGTTGCCTTTTTCATCTTTGGCCAGAAGAAAGGACACATCCAATATTTTCAAAGAGTATAGTCTTGATTTATGGTGACAAATTGTTGGGTCAAAAAATACCGATTTTCAAAGGGTATAGGCTTTGTTTTCGGCTCAAAATCAAGGGGTCCAAAATCCCAAATTTTTGAAGGGTATAGCCTTGATTTTGGCTAAAAATCAAGGGGTTCAAAAATCCCAAATTTGCAAAGAGACTAGGCATGGTTTTTGGCTAATAAGTGATGGGTGCTAAAATGCCAATTTTCTAAAGCATATAGCCTTTGTTTTTGCCCAAAAGTTGATGGGTGCAAATATGCCAATTTTCTATAGGCTATAGCCTTTGTTTTTGCCCAGAAATCGATGGGTGCAAATATGCCAATTTTCTAAAGCCTATAGCCTTTGTTTTTGCCCAAAAATTTGATGGGTGCAAAAATGCCAATTTTCTAAAGCCTATAGTCTTTGTTTTTGCCCAAAAATTGATGGATGCAAAAATGCCAATTTTCTAAAGCCTATAGCCTTTGTTTTTGCCCAGAAATTGATGGGTGCAAATATGCCAATTTTCTATGGGCTATAGCCTTTGCTTTTGCCCAGAAATCGATGGGTGCAAATATGCCAATTTTCTATGGGCTATAGCCTTTGCTTTTGCCCAGAAATCGATGGGTGCAAATATGCCAATTTTCTATGGGCTATAGCCTTTGCTTTTGCCAAGAAATCGATGAAATATGTGCAAATATGGGTGCAATTTTTATATGGGCTATAGCCTTTGCTTTTGCCCAGTAATTGATGGATGCAAATATGCCTATTTTCTATGGGCTATAGCCTTTGCTTTTTCCCAGAAATCGATGGGTGCAAATATGCCAATTTTCTATGGGCTATAGCCTTTGCTTTTTCCCAGAAATTGATGGGTGCAAATATGCCAATTTTCTATGGGCTATAGCCTTTGCTTTTGCCCAGAAATCGATGGGTGCAAATATGCCAATTTTCTATGGGCTATAGCCTTTGCTTTTGCCCAGAAATCGATGGGTGCAAATATGCCAATTTTCTATAGGCTATAGCCTTTGCATTTGCCCATAGCCTTTTCTATGCTTTTTGCCCAGAAATCGATGGGTGCAAATATGCCTATTTTCTATCGGCTATAGCCTTTGTTTTTGCCCAGAAATTGGTGGGTGCAAATATGCCAATTTTCTATGGGCTATAGCCTTTGCTTTTTCCCAGAAATCGATGGGTGCAAATATGCCAATTTTCTATAGGCTATAGCCTTTGCTTTTGCCCAGAAATCGATGGGTGCAAATATGCCAATTTTCTATAGGCTATAGCCTTTGCTTTTTCCCAGAAATCGATGGGTGCAAATATGCCAATTTTCTATGGGCTATAGCCTTTGCTTTTGCCCAGAAATGGATGGGTGCAAATATGCCAATTTTCTATGGGCTATAGCCTTTGCTTTTGCCCAGAAATCGATGGGTGCAAATATGCCAATTTTCTATGGGCTATAGCCTTTGCTTTTGCCCAGAAATCGATGGGTGCAAATATGCCAATTTTCTATGGGCTATAGCCTTTGCTTTTGCCCAGAAATCGATGGGTGCAAATATGCCAATTTTCTATAGGCTATAGCCTTTGCTTTTTCCCAGAAATCGATGGGTGCAAATATGCCAATTTTCTATGGGCTATAGCCTTTGCTTTTTCCCAGAAATCGATGGGTGCAAATATGCCAATTTTCTATAGGCTATAGCCTTTGCTTTTGCCCAGAAATCGATGGGTGCAAATATGCCAATTTTCTATGGGCTATAGCCTTTGCTTTTTCCCAGAAATCGATGGGTGCTTTTTTCCCCTTTGCTTTTGCCCAGAAATCGATGGGTGCAAATATGCCAATTTTCTATGGGCTATAGCCTTTGCTTTTGCCCAGAAATCGATGGGTGCAAATATGCCAATTTTCTATAGGCTATAGCCTTTGCTTTTTCCCAGAAATCGATGGGTGCAAATATGCCAATTTTCTATAGGCTATAGCCTTTGCTTTTGCCCAGAAATCGATGGGTGCAAATATGCCAATTTTCTATAGGGGCTATAGCCTTTGCTTTTTCCCAGAAATCGATGTGTGCAAATATGCCAATTTTCTATGGGCTATAGCCTTTGCTTTTGCCCAGAAATCGATGTGTGCAAATATGCCAATTTTCTATAGGCTATAGCCTTTGCTTTTGCCCAGAAATCGATGTGTGCAAATATGCCAATTTTCTATGGGCTATAGCCTTTGCTTTTGCCCAGAAATCGATGGGTGCAAATATGCCAATTTTCTATAGGCTATAGCCTTTGCTTTTGCCCAGAAATCGATGGTGCAAATATGCCAATTTTCTATAGGCTATAGCCTTTGCTTTTGCCCAGAAATTTGGGTGCAAATATGCCAATTTTCTATGGGCTATAGCCTTTGCTTTTGCCCAGAAATCGATGGGTGCAAATATGCCAATTTTCTATGGGCTATAGCCTTTGCTTTTGCCCAGAAATCGATGGGTGCAAATATGCCAATTTTCTATGGGCTATAGCCTTTGCTTTTTCCCAGAAATCGATGGGTGCAAATATGCCAATTTTCTATAGCCTTTGGGCCCAGAAATATGGGTGCAAATATGCCAATTTTCTATGGCTATAGCCTTTGCTTTTGCCCAGAAATCGATGGGTGCAAATATGCCAATTTTCTATGGGCTATAGCCTTTGCTTTTGCCCAGAAATTGATGGGTGCAAATATGCCAATTTTCTATGGGCTATAGCCTTTGCTTTTGCCCAGAAATCGATGGGTGCAAATATGCCAATTTTCTATAGGCTATAGCCTTTGCTTTTGCCCAGAAATCGATGTGTGCAAATATGCCAATTTTCTATGGGCTATAGCCTTTGCTTTTGCCCAGAAATCGATGTGTGCAAATATGCCAATTTTCTATGGGCTATAGCCTTTGCTTTTGCCCAGAAATCGATGTGTGCAAATATGCCAATTTTCTATGGGCTATAGCCTTTGCTTTTGCCCAGAAATCGATGGGTGCAAATATGCCAATTTTCTATAGGCTATAGCCTTTGCTTTTTCCAGAAATCGATGGGTGCAAATATGCCAATTTTCTATAGGGCTATAGCCTTTGCTTTTGCCCAGAAATCGATGGGTGCAAATATGCCAATTTTCTATAGGCTATAGCCTTTGCTTTTGCCCAGAAATCGATGGGTGCAAATATGCCAATTTTCTATGGGCTATAGCCTTTGCTTTTGCCAGAAATCGATGCCTTTGCTTTTGCCCAGAATTTGATGGGTGCAAATATTCCAAATTTCTATGGGCTATAGCCTTTGCTTTTGCCCAGAAATCGATGGGTGCAAATATTCCAATTTTCTATGTGCAAATATGCCAATTTTCTATGGGCTATAGCCTTTGCTTTTGCCCAGAAATCGATGGCCTTTGCTTTTTCCAAGAAATGCAAATATGCCAATTATTCTATGGGTGCAAATATGCTATAGCCTTTGCTTTTGCCCAGAAATCGATGGGTGCAAATATGCCAATTTTCTATGGGCTATAGCCTTTGCTTTTGCCCAGAAATCGATGGGTGCAAATATGCCAATTTTCTATGGGCTATAGCCTTTGCTTTTTCCCAGAAATCGATGGGTGCAAATATGCCAATTTTCTATGGGCTATAGCCTTTGCTTTTGCCCAGAAATCGATGGGTGCAAATATGCCAATTTTCTATAGGCTATAGCCTTTGCTTTTGCCCAGAAATCGATGGGTGCAAATATGCCAATTTTCTATGGGCTATAGCCTTTGCTTTTGCCCAGAAATCGATGTGTGCAAATATGCCAATTTTCTATGGGCTATAGCCTTTGCTTTTGCCCAGAAATCGATGTGTGCAAATATGCCAATTTTCTATGGGCTATAGCCTTTGCTTTTGCCCAGAAATCGATGTGTGCAAATATGCCAATTTTCTATGGGCTATAGCCTTTGCTTTTGCCCAGAAATCGATGGGTGCAAATATGCCAATTTTCTATGGGCTATAGCCTTTGCTTTTTCCCAGAAATCGATGGGTGCAAATATGCCAATTTTCTATGGGCTATAGCCTTTGCTTTTGCCCAGAAATCGATGGGTGCAAATATGCCAATTTTCTATGGGCTATAGCCTTTGCTTTTGCCCAGAAATCGATGGGTGCAAATATGCCAATTTTCTATAGGCTATAGCCTTTGCTTTTGCCCAGAAATCGATGGGTGCAAATATGCCAATTTTCTATGGGCTATAGCCTTTGCTTTTGCCCAGAAATCGATGGGTGCAAATATGCCAATTTTCTATAGGCTATAGCCTTTGCTTTTGCCCAGAAATCGATGGGTGCAAATATGCCAATTTTCTATGGGCTATAGCCTTTGCTTTTGCCCAGAAATCGATGGGTGCAAATATGCCAATTTTCTATAGGCTATAGCCTTTGCTTTTTCCCAGAAATCGATGGGTGCAAATATGCCAATTTTCTATGGGCTATAGCCTTTGCTTTTGCCCAGAAATCGATGGGTGCAAATATGCCAATTTTCTATGGGCTATAGCCTTTGCTTTTGCCCAGAAATCGATGGGTGCAAATATGCCAATTTTCTATGGGCTATAGCCTTTGCTTTTTCCCAGAAATCGATGGGTGCAAATATGCCAATTTTCTATGGGCTATAGCCTTTGCTTTTGCCCAGAAATCGATGGGTGCAAATATGCCAATTTTCTATGGGCTATAGCCTTTGCTTTTGCCCAGAAATCGATGGGTGCAAATATGCCAATTTTCTATGGGCTATAGCCTTTGCTTTTGCCCAGAAATCGATGGGTGCAAATATGCCAATTTTCTATAGGGCTATAGCCTTTGCTTTTGCCCAGAAATCGATGGGTGCAAATATGCCAATTTTCTATGGGCTATAGCCTTTGCTTTTGCCCAGAAATCGATGGGTGCAAATATGCCAATTTTCTATAGGCTATAGCCTTTGCTTTTGCCCAGAAATCGATGTGTGCAAATATGCCAATTTTCTATGGGCTATAGCCTTTGCTTTTTCCCAGAAATCGATGGGTGCAAATATGCCAATTTTCTATAGGCTATAGCCTTTGCTTTTGCCCAGAAATCGATGTGTGCAAATATGCCAATTTTCTATGGGCTATAGCCTTTGCTTTTGCCCAGAAATCGATGTGTGCAAATATGCCAATTTTCTATAGGCTATAGCCTTTGCTTTTGCCCAGAAATCGATGGGTGCAAATATGCCAATTTTCTATGGGCTATAGCCTTTGCTTTTTCCCAGAAATCGATGGGTGCAAATATGCCAATTTTCTATGGGCTATAGCCTTTGCTTTTGCCCAGAAATCGATGGGTGCAAATATGCCAATTTTCTATAGGCTATAGCCTTTGCTTTTTTCCCAGAAATCGATGGGTGCAAATATGCCAATTTTCTATGGGCTATAGCCTTTGCTTTTGCCCAGAAATGGATGGGTGCAAATATGCCAATTTTCTATGGGCTATAGCCTTTGCTTTTGCCCAGAAATCGATGGGTGCAAATATGCCAATTTTCTATGGGCTATAGCCTTTGCTTTTGCCCAGAAATCGATGGGTGCAAATATGCTAATTTTCCCATGGCTATAGCTATTTGCTTTTGCCCAGAAATCGATGGGTGCAAATATGCCAATTTTCTATGGGCTATAGCCTTTGCTTTTTCCCAGAAATCGATGGGTGCAAATATGCCAATTTTCTATAGGCTATAGCCTTTGCTATTTCCCAGAAATCGATGGGTGCAAATATGCCAATTTTCTATAGGCTATAGCCTTTGCTTTTTCCCTGAAATCGATGGTTGCAAAAATGCCAATTTTCTATGGGCTATAGCCTTTGCTTTTGCCCAGAAATCGATGGGTGCAAATATGCCAATTTTCTATAGGCTATAGCCTTTGCTTTTGCCCAGAAATCGATGGGTGCAAATATGCCAATTTTCTATGGGCTATAGCCTTTGCTTTTGCCCAGAAATCGATGGGTGCAAATATGCCAATTTTCTATGGGCTATAGCCTTTGCTTTTGCCCAGAAATTGATGGGTGCAAATATGCCAATTTTCTATGGGCTATAGCCTTTGCTTTTGCCCAGAAATCGATGGGTGCAAATATGCCAATTTTCTATGGGCTATAGCCTTTGCTTTTTCCCAGAAATCGATCGGTGCAAATATGCCAATTTTCTATAGGCTATAGCCTTTGCTTTTGCTCAGTAATTGATGGGTGCAAATATGCCAATTTTGTATCGGCTATAGCCTTTGTTTTTGCCCAGAAATTGGTGGGTGCATATATGCCAATTTTTTTGTATGGGTGCAGCCTATAATAGCCTTTGCTTTTTCCCAGAAATGAATGGGTGCAAATATGCCAATTTTCTATAGGCTATAGCCTTTGCTTTTGCCCAGAAATCGATGGGTGCAAATATGCCAATTTTCTATAGGCTATAGCCTTTGTTTTTGCCCAGAAATCGATGGGTGCAAATATGCCAATTTTTCTATTGGCTATAGCCTTTGCTTTTGGAAATGCCCAGAAATCGATGGGTGCAAATATGCCAATTTTCTATGGGCTATAGCCTTTGCTTTTGCCCAGAAATTGATGGGTGCAAATATGCCAATTTTCTAAGGTTATAGCCTTTGATCTTTGGTCAAAAATCAGACAATGAATAGGCTGGTAAGAAAGTTTTGAAGCTTATTACGAAGCGGTTTATATTATAATATAGCCATTCTACTAACTTATATTTGCATGTGTACAATTTTAAAAACTTATCTGAAGTACAGTAAATCACCGCATATAAGAACCTACTTTTTTGAGAGTCAGGCTGAAATAGGTTCTTATTTTGAAAGTACCGTACCAAGACCAATTCCAAGGTATAAAGGTTCTTATTTAAAGAGCACATTGCGTACGCCGTTTTAGAATCTTTATTAAAGATGTCCAGCCTTGTTATTTGTTTTGGTAAAATAATTATGTACCCAATACCCAATTATAAGCTTACAAACAGCAGGGGAGGAGATTCAAACTTTAACAGCCAACTGGGACAAACATGCACTCAATAACGGCAATCCGAAATCAATTTTGCTACCCCTGCAATAAGAACATATTTTTCATAAAACTAAAACAGGTTCTTAACTACAAGGTGCATAATTTAGGAAAAACAGCCTCTGAGTTGATATTTTTGTAGGTTCGTTTATGCTGGGATTTACTGTAATTTAACGCTACTGGACAGACATACTGATATTGGAGACATTTGGAGAAACATAGGGTTCAATGAAGCAAGATCAAGCATGAGGCTCACATCTTTAAAAAACTTGAACAAGCAGGGACCGAAGTTTCCAAGCTGCTTGAAAAGCTTTTATTGTTAAAACATATCTATTAACTTATCTTTGCAATTGTAAAATCTTAATAACTATTCACTGAAGAAATTAAACGCTACTAATGTTTTTGGAAAGAAATGTGGTTGAATCCAGGAAGATTATAGCTCAAATATTTTAAAAAGCTTTGGATCTATCGGGTGAGCGAGAAAAAGGTTTCCATTTTTGAAAACTCATAAGCCTACTGGTTAGACTGGAATGAATCCTGTTTGATTGCTGAGAGATGGGAGCATTTTTGGAATTTCCTCATGTTTTACAAGCACTGGACATATATCTATAGGTCAGGTCGTTTTTGCCAAAATTTCATAGTTGCGAATGACTAAAAGGGCCTAAAACATTCCATCAAATCATAAAAAAATTCCTTGCAGAGAACAATAAAGAAAATGAGATTTTTCACGGGTGAGAGATATCGTCTGCACATTTTATTGCCATGGGATTGAAAATATTCAGTATTTTTTGAAAATCTATTTCTTATAACCACTGAGAGAAATGAAATGCCCTTGTACATTGTTCTTTCTCTGTTAGGAGATTTCTTACGATTTCAGCAAATGTTTTAGGCCCATTTTCACTCATTTCACAACCAAGACATTTCATAAAATCGAATGTACCTATATTTTCAAGGCTTATAAATACGCGACGATCTTGTAAGTGGTTTAAAAATGAGCAAATTTAGCTCTTTTTAGGGCTACCTGGTTTTGAATCATACTGCAAAAAAGCACTGATGATTGCCAAATCAATTTCTTTGTGCGTGTAAAACTTCTAGTGTGGTCTTAAATGACAGTAATAGATGCGCACTATAATTGGAGACGTCAATGATGATAGAAAATCTGAAATTTTTTACTCTTAGGCGGGATTGAGTATTTTGCTTAAAAACTATAGCTCAAAATAAGGTTTTTCAACGTGTCCATTTCCTACCTTGCTGTATCAAAAGCGAACATTTTATCATGTGTGAATATTTTTGGGTCTTTGACAAAGTAACTAGCTTAAATCAAGAAAGCTTGGGTTTTGGGACACAGCTCCCAGCTCCCGTCTAAAAAACCATGACCTCAACCAGGAACTAGATAGTGTCTTGCAAGGCTCTTCACATGACATCAATTCGAGAAAGACCTACATAAAATGCTAATGTGATATTTACATAGAAGAATTGAGATAATTTGTTCCAATGTTATTCTGGCAGTAAGTCATCACCCAGTTCTTCATCTCCAAATTCGTCTTCAACCACTGGCGCTCTGTGCCCAGCAGTCTTTGGTCTGGCCGGTGCCTCCCCAAGCGGATCTGAATACGAGGCATCTACAAACAAAGAAATTGGTCTCAGAAATATCAGATTATTATCATTATTTTTATTATTAAATTCTTTACAGTTGGTATTTACAATAGCTTACAATACACTAGCTAATTCAAACCAACTATCTACAAAGGAAAAATTTACAATAATATAAAGAAAATAAGTATATTTACATTGATTTACATGATTTCTGTTTTCGGAGAGATTTCCAAATATGTTGTTTCTACACGCAATTTTTGCATGTGCAATTTTCACCCTTCCATTCTTTTATCGATTTTTTGAAGCATACAACAGATGGTGAGCTTTTTATTGAGTCAGGTAGGCTGTTCCAGAGGATGCTACCTCTAAAGGTCAACGAACTGGTCCCATAGGTTGTAGTTTTCGCTTGTGGTAGCATTAATAGTGAACCTGATCTTAGATTATATGTAAGGTCCTTCGCTGGAAAATATTCCACAGAAAGGATGGATTTCGCACGATAGGCACTTATATATTTCTATCATCAAGTTACGTAGATTGTTTACATGGACCCTAGTGTCATCTATCTTTTGGAGAAGCTCCTCGAAGCTCGATGCATAGTCTTCAAGAAGATTATTAAAGTTCAGAAAGGGGGAGATATTCGGAAGAAGGAGACGGGTTTATGATTTTGATTAAGGGTTTTAGGCCTCTTTTCACGCATTTCAAAGTTACGACTTTTTGAAAAATAAATGTTACCGATTTGTCCAACGCTCAATAAAATAGAGAAGAAAATCACAAACAAAATATTTCAGCCTTTGGGCTATCAACCAAACTTTTATTGATTCCAAATGCCTCAAGCATTATTTGCATAAAGAATTTTCAAAACATGTGAAGTTCAGCATAGGTTCCAAATCTTTAAAAAGGCTGGTGTAAAATTGAGTGACCTATTTCTTTGAACTGAATGACTTCAAAGAAACTTTAGCTAATTCTCTATAATTCTACCGTTGGAATTTTCTGAAATCTTCAATATTTTCAGAATTAGAACGTTTGTCCTCTTTCTCAAGAATTCAAGAAAAATTTTCAAAAAAAACTTAAAACCATTGTAATTTCTAAACAGTTTGACGTAACATGAAATAATTTCGAAGGAAACCATAGTTCATAAATGCCTACAATATGGTGTCAAGCAAAAGTCTGTCACTCATCTGGTTTATGATTTAGAAATTTGATGACATCACATCCTCAAACGAGTTTAAATGTAAGATACACTGTAATTTCCAAAAATATTCAAAATTTCTCAAAAGTCCAACGGTAGATTTATAGATAAGTATCATAAGTAGATAACTATCAAGCTAGATAAGTATCTAAAGTTTCTTTCAAGCCATTCGATCAGAAGAAATAGGTCGTTGAATTTTACAACCACCTTTTTACGCCGAGATAAAGATTTGGAACCTATGCTGAAATTCTTGTTTGTCCACCCCGTAGTTTCAACAGTAAGACTTAATTATCCTGCTGGGAACACCAAAGCTAACACACCAATACAGTAAATCCCCGCATATAAGAACCTACTTTTTTGAGAGCCAGGCTGAAATAGGTTGTTATTTTGAAGGTACTAAGACTAATTGCTGCCGAAGGCAGCATTACTATTCTTCATCAATCAGCGAACGAAATTAGCCTGCCTGCTGTCTGTCTGTCTGTCGTCTGGCTATGTAGACGGGCCAACTCACGGCTGCGGTTCGCGGCGCGCGGACTCGCGGCTGGTGAGCATTTATCCAACAAACAACAACAAAAGTTCTCCAACAAAAGATAATGAGTTCTTCCTACCTTCTTAACTACCTAACTACGTCAATGGACGACAAAGGTTTATTTCTGACAATGCAGAACTCAATATTACGGACCACGGAACCATGGACTACAGAACTACGGAACCAAGAGCCTTGGACCCGGGAACTAGAAACCGGCGGAGGAGAGTAACTTAATATTCTAAATCATTTACCTTTTGAACCATTACACAACTGTAAATTCAAACATAATACACGTTTCCTTAGCGATAATCATTCAATTAATTTCTATAAAATTGACCTCGCTACAGTCATATTTGGTACATATACTAATCAGCAGCACTCGCTGACTGATGTTATATCTAGTTTCAAGGTATAATGGTTCTCATTTGAAGACTAGACATTTTAAAGATAGGTTTTATGATAAATTTTTGCTGATTTCTAAACGGGAGTACTTTTTTGGGACACTCGGTATTTTCGTTGAAGAAAGATAATATCCTTACCAATAACACGGTTTGAATTGTTGAAGTTCATGCTATTATCAGCCTCTCGTTTTCTTCCACCTTCCTTCTTGCGAGTTGTATTTGTGGGAAATAACGAATCCTCTTCGTTTTCTGCAATGAACATTACACGAAGATTAAAGGGGCTCCGTCGTCAAAATGTAAACAAATCGATGATTTTTGCAGTTTTTTGAAAGGTGATATCACACAGGCTTTTCGTATTTTTTTCAAAATGAAAGTTGCTGTTTGGGCTTTAATCCTTGTACTTCACTAAGGAACAAACCAAACGTTCATATCTTCTACGATTGCTCGGATATAAGTGGATTTTTAACGGTCATTTTTTGTGGCTTGGGTGAAGCCAACAAACAAACTGTAGAGAACAATGGATGAACAATGGATAATCCCCGACACGTGCGAGTTTACGGATTTGTTTACTGTTTGACGACTGAGCCCCTTCTTCTGTCGCCAAATTGCAAAATAATCTGTAAACACCATTGTTTCAGGCACGTATTGTTGTTGTTGTTGTTGTTGTACCTTTATTCTACCGGATGCGCCAAATGAACTATGCACGTTTGGCAGGCCACAATAAATCGTACACTGGACCGATTTTGAAGATTTATGACTTAATCTTTAGCAGAAAGCCTGAATTAGATACTGGGATTTTTTGCGAATTTTTTTCATTTTCAGTTTTTAGAGCTAGAAGCGAGATTCTTAAAATTTCAATTTTCGAAAACACTGAAAAACGATCAAAAAACATCGATCAAGTTTTCTAAAGAATCGACGTGAATGGACAAAGAGGAAGCTTGTTCGTGGTGATTTGGGATTTAGAAATCGACTAATTGTAATCTGCTGTACGAGAGTTCGTACTAAACCCCCAAATCACCCTGAAAAACGTTTTCTCTTTGTTCATTCATGTTAAGTCTTAAAATTTGATCGACGTTTTTTGATCGTTTTCAGTGTTTTCGAAAACGAAAATTTTAAGAAACTCGCTTCTGGCTCTAAAAACTGACAATGAAAAAATTTGCAAGAAAGTCCTAGAATCTAATTCAGGCTTTCTGCTAAAGATTAAGTCATAAATCTTCAAAATCGGTCCAGTGTACGATTTATTGTGGCCTGCCAAACGTGCATAGTTTTTTTTTCGCGCACCCGGTACATCGATTAAATAAGCTAATCTACTATATACAAATGCACAAGAAAACTAATCAAAAGTTGATGGAAAATCTGTTTCCATTGTTTTCTGCAGTTTATTTGGTGGCTTCACCCTGGTCACCAAAGAGTAAACGTCAAAAATCCACTTATATCCGAGCAATCGCAAGAGATATGAATGTTTGGTTTGTTCCTCTGAGAAGTATACAAATTTGTCTTTAAAATGACGTCTTCATTTAGAAACAAGACGGAAAGTCTGTGTGATATCGCCTATCAAGAAACTGCTAAATCACACTTTTGACAGAAATTTGGGGACTGGCTTCTAGTAACGAATCACCTGTTCAGTTACTTGTTGCTAGAATTAAAGGGGCTCCGTCGTCAAAATGTAAACAAAACGATGATTTTTGCAGTTTTTTGAAAGGTGATATCACACAGGATTTTCGTATTTTTTTTAAATGAAAGTTGCTGTTTGGGCATTAATCATTGTACTTCACTAAGGCACAAACCAAACGTTCATATTTTCTACGATTGTTCGGATATAAGTGGATTTTTAACGGTCGCTTTTTGGTGGCTTGGGTGAAGCCACCAAACAAACTGCAGAGAACAATGGATGAACAATGGATAATCCCCGACACGTGCGAGTTTACGGATTTGTTTACTGTTTGACGACGGACCCCCTTTAAGTTCTGTCACAGGGAGACCAGGAATAATTGTTCCCAAAAATGAAAATTGTCTTTCTTTGTCCCCTGTGCCAATAAAATTTTCTTTATTTGTTCCCTGTGGGCTTGGTCATTTTTTACCTTGCTCTGTGTTCTAGTTGCGTATCAATTCACGTAGCACAGGAAAATAAGCTACAACATAACGAAGCACACAGGAGGCACAGAAAGACAATTCAAGAACGTAACGAAAATTCTATGTTCGATTTTGGTCCATGATTTACTTGCTACTGAAATACAAATGTAATACGATTGTCTGTTTCAGGAATAGAACTTAAATATCAATGGCAATTAAATCATAGACCAGAATCAAACGTGGAATTCTCGTTCCCATGCAACCCCTTACCAGAGTTATCCTTATTTCTGGGTCGAAACGAAGAGTGCTTTTATGAAACGAAATTTGAACATCTAAGTGAGCCTTTGACTGATAGATTAAAGGGGCTCAGTCGTCAAACAGTAAACAAATCCGTAAACTCGCACGTGTCGGGGATTATCCATTGTTCATACATTGTTCTCTGCAGTTTGTTTGGTGGCTTCACCCAAGCCACAAAAGAATGACCGTTAAAAATCCACTTATATCCGAGCAATCGTAGAAGATATGAATGTTTGGTTTGTTCCTTAGTGAAGTACAAGGATTAATGCCCAAACAGCAACTTTCATCTTGAAAAAATACAAAAATCCTGTGTGATATCACCTTTAAAAAAACTCCAAAAATCATCATTTTGTTTACATTTTGACGACGGAGCCCCTTTAACATTTTAGCTTTGAATATCAGTCAAACGTTTTTCATTCCACCGCCCACCAAGTGTTTCTTTTTTTCCTCACCCGGTAGATTAAAACTTGACCTAAAGGCACACATGGAAGCAATTTCTAAGGCAGCTTGCAATCAAAAATCGAATTTGCAAATTCACCATGTTTGGCTCTAACTTTCAAACCTACACTTGCAATTACCGTACTTGATTGCAAGCTACCTTCGCTTGTACCATAGTTTTCCGTTTGTATTTTAAACATTCCTTTTATTTGTAGTAGCAGTTACGTGTAGTTTTATGTAGGTCCCCTTAAAGGTAAACGTGTAGCTTTAGCAATTATTTTTCTCTCTAGTAGTTACGTGCAGTGGTATGTTCGTATTTCCTGTTTTATGTTGCCATGAGGTAGACGTAGTTTTCGCTCCAATTGGTATTGTATTAGTAGTAGGGTATGGTATTTTGTAAGTAATGTTGAAAGTAATATGCACTGTAAGTTATTAAATGATGTATAAAAAAATAAAATTTCATGCCTGCTAAATTTTCTCTACTATCATCAGATGCTTGCATAGCACTCACGCCAGAACCAGCTCTTCCCGATCCAGTTCTACCCGAACCCGCTCGGCCACTTCCTCGTCTTGACCCACTTTGTGCTCTCTGTGATAAATTGATCAATAGGTTAATTGATAGATAGATTGACTGATTGGGAAAGTACCGTAAAAGCTCGATTCGTCCCCTCCCTTCCAAGCAAAAATCTTAGATAAGCCCCCTTTACATTAAGTTCCCCACATTTAGTTCAAATGCCAGAGGTTACCAAAGATTTTCTATTCATTTAGCTAAACAAGTTCGTATGCTGATTTTGTTACAAAATTAAAAACCTAAATTACGAATTTAGTTATCTAATTAATCTAGCGATCAATAAAACGAACTTAAATAGAAAAAGAAAAGTAAAAAAGATACCGTCTATGATTTACCTTTTGGCCTCATTTTAAAGGTAAGAAGGTAGGGTGTATGTTTGACATCTAAGCTTAATTGGTTCCAAATCTTAGGCCCACAAAATGAAATAGACTTCTGCCCATCTGCTTCTAATCCACCAATCAATCTATCAAGCTTCTTCCTAATTCTTGATTTGAAATTAAGATTGTATGTTGTCAATTATGAGTAAATTCTTGAAATTAAGGCCTCGTGTACACAATACCATTTTCATTTCATATCGAATTGGGTTTGGCAATCCGATACGAACATTTTTCTTTGATACGATACCTTTTTCATTTCATATCGCGTTGGGGTTCTGTTTACACGGAAACGCTCTGTCTTGTGCTGTGGACACTGATCAGTGGCTGTGAAGGATTCACCTTTGTTTTAGTACCCACTGCGAAGTGCACCAGATGAATAAGGTTTACACGATACCTTTTTCATTTCATATCGCGTTGGGGGTTCTGTTTACACGGAAGCGCTTTGTCTTGTGCTGCGGAGGATTCCCCTTTGTTCTAGCACCCACTATGCAGTGCGTCAGATGAATAGGAGGCTCGTAGAATTGATAAAGAGGTTCCGTTTAGAGTTGATACCGGATTCGACCGTTTACACGATATTGGATTCGTTTCATATCACTTTCAGAGCCTTTTCATTTTAAACTGCGAAAACAGTACGATTCATATCGGATTGGTGCGTTTTCGTGTAAACAGAAGGCCAATCCGATATGAAATGAAAACGGTCTCGTGTAAACAGAAGGCCAATCCGATATGAAATGAAAACGGTCTCGTGTAAACAGAAGGCCAATCCGATATAAAACCAATCCGGTATGAAACAAAAACGATATCGTGTAAACGGGGCCTAAATCAAACACTCAGCTGGGCAATAGAGTTGGAATTTTTCAAATAGATTTTTTGGTTTTTTAGCACGATCGTTCACACAGTGTATACATTGTTCTGACACACTCTGTAGTTGTTGTTGTTCATTTATTTTTTTTATTCGATATTTACATAGCTAAACAATATATATAGTACAAACAAAGTTAACAAATCTAAATCGAATGAAATTAAAATGTATAAGAAACTTAATGCTGAATAAAATTAAAACTACTGCAGGCGCTACATTTGCATTTTGGGCCATTCCATCGCTTTATCAAAAGTTTAAAGCTTTTCAAGTTTTCTGCGGATTTCATTTTGATTGGTAGGTCATTCCATATTTGAGGGCCAACGGACTCAAGACTGTTTGAACCAAAAGTTACTCGATTTGGTCTTATATGTTTTTAGTCATAAGGATTTCTGGTAGAATATTGCGAAGATCTGAATTTGAAGAAATTTTACATGAATAGTGGATTTAGATTATTCAATGTTTTGTAAATTTCAATGCAAAGAGTTCTTTGACGCGAGATTTGCATAGGAAAATTGCATAGCTCTGTAGATTAAAGCTTCTTCAAAGCTTTTCCAATTTCACTCAAATAAGAAAATGTAGCAACATACTTGTTCCCGCAGTTCCTTTGATTTTTCTGATTTCTTCAATTTCACAACGAATTCTTGGACCTCTTTGTCTAATCCTTGGTCAGTACAAAGACGCACTAGGAACTTCAGACCTGCATCGAAACGGAAAAATGTATCAAACCAAAGAGTTACTAAAATGACTGACACTTTCGTAAACTACGGGTAAATTAAATCCACAGTGAAGAAAACATTGCAGGCCAAACGGTTATTTACTGGATGAAGGTCTATGAAACCATGCCAAAGAATTTATTTCAGCAATGAAATCAGGGACAGGTTCATTCTGCCGGGTGTCCAAAAAAGAAAGTGCTCCTGTTTGAAAATCACTAAACCTTGATTACAAGGCCGATTTCTAAACTTCTTTTCTTTTTGGGCACGTAGATCAAGGTCAAAGCTTTTCCCCAGTTATAGCTGATCTTGTAATTGGTTTAGAAATTCGCTCGATTAGCCTTTTTAGCGGTGCCTGATGCCCCGTTTTGAATCACGCTGATAACAAGCAGTGATGTTTACCAGAACAATTCTCTGTGCATATCAAGCTTTTATTGTGGTCATATATGACAGAAAGAAATGCAGACTATCATTGGATTAGACAATCATCTGACTTAATGATGATAAAAGATCTGAAAATGTTGGCACTCAAACAAAATACACATATGCAAGATTGACTATGTTGCTTCAAACGTATAGCTCAAAATATGGCTTTTCAACGTCTAATTTTTTAACCTTTAAGTATAAAAAACAAATATTTTATCATCTTGAAATATCTTAAATAGCTTACAGTTGTAATTGTAGTATCTGTAAGTAGCTGAAATTGTAAATATTGTATTTTTGTAAATAGTTGGTTTGAATTAGTTACCCTATTCTTAGAGTAAACTATACTTTGTATCCATTTTTAAATAAATTCTTTACATTATATTATAATTATAGCTGTGAGTCATTGACAAAATAAATCAAAACGGAAAATTTATCTTGGGTTTGATAATCGAATCTTGATGAGCTTTTAAAAACTTAGCACTTTTGTAAACTTTGGTGTTCTTAATAAGAAAGAAATATCATAAAAAAAACTACGGTATGCAGCGTTGAATAGAAAATATTCAAAAACTGTAACAAAGACATGAAGGCCGGCAAGGTTACTGAGAACATTTAGTACAAGGACAAGCATTGGGTGTCTAGGAGATCAATTTATCTGGTGGTAAGCATCAACCCTTGGAGCATACTGCACATCAGAAAACGATTTTAGAAAATGCTAGGCAAGTTAGAAAACATTCCAGATACTGACTAAAGATACTGTATTTTTGGTTTAACAATATGCACTTACATTCAATATTTTCAGGAAACTTTCTATGGATTTGTTTATATGCTTCTAAAGCTTGTTGATAATTTCCAGTTCTTCGATGACAACTTGCAACCATGAGCTGCCATTTAACTTCATTTGGCCTGCAGGAAAGACATCGTGTTAAAACTACAAGTCTTTAAATGAAACAAACCCCTGAAAAGTAATACTCAAGTGCCTGTTTCTGCTCGGCATTAATATACCAAATAACAAGCGAATATGGGAATCATGATATGCTTACATTTCATAAACTTACTTTTTTGGACACAAAGTTTCCTAAGGACATAAACCCAAGAGGCTCTACAAGGTCAGTTTTTTTCCATTTCTTTTATTTACAGTAGGCTGGAAGGATTTTTAGCTATTTAAAACCAATTCAGGCCTACTATGAATGCTGCATCCAGGGATGGGCCCCCTGGCATAGCTGTAGGAACCAGGGGTACTGGGGCCACGCGCCCCCCAAGATTTTGTAATAATCAAAGAAGTGCCCTTTCTATTTTTAGGAAGTGCCCCTTTAGCTTAAGGAAAAGAGTGCTCTTGAAGTGTCGTTCGCCCTTAAGTTTGATATGGTTCCTACGGCCCTGCCCCCTGGTTTGATGTCCCTTCCGAAGGACGGCGAAGTGAGCTGCTTCGCCCAGCATCTGGAAGGTCACACATTCAAATTTTGTCATTACACAACCAACCTTAATTCCTGATACAGTAAGAACCCGCAAAATAGAAACCAGTTTTTTCAAAACAGAATTTTTAGTTTCCTATTAAAAGGTCATTAATCTTGAAACAGGCTGAAAAGTTTCTTATCACATGGTTAAGAAACCTTCAGTTATTTCAATTTAAAGCTTTAAAGAAAAACCAGCGCAAACACTATCGATCAGTATTTCCTTGTTACCTAGCATTCGCTTGAAATTTACTCAACCTTAGCTTACATGCCAAGTATATACGTAGATTGAGATGCTTTTGATGAAGTCTTTAAAAATTTTTAGCACCTGATTTTAACAAAGATTGTTAGATATGAATCTATTTGGGATCCTCCTATAAGAAATCTTCCTAAATCAGGCTGAGAAATTTCTTATACGAGGGCACCATTTCTCAAAAAAATCAGCCTGAGGTTTCTTCTAAAGTGGTTCCTATTTTGCAGGTTCTTACTGTACTTAACAGAAACAGCATAAGTTGCTTGGCCATTCATTCGCCTATGTATCAAGAACAGCGAGCCTCCTTATGCAGCTTCATGGAAACTGCTTCGAGTTTAAACTTGGCTTTATACTTGGTAAAACTGAAATTTAGATCCCTTGGCTATGGTTTACAGGGAGAATTGAATATACTTACTGAACAAGGGCTGCTTTATCGAAATAATGCATTGCTTTTTCAATGAATTGGGCATCAACGTAATAAGCTCCAAGCCATGAAATTGTTTCAATATTTGACGGGAAATATTTGAAGGACTGCAAAAGAAAGAAAAGTAAAGTTATTTTCTAATTCATTTCATTCAACCGAAAATAACTACATTTATTTAGTAACTAATTACAGTTCTTATAAGAGTCTTTTCATGACAGTAGTACTAGTCAGTTTAGCAAGTTTGTGAAAAGACGAGTGCATGACAAACGAGCAATACGGTAAATAAGCTTAGCAAAAAATTCAACAAGTTGCATTAAGTAGCATATTCTCAAATTTTACACTACATTGCTGTGCCTATCCTGGTTTGATCATTATTGCAGCCTGTCAGGACTTATCATTATGGACTGGTAAATTGAGAGACGAAAATCTATCAAAACAGAATGAACATCCACAACTTGATATTGCCACTGCTCTAAAATCTTATGGGAGGGATGGGGAGGGGTTTCTGATCAACAAACAAGCTATCGACGTGTGACCTTTAGACTCCTGTACAGACTATTTATACTGTCACTATTTCGCGTGCCAGAACACAACTTAAAACACTGGCACGCTTGTATACGCGACTCTATTGTAACCTACTTAAGACTCTGCTCTTTCTTCCTCATCGACGATATAATACATCTACAGGGTGTCCCAAAAAAATTGTGCCCCGTTTGTCTGAAGATTGCGACAAAACGGCAAAAGATTCTTGCCAAACGTTTGCATGATGGTGCTCTTCAGATCTTCAATTAAAGTTTGCCACCATCCCCGTCAAAATCCATTGA
Organism: Aurelia coerulea; assembly: GCA_039566865.1. NCBI lineage: Eukaryota > Metazoa > Cnidaria > Scyphozoa > Semaeostomeae > Ulmaridae > Aurelia > Aurelia coerulea. The sequence continues at coordinate 20,465,051 of CM076953.1, read as the reverse complement.
AAAATGATGGAGCTATGACCTTCAGGAGACCAAATTTGCCTGATGACTGAAACCAGCGGTCGGCCATTTTGTCTTACTATTTTGCAGCGATAAATAGCTTCATGGATTGAAAATGAAACAGCAGCCTCCAATGTCATAGCTCTCGTGAAAATTCCGATAATCCTCGGAGAGTTCCACTATTTCTGACATCACAGAAATTATTTCTTACCTCACGTGAAGATACTTATCACTGCAAAATAGTAAGACAAAATGGCCGACCGCTGGTTTCGGTCATCAGGCAAATTTGGTCTTCTGAAGGTCATAGCTCCATCATTTTTCAACGGATTTTCATGGGGATGGTGGCAAACTTTAATTGAACATCTGAAGAGTCCACCATGCAAAAGTTTGGCGAGAATCTTTTGCCGTTTTGTCACAATCTTCAGACAAACGGGGCACAATTTTTTTGGGACACCCTGTATTTACAATCTAAAACTTTCGAAACCAATCTAAACCAATCTGAATCTAAACCTTTCGAAAAATTACTTACATCGTAATAATATTGAAACGCTTGAGACTTCTCGTTTTCTTGATCATAGATGTCTCCAAGCTTTGACAAGACGGATGGGTCCGTTGGAACGATGGATAGAAGTTGGTGAAACCTATGGAATAAAACGCATTTAAGCTGAGATTTTTTATATCTACCTCATCATATCATGAAATAGCAAGACTTGAAAGCTACAGGGTGTAGGTTGTGCCCCATTTGTGTGGCTGCTGTGGAGGAGAAGTATCTTCTATCGTCTCGATACACTTAGACTTCCACTTAGAGCTCGAGATTTCATTTGAGTCAATCTGACAAGTGGTTGCTGATTTATGAAGGCAAAATTATAGTAGTGGCTTCAAAAACAGCACTTCGTTTGGCGCTCTGCAGCAATGTCAAAAATCAAGTAGATTTTAAAATAAAGGGTTTTAAAGTAGAACCAAAATCTAACTTATGCAAGATCTGACTTCATATTACTGTTTGCGAAGACCTACATTTTCGAATGATGTATAGGACGTTTGACAAATTTATGAAGCAAAAAACTTTCTAAAGTTCCCAAGGATTAAACCCCTCTTAAGTAAACAGCATTTTACAATGGTTTGCAAGAATCAAGTTTCACTCGCTAAGCAGAAGCTCTTTCGAATGATATCAGTTTGCATTATTTTGGAAAATAAGCGTAGTTCTATGGCCAAAAACAGTTTACTCTACATAGTTTTTGGTTGTACTTTAGCATTGCATTCATTTACCAAAGGGTTAATAGCGTTGTCTCATAGATAGACAACATTACTAACCCTTTAAAAAGGCGTAAAATGTGTTAAAAATCTGGTTAGAAATGCCTTATTGATCAACCGGATCGCACTCACCATTCCATTGCTTCTGGGAGATTCTCTGCCTTCTCATATCTTACCAACAGTTAAAGGAAATGCAAAAGGAGAAATTTCTTTAGATACTTATAGTAATGTTTTAGTTTCTGGGTCAAGTCCTTGGGGGGAGGGGTAAATTCAATAGGCAGACCAAGAGGGTGCACCATGTTAACCAATGAAATCCCACCCTGAAACTTATAAATTATTCGTAAACCATACACTGAAATTTACGGGCTATTCACAATACATACCCTAAAATTGTGACATAAATCCAAAATCTTAATCAAGTACATGAAATTAGTTCAAATTGCTGTTTTTTAAACTGACAATCCAAAATTTTTGGATAATTTGTGATCTTACAAAAAATGACACCCTACAATCTATTTTCTAAAGTAAAGATGAGGAACACCGCAAAACGAAAAAAAACATCAGCAAATATGGAGGATTAATAATGATTATATAAAACTGCCAATATAACGTCCTGCCATGCAGGACTTCTTCAGGGCTGAACTGATCTATTTTCTGCCTGAAAAAAGGCACCCAAAGATGGCACATCCCGTACTGGTATATATGGTGGTTACCCTCTCCCCAGCGGTCAAGTAGTCTGGTTCAATTCAATAGCAAAATTACGATGACTACAGTAAGTCTAGGCTTTAAGTCGAATATGAAAGGATACAGATGTCCTAATTGGTAAAGTACTTCTGGATTATTTGGAATTATGGCTTGTAACTTATGGAAACAATCCAATGCATCTTCAATCTTTCCTGATTTCTTGTGGACGAGTCCTGGAATGAAATGATAAAATCAAAATCTAAACGAGAGCGAATCAACAGTGATTTAAAAGATATCAAAGGGGCATATCTAAGGGGATTCTGGTGCTGCGGCAACCCTTAAAAAGCTACTTTTCTGCTACAATCAAAGAGAAACATCGCCTACGCGTAGACCCATCATTCCAAAAGAAGAAAGGGTCTACGAAACAATGAGCAAAAGCTTGCTGCTACAGTTCCAGCGTCCTTGAACTTAATTTATGCAGCCTTTGTAGAGACGTATTTCACACGAAAATTTGAATGGATGATTAGCAGAACTAATTGGGCAGCCGTAGCAAGCTTTATCTCTTTATTTCGTAGACCCTTTATTCTTTGGGATAATGGGTTTACTCGTAGGCTAAGAGAAACAAGGTCTAAAGTTGATATTGTGTTCTTCATTCTTGTATTGAAGTATTCATTTCCTGTTATTTCGTGTGATTTCTGTTTTGGCTTCACAGCCAAAAACAACTTCGAAGGAGTACAAGGGAAGAGAAATTGCAAAGGAGCATTAAAAGGTGAAGGTGACGTTGCGATTTTTAGAGCTAAGTGCCGGCATCGCAGAAATAAATCAAGCCCTAATCGAGTCCGCGACCCCTTGTCATGATATTCAAGTGGTGAGGCTCGAACTGGGCTCAAACCCTGTCTGTCTGATTGTCCTGACTGCAAAGTCAGAGGATTACACCACCAAATTTTTTGACAGGTTTCAGCTACAGGAGAAGATAGATCTTGACACAGCTTTACCTCTCTATGGTTTCATTTCATTTCACTTCAAATATTTAAGGCGGGTAGCCCTTCAGCAATGCTGATTTTCAAGGGGCCCTCCACTACAAAACTTACAAAATTAAATACTATCACAACTTAAATTAACCTAATACAATTCATAGCATATCAATAAAAACCTTATAATCTGAAACAAATATTTACAATAAAAGAAAATCCATATGGCAAACACGTTATTTACAGTTAGCTTGTCCTATATACATTGTTTGAATCTATTCAGGGAGGATGCCAGCTTACACTCAACTGAGAGGCCATTCCAAGACTTGGCACCTCTAAACGAAAAACATTTCTGTCCATTTTTGGAGATTTTCTTTGGTAACCTGAGGTCAGTTGCTGTATTCCTAAGACTCCTAGAGGTTAGCTGGGATGTTTTTGTGAAAAGATTACACATGTATTGTGGAGCCAGCTCAGGAAGAGATTTGAATCCCTAATAGTTATACGTACCAAGGTTGAAAATAGCTTCAGTGCAGGATGCTTCAATATTCAATGCTTCTTGGTATGACGTTCTCGCTTTATCGAAATCCCCGCTTTTAAATGCACAATTCCCTTTGTTGACAAGAGCTGCAAGACAAAAGATGATTGGACCATTAAGACTGCGTTCACACATGACACATGCACAATTTAAAAACGGTGAAAAATATGACGGATAGGCCTCCCGTTCTTACGAAACAGAGCATAGGTTCCAAATCTTTAACACGGCTGGTGTAAAATTGAGTGACCTATTTCTTTGAAATGAATGACTTCAAAGAAACTTCAGCTATTTCTCAATAATTCTACCGTTGGAATTTTCTGAAATCTTCAATATTTTCAAAACTTTTTCAAGAATTCAAGAAAAATTTTCAAAAAAACTTACAACCATCGTAATTTCTAAACTGTTCGACGCAACATGAAGTAATTTCGAAGAAAACCATAGTTTATGGATATCTACAATATGGTATCAAACAAAAGTCTGTCACTTTTCTGGTTTATGATTTAGAAATTTGATGACGTCACACCCTCAAATGAGTTGAAATAACACACGCTGAAATTTCGAAAAATATTCAGAACTTCTGAAATGTCCAACGGTAAAATTAAAGACAAGTAACTAAAGTTTGTTTCAAGCCACTCAAACAGAAGAAATGGATCACAGAATTTTACACCTACCTTTTTGCGCGGAGTTAAAGATTTGGAAGCTATGCTGACATCTGCACAATTTGAAAACGATGAAAAATATGACGGATAGGTCTCCCGTTCATACGAAGCAGCACCTTTTTGTCACCAGATTTTGAAAACGGTAGACTTTGAAAATGGAACTCTAACCAGCACATTTTAAAAACGGCATCGTGTGAGCACTAGAAAACGGTGAAAACGGAAAATGTTTCGACGCTTTCAACACGAGGCTGACTGATTCTTTAGACATGATACACTTCTTTGGCATCAAAATATGGGGAAGACTTTTGGGGCTTGTTTATATGAGGGAAAACACATCACCTTTGACAGGTGAGGAAAATTTGAGCCACTGTTTATATGGGATTTTTTACCTCGCCTATCAGCCCCGCAGCTGAGAGGCGAGGTGGAGTGAAGTCTCTCATCCGTGAAATCAGGACGGAATCAACGAAGAAAGCCAATACACCTCACCATACCGGTAGTGTTTCGTTTATATGGATAAATCCCACCTCGCCCAAGTGAGATTCCACTTCTGGTAAGGTGGATTTTACTATACTGTTTGAAGAGTTCCAGAAAAACAACCATTGTTTTTGGCTCTTTCGTGACCTTTGCAGGTATTCTGTTTTCAGGAAATTATTGGTAGAAAGCAATACGCCCAGATACAGAAAAGAAACACATACTCAGATCTAAGTTGGGCATTACATAATAGCTTCCTGTTTGAATTTTTATTAAATAACATGTCCTTTTACTAAAATAACGGCTCAAAGCGGGAAACTTTTTTTGGGATACCCAGTACAATACAGCATAGGGCTCAAATCTTTCAAATCTTTAAAAAGGTGGGTGTAAAATTCTATGGCATTTTCCTTTGAATCGAATGGCTTAAAAGGAACTAATGGTACTTTGCTGTAAATCTGCCGTGGAAATTTTTTGAAATCTTGATTTTTTTCAAAATGGCAGCAATTTAACTATTTTTGAAAAAATTTAAATCATCGTAAATCCTAGACCAACAGAGGAAAAATGATATAACCTTCAAGAAAACCATATTTTATGAAGGTCTACAATATGGTGGCAAGCAGAAATCCGTAGCCTTTCTGGTTTAGGATTTAGAAATTTGATGACGTCACAACATCAAGTTTAATAGATGCTGCCATTTTGAAACTAATCAAGATATCAATAAATTTCCACGGCAGATTTACAACAAAAAACCCTAAGTTCCTTCCAAGCCATTTATTTCAAAGAAAACTGTAATACAATTTTACACCGACCCTTTTAAAGATTTGAGCCCTATGTTGTACAATACCCTTGCCTGACTAATTAATATCATTTATTACCTGACTGACGTTTCAAAAACGAGGCAATACAAGAATCCCGCCAATCCCATTGGCTAATCGCAAATTTCCCGCGGTTTTCCCGTAGCCTTGTATAATACGATACAAGGACGCGTTTTTGTCAGCACAGCAACTAATTTAGGCCTGTGAGATTTACAATGAACTCAAACGACATAACAGTAACAAAATGAGTTTGACTAAATGGTATAAGTCAAAATTAGAAGCTATCAGGTAATAAAACTCATACTAACCAGTTTTGTAGTTGTACAGGAAAATATAAAGCCCTCGGTCTTATTGCACAGACCTCGCAAGCTCGGTCTGTACTTTTAAGACCTCGGGCTTTATATTTTCCTGTACAACACAAAACCGATTAGTATGCGCATAACATTGGAATGCAATCAGTAGAATTTCAAAACAATACGAATACAAACAAACAATACAATAAAACAAAACAATGAACAATGAACAATGAACAATGAAAGTGTCACTCACCTGCAGGATTATAATGATCAGCGTCTATTGCTCTATCAGCATGTTTTTCCGCCTGCGGAATGTCTCCTTCCTGGAGGTTAATAAGAAACGAAAAGATCTCAAAGAAAAGATAGAAGAATAGCTGAATATGGGATGACCGCCATGCTATAACAGGCTTTGTTGTCAATTTTATTATCAATTTCTTCATCGTTGAATTACATAAAAATATAGCTAAAAGTAATCAGCTAATTAATTTCAACGTTAGTTAAAATTTTAAAATACAAATATCACATCAGAAAAAAGGGGATAAAATATTTACAATTCATCAAAAGTATACAGTATAAAAGCATAAAAGTGTATAAAAGCAGATACTCAAATATTATCATCATAAAAAGCCCAAGTTCGGAATAAAAACGCGGCATAATTTACATGAACAATTTTCTCCGTTCCAATTTTTTATTTTTGTTTTAAACTGACAAAGGGATTCTGAATTTCGTATAGTTGGTGGTAACGTTTGCCACAGCTGTGGATCTTTGAATCGGATGCTTTCTGTCCCGTTGCAGGGTATCTTAATATGTTGGTAGCAAGGGGAAGTGCAATTTTGTCGGGTACTTTTGTTTAGAAAGTTGTGATTTTCAGATATTTTGCGGAATTATGGGAATCATTTTTAGAAATTTTGCGGAATAATGGATCCTGTCCTGGAGAAAAAGTTGCAAAAGAAATTAAAAGGAACTGCTTCGTAATTTGCAGAACTGTAACCTAAATTCTTAAAATTTGCGGAAAAATGGGTACCAATATTGACACCCCCGTCTAAGTGCCCCGGTACATTCTACCACGGTGATTTCCTCTGTGAATTTTTTTTACTAAAATAGGTCCCCGGACAAGACGTGAATCTCCCCGGTATAAAATGCCTCACAATTGGAACCTCGGCTGCAAATTGGCGAACTCCTAGGAGAATTTTGAGAAAATATTTCATCGTAGAAACAGTACCCTGCCAATAATTATGCCGTCCATGTTGCACAATTGGAATTCCCCGGTGAAAATTTGACCATATATTTCGGTCACTAGGACCCTGGTGAATATCTAACCTTTCACCGGGGCACTTAGACGGGGGTTTATATGGCGGCAAAATGGCACGTCCCTGATGATCGATGATAGGTCAAGATACCCCACGAGCGTTGTTGTCATAAAAAGAAGTGGCAGAAATTCGATCCCCGTAAAGACAGATGTTATGGGACAGACGTTTGAGGAAAAGGAAAAATTCACAGGTGCAAATTACAGGCCAACTTAACTTGGCGCAAATTTTTCAACGAGAAAGGAAGATTCGAACTTTTGGTTATTCAACGTTGTTCTTTATAGCAGTTACTGGTGAGTTACTAACTTATTTTTTCCTTCAGGTTTTAAGATTAACTCATTTTTCTCTTGCAGGATTCAATGGTTTTCTCTCTTGTTACAGGTTTATTTTGGTTGTTGTTCTTTTTACAGGAGTTAAAAGTCTTCTTTCTGCAGATTACGGTATTTTGTTGCGTTCGTGCGTTTAATACGATGAGTCCGTTATTTGAGGCTATTTTGAAATTTTATACCACAAATTATTTCTTTAACTTACTTTCGCTTACCTAACATTTGAGCGATTCAAAGACTACTTGCAAAAAGAATAGCAGAATTTCAAATAGTCTTGGAGCTGCGACAGGTTTTTTGAACTGATTCCTACGAATTCTAGCCAATGCGTGATAGCAAATATTTGAAAAGAGATATGTCATGGAAAGCATAAATAGCTTACCAAAAAATAGAGGAAGGACAAGTTTACTGCAGCTTGTGACGCCATCTTGGAGTCCTTCTTTTCGAAGGTTTTAAGGGTATCAATCGCCTAAAAAATAAAAATAATGTTGAAATAGAAGCTTCAGTTGCTTGCATAACGACTAAAGTTTTCCTTTACTCTGAAGTGCAAATGATTTGATCAAACGTCAACAGTCCTTATGTGATAAAAGATCGAGGTAAAAACTTCAACTGAGTTGCGAAAGGTCGACTGAGTGCAGGCTTTGTTCAAGTCCATCAACCATAGTGAATAGTGAATACCTAGTGGATGTGATATTCAGAAAAATGAGTTTTTTACAATTAAGTTCAAAATATACCGGGTGAGCCAGAAAAAATTTCCCACTTTTGAAAATTCATAGTATCGAGAGTAGTCAATGGATTGGAATGAATCAATATTTGTTTGACAGCCAAAATATTGAAGTATTTTTGTGAATTTTCTCACCTTCTTACGAGCACTGGAAAAATTGATAAATTCAAGTTTACGAAAGCTTGATGGTTGCAACATGACTAAAAAAGGCCTAAAATGCTTGATCGAATCATAACGGACTCCTCGCTCAGACAATTTCTCATGGGTGAGAGATATCGCCTGCAAATCTATTGCCATGCGATTGAAAATCTACAGTATCTGTTTGAAAATCTATGTCTTATGACTCTTGAGAGAGCTGAAACGCCTGTGTGTATTGCTCTGTGTGAGGAGCGTCCTAATGATTTGATCAAGTGTTTTAGGCCCTTTTCAGTCATTTTACAACCATGACATTTTTGTAAAGTTGGATTTACCTATATTTGCAGTGCTCGTAAGAAGACGAGAAAAATCACAAAAATACTTCGATCTTTTGGCTTTTAACTAGAATTTGAATCATTCAAATCCACAAAGTATTTTATACGAATTTTCGAAAATGGGATGTTTTTTCTGGCTCACCCGGTATACAACAATACAACACAAATTATATTTAGACTGTTGAGGTGAGAGGCAAAAACTTAGGTTATTGAGTTGCCTCTCACACCGCAACACCAATTAACATACAAATTTTCACGCGAAAAATAAATTATGCGAAGAAAAAAACGACGAAAATATATCCAGGGTACAAAAAAGTGTTTAATAATTCCCAAGATTAAGTTTGAAATTTACCTTCGAGAAATCTTTCATCTTCAAATATGTTATTGCCTTTGTGATTTCCAGTTCGTTGGCCAGTTCAACATATATCGAATTTTTCACTGAGTCCACACACCTAGGAAATGAATAATAAAAGGTTTTGCATGAATAAAGAAATGTGGTTGCGTAAATAAGCGTAAATATAAATGCGTCTCGATAAATGTTGTTGAAAATGGTTCTAGTCTGAGCCGAAACGTTCCGGATGTGTCAAGGCCTTTGATTCACAAGTCTTTTTATAAAATGATCTTAGTTGAATCAAGAATACAACATACCCTTTCATTCCCAAATTTTGAAAAACTTGTCAAAAAGTTATTGTTTGTGTTTTTAGCATATTTCTCCATCGAATAACTCATTTTCGAGAAAAAAACCTTACTTTCTCACATGTTTTGCCTCCCTAACTTTTCTCAGTACAAATTCTAATTGATTTTATTCAAACTCCCATTGTTGCCAAATGGCATGCAAATATTTGAGACAAATTTTATGGTACTGAGTAAGCCATAGAAAAAATTTGATTTCATCTGCTGATAGGTTTCAGCTTGGGAATAAACCTAAGAAACATATCTTTTAATCTTCACTCAACGTTATCTCAATAACTATCCAGCGACCATTTAATTAAAGTAACAGCACAGAGATTCCTCTCCTTTTCAATGATCAATGTTTGTTATGAAAAGGCTGTCAAACATGAAACAGTTGCCGCATTCTAATCTAACAATGGCTCATTTACAGTAACACGAGGAGAAAAAAGGAAGCTATATGTGTTGGAATATGTTGAAATATGTGTTGCCAAATGGCAAAGGTGAGGGTTAAAACATGTTTGGCCATCAGACTGAATTTATTCCATTCCAATTCATCCAGTATTCTAGGCCCTATGAATTTTCATGGGCTGGATTTGTTTTTGGCGCACCCACTATTTGGGTTGCATTTTGTGAGACATATTGTAGACAGCTTACCAGTCAAAGCCAACATCAAAAGATCCCTCAATAACTGGTGCAATCAGCTTCGCTGCTGCCACAATGCATTTATCAGCAGTAGCTCTCCTACAAGAAGAAAATATACAGTAAATCCCCGCATATAAGAACCTAAAAAAATAAGAACCTACAGGCTGTTTTTCCTAACTTATGCACCTTGTCATTAAGAACCTGTTTCAGTTTGATGAAAAATATCTTCTTATAGCAGGGGTAGCAAAGTTGATTTTGGATTGTCAGTGTTAAGTTCATTTTTGTCCCAGTGGGCTTTTAATGTTTGAATCTCCTCCCCTGCTGTTTGAAAGCTTAGCATTGGTTATTAGGTATATTATAACCTTGCCAAAACAAATAATAGAGCTAAACATCATTGACAAAGGTTCTAAAATGGCATACGCAAGGTACTCTTCAAATAAGAACCATTATACCTTGAAATTTGGCTTATCCCTTTTCTCCTCTAAAAGGAAAATATATAGACCTACCTCTGTTTTTCCCACTGTCGTAAAGCATCATTTCTGATAATTTCGACAAGAAGAGCTTGCTGTGGATCTTCCTGAAAGCAGAGAAAAAATCAAATCTTAGAAAACGAGTTCATAAGCATAGGTTCCAAATCTTTAACTCGGCGTAAAAAGGTTGGTGTAAAATTCAATGACCTATTTCTTCTTATTGAGTGACTTGAAAGAAACTTTAGATACTTATCTATAATTCTACCGTTGGACTTTCCTGAAATTCTGAATATTTTTCGAAATTACAGCGTATCTTACATTTCAACTCATTTGAGCATGTGACGTCATCAAATTTCTAAATCATAAACCAGATGAGTGACAGACTTTTGCTTGATACCATATTGTAGACATCCATAAACTATGGTTTTCTTCGAAATTATTTACTGTTGCGCCAAACAGTTTAGAAACTACGATGGCTTTACGTTTTTTGAAAATCATTCTTGAATTCTTGAAAAAGAAGAAAAACACTCTAATGCTAAGAATATTGAAGATTTCAGAAAAGTCCAAGGGTAGAATTATAGAGAAATAGCTAAAGTTTCTTTGAATTCACTCAGTTCAAAGAAAGAGGTCATTGAATATTACACCAGCCTTTTTAAAGATTTGGAACCTATGCTATACAATCTTGGAAAAAGAGTTCATATTGAGTTACAGACTGTTCACTCAAATCAAGGATGAAACTGGGAAGATTCTATATTGATAATAAAGGGGCTGGGTGTCATAACCGTAAACAAACCTTTTATCTTTATAATCTATATTGTTGCCCACATGTGTCCTTTGTGTTCTGCACAAATTTTGGTGGATGGTGTGAATCCAGAATACAGTTACATCCAAAAACCCACTGATATCGTTGTAATCTTACAAGATATGAAAGGTTCTTTGTAAGTTCTGTTTCACATTAGATGCCAGACATATTTATTATATCATTTAGGCATACAGTAAAAACCCGCACATAAGAACCTAAGATTTTGAACTCAGCCTGTTTAGGTTCTTATGCCACGAGGCACATCCAGTAATCAGGGTGTAGGTTCTTAACAAAGGGAAATATGTGAATCTAAATCTTAGCCAAACTTATTTACACTATTGGCTCTATCTATTTCAACCCAAGCTTACCCAGTTTACCCCTGCAGGCCCTGCCTATCACAGTTCTGTAAGTAATGTTAATTGGAGTTCACGAAAGAGGTTGATTGGCAAACAGATTGCATTTGTTTCCCAATGCATGAATGAAACCCTTTATTAAGAACCTAGTTATGATATCAGGCTGAAATAGTTCTTATCGATTGGGTACAAAATATATGATTTCAGGCTGTAGGTTCTTAACAAATGAAGGTTCTTATGTGCGGGTTTTTATTGTATTTTATGTCCGTGAACCAATCAAGATGAGCTGCGTTCCTGACATTTAAATTTCAATCGCATACCTGACCGGACATCTAATGTTAGACAGAATCTAGTATAGTTTCCAGTAGGCTTTAATTGTTCGTAGTGTATTGAGAAACACTATTGACAGGAAAAGTAGAAGGCAAAAGGGGAAGAGGTCGTCCAAGGAGAACATGGGTCAATCTGTACCAGTATATGAAAGGAAATGGCCTTTTCACAGCTGACCAATCTGGGTTTTTACGCCTTCACTCCACGTTGACTTGTTTGCTTAAAATGAACGATGATTGGTACAATGGGCTTGATCTCGGTAAATTGGTGGGATTAGTGTTTATTGACCTGAAAAAAGCATTTGATACGGTCGACCACGACATTCTTTGTAAAAAGCTCGAACTTTATGGCGTGCAGCAGCGAGAGCTATCTTGGTTTAGGTCCTACCTATCCAACCGCAAACAATTCTGTAGGGTTAACGGTGTTGATTCAGATATCCAGGAAATAGAAGTGGGAGTCCCTCAGGGGTCATGCCTTGGCCCCCTTCTCTTCCTCATCTATATCAACGATCTTCCCCAGGCTGTCCAAGATTCCTCTGTGACTATGTATGCTGATGATACCAGTCTGTGCCAACAGTCGAACAATTTGACTCAGTTGAATGAGGCTATAAACAGTGATCTTAGAAAACTGGACACTTGGCTGCAAGGCAATAAGCTGTCCTTGAATGTAGCAAAAACTCATTCAATGCTTATATCTACAAAGCAGAAACACAACTCTCTCAAAAGTCGAAACGAAGTCTTGGAACTGAAAATACGTGACAATGAGCTCAAAGTAGTTCAAAAGACAAAGTACCTTGGAGTACAAATCGATAGCTCTTTGGACTGGAAGGAGCAAATTAAGGCAGTTTCTACCAAGGTCTCCAGGGCAATCGGCTTTTTAAGACATGCTAAGTCTTTTCTACCTAAGGAGAGTTTGAAAACTCTTTACACAGGCATTGTTGAGCCCCATTTTCGATATTGTTGTTCTGTTTGGGGTTGTGCTGGTTCTACAGACATAAACCAGTTGCAAAAGCTTCAAAATCGTGCTGCTAGAATAATTACAAATAGCAGCTTTGAAACCCCAAGCAGACAACTTATCGAGGAGTTGGGCTGGAAGACTATCGTAGAACTCATTGATGTTGAGTCTAAAATGATGGAATGATATCACACAGTGGACACAGAGCAGCATGACTCAATGCGTGCGAGAAGCTAACAACAGAGAACAGTGGAGATATCTATCCGCAAATCTACCAGAGGTAGTCGCGACCAACAGGTAACAGGTAACAGTGTACTGAGTTGTATGTTGTTTAGTATTGCATGTCTTTTTATTGGCCATGGGGTAGTCATTGTCTTTCGCTCCCCTTGGTATCGTCCCTGTAGTGTTCTATAGTAATTAGGATGGTACAGCAGAATGTAAGATTTATTGTAAAATTCTATATGAATAAAAAAAGATATGAATGTTTCGTTTGCTTCCATACGAAATTCAAAAGTCCATCTTCAAAATAACACTTTCATTTCGAGAAAAATAATGGAAAAGTCTGTGTGATATGGCCTATAAAATAACTGCGAAATCGTCGTTTCGAAAGAAATTGATTTACTGTATGTGAACCAGCCCCTTTAAAGGCGATTCAGTTGTGCGGGGTGAAAGGTGCCGGGTGTCCTAAAAAATGTATATGGATTTGGTTGACTCGAGTGATGTGAATTTAGCTTCAATCAATGTCTAATCATTCTAAAAATGTTCCTCGATGGTTAACTTGAACATAGGCACCTCGTTTGTTGGTGTTGGTGCTTTGAGAGCAGACATGTAAATCTTGAAAGCTCAAGCTTACCTCTTCCTGCAAACCAGAGGTTTAGCCTTTCGGCCTAATTAAGGTACAATGTATAAATCAACGATAGCCTTGATAAACTTTGAGCAATGTTAGATTTTGACTTATTTTGTTGTCCGCAAGTCACCCCCAGTCACCCATTGAGAAGTTTCTCAATATGTCATTAATTTTGTTCTTAATTTTGATGTGCTTCAGGAACTTGCTTAGGCCAAAAGGCAAAAGCTCTGGTTTTGAGGTTGATGCAAATTTGAGCTTTCAAGATTGATATTTCTGCTCTCAAAGCACCAATACCTACAAACGAGGTATCTATGTTCAAGTTAACTTGGTACTGTAGTATGTACTATGTTCAAGTTAAACATAGAGGAACATTTTGAGAGTGATTAGCCATTGATTAAATCTAAATTTATATTGCTGGAGTCAACCAAATCTGTATACTTTTTTGGGACACCCTGTAGACTTGGAGCAAGTCTAGGTGAGTGGCCGTGCAGCTTGCACAGATTCCTTTAGGTCACCAAAATTAAGCTTGGTCACGTGAGGTCAAAATCCGGATGGATGATCTTCCAGATGCCCAACCTTCGCCATCCTTCGGAAGGGACGTTAATAGGGGACCGATGCCTGGATGCGGCATGCATAGCGGACCTAACTTAGCTAGAAACAGCTAGAAATCTTTCCAGCCTGCTTGAAATAAATAATGAAACAAAATTAATCAGTTGCTTTCCTATCATTATAAACAAGGGCAGATTTTGTAAGACAATAGCACGAGTTGCTTTTGTTGACATCTGAATTCAAAGCGATTAGCGACTGCAGACAAAGGAAATTCTTTCAACCATAAATTCAAAACAAACAAAGCTGCAAAAGTTGCTCTAAAATCCAGGTAGCTAGCGCGCTCGTTTTTTGAACCAAACATATGAAATGCCCGAGGCAGATATGTAGGGATATCTTTCTTCTTTCGACATATGCTCATGTTTGCTCTTAAAAACAATTTCTGGAATGCACAACGAGCGCGCTAGCTACCTGGGTCTCAGAGAAACTTTTGCGGCATTGTTTGTTTTGATTTACTGGTTGAGAGAATTTCCTTTGTCTGCAATCGATAATCGCTTTGAATTGCGGTGTCAATCAAAGCAACTCGTGCTATTGTCTTACAAAATCTGTCCTTGTTATCATTATGGGACTTACCGTAACAGGGTTATACTTTTCCTCGTCATCTGTTCCAGTGTTAATTTGCACCAATCTTTGGAAAGTTTTCTTCATTTTCTCTCGATCACCCATCGCATAGTAACACATTAAAAGATTAAAGCAGCTCTCAATCTCTGGCTTTTCGCCCATGATGTGTTCATATGACGTCACAGCATCTGAGTATTGACCAAGTTTAACGAAGACAACGGCGATATTCTGCATAATCTTTATTCTGAAGTGAAAGAGGAATTTAATCGTTTGTAGTAATTATGTGGACGTTTTCTTCTCATGTAATGAACATGCAAAAAAACAAGGAGTAGATGGGGAAAATGTCAATCAAGGGAGTTAAAAGAAAGGAAATCAAAACAGGGGGGAAACATAAACATAAACCAACACAGGGGGATCTCAATCTTGCAAAACATCCAGAGAACTTAGGAAAAAATTTAGAGAAATTGTTGCTTGAGGATAAAAAAGAACCTCTAGTCTCTTCTAGTTACCTCATCTCCTTGTGTGTATTTGGTATCTGATCCAATGCCATCCTATACTGTTTAATAGCTTGCGAGTATTTCCTTTGTTCAAAGTAGATATTTCCCATATTAACTCTCAGTCTGCCTGCATTACTGAACATTTTATTTCTGACTATAACTTGGTATGAGTTGATTGCTTCTTGAAACATCTGACTTGAGTGATATTGGTTTGCTAAGTTAAACAAGACCTAAAAAGGATAAACTATTGTAGGCGTATGTTCATATGAGGTGGGCCACAGGACAGAGGACACAGGACACAGGCCACAGGCCACAGGACGTTAGCCACAAGTGCGGAGGGGGGGGGGGGGCATTCTCCAATTCTAGCACATCAATCATCAAGATTTTATTTCACCTTAAAATATCTTTTTAAAAGTAATTACGTATCAAGTTCTTTTGCCTGTGCCTCACATGACAATCATTTCATTTGTATGTCCTTGCTCTTGGTTAATTAAATGCAGCGCTAGATAGGCTGATCTATACTTTTGGCCCCAAGTAAGACAAGCATTTTTGGCCAACTCGTACCCAGTGACAATGAAGGTTTTCCGTAAACTGCAACGCCTACATTGACCCTGGAACCTGTTAGGCTATTTTGCAATTTGATTGGCTCTTTTCGAAACAAAAGAAGTTTCTCACCATAAAAACCTGGTGTTCAGTCGAAATAAAGAACATTCGAATGGTTTTGTTTACAATGCCGTGTTGTTCGAACCATGGAAAATACGTTTCGAAAAGTCGAATATGGGATTTGAAAGAACCTCCTGTCTGCCAAATTATGCTAATTATTCCGATAAGAATGGACAAAATTTGTCAACCGGTCCCAAGGGTATCTGATGAGGTCTAGCCTCCTATTTACAACAACAGATACCCTTCGGAACGAGGTTAATTTTTGGCCTGTGTTACTTTTGCGAAATGGAACGTTTAATTAAAACTTAGACTTTCGTGTTACTCGGCTCTGGTAAATTGGATGGAATCATTCAGGACAGGATTCGATTCACGATTCGATCCTTGATTCACGATCTAGTAGGCCAGCCCTGCCAGGTGGGAAGAATTCGTAAAAAAAAACATTCGGTACTGGGTCAAAGTCTTCGTTTCTTATAAAGATGAGTTGACGTCAACGTTCTTTGTTTGAATAATTTTATATCAGACATATTGAAGGGGATTCATGATCATTCATGTTTTCGACAGGTGCTTAAAATTTGATCAGACTAGCAACCCGCCAAAGAACCCACAGACTGGAAATAATCTTGATAAAATCTACCATTTATCGAATTCCAAGAGATAAAGCTGTCAGGAATAATTTAGGCCCATCAAAACATATCACTACAGACTGGAAATAATCTTGATAAAATCTATCATGTATCGAATTCCAAGAGATAGAGCTGTCAGGAATAATTTAGGCCTATCAAAAAATATCACTACAGACTGGAAATAATCTTGATAAAATCTACCATGTATCGAATTCCAAGAGATAAAGCTGTCAGGAATAATCTAGGCCTATCAAAACATATCACTACAGACTGGAAATAATCTTGATAAAATCTATCATGTATCGAATTCCAAGAGATAGAGCTGTCAGGAATAATTTAGGCCCATCAAAACATATCACTACAGACTGGAAATAATCTCGATAAAATCTACCATGTATCGAATTCCAAGAGATAGAGCTGTCAGGAATAATCTAGGCCCATCAAAACATATCACTACAGACTGGAAATAATCTTGATAAAATCGACCATGTATCGAATTCCAAGAGATAGAGCTGTCAGGAATAATCTAGGCCCATCAAAACATATCACTACAGACTGGAAATAATCTTGATAAAATCTACCATTTGTCGAATTCCAAGAGATAAAGCTGTCAGGAATAATTTAGGCCCATCAAAACATATCACTACAGACTGGAAATAATCTTGATAAAATCTACCATTTATCGAATTCCAAGAGATAAAGCTGTCAGGAATAATTTAGGCCCATCAAAACATATCGAGATCAAGATAATAAATATGCAAAATAACGGATGTTCCAGAAATAAGTATGCAGATTTCATTTGATTCTTCGATGTAAATTTAGCTTTGAGCAATGGCTAATCACTCTCAAAGTGTTCCTCGATAGTCGACTTGAACATTGATACCTTTTTGGTTGATATTGGTGCTTTGGTCTTTTGGCCTAAGCAAATTCTTGTAGCACAGCGAATAAATCAATGATAGGCTTGCTCGAATTTGAATAATATTGGATCATATTACATTCTGTTTGCGAGAAGTCACCCATTTTGCAGTTTCTTAATTTTCGTTTAATTTCACTTTTTAAGTTCGATATGTTTCAAGAATTTGCTGAGGCCAAAAGGCCGGAGCTATGGTTTCGGGGTAGACGTATATTTGAGCTTTCAATATCAATATTTCAACACTGAAGGTGAAGTTGCGTTTTTCAGCGCCAAGCGTTGGGATCGCAGAAAAAGAGCAGACCTAATTGAGTCCGCGACCCCTTGTCATGAAGCTCAAGTGCTGGGGTCCTACCGGGTATCGAACCCACTCCGTGTGACTGTTCTGGCTGCAAAGTCAGAGGATAGGTTCCACACCACTGCACCACAACACCATAAATGCGCCACAACACTCAAATGTGACGTCACCAATACCAACAAACGAGGTATGAAGTATGGTTTTCTAAATGTTACGTCAAGTTAACTATCGAGGAGAAAAACACTCTATTTGAAAATATTGAAATCAATTAGCTACAAGTCATTAGTTCAAAGAAATAGGTCACTCAATTTTACACCAGCCTATTTAAAGCCTATGCTAAATTTGCATCGCTGGATCAAATCAAATCTGTTCCATACTCGTTTAGGACACCCGGTATCTAACTTACAGAATATGTTATATCAAGATTGATTTGATCATTCAGTGAAGCTTGTTCTCGTTGTCTGCAAAGAGCTCTTTCTTTCCTCCCTGCGTCCTTAGCTTTTTCCAATGCCTTGAAGAGATAATAGAGAGTGAAAAATTATGTTTAGGCCAATAGTAAAGGCTTACCAACGAAACTGATTGGTAAAATTTTAATTCCATCATTTTACCGAGGCTTCAATTTAATTATCAAGATTTTCCTCATAATCATAGGTGCATTATTTCCTTCTGAAATTAGGAATCAACCGAAAGTCTTAATTCTTGATATGCCCGAAAACAACGGGGATGAAATTATACCCGGGGCTGAAATCTCATCCCACCTTGAGCTAGCCGAGGTGAAACTTTTGAGCCGTTATTCCCATTGTTTTCAATACGTGAATGTCCATGTAATCGCAATCTTGTTTCAATACCGGGGTCGAATTGCTATTGACGCATGCGTGGTGTATTGCGTATGGCGCACTTTTTCATACCTGGGGGTGAAATTTTACGGCTCGCTTTTTCATACCCGGGAGTGAAAATGCCCATGTAATAGCAAATTTATTTCAACTCGGTCAGGTGGGTTGAAACTCAACCCCGGCGTTGAAAACTCTCATGTAATCAGGCTTTAACAAAGGATACCAAAAAAGGGCAAAAAAGGGCAAAAACAAAAGGAGAGGGGATAATTACACGAGGGAATAAAAGAAAGGAAACCAAAACGGGGAGAAAATACGGAAACGGAAATCGTAGAATTCTAAAACTAACTTGAAAAATATTCTAGCATGACCTAGTCTATCAATGCATAGCATAGGTCATGGGCAATTCGGAAATTGCAATGCATACGGCATGCTGTGAAAGCGGAATTAACTTCTCGTGTCGAAAGACGTGCAAATTACATCTAATTAAAAAAGTTACAAATTATGGAAATAAAAAATTGAAGGAAACAAATGATGTTTAGATTAGAAGGACTAGAGACTTACGAGTTCGAGATCCCCTGCTTCGTTTGAGTGACAGCTTTCTTCAATAAGTTCATTAACTTTCTTTTCAAGTTGCCTTATCTTCTCTTCTGGCCTAAATTTAATTAAGACAATTTTGATGATTAGATTTGCAAGAGTTTTAAATGCAAGCAGCGAGAATGTAAATGTGTCAAAAGCAAACTGATTCATCACGACCTTTTCTCATTGCTGTAAATAGGGTGGAAGGATTTTTAGATATTCATAGCTAATCTAAACCTACTATGTATGCCGCATCCAGGGATGGGACCTCCTTGTTTAACGTACCCCCTTTAACCCTATATTGGTCGGGCTATCGGACACGTCCTTTTATGGTGGGGAGGGGGCAAAAAGCCCCCCTAACTAACTCCTGACTGGTAATAGGTAGAGCAACCAAATTTGGTGTGCTAATAGCAACAGGCATGAACTTATCTAAACATTAAAGATTAACTTACAATTAACCAATATTATTGCTCGCGTCAGCATTTTCCTTTGTGTGGTCAAGAAGAGTGGCCAAAATTGGCCAAAATCAGCAAAAATGTAATAAAATCAAAATCAAATTTCGAAAAAAAAAACAAATTATAAACTTTTTTCGTGATATTCATTAAACCCTTGTTATGTCACCTTCGATTGACAAATTGAGTACAAAGACATGGGATTTGGCCTTAGAATAACCCTAAGAGGTGGAAAAAGTGCGTGAAGCCACGAAGAAGCTTCGCAGGAAGCTTGTTTGCCTGGAAGGAAGAAAAGGGGAGGAAAGTCCTTGCCTACCTGGATAGGGAAGGGAAGGAAGTTATTCTCCTTGGTGACACACATTTTATGGTCTACTGCATTCGTAAATTCAATGGAGCAGTTGAAAAAGACCATAAACTGATAAAAACTCGGAAAATGAAAAACTTCAAAGAGGATGAATTCCTGTCTGATGTCTCTGGCATGTGTTGGGAGGTTATGTTCCAACAGACCGATGATATAAATACACTTGTCAATGATTGGTCAACCTTGTTCTCTTTAATCATAGAGAAACATGCTCCTCTAAGAGAAATGCGTGTTTCTGAAAAATATTGTCCCTGGATTGATAAGGACCTTAAGGGTCTGATGATGACTAGGGATCGACTGAAAAAAGCTGCTTTTAAAAGTAAGTCACCAACTATCATGGAATCATATAGACAGACTCGAAATAGGGCCAACTCTCTTAACATCCAGCTTAAGAAGCAATATTTTTCTACAAAAATTTCTGAATGCAAAGGGAACATGAAAGAATCTTGGAAAACAATCAATGAACTTCTGAACAAAATATCAAAATCTTGCAACATTGATTGTATTAATGATTCTGGCAATGCAATTGTTAACAAAAAAATAATTTCCAACACCATGAATAGTTTCTTCTGTACAATTGGCAAGGAATTAGCTAGCAAAATTGATGCTACCCCTAACCCTCTTCTAACTGGGAACTATGATGATACTAATAACAGTCATGTCAAGTTTAGGTTTAGGACCATTGAAGTTCAGGAAATCAGGGATGCAGTTGCCAAGTCTAAACCTTCGAAGAGCTTTGTGAATGACAATATCTCCTGCTATTTTCTAAGACTAGCCTTACCTTTTATTGAGAACTCTTTGGTCCGTTTGTTCAATACATCACTTGAAAATGGCCAATTTCCAGACTCATGGAAACTGGCCAGAGTTACACTGATTTTCAAGGAGGGAGACAAAACGGAAAAGTCAAATTATCACCCTATTTCTGTTTTACCTGTCATCTCAAGGCTCTTTGAAAGACTTGTGGCCAACCAATCGTACCAACAAATGAATGATAATGGGTACTTCTCCATATAACAGTCTGGCTTTTTACGCCTTCATTCTACAGTGACATGTTTGCTTAAAAACACTGATGACTGGTACAATGGGTTGGATCTTGGGAAGTTAGTGGGACTGGTATTTCATTGACCTGAAAAAGGCATTTGACACAGTTGACCATGACATACTATGCAAAAAGCTTGAGTATTATGGTATTCAGCAGCAGCAGTTAGTATGGTTCAAATCCTACCTTTCAAACCAGAAACAATTTTGCAGGGTCAATGGTGTTCAGTCATCAATTGAGGAAATAAATGTTGGAGTACCGCAAGGCTTGGACCCCTTCTATTCCTCATTTATATTAACGACCTACCACAAGCTGTCCGGAAATCAAGTGTGTCCATGTATGCTGATGACACAAGCCTTTGCCATCAATCATATGACATTGCTCAGCTGAATGACGCCATCAACAGTGACCTTGCACAAGTTGAAAAATGGCTTAAAGGGAACAAACTCTCACTTAATGTAATGAAAACACATTCCATGCTCATTTCCCAAAACCGAAGCATAAAATTCTAAAAAATCAAAGTGAATCTTTGAAGCTAAAAATTTGGGACATTGAGCTGGAAGTAGTGCAACAAACTAAATATCTTGGTGTGCAGATAGACAACACCTTGGATTGGAAGGAACACATTAAGACAGTTTCTTCCAAGGTCTCCAGAGGAATTGGCTTTTTGAAGCATGCAAAATCCTTTCTGCCAGAAGAAACTCTGAGGACTATGTACACAGGTATTGTGGAGCCACACTTTCGCTATTGTTGTTCTGTATGGGGCTGCTGTGGTGTGACTGAGATTAACCTGTTGCAAAAATTACAAAACCGTGCTGCCCGTATTGTAACTGGCAGCAGTTTTGATGCGCCGGGCATGCCACTCATAAGGAAACTTGGCTGGAAGACCATAGACGAGCTAATTACTAGTGAGTCTAATACCATGGTCTTCAAATCTCTTCATGAGTTGGCTCCACAATACATGTGTAATCTTTTCACAAGGACATCCCAGCTGACTTCCATGAATCTTAGGAATACAGCAACTGACCTAAGGTTACCAAAGAAAAACTCCAATATTGGACAGAAATGTTTCTCTTTTAGAGGTGCTAGGTCTTGGAATGGCCTCTCGGCTGAGTGTAAGCTGGCATCCTCCCTGAACAGCTTTAAACAATGTATTGTTTAGGTGTAAATAGGGGTTTGCCATTTGGACTTTCTTTTATTTTAGATATTTTATTTTAGATTTTAATTGGGTTTTAATAGCATTTGTAATATATTGAATTGTAATTAGGTTAATTTAGTTTTTAGTAATAGTTTAATTATTGTAAGTTTTTATCGTGGAGGGCCCCTTGAAATTCAGCATTACTGAAGGGCTACCCTCCTTAAACATGTGAAATAAATAAATAAATAAATAAAAAGAGAGAAAGCGGAATGGAAGGAAAAAAAGAAATGAAATGAGAAAGAGAGGAAAGAAGAAATGAAAGGGAAAAGGTTGTACAAAAAAAGGAAGGAAAGAAAAGGAGAAGAGGATAGAAAGAAGGATGGAAGGAAGATAGGATGACAAAGAAAGCAAAAATTGAAAATATGAAGGGACAGGAAGGACTAAAGGAATGAAAGAATAGCAGAAAATCAAAGTTGGGATTATGCTCTTTTCATTTACAGTTTTGTGATTCAAGTAAGCTTTAAAAGTAATTTTAGTTCCTAATGGATTATCGACTATACCGAAATCTGGAACTACAGAAAATTGATAAAACAATGGAAGGAAGAATTTTGGTTTGACGTTCCTTCGCAAGAAGGCAAATATTTTTTCCACCATTGATTAACCCTTACCTTCACCTTTGACCCTTAGTTAATTCATAACCTATGATACTTACGCATCTTCTGATTTGGACTCTAAAGGGGGTGCTGGTCCCCTCGACTGGTTCAGTGGATCAAAGTTTGCTCCTTGCGGACCTGTAATTAGAAAAAATAGAACAGAGATGTGAAACAGTACTAGGTGGGCCAGAAAATGGTTGCTACATTTAAAAAATTTATAGCACCAAGAGTACAGGGTGCTAGCCTAGAAACACACACCGCCGAGTACTGGATGCATTGGAATAAATCGATATAGAATTGATCGCAGACATTTCTCGTGGCATGTAATTTGAGACAGACTATAGTAGTATATTTTTAACCTCTGTGTCTATGGCCCTGGGGTAGTCATAGTCTTTTGCTCCCCGGGGTATCGTCCGAGTAGTATTGTAAAGTAATTTTGTAAGTAGCGTAGCTTGTATTTATGTATTGTAACTTTTTAATGGATATAAGAAAAAAAAAATTCATAGCACCAAGAGTGCTAGTCTAGAAACGCACACCGCCGAGTACTGGATGCATTGGAATATTTCGATATATAGCCTGGTTTCCATTAAATCGCAAAGTGTCGCAAGTGTTGCAGAATTTTGGTTCTGCAACACATTGCGACGAATGGAAACTGTTGTACTAAAATGCTGCGACACTCTGCAATCGGTGTCGCAGAGATAGAACATTTTCTATCTCTGCGACACTTTGCGACACTCTGCGACACTCTGCTATCAATGGAAACACCTGTCCTAAAGTTCTGCGACCAATTGCCATCCCAGAACAAAAGATTCACGTGATGCTGATCTGTTTCCAGAATTCCCGCCTTATTGTCTTTGAAACATGGCACCGATATTCTGCAACACTCTGCGACCAATGGAAACGTCCTGTCGCAGAGAGTTGCAGAGTTCAGCAAACCAAAGTTCTGCGACACTCTGCGACACTTCGCAATTTAATGGAAACCAGGCATATGTTTGTCTGTGTGAGGAAATTCTTTACGATTTGATCAGATGTTGTAGCACTTCTTCAGGAATTTGCGACCACGAAGTGTTGATAAAATCAAATCTACCTATATCTTCAGAACTCATAAATACGTGAGCAAAAATAGTCTTTCGACTTTCAAAACTATTCTTACTATAAATTTCGAAAGTGGGATCATTTTTTTGGGAAAACAAATCAAAATTTCATCAAGCTTCATGTTAATATTACTGCCAGTACTACTGCGTTTTCCATGTATGCAGGCAGCATAACGTCCAACAGCGTTGAAAAAATGACACCATCTTGTTCTGGGGTAAATCTTCATAAAATTTCCTTGAATTTATAAAGGAAATTTGTAAAAACTTGCATAAAATCACTCTAATGTACTATGTCACGATAGTGACTAGGGAAAGGGTAGGTAGCAATTGTCAGTCAGACCTAAACGAATGGAATAAGTGCACGAACAAGCTGTTGTTGTTTGCAAACTATACATTTAGTCCAAGGATGGGTAATGAGACACTCTTGGTGTGCTTCTATGGAGGAGTGCTGCAACTAATATGTACATGCAGAGGAATAATTTCTATAAGGTTTTCCTCCGCAAAAGAACACAACTGCGGTCTAACCACCCATAGCCTGATAACCAGATCCAATTTCAACAGAAATTGGGTCTGGTTATCAGAAGAAAGAAAGTATTTCTTTTGAAATTGGGTCTGGTTATCAGGCTAACCACCCATGGTCCAAGAAAGCTGTAAGAAGCTTGCCTTTGCGACAATAATCTTGTGAACAGTGCCACAAATTCCATCAGTTGTAAGTAGCTGTGGCTTCCTTGAAGTCAACCTTCCTTTTCCACGTTCATCTATCTATCCACTAAAGTTTTCAAATAATTTGATCAGCTTCCAAGCTTTCAAAATTCATTTATTTTGATAAGTAAAAGGACACTCTCAAAATCGCAGTGCGACACTATGTTTTGTAATGACATTATCTAAATCTGTATTTCGAGTGCAAATTGATTAGTCATGTGACTCGTCGTGTGTATGAATTAAAAATTCTATCCGAAGTGTAGAAAGTTGAAGGTATTAAACTATTTAGAAAGCACAGCAGAGAAAATCTAGCTTTTTGCAAGGGAATACAGAGTGTCCCAGAAAAATTGCTCGACGTTTGATAAATATTAACAGTTAACGAAATAATGAACGGGCTTTATGGTGAGATAACCATATTGCTGAGATTTAAAGTTTATTTTAGACACCAGAATCTAGCAAATCGGTTAAAATTCACGGAGTTACGAGCTTTTGAAGTTCAAGTTTGTGCGAAAGTTGAAACCAAACGCACTATATTGCATATTTTTTGAAAGATTCAAAGGAAATAAGATGGAATTTGAAGAACTCTTTCGATAAACAAGCTTTTTCTAACATTGAATCAACGTTATGGATGCTTGGAGGAATCATGTGGAGCACGATTTGGAATGGTTCCGTCTTTCAAATATTTTGGATACTTGCATTCTTAAGTAAATTTTGCCAACGGTTACAAGAATTAAATTATATTTAAAGTCCTGTTAGGTTTGCTCTGATATGAGAGCGAGGTAAAATATTGGACAGTTTTCTTTTCCCTCGATTTTGGTGCGTTTATTTCTTAAAACAACTCTGTTAGGGGCGTCTGGTTTCAGCTTTCGCACAAACTTGAACTTCAAATGCTTGTAACTCCGTGAATTCTTAGCGGATTCGCAAGATTCTGGCGTCAAAAATTAATTTAAAATCTCAGCAATATGGTTATCTTACCATGGAGCACACTCATTATTTCGTTGCTTTTTAATATTTAAAGGCACACTGTCGTGGCTGTAATTAGCTCGTTTTGATATTGAAATCCCTAACAAAAGACCTGGCCTCTGGATCATTATAAAGCCTTTATGCTTTTAGATCATACTTTGTTTCGAGAATAAAGGGAGTCTGATCGTTATCATCTTCGTGAATTTCAGTGTACATCAAAATTACTGAAGCCTGCCTAATTCTTTTTTCACAGTGTCTTATTCATCCAATCAGTGCCACGACAGTGTGCCTTTAATCAATCTTCGAACAATTGTTTTGGGACACCCTGTAGGCAAATAGAAATCAAAGAAACAATACCTCTACCACCAGCTGAAGAGTATCCAGCTGCCCGTACAGCAGTCATTGGTCTTGCTTGGTTCGCATCCTGTAACACAATATTGAATATTCGTCAAGTTGAAACTTTTCTGGGCTAAACTTCAATCCTGAACAAAACTCGTTGAGACAAATAAGTTTTGCGCTAAATGATACCTTTTCTGCATGTAAACTACCACCTTCCACTGCTAAGGTCCCCCCCCATGCAATGCTGAATCCTGGAAAAGCATTACGATCTTTTCTAAAGCCTGTAAGTCAAAATTTGGAGTTCCAATCTGTCCTTTCAAAGTCTTGTGCATAATTTTGCACAATTTGATACTGCTAATAAAATATTTCGCCCTTTTATACCGGGTGCGCCAGAATAAACTATGCACGTTTGGCAGGCCACAATAAATTATATACTGGACCGATTTTGAAGATTTATGACTCAATATTTAGCAGAAAGCCTGAATTAGATTCTAAGACTTTTTGCAAACTTTTCCGTTTTCAGTTTTTAGAGCTAGAAGCGAATTTCTTAAAATGTTCGTTTTCGAGAACATTGAAAACGATCAAAAAACGTCGATCAAATTTTAAAAGATCCAACATGAATAAACAAAGAGAAAACGTTTTCGGGGGATTTAGAGGTTTAGTACGAACTCTCGTACAGCAGATTACAATTAATCGATTTCTAAATCGCAAATTACCACGAACAAGTTCTCTCTTTGTCCATTCATGTCGATTCTTTAGAAAACTTGATCGATGATTTATGATCGTTTTCAGTGTTTTCGAAAACTATCATTTTAGGAAACTCGCTTCTAGCTCTAAAAACTGAAAATGAAAAAATTTCAAAAACTCCAAGTATCTAATTCAGGCTTTCTGCTTACGATTAAGTCATAAATCTTTAAAAATCGGCCCAGTGTACGCTTTATTGTGGCCGCCCAAACGTGCATAGTCTATTTCGCCCTTTTATATAACTAAGAAAGAAGAAATTCAAAGAAAAATAGCAAAACGCATGGCATCAAATTCGACTTCAACGCAGCAAAATGCATAGCAAAATGGCATATTTTTCAAACACAGCTTTATCATTTCAGACACCTGGTAGACACACATTACAGCAAATTTATTTTCATAATAAGCAGCTGGGTCCTAGCAGATGAGGAATGAAACCTACACAGATGTCATCTTTGGTAGAACCTTAGATACAGGGTGTCCCAAATAAATTGTTCGACGTTTGATTAAATATAAAAAAATAACGAAATAATAAACAGGCTCTATGGTAAGCTAATCATATTGCTGAGATTTTAAATTAATTTTACACACCAGAAGCTAGCCAATCGGCTAAATATTTACACAGTTACGAGCTTTTGAAGTTCAAGTTTGTGCGAAAGCTGAAAGCAGACACCCCTGAATTGCATACTTTGTGAAAGTAGAATCTCGTTTATTCAAAGCAAAATGAAATGGAATTTAAAAAGCACTTTCGATACACTAGCTTTCTCTAACATTGAATCAAGGTTATGGATGCTTGGAGGAATCCTGTTGAGCACAATTTGGAATGGCCCTATCTCTCATTGATTAAGTTTTCATTCCATGACTTTGGATACTTGCATTCTTCAGTAAATTTTGGCAACGGTTACAAGAATTAAATTACTTTGGAAGTCCTATTTGGTTTGCTCTGATATCAACGTGAGGCAAAGCATTAGACAGTCTTCTTTTACCTCGATTTTGGGGCGTTTGTTTTTTAAAACAAATCAGCTAGGGCCGTCTGGCTTAAGCTTTCGCACAAACTTGAACTTCAAAAGCTTGTAACTCCATGAATTCTTAGCGGACTCGCAAGATTCTGGTGTCAAAAATTAATCTAAAATCTTACGAAGAGGGTTATCTAGCCAGGAGCCTCTACATTTTATCATTATATTCGAATATTGTGAATCTTTATTCCTGCAAATTGGGTTATTTTCACAAAATGCAAAAGTTTATTTCAGCAAAATTTCTCATTTTGGCCAATTTGCAAAATCAATTAAAAACTTTGCACTTTTTCCAACTTGCAAAAGCTTCCTCTGGTGAAAGTTTCTTCTGAAAGTAGGCTGTAGGGGCACTGATGCAACCTTTCCCACAATGAATCTTCATTCATCTCCATTTTTGGCTTCCATTGGAAGTTGCTCCATAGTCAAATCTGTCAATCCATCAAAATCTAAACTATGAATTAAAAATGGAAGTCTATACATACAGCAGCCAATCCTGTCACTGGTCTTGCACCCATTGATGATCCTGGTATTCCAGCTTTGCCTCTTCCCTAAATCTTTTATGCTGTTTTAGCCAAATGATCTTTTATGCTGTTTTAGCTACAGTCAGAGAGATGAGTGTTGCTGCTAAAGTCGCCTTCAACAGAAAATCAAGCGCCTTGTATAAGGACAAGAATCGCCTGAAAAGCAATATTTTGATCTTTATGTCAAACGAGGATGATACGCAAAAAATCAAAAGTCATTACCCCTAGTTTGCTTAGTCTCTGCATGAAACTATTGGTGCATCTGTGTCATGTCAGATTTACGATAACGCAAAATTACTTATGTTTATGCAGAACCCTGCAGAACGTTTCTATTCCTGGGCATCTAGTTTGAGACAAGCATTGACGGAAATAACCTATGTGCAGAATCATATGCATGAAGAAGTTTTGGTTTCGTGTGATCGCGTCCCTTCCCCCAGTCAATGGCGCCATTGTTTGCTGGGATTCTGCACCTTTCCTCTCAACTTCACCTGCGATGATTGCATCCGTTGCTGTGTAGGAGGGGGGTCCTTCTACCTTTGGTGATGCTGCGAATGCTAGCCTCTGTGCAGGCTGCCGGTTACATCATCCCCTAAAGTTGACTTATTTGCATAATGAATACTATCAATAAGTGGCTAATGATGCGTTCGTTCTAGAAAACGATTGTTTTAACGTAATTAAGCTGCTAATGAATTCAAGAACGTGCCAATTCTGCGTAAATTTGTTGTTGTGCCAGGGTAAACATCAAGGTGATTTATCCATCTTATGGTGTCAAATCTGTCTAACATGAAATAAGCCGACGTCAAATGTTACTATCGGATCGCGGGAAACTTCTGTCTTGTATGCGCTTTCTGTGCGCTTTCTTTATTTCAGGGCAAATTAGCAGAGATAAAACGTTAATCAATTGCTTTAACGAGCGTGACGGACTTTCTTTCTTTCTTTCTTTCTTTCTTTCTGACTTTCTGACTGACCTGGAGCCCCCTCTTAGATTACAAAGTTGGACTTTGTAATCAAAAACCAGAATGAAGAAAATTGCAGTATCTGCTTGCAATTCTTTGCATTTATATAGTAAAAAGTGTCATTCTTAACATTTTGTTAAAATCTATAAATTTTTACTTTTTGTCATACAGATTGCTGAGAAGGTAAAATAATGGTGATAGCCCAGTTTAATATGTACTGTACACACTTACAGCAGAAGTTCCAAGCAGTTGGTTGCCACCAGCTCCTCTTGTGGCCGTTCCCTAAAAAAGATTAGTTGTACTGTAGATTTAGCAAACAATGGCTGTGTATGAATGAAAAAGGATATATAACATGAATGGGTTTTAAATTGGACATAGACCAGTGAAGCCATTCTAAACAAGTCTGCAGATCAAAAATACTTTCATATATTTCACATAAAAATGAATGAAAATATCACTCAATCAAGACTGTACAATGGCCAAAAGGTCCATTCCATTTTAATACCCATATTAAGCTTTACAAAACTTCTGCAGAGTACTGGCAAATGTATAACAATTCGTTTGATCAAGACTCTCTTGTAGAATACAGGACATGCCTTGCACACATTAACATCACAAGAATTCCTTACATTATGATGAGAAATCTTTGGTCATATGACAGACTACACTTTTCTCTAAACAAGAATACTTGGAGGAAAACCATGTTAATGTGCATAAGGCCTGTACAGTACCTGAAAGATCTATTCATTTAAATTAAGGGTACAGAGAAGAAGCAGAAAACTATAGTACAACAATATACCATTCCAACGAAGAGTTTGACCACACTGCAATAAATTCCATCCCTTTTCCGCCCCACTTTTCAAGGTAGGTGTTGTAAATGATCCAAAGAATTGTCTGTTTATTTGAACCCAATAACAATTAAATGGCTGGGAACTTGAAATGGGAAGAAAATACGAATGCCAAGGAAATCCTGAACAAGAAAACAGCATAAGTATTGTTAAGTTCAACTCTTTTTTTGCCTTAAATGAACACAAATTTAGGCATAATTTTGAATGTCTGCACCCTATCTGCGCTTGTGGCACAGGCAAAGAAGATAATGAGCACTTTCTCCTGCATTGCCCTCTCTTTTAATTGCAGCGTAGAGATCTCCTTGGTCAGCTCGGGGACCTTCCTGGCATTGACATTGAGAGTTAGGATAGTAAGACTATTTGCGAATTGCTACTATTTGGTAGCCCAAACGTAAATGTGATTGTGAACAGAATAATTCTGGAAGCGACCATTTCCTTCATCAAATCAACACAGCGATTAGGCTAGAAATAAAACCATCAAATCACAGCGCACCATAACAGGTGAGTCAGAGATATATTTCTTTGACGCACCTGGGACACCTAAATTTTTGCAATATTGTTTTTTTTCTTTGTTAGACTAGATACTATCGTTGTATTGAACTATTGTAAGTGTCGTCCGTAGTGAGAACTCAATGACTTTGAGTCCTTTCTCGCTACGAACGACATATTTTTTTCTTCTCTCAATTCTAGTTTAACTGTTGCTGTTGCTTTGTATATTTTAATATTTCATATAAATAGAAAAAAATTAAAAAAAAGTTCAACTCACTGGAGGTCTATTGCCATAGCTTGTTTTTAGAGCTTGCTGGAATCCTTCATCTGCATAAAGCTCCTACAAGATAAAAGATTTTAGGTGCTCAAATAACAAGACATGCACAAAAAGTCTATCTGGAAACTCACAACGAAAGTTTTGAAGTTGATTTCAATTTGTAAAAGACCTTTTATCCATTCTAAAAAGGAATCTGAATCAAACGATATTTTGATACATTTCGAAGAATCATTGAATGTGCACAATAGAAGAGATAAGGCTCTGACAACATTCAATCAAACCCCTCATATACAATGA
Organism: Aurelia coerulea; assembly: GCA_039566865.1. NCBI lineage: Eukaryota > Metazoa > Cnidaria > Scyphozoa > Semaeostomeae > Ulmaridae > Aurelia > Aurelia coerulea. Next base: position 20,434,031 of record CM076953.1, on the reverse strand, counting down.
ATAATATATACAAATATCGCTCGATCCAGGCTCTTTCGTAGAATACAGTATTACTCCGCCACTAAGAAACTGACTTATAAGAAACTGCAGCCTGCCAGATGGCACCATAGTCATTGTCCAGCATTTGGTTAATATAACTTTTATATAACATTTATAAGAAACCAACAAGCAGCCTGGTTTTACAAAATGAGTTTCTTAGTGGTGGTGGGGTAATACTCATACTGTACTAAAAAAGGTCTAGGAAAAAAGATCTATTCAATGCTTCAGGCAAAAGAATTATTGCTGGCATCTTTTTGAATACTCCTTCTTGCTGAAGCAGCCTTTTTTGTGAATTATATGACGCACGACGCACATACGTCCAACCAATGGAGGCTGCAAGACCGAAGCGAAGAATTTATTCTTGTTTATATTATGAGCCTCATCTCATCTGATCTCATTGCCAGACGAAAAATACAATAAAAACGGTTTGAAAAGGATTGTTACCTCTGTATCTAGCTCCTTATATTCACTGTAAAGATCATCTTCTTCATTCTCACCAACCAGATGCAAATTTTTCAGCATTTTGAAGTGAATTTGAAGGGAAGAAGATATGAGTGCGACTTTCTTCGATGTGATTTGTTGTGGCTAGGCCAAAAGATGTGCACAAAATATCCCACAATGCAAATTAAACTTAACAACTACAACAACAATCAATAACAATTCCATAGCAACAGTAACAGTCCTTTTGAATCTCTGATTTTCACGACACGAATTCTAATTTGCAGTCTCGAATTTTCAATATTTGTTTGTTACATATTCCCGTTTTTACTGAATTTTCACTCAATTTTTCGGTTTTACGTAATATCGCACAGTTTTGCGGGTTTACCAAAATTTTGAGATTTTGAGCAGTTTTACGGCTTTCGGACTTTTTGATCCCCCACCCAAACACCCCTCTCCCCATCCCCCCGTAAAGATGTACTCCGATGATAAAAGTATGACAGGAGATAGGTTAAATCATCGTGCAAATAGCCGACAGAATTAGTGAAAATTCTATTGCAAAATTCAATGACAAATTTTCTGCTCATTTGAATTTTTCTAGCGAAAGCAAACTTTGTATAAAATTTTGCAATACAATTTTGCAATACAGACGAAAGCAAATTTTTTGGATTTTCTACAACAAGATCTTCAAATTCCCATTAACACGAATTTAAATCCGGAGGGTGGACCGCTGTATACCCCATTTTCTCACGTTGATACTTATTCTTGAGCAAAAACCGAGCAAAAACAATGCAAAAAATGCTAGGCACACCTTCTGGCAATCGAGTCTGTCCAACCGCCATTTCCCCTCCCTTTCAGGGTTGGTGTGTGCTACGCTACACCTGCTTGAAACGCTGGGACACCTCAAATGATTTGCTGTACGCTAGTTAAGATTTTAGATTATTGTTTATATTTATTGAAAAAGAGTCACTCATAGCATGGGTAGTTAGAAACTGCTGGTGTGCTTCTATGGAGAAGAGCTGGATAATATGTATCTGCGGGGGAAATTTTTTATAGTACTGCGGAGGAGATATCTGCGGGGGAAATTTTTTATAGTACTGCGGAGGAGATATCTGCGGGGGAAATTTTTATAGTATTGCGGAGGAGATATCGGAAGCGAAGAGAGAAGGAGAGAGAAGAGTTTAATTTTAATAGTTTAATTAATATTTTCGTCCTTTCGATATCTCCTCCGCAGTACTACATAAAATTTCCCCCGCAGATACATATCATCCATATAAGCACACCAGCAGTGTCTAACTACCCATGCTCATAGTAGGAACTACGTAGATGACCATGTGTCTCTTCACGCTATGATTGGCTCAGGTTTTTGCATTGTAGTTTTTTCTTAGTACTTGATTAGCCTGTGTTCCAGACCACTTGAGAAAGGAAAGTTTCTTTCCAAGTGGTCTGGAACACAGGCTAGTACTAGTACTTGATGGGCCTTGATAGAAAAACCAGAAAAGACGGAAGGACGTTTTTCAATATTTTTTAAGTTTTAATCCGCAATCTTTTAATGATGGAAAATTTCTTGCATGGAAGCTAAAAATTTATCTCTCAGGTCAAATTTATCATTGATACAAATGCATGAAACAAAAATTCAAATCGGCATTAAAATCACACTCTCCATTTTCCAAAGGGTGCAAGTTTTTAAATCAGCAAATAAGTAATTTTAACAAGAAATTTAGTACAGTACGTGCAGAGGAAGCTTATATCTTTTCTCAGACCGCCCCCTAAAATTATGCTGTCTTCAAAATCAAAGTATGTTTTGCCGAGTTTGCTGAAATAATGTTTTCTTGGATTCGTTTTATTGTATCAACACGTGGTCCACATCACAGAAAACTAAGCCACCGACAAACCGACAAATTGAATTTATGTTTTTCTTTGTCAACCATACATAGACAGCGTTTGCAGGGATTCTAAATTTTATCAATTTGTGATGATTTTAATGTTTTGTCTGGTCTTCCTTTAAATTCAATTAGCAGTGCCAGTTTCAACTGAAAATGAATTTTTGATATGGTTTAATTTTTTGCGCTTTCATTTCCACCCGAAGTTACATTCTTGCAACAGGATACAGTAAAAACCCGCACATAAGAACCTTCATCTATTAAGAACCTACAGCCTGAAATAATATAATTTGTACCCAATAAACAAGAACCATTTCAGGCTGATATCTTAACTAGGTTCTTAATAAAGGGTTTCATTCATTCATTGGGAAGTAAATGCAACATTTTTGCCAACCGACCTCCTTCATGAGCTCCAAACCATTACTTACAGAACTGTGATAGGCAGGGCCTGCATGGGTAAACTGGGACTGGGTAAGATTGGGTCGAAATGGATAGGGCCAAGAGTGCAAATAAGATTTAGATTGAAATATTTCCCTATATTAAGAACCTACACCCTGATTACTGGATGTGGCTCATTGCATAAGAACCTAAACAGGCTGAGTTCAAAATCTTAGGTTCTTATGTGAGGGTTTTTACTGTAGCCACAAATGTCAACCGGTCATGGAAACTTCAGGTAACTTGGGCCTAAAAGAGCCATATCACCATAGTTCTTTGCGAACACGCTGCAGTTTCAGGTTGACCAGCATGACCTAATTATTATCAATACTGATTAATTGCAAAAAACATGAAGAATTAATTGGAAACAACATGAATTAATTATAAGCACAACAAATTAATTGCATGAAACATTAATTGATTGCAAGCAATGTTAATTGATTAGTGAATATATATTTGTTGCGTTGGCACTCCTTGCAATTCAAACTAACGTGGGAAAGTGCAACTTTAAAAGTGACGAAATGATATTAATCAAGAGAAGGGGAAAGTTCATGAATAAAGCCTTTCCGAGGTCTCTCCCTAACCCCAAAGTCTAAGCAACACCAGCCCAGATAATTAGAGACAATTTTATAAAACATAGGATACAGATCTGATAAAGACAATACGCGATTTGACAGCCTCGAGAATAAATTTCACACCCTTCGTGCAGCCAACCAATTCTTCTCCTTCTTTATTGTTTTGATCCGCTTGAGCGCACTCAGAGGTGTGAAATCTATTCTTCGGAATGGCAAATCGCTTTGTCTTCTCGGACACCTATTTCTTTTGTTTTACAAAATTTCCGTTGCTTTCGCAGAATACAAGATGATGTTCTGACCAACAAGGACAGATTTGGTAAGACAATAGCACGAGTTGCTTTTGATTGACACCGCAATTCAAAGCGATTAGCGATCGCAGACAAAGGAAATTCTCTCAACCAAATATTCAAAACAAACAAAGCCGCAAAAGTTTCTCTGAAACCCATCTAGCTAGCTCACTCATTGTGCATTCCAGAAAAAGCCTTTAAGAGCAAACAAGAGCATATATCGAAAGAAGAAGGATGTATCTACACATCTACCTCGGGCATTCTATTTCTTTGGTTTAGAGGCTGAGCAGTAAGTATTTTGATAACACCCAAAAAAAAGAGAATTGAATCGCCTCCCAATCGGCTTAGGAACCAGAGAAATAAAGTGCCCGAGGTAGATGTGTAGATGTGTCTTTCTTCTTTCGATATATGCTCGTGTTTGCTCTTAAGAACAATTCCTGGAATGCATAACAAGCACGCTAGCTACTTAGGTTTCAGAGAAACTTTTGCAGCTTTGTTTGTTTTGAATTTCTGGTTGAGAGAATTTTCTTTGTCTGCAGTCGCTAATCGCTTTGAATGGAGGTGTCAATCAAGCGCAACTGTTTCTATTGTATTATAAAATCTGCCCTTGTTGTTCTGACCAGTTACCTTCCTGGTTTCGTAAACTCTCTGTGCAGGGTGCAGCCAACGCATTTGAACTTCACCAATCAATATCACAATGTCATTTTGGTTATAGAGTATGTTTTGGCAGAGATTCAAGACCTTCTTCATAAAAATAACAGCAGAGAAATCAAACTCCCTCCTTTCATTCTTAAAATTTATTGAAATCCAAATAAAGTCAATTTCTTTCATAATTCCCTTCGAAGTCAATTGCAATAAAATTTCGAACGCATACGAAGGCAATCCAAAGAAAAATCCTAATATAAAATACAATTTAGTTAGGTTTAGCAATGGGGAAATGAAAAAATTTGAAATTTTGATTACCAGAGTTAAGATAGTAAAGAATTTCAAAATGAGCAAAGAGTCTTGATGTCATAAAATATTTCTATAGAATTCAAGTTTTAATTATTTAAAGCAGGACACCTGTACCGAATTAAATAAATCGCCTTTGCTTCTTCTAAACAGGCACTTGGAAGCAACATCAAAGAAAGCGAGGCTGTGATTTTTCCGGTGAGTTATGAGTACCTTCAAAATTATTGATTGCTTCAAGATTTAACTGTTTTTAGCTGCTTTCAGGACTTCATTCACAAAGATGGCCACAGTTACACGAGTTTTTAAGAGACTTTTTGCAAGAAACTCAATTTTCAGATCACCAACAAATTAAGAAACTTGACACTTGATCAATAATAGTCAAGAAACTTTTACATTCAGTTAGGAAAATCCAAAGAATATTTTCGCCTGTTTCTTGCACTCATTAACTCTTTAGTTATGTCTAGGCAGGAGCAATGTTCATAAAATGGGATGTGAGTTGTTTCGGAACAGGAAATTCCCATTGATGAAAACATCATGAATATTATGAAAAACTTCTGAAGAACGCTTCTAAAAGGTCATTTCTCAAAATCTGATGATTTTAAGAAACCTATAGTAATGGGGCAATTTCTTAGTATGTCATAAAAAATTCTTGTAATCTCAATCGACTTAATACTTTGAGCTCTCGAGGATATAAAAAGTTTGTTAAAGTTTTGGTATTACATTTATCTAAAAATTATTCCCAATTGCCTAGGGATATTTTCAGTTTTAGTTTATTTGGGAAGATTTCTACAGAATGCACCAAACACTATCCATTTTTGATTGGCCACGATTAATCGTATGCTGGACCGATTTGGACAATTTATGACTTAATCTTGAGAGAAAATGCTGAATTAAATTCTATAGGATATTTTGTACATTTTTAGTTTTCCGTTTATAGAGCTATAAACGAGTTTCTTAAACTTTCAGTCTCGGAAACACTGAAAATGATAAAAAATGTGGAATCAAATTTTGAAAGACTTTTGGATGGACAAAGGAAACGTTTTGCAGTGATTTTGGGAGTAATAATCTGCTGTACGAGCATTAGTTAAATAAATAGCTTCCATGCTTCGCTATTCCCCTTATCGCAAAGATGCGTTTTGTTGGTAATTTCAAACGTGCCGGATTCTGAAAATACTACACAAGCAAGGTCGCACTTCCCTAGGATTTCATTCTGACAGCAAGGACTTGAACACGCTTTAGCATGTGTTACAGTAAATACCCACATATAAGAACCTGGCTGAAATAGCTTCTTATTTTCAAGGTACCGAGGCTAATTTCAAGGTACTAAGGTTCTCATAAGCCTTGCGTATGCCATTTTAGAATCTACACCAAAGATGTTCAGCATTGCTATTTGTTTTGGCAGAGTTATTATGTACTTAATAAACAATTCTAAGCTTTCAAACAGCAGGGGAGGAGATTCAAACTTTAACAGCCAACTGGGACAAAAATGAACTGAATGACGACAATCAAAAAGAAACTTTGCTATCCTGCTGTAAGAACATATTTTTCATCAAACTGAAACAGGTTCTTAATTGCAAGGTGTATAATTTAGAAAAACAGCCTTACTTAGGTTCTTATATTTGCAGGTTCTTATATGCGGTGATTTGCTGTATTTCTTGAAGGAGATGAAACTGTCATTCTTAGGAGCATAAGAAATTATTCCAGGTAATTTCAGCCTCCCAAGAGGACAACACTCGCGAATACATGCTACTACTACCGGGTGACCCAGGAAAAAGTGACCCAACACAATCTGTCACAGAAAATTAAATAAGTGGCCGATTGAAATGCTTCAAACGTTTTTCTGTCGCTAAAGGCTAGCCTATGCTATGAGTATTTTTCGCAATTTTTTACGGCACGGTAAATTTCCAAAATTAAGGATTTTGAGGAAAGGCGCATGCCTGAAATCCTCAAAAAGTCGTCAAAAACAGGGTATCGATTTACAGCCATTTCAAATCTTCAAAACAATGCCGAGTGTTTCATTTCAACATGGGAATAGTTAACCCAGTCGGAAGTCTTCGGGGCAAGTTTATAGTCCCTAGGCACTTAAAAATATTCTCAGGCAGAATGAAACACGCTCCTCGTTGTTTTGAAGATCTAAAATGGCTTCAAATTGATCCCCTGTTTTTGACGACTTTTTGAGAATTTCAAGCCTGCCCTTATCAACTTTATATGTAATTATAAGCGTACACACAGCAAGAGAGGAGGTCCAAATTTTAACAGTCAATCAAAAATTAATTTTACTGCCCTTGTGATAAGAACATATCAGTTTATCAAACTGAAACAGGTTCTTAATTAGAAGGTGTATAATTCAGGAAATGCAGCCTGCAGGTTCTTATATGCAAGGATGTACTGTCATCTAACAAAAGAACATGACAAGTGAAAAATCCACAATTGTCTTCTTAATCCTGATCGATTTTATGAACAAGTGTATCTTTGATATCCTTCATGCGCTTCTGGAAAACGTTAGAACATGCATATCATCACCTGTAGTTTTAAATGATAGCAAGTCCAACTTTAGAAAGAGACGACAAACATCTTTGAATCCAATTCAAACATAGCTTCTTGCCTTATAATGTTTAAAATTATTTTCATTGAAACTGTTTTCAACTCGAGCTTCAAGGATTCGAGGGGGATTCGAGTGACAAACATCCAAGGACTCTTTTAAGTAGATGAAAATATCATCCATGCATTTTTTCAGCAGAACCCTCCACAAGAAACTCAACTCTCAGATCAATAAAAATCAAAGAAACTTTATACTGAAACCCAGTACTAAAAGCCTCTCAAAATCATGAGATTTTGAGTGGTGGCAGTTTCTTAACAGTTTCTTACAAGGTCCTTAAATTCTTGATTTCTAGTTTTTCCAATGCAAGTAGATCTGATTTGTCGTACACTGTGCCCCAACAAGGGCAGATTTTGTAATACAATAGCATGAGTTGCTTTTGTTGACACCTCAATTCAAAGAGATTAGCGATTGAAGACAAAGGAAATTCTCTCAACCAGCAATTCAAAACAAACAAAGCCGCAAAAGTTTCTTTGAAACCCAGGTAGCTAGCTCACTCGTTGTGCATTCCAGAAACTGTTTTTAAGGGCAAACATGAGCATAGATCGAAAGAAGAAGGATGCATCTGCACATCTGCTGCGGGCATTTTATTTGTTTGGTTCAAAAGCCGTCTAGGAGGCGATTCAATTCTCTTATTTTTTAGGGTGTTATCAAAACATTTACTGCTCAGCTTCTGAACCAAAGAAATAAAATGCCCGCGGCAGATGTGTAGATATATCCTTCTTCTTTCGATCTATGCTCATGTTTGCCCTTAAAAATAATTTCTGGAATGCACAGCGAGCCGAGCGAGCGAGCTAGCTACCTGGGTTTCAGAGAAACTTTTGCGGCTTTGTTTGTTTTGAATTACTGGTTGAGAGAATTTCCTTTGTCTGTGATCGCTAATCGCTTTGAATTGAGGTGTCAACAAAAGCAACTCGTGTTATTGTATTACAAAATCTGCCCTTGTTCTGTGCCCCAAAAAACAAGTGCGATGTTCGAGTGGCTTCTGCGGAGCAGTCATTAATCCAATTTCTCTGTTTCTAAGATTCTTAATAAAGGAGACTTCAAATTAAAGGTTGAAACCGAGTTTGAGTAGATCAGATCAGTAGTTGCTGGTTTATGGAGCAAGAAAATCAAAGTTATTGGCTGCCTCAAAACCAGAGGATTCATTAATCTCCATTGTGTTAAAATCTACGAAATTGATTGAAAAACACACCTGGCCCGGTTTTCTGATGTTCATAAGTGAGACAGATAGCCATAAATTGGATTTTGTGATAACCAAGAATGTTGAACGTATCTAGGGTTGCTAGAAAAGGTGATGTGCAACAGAAGTGCTGCAGGCCATGGCATGCGTCCATCAGGTATTTTGCTTCTCAAATGTGATGAAGTCGTTTTTTAAACCAACAATATTGCGTTCGGCAGGCTGCTTGGTCAATCTTTTTAATTAAGTTATATGGACATTAATTACTCCCAAATGCGTTTTCTTACATACCTGTAAAGTTTAAGTTCATTTGATGATAAAATTCAAGCTATAAGGATAAGTGCGGAGATAAAATCCTCTGGTTTTTCAGCAACGAGTGATTTTGACTTTCTTACTCAATAAATTAGTAACCATTTGTCAGATTTACACAAATTCGGTGCCAAACGCCAAGTTGAAATCTCTTCTATTCACAAATCTGAAAAACGGAAAAATTGTATTTATGGCTACTCCACAGTAGCCATTCAAACGGATCACGTATTTTTTGGGACACCCTATATATACAAGGTGTAAATTAAGCACTTAATGCCTAGCTTCCGAAGTAGATAAACGAAATACGCGAGGCAGCTCTTTCCGTCTATGCTTCTCCCTTAAAAGGTGTTTTGTGGCGCAATGGTGTAATCCTCTGACTTTGCAGCCCGGGGGGGGGGGGGGTACTTGACTAGGGAAGTGACGGGGGTGTGCGGAAAACCTCTCCACACCCTGCACCCTGTCGCATAAAAAATAGGCCAAAAGTATACCCTGTCGCATAAAAGTTTGCATCTCAATTATAGTGCAGAACGCAATTTTTGCTTGTGATACCCTGTCGCTTAAAAATTTTGCATCTCAAATATAGTGAAGAACGCAATTTTTGCTTGTGATACCCTGTCGCATAAATTTTTTACCTATTATAATACCCTGTCGCATAATTTTCGTTAGAAAGGACACCCTGTCGCATAATTTTTACCGTAAAAGGACACCCTGTTGAGCGGCACATCCCGTCAGGTCAAGTATGGGAGTACCCCCCGGGCTTTGCAGCCAGAACAGTCAAGCGGAAAAGCTTCGATACCCGGTAGAGCCCCACCACTTGCGCGTCATGCAGGCCTGATACCAGCCTTAATTCTTAGGGGGCAAAGAACCAAAATTTTCCGACAATCTAAAATCAACAACAACAACAGCAACAACCCCAATTTTAGGAACATACGTTCAAACATGCACCAAAGGACTGATGTGCTCCTTTAATGACTAGATTTTGGAATTATTTTGTAGTTTCAACGTTGCAGCCTTCAAAATTGGTCAATATGCAGGAAAAAATGCTGTAGATTCAAAATCCATGTCAAATTTTATCCTCGAAAGTCAATAAATTCATGTTCTATGCATCATTGTCCCAGTAAAATCTTCTTAATGTGGGCCTGTAACAACAACAAAAATCCGACAGGTGGAGTAAAATTTCCGACAAATGGCCTTCTGGGGGGGCGCTCCGCCCCCCAGCCCCCCACTGGCTTCGGCCCTGGCGTCATGACAAGGGGTCGCGGACTCGATTAGCGCTTAGCTGCTTCTGTGATCCCAGCGCTTGGTAAAAACACAACTTCACCTTCACCTTCACCTTTCAATCCGACTTTCGATCGATATGGTTCCCACAGCTTCTCTCCCAGTACACGATGGACTACCTATGAACTATCATCGCTTTCCTCATGAGCAACTTTTCAACCCTATAGTGGTTGGGCTATCTGACACGTCCTATATTGGTGGGGGGGGGGGCAAAAAAGCCCCCTTACCTAACTCTTGACTGGGATTAGATAGAGCAACCAAATTTCTTGTGCTAATAGCCCCAGGCATGCATTTTATGAGAATATGAAAATTAACCTAAAATTAGCCTTCACTATTGCTTGCGTCAGCATTTTTCTTTGTGTGGTCAAGAAAAGTAGCAACATCGGTAAAAATCAGGAAAAATGCGATAAAATTTAATATGAAGCACAATTTTTATCCAAACATGAAAATTATGATCGATTACATCAAATAGCACAACCATGCAAAATATCTTGGCAAAATATTGCAATTTTGCTACTTTTTTCGCAAGAATTGGAATTTGTTCGAAAAAAAATTGACAGCATCTTTATATACAATGATTATTTTAAAGATTTGACTCCGATGCTGCTCGATAAGGCATATCCGTGATATACCGGGTGTCCCAAAAAAATGTATACGGATTTAGTTGACTCCAGCGCTGTGAATTTAGCTTCAATCAATGTCTAATCACTCCAAAAATGTTCCTCAATAGTTAACTTGAACATAGATACCTCGTTTGTTGATATTGGTATTTTGAGAGCAGACATGTTAATCTTGAAAGCTCAAATTTGCCTCTTCCTGCAAACCAAAGCTTTATTTCGATGTGCTTCAGGAATTGGCTTAGGCCAAAAGGCCAAAGTTCTGGTTTGCAAGTGCACGCAAATTTGAGCTTTCAGATCGATATTTCCGCTCTTAAAGCACCAATACCAACAAACGAGGTATCTATGTTCAAGTTAACTATCGAGGAACATCTTGAGAGTGCTTAGCCATTGATTAAAGGCAAATTCACATAGCTGGAGCTAACCAAATCTGTATACATTTTTTTGGGACACCCGGTAAAGTTTGTTTTTAATGGTCGGCATAAAACTTTTATACTGTGGCTTTGGTACCAAGGGTATGTTTTTATGTTATTATAGCACAATTGAATACAACCACCGTTCGAAATCAAAATACGATCTGAATTCAAAATTGAAATGTCTGTTATTTGATTGTAATTTAGAAAATATGATGGAATTTTAGAAAATATTTAGATAACATCAATATACCGGGTGTCCCAAAACGATGTATTATTGTTTGATTGCTTGTATGTCCATAACCAATGAACGGATTTTCAAAAAACTTTGTTTTATTTGATTGCCTAAAGTCTAAATTGGATGTTAAGATGTTGGTGGTGGTTTTACCAGTTTTTGAACATCGGTTCATCGGTTATGGACATATAAGCAATCAAACGATAATACATCATTTTGGGACACCCGGTAAACACTTTTAAAATAAGGAATAGGTTCGTAGGAACTCGGCTAGTGGCAATTAGGAAATATGACGGAAATTTTAGGATTGAAGTAAGACGTGTTGTTTTCGTTGATTTTTTAGTATGTGGTGATTAAGATATGTGCCGTTTTAAAAAGATTCACCAAATATCCTGCAGAAGAAGGCCGGTTTTACTCAATCCTTGTTGATTCGTTAAATAAATCTCATAGCTAAATTCTGTAATGTCCTTTCACGTAATTCTCGTAGGAAACATTTATAAGAAACTCGATTTTCAGATCACTCAATATTAAGAAACTTCAACAATGGGACAGAATAATGTACAAAACTTTTCCTCTTTCTGGAAATTTCCTTTCATGAAGGATATCCAATACATTTTTCATTATATTTTCATTTGTTTCTTGGACCGCATTAGTCAGAAGGTACTTAAATAATGTGCAGATAAATAAACTCATAAGGCTTTCATAAAACTTCGCTGTAAAATGTCCACGAATCTTATAAAGCGCACAAAGAAACCTTTAGGAAATTTGAATGCTGGAAATCTGATTATTTAATGAAATTTTAGATATTTGGTCATTTTCTTAGTTATCTATAAAGAATGTGATTTCTACTGTTCAGCCTCTTGATCAACAAGGGCAGATTTTGAAATACAAGAGCACGAGTTGCTTTTGTTGACACCTTAATTCAAAGCGATTAGCGATCACAGACAAAGAAAATTCTATCAACCAGTAATTCAAAACAAACAAAGCCGCAAAATTTTCTCTGAAACCCAGGTAGCTAGCTCGCTCGCTGTGCATTCCAGAAATTATTTTTGAGGGCAAACATGAGCATAGATCGAAAGCAGAAGGATATATCTACACATCTGCCGCGGGCATTTTATTTCTTTGGTCCAGAAGCTGAGCAGTAAATGTTTTTATAACACCCTAAAAAATAAGATCGACAACAAAGTTGCAACAATTATTTTTGAGGGCAAACATGAGCATAGATCGAAAGCAGAAGGATATATCTACACATCTGCCGCGGGCATTTTATTTCTTTGGTCCAGAAGCTGAGCAGTAAATGTTTTTATAACACCCTAAAAAATAAGATCGACAATAAAGTTGCAACAATACCTGGAGACATGAATGACTCCATATTTCTAAGAATTCCAAAAAAGTTAAAAGCCATCGCATGCAAAGAGTTTAGAACAATTAGCCTTATGAGCCATCGTGAAGGGATATTCAATATGAGAACTATATGTGAGAGATACCTGGCAATGAACAAAAATGTATATGCATGCTTCATAGACTACGAGAAAGCATTCGATAGAGTGAACCACCAGAGGATGATTGAAAACCTCATAAAGATTGCAATACCAGGAAGGGATATCAAATTCATAAGAAATCTGTACTGGACTCAAAAAGCCTTCGTGAGACTAGAAAATGGACTGTCTGATGAAGTGATGATAAAACGAGGAGTAAGACAGGGATGTGTACTGTCCCCTGCTCTCTTCAACCTCTACACAGAGATGATATTCAGAGCTATAGATGATATAGATGGTGTAAAGATAGGTGGACTTAACATCAACAACCTGAGATATGCTGATGATACGGTTCTTATTGCTGAAACACCTGAGCAATTGCAAGAAATAGTAAATAAAGTTAATGAGGAAGGGAAACTGTATGGAATGAAGATAAATGCTGAAAAAACCAAAACTATGTTGGTATCAAAAGTAATGCCAAGCGCCAAATTTCATATTACTGTTGACAACGATATAATTAAACAAGTAGATTCATTTGTATATTTAGGACAACTATTGACAGAGGATGCTAAGTGCGATAAAGAAATCCTACGTCGTATTTCTATAGCCCGAGGAACATTTAATAAAATGAAGTCAACATTAACAAATAACCACATCAATCTTGAGACGAGAAAGAGAATTCTGAAATGCTATGTATGGAGTACCTTATTTTATGGAGTAGAGACATGGACTGTAACAACAACACTTGAGAAACGTCTTGAAGCATTTGAGATGTGGACGTATAGGAAAATGCTGAAATTGTCATGGACGGAGAAAGTGAAAAATGAGGAAGTGCTTCAACGAATGAATGAAAAAAGAAAGCTGATCAATATCTTGAAGGACAGGAAACTGAAATATTTTGGGCATTTGATACGGCTAAATAACATATACAGAACACTGTTAGAAGGATATATAGATGGAAAGAGAGGCAGAGGTCGCCCAAGGATGAGTTGGTATGACAACATCAAGGAGTGGACTGGGATGCGGTATGAGAGGGCAACAAGAACTGCAATGGACCGAGACAAATGGAGAGCTACTGTGTCATCCAACGTCGAAAGATTTGGAACATAAAGAAGAAGAAGAAAAAATAAGAGAATTGAATCGCCTCCTAAACGGCTTTTGAACCAAACAAATAAAATGCCCGCGGCAGATGTGTAGATGCATCCTTCTTCTTTCGATCTACGCTCATGTTTGCCCTTAAAAACAGTTTCTGGAATGCACAACGAGCGAGCTAGCTACCTTGGTTTCCAAGAAACTTTTGCGGCTTTGTTTGTTTTGAATTGCTGGTTGAGAGAATTTCCATTGTCTGCAATCGCTAATCGCTTTGAATTGAGGTGTCAACAAAAGCAACTCATGCTATTGTATTACAAAATCTGCCCTTGTTCTCTTGATCAGATAAAAAATCACGCGCGATGCGGATGTTTAGATATATTCTTCTTCTTTCGATCTATGTTTCAATATATACCCATATAATTCTCTTACAAACCACTTTTTGTATGCAGAAGGCGATAGTTAGCCCCACTGGTATTGGGTAATAATGGCAGATTTTTTAATACAATAGCATCAGTTGCTTTTGATTGACACCTTGATTTAAAAGCGATTAGCGATTGGAGACAAAGGAAATTATCTAAACCAGCAATTCAAAACAAACAAAGCCGCAAATGTTTCCCCGAAACTAGTAGGGCAAACTCTCACCTTGTGCACGCGAAAGGTGGTTTTTAAAAGAAGTTATGTCCTTATATAATGAAAGCAGAGGGGTAAATCTAAAGATGTCCCTGACGGATTTTGCTTATTTGATTCAGGAGATGCTTATTTGAAATAAGCGAAATCCGCCGCCAGGTAGAACTTTAGATTTACCCAACATAGGGCTCAAATCTTTAAAAAGGTCGGTGTAAAATTCTATTTCCGTTTTCTTTGAAATAAATAGCTTGGAAGAAACTTCGGGTTTTTTGCTGTAAATTTGCCGTGGCAATTTATTGATATTTTGATTAGTTTCAATATGGCGGCATTTATTAAATTTGAGGCTATGACGTCATCAAATGTCTAAATCCTAAACTACAAAAGCTACAGATTTCTGCTTGCCACCATATTGTTACCCTGGGTACCCAGGGTACCATATTGTAGACCTCCATAAACTATGGTTTTCTTGAAGGTTATGTAATGTTTCCTCTATTAGTTTAGGATTTACAATGATTTAAATTTTTTCAAAATTTTCCATGAATTTTTTCAAAAATTATCAAATTGCCACCATTTTGAAAAAAATAAAGATATCATAAGATTTCCACGGCAGACTTACAGCCAAGTACCATAAGTTCCTTTCAAGCCATCCAATTCAAAGAAAAATATAATAGAATTTTACACCAACCTTTTTAAAGATTTGAAAGATTTGAGCCCTATGCTGATTTACCCTTCTTCTTTCGCTATAAGCACATAGCTTCTCTTAAAAATTACCCTCTGCATGCACAAGGTAAGAGTTTGCCCTACTGGTTTCAGGGCAATTGTTGCGGCTTTGATTGTTTTTGAATTACTGGTTGAGAGAATTTCCTTTCTCTGCAGCCGCTAATTGCTTTGAATTGAGGTGTCAATCAAAAGCAACTGATGCTATTGTATTGCAGATCTGTTCTTATTGGGTATCTTTTGCGGCTTTGTTTGTTTTGATTTACTGCTCAAGAGAATTCTCTCTGTTTACGATTGCTAATCACTTTCAAATAGCGTGCTTATCAAAAGCAACTGATACTATTGTTATAAAATTTGCCCAATGTTTTTCAGAGCATATTTTGTGGCTTTGTTTGTTTTAATTTACAGCTCAAGAGAATTTTCTCTGTTTACGATTGCTAATCACTTTCAAATAGCGTGCTTATCAAAAGCAACTGATACTATTGTTACAAAATTTGCCCAATGTTTTTCAGAGCATATTTTGCGGCTTCGTTTTTTTTTTACTACTTAAGAGAATCTCTTCGTTTTTAGTCTTCAATCGTTAATCATTTTCAATTAGCGTGCTAAGCAAAAGCAACTGGTGTTACAAAATTTGCCCTTGTTTTTCAGAGCATATTTTGCGGCTTCGTTTGTTTTGATTTACTGCGTAAGAGAATCCTCTTCGTTTTTAGTCTTCAATCGCTAATCATTTTCAATTGGCGCGTCAGTCAAAAGAAACCAAGGCTATTGTTACAAAATTGCCTTTTTTTGTGCTTACCAGCATATTGTAGAATTATGTGGATTTTGTGTGGGTCGTTTGTTACGTTACGTTACGTTACGTTACGTTACGTTACGTTACGTTACGTTACGTTATCGAAAATACGTTTTGCGATTATGCGGATTTGGCCTAAATTTGAGTGTGGTAGATATTTTCCATATTTTAATGCGGTTGACGGTTATGGATAACTGCGAAATCGTTACGGTTACGATTATGGGCGAAACCATTGCTTGGTTAACGGATATCAGAGCTAAAAACGTGTAGCCTTCGTGCAGCCTCAAAGATCCTAATGCAAGCTAACTACGGTTTCTTGTAAGCAGTTTCTTATTTTCTTAAATTTCAAACCCTCCTCCAGAAAAATAAGAAACTCTATTGGAAGCGACCATGGTCAATTCGAGGCTGAGAAACCTTTCAACTTTTGGTTATGATTATGAATGAGTTGCAAAGTTTTTTCAACAAAAAGGGCCAGCCTGAATAATGTTGTACCGGGTGCGCCAAAATAAACTATGCACGTTTGGCAGGCCACCATAAATCGTACAATCGTCCGATTTTGAAGATTTATCGTTAGCAGAAAGCCTGAATTAGATTCTAGGACTTTTTGCAAATTTTTCCTTTTTCAGTTTTTAGAGCTAGAAGCGAGTTCCTTAAAATGTTCGTTTTCGAAAACATTGAAAATGATCAAAAAACGTCGATCAAATTTTAAAAGATTCAACATGAATGAACAAAGAGAAAACGTTTTCAGGGGGATTTGGGGGTTTAGTACGAACTCTCGTACAGCAGATTACAATTGGTCGATTTCTAAATCGCAAATCACCACGAACAAGTTCTCTCTTTGTCCATTCATGTCGATTCTTTAGAAAACTTGATCGATGCTTTCGGATCTTTTTCAGTATTATTGAAAACTTAAATTTTAGGAAACTTGCTTCTAGCTCTAAAAACTGAAAATGAAAATATTTGCAAAAAGTCCCAGTATCTAATTCAGGCTTTCTGCTAACGATTAAGTCATAAATCTTCAAAATCGGTCCAGTGTACGATTTATTGTGGCCTGCCAAACGTGCATAGTTTATTTTGGCGCAGCCGGTATAAGTTTTGTCTATGATTTCCAATTTCTAATTCTTATTTCTTCAGGCTCAAATAACCCTTGCAGTCCTTGGTGAATTGTAATAAATCGTGATATCAAAATTGCTTTTCTAAAATTAACAAACTCTTCAAGGAACTAGGAAGTTGAAAGAACTCTCTTTCAATTTTGAGAAAAAGTTTGCATATCAATTTTTAAAACAGCATTTCACTGTCGTCAAAAATTGATAAAACTTGAAATTTTACGAGACTAACACGATCAAAAAGTAACGAGCTTAGCTAATCTTTCTTTGAGAACAATTATCAACATGTGCAAGACAAAATAGAACAGATTTCCTTGCTATTGAGAAGAATCAAAACTTTTGATAGCAGCTATTGAAGATTCACGCTTTTGTAAATATTGTTAAAATAACCTGCAGCACTGCTTTATGTAGCTCATACGGCTAGAGGGTGTGGAGGGATCATTAAATTTGAGATGATATTAAGAGGTTCTTTAGTGTCTTGAAACTTTGTGTTTGTTTTCAGAAGAGGACAGCTGTTTGAAAGGTAGAAGAGGACAGAAGAGGAGAAATACTCAGGATGCAGAGATTTATGGTTGCTATATTCTTGGTCAAGACCCTTGCAATAGCCCAGGGTAAGTAAAAATGTTTACGAAGATTTCAATTTCTTTCTAAAAGTTTGCCTGTACAGTATTGGCCCTGTGCATGTTAACATGGGTTTTTCTACAGTCTTTTATATGCCTCAAGATTCTTATAAAAATGTGAAGAATTCATGCAAATTCTTTATAGGAATCTTGTGATGTTGAAGGGGCTCTGTCTCCAAATTCAGGTCGAAACGAACATAAGGGCTCAAAACAATCTTTAAAAAGGCCGGTGTAAAATTCTATTGCAGTTTTCTTTGACATAAATAGCTTGCAAGGAACTTAGGGTTTTTTGCTGTAAATCTGCCGTGGCAATTTATTGATATCTTGATTAATTTCAATATGGCGGCATTTATTAAACTTGAGGCTATACGTCATCAAATTTCAGAATACTAAACTAGAAAAGCTACAGATTTCTCATCATATTGTAGACCTTTGTAAACTATGGTTTTCTTGAAGGTTATGTAATGTTTCCTCTGTTAGCCTAGGAGTTACGATGATTTAAATGTTTTCAAAATTTTCCATGAATTTTTCAAATAATCACATTGCCGCTATTTTGAAAACAATCAAGATATCATAAAATTTCCAAGGTAGATTTACATCAAAGTACCATATGTTCCTTTCAAGCCATCCAATTCAAAGAAAAATATAATAGAATTTTACATCGACCTTTTTTTAAAGATTTGAGAGATTTGAGCGCTATGCTGTCGAAACGGTGATTTTGAAGTTTTTTGATGGGCAATATCACAAAGACCTTTGCCTGTTTTTTCGACAATAAAAGCATCATTTTGAAGATAGCTCTTTGTACTTTACAGAGGAAAAAACCAAACATTCATACCTTTTACAATTGCTTGGATAAAAGTAGATTTTTAACGAGAACTTTTTGGTGGCTTGGGTGAAGCCACCAAACAAACTGCACAAAACAATGGAGAACAATGGACATGGGCGATGTGCGGTGTTTACAGATTTGTTTACAGTTTGGCGAAGGAGCCCCTTTAATGTGTTGAAGGCATGTACAGTAAATTTTAGCCAGAAGGAAGCGTTAGGGCTTTGAGGGGTGCAGGTTCACGATGTAAAAACAGTCACTGAAGACGACCACATTGGAAAAAATTAAAGGCTACTGGAGCAAGAGCTTGTTGAAAGGTGCTCTTTCGAGTTTTGGTTTGGCCTCCGGCCTGGCAGAGCTTTGCAAATTTTGGTCCAGGTTTGCACGTTCTAGTTACCCTAACGCCCTTCTCTAGACAACCTACAGCACTCCTAAGAATTGGTTACTACTTTTTTGCCGGGTCAGAAGAAATCGTATTTCCTATATTCGAACTACGAGCTTTAAAAATCGATTAAACAAATAATTTAATTCGCACGAAATAGACTCCAATCAATTCTAATTCTTGGGTTAACTAACGTTAGAAGAAAAAGTTTCATAAGAGTTTCTTACACATGAACGTATTTGTCCTAGCATATGAGTCAAATCTTTCAATAGGGCACAGGGAAACCCGCAAATCTTCCAATTTCACGCTTATAAGCCAATGATATCGTCGTATTCCGATCACATGACTGAAAATAAGGCTTTCGAGATAACTTTTCGAGTACCTTCACGAAAATAAAAATGGATATTCGAGTAATAAAGATACAGAGCTGGTTTTACCACGAATCGATTCGAGAGGCCCCACTCCACATTTGTTTTTCTGCATTTGGTTAAAATCTCATCAGTGATCAGAATCCCAGTAATCGGCATTAAATCACTCTTTTTCGCAATAATAACCAGCGGATACATTAACGAATAACTTCACCATCAATCCAATTTCTTTCCACCATTTTATCATCGATAATTTCGATAGAATGTGACAAGACTTTACAGCCTCTGCAGCAAA
The DNA here is from genome assembly GCA_039566865.1 of Aurelia coerulea. NCBI lineage: Eukaryota > Metazoa > Cnidaria > Scyphozoa > Semaeostomeae > Ulmaridae > Aurelia > Aurelia coerulea. The sequence continues at coordinate 20,414,494 of CM076953.1, read as the reverse complement.
CCGTCCAACTACTGTCGATTCAAAGTTTTCTTGTTGCAAACACCAGGAAAGCTTGCATAAACAAAAGGTTTTGCAAGGCTCAGGTCTCCTATATGACACAGCAAATTGTTACCTTTGATAATAGATTGTACACCTTTGAGAATAGATTGCAGGGGAAATTTCTTTACACAAATTATGTACTTTTCCGATGTGAGAAAAAAATTTGCAATCTTTGAGAAACGTTTTATTTTCTCTTTATTTTGCTACGATAGAATGCCTCCAGGAGTGTGCAATCTATTCTCAAAGGTGTCATTTGGCTGTGTCATATGGGAGACCTAAGTCTTGCAAAACCTTTTGTTTTATGCAAGTCTTGCAAGACTTCCAAGGTGTTTGCAACAAGAAAACTTTGAATCGACGGTAGTTGGACGGTTTGCTGCAGAGGCTGTAAAGTCTTGTCACATTTTATCGAAATTATCAATGATAAAATGGTGGAAAGAAATTGGATTTGTGGTGAAGTTATTCGTTAATGTATATGCTTGTTATTATTGCGAAAAAGAGTGATTTAATGCCGATTACTGGGATTCTGCTGCGGGTGAAGGTAGGCCCATTAGCTTTCTTCGCAGCAAATAGCTTTAATTTGTCTAGGATTTTCGAAAATCACACAAACAAATATTTTCATGTTATTCCTGGACATAATTCACGTAACATGTGAAATTTTGAAAGCTATATCTTATTTGTAGCGTTCCTGAAGAATTCTTGAACATAGGCCAATTTTCGAAGGAATGAAATTCGATGTAACGCCGATCCCTGATGAGATTTTAACCAAATGCAGAAAAACAAATGTGGAGTGGAGCCTCTCGAATCGATTCGTGGTAAAACCAGCTCTGTACCTTTATTACTCGAATATCCATTTTTATTTTCGTGAAGGTACTCGAAAAGTTATCTTGAAAGCTTTATTTTCAGTCATGTGATCGGAATACGACGATATCATTGGCTTATAAGCGTGAAATTGGAAGATTTGAGGGTTTACCTGTGCCCTATTGAAAGATTTGACTCATATGCTATTTGTCCTACAATTAACAAAAGAGAGCATTTTTGTGATTCGCTTGAAATCTAAGAGCTTAGAGTTAAAAAGAAGATAAACACAAGTCGAAATATATTCTGCTGGAATTTCATCAGGTAGAAGAAAGAATGCTGATGGTTCCACTTGTCTAAGCGCAATTTGCCCTCCCAGACAGTGTTTAGTTGATATGAGTGTGTTTTATTCATCTTGAAATCTGTTGAACTTCAAAGTAACAATCTCAGAAATAATCGTGCCAGCCCCAAGTCGTGTTCCTGAGCAAAAACTTGTGAAGAGGCTTCTCTTAACTCCCTGGGGGGGGGGGGGGGTACTTGACTTTCAATTGTACGGGGGGGGTGCACTCCAAGAAAAAAAATTTTCACCCGGCTTTAGAAATTTTCCCTCGAAATGATAGTCAGATAAAATCGGCGAAAAGCATATCCCAAAACGTAAAAATCGGCGAGAAGCATACCCCTAAACGTAAAACTTCGTCGAAAAACAATGAAATAACAATTTTGACAACTTTAGAAAAATTGCCTTCTTTGATACCCGGCATTAGAAAAAAGAGGCGAAAACGATACCCGGAAAGGAGTGCACATGGTGTCAGCAAAATATACTAAGTACCTCCCCCCCCGGGCTTAACTCGTACTGGGCGAATGAAAAGAAAATGCACGGCGTTTGAAAAATACGGCTCCCTGAATATCAAAGCAATAATATTGAAAACCCCTGTTTGACAGCCAATATTTCAATTAGATTCAATAATTTACCTGGCTTAAATCGGCCATTCCTTCCCATATGGATATGGGAGGTTGGCGCAGAAAGCCCCTTTCAAAACTGTGCAAATACGACGAAGTTTCATCGGTTTTCCTTCATCACAACAATTACATTTAAATGTATAACAGCATACATTTTGCCCTCTTGGGAGAATGGAATCCCCCTGAATAAGTTCTCGCACTAGGGGGAAGATTGTTTTAACCTCCCAAGAGGATTGCACGTGCTAAAGCGTGTTTGAGTCATTTCTGGAAGTTAGAAACATCAGGGATATTTGTTCATGATTCTACGACACTTTCGAAGGTTTGCCGAAGCGACTTTCTCGAGAAAATCCCTCGTAGAATCTGAACAGAGTGACCGATTTCAGCCAGAAAGGATTACGAACAAGTTGGCTATCAATAAAATGTTGTTTCTTCGATATTTAGGCATTTTTTCTGACTCAACCGGTAGCATCTTCTGCAAAATTTTATCTGAAGCATTTTTGGCAGTTTACTGACCACTTCATTTCTTACTACTAGGAGTCGCAAAGCCCGATCTCCACTGGAAGCTCGACCAAGGAACTTCCGATGGCTATGTCAAAGAAGCAAATTCTACTGACCAGAATCGTGGATATCTTTTACATGGGACACGTATTTTAAGGACCGAAACTTGGATTACTGCTTACTTCAATGGCAATAAATCAGGGATAATATTTGACAACATAACAAACGAATGCATTCTGAGTCCGCAAAGTTGTAAGGCCGGTCTGTCAATTAGCTTTCATATCCGATGGCAAAATTGGACTAATGTTAGAGATGGGAGTATTATTTCGTCAGGGAATTTCAGCGTGCATCATACTTCCCGGAACAGACTAGTGGTTAGTTTATGGGACGGCACAAATGAGTTGCAAATTGTTCATGCGCGAAATTTAACGAGATCAGGTTGGGCATGTTATATCGTAACTTGGGATCGCAACTCACTTCGGCTCTATATCAATGGCAGTTTAGTGGGAGAGGTTTCGCCTGTTACGACGATAGCAACAACAGCAACAACGACAGCCTCAACAGTTGAAAATGGTATTTACTCGAAAAGATCGAATTACTCGCTTGGGAGTAACGCAGTGGAAAGGCGAATTGCTTTCGGCAATACGGCACAGAGGAAAGTCAATAAGAAAGGAATCAAGATGTTTATGGATGATTTAAAAATTTGGGATTACGTTTTAAAAGCAAACGAAACTGGATATGCATGCTATAGGGGTGAGTATGGCAGAGTTATAGGTTAAAGTTAGCACGATGTCTCCCTTTTTCGTCTCTGTGGAGGTATTGGCATGCTCTGATAGATATGGCATTTATTCCTGTTTTATGACACCAGATAAGTGATAAAAATTCCCCGTTTGAAAGGAAATTGCTTTCTGGATATCAAGGCAATGATGCTAACAAGTGCATAATTCAAACGTGAACATGTTCAAATATAATTTAAAATTTCCTAGCGTCAAGAACAAGGACAGATTTTGTAACACAATAGCATAAGTTGCTTTTGTTGACACCTGAATTCAAAGCGATTAGCGATTGCCGACAAAGAAAATTCCCTCAACCAGTAATTCAAAACAAACAAAGCCGCCAAAGTTTCTCTGAAACCCAGGTAGCTAGCGCACTCGTTGTGCACTTCAGAAATGGTTTTTAAGAGCAAACATGAGCATATATCGAATAAAGAAGGATATATCTACACATCTACCTCGGACATTTTATTTCTTTGGTTCAGAAGCTGAGCAGTAAGTGTTTTAATTACACCCAACAAAATAAGAGAATTGAATCGCCTCCCAATCGGCTTGTGAACCAAATGAATTAAATACCCATGGCAGATGTGTTGATATATCCTTATTCTTTCGACCTATGCTCATGTTTGCTCTTAAAAACAATTTTTGGAATGCACAACGAGCGATCTAGCTACCTGGGTTTTAGAGAAACTTTTGCGGCTTTGCTTGTTTTGAATTGCTGATTGAAAGAATGTCCTTTGTCTGCGATCGCTAATCACTTTGGATTGCGGTGTCAATCAAAAGCAACTCATGCTATTGTTTTATAAAATCTGTCCTTGTTAGCCGCGTCAAGTCGGCGATTCCGTTCTGAAACTATGAGGGATTTTCTCAAGAAAGCCCCTTCAAGAATCGTTTAAAACAGGCGTAAAATCAAGAACAAATCTTCCCTAAATTTCTGTCTCACAGCAATGATTGCAATGTGTTTTAGCATGTGGGAGTTTGAAATTGCCCAGAATAACTTTGTTACGCTTCCAGGGAGGACACTTTCATCCTTCCAAAGGGATAACACGCGCTAAAACGCGTAAAAGTCATTGCTGTAAGGCAGCAGTATTAGGAAAACTTTGTCGTGACTTCAAGGCCTGTTTTGTGGGTTTGTTGAAGGGGTTTTCACAACAAAATACTTCATAGTTTCAGAACGGAGTGGCCTATTTCAGTCAGATAACCAGGAAACAAGCGACCGAAGTAATAAGTCTGCAAACCCCTAATTTTCGTTGCGGAATCTTGGCATGAAGATTATTACAAGGAATATTTATCTATTTTCAACTTCACAGAAAAGTTTGGCGGTGGTGGTGGTGAGACTGGTGGAGGCGAAAAAGTCGGCCAAGATCCTTACATTTACGAAAATCAAGCCTTCTCAACGATAGACTACGCAAACAAGGCTCTGATAGGACATGTATTTGAGACACACTTGGTGAATAGTCTGCAAGAGTGCACGATGAAATGCATGCAAAATAAAGTACAATGTCACTCTTTTAATATTGGCAGAACAACAATGAAATCATTGATATGTGAACTAAATAAAGTATCAAAAGAGAAATATGCACATCGTATCAAGGAAAGGAAAGACTTTTATCATTATGAAGTATATTTCAAAGTATGATATAAATTGGAAAGTATTGTTGTTAAGGGGGGCCAATGAGGCTTTGGGGGATTTTGATGTAAATAGTGATATCAAAGGGCTGGTCTTTTGATTTTGTTCCTAATCGACTTCATTGACATAAATGTTTCGCTTTGATCATATCTTTGATTGATCTCTGATAATTCCATGGAAGTTCCATTATAACTATCATTATAACTTTCGTTATATGCCCTATCGTTATTCTATAATCATTAGTCGATGATTCTGTAATGATTCTATGGGAAACGTATATCATTCCATGTCGATTCTCCAACGGTTGTATAATGACTTTATCATAATTGATAATTCTAGGACAATCCTATGATGATTCTATGATGATTCAACTGTAGGTAATGATTCTATGATGATCCTACGATGATTCTATGACATTTCCATGATGATTCTATGATGTCTTTTGTGATTCTATGTTGATTCTATGAAGATTGTACGTACATGATGATTCTACGATGATTCTATGACATTTCCATGATGATTCTACTATGATTCCAAGATGATTCTATGTTGATTCTACGATGACTATATGATGATACTATGTTGATTCTATGATGATTTTAGGTTGACTCTATGATCATTCTATGATGATACCATTTTGATTCTATGATTATTCTACGTTGATTCTAGGATGATTCTATGTTGACTCTATGATGACTCGATGTCAATTCTAGGATGATCCTATGTCAATTCTAGGATGCTTCTAGGATGATTCTAGGTTGATTCTAGGATGATTCTACTATGATTCTAGGATGACTCTATGTTGATTCTATGATGACGCTATGTCAGTTCTAAGATGATCCTATGTCAATTCTAGGATGATTCTATCTTGATTTTAGGATGATTCTACTACGATTCTAGGATGATTCTATGATGACTCTATGATGATACTATGTTGATTCTATGATGATTTTAGGTTGATTCTATGATGATTCTATGGTGATACCATGTTGATTCTAGGATGATTCTATGATGATTCTATGATGATTCTATGATTATTCTATGTTGATTCTATGATGATTCTGTGATGATCCTACGACGAGTCTATGACGATTCTACGATGAGTCAACATTGATTCTACGTTGATTCCATGATGATTCTATGACGATTCTATGATGCTACAAGCCTTTTCCGCAAGGGGTTTCACAAACTTTCAATTTCTGAGCCGGACAAGAAAGTCTGCCCATTTCCTTGCTTTGGAATTGGAGATCATAATATCAGAGACAACTTCATGGAATCGAATCTTGAGGATATAATAAAATAATTACAAACATACAATTAACTTCTCTCAAAATATTTCCCTAAAATGCTGAAACGTGCATTTATGTAAATTATTTAGAACTGCGTGAAGATTTAACTACTGTTGTACCCAAACGTATTGCAGCATAAGCTTTTAACATTAACTTTGTAAATACATGAGTGATAATGTAAGTCACGAAGCTTGTGACAATATACAATACAAACATACCACAATTGCCTTGTCTGTTGTTTCTGTCCTATGCATGGCATTATTGCAAAGGGCAGTTAAATTCAAATCCATAAGAATCAGACATCTCTTAAAACATAATAGTTATGAATTGGTGGTGAGGGCAGTATAATAAAGCAGCAATAGTAGTAGAAACTTTAAGGGGTAATCTGTTTACTTTATCGAGAAAGATCCTTGCAAAAGCGCCCCTCAACCAGTCCAGCTAACCAATACAGCTGCTTGGTAGGTTTGAAGTAAAAGGTTTGATATCCTTAGGAAGAAATGCTCTTTTCCACCGAACATATTTTTCTTAATCCTGGGAACAAAAAATTTCACCAGGCGTCATTGCTTGTCCTTATATGCTTGGAGACCTTAAAAAGTGATTAGATATATAAGTACTCCCTTGAGTGCCCAAAATGTGCACATATGTCCTCATGAAATGCAAACATCAACGTGTGCAAAAATGTTACGTTTCACTTACAAGCTTTTTTTCAGCCCCGCAGAGAAAGTCGCATTCATTTCTTTATGAAGAAGGAGGAATATGACCAAAATAGTTGGACGAATTTACAAGCTAACAAACACACAACAAGCTAGCTAACTATACTAAATACAATGCTGAAACAACTGTACAGTTTATATGAAAATATAGAGCTTCGTATATTGATCTAAAACGGACGTAACGTACATGAGATACCTCTTAGGGGCCATCTTGTTCCTGGCACATCTTTATGATCAATGTCCACATGCAAGATAGGATCCCTTGGGCAGATACGAGAACCATAACATGGACACTCGTATGAATACTGACCTTTTTGCGGGTCGGAAAGTGAGTGCTTCTCTGAGTATGGAACTGCTGTTACGTGCAGAACTGGTAGTAGGCTAGGCCCACTTTTTGGTGGTGCGTCTTGCAACTCTCCCGTTGTTTTCTCCCAACTGGCACCCCATAAAAATACACCGTAGATAAAGATGCCATCTGCTGGGGGTTCCCGAAGCTGTTGAGAAAAACAGAACATTGTGTTTAGTTTTTGGGGGTATTACAGAAATGATAGAATTTATCAATATAGCAAGAAATACCAAAGGCGAAGTTTTATGAAACCAAGCCTTTGGAGGACAATTCCGGGGTTGGTATGATGGATGATAAAATACAAGATTACATTGTTATGAATGGTGAATCGTACTTTTCCCCATCATTTTTCGTCTTTTCTCTGCGAAATCGCGTATTAAAATAAGCGACCAGAGGATAGTGACGTCATAAGAGCAAATAATCTGCACTTTTCTGACATCACAATCAACGAAAACGAGGCTGTCCTATTGTTTTCTTGCCTTGTAATCGCTGCTAGCCTCTGTATCGCATTTTGACGAAGAACGGAGGCGAAATTGCAATGATGTTTGGCCTGAATTCGCAGAAAGTTTAACGAATTTACAGCTGTTACGAACTTAAAAATATGGAAAAAACTTAAGAATTCGCGGCAGCAGTTGCTAAGTTTGTTTTTTAGCATTAATCGTACCAACCCCAGCATTGTCCTTTAAGGAAAATCAAGTACCACCGGGTGCGCCAAAAAAAGTTATTAGATGACTGAAAATGTCCGCAAGAAGAGATTAAATGCGCGAGGCAGATGTGAAGATATATCCATCTTCTTTCGATCTATGCTCATGTTTGCTCTTAATAACAATTTCTGGAATGCACAACTTCCTGCGTTTCAGAGAAACTTTTGCGGCTTTGTTTGTTTTGAACTACTGGTTAAGCGAATTTCTTTTGTCGGTGATCGCTAATCGCTTTGAATTGCGGTGTCAATCAAAAGCAACTCATGCTATTGTCTTACAAAACCTGTCCTTGTTGGCTAAACAAGCAATATCCGTTTATAGCAACCTGATAAATGGTTGGACAGCCACAGGGTTTCAAACGTCTGAACATTTTCTTTAGTCACTCGGGATATGCTTGTTGGGGAGACGAGATACGGTTTGTCCGAGGAAACATATGTGTCCCCCCCCCCTCGGGAAGTAGGTTAATGCTCATGCGCAGTAGCGTTTTGGGTTGGAACTCTGACGGGTGCATGAGCATTAACCTACTGAACGGGGGCACACATAAGTTTCCTCGGACAAACAGTATCTCACCTCCCCTACAAATGCAATACAAAATCATCATTTCAAAGATTGTCAATTTAATGTCAATTCCCGTCCTATATGTCGATATCACATTTAGTTTAATTCGTCATTTCATTTTGACCTGAAGCACTTAGAAAATCAAACATTGATAGCAAATATAAAATCTATAAAAATCAAACATATGCATGTCCAACGCACATTCAGTATTAATATGTTGCTACGAAACGCAAGAGAAACCTCGTCAGAAAAATTTGCCCTGAGAGAAAAGACAACTTTGACACATGGCCGGGTTCCAGTCAGATCCAAATATTGTTTTGTAGGTTTAGCCGACCAGATTTGATAAAATATTTGCCTTACAAATGTCGCAAGTTAAGAAGCCAATTTGGAAATAGATTTTATTAGAAGATTAAAGGTTATTAATAAAGTCAACAGTTAAAGTTTACAGAATATGTTGAAACTCCTTGAAACTAATGAAAAGTTTAATTGGTTTTAACGTGTCGAATTTCATTTGATCGCAAAATGTATAGGTTCAATACAGAGTCAAGATTATCACTCTTATTCTCATGAGATGCAAGCAGATAAAAGTGTTCATGCCAAACTGTTGAAATTAAAAGTTAAAGTTTACAGAATATATTCAAACTCCTTGAAACTAATGAAAAGTTTACTTGGTTTTAACGTGTCGAATTTCATTTGATCGCAAAATGTATAAATTCAATACAGAGTCAAGATTATCACTCTTATTCTCATGAGATGAAAACAGATAAAAAGTATTCATGCCAAACTGTTGGAATTAAAAGTAAAAGTTTACGGAATATATTCAAACTCCTTGAAATTAATGAAAAGTTTACTTGGTTTTAACGTGTCGAATTTCATTTGATTGCAAAATGTATAGATTCAATACAGAGTCAAGATTATCACTTTTATTCTCATGAGATGAAAACAGATAAAAAGTATTCATGCCAAACTGTTGAAATTAAAAGTTAAAGTTAAAGTTTACAGAATGTATTCAAACTCCTTGAAACTAATGAAAAGTTTACTTGGTTTTAACGTGTCGAATTTCATTTGATCGCAAAATGTATAAATTCAATACAGAGTCAAGATTATCACTTTTATTCTCATGAGATGAAAACGGATAAAAAGTATTCATGCCAAACTGTTGAAATTAAAAGTTAAAGTTAAAGTTTACAGAATGTATTCAAACTCCTTGAAACTAATGAAAAGTTTACTTGGTTTTAACGTGTCGAATTTCATTTGATCGCAAAATGTATAAATTCAATACAGAGTCAAGATTATCACTCTTATTCTCATGAGATGCAAGCAGATAAAAAGGTATTCATGCCAAACTGTTGGAATTAAAAGTAAAAGTTTACAGAATATATTCAAACTCCTTGAAACTAATGAAAAGTTTACTTGGTTTTAACGTGTCGAATTTCATTTGATTGCAAAATGTATGTATAAATTCAATACAGAGTCAAGATTATCACTTTTATTCTCATGAGATGAAAACGGATAAAAAGTATTCATGCCAAACTGTTGAAATTAAAAGTTAAAGTTAAAGTTTACAGAATGTATTCAAACTCCTTGAAAATAATGAAAATTTTACTTGGTTTTAACGTGTCGAATTTCATTTGATCGCAAAATGTATGTATAAATTCAATACAGAGTCAAGATTATCACTCTTATTCTCATGAGATGAAAACAGATAAAAAGTATTCATGCCAAACTGTTGAAATTAAAAGTAAAAGTTTACAGAATATATTCAAACTCCTTGAAACTAATGAAAAGTTTACTTGGTTTTAACGTGTCGAATTTCATTTGATCGCAAAATGTATGTATAAATTCAATACAGAGTCAAGATTATCACTTTTATTCTCATGAGATGAAAACGGATAAAAAGTATTCATGCCAAACTGTTGAAATTAAAAGTTAAAGTTAAAGTTTACAGAATGTATTCAAACTCCTTGAAACTAATGAAAATTTTACTTGGTTTTAACGTGTCGAATTTCATTTGATCGCAAAATGTATAAATTCAATACAGAGTCAAGATTATCACTTTTATTCTCATGAGATGAAAACGGATAAAAGTATTCATGCCAAACTGTTGAAATTAAAAGTTAAAGTTAAAGTTTACAGAATGTATTCAAACTCCTTGAAAATAATGAAAATTTTACTTGGTTTTAACGTGTCGAATTTCATTTGATCGCAAAATGTATAAATTCAATACAGAGTCAAGATTATCACTTTTATTCTCATGAGATGAAAACGGATAAAAGTATTCATGCCAAACTGTTGAAATTAAAAGTTAAAGTTAAAGTTTACAGAATGTATTCAAACTCCTTGAAAATAATGAAAATTTTACTTGGTTTTAACGTGTCGAATTTCATTTGATCGCAAAATGTATAGATTCAATACAAAGTCAAGATTATCACTCTTATTCTCATGAGATGCAAGCAGATAAAAGGGTTCATGCCAAACTGTTGAAATTAAAAGTTATTAATGAAAATGTTACTTGGTTTTAACGAGGTCGAATTTCATTTGATCGCAAAATGTATAGGTTCAATACAGAGTCAAGATTATCACTCTTATTCTCATGAGATGCAAGCAGATAAAAGTGTTCATGCCAAACTGTTGAAATTAAAAGTTAAAGTTTACAGAATATATTCAAACTCCTTGAAACTAATGAAAAGTTTACTTGGTTTTAACGTGTCGAATTTCATTTGATCGCAAAATGTATAAATTCAATACAGAGTCAAGATTATCACTTTTATTCTCATGAGATGAAAACGGATAAAAAGTATTCATGCCAAACTGTTGAAATTAAAAGTTAAAGTTAAAGTTTACAGAATGTATTCAAACTCCTTGAAACTAATGAAAAGTTTACTTGGTTTTAACGTGTCGAATTTCATTTGATCGCAAAATGTATAAATTCAATACAGAGTCAAGATTATCACTTTTATTCTCATGAGATGAAAACGGATAAAAAGTATTCATGCCAAACTGTTGAAATTAAAAGTTAAAGTTAAAGTTTACAGAATGTATTCAAACTCCTTGAAACTAATGAAAAGTTTACTTGGTTTTAACGTGTCGAATTTCATTTGATCGCAAAATGTATGTATAAATTCAATACAGAGTCAAGATTATCACTTTTATTCTCATGAGATGAAAACGGATAAAAAGTATTCATGCCAAACTGTTGAAATTAAAAGTTAAAGTTAAAGTTTACAGAATGTATTCAAACTCCTTGAAACTAATGAAAAGTTTACTTGGTTTTAACGTGTCGAATTTCATTTGATCGCAAAATGTATAAATTCAATACAGAGTCAAGATTATCACTTTTATTCTCATGAGACGAAAACGGATAAAAGTATTCATGCCAAACTGTTGAAATTAAAAGTTAAAGTTTACAGAATGTATTCAAACTCCTTGAAAATAATGAAAATTTTACTTGGTTTTAACGTGTCGAATTTCATTTGATCGCAAAATGTATAGATTCAATACAAAGTCAAGATTATCACTCTTATTCTCATGAGATGCAAGCAGATAAAAGGGTTCATGCCAAACTGTTGAAATTAAAAGTTATTAATGAAAATGTTACTTGGTTTTAACGAGGTTGAATTTTATTTGATCGCAAAATGTATAGATTCAATACAGAGTCAAGATTATCACTTTTATTCTCATGAGATGCAAGCAGATAAAAGTGTTCATGCCAAATTGTTGGAATTAGAAGTTAAAGTTTACAGACTGTTTTCAAACTAATGAAAAAAAAACACATTTTTCAAAAGAAACTAAGAATTTAATTTCAAGTCTGTCTCAAATTAGATTTAATATGAGACTGCGATGAAGCACAATTCCTTGTGCAAAAGAGTTCAATTATTGTTACTCGTGGGCAATTTCACATGACAATACTGATAATTTCTTAACATTTTCATACTTTGAATACCCAAAGTTTCTTATGACTTTCTTAGGCGTTCGATAAAAATCTTCATGTTTGCTTCATACATTTGTGTATGCACAAGGAGTGAAAACTTTGACCCCTGCAAGAGATCCTAAAATAAGGCAAAACAACACTTAATAGGTTCTTCCTTAGAACTCAAACTCTTGATTTATAGCTTCAAACAGCTTAAGTGGTCAATGGTCGAGCACTGCCTTAAGTCAGAATGCACGAGGACGTCACTACATGCAGTTAGTACTCTGTCTGTTCATGAGCACCAGGAGACAAAATGAATGATTTCTCAATGGCCTAAGCGACGATGAATGGCCTAAGCTACTCTCGTCGTGATTTGATTTGATTACGTAGTTAACTCATTCGGCTGTTAAGATATAATGAAAAATTACTCATGTTCATCTTTGTCGTTTCCTAATCTCGCAATTACTGCCTGAATCGCATTTTCCAAGCCAACACAATCAGCATCACAGCTCGAGACCTTTTAACCGCCATTATTCTGGATCAACGGTTTCTGAATGAAGCTTCGCTCCTCCGTAAGCAATCATTCAAAAATACGCCAGATTGCTCGAGGAGGAGCGACAATTCATTCAAGATGTCGGCGGTCGGTTTTGGTTGTATGGGGTTGGAAAATAAGATTCAGACAGTAATCGCAAGATTAGAAAACGACGATAAAAGAACGCTAGTAAGTTCCATTATATATTAATTGCAAGTTCAAATCATTATGTTTTCTGATGTTCATGGTCTGCTTAACAATGATCGCAATAAGTGCATCATGCCATATGCCATTTGTTGACGTAAATAGACACCTTGCCTGAAGCATATCTGATGAGAATCAAGAAGTCTTTTGCAATATTTCAATATACCATGACAACAATAAACATCAGGAAATTAACCTTGATTTTTCCTATTCCTGCCTTCCTAGCAATTATAAAATGTAAATAAACTTACATGATCTTTATCTCTGCCAGTGATATCAGTGCGGAAAATGAATTGCTCTGATAAAATGCTTTGAGTGTCATATTGTCGAACTGTGTCCTGCAAATAAAAAAGATTTATCAGCATGTGAGATGCATGCATTCATAATCATTGAATCAACTAATCAGTCGATTAATCAATTAATCAACCAGTATGATAAACATCAACAAATAAGATTCTGCCAAATAATTGGTTACAAAAACAAGAGTAAAGCTTCTAACACTAGCATCAATTTCTTTATGATTGACTGATAGCCCATTTCAAAGCAATTAACAACTTTTTTTATCAATATATACAGCACTATACTAAATGGTACACGGTGTAAAAATTTAACTATAAAACTATTGAGAATAAAATGTGCATAGGTAAGTACAAAATAAGTAACATAAAAGGGATGTTGGCCGTGGAAGATACCAGGTGTCCCAAAAAAATGTATATGTATTTGGTTGACTCCAGTGCCGTGAATTTAACATCAATCAATGTCTCATCACTCTAAAAATGTTCCTCGATAGTTAACTTGAACATAGATACCTCGTTTGTTGATATTGGTACTTTGAGAGCAGACATGTTAAGCTTGAAAGCTCAAATTTGCCTCGTCCTGCAAACCAGAGCTTTAGCCTTTTGACCTAAGCAATTTCTTAAGGCACAGCATATAAATCAACGATAGCCTTGATAAAATTTGAACAATATTAGATCTTGTGTTATTCTGATTTCCAGAAGTCAGCCCCCAGTCACCCTTTGTGAAATCATTTCTTTAGAAAAAAAAATCGCTTTGTCATGTACGAGAGCTGAAATTTTTGGTCTGCAAAAATTCACCCTTGCTATGCAAATAGGCCAGTGGTATATTCCGCTTATGAATGCGTTGAGACACTTTCACATCCCATTCTAGCCATATTTTGTAAATAATGATTTTAAAGGCATTGAGTCCATATAAATAGCTGAGCGTTAACGCTATTCTGAATTTTGCTGACAACCTGCTGACGGCCCTTTGTTATCGCATAATAGTGCTAAAGTCATTAGCAGAGGAGACCAAAGGCTTCTTAATCCTTGTATTATCCTCGGGAATTTTTTTGGTTTAATTTCAATAGCGATTAAATCATAACTTTTGTTTGATGATTGAAAAGAAGTTGATATTGGTCATCAGCGCGCTATTTATGCGGACTCAGTGCCTTTAATATTACCAAGTGCATATAAATAACAATTCAAATGACCTCACCTGCATCAAAACAGCTAGCATACGCTTTGGATTAAAGAATGCAGCAAGCCAGTAAGCAGGCACCTTTTCTTTTCCCTATAGGGAAGTAAGGAAAATTGTAAATGTGATATTGCAAATCTTTATGAAGCATTTCTGCTCATCGCTTTGACAGAGAAATATCATTCCATGTAAGTGCGCATCGGTTGCAAAACGAATTTCGCATCTTTCTAATTTCGGGAACCATGTTTCAGAGACAGCGTAAATTAAGAAAACGGATTGGAGGAAAGAGCACTGCTGATAGGAAATATGGACCTTTTAAAAATAAAGAAAGACAGAAGACAGCTGCGAAATTTGGCAGGAATACAGAAATATTTCAGAGCTATATAAAGGGTTTTGAGACGTGGAGGAACACTCAGGGTCAGTATACATGAGAGAGTCAAAACGGTTTGAAATTTCACCCCGTTCTGAGTTGAACTCAGTATTTCTTATTCAAACCGGGATGAAACTCGACTCGCCTGTTTAAATCAGTTTGACATGTCACCCCGGTTTGAAAACACAGTGTGAACGAAAAATACTTTCAAATCGGTGTGAGATGCAGTGTCTCAGGTTCAAAGTTCACAATGGCCTATTGTTTTACTTGGCGCTCAACACATGAATGAACAACAACACAGGTCTCAGACTGGGGGAAAACCTCATGTGAACGTAAGGAGAAATAAGCTGTCTGGCCAAGATTCACAACGGTGTGAAATTTCAGACCGGTTTGACCTACCCATGTAAACGGACCCTTGCTCTCACGTTGTGCAAACAACAGAATGGTGGAAAAAGATACGACTTTGTGGGTACCTTGACGACAAGAATCAATGCATTTGAAACAAGAATGCCAGACCTCGTTCCGAATTGTTGAATAAACATTCTTATCATGACGATTGCGTGTGAAATAGAACAACAGTTACTAAACTTTAGTGTTACTGAGATAAGAGGACAATCATAGAAAAATAACAAAAGGTTAAAAAACATTAAATCTTAATTTTTATCTATTTTCAATCAAAACAAAATAAATCATGATTGAGAATTCTGAGCTAAATTCACTGTCGTAAAGATCACTCGAGTTCACAGTTATGTCTTGGTGGTTAGACCCCATAGTTGTGCTTGATTGCCACATCTTAATGCATTTGCGGAGGAAAATTATAAACTGCTACGGAGGAGCTATCTGGTCAACTTTACTCTATGGTGCAGAGACATGGACCTTAATAAGAGCAGTAATTGGAAAAATTGAAGCCTTTGAAATGTGGATATACAGGAGAATTCTGAAACTATCATACACAGAACAAATGAATATGTCTTTCAAAAGATGAATACGAGAAGATCGTTGATAAATTCAATAAAGCAGAGAAAACGTGCTTGCTTTGGACACCTAATAAGAAGAGACGGGCTTCAAAGGCTTCTCCTAGGAGGGAAGTTCAACGGGAATGAACTATGCGGAGGCCACACGAAAGGCACAGCATAGGGAGAACTGGGCATCCATGACAGCCAACCTGCTCAGAGCAGAAGGCACCTGACGACAACTACGATAGAGGAGCTAGCGAAAGCTCCAAAGAACGACATACATTTTCCTCCGCAGAAGCATACAAGCTGAAGCATAACTCCGGTGTCTAGCTACCCATGCTAATATCTTGATTACCGTAGGTCAAAGGTCTTAAGGGTACACGTGATCAACAAGGAAAGATTTCGTAATACAATAGCATCAGTTGCTTTTGATTGACACTGCAGTTCAAAGCGATTTGCGATTGAAGACAAAAGGAATTTTCTCAACGAGAAATTCCAAACAAACAAAACTGCAAAGGTTACCCCGAAACCAGTACAGGGCAAACTGTTGCCTTCTGCACGTGAAAGGTGATTTTAACAGAAGTGCTGAGTTTATAACGAAAGGATAATTCTAACGATCTGCTTGGCGCATTTTGTTTATTTGATTCAGGAGCTGAGAAGTGATTGTTTCATTTAAGCACTAAGTATGCAAGAATTGCAATACCTTCTGCTCGGCTTCTGAATCAAACATACGAAATCCGCCAGGCAGATCATTAGATTTATCCTTTTTCCTTCGCTACAAACTCATGACTTCTCTTATTAGCCATCTTTCGTGCGCACAAGGCGACAGTTTGCCCCACAAGTTTCCCGGTAATTTCTGCGGCTTTGTTCGTTTTGAATTACAGGTTGAGAGAATTTCTTTCTTCTGTAATTGCTGATCGCTTTGAATTGAGGTATCAATCAAAAGCAACAGATACTATTGTATTACAAAATCTGCCCTTGTTTCGGTCATGGGGAATTCGGAAATTATTCCAAACATTTTCCATTGCAGTGCATACTGCATGCTGTGAGAGCGGAATTAATTTCTTGTGATCGAAAGACCTCAAAATTACATCTCGTCAAATTAGTTACAAAGTATGGAAATGAAGACATGAAGGAAATAAATAATGTTTAGATTAGAATGATTACAGCATAGGTTCCAAATCTTTAAAAAGGCTGGTGTAAAATCCAGTTACTTATTTCTTTGAACTGAATAACTTCAAAGAAACTTTAGCTAGTTTTCTATAATTCTACCGTTGAACTTTTCTGAAATCTTCAATATTTTCAGAATTAGAGTGTTTTTCTACTTTTTCAAGAATTCAAGAAAAATTTTCAAAAAAACTTAAAACCATCGTAATTTATAAACTGTTTGAAGCAACATGAAATAATTTCGAAGAAAACCATAGTTTATGGATGTCTACAATATGGTATCAAGCTAAAGTCTGTCACTTTTCTGGTTTATGATTTAGAAATTTGATGACGTCATACCATCAAATGAGTTGAAATGTAACCCATGCTGAAATTTGATAAAAAATTCGAAACTTCTGAAAAGTCCAACGGTAGAATTAGAGATAAGTAACTAGAGTTTATTTCAAGCCACTCATTCAGAAGAAATAGATCACATAATTTTACACGCACCTTTTTACGACGAGTTAAAGATTTGGAAGCTATGCTAATGATTAGACAAATCTGTCCTTGTTCAAATGATCATGGGCAAAAATATCATGGGGGTGGAACCAGACATTCATAAAATCAAAAATATTCTGCCTGTACCTGATAGAGGATTTTCTCCATGTGATTAAACCTCGCTTGAAGATCATGCAGCCATGCAGCGAGAGTCCATGAATTTGGGGGAGATGATTGGCCAGCTAATGTTCTGAAACGCTCCGGGATTTTCAAATGGTAAATCTCCTCCGCATCTTTCAAATACTGGTCAGGTAATTTGTCTCCGTAACTGTCTTCTGTTGTTGCCTGCTTTATCGCCTGAAATGAGGATAAAGATCCCATTACATACACTCATTCTTTAAAGGAGGCAGCTTTTGAGAAACGGTAGGCTCGATTTTGCAAAAACTTAAGAAACTGCCATACCTGAATTAAATAAGCTAAGAAACATTTGTGATCTGCAGCGTTAATTTTCCCAGGTCACTCAAAAATGTTTTGACGTTGTACAGTGATAGCTAGCAACTGTTTTGACATCGTTTTGAGTGCAAATCATGCTATTAATCATGCTATTGTTTTGAGATATTTTTAAGCAATTTAGGAGCTCTCCAACAAAACTAAATTAACTCTATAGACTCTATACTTCTGGCATTAACAGTATAAGAAACACGTTAGAAACGTTTGGTAGCAAAAGTGTCGTAAAATTTTAGAAACTGCCTACAAGGTCTAGCCTAAGTGCAGACTCTACTGATTTCTTTTCATTCCAGAGTGGTTCTTAAATGAGTGTATTCTCATGCATGTCGACCACGATGCTTTACGTGATTTGAAACATGGCAGAAAACATCTAGACTAGTTTCGGTTTCAGTGCCCTTTGCTCATCAATCCGTAGTACATAAAATTGTAAAAACAACTAAGATACAAATAAATGCAAAGCTACAAACAAAGCAAAAGGAAACGACATTACATGCTTGTATATATTTTAGTATAGACTGATTAAGGAGAAGCTCTCCAACTACGGAAACTAATCGAGAGAGAGAGAGCCCCCCACTAGATACGAGATACAGGAAAAAATGTGTTTAAAGGGAGTACAAAGACCAGCAGTCTTCGCCATCGTTTGCTTTTGTTTTTGTGAATTTCGTACAGTCAGTTTTTCTGGAAGCTGTGCATAGCAAGTCGTTGATTTCACGCAAGGCATGCTGGTCTTTGGACTCCCTTTAAATTCTCATAAAAATTTACAAACAACAACAATACAATGGCACATAACGATACCACAAGAAGCATGGAAAAGCATAGCAGCCTTGTTGCCATTAAATCAATAGACCTAATCGGCTAATGTTTGTTTTACCCATTTTAAGTCATATGACCTTACTCTTGGGAAGTTTTAGTATCATGCCATATTTTGCACTCATGGCACAAGTTTGCATGGCACGAAATATGTTACAGAAATCAAAAGATGTTTTATCAAGGGATTGATCACATGACTTAAAATGGGTGTAAACAAACCTGAGCTGATTTTGTCTACACGTTTTTTTTATAAGAAACTGGTTTATAAGAAACTAGTACTACGATGACCAAAAATTTAAGAAACTCTAGTACTACGCCCAAGAACAGTTAAGAAACTCTAAAACTTTATTTCTGTATGTCTCTCTTATTCTATATCTCTCTAGCAAAGGTACATTCGTCTTTTCTTTACTTTTAACTGCAGAATTGGTAAATTTTTTGCCTTGATGTGCATGGCTTCTTCTGATGACAATGTCAATTCAAAATGGAAGCCTTTCTCGAGAAGAAGGCTCAACTTCGAACAATACCGCAATTTTAGGCCCAAAAAAATAAGAAACTAATTAAGAAACTTTTACTACTAAAACACCGAAATTTTCATGCGAAATTAAGAAACTTTTAGTACTAAGTGCTGATCCAAGTTTCTTATAAAAAAAAAAAACGTGTATTGATTTAATTATTAACATACCGGGTGAGCCAGAAAAAAGTTTCCACTTTCAAAAAATCGTAGCACCACAAGTACTCGTGGATTTGAATGATTCAAACTTTATTTAAAAGCCAAAAGATCGACTAATTTTTGTGATTTTTCTCTTTTTCTTGCAAGCACTGCAAATATAGGTAAAATTCAACTTTACAGAAGTTTCATGGTTGCAAAATGACTGAAAAGGGCCTACAACACTTGATCAAATCGTTGGGACTCCCCTCACACAGAACAATACGCACATGCGTTTTACCTATCTCAAGAGTTATAAGACATAGATTTTCAAACAGCAACTAAAGATTTTCAAAGTCATGGCAATAGATGTGCAGACGATATCTCTCACCCATGAGAAATTGCATTGTCTCTGTTGTTCTGAGCGAGGAGTCCTTTATGATTTCATCAAGCATTTTAGGCCTTTTTCGGTCATTTGCAACCATCAAGTTTTTGTAAACTTGAATTTACCAATTTTTCCAGTGCTCGTAAGAAGGCGAGAAAAATCACAAAAATACTTCAATCTTTTGGCTGTCAAGCAATTATTGATTCACTCCAATCCATCCAGTACTATTGATGCTATGAATTTTCAAAAGTGGGAACTTTTTTCTGGTTCACCC
This sequence comes from Aurelia coerulea, assembly GCA_039566865.1. NCBI lineage: Eukaryota > Metazoa > Cnidaria > Scyphozoa > Semaeostomeae > Ulmaridae > Aurelia > Aurelia coerulea. The sequence goes on along the minus strand of CM076953.1, from coordinate 20,394,481 downwards.
GGTACATAACGTACTTAATTACCTACAAAACATGCAAACAAATTGCACAGTAAATCTCCGCGTATAAGAAACTATCCTTTTTAGAGCAAGGCTGAAATAGGTTCTTTTTTAATGGTAACTAAGACTAATTTCAAGGTATAAAGGTTCTTATTTGAAGGGTGCCTTGGGTAGGCCTTTTCAGACGAAAGATTTTCAACCCTGTTATTTGTTTTGGCAAAGTTTTTATGCTTATAATAACTAATTCTAAGCTTACAACAAGCAGGGGAGAAGGTTCAAACTTTAACAGCCAACTGGGAGAAAAATGAACTTCCGAAGAAAAATCAACTAACAGGTGCGCCAAAATAAACTATGCACGTTTGGCAGCCCACAATAAATCGTACACTGGATCGATTTTGAAGATTTATGACTTAATCGTTAGCAGAAAGCCTGAATTAAATATTGGGATTTTTTGCTATTTTTTTCATTTTCAGTTTTTAGAGCTAGAAGCGAGTTTCTTAAAATTTTAATCTTCAAAAATACTGAAAACGATAAAAAAAACATCGATCAAGTTTTCTAAAGAATCGACATGAATGGACAAAGAGAGAACTTGTTCGTGGTGATTTGCGATTGAGAAATCGACCAATTGTAATCTGCTGTACGAGAGTTCGTACTAAATCCCCAAATCCCCCTGAAAACGTTTTTCTTTGTTCACTCATGTTGAATCTTTTAAAATTTGATCGACGTTTTTTGATAATTTTCAATTTTTTCGAAAACGAACATTTTAAGGAACTCGCTTCTGGCTCTAAAAACTGAAAACGGAAAAATTTGCAAAAAGTCCTAGAATCTAATTAAGTCTTTCTGCTAACGATTAAGTCATAAATCTTCAAAATCGGAACAGTGTACGATCTATTGTGGCCTGGCAAACGTGCATAGTTTATTTTGGCGCACCCGGTATCTACCCCTGTAATAAGAACATATTTGTCATCAAACTGAAACATATTCTTAGTAACAAGGTGCATAATTTAGGAAAAACAGCCACTCTGTTCTTATTTTTGTAGGTTCTTATATGCGGGGATTCACTGTAGTTGCTGCGGAAAAGAAATTATATCTGATAAATCAAGATACCTGAAGGCTAGCTTTTATTTCTTGATGAATTCGGCAGAAACAATCGATTTCTGATAACAAAAACAGATTAAATGGAGTTGGTCCACCGAGTCTCCGGATTTTTTCATTGATAAAATCCTGTAAAGAAAGACGGAAAAAGTAGATTAATTTAGATAACCATTATCAAAACAACGTAGTGGTGTAGAGTTGAAATTGGAAAATTGCTTGTTGAGACCTTTGCAGCATAAATATATCAGCTTCATATCACCGTCGGTTGAGACATACAAAAGGTTACATTAAAACGCAAAAAAAATTCTTCGGAATATTTTCGGGCACAAAAATTGCGGACTTTTACAGGGTTTTTGAAAATTACGCTCGACTAGACAAGACAGTCAAATTTTCAGTTTTTAAATCTTAAAACTTTACTGACTGTGATTGATTTTGAATTTTCAAGGAATCCTTGTTAGAAATTTTGATTCGATAATAATTGTTGATGATGCTAAAGTTGAACAGCGGTGACAACTGTGTCAGAAAGTACTCAGATTTCTCAGATAATTTCAGACAACAGATAATTTCAGAATCTCCGATAATTTCTCAGATAATTATTTTTCCATGCAAAATACTTCTTGCACAAGATTCTATGTCTTTAAACAGTAAAAAAAGCTTCTTGTGGTTTTTCTTTAGTGAAAATGTTTCCTAAAACTAAATATTTTGGATTATGAAAGATTTCAGACACCAAAAATTTTCGGGCATTTGAATTGTCCGAAAAGGTTTGCGTCTGAAAGTTTTTGCATTTAATGCAATTTATGATTATAGTTGTAGAGCAGTAACTACACTATAAAAGCATGGGAGTCAAATATTTAAAAACAGATTGCACTAACGCATGTTTCGTTCGATTTAATCAACGGCGCCTACCTTGTAGGAAGTGTGTTTATTCCCAGTACTGTAGAGTAATTGGTGTCCTGTGACCCAGTACAGAGAGTGTCCTAGGACCGTACAGTGACCAAGCAGTACAAAGCCTCAGTCCTCTCAAGGTCAAGAAGACATATGAATAACTTTGTGGTTTCAAATTCCGTTGTTTATGTAACACGATATCATTTGTTATACGATCTGGCCACAGGGAATCAGACAGCGTGATTTTTGATTGGTCAACTCTAACAGACGTTAGAATTTGAAAATCCATACACAGATTAACAGGACTGGGTCATAGGACACCAATTACTACTCGTACAGTACCGCGAATAAACACACTTCCTACAAGGTAGGCGCCCTTGATTTAATGGGTTGAGAGGAACTTTTACATATCAAGCTTATTTCAGGATCACAGTGTTTTTCTTTGTGTTGCAAAAAATCATGAAAAGCTTTGGAAAAAAATAAAATCAGGTTAGATGTTACATTAATGGTGAAAAAACAGTGTGATTTTCAAGAAAACCATAGTTTATAAAGGATAACAGCCAGCATAGGTTCCAAATCTTTATCTTGGCGTAAAAAGGTGGGTGTAAAATTCAATTACCTATTTCTTCTGATTGAATGGCTTGAAAGAAACTTTAGATAATTATCTATAATTCTACCGTTTGACTTTTCAGAAATTTTGAATATTTTTCGAAATTACAGCGCATCTTACATTTCAACTTATTTGAGGATGTGACGTCATCAAATTTCTAAATCATAAACCAGATGAGTGACAGACTTTTGCTTGATACCATATTGTAAGCATTTATAAACTATGGTTTTCTTCGAGATTATTTCATGTTACGTCAAACAGTTTAGAAATTACGATGGTTTTAAGTTTTTTTGAAAATTTTTCTTGAATTCTTGAAAAAGAAGAAAAACACTCTAATTCTGAAAATATTGAAGATTTCAGAAAATTCCAACGGTAGAACTATAGAGAAATAGCTAAAGTTTCTTTGAAGTCATTCAGTTCAAAGAAATAGGTCACTCAATTTCACACCAGCCTTTTTAAAGATTTGGAACCTATGCTATAACAGCCTGGATTGGATAACTTACTCTGCTCCATAGCTTTGGTAGCTTCACCAGACCATACGAGCAAATCTCATATAAATCACATACTGCTGACGTTCTCAACGCTGTTAACGAGGCACTAGCAAATACGCTTGATTCTGCAAATGATAACAAGCCAGCTCCAGTTGCATGGAATGTCCCACATGATACAACCAGTGGAGCTGATGAGCCAGCCAACACGTTTGATGATGGTGGGACGTGAAGGAGCGTCGGATTTGATGGCATGCTGTCGATGATAGCGTTTAGTCGTGTGAAGATGTATTGATCATCTGGGAGTGGAGTCTAGGAGAGAAGGATAGAGGTATTTCAGGAAATGAAGGAAACTATGGGGCAAATTTAACCATATTTTGGTCGGGGGGGGGTGGCATATTTGCCCCCTCCCCCTAGAACACCTTTTCTGATAACTCTGCAATGAGGAAGTATATGGCAATGCAACTTTAGCAATTTTGCAGCTACCTATCGTGCTACTGCTAGTAAAGTTTAATTGAGATACTTTAACAAATGAGGGGGAGGGAGACAATTTTCCAGGATTGACCCTGTCAAAATCACAAATTCTCGAATCATAATCGCCGTGAAAGAAATACCAAAATTGCCGTGTTTTGCAAAAGTCTTTTGCAGAGTAGTTGCAGAAAGTTCAAAATGCTGCTGCGAGACTCTTGGTGGGTGTAAACAGAAAATGTCACATAACACCAATCTTAAGAGAACTTCACTGGTTACCTGTTGTGTGCAGAATTCAGTATAAGATATTGCTATTGACATTCAAGTGCATTAAGAACGTAGCTCCAAAATATTTAGTTGATTTATTAAAGAAACGCACAGCCCCTCGCGCAACAAGATCAGCAGAGGACGATCTCCTGCTTGAGATAAAGAGAACACGCCTAGTAACAGCTGGGGACCGAGCATTTGTTCATGTTGCCCCATGTCTCTGGAACAATCTGCCGTATTCAGTAAGGGCAGCAAACTCAATAGAATCATTTAAAACACTTTTGAAGTCATTTTTATTTCGAAAACATTTTAACTCAAACCATGTATAATGTATAATTAAATTATCGTTTTGGATTGTAAAATATGTAATGCGCCTATGAGCCCTGAGGAAATACGGCGCAATATAAATTTCTTTATTATTATTATTATTAGTGTTATTCGATATATTTTATAACAATTCTCATGCTTGGATGGAAATTGTGCTGCAGATATGATTTCATCGCATTTTTCCTGATTTTGGCAAATTTTGCCGCTTTTCTTGACCACACAAAGAAAAATTCTGACGTAATTTATGACTAATTTTGAGTTAATTCTCATAGTTTTACAAAGTACATGCCTGGAGCTATTGGCACACCAAATCTGCCCTTTTTCATAAGTGATTGCTCAAAATAGGTAAATTGCTTCAAAAATAGCACTTTCTTTCTTCTCCAGAAATGCCAAAATCAATAAATACTGCAAAAAAGAGTTCTACCGCCGTGTAAGAATTTTCCACAGTTTAAAAGGGTAAATTGTATTGTTTACTGATAAAACAGTAACACTAAGACTTATTCAAACGTAGAAACGATGCAAAAATAAAACGAGAACACTCTCGTTCAACATTTAAGTGATTTTGAAATTTATGGAGAACAAAGAAAGTGATGTTTTTGAATCAACTTTTTTGCCTTTCTTGTGGCATAAATCAGCATAGGTTCCAAATCTTTAAAAAGGCTGATGTAAAATTCAATGACCTATTCCTTTGAACTGAATGACTTCAAAGAAACTTTAACTATTTATCTATAATTCTACCGTTGGACTTTTCTGAAATCTTCAATATTTCCAGAATTAGAGTGCTTTCCTTCTTTTTCAAGAATTCAAGAAAAATTTTCAAAAAACTTAAAACCATTGTAATCATTACACTGTTAGACGCAAAATGAAATAATTTCGAAGAAAAACATGGTTTATGAATGCCTACAATCTGGTATCAAGCAAAAGTCTGTCACTTATCTGGTTTATGATTTAGAAATTTGATGACGTCACATCCTCAAATGAGTTGAAATGTAAGATACGATGTAATTTCGAAAAAAAATTCAAAATTTCTGGAAAGTCCAACGGTAGAATTATAGATAAGTATCAAAAGTTTCTTTCAAGCCATTCGATCAGAAGAAATAGGTCATTGAATTTTACACCCACCTTTTTACACCGAGTTAAAGATTTGGAACCTATGCTGCATAAATCAGCAAACACTTGCCCGATTGGCTAAAACGAGATCTCACACTCCATGGTGAAGTGTATCAAGAACGGGAGAATAGAACGCATAGCTTCTCCGTAGCCTAAAAAAAGTTGTGCCCCGTTTGTCTGACGATTGCGAGGAAACGGCAAAATATTCTCGCCAAACTTACTGCCACCCCCGTAAAAATCCCTTGAATAATGATAGAGCTACGACCTTCAGAAGACCAAATTTGCCTGATGACTGAAACGAGCGGTCCGCCATTTTGTCTTATAGTTTGCAGTGATAAATAGCTTCATGTGAGGTAAGAAATAGTTTAAAACTCTCTGTTGATTATCAGAATTTAACGAGTCCTATGACATTGGAGGCAGCTGTTTCATTTCATCCATGGACCTACTTATCGCTGCAAAGTAGCAAGACAAAATGGCCGACCGCTGGTTTCAGTCATCAGGCAAATTTGGTCTCCTGAAGGCCATAGCTCCGTCATTTTTCAACGGATTTTTACGGGGATGGTAGCAAACTTCAATTGAAAAAGTGAAGAGCAACATCATGCAAAATTTTGGCGAGAATCGTTTGCTGTTTTGTTCCCATCTTCAGGCAAACGGGGCACAATCTTTTGGGACAAAGTAAATTTTAAATCCAAAAGAGGAATTTTTCATTTTGAAATTGCTTACTTCATCAGTGGTGTACAAGCCACACATTTCCGGCGAATCAAGAAGATTATCAGGTAGATTTTCAAGAGCTTGGATAATCGTCGATTGTTTTGCAGCAGGATAAAAGCAAACTGATGGCAATTTGTATTTCACTAGAAGAGAAATAAACGAATGATTGAAAAATTTACGGACGACGAGGTGAAATCATAATATCCGACGAGTCAGAAAAAATGCCGTTTGAAAGGTTCCTGATTCCTGAATATTCCATTGAACGACCAACATTTTCAATATTAAATTTGGGGATATTTACTGGTTGAAATCGGTCACTCCGTTCCTACTTTATAAGGGTGTTTTCGATATTTTGAGAAAAGGTCCTTTCGAAAAACTTTGATAAACGGCCTAAGAACATACACGTTTTTTTATAAGAAACTGGTTTATAAGAAACTAGCACTACGATAACCAAAAATTTAAGAAACTCTAGTACTACGCTCAAGAACAGTTAAGAAACTCTAAAACTTTATTTCTGTATGTCTCTCTTATTCTATGTCTCTCTAACAAAGGTACATTCGTCTTTTCTTGACTTTTAACTGCAAAATTGGTAAATTTTTGCCTTGATGTGCATGGTTTCTTCTTGATGACAATGTCAATGCAAATTGGAAGCCCTTTCTGGAGAAGAAGGCTCAACTGCGAACAATATCGCAATTTTAGGCCCAAAAAAATAAGAAACTAATTAAGAAACTTTTACTACTAAAACACCGAAATTTTCATGCGAAATTAAGTAACTTTAAGTACCAAGTGCTGATCCAAGTTTCTTATAAAAAAAACGTGTATTCTTTTCCTGTTCCTGTTCCCGCCTTTTCCTGTTGGGTCCAGACCAGAGAGAGGCATAAGTTGCCATACGGGGAAGAAGGACAGAGTTTGGAGGTGTCACAAATTCGCATGGCAAGGCGAAGTAAAGCGCAAATTTCGGAAATTTCAGAAGAATTATTCATGGAAATATGTATATTGTTGACAATTTTGCTAAAAAACTAATTTTTGGGGGGAGGGCGAGCAGGATGCCGCTACTTGTTTGAAAAAATACCAAAGACAAACATTCAAATCGCCGTAATTTTTCGATCTTAGGTGATGGCAAGGGGGTTACATGAACACTTGTGGTCCTATGTATAAACATCCTTTTCCCGTTGAAATTTTCAAAAAATTCGATTTATTCGAGCGTACAATGTATTTTCATTGGGGGGTGCCCCTAAATGGCCTAAATCTAGCTGCGAAACGCGGAAGTAATGAAATGACAGCAGCTGATTGGTCAATTTTAGGAGAAAACGCAATCTGATCAGAGGATGAGTCAGCGTCTCAGGGGAACTTCGGACAAAAGAAAAGATTTGGAGGCTATGTTGTGGTGCGCAGCCCCAGACCTTTGAAAAGGTGTATTGTTTATTTAGTTCAAAAGTATCATTTACGATTGTGATTGAAGATCAATAATCGATCTTCAAATTCTGCCCAATTCATCACATATTATGATACACGTTTTTTTATATAAGAAACTTTGATCAGCACTTGGTACTAAAAGTTTCTTAATTTCGCATGAAAATTTCGATGTTTTAGTAGTAAAAGTTTCTTAATTAGTTTCTTAATTTTTGGGCCTAAAATTGCGGTATTGTTCCAAGTTGTGCCTTCTTCTCGACAAAGGGCTTCCATTTTGCATTGACATTGTCATCAAGAAGAAGCCATGCACATCAAGGCAAAAATTTACCAATTTTGCAGTTAAAAGTCAAGAAAGACTAAGGTACCTTTGTTAGAGAGATATAGAATAAGAGAGACATACAGAAATATAGTTTTAGAGTTTCTTATCTGTTCTTGAGCGTAGTACTAGAGTTTCTTAAATTTTTGGTCATCGTAGTACTAGTTTCTTATAAACCAGTTTCTTATAAAAAAACGTGTATGTCAAATAGTGGACACTTTTTTGGAGCGATTCTCACAGGGATTTCTTTCAAGACTCGCTTTGGTCCAAGAAATTAAAACATTCTTTCTACCCCTGTCATTACCACACAGCTAATGTTTCGCTGCATAAAGATATCTTCATGATCGGTGGATTTAGATCGGATTTCATTTTAAAAATTTCAGTCATTGGCAACTGTAGGTTATTCTTACATCGACTGGCACCTAAGTAGTCTGCTCCAAAAGAAAGCCAAAATCATTTCCGTAATCTTTGAATGCTGTGCACAATGCCCTAACTGTCGCAACAGAAAAACAAAACGGATCAGAAAAATAGTGCATTTTTTTGTTTGTAGGTACAATTATGCCCATAGTTTGAGAGATGAAGAGGTGATTGTAAAAGTAGTAGTAACGACAGTCAGGACGAAAATCATAAAAATCTACCGACAATCATTCATGAATGGAAAAAGGATGCTGGTATACCTCTCGATATTTCGAAATCTTTTCTTACAGCTGAAGAATTGATCCATAAATCGATGATTGATGCCAAAACTAAATTGTCTGATTCGTTCGTCACGGTGTTCCCATAAACAACCTGAAAACAAATAACGTTGGACATTTAATATGCTAATAGAGAGCTGGTTAATGATGAAAGTAATCAGTTTACTAATAAATGCACATTCATTATGTTACTCTTAAAAAGTTGGCCCCCTTTCTTAAAATAGCCTAAACTAGTGGGAGTTCTCGTACACTGAACAAAATCGCTTCAAAGTCTGGTTTAACATTGAAAAGCAAACTTTTAGTACAACAAATGATGTTTTCCTGACCTACTCATAGCAAAATACATACCTTTCAATCAGTAATCTTCCTCTGTAGAAACAAAATATATCCATCGCAGCTACGACTAGCCTCACTACATAAGGACCCTCTAGTTACGCTCATCTAATTGAGTTGAATTGTTGTTGTTGTTGTCGCTGCACTGAGGGCCTTATAACCATAGAGCTGTAAAACCGGACAAAAATGTCAATCTGCGACAAGTTTTTGTCGCAAAGTCATGTACTGATTAGAGTATGGCTTAGAAGAAGGCGCTTTTTGCATTGATAGCTAGAATGAACATTTATCGAAGTTCTGATAGCAAATTTTATGTTACAGCAGTTCTGGAAAACTGTTTTTGCGGCGTTTTAAGATCAGTGGTTTTGAGAAAAAAGTAGCAGATTGATTTAGGCCCAATAGATCTTTTAGCTAAGATTCGAAAAAAGAATCCGAATCGAACGATAGCTTGATACATTTGTAGAATGTTCGAATGTATACAATAGTGATAGAAGATCCAACGCCACATAATCGAACCTTGTGTAGAATAGCGAAAAGGTCTATTAGTAGAATCAGTAAGGAGATATTCCGTTTCTACAAGCGTTGGGAAATGAGTCTCTCTGTTGACCGAAGCGCCATCATCAAGTCAAAGAGCACAGGGAAACGAGAGACTCCAGGTAATAAGTCTAAAGTACCTTTTTTATATACCGGGTGTCCCAAAATGATGTATTATTGTTTGATTGCTTACATGTCCATAACCCATGAACCGATTTTCAAAAACTTTGTTTTATTTGATTGCCTAAAGACTAAATTGTATTTTAAGATGTTGGTTTCGGTTTTACCACGGCGTTTTCATGTCGAAATGAAGATTGATAAACCTGCTCAAATTCAAGCCTTAGATGGCATGAGAAAGAAACGGCCTATTTTTCCAGTCACCATTTTAGATGCGATACAAAGGCTGAACTCGTATTCGTATTCTCTGAACTCATTATTAACTAAATTCGTATTCTCTGAACGACATGTATTCTCTGAGCGACATATAAGTTCAGCCTTTTGTAATCACATCTAAAATGTTGACTGGAAAAGAAGGCTGTTTCTTTTTCATGCCATCTAAGGCTTGGATTTGAGCAGGTTTATCGATCTTCTATTCGACATGAAGAAATCAGCCTAAACCACAACCAACATCTCAGAACACAATTTAGCCTTTCGGCTATCGGATGAAATAAAGATCTTTGAAATCGGTTCATCGGTTATGGACATATAAGCAATCAAACAATAATACATCATTTTGGGACACCCGGTACATCATTTAATAACTTACAATACGTATTACTTATTACACTACTTACAAAATACTACACCCTACTACTAGAACAATACCATTTGGAGCGAAAAACTACGTCTACCTCATGGCAACATAAAACAGGAAATACGAACATAACACTACACGTAACTACAAGAGAGAAAAAGATAGTTGATAAAACTACACGTAACTGCTACGAAAAAAGAAAGAAACATTTACTTTAAAGGGGACATATAAAATATAATGCAGTTTACAATTTGTAATACTTTCTAATTACAAATAAGTAGGTAAGGCACAAGACTTAGGGATATTTAATTAAAAGCACCATGATATTATATGAAACGTTCCGTTCTTGAAATATACCAGATAGTTATATAATAAATAATAATAATAATAAATAATTTATTTAAAGTTGGCGTAAAACTCTAATAGCTGTGTAAAAGCTAAATAATGCCAACTATCTATTAAAGCTAATTAAAGTAAATACAAGCTAAATGAACTCTAGACCTGCTCCAAGTCCACTCCACGGCCCACCAGCGCCGAGAAATATAACCACCCCACGCGGGGGCGCATACGACGAAGTGGGAGACGCCCCCGCAGAGGCTATTACAGTCCCCAGCGCCGATAGACCACGGAACAGACCAGGAGCAAGTCTAAATGAAACCTAATCCAGAAATAAATGTTTTGCACAATCTACAGTCACACTCTATTGTATAGTTCCTTAATTCTTTTTTGAAAGCTTTCAGTGATTGGGACTCTCTAATTAGCCTGAGATCACTCTCTAATACTGTGAGGTAATGTTTGCCGCAGCTTTTGACCCAAACATCTCACAAATTCTATGCCATAAGAAGTTGATTTTAGGATGAAGTTATTAACTAGAATTATTACCTGACTGACGCCTCAAAAACGAGGCAATACAAGAATCCCGCCAATCCCATTGGCTAATCGCACATTTCCCGCGGTTTTCCCTTAGCCTTGTATAATACGATACAAGGACGCGTTTTTGTCACCACAGCAACTGATTTAGGCCTGTGAGATTTACAATAAACTCAAGCGACGTAACAGTTACAAAATGCGTTTGACTAAATGATATAAGTCAAAATTAGAAGCTATCAGGTAATAAAACTCATTCTAACCGGTTTTGTAGGTGCATAGAAAAATATAAAGACCTTGTCTTATTGCACAGACCTCGCAAGCTCGGTCTGCACTTTTAAGACCTCGGGCTTTATATTTTCCTGTACAACACAAAACCGGTTAGTATGCGCATAATGGTAACTTTTTGTCGCTGTACAAAAGAATCTGTACAAGGACAGGATTTTGGAACGCCAGTAATTTCAAATGAGCGCAGCACCGGTACCTTAGAATGCTATGTAGAAATAAAGAAAAAATCTTACCTTTGCAAGTAGATATCTCAAACCATGCAATTGAATGTTTCGATTTCCTTGGACCGGAGTTGAACTGGCGCTCTCCTCTGGTTGATAAAACCGAGAATTTTCAAATTCATGGACCAAGAAGTTCAACGAACCCTGGATGTAGAATTAAAGCTTTTCAATAAATATTCAAAAGAATCAAATGAATCCTTCGTTTTTAAAAGAAGAAAATTGTAATTAAAGCTTTATCTACGAAAGTTTTAAGGCTTTAAATATGCTAAATGACGTTCGAAAACAATCAACGATCTCAGTTGAGTTAGGCCTTTGTATACAGGGTGTCCCAAAAAAATTGTGCCCTATTTACCTGAAGATTATACAAAAAGGCAAAAGATTATCGCCAAAGTTTTCGATGATGTTCCTCTTATGATATTCAATTAAAGTTTGCTACCATCCCCATGAAAATCGGTTGAAAAATGATGGAGCTATGACCTTCAGGAGACCAAATTTGCCCGATGACTGAAACCAGCGGTCGGCCATTTTGTCTTAATATTTTGCAGCGATAAATAGAGGAAGATGGATGCAATGAAACAGCAGCCTCCAATTTCATAGCTCTCGTCAAAATTCCGATAATCCTCATAGAGCTCCACTATTTCTGACCTCACAGAAACCATTTCTTACCTCGCGTAGAGCTACTTATCACTGCAAAATAGCAAAAAAATGGCCGACCGCTGGTTTCAGTCATCAGGCAATTTTGGTCTTCTGAAGGTCATAGCTCCATCATTTTGCAACGGATTTTACGGGAATGGTAACAACTTTTATTTGAACATCTGGAGAGCAACATCATCTAAAAGATTGGCGAGAATCTCTTGCCGTTCTGTCACAATTTTTAGGCAAAAGGGGCACAATTTTTTTGGGACACCCTGTAGATAGCAGGAAAAGGTACCACATTGAGTGTAAGTTTGAAATGAGAATGATCGCTGCGTAGGAGCCCAGGTGCGAAAACAGTTTCGTATTTGAATAATGGCGGCATGGCTGTGATGTTGCGAGGATACAAGAACGAAGGAAAAGCAACAATATTAAGCTTTTTTCTCAAGCCCGTGGCGTAGAAAATAACACAACGGGTAACGATCTAGGTCATATCATAAACCACATCAACGGTGCACCATTGCCCGTGGTTATAGTTAAACTAATGTGGAAAATCATATCTGGAATTAATCTCTAGATTCAAACCTACAGAAAGAGTTACACACGTTTTTTACAAGAAACTTGGATCAGCACTTGGTACTAAAAGTTTCTTAATTTCGCATGAAAATTTCGGTGTTTTAGTAGTAAAAGTTTCTTAATTAGTTTCCTATTTCTTGGGGTCTAAAATTGTGTTATGGCTCGAAGTTGAGCCTTCTTATCGAAAAAGAGCTTGCATTTTGCATTGAAATTGTCTCCACGAATAAGCCATGCACATTAAGGCAAAAGTTACAAATTTTTTGCAGTCAAACTTGATATTTACAAACGCAATGCCGCGCGAACCGTGATCTACTGACTCTTATTGTAGAAATAAAATTTTAGAGTTTCTTAATTGTTCTTGAACGTAGTACTAGAGTTTCTTAAATTTTTGGTCATCGTAGTACTAGTTTCTTACAAACCAGTTTCTTATAAAAAAAACGTGTAGACACAGGCTCAACTAGAGTTAAATAAATCTATTATTTCATAAGTAGGCACTAAGGGTCCAATTGGAATAGAAACGGCTTCTGTGTTTTGTTAGATACACGTTTTTTTATAAGAAACTGGTTTATAAGAAACTAGTACTACGATGACCAAAAATTTAAGAAACTCTAGTACTACGCTCAAGAACAGTTAAGAAACTCTAAAACTTTATTTCTGTATGTCTCTCTTATTCTATGTCTCTCTAACAAAGGTACCTTTGTCGTCTTTTCTTGACTTTTAACTGCAAAATTGGCAAATTTTTGCCTTGCTGTGCATGGCTTCTTCTTGATGACAATGTCAACGCAAAATGGAAGCCTTTTGTCGAGAAGAAGGCTCACCTTTGAATAATACCGCAATTTTAGGCCCAAAAGAATAAGAAACTAATTAAGAAACTTTTACTACTAAAACGCCGAAATTTTCATGCGAAATTAAGAAACTTTTAGTACTAAGTGCTGATCCAAGTTTCTTATAAAAAAAACGTGTAGTCAGTGTTTGTTTGTTTGTTTATCGTTGCTTGTTGGCTGCAGGAGAGATGTGCTTGATCACACCTCTTGTGGTATAGTCGTGTAAATCGTCTTGTGAATCGTCTCGTATTATGTTGTAATCGTTTCGTATTATGTTGTAATCGTATTGTTAATGCAATTTGTGTTGTATCAATTAGAAGTTTCTTGTAAATTTGGAAAAAATTGTATTAGCTTTACTTCGTTGTTGTTAGCTTATCTTGTAGTTTCGTAACTTTTTCACTGATATATATACCGGGTGCGCCAAAATAAACTATGCACGTTTGGCAGGCCACAATAAATCGTACACTGGACCGATTTTGAAGATTTATCACTTATTCGTTAGCAGAAAGCCTGAAATAGATACTGGGATTTTTTGCTAATTTTTCCATTTTCAGTTTTAGAGCTAGAAGCGAATTTCCTAAAATTTTAGTTTTCGAAAAACACTGAAAACGATCATAAATCATCGATCAAGTTTTCTAAAGAATCGACATGAATGGACTAAGAGAGAACTTCTTCGTGGTGATTTGCAATTTAGCAATCGACCAATTGTAGTCTGCTGTACGAGAGTTCGTACTAAACCCCCAGATCCCCTGGAAAACGTTTTCTCTTTATTCATTCATGTTGACTCTTTTAAAATTTGATCGACGTTTTTTGATCGTTTTCAATGTTCTCGAAAACGAAAATTTTAAGATACTTACTTTTGGCTCTAAAAACTGGAAACGGAAAAATTTGCTAAAAATCCCAGAATCTAATTCAGGCTTTCTACTAAAAATTAAGTCATGAATCTTCAAAATCGGCAGAGACGTAGGAACCGGGGGGGCACTGGGCACACGTGCCCCCCCCCAAGATTTTGGAATAAACAAAGAAGTGCCCTTTTTATTTTCAGGAAGTGCCTCTTTAGCTTAATAAAATAAGTGCCCTTGAAGTGTCGTGCCCCTCCAAGTTTGAGATGCTTCCTACGTCCCTGAAAATCGGTCCAGTGTACAATTTACAGTGTACGATTTATTGTGGGCTGCCAAACGTGCATAGTTTATTTTGGCGCACACGGTATATAAAAAATAAATCAAGTAGGAACTCACCCATAAATGCTTGATACCAAAATCGAACTCATTTGGTCGATTCAATCCAACGTAAGCAAATCTATGTCTCATCCGCAATGTACTATGTAACATACAAATGTTATGTAATAAAGGCAACCATTCATTTCGCATAAATTTCTTCCATACATCTGATTCAATCCATGATAGGTTTCGGCTCATACTTGATTTCAGATTCTACGAGATACAAGAAATTGAATTAGTTGCGATCAGGTCATTAGTCTACGGCGAAGGAGCCACTAACTCCAAAATCTACACTCATTTTATTTTATAAGAAACTAAGGTCCGGGCTGGTATGCAGTTTCTTAAATTCTTGGGCCATTTTGCTACCAAAAGTTTCTCACGCGTTTCTTATATTTTTAATGCCAGAAGTGTAGAGTTAATTTAGCTTTGTCAAGAGGGCTCCCAAATTACTTAGTCAGATCTCAAAACAAGTAAATAACATAATTCGCACTTAAAATAATGTCCAAATAGTTGCTATAACTGTACAGTGTCAAAATAATTTGAGTGTGACGGGAAAATTAAAACTGTAAATTGCAAAAGTTTCTTAGCTTTTTCCATACAGGTAGGGTTGTTTCTTAGCTTTCGAAAAATTGAGCCTACCGTTTCTTATAAGCGGTTTCTTATAAAAAAAAATTAGTGTATGTCACTGTTGTTGGGAAGCTAGCTAGCTGGCGAGCTTATTTTTCAGAGGGATTATTTCACTCAAACAATCCTTCCGAAAAGCATCTTGGTTTTTGTAAATACAAAAGCGATTCGGTGAAGATTTCACTCCTATATATTGCATAAAAAACATTCTACCAGGTGATAAAGAAAACTGCCTTTCTGAATGGAATAAACTTGATCCAGAAATTAGACTTGCACCTTCAATTGCCACTTTAAGAAAAAATGCTGTCCAATATCCGCCCCCTTCCAAAATCTGTCTTTGGGGTTCATGACCCAAGAGGATTATCGTATCTTACACAACTTAGTGTTGGTCTTAGCAAATTGAGCTTTCATAAATTCAAGCATAGTTTTAGAGAAACCATAAACCCAATGTGCCGTACAAACAATGGTATTAAGGCTACGGAAACCTTTTTTGCTCTGTCCGTCTTTTGACTTTCAACGACGAGATATTCTCGCTGGAATCCTTGCATTATTAAAACCATTTAGACACAGTAATCCTTCAACGAGGTTTTAATGTATGGTGATAAAGGCCTCCCAGATGAAATTAATAAAAATGTCCTTGAGTTAACTCTACAAATTATCCATGAAACTGCCGAACAACATTTGAGTCACTGATTTCTGTTAATTACTTACTTACTGTTAATTACTGTTAATCAGTGTTAATTTCTGTTAACACTGATTTCTGTTAATTAGTCTTCTATGCGTTGGGTGATCTGAAGTGAAAATTTGTATTGATGCAAATGAATATGACTGTTTAATGATAAAGAATATCGTTTAAAATTCTTTGATACCTTGTTTCATTTTCGAGTTATCCAATATTTTGTAAGATTGGCTGATGACGTCATTTTTTTTTCTATTCATAATAAATTAAAACTAAATTAAATACATTACTACTGTACCGATCTTTGGTGTAAGAAGACACAATGTCATCTGGCCTACACCAAAAACGGTACTTACAATTTGCAAATAAAACTTCAAGATACAAATATATCAGAAAAAGAAAAAAATACAGCAATACGAGGGACAAAACAAAACAACAAAAACAACACACAAATAGTCAAAAGAAAAGAAGGAGACTGGCAGTTCCACACCAAACCATGCTACGTCATTTTGTTTGCAAAAAGTAAAGAAAGTATACAAGGCTGACTATGTTGAATTGACTATTTTTCCAAGGGAAATCGACTCAAAGAACATTTCTTTATTTGAAATGCTTTTCTAAACATCATATCAATTCATGAGACAATTTCTATTACATCTATTCAACGTACTTTAAATGTATCCTGCAACTGTAATCTTTCAAAGATCAGATACAGCTATAATTCCATATATTACCGAGTGATTTGCAAACAAAATGACGTCATCAGCTGGTACTTAGAATCAGTGGATAACTTGAAAACGAAACGAGATATCAAAGAAATTTAAACAGGATTCTTTATCACTCGACAGTGCTGTTCATTTGCATCAATAAAAATTTTCGCTTCAGGTCACCTTTAAAGGAACAAGGACAGATTTTGTAACACAATAGCATGAGATGCTTTTGTTGACACCTGAATTCAAAGCGATTAGTAGCTGCAGACAAGGGAAATTCTCTCAACCATAAATTCAAAACAAACAAAGCCGCAAAGTTTCTCTGAAACCTAAGTAGCTAGCGCGCTCTTTGTGCATTCCAGAAATTGTTTTTAAGAGCAAATATGAGCATATATGGTAAGAAAAAGGATATATCTACACATCTGCCACCGGCCTTTTATTTCTTTGGTTCAGAAGCTGAGCAGTAAGTGTTTCAATCACACCAAAAAAATAAGAGAATTGAATTGCCTCCCAATCGGCTTTTAATTCAAATAAATAAAATGCCCGTGGCAGATGTGTAGATGTATCCTTCTTCTTTCGATCTACGCTCATATTTGCTTTTGAAAACAATTTCTGAATTGCACAACGAGCGAGCTAGCTACCTGGGTTTCAGAGAAACTTTTGCGGCTTTGCTTGTTTTGATTTACTGGTTGAGAGAATTTCCTTTGTCTACGATCGCTAATCGCTTTGAATTGTGGTGTCAATCAAAACCAACTCGTGCTATTGTCTTACCAAATCTGTCCTTGTTCTTTAAAGGTGTTATCGGTTCACATTCTTCTGCTTCTGCTCACCCGGTAAGATGAGAATTCTTGGGCAGAGCATACTATCAAAAATTTCCCGATAATTATCTTACCATCTTCGGTGTTTCTAGAACAACAGTGACAGAACTCTGAAGCAGACATGATGGCAGCAATGGGTCATCACGTGATGAAATCCATAAACGGAAATTCGAATCGATATTCTTTGATTCAATGAGCAAGGAATCCAACGCCTCAAGAAGTGCCATGCAGTTATGTCCATTTAGTAGCAAGACCCAGTCACCCTGTTGAAAAGATCGAAATAAAGGAATTATTAGTGATCATACATCGATTCAATGAGTCGCAAAAACGTTTTGATATTTCTCTGAAGTGTACAGTAATTAATTAACTTTCCTCCGAAGTTCATATCATAGCAGAGCGGCTAACTTACCGTAACAGGGGCGGATCCAGCGATTTCAGTGACAGGGTTGGGTTGCGGCGAAGCTGCAAGGGAAGGTGTGGGAGGCGGTAGAGGAAGGGGTGTCCGGGGGCGAAGCCCTCGGAAATTTTTTTGGGCCACGCCTTTTTAATTCTTAGGGAACGCCCTTTTTCTTTGCAGCGTTTGAACCACGCCCTATTACTAGAAACGCTTTTTAAATACAATTTCATCGATGATTGCTGTCATAGTGAATAAAATCACGGAAATACGACAAATTAGTTCCGATAATGTAATAAACATGCACTTTGTCCAAATCTAAAGTCTATGATGAGTATATACTTTCGAGTGTCTTATTTGCCTTTGTGGCCTCGTTGGTTCTAAAATGCTAAAATGCGTTATTCTTACTGAGCCAGAGTGCAAAAGTTTATAAATTCATAAGATTTCAATCAAAGAATGTGTTAATTTGAGTAATGGAAGCTTCTTGGAGTTTATTATAGATTTAAAAAATGTTTGTTATTTGTATGTGTGGGTTGGGGAAGAAACAAATATGAACAGAAACAAATATGTCTACCCTTTGGGGGGCAAGGCATGAACACCCCTCCCAGAAATTCTCAACTTCATAAAAATATCTCTAAGATCCAACCTCTTAGCAACAAAGGGCTTGGTTTTTGTTTCTGCGTCTACAAATTTGGATTTATTCGGCATGAACCCCTCCCCTCAGCGAAGTGATTTCTTTTCAATGCCTCCACTCCTGCTATATAAACTCCTATAAACTTCATCGTTGAATTCACCTGTAACTTGTTTCTTTAAAACTAACCTATTTCTAGTCTCCAAAGCTTCTATGTTTACAAATATCAATTTCAAGGTTTCATTTCCCTCCATTTCAGAACCACGTGAAGTGTCCTGAGCCCCCTGAAACTGCACAAAGTGAATCTCTGGAATCTGCAGCACAGAGAGGTCAGTTACCGGCTTATTTTGGTTCTTGTTTCTTTTACAGGAGTTAATGGTCTTCTTTCTACTGATTTCGGTGTTTTTGTTGCGTTTATGGGTTTAAAATGATGAGTCCGATATTTAATTCGGTATTCGAAATTTTCTTTGAATCTGGTCTTTCGGGTGGTAATCACATGGGTAGTTAGACACTGCTGGTGTGCTTCTATGGAGGAGCGCTGGATATTATGTATCTCCGGGGGATTTTTTTTGTAGTACTGCGGAGGAGATATCGAAAGAACAAAAATCTCCTCCGCAGTACTATAAAATTTCCCCCGCAGATATCTCCTCCGCAGTACTATAAAAAATTTCCCCCGCAGATATCTCCTCCGCAGTACTATAAAAATTTCCCCCGCAGATATCTCCTCCGCAGTACTATAAAAAATTTCCCCCGCAGATACATATTATCCAGCTCTTCTCCATAGAAGCACACCAGCAGTGTCTAACTACCCATGGTAATCATTGCTTAAAATGACGATCTAGCTTCTTTTGGGTAAATTGGTACAATCGTATAAACTGATAAAAACAAAACCATTTAAAGTTAGTTGACGGAGATAAATAGCCACCTCCAGGCCTGCATATGCAGGGAGCTGGGCAAGCTAAAAATAGATCTTGTTTCTTAGCCAATGAAAATTGAGAACTCTTGTGGTGATCACCACTTTCACGTGATCAGGTTTTCTCGAGAACAAACAAATTTAAAATGGCTAACGGATTCAGAGTTGTGCTCTCCTGCAAGAAACAGAAGCGAACTCAACGAGCTGGAAAGTTGTACACTTTGTTTTTGGGGTAGAGGGAAAGGAAGAGGAGTTGTTGGACGAGCACGACGATATCCAGTTGTTATTAGGCTGCGAGACTTCAGCTGAGACAACACTAACAGAATGGATTTTGGAAACAGTTGAGTTAGGCGCCTAGGCCGATCGTTGCCAAAGACGTACGAAACTCCCCCGAAACTCAGTCCGTGCATGACAAAATTTGAAAAGCTGGAAGATGGATATGTTCACATGCTGGAAGATATTCGTATGCAAGAAAGTTCCACGAAAAGAGGGCAAGTGTGATTACAGAGGATGATATTATTTTGTTGTATTGTAGTTGTACGGCCTTGTGCGTTTTCCATCCAGGGGTTTCCCCTCTTCCTCAATTCAGTGGCATGACGAAAGGCAATGGCTGATTGGTCAATTCATTTCAACTGAGTTGAATTGAAGTTATTTCTAGAAAGCCGTTGGCTTTAGCTCCGTCAACTAACTTTAAGGAGAGGAACAAAATAACAACATACTGTTTTCATGCTATTCGTGATAACTTTCTTTGCAAACTTATCTTCGCCACTCATTCCACAAAGATGAATAACTTGGAGTTCCACCTATGAGGAATAGTGAAACAATAATTTATTAATGAATGAAAATAAAATAAAGAATAGAACATTAGATAAATTTTCCTCAAAATAACAGAGATTCATGGAACTGAGTTACGCTGACTTTTAACGGAGCATAATTAGCCTATACACGTATTTTTATCATAAGATAATTGAGAATTTGAGCCAGCACTTAAAATCATCATATTCTGAGTACTCAGAGTTCCTCTCAGAAGTTCTATACCAATCTTCAAATTTACTTTGTGTGCACTCGTGAACAGTTGAAAACAAAGTTTTTGAAGCCTTTCCAATGTTTAGGCATCACTGAAGTACCTTCCAAGTAATATGACACAGGAAATAAGTGAAAATAAAGTAAAATATGCTAAAGATTTTCTCTACTAAAATAAATACATGCTTAAGTAATTTTTTCCCAATACACGTATTCTTTTATAACAAACCTCTTAAGCATAATCAAGAGTTGCCGTTCATTACCTGTTTTGTAAAAGCATAATCAGTGACGAGAGGCTCGCTTATTTCAGCCTCCTTTCGATACAACAATAAAATCGGCGACCTCGTTGTGCTTTGTCTCACAACACTGGCAAGATCCAATTGAATATCGGCAAGGTATCTGTAAAGATAACAATAAACCCTTCAGCTATTCTACAAAGGGATTTGGATGGAGCGGTTATTGTACACATGTTTGTACGGTACGAATTTTCGATGAGCGGGGGTGGCTCAGTGGTAGCACACTTTACTACAACCTGCAGTTTGGTGGTTCGAGTCCCCGCCCTGCCGAACCTGCTACGTAGAGTGAGGAAGGTCATCAACTCTCTCCAATTCCAGGCTACAGGAATCACGAGGTGTGGCCAAATCGAGAGGAAGGACCAGGACGCTGATTCGATAAGCTTAGCTTCTCGGCGCCCAAAAACTACCTTCGGGTGCTAGGTAGAAATAAATGAGCACAATTTGGACTGAGTGGCGTTATTCTTGAAAATTGAAAAATGGCGTTATTTACCATATTTTTGAAACTGGTTTTCGGAGGGTAGTTATAGCTTAAACTGACCAAGTCACATCTCAAAAGATAGCTAAGCCTTGCAGCTACATACCACACCTTGTTTTTGTGTTCATAAAATTTGATTTCTGAAAGAAAGGAGTGATCTAGCTTTTTTAAGTTTTTTTGCGTCACCTGGTATTGCAATTGTTATGCGTTTTCATTCTAATGTGAACCTACCCTGGGTACCAGAGACTAAAAATAAAAAATAAAAAAATTCTTTAATTTTTTTATTTTTAGGCTCTGATACCCAGGGTAATGTGAACCGAGCCTGAAGAATCAATGAAGAAAATTTAAACTGGGTTTTTAGAAAACCGCAACCCAAATCTATTTGAGATTCTTCAGGAAGTAATACAGTAAGGCCCCACCTTTAAGAAACCAACTAAAATAAACTTTTAGCCTACCGAAAAATAATTAGCCCCCTACTTATAAGAAGCTCTTGAGGCTCATACCCAAAATTAAGATTCTTATATTTTGATCAACCCTAAGTCCTGATCTGACGGTCTGGGGGAGTATTCCACTTGATGCAGGGCTCATAAGAAATTGCTACGAAGATGTCTTTGATTAACAGATTTTTAACTAAATTTCAATTGATGTTCTTCACAATCATTAATAACATACACATATGGCTAATTTATCTATAAATAACCTCATTCTGTTGTAACCTATTTTCCAGGACTTTCCAGAAAAAAATTAAAGAGAGTTAAGGAATTTTCAGCCTACAAATGAAAAGTATGATAGATATAAGAAACTGTTTAGCCTAAGGTGTGAAAAAGTGGGTTCTTAAATGCGGGGCCTTACTGTAATGTTTGAATCAATTTGGCGCATGCCATCTGAAAGCACAATCTATTTTCTTTCCAATGATGTCCAGGTTGGGTGTATAAACTGAATTGATTTTCTTCTCGTAATTATGGCCTATTTCAGATACTGGTAAGTGATAGGATATTTACCGTACATATACCGGGTGTCCCAAAAAAATGTATACGGATTTGGTTGACTCTAGCACTGTGAATTTAGCGTCAATCGATGTCTAATCACTCTGAAAATGTTCCTTGATAGTTAACTTGAACATAGATACCTCGTTTGTTGATATTGGAACTTTGAGAGCAGACATATTAATCTTGAAAGCTCAAATTTGTCTCTTCCTGCAAACCAGAGTTTTAGCCTTTTGGCCTAAGCAATTTCTTAAAGCACAGCGTATAAATCAACGATGGCCTTGATAAAATTTGAAGAATATTAGATTTTGTGTTATTCTGTTTTCCAGAAGTCACCCCCAAGTCATCCATTGGGATGTTTCTTAATTTTTCATTTATTTCAGTTCTTAATTTCGATGTGGCTCAGGAATTTGCTTAGGCCAAAAGGCCAAAGCTCTGGTTTGCAAGTGGATGCAAATTTGAGCTTTCAACATTGATATTTATGCGCTCGAAGCAGCAATACCAACAAACGAGCTATCCATGTTCAAGTTATCTATCGAGGAATATTTTGAGAGTGATTAGCCATTGATTAAAGCTAAATTCACATCGCTGGAGTCAACCAAATCTGTATACATTTTTTTGGGACACCCGGTACGTAAACCCATCTTTGTGAGACTTTTTTTTTCATCATTCTTAATAAATGTATCTCATGGGATTAAATTTGTCTTTTCCCTACCTTAGGCCATGATCTCAAGTGCTTCTCGGCATGACATGTTTGGACAAAATCTGTCTCGGAATTTTTCATTTCAAAACAGGTGTTGATTTCGTTCTTACAGCAACTGCATTTGAAATCGGCTATACTTAAGCTCCGGTCAAACGATCCAACATCTCATCCGACATCTCAACCAACATTTCATCTAACATTCAACCAAGCATTGGCAGGCGTCCCAACATCAGTGGTCAAACGATCCAACATTTGACCCAACATTTGACCCAACATTTTCTTCTACGAAATTAAAGCTCCGGTCAAACGATCCAACATCTCACCCAACATTTCGCCCAACATCACGTTGGCTGAAATGTTGGATCGTTTGACCACCATGTTGGGTCACCCAACATCATAACTTTCGATGCTGGTGAAATTTGACAGAGATAAAAAATGTTGGGCGAGGACGCTTAACAATTCCTTCGTTCTGAGATGATGGAGGGGTACTTCGGGGTTTGCGGTATTGCGGTATCGGGGGTAAATTTTGTGCGGTATTGCGGTAATGACGGAAAAACTTGCGGTATTGCCGTATCGAACTTTCACAGCGCAGTTTGCGGTATTGTACGAAAATTCACATCCAAATTTCCCGTAATACCATTTTCCTGTTGAGGAACGAAGCATCTTGGAGACGAATTGATATAGAGGAAAGAACAACGAAGGAGAGGGAAGTCCCTTATCTATCTCTCTCTGTGTGTGCCTGCTCTACCTGCTCAACCTTGAAAAAGGTACTTGCGGAGGAGGGCACGCAACATTTTTATCTGAAGAAAAAGAATCAAATATTTGCACGAATTAAAACTTTAAATGTGGGAAAATCACCCCTGCTTTCAAATCAGACAATGTTGGACAACTATACGCCTATCACGGTAATTCCTCCTCTATCAAAAGTTATGGAGAAGATCATTTATAATCAACTGTCCCAGTACCTTGAGTCGAATGGCCTATTGTACCCACATCAGTTTGGGTTTAGACAAGGGAGATCTACGCAACATGAAGTTACCTTACTGTCAGAAAAGGCTGCACAGAAAATTGATAAAGGGCTATGTAGTGGTGCTGTCTATATTGACCTCCGTCAAGCCTTCGACACAGCATGTCATGTAACCTTGCTGGAAAAATTACCAGGTGATGTGGAATTACAATGGACAGGTGATTATGTCTTTAATAGAAAACAAAAAGTAATTTTTGATGGCACCAGCTCATTTGAAGAAAATGTTACATGTGGTGTCTCACAAGGATCCATCCTGGGGCCCCTTCTTTTTAGGCTGATAATCAACGACATCATTCCATATTCCGCTCAAAGATGCTGGCATTATACTCACGATAGTGTTTAATATTGTGCACGAAAGAACTCAAATGAAATAGAACATTTACTTAACAGTGCACTGCAGACAGTTGCATGAGACTGGTTTAATGAAAATAACTTGTTCATTAACTTGAAAAAAGGTAAAACTGAATTTTGCTATATGGATCACATCAAAAGTTGTTCAAACAGCCAAAGGTGGACATCAAAATCTACAATCAAACTATTCATGAGAAAAATCATACAAGTACATTGGTGCAGATTTGGATAACCATCTGAACCTACATCAACATATTGAAAATGTGTACAAAAAAAGCATCCGCCAGAGTAAAGCTTTTATCTCGTATTCACGAAAAAGTTAGCCGTCATGTAGCAGAATCGATAAACCTACATAACAATGATACGATACGGCCGCTGCTGTTGTACTGCTACCCACTACAGCTTTCCCTACCACAAGGAACAGTAAACAAGCTACAGTATATACAAAATAGAACAGCCAGAATTTTCAACCCAAGAGCAAATATAACGTCATGGGACAGCAAAGACCTGAATGGTTACTTCAAAAGATCTCAGCATGACATTAACACTCTTGTGTTGTTTTACCAAAAATGCGCACTGAAACTGGAAAAAAATCGTTTGCCTACCAGGGAGCCCGCATTTTGAACCGACGAAATAGATAGTAAATTCTTATCCTTTAATTGTACATCAAACTATTTTCATTTTATTCTACTTTTTTACCGTAATTTCAACTACAACGATTGTCAATAGGTAAGATTACAGGTCCTGGAATGATAACAGATAGCTTTATGCTGAACGAGTCAACCTGTCAAAATATTAGTTATTATTATTATCATTATTATTACTTTTTGTTTTGAAAAGTTTCCTTTCGAACCATGTTGCTTTCGAATACATTTGCACCTTTGACCCGGATATTAACAGTACCACTAAAGGGTAAACAGCTTAGATCAATGATACGACTATGATATAAGATCTGTTCTATATGTTCATAATTTCTGCCGTCAATGCAGTTTTACTAAAAAAAGCACATCGATGAAATTTTTCCCCATCGTTCTCACATCACTATTTTGTCTGTAAAACATCTAACTACGATCTAATAGATCAGACTACAAATTTTGATGGAGGAAGATGGATTTAGGTGGCAATCAAACTGCCACAGACCGGTGTACTGTATTAATAGCTTTGTTTTTAGTTTCCTAGCGTTTGCGGTATTTTGCTATTTTTTAGTGCGGTATTGCGGTATTTGGTGTCTTTTTCGTGCGGTATTGCGGTATTGGGACCCATCCGAAGTACCACTCATGATGGGTCAATTGTTGGGTCGTTTGACCACTTTATCCAACATTTTGGTTATTTGTGGCAAATTGATACATACCTTAGGCCACAATCTCAAATGCTTCTAGGCATGACATGTTTTGACAAAATCTGTCTCGGAATTTTTTATTTCAAAATAGATGTTGATTTTGCTCCTACAGCATGCTGCATTTGAAATTGACCATACTAACTAAAAGATCAACTCAATGATAAATAATTCCATTAATGTATCCAACATGCTTATCATTAGAAAGAAGAAAAATTGTACTTTCAGACGGTATACATTACATCTACTCAAATCTTGCCACCTTTTAAAGATTTTCAATCATAGTTGGGTTAATTCCAAAGCACCCTGTATATCAAAATAAGTCAAGAACTGACCTTTTGCCAATTGTCATTGTGATGAAGACAGATACTGCTTGCATTAATCGATCACTTCTCAATGCTCGCATCACCAGTAATCGATGTATTGGACCGAACCTGTTATGGCATAATATTGATGAGAATGATCTACATAAAAATACAAATGCCGTCCTATCCTACCCAGAAAAAGATCAATACAATTCGTTGGATCGGCCCCAATGAGATCTGTCATATCTAACTCAACTTAGAGTCGGTCTCAGCAAGTTAAATTTTCACAAATTTTCACCATGTCAGCCTGATATCTTAACTACAATCTTGGCCAAAATACTTGGGACAAATCATAAAATTGCACTACTTCGGTCTTTGATTACGTGCCCCCCGCTCCCCCCTTCTCAAAGTTGCTTGAATCAAACGCCTTTCGACCTTCTCAACATTGAAGTAGGGGGAAGGGGGGATTAGGAGACTCTAAACGTATGTTTTCTCTTCGATATTTTGGGAAACATCATGAAGACACTGAAATTTGCCTGCGTCCCAGCTTCTTTTGGCCAGGATTGTCTGAAAATGATTGTTAACAAATAATACCTCATAGCTTAAGAACCCATAGAGATTTCTGTGTGAAATTTTAACACCGTCATCCCCAACACAAGAAGTGAGTTCTCAGCTATCTATGCCGAAATAGGCATTGTTCGTTAAATTCGCTGAGCACCTTCTTAAAAACGGGCGTGGCAAAATTGCTGCAATTTTCACTCACATAAAGATTCCCTTATAAAAAGTGACATACATTAGGATTCTGAGCTTTCTTCCGCTATCGTAAGATTGTGTACTCCGCTGCTCTTTGAAAATGACTTATCATTGCAAGAAAGCTTTTGGGCTCATCGTTTGAGGTCCGGTTTCTTGTGAATTCTTCGGTTCTCACAACGGCGCTCCACAGAAAACTGCCCCATAATTTTGGGATAAGTCACGCTTTTTTGGCAAATTCGTCTGATTCCACATTTTAACATCAAAGTCTTCCTATTCATGCAAAAAAACCAAGTAAAAATTGCCTGGAAGGTGGAAATGTCACGGCGCTCCAAAATTAAAAAACTTAAAATAAACAGTTCCGGATAAGTTTCTTTTGACCTCTATTGAGAACCGTCAGAAATCATATTTCACGAAAATATCGATGCAAATACTGCTATAGGCTAATAAAGCTCATTTTTCTCATTAAAATGAGACAAAATTTGTTAGAATAGGGCAAACGTTGCCGACGTTATTAATGTTTAAAGTAGGGAGCGGCGTTGATAAATTTGATCCCTTTCTCAATTTTCCAGACTGTGCAAATCCGCCTTGCTGCTATGCGACAGGTATATTCTTCTTCAACAAAAAGTTGTGGATTACAATTCATCGCACAGTGTTCCAGGGCATGTAATTAATGTGAAAAATGAAAGTATCAGAATTGTACCAAACTGATTTTTCTATTGTTCACCGTAGCTTGAGGAATGTCAAAACCCAAAAAAATTTCAAATCGGACAATCTAGTGCTGAGAAAACATTATTTCAAGTTAGGCCTAAAAAGTGTACTTCAGGTTTCTTTCTAAGCACAGCAAGACCACAAAATAGCACTAAGTTTCAAATTCAAATTTCTTGGCTTGCACTCACCCGATTTTCATGATCTTTGTTTTGTTCAACAGATTAAACCTTGCAGAGTATGTAGTGAAAAAGTGGATTGAAAATTTTATCTTGGGATGCTGAAATTTTGCGAATTCATAGTGGTAACTAAACGTTAAAAAAACTAAAACTGAATCACGAAGCGCTTCTTCAACATTAAAAACAAAAAATATATGTTTCAGAATTCTTGGAAAGTCTTTTGTAAAATCAAGTTTGAGCTATTGGCAACACGTTTGCAAAACGGCTTAATAGAATACGCTCTCAAATAATTTTGGCGAATTTTTCACGAAGACCAGTTTTGCACCTTTTCATAGTAAAAAATTGCATTTTTATGACGAAAACCTATTAGCAAAGGCAATATTTCATCATATCTCCACAATTTCAAATACATGCTTTTTAGCAATAGTAGCATAAAGTATTTTTACATAATTAACTAATTTTTAGGGGTTTTGAAAACATGCAGCCAACTCTACAATGATTTGTTATATCCCAAGGTGAAAAATGCGCCTAGTAACATCGGAAAACAGAACAAACACCAAAATAGACACCTTATATGATTAGGGAGTTGATGTCTAACCTCCTTTTGACTATATGAGGGAAATATTTGTTTCATTGAACATCCAGTTCAGTCTATAGACAGTGGAAAATATAGACAGAATTTGTGAAAAAAGATGTCTTCTTCACTAGCCTTCGTGAAAAATTCGCCAAAATTAGTTGAGAGCTTATTCTACTTAGCCCTTTTGCAAAAATGTTCCCAATAGGTTAAACGTGATTCTGAAATAGGCTTTACGAGAGTTCTGAAACATAGATTTTTTGTTTTCAATGTTGAAGGAGCGTTTCGTGATTCAGTTTTAGTTTTTATGAACGATTGGTTACCATTATGGATTTGAAAAATTTGCACATCCCAAGATGAAATTTTCAATCGACCTTTTCACTACATATTCTGCAGGGTTCAATCTGTCAAACAAAACAAAGATCATGAAAATCGAGTGAGTGCAAGCCAAGAAATTTGAATTTAAAACTTAGTGCTATTTTGTGGCCTTGCTGTGCTACAAAAGAAGCCTGCAGTACACTTTTTAGGCCGAATTTGAAATTATATTTTCTCAGCACTAAATCGTCCGATTTGAAAATTTTTTGCGTCTTGATATACTTCAGGCTACGGTTGAATATAGAAAAATCAGTTTTTTACAATTCTGAAATTTTCATTTTTTGGCATTAATTACACTAAAACGGAAATCTGGATCACAGTGCATCGGGCACAATAGACCATTCAATGCCGTCCAGGGTGAATGCAAGTTTGGTGGAGCGAATTTAATCTCATTGAAAATGAATGAATAGTTAGAGAATTGGCTAACGGTACATTTGAAAATAAGACAATTGCACTGCGGAGGCGCAGAATTTGCACTGATTCAAAAGGAACTTTGTTTTCAGTTCTCTTTGATAACTGTGATGTTTTCAGGCGAAAATCATTGGCAGGTTTCGTGCACAAGAGGAGTTTCGCTGAACGTCATGGGAAAATTTTGCATAATTTGATGACGTCATAGTTCTGATGGATGAACCAGTAACAATGAAAACATTAACATCTGAAGTACTCTGGAGTTAAGCCCACAGTTAGTGGCTATCCATTCATAGTGAAAGAAATTGTCTGATACAAGTAGATTTGGATTCATAGAAACATATATGATAGGTAGTGAAAGCAATTTTTCAGACAATCTTGGCCAAAATACTTGGGACAAATCATAAAATTGCACTACTTCGGTCTTTGATTACGTGCCCCCCGCTCCCCCCTTCTCAAAGTTGCTTGAATCAAACGCCTTTCGACCTTCTCAACATTGAAGTAGGGGGAAGGGGGGATTAGGAGACTCTAAACGTATGTTTTCTCCTCGATATTTTGGGAAACATCATGAAGACACTGAAATTTGCCTGCGTCCCAGCTTCTTTTGGCCAGGATTGTAGGTTCTTAACGAAGCTTTTCATTCATTCATTCATTCATATATTCATTCATTCATTCATTCAACCAATCAATCATTCATCCATTCCTTCATCCATTCATTCATCCATCATACATTCATTCATTCAACCAATCAACCAACCAATCAATCATTCATTCATTCATTGGGAAATAAATGCAACCTGTTTTGCCAATCAACCTCTTTCATGGACTCCAAACTGTGCATGCAGAGGTAAACTAGGTAAGCCTAGGGTGATATGGATAGGACCAAGAGTGTGGACAAATTTTTTTTAGAGACTAAGGTTTAGATTCACAGATTTCGCTATGCTAAGAACCTACACCCTGATTACTGGATGCACCTCATTGCATACGATGATCAAGCTGCTAATAACGAAATAAACCGCACACACAAACGTGCACTAAGGATCCTCTTCAAGGACTATGGCTCTTCCTTTGATGAGTTACTGGAGAAAAGCGAAAGCGTGAAAATACATGTTAAAAATCTCCAGAAACTGATGATCGAAATTTACAAAACAATGAACAACTTGAACCCCTCATATATTTGGGAATTTCATGAAGAAAAGGTTGTGAAATACAACCTACGAACAAAAAATTTATGTCGATTGCCAAAAACACGAACAACAAAATTTGGAATAGAGTCATTATCCTTTAGAGGAAGCCTCCTTTGGAACACCCTTAGTGACCAGATAAAAGCACTTCCAAAAGTTGCAGCTTTCAAAAGAGCGATCAAGCACTGGCTTGGCGATAAGTGTAATTGCCGGATTTGTAAATAGCCAGAATTGTAAATTTGCATATTTTCTATTAAAGTTGTTTTTGTAAATAGTTGGTATAAATTAGTGATTATATTACTATTGTAATCGCACACTGTTCTTGGAATGATTGGGCACTCAGCTAGCCTTGCCCCAAGTCTATCTCTTCATTCCGTCTTACCGTTCCCTTTACGGTAGTTCATGGATTCGCCATTTCCTGGATCCGCCATTCCAGCATTCCGTCAAGAGACTCGTGCACTCTTGACGGAATGTTGGAATGGCAGATCCAGGAAATGGCGGATCCATGAACTACCGTAAAGGGAACGGTAAGACGGAATGAAGAGATAGACTTGGGGCAAGTCTAGTCCTCAGCTGATATGACTGAGAATGAGCACATACACGTACTTTTTGATAAGAAACAGCTTATAAGAAACAGTAGGCTCCATTTTTCGAAAGTTAAGAAACAACCCTACCTGAATTCAAAAAGCTAAGAAACTTCTGTAATTTGCAGCTTTAATTTTCCCATCGAACTAAAAATGTTTTGGCACTGTACAGTTATAGCAACTGTTTGGACATTATTTTGAGTGAAAAATTTATGTTATTTACTTGTTTTAAGATCTTACGAAGTAATTTGGCAGTCCTCTAGACAAAACTAAATTAACTCCACATATACGGCATTAAAAATAAAAGAAACTCAGCCCCGAACCTTAGTTTCTTACAAAAATAATACGTGTAATTCAAAGTTAATTTTCTTACTTTTCATCAAGGTTATCTGGTAAAGTAACCATTTCTGGTCGATCGTGTTCTGCTATATGTCGCCATTGCGTTTCCTTGCCATCTTTTGACATTTTCTCAAATGTGTCTAAAAACCAGTCATTGTATTGAGCCAAGAGCTGCGAGGAGAAAACAGTGTATAGAATCTACTGGGAAAGTAAAACAAAGTTAAAATGTTTTGTGGGCTGTGTAGTGAAAAGTATGCAGACGATATTCAAAATTAAAATGTTAATCTATCAGGCAAAATCTAATTCAGATATAAAAATTTTGCTTGGTAAAAGCATTCTTCTTTTAGACCAAGATATTAGCAAAATGCTGGCAAGGGGTTTGGCTGGGAACGAGAATTCCACGTTCGATTCTGGTCCATGATTTACTTGCCACTGACATTTGAATTCTATTTCTAAAATTGACAATTGTATTGACTTTATATTTGAATGGCTAGTAAATCATGGACCAGAATCGAACGTGGAATTTTCGTTCCCATACAAACCCTTTACCTGCATTTTCCTAATTTCTAGATCTAAGATGGTGAATGATTTTAACAAAAAACATTTTCAAATCTATGTTAGCCTTTAACTGACAGATTAACATTTTAGTTTTGAATATAGGCCACATAGTTTTTGTTCCACAGTTCGCAAACTTTCTTCAACTTGTTTTCTACTCGAGCAAGAAGGAGACGTTTTTAAGATACGGCCAGAAATATATGGGGTATGAAAATTTTCGTTCTCATAAAAAACTATTTCAAATGCTATGATGATTATTGAAAGATGAACGGATAAAGTTTAAGAGCTAATGAACGACCCCAATAATGCAGTTCCTGTATGTAAACCCGGGTCCATGCTAAGACGATGAACTCATTCCAAATAATATCATTATGCCCCAGGGATGGAAATTTCATCATCCCAAAGGAATGACGCGCAAAAGCATGTTTAAGTCATTGCTGTAAGTCAGAAACATTACAAAAATTTGGTCGCGATATTGGTCCTATTTTGAAGGTTTCTTTCAGCAGCCTTCTCGAGAAAATCCCTAAAAGATTCAGAATGGAGAGGCTTATTTCAGTCAGGTAAATCTTAAAATTTATGTGAACATCTCCACTATTGAATAATACATTTGCCAATATTATTGTCTTGATATACACGGAGCAGTGCCTTTTCAAAATTTCAAATACTGCTTTTTGCTGTTGGATATGTGTACATACTTTCAATTGCATCTACACGTTCTCCCAAATCAGAATCAGAACATTTCAGCAACCCCTCGTATATATTTACAAAGATCTGTAAGCCACCTCACCTGCAGATTATGATACTGTTCGTCCAACATCCAATCAAATGGCTTCTTCGCAAGTGTCTTCGGGGGAATCTCCCATTTAGGATATGCCAATTGTTTTATCGATGCACCAAATGGGGGACTGATGAGGAATTCCCTTTCACCAATCGCAACCCTTCCGAGGGAATCTTCAATCTCCAAGGCAACTAGCAGCGTGAAAATAGGCCGATCTTCTTCAAAAAGGCCCCTGGATCTTGATACGAATGCGTTGTACTGAACTTTCTCGACTACAGCGCTGACAGCATTTCTGTAAAAGTAGAAAGCATAGACGTTGTACGGAATGTTTCAGGAGATAATTTTGACAGCAGAAGATCAACAATAATGTAGACTGAGATGTACACTTGCCCAAGTCTATTCCATGAGTCCGTCTGGCTGATTCCTTTTCCATATTTCCCGGAACCGCCATTCCAGCATTCCGTTATGGAATAAAGGGGAGAGGAATTTCTCTCTATCTCCCCTTTGTGCCTTGACGGAATGTCGGATCCAGGAACTACCGAAAAGGGAACGGTAAGACGAACTAAAGAAATAGACTTGGGGCAAGTCTAACAGTAATGTGAATAAAGTTCCCTTTTCCTAAACAGCCCCTATTTTATGGCAAAAGTTGCTCTGAAACCCAGGTAGCTACGATCCTTGCCAAAACAACTTGAAAAAGCTTTATTTTGCTGCTTTTTCGTCTGATTAACGATCCAAAATACATAGGAGGACAGGAGGGAGCTTCATTTCACTCTTTTCCCCCTCTCCTGCCCGATAAACAGTGTTGGTCGAAAACTCTGATCAACAGATTTAAAGAAGAGCAATTCAGCTGTGTTGCCGCCTTGAAGCACTGCTTAATCGCACAAGGAACCAATATTGTAAGGGGGAAGGGGGAGACAAGAGCAAAAATACACTCTTTTCTTTATAAGAATATTGTTTATAAGAATATTCAGGCTCAGAATCATCCAAATTTTAAGAATATCATAAGAATATTGCTCAGCCTCAGCTCGCATATTTGTGTCTCATTTTTCAGCAGTTGCCTGTTTTGCGATGTTCATAACAGAGAATCGCATGACTGACCTATCTCGTTTTTTCCAAAAGCGCGTTTAAAACTTTATGATTGTTAAGAATATTCTTATTGTTATAATTGTTTAAATTTTTCCTTCGTTCCACCTTTTCCTCGTAATGACATGACAGTTCTTTTAACTATGTTCCCCTGAAACCATATCAGATTTGAAAAAATAAGAATACTTTAAGAATATGCTGAGGCTCAAAACGAAATTTCTTAAGAATATTGAGGCTGGAAAAGATTTATAGTATTCTTATAACATAAAGAATAATGTAATATCATATGGTAGGATAAAAAAGACGTATGTGATTTTTTCAAGAGTTTTGGCAGAGATTGTAGCTCGCTCGGTGAACACTTCAGAAACTGCTTTTAAGAGCAAACATGAGCGTATATTGAAAGAAGAAGGATATATCTAAACATCAGCCTCGGGCATTTTATTTGTTTGGTTTTGGCTGGAATCTTGTTTATCAGAATGGAATGCTAGCTTCAGCAACCGTCCGAGCCCTTTTTGATACAACCGGCAACGCCATTGTTTCCTTGCTTTCAAAAATTTGAAACTAAACTCACCTGTCCGAATGTTTGATTGAAGCATCAAAGACAGACACGAATTGAGCGAATGAAATTTGATACAAGTGATTAATGATTGCCATTGATCGCCATGCATCAAACAGAACAGCAGCACAAACAGCGATTGAACGATATGTCTCACGGGAATTCTGAATTGATATTTCAGCACTTCTTGCTTTTGAAAGGCTAGGAAAAAGAGATATGAAAACACTTTTCACTGGTATTCCATATCATAAACAACTGCACATTAACAAAGACAGATTTGTAACACACTAGCATCAGTTAATTTAATTGACACCTCAATTCAAAGTGATTGGCGACTGCAGACAAAAGAACTTCTCTCAACCAGTAATTCAAAACGAACAAGGCAGCAAAAGTTGCCCCGAATCCAGTTGGGCAAACGCTC
The DNA here is from genome assembly GCA_039566865.1 of Aurelia coerulea. NCBI lineage: Eukaryota > Metazoa > Cnidaria > Scyphozoa > Semaeostomeae > Ulmaridae > Aurelia > Aurelia coerulea. The sequence continues at coordinate 20,360,090 of CM076953.1, read as the reverse complement.
ACCTTGTGCACGTGAAAGGTGGTTTTTAAGAGAAGTTATCTGCTTAAAACGAAAGAAGAAAGGTAAATCTGAAGCTAAATCATTTAGGTAAATCATTTAAGTAAATCATTTAGGGTTTAAATGAAACGATTACCACTATTAAATCAAATGAATACAATCCGCCAGGCAGAACTTTAAATTTACCCTTCTCCTTTCGTTATGAGCACATAACTTCTCTTAAAAACCACCTTACGCGTGCACAAGGCAAGGGTTTGCCCGACTGATTTCGGGGCAACATTTGCGGCTTCGTTTGTTTTGAATTACTGGTTGACAGAATTTTCTTTGTCTGCGATCGCTAATCGTTTTAAATTGAGGTGTCAGTCAAAAGCAACTGATGCTATTGAATTACAAAATCTGCCCTTGTTCAGCACTTATACAATTGGTCGTGATTTTAGGCCTGGTTTGAAGGTTTCTTGACGGGCCTTTCCTCAGAAAATCCCTGATTATTTCAAAACGGAGTGGCCGATTTCAGTCAGGCAAATCTTAAAATCTATTTGAAGATGTAAAATATTGAATAATTTACTTACCAATATTATTGCCTTGCTATCAAGGGAGCATGGCCTTACAAAAGGGGATTGTTTTGTACTCAACCGACAGTGTAACATGGTTACTTAAGCCTGGTTTTCATTAAATCGTAATTCATCACTGATCATTGTCATAGAGCACCGGCGATAAATATTTCTCTCGAAGTGATTTTCAGGGGAAGATTTAACCAATTCTCTTCTCTTTTAATACAGTAAAACCCGCACATAAGGACCTAAGATTTTGAAATCAGCCTGTTTAGGTTCTTATGCAATGAGGCACATCCAGTAATCAGGCTGTAGGTTCTTAACAAAGGGAAATATGTGAATCTAAATCTTAGCCAAACTTATTTATACTCTTGGTCCTATCCATTTCAACCCAAGCTTACCCAGTTTACCCCTGCAGGCACTGCCTATTACAGTTCTGTAAGTAATGTTTTGGAGTTCACGAAAGAGGTCGATTGGCAAACAGATTGCATTTATTTCCCAATGAATGAATGAAACCCTTTATTAAGAACCTAGTTATGATATCAGGCTGAAATGGTTCTTATCCATTGGGTACAAAATATATGATTTCAGGCTGTAGGTTCTTAATAAATGAAGGTTCTTATGTGCGGGTTTTTACTGTATACCAACTGGATATACAATCATCTCTTAATGATATTTGGATCAACGTTGAGTTAGGATTTTTGTTCTAAGTTTGGAGCTATGCAAACGGGCACTCGAAGTAGCCTGACGCCATTTTAAACAATTTCTTGCAAAGCATTGGCAGCTTTTCATTAGATCAACACATACAAAATTATCAAGGCAATCAGCTCACAGATTCGATGAACCACAAAGTGATTAAAAAATCAAACTACTTATATATACCAAATTTTCGTCATAAGAGGGGCTGGATGAGAAATCATCGGAAATTTTTTCGATTTGGCTGTTTTCTGATGACCAATTTTATTGCCATTACTTGACGTAAAGTAAAAAAACTGAATGTCTCATCTTGGAGATTAAGCTTTGTGCTTTGTTCTGATACAAATTAAATCTTCATATGTTTTGGAATTGCTGCGATGTAAGCGGATTTTTAACAAGTATTTCCATTGATCTTTCCCCCAAAGACCAGCCTGTATCTAGAAAAGGATCTCTCCTTTCAAATTCAGCTAACTAAAAAGGAATTCCACCATTTTGAAGGTGTTGTGGCGCAGTGGTGTAATCCTCTGACTTTGTAGCCAGAACAGTCAGGCGGAGTGGGTTCGATACCCGGTAGGACCCCACCACTTGAGCGTCATGACAGGGGTCGCGGACTCGATTAGGTCTGCTCTATTTCTGCGATCCCAGCGCTTGGCGCTGAAAAACGCAACTTCACCTTCACCTTCAGATGGCTAAAACGTCATACCTTTCATCGGCTTCGTTATAGAATCTCTTGATCGTTGCTGCTTTTTTGATCGAAGGAAGATCTGACAATGGGTTCTCAACACAGCATAGATTATAAAGAAATTGTTCTTCGGCTTTGTCTTTCTTTGTCATGTATGTCACTATTTCCTACAAGGAGAAGTTTCATTCAGACATGTGCAAAAGCAATCTAAGACTGCGTTCACACGATGCCGGCACATTTTGAAAACGGTGAAAAATGTGACGGTATCAAAATTTGAGCTAGCGTTCACATGATACCGTTTCATAATGTGCCGGTTAGAGTTCCATTTTCGAAATCTACCGTTTTCAAAATGTGCCGGCAAGAATGTGCCGTTTTCGTGTGAACAGGAGGCCTATCCGTCACATTTTTTACAGTTTTCAAAATGTGACGGTATCAAAATTTGAGCTAGCGTTCACATGATACCGTTTCATAATGTGCCGGTTAGAGTTCCATTTTCGAAATCTACCGTTTTCAAAATGTGCCGGCAAAAATGTACCGTTTTCGTGTCAACGGGAGGCCTATCCGTCACATTTTTCACCATTTTCAAAATGTGCCGGCATCGTGTGAATGCAGTCTAAAAAGCAATGTCCGAAGAGATGCGACAAGACAATAAATTACTTCGTGTGAAACCATGAATTAAGTGGTTGGCTGACACAGTAAAAATACCAGTGGTTGGAAAAAGAAACGAGTTGCGAATTCAAATCTAATGCAAATTTAAGTCTTTTTCCAACATTAATGTCAAATGTCAAGTACGAATTGTTACAAAGTCAACCATCAGTAACTGTCTTTATTAGCTGACTTTCGCCCTTGGATGGACTAATGAATCAAGAGCTTAGGCCAAGTAAAGAATTCTGAGGAGCGAAGATCTTTTCACGGTGGTGGGAATTAAGAAGACGTAATGGAAAAATATGAAATGACATCTGTTTGTTACTAGCGCAATAAATTTGCTGCCTAGACCCCTAGGTTTGGGGACTGGAAAGAGGAATATCAAATCACAGTATTGATTTACCTGTGCAACTTGAAACATGGTATCGTGGATACGAGGCTTCTCTAGCTTGATAAATCTGTATAAGAATTGTTCAGCAAGTCCATCACGTGATTGACCGAACTCAACAACATTGGTGTAAGCAGCGATGCTTGGTGGAATGCAACTTGCTTTGCTTGTTGTTATCAAGAACAATCTAGTAATAAAGAAACGTTGATTATATTGACAAATTCCTGAGGCAATTTTCATTTTGATATGCATAAAAGCAGTGACAGTCAACAAGGACATATTTTGTAATACAATAGCATCAGTTGCTTTTGATTGTCACCTAAATTCAAAGCGATTTAAAGGGGCTGTACAACCCGTCCTCTCTGCGTGGCTCTGCGTGTCAACTCATCGAATGTGTTAAGGCTAAACACAACATAGCCAATGGTGATTTTGCACAGAGAATAGTAATCCAAAGTATCTGCGACAATCTTGGTGATCGAAGCTTTGGTGGAGGATTTGCTCTGTCTTTCTAACGCTAAATATTCGAAAGTTTTTATGGATATCAAAAGTTCCATCAGATTTCATAGACACTGCAATTAAACTTACAGAAGCTGCGATGAAACAAGCCGCCATAAAAAATCCAAGGCTTTACTCACGGGTTGTCCTGTACTTTCCAATTGTTTACTAAAATGTTGTACAGCACCTTTACTTCAAAACAAACAAAGCCGCAAAAGTTGCCCTGAACCAGTAAAGCAAACTCTCGACTTGTGCACGCGAAAGGCGGTTTTTAAGAGCAGTTATGTGCTTATAATGAAAGAAGAAGGGTAAATCTAAAGATGTGCCTGGCGAATTTTGTTTATTTGATTCAGGAGCTGTGTGGTAATTGTTTCATTTAAGCCCTAAATACGCGAGAAATACAATGCCTTCTGCTCGGCTTCTAATGAATGCAATGAATTAGAAAATAACTTTATTTAATGGCCTCGGGGTAGACACAGCCTTTTGCTCCCTGGGGTTGATCGTCCTAGTAGTATTGTAGAGTAATTTTATAAGTAATGTAGTTCGTAATTTGTATTGTAAATTTTATTTGGAATATATCATATAGAAAAATAAAAAAATATGTTTGGCTGAGGAGACTCATCATAATATGGTCCCAGGAGTTAGGCCCCTTCTCACGTATTTCAAGCAACGCGTTTTTCATAAATCCAATTTTATCAACACTTCCTATGCTCAACAGAAGAAGAACCACAAAACGTTCTGTAGCCTTTTAGCTATCAATACAATTTTGCTTCATTCCAATTTAACAAGTACTCTCCGTATAACGAACTTTCGGTTGAACTGGGGAACTGTGCCCCAGCGGCGACCGCAGCTTAGGATATGCGTGTGGGGGTTCCCTCGCGCGGTGTGTCCACCGTCTCTCTGGGAGGTGGGCGTCGCTCCGTACCTCGTAAGGAAGGCATGATTTTATCTTGTAAATAATCCACTACATGTTTTATTGATTAACTCTAGGAATTTGTAAATTTTGTAAAGTAGGCCTAAATTAGCTGTAATTTAGCTATTCTTTTTATGTTATGTCGCCTACGTTAAATAAATTAATGATGATGATGTTGATGATTTCAAATGTGCGAAGTTCTTTTCGGCGCACCCGGTATGCTAAGGTCGGCAATACGATTTCGAAAGTCAGGAGACATAAAAAACACAATACCTGAAACCAGGCGAGCACTCGATTTCTTCATCTCCAATCTAGGATTTAAAAGTTGAAGTTTAAACATGTATATTCGAAAGGTTAAGCTCAACAAAGAATCCTGGTCGTGCTCAGAGATTCTATACGATATATCAGGAGATTTGAAATCCCAATTGGCGTTCAGTACGAGATATCTACGCACAAACAGCATAGGTTTCAAATCTTTGAATCAGAGTAAAAAGGTGGGTGTAAAATTCTATGACCCATTTCTTCCAACTGAATGGCTTAAAAGAAACTTTAGCTACATATCGATCATTCTACCGTTGGACTTTTCGGAAACTTTGAATTTTTCTTAAAACTACAGCATATTTCATATTTCAGCTCATTTGAGCATGTGACGTCATTAATTTCTAAATCATAAACCACAAAAGTGGTAGACTTTTGCTTGATACTATATTGTAGACATCCATAAACCAAGCCTTTCTTGAAAATTATTTCATGTTACATCAAAATATTTAGAAATTACGATGGTTTTAAATTTTTTTGAAAATTTTTCTTCAATCCTCGAAAGAGAAGAAAAACACTCAAATTCTGAAAGTATTGAGGATTTCAGAGAAGTCCAACGGCAGAATCATAGCACAATAGCAAAAGCTTCTTTGAAGCCAATCAATTCAAAGAAATAGGTCATTGAATTTTACACCAACTTTTTAATAAGATTTGGAACCTATGTTCCCTAAATACCGCTTACCTGAAAATTTCGAAGAGAAAGACGAAAAATAGTGGAAAAAATTACAATACAACATCTATCATCTATCTCCGTCTATCATCAATCTTACCAACTCCGGACTTGTCCTTTAATGTGTCCAACAAGAACAGTGTAAATAAAGTGACACTGTGTGAGTGGCCGAGCGGCTTAATCAGTTTCCGTCAGGAGACTGAAGTTAAGCTCGGTCGAGTGAGGTCAAACTCCGGATGGGTGACCTCGGAGGCTTGACTTCGCAGCTCACCTCGCCGTCCTTCGGAAAGGACGTTAAACTAGGGGTCCCGTGCCTGGATGCGGCATACACAGTGGGCTTAGATTAGCTTTAAGTAGATAGAAATACTTCCTGCCCGAAATACTTCCTGCCCATTCAAAATAAATTACTGAAAAAAAGTGAGCGACCTACCGTTAGTTTAAATGGAACATTTGCACCAATAAAAGCTGGCCTTCCTTTCAACAATGCATTCAGTTTATCGTTCTTTTCAAGGGCATTTAGATCAACATCAGAAATAAGAAGCGTGCGTCCTTCTATTAAGCATGTCTCTAGCTCTCCACGTAATTCCTGAAAAAGAAAAGGTTAAAAAACGTGAGCTAAAGACAACTCTATTCGAAGGACTAATGGAAAATGTGTGGACATCTAGAAATAAATTTGGATGTACTAATTGTTTTAAAATGCGACCCCCTGATTTGAATGAGAGAATCAGACGATTCAAGAGATGGATACAGACAGAGAACGCTACGAACTGCGAACTGCGAACATGATATATGTGTAATTGTTGGGGAGATGAGATATGGTTTGTCCGAAGAAACGTATGCGTCCCTCCGTGCAGTAAGTTAATGCTCATGTGCAGTAGCGTTTTGGGCTGGAACTCTGATGGACGCATGAGCATTAACCTACGGCACGGGGGGACACATAAGTTTCCTCGAACAAACCGTATCTCATCTCCCCAACAAGTAATAACTATGATCAAATAGCGAGTGAAGTTTCTTCGAAGTTTGTGTTCTTTTAATCTAAATGTATAGCTCTAATGCGCCGGGCAGGGCTATTACAAATGCTCATCCAGAAACGATAAGATTCACAAACGAGACTTGGCTTAGCAGCATATCATCATTATTACTATCATTGTTCATTCACTTTAAGTTGACTTTTCTAAATTAAGGCCAACTAAACTAAGAAGAAATTATAATTTACAATGAAAAGGCCTGGAAAATCACAAATAAAAAGCAAGGTAATCTGAAAAACTTAATCTTACAATATCTGCAGATGTACGAATCCCCATTACACTACTTTATTCTCCTTTCAAATTCTTGAAGTGTGTTTCAATCTTTTTTTTATCACAGTTAAAAATTCAACAAGATACAAAATACAATATTCTGTGCCGTCCATAGCAGAAATAGACATGACGTCATCTGGTTCTGGCTATGAACGGCACTTGACAATTTCTTTAACAACAATCTTATTAAGCACTTTGTGTACCATGGCACCATTCCATTTTGGCAGACGCTAGCATACGCCAGCTTAGTTTAGGTGAATTATTGTAAAACAACAAAAACAAAAAAACAAAAAACAAAACAAAAATAAAAACAAAAAAAACTATGCACTGGTGCAAATCCTGTGCAAAAATGGTTGGATGTGAGTCACGAATGACTGGTGCCATGGTTCACAAAGGGCTTACTCAAAACAAGACTAAACATAAAGAAGAATAAGGTTTCAATCTTTCAAAAACGCTTGGGAGAAGGGGCCATAAAAGGCAGCCTCTACACTGAATATTTACAGCAGATGCAAATGATTTACATTGCGCAGACATTAGCTGATGCTTTCACTACTGGACCCAACCAAATCTTTAACAATTTTTATGGGATACCCCATAGTTACCTTGTGTTTGACCGCAGTGGTGTCCTGTAACAGTTTCTCGATCCAATGAACAGCAATTCTTTGGGGGTCACAAAGAAGTGCCCATGCGTTGCAGCAATCCTTTTGGGTTGTTATACAAATGTTATCCAATGAGATATTATCCATGGGGAAACTCAGAGCTTTCCAACGACGTAGCATTTGCTAGGAGAAATATGAATACGAGTTATTGAAGGGTCAGATTTAAAGAAGGGCCTACCAAACAGGAGAGGGTCTAACCATAAATCGATACTAAGGCCCCGTTCACACTGCTCCGTTTTTGTACAAAAAACGGAGGGAAAAACCTCCGTTTTTGTGAAAGTGTTCACACTGATCCGCACAAAAACGCCACAAAAACGGAGGGAACGCTATCAAAAGTGGATATCCACAAAAACGGAGGTTTTCGAAAACGCACTTGATCAGTGTGAACGCACAAAAACGGAGGTTTTTCTCTCCGTATTTGTTATTAGGCGGATCACTGTGAACAGACAAAAACGGATGTTTTTCCCTCCGTTTTTGTACAAAAACGGAACAATGTGAACGGGTAGCTTGGATGCCACAAAAACGGATAATAACAAAAACGGAGCAGTGTGAACGGGGCCTAAGGCCTGGTGAAACTTAGCTAATTTCAAGAATAGGAAATAAATGTTCTTGGTTATAAGCGTTCATTGGAAATCTTTGACATCTTGAATATTTTCAGAATTACAGTGTACTGTGAAGACGTTGTTTATCAAAATCAGTCATCTTTCAGACCCAGGAATGAGGAAAATGCTGGTAAGGGGTCTTTATGAGAACGAGAGTTCCACGTTCGATTTTGGTCCATGATTTACATGCCATTGAAGTTTAAATTCAATACAACTGTCACTAACAGAAATAGAAAATAAATGTAAATAAGTAGTAAATCATGGACCAGAATCCAACGTGGAATTGTCGTTCCCATACAAACATCTTACCCTAGGCATCTTACCAACATTTTTCTAATTTCTGGGTCTAAATGATATGTGCTTTTACCAAACAACTTGATAGTTACCTTTCCAACTAAATACTTTGCAAGAGAGATTTGTTTAAATATACTCTTCTTTTCCGCAGGAATTCCATTCTCATTGCAAACCTTTACAAAATATTCTGACATTCGTTTCCTGCAAACAACAAATGAAATAAATAATAAGAAATTAATAATAATGATAATAATGATAACCCCTACTAAATGCAATTAAGCTAAGGCCAAACTTGGCAACAATGTTGCTTGAAATTTTTTTCATTTTTATGTAGTCAAAACATTGTGGCCAAAAATGGTCGTGCAGCACATTGTTGCTGTGCCAAATTTGATTTGATAGGTGGCTTACTGCCCCATATTGTATTTGAACGCAAAATTTAGCTAAAATATGGCAGAACGAAAGAAATCTGTAGCTTGCTTGCTGTTACTGGAAGCCTTAGATGGAGATGAAAGTTGGAAAAGGGGAAATTAAGTTGAATTGCTGCCCAACATTGTGGCCAAACTGGGAAACATCGAACTGAACGACAAATGTTGCAAACAAATGTTTGGGCATGTTTGAACATTTCGGCAACAAATTTGCTGATGAATCTGTCGGCCGACAAAGTGGCCAAACTGGGCAACACTTGAGCAACATTTGCGTTTTGTCCATGTTGCCCGACAATGTTGTCCAGTTTGGCCAAACCTTTAGGCTTCCTGTTAGAAAATCATGAACAGAATGGTACCTTTGATCGATTCCCATGGGTCCACAATAAGTCAAGAATGCAGCAGCACAAATCGAATTTGTCAGCAAGACATCCATTGATGTGTGATCTTCCAAGAAATACTTCCATATGGCTTCAACTGGCTTCAAGCTAAAAAGGATACGAAAAGTATAAGCGATGGATAAAAGAGGCGAAAACGCGCTTGCTTGCGGAGGAGCGAAGCTTCATTCATAAACCGTTGATGCAGAATGGCGGTTAGAAAGGACTCTCGAGCTGTGATGCTGATTGTGTTGGCTTGGAAAATGCGACCCAGGCAGTAATTGCGAGAGTAGGAAACGACAAAGAAGAACTTAAGTAAGTTGTCATTTTATCTTAACAGAAGAATGAGTTAACTACGTAGTCAAATTACGATGAGAATAGCTTAGGCCATTCGTAGCTTAGACCATGCAAATCACACATTTTGTCTCCTGGTGTCCATGCTTTATGCTGCAAATATGACATGCTCAATGTTTCGATTAAAAATCCAGAAAAATCAGATCTTTTTCTGCGATATGCTCGGTGTTCCTCTCCTCGCTGAACAGCCGAATTCGCTTGCCAATACCTGATTTCCAAAATTTCAATATCAGAACATTTGAATAGACCTTTTAGCTATTCTACAAAAGAGCCTGGATCGAGCGTTACTTTTATACATTTTTATACGCGACGTTCGATGGAGTGGCGTAAAACTTCTATCATTATTGTGCACATTCGAAAATTCTACAAAATGTAGCAAAATATCGTTCGATTCCAAAAACTCCTCCCAAAACACCCAGAAGAGAAACCCTTACATGTCAAGTTTCCTTGTTATGCAAATTTTGTTGACAGGGCCAATTGGTGGTCAAGTAGGATAAGTTGCTGCAGCACTTCAGTTGGTGTAAATCAAAGTTAAAGGTATTGGAACATTGATTTCCAGTCTGGAACTGATTTTCGGCTGTTGTGAGTGCCGTTTTGTCGTTCCTGGAGGCAAATATCAACTTCCTTGCGCTGGGCCTAAGCCCCCTCGAAGGAAGCGAGAGGTCCGTGGAATGACGACGTTTAAAAAAAATTATTTCTCAAAAACCAGGTGGAGTAGACCAATGGGCAAGCAGCCCTGGTTAGGAAATTTATTTGACAACCCAGATTAAAAATTTCTAATGGTTCCTCAAAAGTATATTTTCGCGGCGAGCAAAATTCGAGAGGGTAGCTTTCCTATGGTTTTTCCCACAGCTTCGACTCGCGACGATCGCGACGCGGGAAATTGTTGATCACGTGGTCAAAAATGGAGCTCGTTGATTGGCTGTGGTGCAAAATGTAAACAAACCAAACTGCTATTGTTACAAAATTTACCCTTGCTAAAAGAGCCTGGATCGAGCGTTACTTTTATACATTTTTATACGCGACGTTCGATGGAGTGGCGTAAAACTTCTATCATTATTGTGCACATTCGAAAATTCTACAAAATGTAGCAAAATATCGTTCGATTCCGATTTTTCTCAGAATAGATAAAAGGTCTATTGCAGATAAATTTACTTTCGGTAGTATTCGTCCGGGGGAGGTACATAAAATGCTCAGGGTACGGGTATGTGCCGCCCATATGGGTGGGTTTTTGGGCCCAGATTATCTAAGCAAGGGTCCTTTTTCGGCAGATTTTCCATGAACATGGGTGGGGTACCAAAGTAAGTTTCGGTAATTGGAAGTGGGCAGCTATCTGAAAATTGGGCGGCAGACATCAACAAGTCATGTACCCCTCCCCCCTCCCCCCCGGGAGAATTCGGCTAAAAACAAGCGATCAATACGGGCGATCCCTTAGATACGGGAATTTTTACGGCAAACCAAAGAAGATTCTAGACGTTACCTTTCAAGCAGCCCTGTTAGACTCTTCAATTTCTCAGAATATTCGCTGATTTTTTGGGTGATATTAAATTTGTTAATAGCTGTTTCATCAAACTGTTGTTGCAGCTGTTCCACCTCTTCATCAAGACGAGGCAAGTCCTCCTCTGTCATTTTTTCGATTGGATCCACGTGAATTGGCTACGGTAAGCAGAATGAATTTAGATAGGATAAAAATGGGATCAAGACATAGGTAGTAAACATTTTTCATATGCATATTCTATATATTTCAGAAAAATATATACCGGGTGTCCCAAAAGGTTGTATTATCGTTTGATTGCTTATCAAATCAAATCACTCAATCAATCAATCAATCAATCAATCAATCAATCAATCAATCAATCGAAGTAAACAGATTTGGTGGGGCCTAGCGATGTGTGTATTTTGAATCAATCCGAATCACTTCAAGGTGCACATTCTAATAAAAAAGAATTAATACATGCAGCACGAAGTACCCCCTGGGACCAAGTCATTGTCAAACAAAAGATACAATTCTGTTTAAGACAAACCGATATGGCAGTTTCAAGAATATATTTCACACCTTAAAGACAAATGACGGATATATAGCGTCTTGTTTAAAAATGGAACAAAGGACGGCCGGATGCCATCATTTGTCCAGTTGTTTTGAAAATCTCTCGAGATCATCAAATATAATGGAATACAATAGGCTATCTTTAGATTTCCCAGGCCCCTGATTTAAATTGCCTTATATCTCCGTCATTTGTCTTTAAATGCAGCCGACGATAATGTTTTGCTTTCTCTGTTTATTTTGATTTGATAGAGTGCACTGTGGTGTAAATTCCATTCTTTTAAACACGCGCTGTAGGAAATGCGGTAGTTGGTGTGTTAATTGGTAATGATATTAAAAAGTTCCCTTGATCTTCATTCCTCACGCCTTGTTCTTGTTTTCAAGCAAAATAACAAGCAGAAGCCGAGAGGAATGAAGACCAAGGTAACATTTGAATAATTATAATTATCAATTAAAGGACAAGTTCGGGGTTGGTATGATTGATGATAAAATACAAGATAATACTGCTATGAATGATGTATGATACTTTTTTCCACTATTTTTCACTTTCTCCTTGTGGACTTACGTATTCAAATAAGCAATTTGAGCGAAGTGACGTCATATCGCGCAAACGAAAACGAGGCTGTGCGATTGTTTTTCGCCTTTTAATCGCCGCTAGCCTCTTTATCGTGTACTCATGCATTGAAAATGGCATGAGAACACGATAAAGAGGCTTGCTACCATAAAGAGGCGAACAAACAATCACGCAGACTCGTTTTCGTTTGCACGATATGACGTCACTTCGCTCAAATTGCTTATTTGAATACGTAATTTCACAAGGAGAAGGCGAAAAATAGTGGAAAAAAGTATCATACATCATTCATAGCAGCATCATCTTGTATTTTATCATCAATCATACCAACCCCGGACTTGTCCTTTAACACATCAACTACTGCGTTTCCTACAGCGCGCAATCTGAAAATATTTGTCCCCTTTCGGAAAACTAAATTGTATTTTACAAAATTCGCCCTTGCTGAAAAAATTTAATACACGCATACCTCATTGTCTTTTTCACTTTCTTGTGTTAATTTTCTTTCCAGCTGTCTATGTTCCCTTAATTCCACTTCATTCTTTAAATCTTTCAATAACTTAATGGCCTGTTTATATGGTTTGTTCTTTCTTATGAAATCAATTACCGCCTCAATGTATTCAACCACCTGCGCAGCGTCTTCTGATGAGTAACGCACAGCGGTTAATGTGACTCCAAATGTTTTCTTGTCTGCGAAAAATAAAGGGAAAGAATAAGCGTTATCTTCTGATTTATTTATTTCAACCGAAAATAACATACCGGGTGAGTCAAAATCTACCGTTTTCAAAATCTGCCGGCAAAAAATGTGCCTTCGTGTGAGCGCCGTTCTCCACCGTTTTCAAAATGTGCGGCATAACAAGGACAGATTTGGTAAGACAATAGCACGAATTGGTTTTGATTGACACCGCAATTCAAAGCGATTAGCGATCGCAGACAAATGAAATTCTCTCAACCAGAAATTCAAAACAAACAAAGCTGCAAAAGTTTCTCTGAAATACCGGTGCTAGCACGCTTGTTGTGCATTCCAGAAATTGTTTTTAAGAGCAAACATGAGCAAATATCAAAAGAAGAAGGATGCATCTACACATCTACCACGGGCATTTCATGTCGTTGATTCAGAGGCTGAGTAGTAAATGCTTCAATTACACCCAAAAATATAAGAGAATTGAATCGCCTCGCAATCGGCTTTTGAACCAAATTGATTAAATGCCCGTGGCAGATGTGTAGATACATTCTTCATCTTTCGATCTATGCTCATGTTTTCTCACAAAAACAATTTCTGGAATGCACAACGAGCGAGCAAGCTACCTGGGTTTCAGGGCAATTTTTGCGGCTTTGTTTGTTTTGAATTATTGGTTGAGAGAATTTCCTTTGTCTGCGATCGTTAATCGCTTTGAATTGCGGTGTCAATCAAGAGCAGCTCTTGCTATTGTCTTAAAAAATCTGTCCTTGTTGTGCGGCATCGTGTGAGCGCAGTCGTAGTCTGGTTTCATCAATACTAGAACAGTAATAATAATAATAATAACAATAACAGGCATGTAATGGGCCCCTAAACCAAACTAAGCATTTACCAGTTTAAAGGCAGAAACACCGCAATGCGACGAAAATAACAGCAAATATGATTAATCTATTTTATGCCAATATTTCGTCCTGCCATGCAGGACTTCTTCAGGGCTGCATGTGACAGTTATAATAAAAATTTAGATATGTACAGCGATTTGAAAGGGAGAAATAAAACGTGATTGGTTAGATATGATGGCTACGCAGAGGTTATATCGGTTAGGTTTACAACGGTTATGTTATGTAGTAATAATGATGACAACGACAATGATGCTAATCATAATAATAATAAAAATAATAATTATGGTGCTAATAATAATGATAATAATAATAAAAAACACAACTGTTTCAGGGCAGACGTTTCGATATAAAATCTTCTTCAGTGTATTTACAATCCTAGACAGCCAAGTATTTATACTAAAATTTACATAAAAATAGTTTCTATACCCTAGACAAATAAAAGAAAAGAAAAGAATATTATTTTAGAATACTATCAACAAGATAAACATAAAAGAATGTTTTTATATTACATATAGGCAAAGCCGCAAAAAACAAGGCATGAATTTCTTTCCACAAAACTCCCCAATGACCTTACTCGAAGATGTTTTGCCCCTTTTTTTTGGATTTGAATAGAAAGAAACGATCTCTAAATCTTATAGACAAGGGACTGAAAGCTCTTCGCGACAACAACTTTTACAACCCGAGACAACAGGCAAGGGATATCGGCCATTGACCCTCCAAAGATTTGCTTAAATTGCTAAATCCAGGATAGCTCGATAGGGAATTCCACCCCACCACTACGTGTAATTATACACGAAGTCAACAAGCCGACATCCCTGCCATTGTGTTGCCCAAGGTTTTCAATGCAATGGTATGAGAACTAGGCAGTACCACAAGCAAACATATCCAGCTCAACATCAGCCGCCCTCTCGTTTAGGCCATTTGGTGCAAACAAACCCAATTTGTATTGCCAAAAGAGCTCTTTCCTACGAAGCGAGTACACATCCTGTGCTCCGTCGATGATACGAATAATGACGGAGAAGTCACCGTGATGGCCTTCCTCGAAAAAATGAGCGAAAAAACTTGCCTGTGGGACTGCCTTTCCCGTATCAAGAGCACCAGTATTGCGTTTCTGCTTGTACGTCCGAAAATATGATTTGTAGACATTAAATCTTTGACGAAATTTTGTTTTTGTGCTGCCAACATACTTTTTGTTACAACATGTACATTGCAACATATAAACTACGTTTATCGAATTGCAATCGTACGCCCCCGAAAAATTCTTAAAAGATCGCGAATCATTCGCATTAGAAAAACTGGAGCCCTCTCTGATGATAGGGCAGATTAGACATCTCCTACCATTGCATTTAAAAGTTCCCTTTGGCATCAGCTCCTGATCTTGAGTTTGCAATTTAGCGCGAACCAAAGTATCTTTAAGGTTTTTTGCCCTTCTAAATGAAACGAAAATTTTTCCGGCAAATAGTTTGCGATGTTCGTCATCGATAAGAAGAATATTTGCGCAATTTTGCAAAATATTGCTGACCCCCTGAAGTGCTGGATGGTAAGTTAGAACCAACGGTATCCTCGTGTCATCCTTCTGCTTGGAATTTCTATTTAACAGGTTTTCTCTATCCAAGCTTCTAACTTTGTCTAGTTGACTGTCGATTTCCCCTTCTTGATACCCCCGCCCAATAAGCCATGACTTTAAATTTCCCATCCGTTCGTTAAAAAATGAGTCCTCAGAACAAATGCGCCTAATGCGAAGGGCCTGACCATATGGAATGCCCTTTTTGGTGTGGTAAGGATGACAAGAGGAACGATGCAGGAGCTGATGCGTATCAGTCGGTTTCGTGTAGAGATCTGTAACCAACTTACTACCTTCTCTGATGACCTTAGTGTCAAGAAAGTTGATGCTCTCCTTAGACCATTCAGCTGTAAATTTAATGGAATGGTGTGCAGTGTTGAGGTATTCTACAAATTCCGAAAGTTTCTCTTCCCCATGGGTCCAAATTAAGAAAACGTCGTCAATGTACCGCCACCACAGCCAAGGTTTGCAGCTGGAGCCACTCAGAAGTTTTTCCTCCAGGTCTGCTAAGAACAAAATCGCATATGATGGCGCACATTTGGTGCCTATTGCTGTACCCCTCAGCTGATGATAAAACGCCCCATTAAACTCAAAAAAGTTATTCTTAAGTACTACCTCTGCAAGCTCTACAAGGGATTCCGTAGAAACAGACTGATTATTTCTAGAGTTTAAAATATCACGTAGAGCCTTCAATCCCTCGTCATGCGGTATACTTGGGTAAAGCCCAACAACATCAATGGTACAAAGAATAGCGTCCTCTGGAAGCCCGTCTAATGACGCAATTTTTTGCAAAAAGTGGTTCGTGTCTTTAATGTATGAACGGACACTTTTTGCAAGGGGTTGTAAATGGTAATCCAAAAATTCCGAAACGTTCTCTGTGTAAAAACCAGAGTTAGAAATGACAGGCCTTCCAGGAACACTATTTAGCCTTTTGTGGATCTTTGGCAGCAAGTAAAATCGTCCAAGCTTGGGATTATTGACCATCAAATATTCCAATGTTTTGTCGTCAATTTCCCCTCGCTCTCTAACCCCACCAACTGCCTGATTGACAATAGCGTGAAGATGGTCCGAAGGATCCCCATCAAGTTTGCAATACACTGCAGGGTCCCCCAGTTGGCCATCTGCCTCTTTGACGTAGTCCTCCCGATCCCACACGACCACCCCAGAACCCTTGTCCGCCTCCTTGATAACGATCGATCGGTCCGATTTAAGACTAATTAAAGCTGATAGTTCCTCCTTCGTAAGGTTACTAAAATTTCTACCATCTACCGATATTTTCATGAGCTCGTCTTCTAATTTAGACAGGTAGACCTCTATAGCTACATCTTTATGTCTAGGATTGAATTTACTACGAGGCCTAAAAGCAGGAATCTCTGAAAAATCTTCACTATCCCTAAAGAACCACTTAAGTCTTAATCTTCTACCAAAATTTTCCAGATCTATTTTGATTTGTGAAAAGTCTACCTCTTTTGGAGTACTAACAAACTTAAGACCTTTGGATAAAACTGATATTTCCGCCTCGCTTAGTGCACGTTTGGAAAGATTAACGACTTTGTCATTTACAAAACGACCTACCATACGACCATTATTATCTACATTAGCTAAAAACACATCAGTAGCATCACCACTCTCTTCCACTTGGTTGCTTGCTGCACCTCGCGTTCTTGATCTCTCTAATAAGTTTGGGGGTGGATTCTCAAAATTATCTTCCAGTAATTGCATTCTCACTGCATCAAGATTAAGACTGTCGTTACGAATGACAACACCTTGATCTGCACCCTCCGAATCTTCTTCACCCCTGTCCAAAAATGATGCTACGTCCTTGAAAAATGAAATGGTCTCCCATAGATTACTCTCTTTACCTTTGTAGTTTCTATTGCCAATTAACCTTGATAGTTTTTTGTCTCTTCGATCCCTGAGGTCTTGATTAATTCTTTCTAAGTATCCGACAAGTTCACGAAAGTTGCGCTGTACATTGGAATAATCCGTTTCACTAGCTAACCATACAGAGGTCCCATTCCAAAATTCAATCTCAAATTTAGAGGATAGTAAGCCATATTCTTTAATTAAAACCTCAGTCAAGCCATTTTCAGCAACGACTAACGTGTCATTCCATTGTAAAACAAAATCATCTGATTGCTTACCAATTTGTGCAGTCTTTTTCAACTTTAGGCCATTCGGAATCACGTTAAAAGCGCGGCATAAACTCAGGAACAACCAGTGGTTTTTGTAGCGTGTGATTTTGCTTGCTAAAGCGAAAAGCTGCTTCTTCCTTAAGACTTGGCTGTCTTCATTCATCTTTGACCCTCTCCAATTGGAAACAAATAATATAAACTAAACCACTTTCAAAGTAAAACAGAAATTAAAATGATAAAAAACACAACTGTTTCAGGGCAGACGTTTCGATATAAAATCTTCTTCAGTGTATTTACAATCCTAGACAGCCAAGTATTTATACTAAAATTTACATAAAAATAGTTTCTATACCCTAGACAAATAAAAGAAAAGAAAAGAATATTATTTTAGAATACTATCAACAAGATAAACATGAAAGACTGTTTTTATATTACATATAGGCAAAGCCGCAAAAAACAAGGCATGAATTTCTTTCTACAAAACTCCCCAATGATCTTACTCGAAGATGTTTTGCCCCTTTTTTTTGGATTTGAATAGAAAGAAACGATCTCTAAATCTTATAGACAAGGGACTGAAAGCTCTTCGCGACAACAACTTTTACAACCCGAGACAACAGGCAAGGGATATCGGCCATTGACCCTCCAAAGATTTGCTTAAATTGCTAAATCCAGGATAGCTCGATAGGGAATTCCACCCCACCACTACGTGTAATTATACACGAAGTCAACAACCCGACATCCCTGCCATTGTGTTGCCCAAGGTTTTCAATGCAATGGTATGAGAACTAGGCAGTACCACAAGCAAACATATCCAGCTCAACATCAGCCGCCCTCTCGTTTAGGCCATTTGGTGCAAACAAACCCAATTTGTATTGCCAAAAGAGCTCTTTCCTACGAAGCGAGTACACATCCTGTGCTCCGTCGATGATACGAATAATGACGGAGAAGTCACCGTGATGGCCTTCCTCGAAAAAATGAGCGAAAAAACTTGCCTGTGGGACTGCCTTTCCCGTATCAAGAGCACCAGTATTGCGTTTCTGCTTGTACGTCCGAAAATATGATTTGTAGACATTAAATCTTTGACGAAATTTTGTTTTTGTGCTGCCAACATACTTTTTGTTACAACATGTACATTGCAACATATAAACTACGTTTATCGAATTGCAATCGTACGCCCCCGAAAAATTCTTAAAAGATCGCGAATCATTCGCATTAGAAAAACTGGAGCCCTCTCTGATGATAGGGCAGATTAGACATCTCCTACCATTGCATTTAAAAGTTCCCTTTGGCATCAGCTCCTGATCTTGAGTTTGCAATTTAGCGCGAACCAAAGTATCTTTAAGGTTTTTTGCCCTTCTGATAATAATAATAATAATACTGATTATGTTAGTGCAATGTAAGAAAATAACTGCGATAATAATAATAATAACGATGGGGATGATGAGGGGGATAGGTAAGGTCAGAGAGTGAGTAAATTAGGTTACTTATGATTGTTTTTGTATTTACCATTTGTGCAATCCTTTTAAAGACTTGGTACATCTGCACTGTGAGCCAGCAAGTGTAAGAAAAGGCAAAATGTTGCAAAAATTGAAATCATAGAAAATCCAAATTTGTATAAATTTTCCAATAAAATATACATTGAATATCGAAACAAAACAAATCTGAGCTCCATCGGACTTCTAATTCAAGAGTAATTCAATTTCATAGTTACATAAAATCAGACCCTAAAACCCTTCCTGCTACAAGTATTTCAGGGTCCCTCGAGGGGTGTTCACTGATTTTACAATAGCTTTGCAAAGAATTGTCCAACTTTAAAAAACTTTTTTTAGTTTGAAGAGTATTGTTTTCTCTTTCAAGATAAGGCAAGCATAGTCACTTTTGATAATTTTATACTCAATTTATAGCTATTTACAAAACCCCCTTTTTCTCCGGAAGTAGCCACTTAAAGAGATGTCAATTTCACAAATTTGTGGTTGAAAATATAAAAAATAAGTGATAGTAAGTCTACAAACTCCTAATGTGCACCAAGTACCATACTTCAGTAAACCATACGCAAAAGGAATCGTGTAGGATCGTACATGGAGGAAAATTATGAAAATTACAAAAAAACAGCTTCTTTTGTTTTAGAAAATTTTACTTTCCTTTACAATTACCACTGAAACATAATTTTGCAGTTAGCCATGTAATATCAATTAGTTTAATCTTCCTGATAGTGAGGGTGACAGAAAAGACATCACGTCAATGTTTGAGCCATCAGCATATAAAATAGCAAATATCCAGCTCCCATTTCTGTGATGATTAATATAGGAGGTGTAGAATGATTATTTTTCTAAAATGAAGGAGAGAAAAAAAAAATGTTCTTAAACTTTCGTAATTTTCCTCCATGTACGATCCTGCACGATTTACTGACGTATGGTTTACTGACGTATGGTACTTGCTGCACATTAGGCGTTTGTAGACTTACTTTCACTTATTTTTTATATTTTCAACTACTAAATTGTGAAATTGACATCTCTTAAGTGGCTACTCCCGGAGAAAAAGGGGGTTTTGTAAATAGCTATAAATTGAGTATAAAATTATCAAAAGTGACTATGCTTGCCTTATCTTGAAAGAAAAAACAATATTTTTCAAATTAAAAAAAAGTTTTTTAAAATTGGACTATTATTAGCAAAGATATTGTAAAATCAATGAACACCCCTCGAGGGACCCTGAAATACTTGTAGCAGGAAGGGTTTTAGGGTTTGATTTTATATAACTTTGAAATTGGATTACTCTGGACTTAGAAGTCCGATTGAGCTTAGATTTGTTTTGTTTAGATATTCAATGTATATTTTATTGGAAAATTTATACAAATTTGGATTTTCTATGATTTCAATTTTTGCGAGATTTTGCCTTTTCTTACATAATTTTGACATTCTGGATCACTGTGATCTGGTCCAAACGAATAACGCTTACCTGGGCTAGCTGTTCTCCTGTCAACGGCTGAGTGCTTTGGAGACGGAATATTCGAAAACGAAAGCTTCGGAACCGTAATGCCGTGAACAACTGCTTCCGTTGGTGAAAAAAATGAAACGATAGCTTTCATAATGTCCTCGGAAATTCCTTTGTCCCACCGAAGATTGTTGATGACTTCAAAAAATTTTTGAGAGTCGTTCATAATCACTTGAATTGTTTTCCAGGTCTTCTTGTCGACACCGCGTCCATCTTCGGTTAGGCCTGTGAAAACAAACATTTTGATTACTTTCATGGGAAGGAACTTTTGCGAATTGGAGAAAACGCGAAATTTTTGGAATTAACTTTCGCGTTTTGCGAAGGGGTCAGTCATTTATAACTCTGGGTACCGGGGCGGGCTAGAATTGCTAAACTAGCTAAGAGCTTTTATACCCCTTCCAATTTTCCAAAAAAATTTCGAGCCCCATTGAAAATTAGGAAAAGATTTCATACCCTACCACTGGCCATCTATCAAACTATTTTCAGATAACCACATCACAAGAAGTTCTGTTTTTTTAGAAGAGATAAAAAATGGGAAAGGCAATGCCATTTGAACTCAATAAAGTACTACCTTGGAAGGCCAGTAAGCTGCAATTTTATACAAATATGATGGGGTACAATGGATGATTTGAAGGTTCTCATTAAGAAGCTAGCTAGAGTTGCAGTTGTGCGAGGATATGGTATTCCATAGGCCCTATCGTGTCATTGAAGTAATTTTCTAGAGAATCTACCATTAAAGTTTTTGTACCCCCTCTAAAATTTCCAAAAGAAGTTTCATAACTCCCAATTTTCCTTGGAATAGTTTTCATACCCCCATCAATTCTAACCCGCCCCGGTACCCAGAGTTACAAATGACTGACCCCTAACATAACCTGATTTGCGGGAATGAATGTTCGCAAATGGCCTTGACGCAAAATCGAATGGAATGACCTGAACGCAAAATCAAAATAAACGAAAATCTTCAAACATTTTAAATCCTGTCTTGAAAACTCCAGAATATGAAGGAACCATTTTTGATTCCTGCTAATCGTTCTATTATTTTTAAACTACTTTTACTTTGCTATTTCTTATTGTGTATTTCGATTGTAAATTCTAGGGATTTATCTTTTTCTTTGTACAGGGTGTCCCAAAAGATTTGTGCCCCGTTTGTCCGAAGATCGCGACAAAACGGCAAAAGATTTTTGCCAAACTTTTGCATGATGGTGCTCTTCAGATGTTCAATTAAAGTTTGATACCATCCCCATAAATATCCGTTGGAAAATGATGGAGCTATGACCTCCAGGAGACGAAATTTGTCCGATGACTGAAACCAGCGGTCGGCCATTTCGTCTTACTATTTTGTAGCGATAAATTGCTTCATGGATTGAAAATAAAACAGCAGCCTCTAATGTCATAGTTTTCGTGAAAATTCCGATAATCCTCAGAGATAATCATCATGCAATTTTGGTCTTCTGAAGGTCATAGCTCCATCATTGTTCAACGGATTTTTACGGGGATGGCAGCAACATTTATTTGAACACCTAAAAAGCAACATCATATACAAGTTTGAATGCGGTATAACATACCCATGCTTGCATAATTTGGTTTCTGAGGCTGATCACGCCTTGTCCTTGTCGTCTCCTCTGAGCTGATTCTTGAAGTTTCGTCCGAATAATTACGAGACTCTGTTTTTCGTTCTCCTCTTTGTGATGGCGGATGAACAAGCGAATTGAACTCAGGCCTCCCTATAAGGATCATCAGCATCACCATCGTCATGCCAACCATTGGCGGGGGATTTTGGAAGGCTCGAAGTCGTTCGATGGTGCCTCGATCGATCTTTTTCTGGAGCACTGTGACCTACAACAGAATGGTCCATTTTAAAAATTCTTCATACAGGGTGAAAACATTCAGTTGGTAATAAAAAACTGCTTTACAATGTGCCCTGATCAGACATGATAATCACAGATAGTCCCTTGTTTTCCTACGCTTTTTGACCTATTGTTGTCACGTCGATCACCAGACCAACACGAAGGTACCTTTCCACTTGTTTGAAAATAATTAGACGCACAAAGCAAGAAAACTGAGAAATGCTGAAACTGATCTTTCTTTTTTATATTTGTTTATTCATATTAAAATATTACAATAAATCTTACATTCTACTATACGTTCCTGATTACTATACTACACTACAGGGACGATACCATGGGGAGCGAAAGACTATGACTACCCCATGGTCAATATGAAAAGGCACGCAACGTTAAACTAAATACAACTACACTACGAACGATTTAAAAACTACTGGATACTATACTAGATTCCATCCCACATCAGATGTCAGGTCAGGGTTGCGATCAATGCGAGCGCAACTCGTTCTAGTGATTTAAGGTAAATCAAATGCCTGTCATCTGATGTGAAACAGAATTTACAAAGAAAAGGAAACATTTACGTAAAGAGACTTGGTGGCTGCTTTGTGCATGACTGAGGTTTGGAAGATCTTAGTCAAACTGATCTTTCGTTACCCTTACGGAAAACTAACAATGGGCATATAGGGCTATATCCTTTCGTGGACCTAAGCTTTGGAATCACCTTGAACTTGATGTTAAACCGGCACCCCCCTTTGCCACCTTCAAGAAAAGATTCAAGAACAAATATTTATTTAGACACGGTACTCTTGGGGATAACAAGGTTTTTCATTTCAATCATTTTCATTTTTATTTATTTCATTTATGAATGAAATGAAAAACCTTGTTATCCCCAAGAGTTACCTATTGTCCTGAACAGGTGAGTCTTTAGAAAATTCGATTTATGTTTTTCGATCAATCTAGGCTACTTCCAGACCAAAAATTTCAAGGAATTGCTAATAGCTGGAGACAGGAAGTTAGCGGCAAAAAATCGATAGCGAACAAACAGTATAATTAGGGATCTTTTTTACAAACCAATTCAATTACATTACAATGATTATGCTCAACTCTACGATCAAAAAAGGTACTTTTCGATTAATGCGATAGATGATTGCAATACAGATGACCCAATTCGAAACTCTTACATTGAGCCCAAATGCACCTCACAATAAGCAAGAAAATCTCACCCACCGCCACCCAATCGAGGATTCGGAATTGGTGGGATCGGGACGTCGGGTACGGAGAACGCAAAGAATCGGGAATTTTGGCCAGAGATCAACTCATCAATCTTCAAAATCGGCGTAGTCTATTGTACGATTCATTGTGGCCTGTCAAACGTGGATAGTTTTTGTTGGCACATTCGGCAAATAAATAAACACGAGGAAGACAAACTTACTCTAACTGAAGCCTTATCCAAATCAGCTTTCGTCTCTTGGATTTCAATCTCAGCATCCTCCACTGATTCATCCAATGTTTTGCATTTTCCCGTTTGTTTTGAGAACTTAATTCTTTCATATTCCTCATCCATTTCATCATAATCATCAAGTAATACTGAATCAGCCACTTCATCTTCCATTTCACTATCAATCAACGCCATGAAAGCTTTTAAACTGCTGCTCCCTTTATCAAGTTTCGCTTTCAGTCTTTCTCGAAGTGTTGCCTTGGCGATTAAAGCTTTTAGTAGTTCGTCTGTTTTCTTCACTGACACACTGAGCTCTGATTTCAGCTGGGATATTGTGTCTTTGAGGGTTGTTACATTTTCTTTGGCATGGTCTAATGCTGAAAGAGCCTTCCTGCGGAAACAAGAATGAAAAATAAATGTCAGTTACTGCATTAAAACCTAAACCATAGAATATCAGCTAACATGCCGGATGAACCAGAAAAAAATTCTCATCTGAAAAATTGCATAGGACCAAGAGTACAGTAAATCCCCGCACAAAAGAATCTATAAAAATAAGAACCGAGAGGCTGCTTTTCCTACATTATGCACCTTGTACTTAAGAACCTGTTTCAGTTTGATGACAAATATTTTCTTATTGCAGGGGTAGCAAAGTTGATTTTGGATTTTTGTTATTGAGTTCATTTTCTGTCCCAGTTGATTGTTGAAATTTGAATTTCCTCAACCTGCTGTTTGTAAGCTTGGAATTGGTCAATACACGTTTTTTTATATAAGAAACTTGGATCAGCACTTAGTACTAAAAGGTTCTTAATTTCGCATGAAAATTTCGGTGTTTTAGTAGTAAAAGTTTCTTAATCAGTTTCTTATTTTTTTGGGCCTAAAACTGCGGTATTGTTCGAAGTTGAGCCTTCTTCTCGAGAAAGGGCTTCCATTTTGCATTGACATTGTCATCAAGAAGAAGCCATGCACATCAAGGCAAAAATTTACCAATTTTGCAGGTAAAAGGCAAGAAAAGACGAATATACCTTTGTTAGAGAGACATAGAATAAGAGAGACATACAGAAATAAAGTTTTAGAGTTTCTTAACTATTCTTGAGCGTAGTACTAGAGTTTCTTAAATTTTTGGTCATCGTAGTACTAGTTTCTTATAAACCAGTTTCTTATAAAAAAAAAAAACGTGTAGGTACATGATAATTTTGCAAAAACAAAATTTTGTGAAGATTTTAAAACGGCCTACGCAAGGCATTCTTCAAACAAGAGCCTATACCTTGAAATTAGTCTTGGCACCTTTGAAATAAGAATCTATTTCAGCCTGGCTCTCAAAAATGTAGGTTCTTATATGTGGGGATTTACTGTATTTGGTGGATTTGACTCAAATTCGACTTCAAGCCGAAAGAGCGAAGTTCTATTTCTGATTTTTCTCGCATTTTTATGCACACTAAAAATACAGGTAAATTCGACATTACGAAAAGTCTGTGGATGCAAAATGCGTGAAAAGGGCAGAGAACCTGCAATGCGCATTCTTCGAAAAATAAATGCATGCAGAGATCCATATCGTCATCCCGATCGAGAAGCAGATTACGACAGCTCTCAGAAATCGTTCCTTTCGTCAATCGTGCTTCTCAAACGCGAGATACGGATGCGGAGATACGGAGATCACGGAGATACGGATGAAAACAATTAGACCAATTTAACTTTAATCCCCTACCATTTTTATGAATCATTGTTGGAGAACAAATGTAGAATATTTTCGTTATCGTCTGTCAGTTCGTTTTCGACTAGTCGTCGGTAAGTTTTGGTGGGCTCCTCGCGTCTTGCTCTTTGAACTGAGTTTGAATGTCGAGTCTTTAGAAAAATTGATCGACGTTTCTTTATCGTTGTCAGTGTTTTTAAGAACGAAAATGTTAAGAAGTTCGCATAAAACTTCAAGACCTGAAAACAAAAAGCTTTGCAAAAAATCATAGAATTCAGGCTTTTTGCTATTAAGATAAGTCATGAATCTTGAAAATCGGTCCAGTATACGATTTATCGTGGAGTGCAAAAATTGCATAGTTTATTTTGGCGCACTCGGCATAAAAACCATAACACAGAATTGAAAAACTTCCATTTCCTAACTGAGGGTTTAATCTAACTTCGAGATATCACTCATGATTTACAATAAAGTAACTCAATCCCAAATGAAAAATTCCTGAAAACTGCCGTGGGCTTTGATTAAAACTAAAATTGAGCTGCTCAATGATCAAAATGGTAAAATGATGTTTTTCTTAGCTCAGGCATTGCTGTCAAATGATGCAGAAACTGCTGAAATGTAATCATACCGGGTGAACCAGAAAAAGTTCCCACTTTTGAAAATTCGTAGCATCAACAAGAGTACCGGATGGATTGGAATTAATCAATATTTGCTTGGCAGCCAAAAGATCGAAGTGTTTTTGTGATTTTTCTCGCCTTCTTACGAGCACTACAGGGTGTCCCAGAAAAATTGTTTGACGTTCTAGACGAGTTAATGCAAAAATTAACTCCATTCACGAAAGAGCATTACGAATAGCGTATCATGATCGGACCTCAAGTTTTGAAGAACTGTTAATTACAGACCATTCAGTCTCCATTCATCAACGAAATCTACAGTTGCTTGTCACTGAAATTTACCGAACAAGGATGAATCTAAATCCTTGTTTTATGAAAGAAATTTTCGCAGAGAGAAAAATACATTACAACTTAAGGGTTACGAGCAACATCTATGCACGCAAACCTAGGACTACAGCCTATGGGTTAGAAACTGTGAGTTTTCTGGGGCAGAATCTCTGGCGAGATTTGCCATTGCATATAAAAGAGTCCCGATCTGTAGAGTATTTTAAAAGAGAAATTAAGTTTTGGAATATTTCATGCAACTGTAGATTATGTAAAGATTTTATTGTAAGTTTAGGTTACATTTAGGTTACACTTTGGTATCTATTAACAATGGTTGGCATTAATTAGCCTAGTGCTATACACTACGCCAACCTTAAACAAAGTAATTATTATTATTATTTATTATTATTATTATTAAATGTTAAAAAATAACGATGAAATGTACAGGCTCCTTGCTAGATAACTCTGTTCCTTAGATTTCAAACTAATTTTAGACGCCAGAATTTTGCGAATCTGCTAAGAATTCACGGAGTTACAAGCTTTTGAAGTTCAAATGTGTGCGAAAGCTGAAACCAGACGCCCCTAACTGACTTGTTTTCCAAAAATATGTCCTAAAATCGAGATGAAAGAAGACTGTCCAATGTTTCACCCCTCGTCGATATCAGAGCAAACCAAATGGGATTTCCAAGGTTATTTAATTCTTGTAACCGTTGCCAAAATTTACTTAAGAATACAAGTATTGAAAACATGGAATGAAAACTTAATCAATGAGAGATGGGGCCATTCCAAATTGTGCTGAACAGGATTTCTCCAACCATCCATAACCTTGATTCAACGTTATAAAAAGCCAGTTTATGGAACGTGCTTTTGAAATTCCATTTGATTTGCTTTGAATAAAAGAGATTCTACTTTCACAAAATATGCAATTTAGGGGCGTCTGGTTTCAGCTTTCGCACAACCTCGAACTTCGAAAGCTCGTAGCTCCATAAATATTTAGCCGTTTTGCTAGCTTTTGGTGTCTAAAATTAATTTCTTGTTGAAACTGAAAGGTTTGTCAATTCTTAGATTAAAGAAACAATGCGAATACTTGTGACTTTTGTTCATTGCTAACATCACTCAAAACTTGAATTTCGAGACGTTTTATTATCTGAGGTTTGAGCTGAGGCCCAACGCCATTACTCGCCTTTTCGTACAGCGTTGCTATGGTTTCCATATCGGACATGAAATCGAGGGAAACAATTTCGTCCCAATTTTCAATGTGAAAGTCCATGAGTCGTAGTTATAGCGTCCATCAGCCTATCAATAGCAATAACTTTGCAATTCTAGTTCAGTATTTCTTTATTTTTTAATATTCAATCAAACGTCGAACAAATTTTTTGGGACATCCTGTAAAAAAATTGGAAAATTCAAATTTAGAAAAACTTGGTAGTTGCAAAATAACAGAGAAAGGCCTAAAATACTTGATCAAATCACAAAGGACTCCTCGCTCAGAATAACAGAGAAAATGCAATTTTTCATGGGTGAGAGATATCGTATGCACATTTATTGCCATGGAATGAAAATCTTTAGTGTCTGTTTGAGAATCTTTGTCTTATAACTCTTGAGAGAGGTGAAACGTATGTGCGTATTGTTCTGTGTGAGGAGAGTCCTAACGATATGATCAAGTGTTTTAGGCCCTTTTTCAATCATTTTGCAAACATGAAATTTTTGTAAAGTTGAAATTACCTGTATTTGCAGTGCTCGTAAGAAGACGAAAAAATCACAAAAATGCTTTGATTTTTTGGCTTTTAACTAGAATTGGGATCATTCAAATCCATGAAGTACTTGTGGTGCTACGGATTTTCAAAAGTGAGAACTTTTTTCTGGCTCTCCCGGTATTTCCCTATAAATCAATGCTGGGCATCAAAGAGTCCAAATCTACACGGCAATGAACAGGCCATTTTAAACTATTTTTTGGGCATAGCAAACAAGGAGCTTTTGGCAAATTCCTACTTTTAAATCCATTTCCTGTACGATTCTTTCAAGAGTGGGTATACTTTTTTGACTCACCAGGAAGTTTAGCAAAAATCGAAGTAGCGTGGTAGCGGCGCTACCAGGAAAGTAGCTTAAATGCTTAAATTTCCCAGGAAGGAAGAAGGGAAAAAAAGGAAAAAGAAACGGAAGGAAAGAATGAATGAAGGAAGGAAAGGAGAGGGGATATAATTGGGCGGCATACAGGGAAAGAAGAAGAAAGTGCGTAAGAAGAAACGAAGGTGCTTAGCTTGCTACCAGGAAGGAAATATGCTTTTGCACCCTGGTTTAGGCCTTTAATTTTTCATTCATCAAAGTCAAGCATCAGGTAACACCCTTACCTTCTGTTCTTAACCTTCTCATTGACTTCCGTTGTTTTTGCCTTGAACACATATCGGAAACAGTGCATGAATCTTTTAAATGTCGTTGGTCCGACAAATATCCCAGTTGCTTGGTCACCGTTCCATGAAATGTCCTTGTTCAATATTCGATGCAGTAAAATGCTTTTAGATCGCGGAAAAGCTGTATCTTTGTCTGCAGGGTCATTGCTATTGTAATTCCCAGCCCAACATATCTTACCACATTCTTTGAGGATCTGAGAATGGATACCGGACATTGTTTGTATGATCTTTTCTCTGCAATAAAACAAACTTGTCATTAGTAATGGCATAATTCAAAACCACCATAAACGAGCATAGGGCTCAAATCTTTCAAAAGGTCGGTGTAAAATTCTATTGCAGTTTTCTTTGGATTGGATGGCTTGAAAGGAACTTATGGTACTTTGCTGTAAACCTGCCGTGGACATTTTTTGATATATTGGTTTTTGTTCAAAATGGGGTCAATGTAATTATTTTTGAAAAATTTATGGAAAATTTCGAAAAAAATCTAAATCATCGTAAATCCAAAACTAATAGAGGAAACATTATATAACCTTCAAGAAAACCATAGTTTATGAAGGTCTACAATATGGTGGCAAGCAGAAATATGTAGCTTTTCTAGTTTAGGATTTAGGAAGTTGATGACGTCATAATCTCAAATTTAAGAAATGCCGCCATATTGAAACTAATCAAGACATGAATAAATTGCCACGGCAGATTTACAGCAAAAAACCCCAAGTTCCTTCCACACCATTTATTTAAAAGAAAACTGCAGTAAAATTTTACACCGACTTTTAAAGATTTGAGCCCTATGTTCCATAAACGCTCTTTAATTCAATTTCCTGAACTCCACTCCAGAGGGGGGCCTGTCAGGGAGGGCGTTCACTCACGAAGTCAAATGACAGGGCCTTTCAAGTGTTTTAGCTCACACTGTTCAGAATCAGCAAGCAATTTTACCAGTAAAATACACAAGCTCAAGCAGTTTAACCCAAAAACATATAAGATTTAACCTCGTAATCAAGAAGCCCAATGTGGCCCTCCCGGTTATGACCATGCTGGCTGCATGGCAAGTCGTGAACTTGGGCACACCATGTACAGTTCACCATTAAGATTTAACATTTAAAGTTTTTGAACTAAAGAAATTTATAATCTTTAGTAAGCTCTTGTATTGGATACCAGAAAGGGGCCTAAACAAATTTTTGGCTTAGAAGGGAGGGATTTGTTAGGAGTCAAGGGAGAGTCGAGCCAAATAGAGCTTTACGGTAGTCAAACTCATTGCTCTGATTTGTCATTTCAACCTGTGACCCGTAAAAAAGAAGAAAAATTTGAGAGGTTTTATGTTGTTGACAAGATTCGACTTAAATCTGCTTGAGAAATGCACAAAAGAGCTCAAGCTTCGTGTCGCTGATATCAAGCAATAGAGCTTTGAGTCTTCGAGTGTGATTTCAATATAAGAGTGATAGTCTAGTTTAGGCGTGACCATTACAGGGGCAATTGGACGTGACGCTGCGAGGGACATTTGGAGTATATTTCTATGGAAAATGCTTAGGCTGAGCATCGACTCGTCAATGGAGATTTTGACAGAGATACTAGCATATTTGTATCTATCTTCATCGACGTTGCTCTTGACAATCTCGCAAACTGAACTGCAATATACTGTTCGTCTATGTTTATTTCATGCATTTGCAAACTTATTTTGTTGATCACAAATTTCTGAATATCGTAAACAGCGATCTAGCCTGAGCAACTTTGCAGCTGCGAAGAGACAATCTGCAACGCGAAGCGGGCAAGAAACCCATCCAAGAATATGGTGTTTGAGGCTTGAGCCAGATTTATGATGCTGGGTGAAACCTATAGGTGAATAGAACCTTTTCAAACACTATTGGATTAGCTGCTTTAGTAATTTTTTTGGAATTACAGCGAAGAGAAAGGTAATGTAAACATGTTCTGGCATTTAGGCATATACTGATGGGATGCAGAATCTGTTACCAACATTTTACGTCTGACTGCCCTTTTAATGTTTCAAAGAGAACTGAACAAGAAATCAGAGTCACAAGAACTAACCTCATTTGAGCTGGACTTTCATCAAGTATATGATGTTTCTCAACGTAATGGGACAACTCTCCTTGCAAAGCTTCTAATGGCCAGTCCATAACCCAGTTCAAATGACAAGCAGATAATATTCCAGGATAGTCCCTACGAGAAAATAAAGTGAATAAGTTAAGTTTTCGCTCGTTCATTACATTAGTTTATAGTAGTTGATCAGAAAGAGATACTCCAAACTAAAATCATTTGAAAGACACACGTTAAGAATAAATCATGAAAATGAATCAAGAATTGGAAGCAATTTAACTCTTGAAAAGGAATTATCTTATGGTGCTTATCACTCTGGCAAATGAGCCCCAAAGCAGTGATTAAAAAAAAGCTCGAATCATATCTATCAACAAAGACCTTTGCACTTTCAACCATGACCTGCAAGTTGTGAACTAATCCGGGTAAGTCAAAAAATATTTAGACATTTGAAAACCTGTAGCTCCCATGTCATTCATCAGATTCCTACCAGGTGAGTCAATAAAGAGAATCCCCGTTTGAAAGGTCACTGCTGCCTGGATATCGAGACGGTAACATCGGCAAATATTTAGTTAAATGGTAGACATGTTCAAATCCACTTTAAAATTTACCTGGCAGAAATCAGCCACTCTGTTTTGAAATTATGAAGGATTTTCTCGAGAAAGCCTCTTCAAAAAACCTGCAAAACGTGCCCAAAATCACGAACAAATTTCCCTAACATCTCTGCCTTACGCGGGTCTTACAGCAATGACTTCTGTATGCTTTAGCACATGCTATCCTCTTGGGAAGATGAGCAAGTCTTCCCCTTGGTATCAATAACCTATTCAAGGGGATTCTATTCTCCCAAGAGGGCAAAATACATGGATACATGTGAGTGTCATTATTTTTAGCAAGGACAACCAAGGAAAATTTGCTTATTGTTTTCACTCGTTTTTGCAGGTTTTGAAACGGGGTTTCTGTAGAAGGGACTTTATAAAATTCTTCATCTCAACATTCAAAATAGGCTTAAAATAAATGATCAAACTTGCTGGTCAAGGGAAACTAGTAGCATGGACGCTGCATGCATAAGGTCGAAGTTAGCTTGAAATAGCTAGAAGTCTTTTCCACCTACTCAAAACAAAATAACAAATAAAAGAAAATTACCTTGCCAGATTTCTGAGAACTGCATTTCTTGGTTGTAAACAGATAATTATATGAAGATTCAACTTGACTCTTATTTCAAAGAATCTGACAGGATCCGGCAAGAAGCTTGAGTATTCTTTCTTGATGACAGGGAGCAGGGCCTGTTAAGAACGAGAAACAAAGGTTACTAATTGGGTACTAAACAAAATAAGTTATACTGGGTGACAAAGGTGAAGGTGAGGTTGCAGTTTTCAGCGCCAAGCGCTGGGACCACAGGAGCGCTAATCGAGTCCACGACCCCTTGTCATGACGCTCAGGTGGTAGGACTCTTCTGGGTATCGAACCTTGTCCGCCTGACTGTTCTGGCTGCAAAGTCAGAGGATTAACACCACTGCCCCAAAACAGCTTCGTAGACAAAAAGAACGTGGCGGAACGTGGGGTATTTGCCAATTTGCATTGATATGAACTACATCAGAAATTCGTTTCTTTAAAAAGTCATTGCGCAGGAAACGGTCAAGTTAGATATAAAAGTATATTTGAATAATTACGAGCGATCTTAGCAAAAAGGTGTTTTGAAGATTCCTAAAATGGCCTTCTTTACATTCATGGACGTGTGAACTTTTAAACCATGACAAACATGCTGTTTCTCTTCCAAGAAAAATGAAATAATTGGGCACTTTGTTGTGGCACAAAGGGAACACTTAAAGGACAAGTCCGGGGGTGGTATGATTGTCCTTTAAAGGGGCCTGTGCGAGATAGAGCCTTTGCGGGCGTGCATGCAATCAAAACAAATACTTGGCCTTTCGGTACAGCGAACACGAATCAATTTCGTTCCGTTCAACTGAGCAAAATTAAGCTGATTTGCATCATTGTTATGTTTATTGTCTTTATTGATTTGAAATGAGTAAGTTACACAATAACTGATGGAAATATTGCTAAATATTTCAACACAGATTAACCAACATTATTTAAACCCTTTATTCACAAAAAGCGTTCTGTTGTGTTCACGTTACATTGAAATACAGTCCTTTAGAAAACAAACATGGCCTGATCTTCTCTGTCGCGAATAAATCTTGGAATTCGATCGTCATGATATGACCAACATGCCAGCAAATCTATAGATTGTGCCTTTTAGACCACCAAAATTTGGGGTTCGTAGATAAAGCACATTTATATTTATAAGCACCTATATGTTTGAATTTGAACTTACTGTTTTGCTCTCATCCAGAACTTATATCAACTCGGAAAAATACACAACAGGTCCATTTGCTCCCCTTTTTGGTCTTTCGAGCCTACTGCCAGTGCCAGACACCTATTTCTAATACACAAAACCGAAAACGCTGAAAACATGAAACTTGCTTCTGTGCGGTAGCCATCTTACTTTCTGATAATCAGAAAGTCGAATGTCGGCGCGCAAAGGCTCTATCTTGCACAAGCCCCTTTAAAGGGGCTCAGTCGTCAAACAGTAAACAAATCCGTAAACTCGCACGTGTCGGGGATTATCCATTGTTCATCCATTGTTCTCTGCAGTTTGTTTGGTGGCTTCACCCAAGCCATAAAAAAGTGACCGTTAAAAATCCACTTATATCCGAGCAATCGTAGAAAATATGAATGTTTGGTTTGTTCCTTAGTGAAATACAAGGATTAATGCCCAAACAGCAACTCTGTGTGATATCACCTTTAAAAAAACTGCAAAAATCATCGTTTTGTTTACATTTTGACGACGGAGCCCCTTTAATGCTATTTTGATCCTGAATCCCAAGGGACTTTTCCCCTAATTGTAATTGATAGGAAGCAGAAGGCTCTTGTAGAAACGATACGCTTTCACCGAAATAGCTACATGATAAAATCGGAAATAAATATAAAAAGAAATGACCGATTTTAACAAACAGTATTTCTGTTACTTATATAATCTTTCTTCTACATCTTAAAATTTCAATAAATGCGATCTGACTTGTTCTTCACAAAAAGGAGACTTGTTGAACGCCCCACGTTTTTTTCTGACTCACACGGTGCTATTACTTATCATGCATGTTTCCTGAACGAAACTGACAGAATAATCTATGGTTTAAATCATATTTGGCTGGCCGAGCATACATTAAAGTTTTTCTTATAGGAAGCTGAGGTTTCATGGAGAATTTGCAAAAGAGTGACTACTTTGGACGCAGATATTGCTGCTACAAGGAACTGCGGGGATGAACTTGAGCACTTTATTCAGGCCATATTTTCCCCAGCGAGTGTTGTACCTATCAAAATGTCTTCTCTGGTATCAGGCATAAATCAAGGTGAGTACATTTGCAGGCAAAAACACTGCAACACAACGAAAAAACAACAGCAAATATGTGTGAATATAACAGCCCTGAAGAAGTCCTGCATGGCAGGACGAATTATCGGTAGCATATATCATTCACACACATTTTCTGCCGTTCTTCGTTGTGTTGCGGTGTTTCTGCCTACAAATTTATTCACTCATTCGTCACCGCAAGCATCTTCGGACCCAACGATCAACGCTGGTATCGTGGCCTTTCCATTTTCAAATTATGAATTAAGGTCTGGTTTAAAAAGGAATCTTTCTCAAAACGAAAGGATTGCGGTGGCACCCTAGTACTATTTACGATTATGTTATTCATGAGATATAGATATTCAAGAATGTCATACTCACAGATATGAGACTTTTAAGTTCCTCTTCGGTAAAGAGCAATGGGCAACTTCCATTTGTCAAGATATTATCAATTGCGTCTAAGTATGATTTCTCTCGCAGGTCTGTCTCCTGAAAAAGAATTCCTCTATGTTACACTGCTGAGTATCCACTACTCGTAGTATGGAAAAATGAAAAGACATAAAGGAAAGTCGCCGATCTAGCTACTGTGCACAGGAATTAAAGATTTCAAAAGTCAAGTCAAGTCAAGTCAAGTCAAGTCAATTCAAGTCAAGTCAAGTCAAGTCAAGTCAAGTCAAGTCAAGGTCAATTTGCTTCTGTCGTGGTGTAAGGCTCAGGGATCTGAATGACTTCAGATTTCTCCAACATTTCATTGCGCTTGAGTGGCGCAGTGGAGTGTTGGAGAAACTTTTGACACGAAGACCTCAGGCAGGGGCATTCGATCCCAGGCAGGGGCACATTTTAATTCTCCAATTGTGGTAGCCCACTCACGATAAATATATTTCACCGTGTCAGCTGATGCCGAATGATTCTATATGCTTCTAGAAATCATTTACTGTTGTTGCGTTTAAAGGGTTTGTTTCAACCAGCTGGCTTTGCACGTGCCATCGCCTGGCTGGCTTGTGTTGTCGCAATTTTCATGGCCCATGAAAAAAGTGCGTGCTAAAGGATGTTCAAGACATTACTGCACGGCAATTGCAGTAACTGGTGCGTGGAGAAGCTTTATGACAGAAGGTGGTATAGACGTTTTTGTCATTTTACACCCTCAAAAACCGTCGTTTCTCATCACGTATCTATTTGAGGAAATTCCTCCTGAGCGCGATATCTCATACAATCTTAGACATAATTGGTGCTATGATTGGCACAGTTGAATTGTACATTGTATTTCTTAGCTTTTTAGATTTGATAGAATAAAAGAAAAGTCGCTCCGCTGAAAGGTACAAATAGTAGGGAAATTTGGTCGTGAATTTGGCACATCGTTTTAGGTTCCTCGAAGGGATTTTCTCGAGCCAATCCCTCGCAAAATCTAAATGGAGTGGCGGATTTCAGCCAGGAATCATTTAAAAAATTATCAAACATGTTGGCTATTCAATCAGACATTGCGAAATACCATTGCTTACATATTTAGGGAGCAGTAGGCTTTCGAATGGAATGCGCTGTTATCTGACGCACACGGTAGCAAGTCAATGAAAGGCAGTCTGTCACGTATCTGATTGGCCGCAACAAGCCAGAGCTCAACACAACGGATGCCTTTGAATCTGTGTATTTGGAATAAAGAAAGGCTGATAGTTATCATTTACTACGGCCGTAGAAAGTCATTAGAATCAGTAACCATTCAATTGTCCTATTCTTTGTATTGTCCTTATCACCCAATCAGATGCACGATAGACTGCATTTAAACAATAATGTGGCAACTTACACTAAGAATGACAGCTGTTTGTTTCCCTTCACATCCGGCAGTCCGCACTGCTGATCTCAAACCATCGAAAAACGAGCTTCTATTTGAGCAGTCGATTTGATGTATGGGAATATTGAGCATGTACAAAACCAGTTTTACCAGCGAAGTCAGATGAGTGCCAATCGCGCCAATCAATAATGCATTGCCACTGTGGAAAGGGAAAGAATAATGATGATTGTCCCCAGAACTGATCCTTGGTGGATTAAGCCTCTTGAGTGACCCTCAGCCGATAATACTTTGCTTATCAATTTCTCAATTCATTATATAAGCCTTAATCTGAAGGAGCACATTTTGGACAGGGGTTTCACCTTCCACTTCTTATCGTGTTTTCCATTTTCGCAAAAGTTTTTGCATTGCATAAGTCTCATCAAAAAGTTTAAGAATTACAATGGTATAATTTTTTCAAAATGTTTCTTGAATCCTTTACAAGAAGAAACATATTCTAGTTCTGAAAATATTGAAAATTTCAGAAAGATTTAACGGTAGAATAATAACGAAATGGCTAACGCTTCTTTTAAGCCATTCCGTTCAAAGTAATGGTTCATAGGTTTTTAGACCAACCTATTCGAAGATTTGGAGCACATACTGTAATGATGAAACTGAGGGCATATCTAAAAATGTAAGCGACTCTTACCTTGATTTGTAGGCGATTATTCGATGCAGCCTGACAAGATGGGTCATTGCATGGTTTGAAAGAACTACCGGTAAAGTCTTGTTGAACTGCTCATTATATCGCGTTAAGAACACTTGTAAACAACTTGCAATTTCTGAGATATCTGAGATGAGTTGATGAGATACTTTGCGTCCTGTTCCCCTGTTGATTTGAGTCAATGATCTCTGTGCTTGTAGATAAGTGCTATTTGCGAATGTGATGTACAGCGAATTCTGAGAATTGGCAGGCAATGATGGGAAGTACTACAAGGAAGTGAATAGTTTCTATATTGTAATATTTAAGTGAATATAAAAAGAAAATAGTTTCTGATAAATGTGTCAGCACAGCTTGGGAACTAGAAAGAACTCAATTCGCCTTTCAGATTACTCATAGGATACAGCATAAAGTCTGTATTAATTCTAGTGGTAAATGTGCAAGTTCTTGCTGAAAAACAATGGACGTACGTGTTCCAATACAGTAAAAACCCGCGTATAAGAATCTGCAATTTGCAAGTCAGCCTGACTAGGTTCTTATGTTTTGGCATGGTTTTGGGTATGTAATGGGAAACAAGGCTGTTCAGGTTCTTAAATTGGTTCTTATTTTATTCAGGGTTTTCAGGAATTTCTTTCCTTCAGATTGAAATTTCAGGCCTATTATTTACTGTCAGTTCACATCACTTGAGTTTATGAGGATTATTCAAATCATACATTTTTATATAATCCAAAGAAAAGCATTCGAAAGGTTCCCATCGGATAATATACAAATTTCTGATTCTTCCACAAACTTCTGTTGTGAATAAGACCCCATGATCTCTACATATAAGAACCTATTTTAAATTTCAGGCTGAATAGGTTCTTATACCATGGGGGTCAAATTGCAAAAATTCAGCCTGCAGGTTCTTAACCCACTAGGTTCTTATACGCGGGTTTTTACTGTATACAAAACTATAAAGACGAATTTCAATGAGGATACGTCTCGTGCATGAGGTACCATCAAAATTAAACGACAAAACATCAGGCCTAAATGAATAAAGTACCATAAAATAGCGCGGATGTAAACAACACGACATTTCGAGCATATACTAGTCCTCTCAAGTGACTGGATAACGAGTATACGCTCCACACGTCCCAAAATTACCCAATTGACACACGTTTCATGCTGGTATCCAATTTTGCACAACTCATGAAAAACATCAGACTAACAACCCTGGCTAATGCAATTATATTGTGCACATACTAACCGGTTTTGTGTTATACAGGAAAATATAAAGCCAGAGCAGAGGTCTTAAAAGTACAGACCGAGCTTGCGAGGTCTGTGCAATAAGACCGAGGGCTTTACATTTTCCTTCACAACTACAAAACGGGTTAGTATGAGTTTTATTACCTGATAGCTTCTAATTTTGACTGATATCACTTTAAGTCAAACCCATTTTGTAACTGTTATGTCGATTGAGTTTATTGTAAATCTCACAGGCCTAAATCAGTTGCTGTGGTGACAAAAACGCGTCCTTGTATTGTATTATACAAGGCTGCGGAAAAACCCCGGGAAATGTGCGATTAACCAATGGGATTGGCAGGATTCTTGTATTGCCGCGTTTTTGAAACGTCAGTCAGGTAATAAGGCACTGTAATCATGAACTAATAATTTCTTCTCTTAAAAAGACAAACATGTGAAAGTTCGCACAAAACGCATACCTCTTTTGTGATATTCTTGATCGTTTCTTCAAACCAATTCAAATCAGCAGCTTGAGAGATTCTATCCTTGAATACTCTTCGAGCCTCGTGCTGCCAGAATGAAATCAAATAATTCTCATCATCCGCCCGATCTTCCTCCGGACAATTCTTCAAAGATTGGAACATTCGTTGCAAATCTTTCAAACTGAAATGATAATTTCTTCGTCCAGCTATCGGGCTTGGTCTTAGAACATCGGAAACTGCAGTGAGCAGACTGCAAGAGGCTTTGATGATCTGTTCTTGTAATTCTTGTGGTAGGCCTATTGATTGATTTGAGGACATGTTGGATTCAATCATTGCCGAGACGATTGTTTGTACTGTGTTTTCTGTTGGCTCAGGGAGTTGTATGATGTTGAAATGACGCTATGGAGGAAAAAATTATTGCTTAATATGATATAGAATAATTTAAGATATAAGCACCAGTTTTCTTAACATCCTATCTATTGTCTAGAAATAGCCCAGAGTCATCAAATACTATTTTCCTGTAGGCAAATAATGATTTTTTCCCAAGCGATATCAGTTAGCTGACGAGAATGCTTGGCTCATTCGGGTGATGGCTGGTTTGTGGTTTTTGGCGGTGGAGTGGCAGTTTTGTGGCCGGGGGCGTTTCTGGTTTGTGGGATCTTTGGGAATTCTTCGTAAACCTGATGGAAACCTGACGATTATAGCGACCCGTACTCTTATTTATGTTTAGTCTTGTTTTGAGAAAGCTCTTTGTGAACCATGACATCAGTCATTGGTGACTCACATCTAACCATCTTTGCACAGGTCTTGCACCAGTGCATAGTTTTTTTACAATAATTCACCTAAACTAAGCTGGCGCATGCTAGCGCCTGTCAAAATGGAATGGTGCATGGTACACAAAGTGCTTAATAAGATTGTAGTTGAAGAAATTGTTAAGTGCCGTTCATAGCCAGAACCAGATGACGTCATGTCTATTTCTGCTATGGACGGCACAGAATATTGTATTTTGTTGAGTCCCGTTTTAGCTGTGATATAAAAAAAAGTTAGCTGACCTCATACTCTTTAATAAAATCTGTACTTTTCAGGGGTTTACTACGCTGTTTCTGAAATCATTTACGAAACTTTATATAGAATGGGACAAAGAATTAATAATAAAACGAAGAAAGAAGAAAGAAGTACAACGGGGAAGAGGGCAGGGAGTATTCTGCCTGATATCAATGGTTATCTATATCACGAGAATGGTTCTTCTGCTTATCATCTCACACGCAGCCAGCACTATGCGATATTTTTACGGAAAGTCCAACGGGCACTCAATTATCTTGCTATAAGGTGAAATTTGTACCACCGGGTGACGCAATAAAGACTGAATTTTTTTTCTAAATCACTAAAATTTGGCTATGTTACCAATCTTCACATTTTCTTTTCTGTATTTCATCAAGGACCAAATAAATCTAGTAGATAGTTGTCATTTCATTCTTTCTGAGGAGAAACGATGAAATTGCAGCATGAAAAACATGTTTTGAGTAACAGTATTGTACAAAATATCGCATTTTTAGCCTAAAAGGTACTTCCTGTGATTCCATATGAATTTTGGAGCCCTAAATGATATAAGAACTTCATCAAGGAAATAGGCAACTAATCTGAGATTTGTTAGGATGGCTCAGTGGTAGCACGCTTGACTACCAATCTGAAGGTTGGTGGTTCGAGTCCCAGCCCTGGCAAACATAGTACAAAGTGTGAGGAGAGTCGCCAACTCTCTGTAATTCCACGCTAAAGGAACCACGAGGTGTGGTCACTTTTGAGAGGACGGAACAAGACGCTGCTTCGATAAGCTTAGCTTCTCAGCGTCCTAAAACTACCTTCGGATGCTAGGTAGGAAAATAACAGAGCAAGCCTTGGGGGATAAAAAGTCAATCGTATAATAATTCCTTGTCATTTCAGGAAAATGCTTAAAAACCAGGTGGCTTGTAAAAGGACAAATTACCACAAAATCAAAGCCAGCTCAAGACTTTCCTGAGGTGTCACAGATTTATAAGGTCTTTGCTCTCTCCTCGATTAGCATAGCTACTGAGAGAGCCCCTCCTTAAGAAATTCCCCTACATGCAATTCTTCTGTTTTCATGATGTCGTTTTTCATTTTGATTTCTTCTGTAGTATTTGTCTTGTATTAGTTAATTAGTTCGGTAAGTTGTATTTCATTGTAATGAACTTTTGTCATTTGCATTGTATGTAGTGGAATTTCAAAATATATATATGAAACTGATCTAAATGTACATGAAAAAACGAATGAAATAAAATAAAATATTTAAAGATTTGAATGATT
This sequence comes from Aurelia coerulea, assembly GCA_039566865.1. NCBI lineage: Eukaryota > Metazoa > Cnidaria > Scyphozoa > Semaeostomeae > Ulmaridae > Aurelia > Aurelia coerulea. The sequence continues at coordinate 20,319,571 of CM076953.1, read as the reverse complement.
TTACAAATAATTTACTTTAATTTTGCGTCACCCGGTATTTGTGATCAAAATTATAAAATTTCGGTGTTTAGGACAGCATAGGTTTCAAATCTTTAAATCAGCGTAAAAAGGTGGATGTAAATTCTATGACCTATTTCTTCTAACTGAATGGCTTAGAAGAAACATTAGCTACCTATCTATAATCCTACTGGTGAACTTATCGGAAATTTCTAAATTTTTTGAAATTACAGCGTATTTTATATTTCAGCTCATTTGAGGATGTGACGTCATAAAATTTCCAAATCATGAACCATAAAAGTGAGTGTCTTGGAAATCATTTCATGTTACATCAAACAGTTTAGAAATTACAATGGTCTTAAATTTTTGAAACTTTTTCTTGAATTCTCGAAAAAGAAGAAAAACACTCAAATTCTGAAAATATTGAAAATTTCAGAAAAGTCCAGCAGTAGAATCATAGAAAAAAGCAAAAGCTTCTTTGAAGGCATTCAGCTAAAACAAATAGGTCATTGAATTTTACACCAACCTTTTTAAAGAACAAGTCCGGGGTTGGAATAATTGTTAATAAAATGAAAGATCACAATGTTGTGAATGGTGTGTAGTACTTTTTTCAACCTTCTCTGTCTTTTCTCTGCGAAATTGCGTATTTCAATCTGCGAAATGAGCGAAATGACGTCATCATTCATGACGTAATTTCACCCATTCTGCCTTCGACCTGAAAGAGGCTGTTTCCTTACAGAACTCTCCAGTAATTTCCGACGTCACAATCAAACCACCAAACCGAGGCTAGCCATTTGATCACGTTTTTCAAAATGGCGACGACATTGGGCCTAACTTACGGAAAATGCTATACGAATTTACAACAGAAAGAACTATCAAAACTTGGAAAAAAGTTACAAGTGATGTTCGGCAGTTGGTAAGGTTACTGTTTGACATTAATTGTAGAAATCCCGGACTTGTCCTTTAAAGATCTGTAACATATGCTGTTTAGGACTAAGCATTTACTTACCAACAATCGGTCTGATATCAGCGTCTTGTCCCCTGTAGATCCATTTTCGCTCAATGAGAATGCTGCTGTGACTGCCATCCCCTCGATGAAACGACGATCAAATGGTTTTTGAAGGTTAAAGATCATTTTGCTGTCTAAAAGCTGTCGCAAAAGTTCTTGAGCTGAGATGGAATCGTAATCGTCTGGTTTAGAAGTCGCAACATTGAGATCATCGACAAATAATATCATTTTCTTGTTGTCTTCAGCACCATACACAAACCCTGAAAAGAGAGAATCGTAGTGTATTAATCATCATACCGGGTGTCTTACAATGATGTATTATCGTTTGATTGCTTATATGTCCATAACCAACGAACCGATTTTCAAAAACTTTATTTTATCTGATTTTCGAAAGGCTAAATTGTATTCGAGGATGTTGGTTGAGGTTTAGGCTGATGTCTTCATGTCGAAAAGAAGATCGATAAACTTGCTCAAATTCAAGCCTTAGATAGCATGAAAAAGAAACAACCATCTTCGCCAGTCAACATTTGGATGTGATGCAAAAGGCTGAACTTATATGTCGTTCAGAGAATACGAATTCAGTTAATACTGAGTTTAGAGAATACGAATACGAGCTACGCCTTTTGTATCACACCTAAAATTTTGATTGGAAAAATAGGCCGTTTCTTTCTCATGCCATCTAAGGCTTGAATTTGAGCAGGTTTATCGATCTCCTTTTCGACAGGAAAACGACGTGGTAAGACCGCAACCAACATCTTAAAATACAATTCAGCCTTTAGGCAATCAAATAAAACAAAGCTTTTGAAAATCGGTTCATTGGTCATGGACATGTAAGCGATCAAACAGTAATACATCATTTTGGGGCACCCGGTAGATTATGTAAAGAATTTTTCTACGCAAGACTAGATGGGTTCATAAGAATATCTCAAGTTTCTTTTTTATATTCCGTCTAAAAAATTTACATGACAGAGTACTACCTACACTACTTAACCTACTTTACCACACTATGACTACGATACCAAGAGGAGCAAAATACTATGTCAACCCCTTGTTATCTTTTGTTTCGTCGTCGTCAGGTGCCTTCTGCTCTGAGCAGGTTGGCTATCACGGATGCCCAGTTCTCTCTACGCTGTGCCTTCCTTGTGGCTTCGGCATAGTTCATTTGTGTCCATTCCTTGATGTTATCAAACCACGTTGGTCTTGGCCAGCCTCTTCCTCTTTTCCCGTTGAACTTCCCTTCAAGGAGAAGCCCTTGAAGCCCGTCTCCTCTTATCAGGTGCCCAAACTAAGCACATTTCCTCTGCTTCATTATCTTTTGTTTATATCATTTTATTTCTCAGTATCAGTTTTGACTATTTGTTATCATTTTATCTTCTGCCTTATCAAAAAAACACTGAAAAATATATTCCGAGTTAGCATAGTGTTCAAGTCTTTCAAATCTTTAAAAAAGTGCGTGTAAATTTTATGACATTTTCCTTTGAATTGAATGGCTTGAAAGGAACTTTGCTGTAAATCTGCAGTGGAAATTTTTTGATACCTTGATCTTGTCAAAATGGTGGCAAGTTCATTGTTTTTGAAAAAGTTCATGGAAAGTCTTGAAAAATGTAAATCATCGCATCGTCTATCCTAAACAAATAGAGAAAAAATGACAAAATCTTCAAGGAATCCATAGTTTATGAGGGCCTACAATATGGTGGCAAGCAGAAATTAGAAATCTGTTTTTAAAGGGTTTTGATTCTGCTCTTAAAGCATGCTGTATTTAGGCCATACTTACTAAAATATCAATCAAATGATAAATGATTCAATTGATGCACCCAAACAGCATATCATTAGAAATAAGATAGCTTGATGTTTTCAGACGGTATACAATAGCCTCACTACATAAGGACCCTCTAGTTACGCTCATCTAATTGAGTTGAATTGTTGTTGTTGTTGTCGCTCCACTGAGGGCCTTATGGACATAGAGCTGTAAAACCGTACAAAAACGTCAATCTGCGACAAGTTTTTGTCGCAAAGTCATGTGCTGATTAGAGTATGGCTTAGAGGAAGGCGCTTTTTGCATTGATAGCTAGAATGAACATTTATCGAAGTTCTGATAGCAAATTTTATGGTACAGGAGTTCTGGAAAACCGTTTTTGTGGCGTTTTAAGATCAGTGGTTTTGAGAAAAAAGTAGCAGATTGATTTAGGCCCAATGGATCTTTTAGCTAAGATTCGAAAAAAGAATTCGAATCGAACGATAGCTTGATACATTTGTAGAATGTTCGAATGTATACAATAGTGATAGAAGCTCCAACGCCACATAATCGAACCTTGTGTAGAATAGCGAAAAGGTCTATTAGTAGAATCAGTACGGAGATATTCCGTTTCTACAAGCGTTGGGAAATGAGTCTCTCTGTTGACCGAAGCGCCATCATCAAGTCAAAGAGCACAGGGAAACGAGAGACTCATCGTCATAAGTCTAGGTATACAATATGTCTACTCAAATCTTGTCATCTGCTGAAAATGTTCAACTATAACGGGTGCGCCAAAATAAACTATGCACGTTTAGCAGGCCACGATAAATCGTACACAGGACCGATTTTGAAGATTCATGACTTAATCTTTAGCAGAAAGCCTGAATTAGATTCTAGGACTTTTTGCAAATTTTTCCCTTTCAGTTTTTAGAGCTAGAAGCGAGTTTCTTGAAATGTTCGTTTTCGAAAACATTGAAAACAATAAAAAAACGTCGATCAACTTTTAAAAGATTCAACATGGATGAACAAAGAGAAAACGTTTTCGGGGGGATTTGGGGGTTTAGTGCGAACTCTCCTACAGCAGATTACAATTGGTCGATTTCTAAATCGCAAATCACCACGAACAAGTTCTCTCTTTGTCCATTCATGTCGATTCTTTAGGAATTTTGATCGATGTTTTTTTATCGTTTTCAGTGTTTTCGAAAACTAAAATTTTAGGAAACTCGCTTCTAGTTTTAAAAACTGAAAATGAAAAAATTTGCAAAAAATCCCAGTATCTAATTCAGGCTTTCTGCTAACGATTAAGCCATAAATCATCAAAATCGGTCTAGTGTACGATTTATTGCGGCCTGCCAAACGTGCATAGTTTATTTTGGCGCACCCGGTAGTTGGGTCGAATTTTTTCTGAAATGCCCCGTATATCATATCTACCCAGTGAAACATCGAACTCACACCCACCCATATTTATAATTAGTCTCTGTGAATACCATATCTACCTTGTCTATGGCATAACACGCTCTCCATAAACTTTTGCAGCAATGCAGCAGTCGTGCCTCCTGAGTATGCCATCCGCTTCACAATGGTATTCTTGTTGTCTCTATTAGCATAGAAATCATTGACCATGCAAGTTTTGCCAGAGCCTCTTGGGCCAACAAGAAGCACATTCTTTTCAGCTGATGACAAAAGTTCCATCAAGAATCGGGCTCTCATTGTGTCAGCAGTCTCTACGAATGTATCTTCAAGTAGATCCAGGGAATCCCCATAAGCGATTTCCGGTAATCGAGCTTCCCAGTTGTCCCATTCGCCTGATTCGTCAACGTAGTAGTCGAAAACGGAGACGTAATGATCGTAGTCTGGTAAGCTGTGAAAATAAAGCAAAAACTAAATAAAGTTGAAAACATGCAATTATAATAATAATAATAATCTACATAAAGTGCTAGGCACCGGGCAGTGTCAACAAATACACGTTTTTTATCGTATTTGATTTTTTTGTCAAAAATTTCTGGTAAGTTCTATCTTGAGCTAACACTTTGGCATTCTCCCATGAGATATTCAATTTTGCAATTATAACAATTGTATTTATCTGATTATCTCTCGCACTTGTTTATTAGAAATTCTGATCGCAATATTATCAACCTTAGAAATGCCGAAACTGACTTGCTAGTGCCATTCATGAAAACTAGTAATGGGCAGAAGGCGTTCGCATTTCGCAGAGCGAAAATCTGGAATGATCTCAGCCGCGAGGCCAGGCAAGCTCCCTCTTTAGGGCTGATTGCAAATTTATTGTAATTATTTGTAGATAAATTATATACGATTGTAATTAGTTTCCTTTTCCCATTATTAGTTTTAGTAGATTTCTAATTTGTTTAAAAATTAAAAGTTAGAAGTTTTTGGTACGACCCCCTGAAAATCAATCATAATGACTGACGGGGCTAACGTGGATAAATAATTTTAAAACGAAAAAAAATGAAAGGAAAACACCAGAAGCCTTTCTTTCAAGATTTATGTGATTTTTGACATATTTGGATAAGAATAAATGCTGTTTAAAAAAAAAATTATTCTGCCTTTTCTCTGCCACAAATCAGCAAGCGCTTCCACGTGCTGTGGCTCACTCTATGGCAGGGGTGTTGGCCTGAGTGTGAGGATTTTGTCTCACCGTATAATGTTTTTGCATCTTGGAGGACATTTTTGCTGTGGGGTGGTGCATGGCGCGTGGAAATGGCTTGATTACTCGGATTGTTTAATGTGCCAAACGTCGGAAGCATTTTCGACTCAGCCAGTAGATCAAGTCATAACACCAAGCAGCAACCCCTCTCTTTTCATGTGCTTATTTTTGTTCGTTTTGTTTTGTTTCTTATATCTAGCAAGGTTGAAATGTAAGTGCCAGCCATAGTGGGGACCAGATGTCCCAGTGTCCTTTCCTGTTGTGGCTGGTACATATGAATGTATCTATTTTGTAGTTTTAGATTCTTTTTAGGTTAATAAATAGGAAATAAAAAACAAACCACTAACCACTACTGCTCGATTGGCTAAAACAAGGTCTCTAGCTCTAAGTTGAAGCCTATCCTATTCAACGGTATCAAAAACGGAACAATAGAACGTACAACTCCAGCATAGGTTCCAAATCTTTAATAAGACTGGTGTAAAATTCAGTGACTTATTTCTTTGAACTGAATGATTCCAAAGAAGCTTCAGCTATTTCTCTGTAATTCTAGAAATCTTAAATGTTTTCAGAATTAGAGTGCTTTCTTCTTTTTCAAGAATTCAAGAAAAATTTTCAAAAAAACTTAAAACCATCGTAATTTCTAAACTGTTTGAAGCAACATGAAATAATTTCAAAGAAAACCATAGTTTATGGATATCTACAATATGGTATCAAGCAAAAGTCTGTCACTTTTCTGGTTTATGATTTCGAAATTTGATGACGTCACACCTTCAAATGAGTTAAAATGTAACATACGCTGAAATTTCGAAAAATAATGAAAATTTCTGAAAAGTCCAACGGTAGAATTAAAGATAAGTAACTAAAGTTCATTTCAAGCCACTCAGTCAGAAGAAATAGATCACAGAATTTTACACCCACCTTTTTAAGCCGAGTTAAAGATTTGGAAGCTATGCTTACAACTCCTCTGCAGGAGCCTAAAAAATCTTGCATAATCTTCTTGGGAAACCCTGTACATAGTATCTGTAAATCTGTAATAGCATTGAATGAAGGGCCTCTTCAACAGGCTCAAATTGTTTAGAAAATCAATACGCTCTAAAACTTACGCGGTACTGACAGCTAGCAGAAGTTGGCTAAAATGCTTCTTGTCCTGATCTCTTGTCAAAAGACCACCGAACGACCAGATCAAAGAGAACACAAACAATCTCTCAACATGCAAATCTCCTCCAAGGTCCGTATGCTCTTCAAGGAGGGCAGTCAAAACAGTCAATAAAGATGAAAACATGACATTCTCTGAGAGTTTTAAACACGGCTTTGCTTCTTGATCCATGAAATTTAAAACAGGATCAAGAATTTTACTGAACGCTCTTTTCAAGATGTGGATGATCTGTGTTGGTCTGCCAGTTAGCCATGCATCTGCTAGGGGTCTCCATCCAAGTACTTTGTCATCCATGTAAAGTAAGCCCATTCTCGAGACTACGGATGGATCTGCATCTTGAACGCTGCCAGTCTCGAAGAGGATCTTGACGCTGCCTGTCATTGGAAGCCTTTTGGTGTTGGGTAAGGTGAGGTACTAGGATAAATATATTTATTATAAGTTATGCTATGAATAGCGAAATAAACATTGGAAGTTTATTGCTGTTTAGAGAATGGGGCGATGGAGAACCGATCTTTATGTATATTCAATAGCATAGTTGTCCAAAAAGACGAATTACCTAAAACACTAACCCACTAGTTAACAACACTACAAGGACCATGGGCAATTATGCACCGTTGATGTGGCCCGCATGTGGCCTATATTATGATCAAAATTGTATTTTTACTCACTGCGTTGTTTCTCTTCCATAAGATTGCAAGTAAATCTTGATAATGTTGCTACTCCTTCGTTCTTCTCTCATCAAAATGCCGCCAATATTCAAATACAGTTGAAACGGTTGGAGCTCCTACGCAGCGATACGTCTTATTTCAAGTTTCCCTTCAAAATACTTTAAAGGGAAGTTTGACATGAGAAGTATCGCTGGATAGGAACTCAAACCGTTTCAACATTATTTGAATAATGGCAGCACTCGATTCCTTGCTGTGGCGAGAGAAGAACGAAGGAATAGCAACATTATCAAGCTTTACTCGCAATCCAGTGGAAGAGAAACAACACAGTGAGTAAAAATACAATTTTGATCATAATATAGGCCACATCAATGGTGCATTATTGCCCATGCAAGGACGATGCCCCAAGGAGCACGATATCATGACTACCCCGAGGCAGTGGCGTTACGGAACAGCTCGGGGCTCATAGTAATTTGGCTATCCAAGGGGCCCCCTTCAGCTGCAAATAGACCAACGACCGTTTGCCAAATTTCCACAATGGAAACGGTGTTTGTGGACAAAATAATTTTAAAGGTAAGCCCAGCACAGGAAAATCTCGGTAATGTGTGTTTAGGAATGTTTTATATGAAGGTCCTTTGGCAATAGAAAGTTCGATTCGATTCACAACGGCGTTTAATTTACTTTATGTTCAAGTCTTGAGGCCCCGCTTAGATGGGTCATGAAATAATTAGTGCAAAGCAACACGTATTTTCTGCAAATTTATTTATCATCGATAAATTCTTTTGGCTGACTATTTTCAGGGGCTGCCGCCCCAGAACACCCGCTGGTTCAGTTAGTATACTTCAGTCCAAGTACTGATGCATTTTCCATCCAAAATCGGTACATAATTAAATCACGAGGAAATGTTATAAGAGTGTCCACTAAGGTGCAAAACACTTGAGCACCGCCCGATACATTTAATCATTGCATTCTATGGCATTAAAAGTATTTTATATGCTAGCAATTGCTTTTACTATCAATACATCGCCAGACGCTCCACAGTTAGCTAAATTTATAAACGCCTGGCCCACAAACTACTCACTTTTCCTTGATCTAATACGCTCTTAAGATGCCCACACCAAACATCTTTGATCGGTGCGTCAAAACACAACCATGTTGCTGTTGTTGTGCTTGTGATGTTCCTGTTAGATTTCTTCCAAGTCGATGTAAAGACTCCATCCACCCAATCCCCTGCTGCCTTCATGTATCCAAACATCAAATTCACATCCGATACTGCCAGGACATTCAATCGTCTTAATTTATGCAGCCTCGAATTCATGCTGCCGTCGATCAGCTGTTTATCAGATGCAAGTTTGTTCAATGCATCAATCAGGTTTTCTATGCATGCACTCTTTCCACTGCCTCCATTACCACAAACGATGATTCCTACAAACAATCACGGTGCTAACTAAGTCGGAGAATATCATTGGACAAATTGATTTTGCAGCATAGGAATCAAATCTTTAAGACATTGCACCATTACGATTGGTTGATGTACTCTTTAAAACATTGCACGATTGGTTGATGTACCGTTCATTTGCTTTACTGTCTTAAAAAGAACTTCAGGTATTTTATGATAAGTGCTCATTGGCAATCTTTGATACCCGTTGCGCCAAAATTAACTATGCACTTTTTTGGCAGGCCACAATAAATCGTACACTTGACCGATTTTGAAGATTTATGACTTAATCTTTAGCAGAAAGCCTGAATTAGATACTGGGATTTTTTGCAAATTTTTTTCATTTTCAGTTTTTAGAACCAGAAGCGAGTTTCTTAAAATTTTCGTTTTCTAAAACACTGAAAACGATCAAAAAACGTTGATCAAATTTTAAAAGACTCAACATGAATGGACAAAGAGAAAAGGTTTTCAGGCTGATTTGGAGGTTTAGTACGAACTCTCGTACAGCAGATTACAATTAGTCGATTTCTAAATCTTAAATCACCACGAACAAGTTCTCTCTTTGTCCATTTGTGTCGATTCTTTAAAAAACTTGATCCATGTTTTTTTGATCGTTTTCAGTGTTTTCGAAAACTAAAATTTTAAGAAACTCGCTTCTAGCTCTAAAAACTGAAAATGAAGAACATTGCAAAAAATCCAAGTATCTAATTCAGGCTTTCTGCTAAAGATTAAGTCATAAATCTTCAAAATTGGTCCAGCGTACGATTTATTGTGGCCTGCCAAACGTGCATAGTTTATTTTGGCGCACCCGGTATCTTGATTTTCTTTACTGGATTAAGGGAAACTTTAGCAGCTTTGTTTTTTTGAATTACTGGCTGAGAGAATTTAGCTTTCATGCAATTGAGGTGTCAATCAAAAGCAACTGATGTTATTGTTTAAAAAATCTGTCCTTTGTTAACTTACTCGGTACAGATAATAACTTATCTTACTTACCATGGTAAACTTTGGATAACTGATAAAGTTGAACGGCTTTCGAAACCCATGGTGGATGCGCTACAAGTCCCTTTTCTTGCACGATTTTCGTGAACGCTGCTTCCATTTCTTCCTCTTCTTTGCTCAGCGTTGGAGTAGTGCGATCAGTAGCACGAGCAAACACGTCTCTCACAATTGATGAAAATACCACTTGCTCCTAGAATGCAACGAAGCTCGGTGTAAAATTCTATCACCGTTTTCTTTGAATTAAATGGCGTGGAAGGAACTCATGGTTTTTTGCTGTAAATCTGCCATGGAAATTCATTGATATCTTGATTAGTTTTAATATGGCGGCATTTATTAAATTTGAGGCTATGACGTCATCAAATTTCAAATCCTAAACTAGAAAAGCTACAGATTTTTGCTTGCCACCATATTGTATACCTTCATAAATTATGGTTTCTTTGAAGGTTATATAATGTTTCCTCTATCAGTTTAGGATTTACGATTGTTTAAACTTGTTCAAAATTTTCCATGAATTTTTTCAAAAATAATGAAATTGCCGCCATTTTGAAAAAATCAAGATTAAAAAAATGTCCACGGCAGATTTTTTTTTTTTTTTTTTTTTTTTTTTATTCAAATATTAAATTTTACAAGATACTTTACATTTTACTATACCTAATTCTAATTACTATACGACACTACAAGTACGATACCATGGGGAGCAAAAGACTACGACTACCCCATGGCCAATATCTAAAAACATGAAACGTTAAACCGTATACAATCACACTACGAATAATTTATAAATTAAAGGATACTATACTGGATTCAGTTTCACTCCAGATGTCAGGTCAGTGTTGCGATGAATTTGTAGATGCAATGAGTGCAACTCATTTGGTGTAAATTTAGGCAAGTAAAATGCCTCCATCTGATGTGAAACAGAATTTACAAGGAAAAGAACACTAACGGTACGGGACTTGGTGATTGCTTAGGGCATGGCTAAATTCTCAATAGATCTTAATCAAACCGACCAGTTTCGTGGATGAAGCGTAAAGTTAATTCGAGTACATTTCTGTTCAACTCATTAGAAAGGTCTTCATCACCATACAATAAAAGCTGCGTCAAAGAATGATTTGAAAGATTGGTGATTTGTACATATGGTCGTAATAATTCAACAATTCCAGCGAGAAGATTTTGTCGTTGAACATCAAAAGAAGGGCAGAGCAACAAAAAGTGCTCCGTGTCTTCAATGCCATCGCTTGTTGGGCACATTGGGTTTATGGTATCTCTGAAATTATGAAACGGCAGATTTACAGCAAAGTACCATAAGTTCCTTTCAAGCAATCCAATTCAAAGAAAAATGTCATACAATTTTACACCCACCTATTTAAAGATTTGACAGATTTGAGCCCTATGCTGCTTATGTAAGGTGTTTCAAAATTCTCAATGCCGGCGGGACCGATGTAAAAAATAACTGATCGACCAAAAATGAAACAATGCAAAAGCAAGATCACGCCTTGGCTTGTAGATTAATGACTTTAAAAAATTCATAGCACTCAGCAGGGAGTTGCATGATTCATCAAGTTCTAGTTTAAGACAAACGTGCACTAAGGGTTCTCCATAAGGATTATGATGCATCGTTTGATATGTGTCTAAGGAGAGAGGCAGATACAATAATCCACGTCAAAAATCTCCAAAAACTAATTCTAGAGGTATTCAAAACTCTGAATTCGTTGAATACATCATACCTTTGGGATTTTTCAGGACTAAGCAAGTGGAATACAACCTTAGGATAACAAATTTGGTAAAATTGCCTCAAATAAAAACACACACTTTTGGACTACACTCTGTAACCTTCAGAGGCAGCATCCTTTGGAATGCACTAAGTGACGATATTAAAACATGTGAAAATGTGGCAGCTTTCAAAAGGAAAATAAAAAATGGAAGGGGGCAAACTGCAGCTGTAAACTATGTTGTAAATAGGATATTGTATTATACTTTACATCATGTAAATATTTTTAGTTGTAGTTGGCTTAAATTAGTTGATGTATATATTATGCTGATAACTATTTGTAAATAACCAACTTTAAAGAATGATAAATGAAAAATGAAACAAGGTCAAAAGATCGAAGCATTTTTTGTCATTTTTCTCGCGTCTACATGAGCACTGAAAATATAGATAAGCTGCGAAATGCCTTAAAAAAGGCCTAACACACTTGATCAAATCATAACCAAAGACCTCACACAGAATAGTGGGTAAGTGCATTTCACCTCTCTGGAGGAGTTTTAGATTTTCAAACAAATACTGAAGTCAACCAACAATTTTTCTCTTTCTAGGATTAGAACTGTTACATATGGTTCAGAAACGATTCATTTCAGAGGGGGGCCCGCAAGTCTGGGCTATCAAAGACTCTATATCTCTTTAATAATTGTTACCTCGCTTGATAATCTAGCGCCAATGCATTCAATCAACGCTTTGAGAACAAAAGAGTGCTCTGCTTTCACTGGGTCACTCATTTTGACAGGTGTGCCAATTTTTCGATCTCTTCCATATCTTGGGCCGGCCAATGCAGTTGTTGTCACACTTGATTGGGCACTACTTCCACGAACAGCATCAGTTTCAGTTTCATTCAATTTTATAGTAAATTTTTGTCGTTTCTGACCCGCTCTTTTGGCAACTGAAATCATACTGGCTGTGTTAAAGAGAATGTGGCTTTTGAGTGAACTGCAAAATAAGAAAGTTGCATTTATTGTCAGACATTTACATACAGGGTGTCCCAAAGAAATTGTGCGCCGTTTGTCTGAAGATTGTGATAAAACGGCAAAACATTCTCGCCAAACTTTTGCATGGTGGTGCTCTCCAGATGTTCAATTAAAGTTTCCCACCATCTCCATGAAAATCCGTTGAAAAGTGATGGAGCTATGACCTTCAGGAGACCAAATTTGCCCGATCACTGAAACCAGCGGTCGGCCATTTTGTCTTACTATTTTGCAGCGATAAATAGCTTCATGGATTGAAAATGAAACAGCAGCCTCCAATGTCATAGCTCTCGTGAAAATTCCGATAATCCTCGGAGAGTTCCACTATTTCTGACCTCATAGAAAGTATATCTTACCTCACGTGAAGATTCTTATCACTGCAAAATAGTAAGACAAAATGGCCGACCGCTGGTTCCAGTCATCAGGCAAATTTGGTCTTCTGAAGGTCATAGCTCCATCATTTTTCAACGGATTTTTACGGGGATGGTGCCAAACTTTAATTAAACATCTGAAGAGCATCATAATGCAAAAGTTTGGCGAGAATCTTTTGCCGTTTTGTCGCAATCTTCAGACAAACGGGACACGATTTTTTTGGGACACCCTGTACGTACATACATACATAGCTTTATTTGTTAAAGCAGGTGATAGTTAGCAGCACAGAAGTGCTGATGTGGACCTGCAAATTAAAGTTTTCTAAATAATTAAAGTAAAAACGAGCTAATTACAATTGTTAAAATAAGTTCCTAAAAATAAATAAAGTCATCTTTCTTGTTAGTTCCAATTGATGCTTCCTTTCCATTTTCTCTAGTTCACAAAATTTTAATATTTTCTTTAATTCTGGAGTGCTTAATGTTTTAACTGATTCAGGTAGATTGTTCCAGTTAAGAGGACCGCGATAACAGTTCTCCCATGTTCTGTTCTAGGCCGGTTATCTCTAAAGAGGGGAATGGAATGGGGGAATGGAACGGGGAATGGAATGGGGGAATGGAATGGGGGAATGGCTCGGGGAATAGAAAAGTTATACAGTATATAAATAAGCCAAGTATAACATATGAAAGTACTGCTCCAGATGTATCTTTTCACCATATAGCTTGTCAATAACAGTTATAGTTTTGTTACAATTCAAAGAATAAACTTTCCTGTTTCAAACAAAGGGGAATGGAATGGGGGAATGGGTTTTCGGGGAATATCGAAACTACGAGGTAGAAACTCGATTTCATGGTATCATTCGAAGCCCCTTCTTCTCAGCTATCCAAATTTACCATTTTCGCATCGATACATTGAATTGTTACTCCATAAACGTATGGTACAACTCAGATTATAGTTTCTTATCTCAATTGGCAATATCATTTCGTGATTTCAATCGACAACTGTAATCCACGGGTCACCAGGTCATGTAATCGGCGGGTCACGTTAGATCCTCCGCGGGTCACCATATTTGCGGTCAGTGGCCGAGCGGCTATAGCTGCGAGCATTCCTACACAAACTGGTCCGTAAAAGCATAGAGGAGGTAAAAGGTACTGTTGTTTAGAAACAAGAAACAAACGTCATCATCGGATTGTCACTGGTAAGATTGCCGTTGTCGTTGGAAAGAAACATGGTGCCGAATGGGGCAATAAGGTGAGTCATGATTCGCTATTTTCTTTCATAAACAACTTGCAAGTCTCTCAACCAAAACAAAAAATGTTTGGCCTTGATAAAGGTAGTACTGTGATGTTTCCCTCGAGGGGCATTTCATTCCCAAAAAATATCGTACACCTTTGGAAAAAATTCTTTTATTTTCTAGAAAAATCATCACAAATCTGTAAAAATCCTTTGCTCTCAAAAAATCTCGTACGATTTACGATTACGAACACTGTGATTTTGACTGAGCAGTCCTTTCAATTCGAAGCAAAGGAGGCCGACACAGATAACTTCATAAATCAGCGGTAACTAGATTAACTAGTAATAGTATAATGCACAGGACATTCTAAAGAGATATTTGCTTTCAGTGTTTCGTGTGTTTCAGACTTGGATGATAATAGATTTGCTTCTTTTTGTCTTACTCAATAACTCAAGGTCAAATTCCAATCTCATGCAGTGTGACACATGGAAAAAGTCTATTATCTACCTTGGTATCAATTAATGGTTTCTAACCTTGGTCTCTAACGACTTGCATGAATTCTTTAAATTCTTTCAAAGAGCATCATGCGTAGGCATTTAGCAAAGAAAGAGCGATGCCACCTTGATCTTACACAGACCAGTATATGCAAGAATGCTCGTAGCTATAGCCTCTTCGCCACCAGCCGCAAATATAGTGACCCGTGGATTACATGACCTGGTGACCTGGTGACCCGCCGATTACATGACCTGGTGACCCGTGGATTACAGTTGCCGGATTTCAATTGGCTATCAGGCAGATTAGCAAACGCATTCTTCATAACAAAGAGTTCATATATGCCATGCCCAGACACACATTTACGGGGAATGGAATGGGGGAATGGAATGGGGGAATGGCTCGGGGAATAGAAAAGTTATACAGTATATAATAGGATAAAGTATAACATAGGAAAGTACTACTCCAAATGTATGTTTTCGCCAAATAGCTAGTCCATAACAGTTATAGTTTTGTTACAAATCAAAAAATAAACTTCACTTTTCAAACAAAGGGGAATGGAATGAGGGAATGGGTTTTCGGGGAATATCGAAACTACCTGGTAGAAATTCGATTTGAAGGTATCATTCGAAGCCCCTTCTTTCCAGCTATCCAAATTTACCATTTTCGAATCGATACACGAAACCGTTGGATCTAGAAGCGAAGGGGAAAGCCAGAAAGCAGTTTGCTTGTTGTTTCAAAAGAAGTCAAAAGGCAAATTAGGACGACGCCTCTACACAAACAGGCTAGACATAGGCTTTTTTTAGATTGTTGGAACGATGAGAGATGCCTGGGAAGTTTTCTTCACTTTGTTTTCACAAGCAGGGGGGATACAGCCTAGATATTCAGATCAAATTGAATGAATATTGGCATTGCTGTCGTTATCATCGCTACTATATGTATAGTAAAATCCCCCCTCCCAGGTTTAGCAAAGCTTGGCAGTGGCACTGACCTAAAATCATGTCGTTGAGGTGATGTTCGTTCAAAGTTCCACAGCTGAAAAGCAGCACTCTGGCTTGTGATCGTGATCGGCCATGTTTTTCGGTCATATTTTCTTCCGTGAAGCGTGAAAAGCCATTATTTATTGTCGTGAAATGTGAAAACGCTACATCCTTTGGAGTCAAACGTGACATTTAACATTCTATTCCCGGGATTCGTGATCCTTCCCCCGCCCTTCTTTTCTTTATCACCCTCTGCAAAAAGCTCAGTTCCACCAACAAGGAAAGCAAGGGATATGAATGTTTGTGTTTAGAGACAAAAGACAAACCTGCTGAAAGAGAAGCCACATGGCGTTGCTGAAGGGGGAATCGCAAAAAAATGAACAACAGTTCTGTACCCCCTCGCGTCATACAACCCCAGGGGGGTAATCTGATATATTTAGGATAGGAGTGTTCAGGTTACTTTTTCCGGTTAATGATTTGTACAGTTATTTTTTTTGGGTTCCTGAAATTTTGGCTTACTTTTTTGGGTCTCAAATTTGGGGAAAATGAAAAAATCGGGAAAAATATAATTTACAAATGAAATTAACATCAAGTAACTAACATTACTAAGATCAAACACGTGAATATTCAAATACAATATGGAGAAATGTAAGCAGTTAGGGCACTTTTCTACCGATTAAAGATACTGATTTCATAACTTCTGGGTATGTATGTAGGGTAAGACAAATTATTTGTTTGGGTCTATTTTCATGCTAGAAATTATTTTTTGGGTTGATGTGCTAAACCCCAGCCTGAGCACCCCTATCCTAAATATACCTGAGTACCCCCCTGGGCATAAGCGCATGAGGCGGGGGGCCGGGAGCCCCAATCGGGCAAAAAATGTCCTCAGTCGGGCAAAAATTATGCTAAACAATGGATTTTGTGTTGGGCAGCCTGACCTATAATCATGTCGTTTTGGCTCTGTAGAATCTGCGCTGTACAAGAGTTGCACGATGCACCACAGTCGTGCGAGAGAGCATTTTTAGAAAGGAAGCGATGCTTTTGTATGCCCAGGGGCATAAGCGTACGGGAAGAAAATATCTAGGGGGTGTCAAGTAAAGAAACGTTGACAGAAAAACTGCCACGCTTTGCTAAACCTGGGAGGGGGACTTTACTATACATATCGTAGCGATGATAACGACAGCAATGCCAATATTCATTCAATTTGATCTGAATATCTAGGCTGTATCCCCCCTGCTTGTGAAAACAAAGTGAAGAAAAATTCCCAGGCATCTCTCATCGTTCCAACAATCTAAAAAAAGCCTATGTCTAGCCTGTTTGTGTAGAGGCGTCGTCCTAATTTGCCTTTTGATTTCTTTTGAAACAACAAGCAAACTGCTATCTAGCTTTCCCCTTCGCTTCTAGATCCAACGGTTTGGTGTATCGATGCGAAAATGGTAAATTTGCATAGCTGGAAAGAAGGGGCTTCGAATGATACCCTCAAATCGAATTTCTACCAGGTAGTCTCGATATTCCCCGAAAACCCATTCCCCCATTCCATTCCCCTTTGTTTGAAAAGTGAAGTTTATTTTTTGATTTGTAACAAAACTATAACTGTTATGGACTAGCTATTTGGCGAAAACATACATTTGGAGTAGTACTTTCCTATGTTATACTTTATCCTATTATATACTGTATAACTTTTCTATTCCCCGAGCCATTCCCCCATTCCATTCCCCCATTCCATTCCCCGTAAATGTGTGTCTGGGCATGGCATATATGAACTCTTTGTTATGAAGAATGCGTTTGCTAATCTGCCTGATAGCCAATTGAAATCTTGAAATGATATTGCCAATTGAGATAAGAAACTATAATCTGAGTTGTACCATACGTTTATGGAGTAACAGTTCAATGTATCGATGCGAAAATGGTAAATTTGGATAGCTGAGAAGAAGGGGCTTCGAACGATACCTTGAAATCGAGTTTCTACCTTGTAGTTTCGATATTCCCCGAAAACCCATTCCCCCATTCCATTCCCCTTTGTTTGAAAAAGGAAAGCTTATTCTTTGAATTGTAACAAAACTATAACTGTTATTGACTAGCTATTTGGTGAAAAGATACATCTTGAGCAGTACTTTCATATGCTATACTTGGCTTATTTATATACTGTATAACTTTTCTATTCCCCGAGCCATTCCCCCATTCCATTCCCCCATTCCATTCCCCGTTCCATTCCCCCATTCCATTCCCCTCTTTAGAGATAGCCGTTCTAGGCCTTGGTAATGCATAGTTGTTTGCTCCCCTGGTTTTAGAACATTTATTCTTTTCAAACATTTCAGTTATTTCTATGTTCAGCTCATTTCTATGCACTTCGTGCATTATTGTAGCCTACGAGTAGACCCATTATCCTACAGAATAAAGGGTCTACGAAATCCCCATTCTTGGGTGCTGCCAGGCCCGGGTACGAAATAAAGAGATAAAGCTTGCTACGTCTGCTCAATTAATTATGTTAATCCGCTATTCAAATATTGTGTGAAACCTGAAACCTATCTAAACAAAGGCTGCATAAATTAAGTTCTAGAAACCTGGAACTGTAGTAGCAAGCTTTCGCTCATTAATTCGTAGACCCTTTTCTCCAGGTGGATAATGGGTCTACACGTAGGCTAGCATTATTGTTGCCACCCTTCTTTTGTAAAGATAGCTTATAGGTTTCCATTTAGCTACCTCTAGTGGATCCTCACCCCTTTTCACATCATATATCAGTTTTGCTGCTCTCTTGTGTATCTTCTCGATTCATTTAACTTAGCTGTGGCACAGAAATTCATTAATTCAAAACTTTTTAGCAATGTAAATAAATGCATGTAAATTTCGAGCATCTAACGTGTGTCCTAAAATGATGTACCACGGTTAAATGAGCCGTACGTTCAAGAATCAAGCACTAATTTCGAAGAATCACTTTTCCTTTTTAAGCCTGAATGCTAATTTAGATTTAGAAATTTCTTCCACTAAGATCGGTAATATAGTTCTAGAGTTCTGGACAATTTTGTCTATCAATGTTGTCCAGGCTTATCGTTACTTTATGAATAGCATTAGCATAAGAACTCTTTCACCAGCATAGAGTGAGTCCTCAAACAATCTCCTCAACAGACGTGCCCGGCTAGCTCAGTCGGTAGAGCATGAGACTCTTAATCTCAGGGTCGTGGGTTCGAGCCCCACGTTGGGCGCTTAATTTTTCTTAGCCTTTAAAATTCTGTATAAATGTTACTTTATTTATTTTTATTTCTGTGATCTTATGACGATGATACAAATTTCAATTAAATATCACTTTTGAGAAAGCTAAGGTTTAAATCTGCCAAATCTGCCTGACAGGCTTTACAGGTCTGCGCTCATGTAAATCCCGATAAAACTCTTATCTTACTGACTGAAGTCTGAAGTGAAATAGTCTACAATCCTGGACAAACTCGCAGAGAAAAAATTTTCTACAATCCTGGACAAAAAATTGAACCATTTTCCCGGAGTGCAAATGATTTGTGATAGTACAGTACTTAAAAATCATGCCCTGCTATCAGCCCCCCCCCCCTTCCCCCATTCAATGTTGGATTATTTTGGACCAAAGCAGCAAACTGTACCGAGTGCGCCAAAATAAACTTGTCTATGGACGTTTGGCAGGCCACAATAAATTGTACACTGGACCGACTTTGAGGATTTATGACTTAATCGTCAGCAGAAAGCCTGAATTAGATACTAGGATTTTAGCAAATTTTTCATTTTCCAGTTTTTAGAGCTAGAAGCGAGTTTCCTAAAATTTAAGTTTTCGAAAACACAGAAAACGATCAAAAAACATCGATCAAGTTTTCTAAAGAATCGACATGAATGGACAAAGAGAGAACTTTTTCGTGGTGATTTGCGATTTAGAAATCGAACAAATGTAATCTGCTATACGAGAGTTCGTACTAAACCCCCAAATCCCCCTGAAAACGTTTTCTCTTTGTTCATTCATGTTGAATCGTTTAAAAGTCGATCAACGTTTTTTGATCGTTTTCTATGTTTTCGAAAACGAACATTTTAGGAAACTCGCTTCTGGCTCTAAAAATTAAAATTGAAAACGGAAAAATTTGCCAAAATTTATAGAATCTAATTCAGGCTATCTGCTAAAGATTCAGTCATAAATCTTCAGAGTCGATCCAGTGTACGATTTATTGTGGACTGCCAAACGTGCATAGTTTATTTTGGCGCACCCGGTAGCTCATAGAAACCAGTTTTTTCTCAACATATTATGCCCAGGATTGTAGTCTAGTTTATAATCGTAAACCACTTACAGTTGGCTCAAACAAATATCTGCTGCTATTTTGATCTTCCCTGCAAGCATTTTGCATGCTTTGAATCCTTGTGCAGCGAAATGCGTCCGGAGGATTATCACAGTGTCCGGCCTCACCATATTCACCGTTCTGAAAAGGCTCGATGTTGAGAGTGGTAGGCTGTATTCCTCAGAGTATTTTGTAGCGCATGTGAAAATTGCCAGAGATGGTTGAACAGTTATCTGAAAATAAAAAGAGGAAAAGAACGTTGAGTCTCAGCAAAAGTCAGTTTTCGGAAGAATAAACTGTAGCCATAGAAAAAAGGTCCGGGGCTGGCGACAGGAGGAAATATTTCAACAATTGATGTCTCACATCCTAATAATAACAAGAAAAATTTTCAATTCAGGTAGGGTAGTTTCCTAAGTTTCGGAAAATTGAGTCTACCGTTTCTTATGAACTGTTTCTTATAAAAAAAGAGAGTGTACCTAAATCAACTAACAAGGGCAGATTTTGTAATGCAATAGCAACAGATTGACTCCCCAATTCAAAGCGATTAGAGACTGCAGACAAAGGAAATTCTCTCAACTAGTAAATCAAAACAAACAAAGCTGCAAAAGTTTCCCCGAAACTAGTAGGGCAAACTCTCGCCTTGTGCCAGCGAAAGGTGATTTTTAATAGAAGTTACGTGGTTATATATATTTTTTTCCATAAGACACAATATCTAATTAGGTACATGGTCTAAGCTTCTACTTTTCTACAACTAATTTCTATTCTACTAACAATTATAAAGATGACAATAATAGTGACGATAAACGATAGTATGTAATTTGGTAAGTTGCGTGGAGGTATTTCAAAGAATTATCCATTTTGAGATTCGGTATGGATTTGCAGTCTTTTGTAATAAATTGTAAACATATATTCACCAAGAAGTGCGAGAAAATGATGATCTTCATTTGTCTGAAGAAATATGTATTTTTGTTCATCTATTGGAATATTTCTATAGTTTGGATAAGTGTCGATGATTTTGCTATTGAAGCTTTTTCTTTCCGCTGTAAAGGATTTGCATTGCATAATGAAATGTAACCCATCTTCAATTTTGATTTCATTACATAGTGAGCATATTCGATTATGTTTTTCGGTTTTTGGTTTTGTATGTCTTCCTTTTTCTATTGCTAGACAATGGACACTGAGTCGTACTTTTGTTATCGTTTTTCGAAAGTTTCTTTTCTGTATTTTTATCAGGTATTTTTCAAGTGAGACATTTTGTTTGTGTGTTTTATATAAAGTTGCTTTGGAGCATTCGTCCATTTTTTATTTCCAAAGTAGTGTGAAGTTATGGTCTTCTTTATAGAATGTTTAGACATTGAGATCAAAGGGGAATTGATCAAATGGTCGTTTCTCAGTAATGTTGATAATTCGTCAATATGCGATGACATTGATTTTCTTGTCAATATTTTCTTTTCGTATGAGAATGCTTGACTAGCAAGTGATGTTTCAGCGTAGTCATTTTCGATATGTTTGATGAAACTACATATTCTTGATTCAATTTGGGTTAGTAAAGGGTATCGTCCAAGCTCACCCCGTACCAGGATGTTTGTTGTCGATCTGTTGACGCCAAGTAATCTCTTTAAAAATTGGGTGTGGATTTTTTCAATAGAGGTCTTATCCCATTGATCTGTGGTCGAAATTTCGAAAGCTCCCCATACTTCAGATCCATAGAGGAGGATAGGTGCTATAGTGCTATCAAACAGTTTAAGTGCAGCAACAATTGGTAGATCTTTTAGTTTATAACGACTATTGAGTGCAAAAATTGCTCTGTTAGCTTTGCTGCTTAGAAGTTGTAGTGTTTGTTTAAAGGAACATGCTGCATCCAGCGTGATGCCAAGGTAAGTGAATTCCGTAACGTTTTGGAGTTCTGTGTTATCAATAGAGAATTTATGCTTATATTTTGAGCAATTTTTGTAAAATGTCATACATTTAGATTTAGAATTGTTTATCGAAAGTTTCCACTTATTGCAATATTGATGCAATGTATCAAGACAATTTTGGAGTCCAGTATGTGTTGAGGAAAGAATGATGATGTCGTCTGTATATAGAAGACACGTGATTGATTCGTTTTCAAATTGTAATGGAGCAGTGTTTGCATTATTAAGATCATTAACAAGATCATCCATAAAAATGTTGATTAATGTTGGGCTCAAAGGGCATCCTTGTCGTACTCCTTTTAAGCATTGGAAGAAGTTTGTGTGCTGAGATCCAATTTTAACGGCACATTCAGTATTTTCGTAGATATTTTGTAATATTTCTAGGAAATTACCATTGATACCTTTGTTTTGCATTTTATGAAATAATCCTTTGTGCCAGATAGAGTCGAAGGCTTTTGCAAAATCAATGAATGCTGCATGAACTTTTTGCTTGGATTTATCTTTAACGTGTTTGTTAATTAAGGCTTTTAGAGTGAGTATATGATCAGTCGTACGACAGTTCTTTTTAAAGCCTATTTGACATTTGTTAATAATATTTGTATCAGTTATATATTTGATTAAGCGTTGATTAAGAATTGTACAAAACAATTTCAGCAAGGCATTTCCTACGCAAATGCCTCTATAATTATTCGGGTCCATTTTATTTCCTTTTTTATAAATGGGGGTGATTAAACCCATACACCATGTTTTAGGGACTGTCTTTCTATGTAGGAATAGGTTGAATATATCTTTAATTATTTCTGTTACTTGCCATGGGGCACTTTTGATCATTTCATTACTAATTCTGTCTATTCCAGGAGATTTATTTGGTTTTAACTTCCTTATGGCGTCATTGATTTCTTCCATGGTAAAATAAATGTTTAGTGTTGAATTTGGAATAGATGTGGTGCTGTTGTTGAGGGCAGGATTGTGGTTGTCTGAGTTTGGGGAGAGAAGCGTGCTAAAGTATTTTTCCCAAACGTTACCATCTTTGATGGCTATAGATTCTTGCTTTACGTTTTCATCAAACCCTTTCCAGGTGACCCAAAAGTTTTGTTTGGCCATATTTGTTTGTAGTTTTGAGAGACAATCATTCCAAAATGTTTGTCGTTTTTGAAGGCATTGTTTTTTATAACATTTGAGTTGTTCTCTGTATTGAAGACGTAGGTATTCGCTCTACGGATTGTTATGTTTTAGCTTTGAACATCTGTTAAGTTTAGATTTTTGATTTTTACAATCTTTATCAAACCATTTTTTATGACGGTTGGGTTTGTTTTGAGTAAAGTTCTTCTTTATTGGTTTAGTTTTAAGCGATATCATAGCAGTTCTTAAGAAGATATCATTTAGTTTTGATCCTAATGATTCAGTAGTTTGATTTTCTTTAATTAGGTCTTTTAGTGTGGATATAAGTGATACTATCTCTTCGGTATGGAGTGAAGTTTGGAAAGCTGTTTTTGAGTTTTCTTCCCATAAGAAACGTTTTTCAAGTTTTTTCCAGTTATATTCGGGTATGTTGGCTTCATTCTGTTGTTTACTTGGAATTTCGATGGTAATTTTACAATGATCAGAGTATTCTGGTTGCTGTCCGACGTGAAATAAGATGATTTTGTTGAAAAGTTCTTGTGAACACAGGCCATAATCTACAGTGCTAGCACCATTGTGGGTGAAACATGAAAGCAATTGGTATTGATGAGATCTAAATCTGTATCCGAATGTTTATTTATGGGAACATGATCATTCAGTGAATGTGTTGGTGGGTTAAAGTCACCCATGATAAGGTAGTCCTCGTTGACTTTTGTAATTTCAAGTATGTCGTTTATCAGTTCTTCAAATGTATCATTCGAGTAGTATGGAGAGTCTTCTGGGGGGATGTAAGTGAAGCAAACTTTAAGGTTATGTTGTATGTTACGGAGAAAAGTTGTTTATCAATTTCTAGCCAAATATGGGTCTTTTGCTTTCTAATGATTTTGATATGGCTTCTTAGGTGCGATTTGTAATATATTATTAGACCACCTGACGATCTACCTTTATTTTTTCCAGTAATTTTGTTTGGGCTCAGTTCTATGTATTCAAAGTTTGGTATATTTTTGTCATGATCACAAGTCCATGTTTCAGCAAGTACATTGATGTCATTTATTAAAACATTCGTGAGTTCAGGTATTTTGCATCCTATACTTCCATGTAGACCATGGATATTCAAGTAGCTAATTGACAATGGGAGTGGAGTTCTATTCATTTCTGTTGTTGGTGATCAAACAAAATCAACAACGGTTACTTAGCTAACATCTCGACAAGTGGGCACAGGTCGAATTTATATTGTAATTTAAAAGGGTCAAGTAGGTTAAATAACATGAAGATTTCCTAAAGAGCATAAGTTTGATTAATTACCAAATGGAATATTCTTTGAAATGACGATAGCCAAAGAGGATATTTTTGATGCTAGTGATGAAGGGCTTCAGTCCATATCTATTCAGATGTTTGGTGTCTTCGAGCATGTCTTCTTCGATGTATGGATGACCGAGAAGACTCAGCAGTCCTTATAGCGAAGGAAGAAGGGTGAATCTAAGGTTCTGTCTGGCGGATTTTGTTTATTTCATTAAGGAGCTGTTTTGTAATGGTTTCATTTAAGCCCTAAATACGCGAGAATTACAATGCCTTTTGCTCGGCTTCTGAATCAAATAAACAAAATACGCCAGACAGAACCTTAGATTTACTTTTCTTCTTTCGCTACAAGCACATAACTTCTCTTAAAAACCACCTTTCGCTTGCACAAGGCGAGAGTTTGCCCTACTAGTTTCGGGGAAACTTTTGCGGCTTTGTTTGTTTTGAATTATTGGTTGAGAGAATTTCCTTTGTCTGCAGTCGCTAATCGCTTTGAATTGAGGTGTCAATCAAACGCAGCTGTTGCTATTGTATTACAAAATCTGCCCTTGTTAAATCAACTAAGTAAGACGTTGACCCAGCATTAAAAGTTTCTTAAATCTACCATCAAAATGTTAGTACTGAAAATGTCTTTGCAGTTTCTTACAAGGATCATTAAAAGCTTCTCAAGTAATATTTTTCTCATATTAATTTATTTGAGTCAATTTATTATTAATTCATTGGTGAGAGTGGCGAAGTTAGAGGTCATGCTTGTCATGCTGAGCATGACCAAACATTTTCAAAAATAACATTTTTTTCAATCACAAAAAGATGGGGTTTTCTACTCGAAAACACAGTTTCTTCTCGCCCAACCAGTTCAGAAATACGAAGATTGATCGAATGACGTGGTTCAAAACTTTTTTGTAACAAGTCCGTTTCAGCCAGCTTCGAATTGGATCACTCAAACATTGCCTAGGTTTTTAAAGATAATGAGGAAGCCGTATAATCGTGTACAGGGTGTCCCAAAAAAATTGTGCCCCGTTTGCCTGAAGATTACGACAAAACAGCAAACGATTCTCGCCAAACTTTTGCATGATGTTGCTTTTCAGATATTCAGTTTAAATTTGCTAGCATCCCCATAAAAATCCGTTGAAAAATGATGCAGATATGACCTTCAGAAGACCAAATTTGCCTGATCACTGAAACCAGCGGTCAGCCATTTATCTTACTATTTAGCAGCAATAAATAGCTTCATGGATGAAATTAAACAGCAGCCTACAATGTCATAGCTCTGGTGAAAATTCCGATAATTATCAGAGAGTTCAACTATTTCTGATCTCACGTGAAGCTATTTATCGCTGCAAAATAGTAAGACAAAATGGCCGACCGCTGGTTCTAGTCATCAAGCAAATTTGGTCTTCTGAATGTCATAGCTCCATCATTTTCAACGGATTTTTACGGGGATGGTAGCAAACTTTATTTGAACATCTGATGAGCTACATCATATAAAAGTTTGGCGAGAATCTTTTACCGTTTTGTCGCAATCTTTAGGCAAATGGGGCACAATTTTTGAGACACCCTGTATACTTGCGACTTACGACAATTATTCAGACTGTCATTCGTCTATTTCCTTTTGTCACGAGGCAGGATTGCTATCAAATTTGATCAAGGGTTGTAGGCATGTCTTGAAGGTTTTAAGATTGAGAATGTCAATTAGTTTAAAGGAATCAGATAAATTGTTCTCAAACGTCCGACCATTTTCCTGCATGACCCATGACCCAGTATTTTTCAGCCAAAGGTCCTACCTTTATCCGAAAACCTGTAATCCATGAAAAAATTTTGCACTACCTTTGTCCCAAAAATTGGTCGTTTTTGATGGCAAATTTCCGAGGTTATTCTTTTTTTATAAATTTGGAGGACAATTTTAACATTATGTATCATTGACGATGTTTGTCCCAAAAACTGCTTGTTTTGGGCAGGAAAGTAGTACTATGTGATAAAGAACCGGTTATTTTTTCCAGTTCCACTGGACAAACATGGGGCCAAATATTTTACAGTAGTTGCCCGGCCCTGGCCTATCAACTAGTATCGCAACAGCGAATTATTCACTTATCCTTCAATTTGTTCTCGACAGTAGATACCAGCAAGTCAAGTTACATAGAGCACAAAACGCAAGTTACCTGTTGTGAGTCCAACAATACACACGTGCTTTGCTTGCTTCTCAAGGCATTCAGAATATGTTGAATATAGAAACTGATCACTGAAAGCGTCTCGTTAGAAGTTTGTTGCAATTCGTCAAAAAGGCACCATGACGCCTCAAGCGCAATGCCAGTAAAGATCCTTCCAAGAGAGCTCGCATTCAACTCTTTTAAACAGCTTATAGAGATCATGAACCTCCCAAGCATATGCGACAATCCCTTAACAGTTTGTGTCTTGCCTGTTGATGCTGGGCCGATGACACAGCCCCCGAAATTGTTCGCTACGGCTTGCGTCAGTGACAAGAAACATCGCTCTGTCAAGGGGGTCAGCATCACAGGAAAATTGCAGCTCCTGAATTCGTGACCATAATTGAATTTTGTGTCGAGAACATGAAGGCCAATTATTGCTGAAAGCAAACATGAATAAAATTAATGAAAGTGAAAAGTGCAATGGGCATGGTTTTGATTGACACCGTAATTCAAAGCGATTGGCGATCGCAGACAAATAAAATTCTCTCAACCAGTAATTCAAACCAAACAAAGCTGCAAAAGTTTCTCTGAAACACAGGTGCTAGCACACTCGTTGTGCATTCCGGAAATTGTTTTTAAGAAAAAACATGAGCAAATATCGAAAGAAGAAGGATACATCTACACATCTACCACGGGCGTTTTATTTCTTTGGTTCAGGGGCTGAGCAGTAAGTGTTTCAATTACACCCAAAAATATACGAGAATTGAATCGCCTCCCAATCGGCTTTTGAACCAAATTGATTAAATGCCCGTGGCAGATGTGTAGATATATTCTTCTTCTTTCGAACTATGCTCATATTTTCTCTGAAAAACAATTTCTGGAATGCACAACGAGCGAGTAAGCTACCTGGGTTTCAGGACAACTTTTGCGGTTTTGTTTGTTTTGAATTATTAGTTGAGAGAATTTCCTTTGTCTGCGATCGTTAATCCATTGAAAATCTACACATCTATTGTCATGGGATTGAAAGAATCCAGTATTTGTTTGAAAATATATTTCTTATGACTCCTGAAAGAGGCGAAATTCCCTTGCATATTAAAGAGATTCCTTACGAATTCAGCAAGTGTTTTCGACCCTTTTTGAGGCATTTCACAACCAAGAGATTCCACACAGTCGAATTTACCTGTATTTTCAGTGATCGTAAAGACTTGAGAAAAATCACAAAAATACTACGGTATTTCATCTTTTAACCACGAGCAACAGGAGACATAGCCAGCATAGGTTCCAAATCTTTAAAAAGGCTGGTGTAAAATTGAGTGACCTATTTCTTTGAACCCAGGGGGGGTACTCTGGTATATTCAGGATAGGGATGCTTTACTTTTTTGGGTCTAAAATTTTTGCCAGGATTATTTTTTTGGGTCAATGATTTGTACAGTTATTTTTTTGGGTTCAAGGCATTCTGGCTTACTTTTTTGGGTCTCAAATATTAGTAAAAGTAAAAAAATTGGGAAAAATATAATTTACAAACAAAATTAGAGTCAAGTAACAGTACTAAAATAAAAAAAACAAAAATATCCAAACACATTATGAGAAATCTAATCAGTTAGGGCACTTTTATGCAGATTTAAGATACTGACTTCATAACTTCTGGGTATGTAAGGTCGGAAAAATTATTTTTTTGGGTCTATTTTCATGCTAGAAATTACTTTTTTGGGTTGATGCGTTGTACCCAAGCCTGAGCACCCCTATCCTAAATATACCCGAGTACCCCCCCTGGGAATGTAAGATACGCTGTTATTTCCAAAAATATTCAAAATTTTCTGGAAAGTCCAACGGTAGAATTATAGATAAGTATCTGAAGTTTCTTTCAAGCCATTCAATCAGAAGAAATAGGTCATTAAATTTTACACCCACCTTTTTACACCGAGATAAAGATTTGGAACCTATGCTGACATAGAACCTGATTTCAGCCTGAGATCATCTGAAAAGTAGGTTGCTTATATGAATATATAATGGGAACTTACTAGAGTGCTTTTTCGTCGTTTTTTAATCTTGCTATTACTGTCTGAATCTTATTTTCCAAGTCCATACAACCGAAACTGACCGCCATCTTGAATAAATTTTCACTCCTCCGCAAGAAATCAGGCGAAAACAAAGATTGCTTGAGGAGGAGCGAAGCTTCATTCAGAAACCGTTGATGCAGAATAATGGCGGGTTAAAAAGGACTCGAGCTATGATGCTAATTGTGTTGGCTTGGAAAATTTTATTCAGGCAGTAATTGCGAGAGTAGGCAACAACAAAGAAGAACTTGAGTAAGTTGTCATTATATTTTAACAGAAGAATGAGTTAACTACGTAGTCAAATCACGATGAGAATAGCTTAGGCAATTCATCGTAGCAGCTTAGGCCATTGAAATCACTCATTTTGTCTCCTAGTGCTCATGTTTTATCAACCGGGTGAGTCAGAAAAAAGAATCCCCGTTTGAAAGGTCACGGCTCCCTGGATATCAAGACAATGATATCGGCAAATATAAAGTTTAATGGTAGACATTTTCAAATCTACTTTAAAATTTACCTGACTGCAATTGGCAACTCTTTTCTGAAATTATGGAGGATTTTATCGAGAAAGCCTACTCAAAAAACCTTCAAAAGGTGCCCTAAATCATGAACAAATTTCCCTAACATTTCTGCCTCACCATGGTCTTACAGCAATGACTTTTGGATGCTTTAGCACGTGCTATCCTCTTAAGAGGATGAACAAGTCTTCCCCCTGGTATCGATGATCTTTTCCAGGGGATTCCATTCTCCCAAGAAGACAAAATACATGAATTTATGTGAGTGTCATCAATTTTAGGAAGGAAAATGTGCTTATTGTTTTCATTCGTTTTGGCAGGTTTTTGAAGGGGCTTTCTGCAGAAAATCACCCATATCCACGGGAAGGAATGGCCGATTAAGGCCGGGTAAATTACTGAACCTAATTGAACATATTGGCAATAAAACAAAACATTTTTCAATATTATTGCTTTGATATTCATGGAGCAGTGGCCTTCCAAGCGGGGATCCTTTTTTCTGACTCACCCGGTAGAATTTTCAATAGATCTCTTTCAACGAGACATCTTCTCTGACTCGATCACCTACACTTGCGATTACGTTAAGGTCCCAAATTCAGAAAAATAGAATTAGCTAAGATGTCGCATGTAAGAATTTGTTCCAGAAAAAAGATTGTCAAAAACTATTTGAATTCATATCTGTTTCTTCCTACCTTTTTCAGGTTCGTCGTCAGTATTCGTAAAGTAAAACCTTAAACATCTTTGCCATTCGAAATCTGCAGCTTCTCTCAGTTTTCTCCGTCCGAGATCTTCCACGACATCACGAAGATGCAGACCAACCTGCATGTAAACGTATTGTTTAAACAAGGGCAGATTTTGTAATACAATAGCATCAGTTGCTTTTGATTGACACCTCAATTCAAAGCGATTAGCGACTGCAGACAAAGGACATTCTCTCAACAAGTAATTCAAAGCAGACAAGGCCTCAAAAGTTGCCCTGAAACCAGTAGGGCAAACTCTCACATTGCGGACGCGAAAGGTGGTTTTTAAGAGAAGCTATGTGCTTATAACGAAAGAACAAAGGTAAATCTAAAGATCTGCCTGGCGGGTTTTGTATATTTGATTCAGGAGCTGTGTGTTTCATGTAATGCCTTCTGCTCGGCTTCTGGATCGACCAAACAAAATCTCCCATATCGATGAGAAGGAATGGCCGATTAAAGACTCGTGCTAACCAGCAGCCTTTGCATGCATCCTTTGTGAAACAAAATAAACAACATTCTCCAACCAAACTTGAGGACACGTGCAAGGTATGCAGGTTGCAAAGGCCCCTTGAAAATTGGAGAAAGGGAAATATCAATATTTGGACCCTATGACTTTGTCTATGTTGAAAGCTCTATTCAGTTAGAGCTTGATGCAGTGATTTGTTTTGTTATCAGAAAGAAAAACCCTGTTCTCATGCATAATTGCTGAAAGGAAGCTTGGCATAGAAAAAATATAATACATCATATTGGCATTCTAATATTAGCTCATGAGGTGAAGACTCAAAATATATTTGTAAACAAATGGACGTTCTAGAATTGCAATATGGGATTGAACAAACTGCATTTTGGTATAGCTTCATTGTGCAGAGGCTGCCGGTTAGCGCAGAGTCTTTAAAGCCGGGTGAGTTTCTGAACCTAATTGAACATATTGGGAATAAAACAAGACAGTTTTCAATATCATTGCCGAGATATTCTGGGAGCAGTATTTTGTCAAATATCGGCCTTCTTATTGACTTACCCGGTAGTTGCAACACATTTTAATGCTGAAAGTATGTGAGGATTCCAGGCAGTGAATTTTGGACAGAATGACTGTTTCAAGACGCAAACTTAGTCCAGCTTCTTTGTATGCATGATTATAAGTCGTGGTTAGAATGTCTGGCAGATTCATCAATAGCATCCACCACGTCATAATCAGTTTTAACGGAAACGGAAACGGAAACTAGCACTATTTGTAGGGTTATCAAAGTGAAGGTGAAGGTGAAGTTGCGGTTTTTGGCCCGAGTTACACGACGTCGGATTGGTTTTCACTTCGGATTGCCTTCTCCAATCCGAAGCAATAGCACTACGCTTTTTGAAGTGATTGCACGACGTCGGATTGGTTTTCACTTCGGATTGCCTTCTCCAATCCGAAGCAATAGCACTACGCTTTTTGAAGTGATTACACGACTTCGGATTGCCTTTTGCTCCGTTTTGCGTCGCTGTTCCACGATGTCGGATTGTAATGTACTGCACAGACAAAAACCTCTCTTTCATATTTACATATTTATATTTTCATAATTTAAACATATTTATACAGGGTACAAAGTTCAATAAATATTGTTTTACAATTTGGCCCTGTCAAAAGTAAAGTTCCTAATATAATACATATAAGCAAATTAGATAAAAATTTACACCTGTATACAAAAAATATCTGTACAAAATTAAAGATTTTCGTACCCCAACTGTCTCAACCTTGATTTAAAAGAGTAGACCGAGGGAGCCTCTTTGATATTGTCGTTAAGCATGTTCCACACTTTTGTACCACGGCAAGAGAATGCCTTTTGGCCACTTACTGTTCTCATTAACGGTACTGCAAGATCATTTTTAGTGTTTCTTAGCTCACGAGTGTGGAAATCTGATAGTCTTACGAAAAGATCACTGATGTACTGTGGTGCTAGATCGTTTAAAGATTTGTACATCATAGTAGATGTTTCTTTCAAAATCATTTCTTTGATGGACAACCAGCCTAGTTCTTTGCGTAACGGCACAGATGGTGCATCATAAGGACTACCCGTAACGATTCGGGCAGCCCTGTTTTGCAGTTTTTGTAGAGACTCTATTCTAGTAATACCACTACAGCCCCAAACGGAGCAGCAATAGTTTAGATGTGGTTCTACAATACTACGATAAATGTCCTTCAATGTCTCCATAGATACGAAGTGTTTTGGTGCTTTCGTGTTTTGGTGGAGGACGGAGAAGGCTAAGTGACTAGGAACGAGGTTTCGGAGTGAAAATCCCTTCGGATTCAGTGGTTACACGAGATGGAATGCGAAGCGAAGTACTTCGGATTGATTTTCACGTCACCTCCAGAGCGCAGTGACTTTCACTTCGGTTTCACCCACAGAAGTGCTTTGGGTTGCCGCAGCGTCGTGTAACTGAAACCCCTATCCGAAGTGAAAAGCACTCCGCAGTGAACCCAATCCGGCGTCATGTAGCTCAGGCCTTTAGCGCCAAGCGCTAGGATCACAGAAGTAGCTAAATGCTGATCGATTCCGCAACCCCTTGTCATGACGCTGAAGTGGTGGGGCCCTACTGGGTATCGAACCGTGTCCGCCTGACTGTTCTGGCTGCAAAGTCAAAGGCTTACACCACTGCGCCACAACACCTTCATCGGCTTTTAACTTTAAAAGTCAGGCTGAAGAAACTCACAATGATGTTACTTATGGACTTACACTGATCATTCCTTCAAGTCGACAATGATGAACTGCACTTAAAGGAATATCTGAATTTTTCCAGGCACCACGAGCTATTATTTGTGGGATTTTATTGAATACAGCTGTATATCTTCTCTGGGCAATTGGCAATGCTTTTCTTTCGATGCGAATATCAGAAATGCCCTGCAAAAATGAGAAGTCATGAAGAAAGATCAGTCACAAACATGGTTGTCTTCGATAAAATATCTTCAAGGTGAGTTACAATGGGTAGTTATGTCTCGTTTAACAAGGACAGATTTTGTAAGACAATAGCATGAGTTGCTTTTGATTGACACCGCAATTCAAAGCGATTAGCGATCACAGACAAAGGAAATTTTCTCAACCAGTAATTCAAACAAACAAAGCTGCAAAACTCTCTATGAAACCCAAGTAGCTAGCGCGCTCGTTGTGCATTCCAAAAATTGTTTTCAAGAGCAAACATGAGGATATCTTGAAAGAAGAAGGATATATCTACACATCTATCTCGGGCATTTTATTTCTTTGGTTCAGAAGCTGAGCAGTAATTGTTTTAATTACACCCAAAAAATAAGAGAATTGAATCGCCTCCCAATCGGCTGTTGAACAATACATTAAATGCCCGTGGCAGATGTGTAGATTTACCCTTCTTCTTACGTTATAAGCACGTAACGTCTCTTAAAAACCATCTTTCGCTTGCACAAGGCGAGAGTTTACCCTACTAGTTTCAGAGAAACTTTTGCGGCTTTGTTTGTTTTGAATTACTGGTTGAGAGAATTTCCTTGTCGTACAAAATCTGTCCTTGTTGTCTCGTTCAATTCCTACCCTGACCATCCCCCCCTCCAGGACAACCCCGAGCATTTGCTTGAAAAATATTCGCGGCCCCCAGGCAATTGACCGTATATTTTTCCTCGGCCCCTGGGCATTTTTCTATATCCAGATAAAATTCTTACAATACATGCCCGGGCATTTAAGAGGCATTTGTCAAAAACGAGAGCTTTTTCTTATACAGTAATTGGGAATATGGCATTTTCTCAGTGCCCGGCCCCAGGGCATTCGCCACATAACATTTGCCTGGCCTCTGGGCATTTGTGCAGGAAAATCTTTTTGACCCCCGGGCTGCCCAGGGGGATGCCCGGGGAGGATGGTCAGGGTAGGAACTGAAAGAGACATTAGACGCTGCTGGTGTGCTTCTATGGAGGAGCGCTGCAACTAATATGAACCTGCGGAGGAATAATTTCTATAGTTCTGCGGAGGAGATAACGAAAGACCGAAATAAAGAAAACTGTTTCTTTCTTGTTTCTTTCAATCTCTTACGCTAGTTCCTCCTCCACAGTAGTAAATAATGTTTTCCTTTGCAAAATAACAAAGCTATGGGAACCAAGCACAACTGCGGCGTCTTACCACCCATGGTAGGAAACTTTAGCATTGGTCTCAAATCTTTAAAAAGGTGGGTGTAAAATTATATGACCTAATTCTTTAAACTGAACGGTTCCAAAGAAACTTTATCCACTTTTCTATAATTCTACCGTTGGAATTTTCAAAAAAGTTCAATATTTTCAGAATTAGAGTCCTTTTCTTCTTTTCTAAGATTTGAAAAAAAATGTTGAAAAAACCTTAAAACCATCGTAATTTTTAACTTTATCGATGAAACATGAAACAATTTTAAGAAATCCATAGTTTATGAATGCCTTCAATGCGGTAGTTCTTAATTAGGTACGTGGTTCATTCTGGTGTAATAAGGTAGAACCCAATGCATCTTGGTAAAAAATTCCTCGCTGCCATCTTTAGCGCAATCGTCTATTTTGAGGCTGTAGAAACAATGATAAATCTTACAGCTTCGCATTCCATTGTCCAGATATGAAGCAGATTCGCCAGGCTGACTTGGGCTGGGTACTGAAGAAAAGAATGCATTTGATAAGGGAAATGAATATTAGTGAAACTAAAAACCTACACCGGGTTATCCAAACTGATTATTATTATTATTACCATTATTACTGTTTAATGTTTACTCGGGGTTGATGTTGACTGCCGGTTAGCTCCTGGGTGTCAGGCCAACTTAGGTATCCAGCACTTTTCTTAGAATCTTTGCAGTTCCTAACAGGCAAGCTTTCTGTAAAAGTTCTAATTATCATTATTATCAGATGTCCCCCTTTTTAGAAATCATCCAAATAAAATTTGATTACAAGGGCGATCTTCGCATTCCTTTTTTGGCAAGTAGATCAAGGACCAACTATTTTCTTAGCTACAGCTGGTCTTAAGATTTGTATTAAGAGTCTCATTTGGTAATAAAAAGGCCCGGCGTTTGAAAGGCTATTGCTCCAAGAATATATAAGCAACGATATTTTGCAATATCTAATTGAATAGCTAACATGTTCAATTATTTTAGAACTTTTCCTGGCTGAAATCGGTAACTCCGTTAAGATTTTACAAGGGATTTTCTAAAAAAGTCACTTGACTTCAAGAAACCTTAAAAAACGTGCGAAAATCGTGAGCAAGTTCCACTGATATGTTTACCTTACAGCAATGACTTGAGCACGCTTCCGCACGTGCTATCTTCTTGAGGGAATGAAAAAGTCTTCCCCCTAGTATGAATAACTAATGCAGGGGGATTCCATTCTCCCAAGAGGAAATACATGAATGCATGTTGGTGTCATAATTGATGGGAAGGAAAGCAAAGGGACATTTTGTTCGTCGTTTTCATTCATTTTTGCACGTTTTCGAAAAGGGCTTTCTGCAGAAAATCTCCCATATCGACAGGAAGGAATGGCTGATTAAATTATTGAGCCTAATTGGACATATCGGGAATAAAACAAGACAGTGTTCAATATTAATACTTTGATATTCAGGGAGCAGCATTTTTTCAAACGCCGGGCCTTTTCATTGACTGACCCGGTAGATATACTAGGATATCAATGACTAAACAGGTTGGAAAGAAAATTTCATGATACTCTTAATAATCGAGTTTTGGTGATTATTAAAACGGGGACATTTTGGAAAACGTTACCTTCAAAGTCCACTCTTCGATTGGCATCCCATTTGTAATATCATCACGGCATTGCTGCATCAATTTTTCGAGCGTTATCGTAACTTGGTCTAGTAACAGTCGTAACCATGATTCCACACCTCTCTCAAGAACAATCTGAAAACAAAATGGAAGTGAGCAAGATAAAATATTACTGACAAAATTTATAAAGCTAAACCTTATGATAAACAAAAAAAATATTGTCTAGTTCCTCCCCAAGAGTCAATCTGCATAGCAGCTGCTCTTCCACGGAGTCGTGTTTTAAGTAGATTTTAACTCATAACACAACCTTTTAATTGCTGTGTGAATCCAATAAGTCAGGAGCTGTGTGGTAATTGTTTCACAAAAGCCCTAAGTATGAGAGAATTACAATGTCTTCTGTTCGGCTTCTGAATCAAATAAACAAAATTCGACAGGATGATTTTTAGATTTATCCTTCTTCTTTCGTTATAAACTCATGACTACTCTCAAAATCCACCTTTCGCGTGCATGAGGCGACAGCTTACCCTACTGGCTTCAGGGAAACTTTTGTTCTTTTGTCTGTTTTAAATGACTGGTCGAAAGAATCTCTTTTGTCTGCGATCACTAACCGCTTTGAATTTCGGTGTCAATCCAAAGAAGCTGATGCTATTATCTTACAAAATCTGTCCCAGTTCCTTCGTTTACTTTTCAGGACATACTGAAATTAAAGGAACTCCGTCGTCAAACAGTAAACAAATCCGTAAACTCGCACGTGTCGGAGATTATCCCTTGTTCATCCATTGTTCTCTGCAGTTTGTTTGGTGGCTTCACCCAAGCCACCAAAAAGTGACCGTTAAAAATCCACTTAGATCCGAGCAATCGTAGAAGATATGAATGTTTGGTTTGTTCCTTAGTGAAGTAAAAGGATTAATGCCCAAACAGCAACTTTCATTTTGAAAAAAAATACAAAAATCCTGTGTGATATCACCTTTCAAAAAACTGCAAAAATCATCGTTTTGTTTACATTTTGACGACGGAGCCCCTTTAACATTACCTCCGAATCGAGCTGCACAGACTCTCCAATCGCATCTGACACTGCAACCATCTTCAACTGTGGTAGTTCATTTCTCCATTCGTCAGCACTCGCTGAGGAATCTGACAGGTTTATGAGAATCGATGATTTTATATCAGGAGGATGTCGTGACATTCTTGGATAGGATTTGTCGTCGTGATGATTTGAGTGTGTACCAGGCATTGGAGAAGTAAAAGTGCGCTCTGATTTCGTCTTGCGGTCAATCTCCTGAAAAATTAGATGGCATGGCAAATTAAAGAAATAGCACTCCAGGATTGTGTGAATACTTGATCTGTCAATAAAGTTAGCACGTTTAGGGCTGTGGATCAAAAAGTACGTGGCTGACATGCAAAACTAAAATGATGATATATCAGTCAAAAGCTGACTAAGATGTGAAAATTCTTTTTGGTTAACTCACTCATCTTTTTGACAAAGAATATGGAAAAATGTTAGTATTTGCAGTGGCGGACTGGCTCAAATTTTTGTACCAGCCATGGATGAGTTAAGGGGGCCCTAAGTGGGTGTGGCGTAAATGATGAGGGTGTGGTCATCAGAAAAATTCGTCGCAATTCCTCAATTTCTTACCAAAAGCAAAGTTAATGAGCCACCAAAAAGTGCTCGTTAAACATCCACTTATATCCAAGCAATTGTAAAAAATATGAATGCTTGGTTTTTCTCTCTGTAAAGTACAAAGATTTATCTTCAAAATGATGCTTTCATTTTCGAAAAAATAGGTAAACGTCTGCTGTGATATTGCCTGTCAAAAAACCTCAAAATCACCGTTTTCGACCGAAATTTGGAGACGGAGCCCCTTTAAGTCTTTCTGCTATCAACGAAAACTCAATTCACTTGAATCCATCCAGTACTCTAGGTACTACGATTTTTGAAACGTCAGAACTTTGCTTGTCGGGCTCGGTATGATCAATACTGTTGTCTGCGAAGCATTCTAGCAGCTACGAAGGAAAGATCACAGAAAAGTAACTTACAACAATTAAAGAGACACGTTTCTTTTGGTGTCTGCTCAGTATTTCTTCTTTT
This sequence comes from Aurelia coerulea, assembly GCA_039566865.1. Classification (NCBI taxonomy): domain Eukaryota; kingdom Metazoa; phylum Cnidaria; class Scyphozoa; order Semaeostomeae; family Ulmaridae; genus Aurelia; species Aurelia coerulea. The sequence goes on along the minus strand of CM076953.1, from coordinate 20,282,216 downwards.
GCTTTCACTTCAATGTTCCGAATACCGTTAAAGATCGATCTGAAAATACGATCATAATGAAATATCACACTCCAAACAGCAAGGACAGATTTTGCAACACAACAGCATGAGTTGCTTTTGTTGACACCTGAATTCAAAGCGATTAGCGATTGCCGATAAAAGAAATTCTTCAACTAGTAATTCAGAACAAACGAACCCGCAAAAGCACGCAGCTTGGGAGAAAGGTGCAATGAGCACATCAAGAAACTTGAAAGAAGAGAGAACTCGTCTGTCTTCCATCAGCATATGCTTGAAAAACACAACGGAGTAAAACAAGCACTTTCTGTAAAGCTTTCAAGAACATGTCAAAACGACGCAATGCTAAGGCAAGTAACAGAGGCGACGTACATCCATGCGGAGAATCAAGAACTGAACGCTAAGGAGGAGTGGGGAAATTCGAACGTTCCTAGAACTCGATTTGATCAAAGATCAAACGAATCGAACATTATCGGCAACTGGCAAGCTATCGATTCGACTCATTAACTCACTGATGAGGCTGCCGATGGGCAGCGAAATATTTGAGGTAACAATGTTAGTTTTTAAAGTTAGATAATTGCGCGTGTCTTAAAAACAATGGTCACCAAAACAAAATTACCGAATTACAAAGTCGCAAAAGTTTCTTTGAAACCCAGGTAGCTGCCTCGCTCGTTGTGCAATCCAGAAATTGTTTTTAAGAGCAAACATGAGCATAGATTGAAAGAAGAAGGATATATTTACACATCTGTCTCGGGCATTTTGTTTGTTTGGCTCAGAAGCTGAGCAGTAAGTGTTTTAATCATACCCAAAAAATAAGAGAATTGAATCGCCCCCCAATCGGCTTTTAAACCAAACAAATAAAATGCCCGTGGTAGATGTGTAGATATATCCTTCTTCTTTCGATACATGCTCATGTTTGCTCTTAAAGCAATTTCTGGAATGCACAACGTGTGCGCTAGCTACTTGGGTTTCAGAGAAACTTTTGCGGCTTTGTTTGTTTTGAATTTATGGTTGAGAGAATTTCCTTTGTCTGCAGTCGCTAATCGCTTCGTTATCAAAACATAAATTTCTCATTTACAATGAAATAATCAATATCTTCTTCAATTTCACGTTTTGTAAAGGTTTAACAAAGAGCTAGATTTGAAGTCCTCCTGGGAAATTTCTTTCTTCAAAAGATTGATCTTTACTAATTTTCAGGATGTATTTCATTCAGGCAAATAAAAGTATACCAAACAGATTGAATATATGAATGAAGTATAGGAAAGACCCCTTTAATTACTCACGGAAGATATGGTATCACTGAGTCAAGGTTATATGGCTTGCTGAGCAAATTTAACAATGCTTTATCATTGACAAAGTAGAATCGAGGAAATTCCTGCAAAAAGAATACAATAGGCCAATAGTTATTAAAGGGGACTGACATTGTTAAGAGTTGGCCTGGGCCAAGTTAAGAATATGATCTATTGTATTTGGTAACTTGATACGTGCTGTTTCATTGTGTAGCTAAAGAAACAATGAGTCTGAGAAATCTAAGGAGAGAAGATAAGTCTAAGGAAATAGCCATCTTTGATAAATAACAAAGAGAATGAAGTAAGTTTACCTTGCGTTTCTTATTCAAATAGCCAGCGAGAGATTTGAAACAAATTTCCAGTTCTTCATAAAGTCCTTTCAACATCTGATTCTTTGGAACATCACCTCCAACACAGCACTACAAAATAAATTGTCAATTTTAAGATAGTCATTTTTATCATCAGACCCACATAAAAGGATCTTACTTTTATCAGTTTAGCCTATGTTTGGATCGAAATGAACGGAAATAATCATATTAGAAGCAACGATTTTCTTTATCAAAGCTTCAGCAAGGTTCAATTAATGTTGAAACATAAACAGCAGCACCCCCTTCTTATTTCTTTGCACTTGATTTTTCTACCGGGTGACCCAGAAAAAAAAGTGACCCAACGCAATCTGTCATAGAAAAACAAGTAAGTGGCAGATTGAAATATTTCAAACGTTGTTCTGTCCCTAAAAGACTAGCCTACATTATGAGTATTTTTCGCAATTTTTTGGGCCCGGGAAAGTTCCGGAATTAAGGATTTTGAAGAAAAAGGCAGGCTTGAAATTCTCAAAAAGTCATCAAAAATAGGCGATCGATTTGAAGGCATTTTAGATCTTCAAAACGACGAGGAGCGTGTTTCATTCTGCCTGAGAATATTTTCAAGTACCTAGGGACTATAAACTTGCTCTGAAGACTTCCGACCGGGTTACCTATTCCCAGGTTGAAATGAAACACGCTCCTCGTGGTTTTGAAGGTTTGAAATGACTGTAAATCGATCCCCTGTTTTTGACGACTTTTTAAGGACTTCAGGCATGCTCTTTTCCTCAAGATCCTTAATTTTGGAAATTTACCGTGCTGAAAAAAATTTCGAAAAATAGTCATAGCATAAGCTATAGTGACAGAACAACGTTTGAAGCATTTCAATCGGCCACTTACTTAATTTTCTGTAACAGATTGCGTTGGGTCACTTTTTTCTGGGTCACCCGGTATGATGTAACCTTTTAGTGGGGATGACTTCTTCATTCTCCCAAGAGAATTACGCGGGTTAAAGAGTGTTCAAGTCATAGGTTTTTGAAGTTACCTTCTTGAGAAAATCCCTCATAAAATCAGAATGGAGTGGCTGATTTCAGCCAGGAAAAATCTATAAATAAGTTGAGAATGTCGCCTATTTGATAAGATATTAACAAATATCCTTCCTTTGATATCTAGGGAGTAATGTCCACCATTCATGAAGGATATTTTCATGCAACGCAATATTAGGTACTGCCTAAGGCATGGTAATGACGCTCAACTGCCAAAAGTACGAACTACGTCCTTTGGAGTTGAGTCCATTACTTACCTTGGAAATAAACTGTAGCAGCATTTACCGCAAGAAATAAAACAATCAAACAGCCTTCCTATGTTCAAAAAACGAATTAGATGTTGGAATGGTGGAAAATGCAACTGTAGGCTTTGCAAAGTGTACATCCAGCAAGTTGGTTTTCTAAAATGATATATTTTAACTCTGATTTGTCTGCAATATATATTGATAGTTTTATTGTAAATCATATATATTGTAAATGGTAGGCCTTAATTAGCTGTAATTTAGCTATTCATTTTTTTAGCCTACTTTAAATAGATGTTCAATAATAATAACAATGATAATAATAATAATAATTTCGAACGGTTCGCGCTTTTTTATGACTAACTTGCAAAAGTTACAAATTTAACTTACTTGCATGACATTCCTAACTTCCACTGCCTTCTTCATTGTTCTCATGTAGCTCCGATCTACGCGTGCAAATCTGGAGGATTCTTGCGGCAACTCCTGCAAATGAATAATAAAATAACAATATTATTAATTTCTTCGTTTAAGGTTGGCTCTTTTCTAGCTAATGTGCTAATTAACGCCAACATTTTGTGGGACAATATTTTGTCTGAAATTTATTCGTCCGAAAGTTTAATGTAGTTCCCCAGCTACAAATCAATCTCTACCGGCCTATCTATAACCATACAGAGCAAACAAAGGAGCCTGCTGCATACTTTCGTACACTTGGGATTGCCAAGCAATCGTTTGATCTGTTTTCTGTTGCAATGATTGCTAGCAAGTGTGATCAAGGATGTTAGACCTGATTTCAACGATTTGAGATGAAACATCTTTATGAAATCGCTTGTTATGTGAGGACGATTCTACAGATTTGGACACACTAAACTTTAATATCTCAGGCGAAATGCTAGCTGCATTAATATTTTTAGTTGATAAAAGAATCTAATAAATGACTTCACAGCTACAGGCTTTCAAACCAACGGGGCGAAAAAACTTCACGAGCTAGATCATAAGTAGCTCTCTGAAATAAAACGGTATTGACCAATGTTTTGTATCTCAGTTTAATTGAGAGGCTTAGCTATATTTTGCGATGCTGCATGGTCATTTTAAGCAATTATTATATGGCGTTCGAAAATACGGCTCCTCGGACCGGCAACGCAGCAATTCGATTGGTGCTTGATCGGTCCGTAAAAGCCGTATTTTTCGTTCGAAGCCGTATTGGACCGGGCGTTGCCTTAAAAATCAACAACAAGGGAGGAGCTTCTCGTGTAGGCTTAGACCGCAAAAAGTGTCAGCCAAAGTTTAGCTTATTCATCGAAGATTTCTTTTCTAAACTTTGAAGACGAACTTGCAATTATACACGAAGAAAATGCCAATGTAGTTAACGTCGAAACGAGCAACTACAGTGATGCACAGGATCAAAGACACAACAGAAAAGTACGATACTATAAACAACGTTCTCAAAAGGTTCTGCCATATAATAAAGCCTTTATTAAACGATTACTCGATCCATGCTGGAAAATATTTGGACCTTAGTTCATTGTACGGACCTCACTGCGTTCGGTCCGTACGTCAAACTGCGCTCCAAATATTTTCCAGCATCGACCTCGTAATCGTTTAATAACCGCATATTATTGCCATCCGAAAATACAGATTCAAAGTAAGTTTCGAATCCCAGATTCCTAAATTGAGTGAAATATTGACCATCATTTTCCAGTCAACATTTTGTGAAAACTCAATGTAGCGATGGATTTGAAGTCGTCTGGGGAAATTGCTTGTTTGCAAAGCGATTGACCTCTGTTCCTCATTCAAATGTTGTCCTCTAAAGCAAATTTGGAATTCAACGTTTTATACATCTTCCAAAAGATAAATTTGAAAAGAAGGGAATAGTCTGAGAAATGAATGAATTACCATCCATTTGAAATTGTTTTTTAGGACATTAGGCATAACTTAAACTAACCAAGCAACATCTCAAAAGATCCCCTGATACAATAACTGTGTTCGCAATATTTGCTTTCAGGAAACTATGTGCGATCTAGCTCGTGAAGTTTCTTTTGGGTCACCCGGTAGTACAAGCATTTGCTCTATTCTTTGCAAACGGATTAACAACTTTGAGGCAATGACAAGAACTTACTGACAAAACTTCAATAGGAATAACTGAGTATTTTGATTTTCAATAAGGGAAACAAAATGCATAATACATTGGTGCTCACCTTAGCAGTTGCTGAGTTGTTAAAAACCTCTTCAAGGCATTGCCAAAGTTCTTGTACAGACAACCACTAAAATAACAATCATAACCACTTCAATTTTATTCATGGCAGGACACATCTAGGTTATGCGCTTACTAACCGGTTTTGTATTGCACAGGAAAATATGAAGCCCGAGGCCTTAAAAGTACAGACCGAGCTTGCGAGGTCTGTGCGATAAGACCGAGGGCTTTATATTTTTCTGTACAACTACAAAACCGGTTAGGATGAGTTTTATTACCTGATAGCTTCTAATTTTGACTTATATCATTTAGTCAAACGCATTCAAACGCATACTGTTATGTCACTTACGTTTATTATAAATCTCACAGGCCTAAATCAGTTGCTGTGGTGACAAAAACGCGTCCTTGTATCATATTATACAAGGCTAAGGGAAAACCGCGGGAAATGCGCGATTAACCAAAGAAATTGGCGGGATTCCTGTATTACCTTGTTTTTGAAACGCCATTCAGGTAATAAAATGATGAAGAAACAATTCAGCCCATACAATTCAAAAGTATCACAGTTTTTTTGCACGGCTTAAAGTTCAACAAAAAACTGAGGGGGTGCTCCCTCTTCGATTAGTTTGACTACTGATGAGAGAGCTCCTCCTTTAAAGGGGCTGGATAAGAAATACGTAAACAAATCCACGGTTTTGCATCAAATATCGCATTTTGAAAGGAGAAATTCCTTTGTAATTAGCTAAATTCAAAAGGAAAGATCCTTATCTAGATACAGGCTGGTCTTTGGGTGAAAGATCAACAAAAATACTTGTTGGAAATCCATTTATATCACAGCAATCCCAAAACATATGGAGATCTAATTTGTATCAGAAGAAAGTGCAAGGGCGAATCTCCAAGATGATACAATTATTTTGAATTTTCATTGAATAGTCACGATAAATTAGCTCATCAGAAAACAACCAAATCAAAAACTTTCCCCGAAAGTTTCCTATCCAGCCCCTTTAAGTAATTCCTTCCATACAATTTATCTTGTTCTCTTTGTTTTGTTGAATGTATAGGTATTGTATTAATTTCGCATACTGGTGTGTTAATTATCTGTAACATTGTCTTATATTCTTATACTTTAGTTACTTTTCTGTTTAGTTATTTCAATAAATTATCTGTGGTGGAATTCAGAATATATGAAACTGAAACTGAAACTCATTCCAAAAGTCCGAGAGAACAAGCTCACTCGTGCGACTGATCAGAGCAAATCCACGCTTTAATTGCAAAGACATTTCCAAGAGCTTTCTCATAGTCTTAACTTGTTCAACCTTTAAAAAAAATTTGATCCTTGTTCCTCGATCGATCTAGGCTGGCTTTTTCCAGACTATGAATTTCACGAGAGATATGACGTTAGATGCTTCTGTTTCATTTCATCCATGAAGCTATTCATCGCTGCAAAATAGTAAGACAAAATGGCCGACCGCTGATTTCAGTCATCAGGCAAATTTGGTCTTCTGAAGGTCATAGCTCCATAATGTTTCAACGGATTTTAATGGAAATGGGAGCAAACTTTAATTGAATATCTGAAGAGCAACATCATGCAAAAATTTGGCGAGAATCTTTTGCCGTTCTATCGTAATCTTCAGTCAAACGGGGCACAATTTATTTGGGACACCCTGTAGAAGATACCTTCATTTGCAATATACCTGCTGCTATTTACCTGTATTTGGGAGAAGAAGTCATGGACCTTTTGAAGTTTACCTTACACAGCCCCTTTAAGATACGAAAATCTTAAAACAAATCTATTCATACCTGTTCAAGCACTTCTCCGACCTCTTTCAATTTGACAGCCCAACTTGCTGCTTCGTCTCTTAGTGGTGCTACATGTTTTGATGTCAACATGACGGCCAATGAAGCTTTCGCGTCCTCAGAAAGTTCCAATAACTTCTCAGTGTTTTCTTTGTCAAGGCACACGGGTCCACGATTCTTGAATTTCTCAAAATTCAGCATCTACAACGCAAAGTTATAAATACCGGGTGAGCAAAAAAAGTAAACACATTTTGCGGGCTGTGAAACAAAATGTACGCGACCGATATTCAAAACTGAATTGTTAATCAGTCAGTCAAGGTGTACTCATATATTTTTCCGTACGGGGACGTGCCGCCGAACAGGGTATCATCTTCAGGATTCCTACTCTGGGACAGGGTATCATTTTTGTATAGTCGGCTCCATCACAGGGTCCATGTTTTGTATAATTGACTACGTAACATTGTTGTAAGCCATTTGCACTCCGCAAGTGTGATTTAGATCGTTTGGATGGCAACATATCCGCTTTTTTGATAGATTTCTATCAAATTTCTATCAAATTCCCAGGGCAGCCTACAATTTTATAGGAAGAAACTCAAAAACAAAGTATCGTTTTAAAAACTTTACTCCGGGACAGGGTATCATTTTCGGGAATTTTACTCCGGGACAGGGTGCCTTTTCAGATTTTCCAGCGGCACGTCCCCGTATTTTCGTAGACCAAGTACCCCCCCCCCCCCAAGGCTAATCTTAATTACCTGCTCTGTCCATTCTTCCTCGATTGCTCGGATACGAATTTCTAAATCCAATTCTTTCCCTGCATTTTGGACAATCTCCTCGATCTCTTCTTTGTGCCTACAAAAAATAACATGTACACTTCATCTAATTCCCGATTCCCGAACAGGGGCTCTATAAAAACTGACAACTTGAATCTTAAAACGTCCATGTTTACAGCAATGGTGCAAGTTTAGCAAACTTTAGATTGTGGGCATGGGTTCGAATCCCACACCTGACACCATACTATGTGGTCTATCGTGCCTATAAATATCAGCAAGATATCGCAGAAGCTCACAGAAAATACACGACTGATTTAGGCCATGACTAAGCTCTAGTAATATCACAGAAGTCCCGTATGTAAAAATATCATAACGAGGCACTACAAGAACAACGACTATAACAAACCACTAAAATTCACCTTTGAGAAATGACGAGTGAAATTGTGTTTTGCTTAGCAAGTTTCAATAAACGACTAGAGATGGCGATAGTAATTCAAACTCTGTTACCCAAAATATTTGTGATAAAAATTTCAGGTAGGCGACAATCCTAGATCTAGCAGTTATTAAAATAGCACTGCTCCAAAGAAAACTGTAAGATGCATAAGAATATGTGGACTTTATGCAAATAGAAGTGTAATTATTTTCAAAGGAATTCATCTACAATATCATTGTGATATACCGGGTTACCTAAAAAAAGATTTAGATTCTTCACGTGCTGGATAGCACATAGCTTCATGAATACAAATGTGATGAACACAAACAAGGTATCACCACATATCTGAAGAGCTCAGCTATCTCTTGAAATGTTGCTTGGTCAGATTACGTTATGCCTACCATCTAAATTGTTTCAAAGACATGGTAATTCATTCCTTTTTGGACTATTCTTGCCTTTTCCAGTCTATCTTTTACAAATTTTCATCAGGAGCATGAAATTTGAATGAACGATAAAGGTCAATCATTTTGCAAACAAAAAATTTCCCCTGATACCTTCAAATCCATCTCTGCGTTTAGTTGTCAAGAAATGTTGACTGGAGCATGATGGCAATAATTTCATTCTAAATGAGAAATCTGGGATTCAAAATTTTCCTTAAATCTGGTTTTTCGGATGGCAAGCTAGTTATGATTTAGTTCGTGAAGTTTTTTTGGGTCACACGGTAGGTATTTTGAAAATATATTTCAGAATCAAAATTCACTTACTTGACAAGATCAGAATCGAGAAGATGCATTAACTTGAACACGTTTGCTTCCAGTTGGAACGATGTTCCGGTAACAGCCATCACTTCCAGCCAGTGTCGGTTACGAATTTCCTGTTGATACAAAAAGAAAGGTCGTTGATGTGACTTAAAGGGGCTCCGTCACCAAACAATAAACAGATCAGTAAACGTGTCACCAATTATCTATTGTTCATCCATTGTTTTCTGCAGTTTGTTTGGTGGCTTCACCCAAGCCACCAAAAAGTGACCGTTAAAAATCCACTTATATCCGGGCAATCGTAGAAGATAGAAATGTTTTGTTTGTTCCTTAGTGAAGTACAAAGATTAATGCACTGTGTGCCCAGACCTGAAAACAATTAAAAAATCGATCTTTTCAAAAAGGATTCCTTTAATTTTTCTCTTATTAACGATGCTCTGAACTCTGTGAAACTGAAAACCATTTTTTCCTATGTCTGATGGTTTTCTTTCTGTGAATTTACAAAGTTGTGAAAATCTTCAGTTTTGAATCCAATATGTGATCCAGCTGCTTCTGAAAAACTGCTCATTTCTATTAAATCAATTGAAACTGTTATACTTGTCCAAACAATTTATACTATGGCTTATCTGAAAGGAAATAGCTTCTTTTACTTGAAAGGAATTTAAGACGAGCTTCAGGAATTAAATGTGATTTTTACAATATTAAGATTATTTCATACAAAAAAAAATTTTTGATTTTCATGTTTTAATTGATGCATCTAAAATACTGTTTTTAAGAAGTTCACAGTCTTTCACACCAAAGCCGATAGATTTTCCTCTAAGTATAACCATTCAAGAATAGAAAAATCAATGAGTTTCACCTGCGAAAACGTGCAAAAAACGTGGATTATATGATTTGCTACCCTAAATCATATGGGCTTTTTCAAGCTACCTTTTATGGGGGATGCTTTCCACCCCCTCTGAAAACTGTCTTAGACTCAGCAGGAACTCAATACAACTTGGCACAGTTACAGAACATGCAATTTGTAACTTGTAGCGTAATTTGAGTGTGGTTGCCACGCCTTGTGACGTCACAGTGACGTCAAAAGTTGAAAATCTCTGAAAATCAGGCTTTCAAGTTAAATTAGTGTTGAAAGAAGATTTTGCATGAACTTTAGGCAGTTTCTGGCTCAATTTTTCAACATACTTGGTGATAGAATATCATTTTATTGAAAATGACGATTTTGGACTGATATTTTGGCAGAAATTAACCAATTCTGATGAAGTCATTTGTGCTGCTAATTTGTGCTATGTAATAAGAGACCAAAAGAACCTGCAAAATGGTGATAACCTATTACAAATGTATCATTACAGTGTTTTTATTGAAAAAGTTTGAAGAAATTCAAAGAATTAGCTAATTAGTTCAAAATGGCAGCCAAAGTGACGTCATTATAAAAAAATGCTGATGTCATCAAATTCCAGAAATTCCGGTATCAAATTGAAGCCCTTTGTTTGCTGATTCATTTGCCATATAATACTTCATAATTCAGTCAAATAATTCCATTGAAATCATTGAAAATAATGATTTTGCTGCTACCTCCTTCCGAGATTAGGTCCCAGTCCCCCAAGATCGCCTCAAAACTGAAATTTTAGAACACAGCTGAATCGGGCGTGCACTTGCGCATCTAATGATTCCTTCCCTGGATAGATATGACAATTTTTGAAAAATTTATGAATTGTTTCCCGAAAATGAGATCCTGGGCACATAGTGTAATGCCCAAACAGCAACTCTCATTTTGAAAAAAATATGAAAATCCTGTGTGATATTACCTTTCAAAAAACTGCAAAAATCATCTTTTTGTTTACATTTTGAAGACGGAGCCCCTTTAAGCCTGAAAATTGGCAAAGGGCAATTTAAAATGAAAAGCATGAAATGAGATGGACTGTGGCACAGAGCACAACGTTGTTCCTGCATCAGGTAGAAAAGAATCGAAAGCATTCGGGGAGAAACCTTTCAGAATATGGCATAATGATAACGACATTGTAGCCAACCCTGGTAATTTTAAAGTGATGCTTCTTGACTTGAAAGAAACAAATACTCAGGCCCAGACATCGTTTTTGCCACGTCGAATTTAATAGATGTTGCTAAAAAGTATCAATTAAATTCGACATAAAACGATGTTTAAATCACCTGCCGTTTTAGATAGATAAAACGGCAGGAGTTCACCAGCTCTGTCGTGTCAAACGGCAGAAAAACGACTTGATTTAAACATTGTATTTCTGCCGCGTTTAATTAATCAATTCTAGGCCATGGTCGGCGGTTTCTACGTGTGATCAGCCACTGCGCTTGTGCATTTTGAAAAATGGCTATTTAACCATTTTAATTTCAATCCGACACGGCAAAAAACGATGTTTAAATCAAACTTTTAGACACGGCAGATTCTGCCGTTTTTAATACAGTTCGATTCGACACGGCAAAAACGACGTTTAAACTACAGAAGCATAGGGTAGGGTGGGGTAATGTGGGTCTAAAATGAGCAAAATCTCAAAATGGATAGCTAGTAAAACGACAAAAAATGCAAATAATTTCAAAAGCTTCGTTTAATTGACATTCAGTGCTTCTTATTTTTTGGGAAAAAAACTCAGCTCTGGCAAAGGCAGTTAAATATTTCAAAAAAATTTTCTCTTATGGCAACTAAAATAGGCCCACTTTTTCCGATGAGTGGGAAAATTGGGTCTATTTTCAAAACTTGTACAATATCGGAATACGAAAGGATAAATGATTAAAAAAATTAATGGAGTTACTTTTCTCAACTATTCTCTATTCAATAAAATCACAAGCTTTGCCTTTTATCGCAAGCAATGTCGTTCCCGCGACGAAACAAAAACTATGGTCATTATGCTGTGATCCACCATCGTTGCGACTTGCAAGTCAGTGATCGAATTTGATAACAACAGTCAAATAAAAATGTTTGCAGTATGTTTACTTCAACCTATTGGTTACAAGACAGCAACTGCGGTAATAGGAAACCCCTGGGGGGGGGAGAGTACTTCACTATCGGGCCAGACGGGGTGTGCGCCAGTTTTTGGTAGTTTTTGGCCTGAAAATTCTGGGAATGGGGTATACTTTTACTGGAAAATTTCTGTGATTGGGGTATACTTTCAACTGGAATTTTCTGGGATTGGGGTTAACTGTTATACTAAAAATTCTGGTGATGGGTGTTCAATGTCCCCAATGATTCAGAACAGATGTGTTCTGCTTGTGACCATAACTGAGAGGAAATCCGTTCTTTAGCCTTGAAATAGAATGCTATTTAACGCTGAATTTTTTTGTTACTTCTTCAAAATTCTGGGATTGGGTATCAATATCTGACCTATATTCTGGGATAGGGTATCCATATCTGACCAAAATTCTGGGATTGGGTCATAACAGAAATCCTGGTGGCGCAAACCCCCGTTTGAATTTTTAGTGAAGTACCCCCCCCCCCCCCCTCGGGTAGGAAACCCATTTTCGCATTTTAGACAGAAAACAACGTGGCAAGATGAATATAAGTGCGAAAATTTAAGCAATTCAAGGCTTCGTTGAATTTGAATTATGACTGAATTCTCAGTAGGCCCACATTACCCCACCTGGTAAAAAAATAAATATAAAAAGAACAATTGCGTCAATGACTTTGAAATAAACGTTATTTCATTTGTAAATGATCAAACTCTCACCTCATGGTCATTAGATTGATCAGAAAAGCAAAACAACAGTGGCAGGAGAAAGTTTTCCTGGGCTGTGAGATTCTTGCACAACAGGCCGTTCTGTAAAGTTATTTTATAAAACGAGTGGAGATACATCTAAGACGAATGTTTTATGCAAAAAGGCAGTTCATCATGTAGACATTAAAAGAAAAATAGCCAACATTTCTTCCATTTAACGAGAAAGGATATTTCTAGCAAAAAGCTCAGTAGACCCACTTTACCCCGTAGACCCAAATTACCCCACCCTACCCTACAGAAGTTAGTCACAGTCTACTGCCTGTGGCGTGTCATTTACATATAAGAGAAAAATGGGCGGGCCAAGAATAGAGACTTTTGGAACACCACACGATAATTTACCAGGGGATGAGAAATCTTTTCCTATTTTTACAAAAAGAGTTCGGCTTGTTAGGTATGATTGAAACCAAAATATGACTGAGTCACCAAAGCCAAGGTGCTTCATTTTCTCGAGGAAAATTTCATAAAGGACGAATTTGCGCGTTGAACCGAGACGCTGCACACGTTAGATTTGTTTTGCTTGTATGGTTTAGAAAGTTATTTACGAACCAGAGAAATGGCACTTACAGAAAAAGGTTTCACGAATATTGTAAGTATGTTTTATATGAGTTTATCGTCTATTTTTCACTTTATTCGTAGGCAGGCATTGTATACATATTATTTGTTTGTTTATTTATTCTATTGTAGCGAAAACACAGATTCAGTAGCCGTACATTGATAAATTAGCGGATGAAATTCATGAAATTGTGCGTATTCGAAGCAACTCCCTTTTTTACTGACAATTCACAGAGGCTTGGCGCCACCTGACACATCATAAAGCATGGACAAATGAATCAATATGGCAACAAATACACCCCCGTCTAAGTGCCCCGGTACATCCTACCCCGGTGATTTCCTCGGTGAAAAAATTGGAGCAAAATCGGTCCCCGGACAAGACGTTAATCTCCCCAGTACAAAATGCCTCATAAGTGAAACCTCGGCTGCAATTGGGTGAACCCCGGGGAGAATTTTGAGAAAATATGTCCTTATAGAAACAGCTCCCCGTCAATAATTATATCGTCCTCGTTACATAATTGGAACTCCCCGGTGAAAATTTGAGCACATTTTTCGGTCACTAGGAGACCCCGGTGAATATCTGACCTCTCGCCGGGGCACTTAGATAGGGGTGTACAAATTATAGGGTTTCGTCAGAAATCAAACACTCTGTGAGACTTACCCTTGAAGCCAGCTTGTTAAGCAGTGGAAAAACATCGATGTATCTTTTGATGGCATCCCTCATTTCTTTGTAAGCTGCCCAACTTCTGATTGCAGAGGGGAGTGATGTTCTGCATTCCCTCCAGTATCCATCAATCTAAAAAATAACCAAATTATCAAAGAAATCGTTTCTAAGAAAGATAACAAACTTTAGCGATGATTTCTTGCCGAATGTTTTTTGCTAGGGTGCCGGCGGTGGTAATCGGACGCTTAAGGAAAACTAAATATTTTCATAAGAAACTTTAATTAAAAACAAAAACCAAAAGTACCAGGTGAATGGACAGGTATTTGGACATATTTTCCCGAAGTGTTTTGGTTTTTACTTTGCCTGCTTTTCTTTGACAACGATGTTTTTGAGACTGATCTTGGCGGTGGTTTTCGGACAGTGGCGGTGCTTTTCGGACAGTGGGTTCACAATGCAGAATGAGCAAAGGAAATTATTTTCCTGTTTATACTTGGGAAGTATTCCGTCTATAGGCCTCTATAAACTCTTTTGCTTCATTTTTCTTGTCTTTTTTTCTATTCTTGAATGCGAAAACAATAGTTCGAATGTCGCTTCTCGTAATGCCATTCTGGAGACCTCTCGGTACACAACACACAAAACAATCTAAAAGCTAAGAGATGCGTTAGAAAAATGTTTTTTTGATCTCATTACTATTTTCGATTGATGTATGTATAGATGTTTATGAATGAAATGTCAAAATTCAATCACATTTCAAATCCGACTTTCATTCATGCTCCCAAACAAATGATTCACTTGGTGTCCGAAAACCACCGCCATGAACTTTTAAGACAATTCGATATGACATCCGCTGTCCTCCCTTCAGTGAAACTGTTTTAAGTCTTTTGCATAATGATTTGAGTTGCTTAAATGCTAGACATCCAATTTAAGTGATTGTTTAAGATTTTTGCTTCTTTCTGGAAAGGATTCAGAGTTTTGAATCTGGGGTGCGATATTCGCAACGACAACTTCTACACTGCCAAGCACAACGAAAACAACTTCTTTAGCGTGTTTTACATTCATGAAGGCTTTTCGTAAAGTTGTTTAGTATCTATAATGTTAGCTTTCAGTACCAAGAAATACCCTCTTTGATAGATTTCATTTGTAACGTACTTTTCTGTTGGTTTTCGAGATATTTTCGCAAGTGTCCGATTACCACCGCCGTCCGATTACCACCGCCGACACCCTACAAAGCATGGAAACTGTCTTTTCAACGAAAGCTAGCAAATGTTTGCATCATATCCAAAAGAGCAAACTGAGAATATAGAATTTTGCTACCGGGTGTCACAAAAAAGTAGTCCTGTTTGAAAATTACCGAAATTTGATTACACGACCGATCTTCAAATTTCTTTTTTGTCAAGTAGATCAAGGACCAAATTATTTTTCCGGACGTAGCTGGTCTTGTAGTTGGTTTAATCATTTCCAAATTTAGCTCTTTTCAGGGCTGCCTGGTTTTGAATCATACTGCAGAAAGCACTAATAATTGCCAGATCAATTCTAAATGACAGAAAGAAATGCGCACTATCATTGGAGGCCTCAAGGATAATAAAAATCTGAAAATGTTGACTCTTAGGCAAGATTGAATACTTTGCTTGAAAAGTATATTATTTTTTCATTATTTTATTATTTCTTTCTTTAAAGTAGGCTTAAAATACACGAGATAGCAAAATTACGGCTAATTTAGGCCTACTATTTAGCAAACATATAAAAATGAAATAAATGGGAAAAAAGTCCTATTTACACAACCGTTAAAAACATTAGCATTGAACATAATAACATAGCTATGAATATCATGTTAGATACCCAACCTGCGGAATGTATGTTTTGCATAGCCTACAGTTGCAGTTTTCGCCCTTCCAACATCTAATCAGGTTTTCAAAGATAGGAAGTATAGCTCAAAAAAGGGTTTTAGCGTGTGATTTTTTACCTTGTAGCATCAAAAGAAATGTTTTTGGGTCATTGACAAAACAAGTCAAAAAGGAAATTTTATCAAAGGTCTTATGATCGATTTTTGATGATTTTTTAAACAGGAGTACTTTTTTGGAACACCCGATACAAGTCTCCCATAAAAACTGCTTTGGCACGTTAGAAAAATTACCAAAATTTGAATAAAATATCAATCTTCAGATTTTTTGGCTAAGAAATTAAAAGGTGAAACCATGTTCCTAAAGATAGATCATCTTTTTGACAGGCTAAAATTTGCAATAAAGCTGTTTTGAGAGTTGCCTGGTTGTGAAGCATACTGCAAAAATGCACAGATGACTATCCGATTGACTTCTTTGTCTATATTAGGAATCTTACTAAATCTTAAATTGCTAGAAAGTAAAACTCACTGTCATGCAATACTGAAATGAAGATGCAAGGTCGCAAAATTGGGACAGCTAGTTAAGAATCATTAGGTCCCTTCAAAAGTATGCTTCAAAATACGGGTTTTCAGGGTGTTATTTCTTACCGTTTAACTCAAGGTCACAATATTCTTTTGCTCGTGAAATTAATCCGTTCAAGATAAAATTTTCGCAATTTTTTAAACGTGTCCACTCTTAGTGACACCCTGTATAGCAAAGGGCTCAAATCTTAAAATCTTTTAAAGGGTGGGTATAAAATTCGATGACATTTTTCTTCGACTTGAATGGCTTTAAAGGAACTTAGGGTTTTTTGAAGAATTTCATATCTTGATTATTTTAAAGCTTTACTGTCACCATATAAAAAATTGTTGGTGACCAACGATTCAGTCGTTTGATGACTGTGCAGAGTATGGTCATGGGATTAGTGCGGTTTTCTTTGATATTGAGCTTTATTATATGACGTTCGAAAATACGGCTCCTCGGACCGGCAACGCAGCAATTCGATTGGTTCTTGATCGGTCCGTAAAAGCTGTATTTTTCGTTCGATGCCGTATTGGACCGGGTGTTGCCTTAAAAATCAACATAGGAGGAGCTTCTTGATTAGGCTTAGGCCGTAAGAAGTGTCAGCCAAAGTTTAGCTCATTCATCGAAGATTTCTTCTGTAAACTTTGAAGACGAACTTGCAATTATACACGAAGAAAATGCCAATGTAGTTAACGTTGCAACGAGCAACTACAGTGATGCACAGGATCAAAGACACGACAGAAAAGTACGATACTATAAACAACGTTCTCAAAAGGTTCTGTCATATAATAAAGCCTTTATTAAACGATTACTCGATCCATGCTGGAAAATATTTGGACCTTAGTTCATTGTATGGACCTCACTGCATTCGGTTCGTACGTCAAACTGCGGTCCAAATATTTTCCAGCATGGACCTCGTAATCGTTTAATAACCACATAATCATCACTTTGCATAATATGTAAAACAAAGGGATTTGATAACCATCTCTCATGGCGTCACAAGACAAATGATAAAAGAGAGGCTAGAAATGCATTTCTAGTGACAGTAAAGCTTTAAGCCATTTTGAAACTAATCAAGATATCAATAAATTTCCACGGCAGATTTACATCAAAAAGCTTCAGTTCCTTCCAAGCTTCAAATCTCAAATTTCAAATTCCAAAGAAAACTGTAATAGAATTTTACACCGACCTTTTTAAAGATTTGAGCCCCATGTTACCCTGTATGACAAACTGGTAATTATTTCAAACGTCTATACTTCAGTCAGGGAAAAGGGGCACATACCAAGAGATGTTTTTAAAAATCTCTGCCGTTTGGAAAGAATGACATTTTAGCTTGACGCTCCGCAAGTTAGTGTCATCATTCAGGTTGACGCAAAAAAATTTACAAGTCCATCCACTAAAGTGAATCTCAGGTCAGCAAGATATATGGTGAAACAGCTAAAACATACCTCTTCATTTGTCCTTGTAAGATCAGCTTCGGCCCACAAATGGTCGCGAAAGCTGTAAAAAGAAATTTTCATGAAGACAAGGTACAGCACATCATTCAACTCTCATGCACAGTGAGAGGAATAGCGCAAGGAAGAATTTAAAAATTAGGTCCATCCTACAAAGGCTCAAATCTTTAAAAAG
The DNA here is from genome assembly GCA_039566865.1 of Aurelia coerulea. Classification (NCBI taxonomy): domain Eukaryota; kingdom Metazoa; phylum Cnidaria; class Scyphozoa; order Semaeostomeae; family Ulmaridae; genus Aurelia; species Aurelia coerulea. The sequence goes on along the minus strand of CM076953.1, from coordinate 20,264,383 downwards.
TTCGGTGCCAAATTCCATCACAGTTTGCTTTGAAATAAATGACTTGGAAGGAACTAAGGGTTTTTGCTGTAAATCTGCCATGGAAATTTATTGATATCTTGATTCGTTTCCAAAGGGCGGCATTTATCAAATTTGAGGCTATGACGCCATCAAATCTATAGATCCAAAGCCAGAAAAGCTGCAGATTTCTGCTTGCCACCATATTGTAGACTTTCATAGACTATGGTTTCTTTGAAGGTCATATCATTTTTCCTCTGTTGGTTTAGGATTTACGATGATTTAAATGTATTCAAAATTTCCATCCATTTTTTCAAAAATAATTAAATTGCCGCCATGTTGAAAATATCCAGATATAAAACAATTTCCACAGCAGATTTACAGCTACCCTGGGTACCAGAGCCAAAAAATAATAAAATAAAAAAATAAAAAAAAGAAAGAAGGAAAGAAAGAACGTTTTCCTTCTCTCTTCCTTCTCCTTTCTTCCTTCTCTCTTACTTTTCCAAATTTTAAATTTCCTTCTAATTTTGAGGCTCTGGTACCCAAGGCAATTTAAAGCAAAGTGCCATAAGTTCCTTTCAAGCCATTCAATTCAAAGAAAAATTTCATAGAATTTTACGCCCACCTTTTTAAAGATTTGAAAGACTTAACGGATTCAACATCTCATCCGACATTCACTTCCCAAAAATTTGAAAATATTCTTATATTCATGAGGGGCAGTTGGCCAAACGCAGCCAACATTACATCCAGCAAAATCCAGAATTGCTATTCGCCTCCCCAGCGCCATGTTTCAAATGATAAAAAATACTCCGAGAACAAAAGAATCACTGATTTAGGAAGCAAAATGCTAAAAAAGACTGAAAATGGCGGTGAGATGCCAAAATATCAACTTTGAAGAGCGTTCTGCGCATGGCCACAAATGAAATGTTTGGCGAAATGTTAGATGAAGCTGTCAAACACACCGAACATTTCGTCCAACTTAAAAAACAAGATTTGCCTTCAATTTCGATCAAACTTCATCCAACATCAATTTGCAAATGTTTGATGACCCAACATGGGTGGTCAAACGCATCTAATATTTCATCCAACATTTTTTTCATGTTGAAATTGTGGATGCGTTTGATTGTGGATTTATCAAATGAATAAATGAAAAGATGAAAATATGATCGAAATTAACCAGAAAATGATGAACGAATGAGGTAAAGGACTTATCAAATATTTCAACTATTCATTTGAGCAAAAACAAAAACAGTGCAAGGCGCATCTTCGTTTCTTTTGGGCTTTTAAGACTAAAAGAGTCTATTTCTCTGGTCAAATTTTGTTTTGCTCTTACCTCTGATCAAAATTGATAAACTTCTGATATAGGCCATACAGCATCTCAAGCATTTCTAGCTCCTGAAATATAAAAATTGACAAAGTAAGTAAGTAAGTAAGTAAGTAAGTAAGTAAGTAAGTAAGTAAGTAAGTAAGTAAACAAGTGACTAAGTGAGAGAGTAATGTATGTGCCTGACTAAGTAATGTATGTGCCTTTGGCTGTGTTTTGAGTAGACGTTCTCCTTAGAATGCAGAAAATCTGTCTGGATGTATGTATAACGCAACTGGAACTTACTGCGCCAATTAAAATTTCATCACAATGGAATGTCACGCTGGGTTCATGTAATTTCAAATTTCAAATTTGCAACCAAAAGTTAGGTTTGTGTCTACAGGATGCGTTTCGAAAGCACAATAACTAGCTCACGATAGATGCATTTTCTTGGCCTTTTTCGTTGCCATCTTTCATCAATGATCATAAACTTCAAGGAATTGCTTTCACTCTTGCTCCATAATTTGACTTACAAAAATGAAATTGAATTTGATGAGCGAACAGCAAAATATTTGTTGCCACTTTGATCACTTTTTCAGTAATTTATTCTAGGTGGGCTGGAAGTATTCCTAGCTACCTAGAAGCTAATTTAAGCCCACTATGCATGCCACATCCAGGCATGAAAGCCCAAGTTTAACGTCCCTTCCGAAGGACGGCGAAGGACGGCAACTTCAAAGCTCCACAAATAGCACTTCATTCAGAAATTCTCCCATATATGCAAGCCACTAAAGATCACAAAAAAGTACGAATATACAATAATACAATCTAACAAAACAAAATAAAATACAAACTTGACAACACTAAGTATTTAGCAGGGAATTTCGACATAGGGAACGTTTTAAGGAAGAGATCTTCCTATAGGTAAACTAATAGCAGAGAGAGTGCTCCTTTAGCTAAAAGCATAATTTCAATAAAGCATAAGCATAAGTTCTCGACTAGCACTAAAATTTCATGAAACCTTACAATGTATACTGGTAGTGACAGCGAGGGCAGATACTGCGATAACAGCACCCACTAGCCCTGGCCTACACACCAGCACAGAGCAGCCAGCAACTCAAGACGAAGGGACCCCTGGCTGAACGGTCAAGACAAGACAAAACTATGACCTGACCAACTTGAAACAGAGATCCCCATAGAAATAGAGATCTCACAGCCCACAACCAACAACCACCGGCCACCCAGGCCTCATTACAAATGTTCTGTACCTGTGAGCAAATGGTTTGGACAACTGTGCCTGCAATCAAAACACTCTCAGTACGATGAAGGTGCCAGCAAATAATGTGTCATGATGCTTTGTGCATGCGGGCGGCGCTCGTGCAGATTAATCAAGGTCTGCAGCCACCCGCAGCATAGGTTCCAAATCTTTAACTCGGCTTAAAAAGGTGGGTGTAAAATTCTGTGATCTATTTCTTCTGACTGAGTGACTTGAAACAAACTTTAGTTACTTATCTTTAATTCTACCGTTGGACTTTTCAGAAATTTTCAATATTTTTCGAAATTTCAGCTTATGTTAAATTTAACTCATTTGAGGGTGTGACGTCATCAAATTTCTAAATCATAAACCAGAAAAGTGACAGACTTTTGCTTAGTACAATATTGTAGACATCCATAAACTATGGTTTTCTAGGAAATTATTTCATGTTGACGATGGTTTTAAGTTTTTTTGAAAATTTTTCTTGAATTCTTGAAAAACAAGAAAAACACTCTAATTCTGAAAATATTGAAGATTTCAGAAAAGTCCCACGGTAGAATTACAGAGAAATAGCTGAAGTTTCTTTGAAATCATTCAGTTCAAAGAAATAAGTAACTGAATTTTACACCAGCCTTTTTAAAGATTTGGAACCTATGCTGCCACCCGCACACCCGCAACTGCATGCCAGAGTTTATTGCACAGGAACAACATTTGATGACTACATTTCATGGAAAATAAACAAGATCAAAATCTCACCTCTCCTGTTCTATTGAGCTCCGGAAACGGTGTTGGTGCGGTCCCAAATATAACTTGAACAGCATCTAAGATCTTTCTTCTGTGATCCAACTGACGGAATCGATCATGAAAGAATGTCAGCCTCCTCACAGCCTCTGATGGAATAACTCCTGGTACTCCAGGGCCTTGGGAATCAAAACTGTTTCGAAACTGAATAACCTCCACGACGAATGTCTGGAAAGAAATATGAAGAGATATGATAGCAGGGTAAATGGGGACACATTTGCTAGAAGAGACTGTATCAAGGATGTAAAAGATGGAACAGTCTACTGTCAGACATAAAATCTGCAAAGAATATCAACAGTTTCAAGCATAAGATCAAAGATACTTTAAAATCTCCGAAGTCTAGAATAGCCCTTTTACATATATAATCATAAACCTAAAAGCAACCAAAAGAAATGTTTATTTAAATCCAATCAACGCCACGACAGTGTGCCTTTAACATTCTCAGAATGATTTTTTTAGTTTTGACACGGCATCTTTTTTCGAAAAGATTTTATTTTTAATAAAAATCCAGAAGAACCATTATGGAAACAATGTCACATTGACCTTTTGATGCTATTCCATCCAACTTTAACCATGGAGCGTAGTTAGAATGGATTTTAGATTTTGCGCGTGAATATCATTATACATGTAATTCGATCTCTTTCATTTTCTTTAAATTGAATATGGTAATTTATTTTGAGGGCAAAATCATACATATATAAACTAACCATATCAAAAAAGGTTTGACCGGTGGCGAAAAAGTGAATGTTCTCTCTTCTTAGATGGAAAAATAAAGACTGCTTCCCACTGAAGAGCTCAAAAGGCATCACAAAATGTTATTAGCTACTTCAAGGGGAGAGACTTTCGCGAGAAGAAACTTTCGCGAGTTGGAAAAAAGCGAAATTTTTGGAATTAACTTTAGCGAATCGGCCAAACTGGAAAATTATGCAAGAATAAACATTCGCGAATTTGGTTTCTTTTCAAGTTTCTTTATGCCTCAAATGTCCCTGGACTCTTCGATGACTCTTCCTTATCTTCCATAATGCTTGTTGGTAGCATGGTGCAGGAATAAACTTTCGCGAATTTCATATTTATAGGAAATTTCGCGAAAAGAACTTTCAATCAAAATGCAAAAAGCGAAAGTTTCTTCTCGCGAAACTTTCTCCCCTTAAAGTATTAGTTATAGCTTTATGAGGAGGCAATGATTAGATAATAGTTTTAGTATTGTCAGTAAGATAAAATTTGATGTCATTGTTGGACTATATAGGACAAGAGAACTTTACGCAATTACCTTCACTTGCTTGTCAAGTTCTTGTTCAAATACAGATCTCTTTTTCTGTAACAGTTGCTGTCGAATCTGAAAGACAAGAACACTCAAATAAATTTTTGACACAACCTTGGACGAATTCAAAATACAAAAGGTGCTAGATGACAAACTGAGTTTTCCGTATTATGGAGGATTCAGAGCCGAGAGCGAAACCCTAGGATACAACGTAGCTACTATCGGCAAATAAGAAAATCCATCAAGTTATACCGGGTGCGCCAAAAATAAACTATGCTCGTTGGGCAGGCCACAGTAAATCGTACACTGGACCGATTTTGAAGATTTATGACTTAATCTTTAGCAGAAAGCCTGAATTAGATTTTAGGACTATTTACAAATTTTTTCCTTTTCAGTTTCTAGAGCTAGAAGCGAGTTTCTTAAAATGTTCGGTGTTCGAAAACACTGAAAATGATCAAAAAATGTCGATCAAATTTTAGAAGACTCAACATGAATGAACAAAGAGAAAACGTTTTCAGGGTGATTTGGGGATATAGTAGACTTATGACGATGAGTCCCTTGTATCCCTGCGGTACCTTGCTCACAGGGACTCATAATGAAACAGTTAAAAACCTGACCCTATCTTCTGCATTCGATTGATCGAATCTGGATCGAGCGACTGCTTCGGCTCTGTTCAAAGGTCACTCCTCAGAAAGGAAATGCGATAGAAACCACGGTAAGCAGACACTTAATCAACAAAACTTGGTATTCATCTGAAGAAGAAAGTTCACTTTACCTGGTGAGTGCAAAATAAGTCTTTTAATGCTGCAATTCAAGACCAAAACATATCAGAGAAATCTTCAAGTACCTGCCGCAGCAACTTACATCAAATTTAGTAAGCTGCGTCAATCGAATTGAAGGTTCGAAACTGATTGTTCTTTGCCAAATCTCGCAATCTGATTGGTATGCTAGGAATCCCAGCATATTAGGCCTAATAGGGTCAGGTTTTTCAGAGTAATATTATGAGTCTCTGTTGACTGAAGCGCCATCTTGAAGTCAAAGAGCACAAGGCAACAAGAGACTCATCGTCATAAGTCTAGGGATATAGTACAGCAGATTACAGTTAATCGATTTCTAAATCCCAAATCACCGCGAACAAGTTCTCTCTTTGTTCATTCATGTCGATTCGTTAGAAAACTTGATCGATGTTTTTTTATCGTTTTCAGTGTTTACGAAAACTAAAATTTGAAGAAACTCGCTTCTAGCTCTAAAAACGGAAAAGGAAAAAAAGTTGCGAAAATCTAAGTATCTAATGCAGGCTTTCTGCTAAAGTAAGTCATAAATCTTCAAAATCGGTCCAGTGTACGATTTACTATTGTGGCCTTTTGGCGCACCCGGTATTTTGTCTCGCAGATTCAATCATATACACAGGCCGTTAAAAAAACGCAACCCAATTATAATTGAAATTTTCCAGCAGATGATCATATTTCAATTGACATAATGTACACCGTCTAAAATCACAAGCTATCTTCTTTCTAATGATATGCAGTTTGGATGCATCGATAGAATTATTTATCCTTTAATTGATATTTTAGTAAATATGGCCGATTTCATGCTGCAAGAGAAAACTCAGCACAATTTTATCATAAAAGATACAAGGCAGATATTATGTAAACATTTCAAGCCTAAAAGCACTTAGCATGATGCCCTTACGAATGAAACATACGAGTTTCACCTATTTATATCACAGTTAAAACTCAACAATATACAAATACAATATTCTGTGCCGTCCATAGCAGAAATAGACATGACGTCATCTGGTTCTGGCTATGAACGGCACTTGACAATTTCTTTAAAAAAGACCCCACAGACCAGAAACGCCCCCGGCCACAAAACCGCCACCCCACCGCCAAAAACCACAAACCAGCCATCACCCGAATGAGCCGAGCAAGCGGAGCCCGAGCCCCGCAATGACAGCAACCACCACAGGGCCCAAGCCCCACCCACCAAGCGCCCCCGAATGACGCCCAGCCCGCAGCATCCGACAGCAAAGCGGCAGCTCCAAGGCCAAAAGACATCCCCAACCCACAGAATCCCCGGGAACATTAGTTTCACCTATGAGATATATTTATCAAAACTGATAAAACAAGCTTCCACAAAGATGAATCTTTGCCTATGCAAATGTCCTGCCGTTGTCCTGCATGCAAAATAGGCCTTACTCACTAAAGCGTCGATTAAGTGATCAATTCAGCTGAAACGTGCTTTTGACCAATACAATTGACGATTACACTAAAGATGGTTGCGAGGAACTTTTACCAAGGTGCGTTTCATTCAAATTACGAATCCTTAACGATTCTATTTGATTCGATAAAGGACGCAATGCAACTTGGTAAGGAGTTCCTTGCCGCCATCTTTAGCGTAATCGTCTATTGAGCTCAAACATTTGTGAAAAACCATGCAAAGTCTGTTTCAAATGAAATGTCATGTGAGATTTGCGATAACGCAAAATTATTCATGTTAGACATTTAATTGTGTTTATTCGCGGGCATTTTCAAGTGATATCTAATTTTGAACAGATTTTAGTAGTTATAAGTCATACCTCTGCAGCATATGCTAGTAAATCTGTCCATTTGTCACGAAGTCCATTAACTTCTTCGATTTCATCTCTTGTTATCTGCACATTGTAAGCCCTATGACAAATAAGACAAATGGATGCATGTGAAAATGGAAATGATACCCGGTGAGTCAGAAAGAATACACGTCGTTTGAAAGGCTACTGATTTATTTTTTTTTTAAATGATGGAAAATTAAAAAAGGATTCAAATCGTCATAAATCCTAAACCAATGGAGGAAAAATGATATAACCTTCAAAAAGAGCATAGTTCATGAAGATCTACAATATGGTGGCAAGCAGAAATCTGTAGCTTTTCTAGTTTAGGATTTAGAAATTTGATGATGTCACAGCCTTAAACTTTTTTATGCATCTAAAAAAACAACTATTTTCAAAAACGACAAGGCTAATTAACTACGTGCCATCCATAATGGGAAAGGACTTATAATCAGCGAGTTCCCACTATGTATGGCACTTACAATTAAATTTAAATTGTTCCAATAATAGTCGTAAAAGAGGGACAGCCCGAGAGCACACAATTCGCCATTGTGATTAGCGCTTTAAGGCCCCACATTTAATAAATGCCACCATGTTGAAACTGATCAAGGTATCAATAGGTTTCCACGGCACACTTGCAGCGGGGAGGGGGGGGGGCTAGATTCCTTCCGGGCCATTTGATTATAGAAAGGCTGTAATAGAATTATACACCGACCTTTTTAAGGATTTGAGCCCTATGTTAGCATAGTAGTTGTAGCGTAGTATGTATAGTAGTTTATATTAGTTGTATCTCTAATTTATGTTAATCCCAGGCGGTAGACATGATATTTTGCTCCTCCTGGCCCCCGTCCTTGTAGTGTGGTATAGTAGTTCGTAAGTAGTGTCTTAAGTAATTAACTGCTGTAAGGTGGAGGGAGTTTTCTTTCTGAGACGCCTGTGTTGTTCTTTTCTTAAATCTGATGTATACGTTTGATAAGGCTGCCGTAGTTGGAACTCGATGACATCATGTCCTTTCCAGCGATAGCAGCTACATAATATTTATATTTATATTTCGTTGTAATTTGTTGTTTTTATTTGTGATAAAAAAAATTTTTTGTTGTAAACTTTTATGTTGAATATAAAAAAGGCTACTGCTCCCTTAAAATCAAAGAACTAACGAATTTTGAATTGGCTGAAATCATCCCCTCCATTCCAATACTATCAAGGGCGATATGAAACGCACAGTTCACATTCTACTAAATCCCCTCCAAATTGCGAGATAACCCCAAGAAGACTGCTAAACAACTGCATAGGAGGTAAAGGTGGGAAGCGGCTGCAGGCAAAATGAAGCTGTGGGAGAAAGTTTGCAGAGGCTAGACACACACAAGGCTACAAGAATAGGACAACAGGTGATACGGATGAAGTGAGCATTTATTAACACTAGCCGAAAAGATTAGAATGTCAGGGAAAGCTGAAGGGCAGGGAAAAAGAGATAAGATTGATTTCATTTGCAAGGGCAAGTACAGGTAGAACTTGGGCCTAATCTACACATTTCATGCAGCCCTTGAAATTTATAGAAAAGTCCCTTCGAAAGAAGTTGACAAACGGCATATAATTACGATTAAATTTCCCTAATATTTCTGCTTTACAAGTATGACTTGAACACATTTCTTTGCGAGTGTTATACCTTTGAGAGAATGAAAAAGTCATCCCAACTAGTGTAAAAAATTGAGGGAGTTCGATCCTCACAAGGGTAAAACACGTGCTAAAACGTGTTCAGGTCATTGCTGTGAGGTACAAAAATTGACGAAATCAGATCATCCTTCTAAGCCGTTTTTGTATAGATTCTAAAAGAGCCTTCTTGTGAAGATCCCTCAAAATGTAAGAACGGAGTGACCGATTTCAGACAGGTAAATTTTAATATCTAGCTGAACATATTGCCTATTACAGGGCTGTACAAGACTTTTGTAAACAAAGATATTAGATCAGCTAGTCAACATTGCAAATCCAATGAGAAATTCCTCTCTAGTTGCCTCGTGGCATAGAATTTCCTCAGCCTGCAGTGACCTTTCGTGTGTTTAGGTTAAACACATCTGAAACTCGTAGCTCAGAATCCAGCTGTATCTCTAGCAGATTCTACGGAGTTCAAACATATGAAAAATGTCTTCATTTACAACATATCTGCGGCTCCATGGCTGCATTTGGAGGAGAAAGTCATGGTTTTTCGGAGGTTTAGCTTGTGCCGCCCCTTTAGATGAGAAATTTTCCATCGGGGAGCAAGAGCTATGGCTCTCCTCTAATCGCTAGGCCTGTAGCCTGCGTGCAGACAATTCCCTAAGAAAAATGTATAGTCTGCGCAACGCCGCTCAATTTCGTGTATTGCATGCGACAGCATTTCATTTCAATGGCAGTTTGAATGACCCTTTCTCCTTAGCGTCTGTCTATTGTCTGCAGTGAGGTAGTTGAAATTCCAGAGTATTGTGTTGTTAATGAAGTCTGCCTGGAGAACAAAATGAAACCTGAAATTTAATCACATGATAGCCGTTCTCAAATCTGATTGCTTCCTCGTTTCCCGGGAAAGTGAATTTATTGGCTGTTACAACAATAAGTTTTCTTTGTTATCACTATTGCGAAATAAATGCTGAAGCACGCACTACACAAAAGTGAGCGGTGTTGCGCAGACTATACCTTTTCCTTGGATATAGTCTGCAGGCAGGCTACCAGGCCTGCGCATGCCAGAATTTGTTGAAGACCTGACTAAAAGTCATGCTCTGTCAATAAACCATTACAGAATATGGATTTGATTAAGTTGATTTGATCGCAGAAATTTCTCGTAGCATGTAATTTGAGGAAGACTATAGTACCGGGTGTCCCAAAAAATGTATAAGGATTTGGTTGACTCTAGCGCTACGATTTTAGCTTTAATCAATGGCTAATCACTCTGAAAATGTTCTTCGATAGTTAACTTGAACATAGATACCTCGTTTGTTGGTATTGGTACTTTGAGAGCAGAAATATCAATCTTGAAAGCTCAAATTTGCCTCTTCCTGTAAACCAGAGCTTTAGCCTTTTGGTCTAAGAAATTTCTTAAGGTATAGCGTATAAATCAACAATAGCCTTTATAAAAGTTGAACAATAGTAGATCTTGTGTTATTCTGTTTTCCAGAAGTCACTCCCCAGTCACCAATTGGGAAGTTTCTTAATTTGTCATTAATTTCAGTTCTTGATTTCGATGTGGTTCAGGAATTTGCTTAGGCCAAAAGGCCAAAGCTCTGGTTTGCAAGTGGACGCAAATTTGGGCTTTCAAGATTGATATTTCTGCTCTCAAAGCACTAATACCAACAAACAAGGTATCCATGTTCAAGTTAACTATCGATGAACATTTTGAGAGTGATTAGCCATTGATTAATGCTAAATTCATATCGCTGGTTTCAACCAAACCCGTATACATTTTCTGGGACACCCGGTAGTTTTTAGCTCCATGTCTAAATGGTCTCGGGGTAGTCACAGCCTTTTGCTCCTCGGGGTATCGTTCCAGTATCATTGTACAGTGATTTTGTAAGTAGTGTAAGAATATATATTGTAATTTTTAGTGGATAAAAAGGACCATGGATGATGAGCACTTACAAGAGCTTCTGATAAGTTGTTTCCACCGGCAAATACAAATCATCAACGGTATTTTCCATATCATGCAGTTCTTGCAGCAAATTCAGGACTTCATTCAGTTGATCCAGAGATGAGATATCCGTAGTCAGTTGAGTTCGAAATGATTCTCTTTTGTCAACAATCTTCTTCAAGTCAGCCTAAGATTGAAAAAAGAATGTTTCATCATCATCATCAATTACGCTGTTACGTCAGTTGCTGACATTGCGAGCGTGATGATGCATCTCCAAGTGTTTCTATTATTTGCTAGTGTTTTTAATTTGTTTGTGTCATTTACATTCAGGCCTTGGCCTCCTAGATCTTTATCGATGAGGCCTAACCAAGTGAGTTTTGGTTTGCCTTTGGGTTTCTTCACATGTCTTAATGATTCATATAGGGCTTGTTTGGCTGGTGTTTCCTCTGGCAGTCTGAGCAAATGTCCTAGCCACAGGGACGTAGGAAGCATCTCAAACTTGGAGGGGCACGACACTTCAAGGGCACTTTTTCACTGAGCTAAAGGGGCACTTCCTGAAAAAAAGGGCACTTCTTTGCTTATAGCAAAATCTTGGGGGGGGGGAACGTGCCCCCAGTGTCCTCCCCCGGTTCCTACGTCTCTGCCTAGCCAGCTTAATCTTCTCCTCTTAATTTCTTTGCTCCAATTTTCTATTTTTGTTATATCATAAAGATTCTGATTTGAGATGATTCTGGGCCATCTTATCTTTATCATTCGCCTTAGTTGTTTCCTTTGTAAAATATCTATCTATCCTCTATTCTTTGTTCTTTTGTTTGTAAGTACCTTTTCGTAACACACCCTTTAGCTATTCTACAAAAGAGCCTGGATTGAGCGTCTTTCTTATACATTTCATACGCGACTTTCGATTGAGTGGCGATAAAGCTTCTATCACTATTGCGTACATTCGAAAATTCCATTTGCAAAGTATCGCTCAATTCTAGTTCTTTTCTGAATAGCTAGGGGGCCTCTTATATATTTAGTTGTATTTTAGTTTATCTCCTTCATGTGATGGCCCTGGGGTAGTCATGATCTTTTGCTCCCCTTGGTATCGTTTCTGTAGTATTGTATGGTAGCTCGTTTGTAATCTTAGGTAATTCGTAAATTGTAAATTTTCAACATTGAATTTATAGAAAAAAAATATCTATCTGTTCTTCTTGGGCTTTTGTTAAGGTCCAGAGTTCACAGTTGTAGAGAAAAACACTGGTGACATAGGTATCAAACACTCCTATCTTTGTATCTATATTTAATTTCTTGGATTCTATATGTGTTTCAGCTTGTTACAGGTGTGTATGGCTGGTCCTTTTCTCCTGGTAATGTCTGACTGTGTTTCCAGCAGACTTCCTAGGTGTTTGCATTTTTTCCACTCTTCACTTCCATTCCTTGTTATTTTATACTCCTCTGTTTTTTCTCTATTAAGATCTAAATTTCAAGCAAAATGTAGTTTACACGATACCGTTTTCTTTTCATACCGGATTGGTTTTATATCGGATTGGCCTTCTGTTTACACGAGACCGTTTTCATTTCATATCGGCTTGGCCTTCTGTTTACACGAGAACGCACCAATCCGATATGCTTCAAACTATTTTCGCATTTTCAAATGAAAACGCTCTGAAAGTGGCATGAAATGAATCCGATATCGTGTAAACGATCGAATCCAGTATCAACTCAAAACGCCCGGGGGGGGGGGGGCGTACTTGACTTAAATTTGTACGGGGGTGTGCCCACGAAAAAATATTATTTTACCCTGCTCCAGAATTTTTCGCTCAAAATGATAACCTGCTCTAGAAAAATTGGTGATTAGTATACTCCAAAACAAGAAATTTGACCAAAAAACGACCCGATCTAGCAGAATATTCCCCTTTGACATGTTTTGACAACCTGCTCTAGAAAAATTGCCTCATTTTGATACCCTGTGCTAGAAAAAATTCGTGAAAACGATACCCTTAAAAACGGCACATCCCCGTCGGACAAATATACTAAGTACCCCCCCCCGGGTCAAAACAGCGCCTCTTTATCAATTCTGTGAGCCTCATATTGATCTGGCACACTGCGCAGTTGATGGTAAAATAAAGGTGAATCCTCCGCAGCACAAGACAAAGCGTTTCCGTGTAAACAGAACCCCAATCCGATTGAAATGAAAACGGTATCGTGTAAACAGACAAATTTTCGTATCGGATTGCCACCCCCAATCCGATATGAAATGAAATCGGCTAAGATTTGTTTACACCTACTTCAAGACAATCGATCAGTCTCTTGATAAAACACCTTTAATTGAATTCCTCAATATATTTGGCGACATTGAAACTTGTCCCATGAACGCAAAAAGTAGCATAACACAAAGCTTCCCAAGAGTATGGTCACATGACTTGAAGTGCGTGAAACAAACCTCGGCCGATTTTGTCTATTGAAACTAAATTCTAACACAAGGAAGGAAAATCTAGAATTTGTTACCTTTGCACTTTCATGAAGCGGTTGCGCGTAGCAGATTTTCCAGGCAATGGCGAACCCATATAAGGAATCTTTCACAGGCAACGAGCTCAAGACCAATGGGCCTAAATCAATGTTATCTGGAGTTGACACAAGATCCCATTCGATTTTCTGAAGGCGTTCAACTTCTCTATGGAATGCTAGAAGACCTGGATTGGCGTCAGAAAATGCCTTGAAGAGGACTTGTAGATCGTCTTGCCAAAGGAAATCAAAGCGTTTGAAATTGATGAGAAGGCTGTCCAACTTCGATTGGAGGTCTGAAAACAAAAAGATTAATTTCAATTCATTCGGGAAACGCAGGATGATCATCAACTTAACAAGGACAGATTTTGTAACACAGTAGCATGAGATGATTTTGTTGACACCTGGATTCAAAGCGATTAGTGACTGCAGACAAAGGAAATTCTCTCAACCAGAAATTCAAAACAAACAAAGCCGCAAAAGTTTCTCTGAAACCCAAGTAGCAAGTGCGCTCGTTGTGCATTCCAGAAATTGTTTTTAAGAGCAAACACGAGCATATATCGAAAGAAGAAGGATATATCTACACATCTACCGCGGGCATTTTATTTCTTTGGTTCAGAAGCTGAGCAGTAAGTGTTTTAATTACACCCAAAAAATAAGAGAATTGAATTGCCTCCCAATCGGCTTTTGAATCAAATAACTTAAATGCCCGTGGCAGATGTGTAGATGTATCCTTCTTCTCTCGATCTATGCTCATGTTTGCTCTTAAAAACAATTTCTGGAATGCACAATGAGCGAACTAGCTACCTGGGTTTCAGAGGCACTTTTGCGGCTTTGCTTGTTTTGAATTACTGGTTGAGAGAATTTCCTTTGTCTGTGATCGCGAATTGCTTTGAAATGAGGTGTCAACAAAAGGAACTCATGCTATTGTATTACAAAATCTGCCCTTGTTGGATGATCATCAATTTGATAATTAAGAATGCGATGAAAATCTTGTTTCAGGACAACACCAACAGATGATGACAAAGGCTAACAATTCATTTTCCAAATTCGATGAGACATCATCCTGTACTTACAATATGACTTACCCCACCGAGCATGTCAATTTAATTTATCAGTTGCCCATTTATTTATGATTTCATTTCATATAAATTAAAGTTTATGCAAAGTATATACCACTAAACAACAAAAACAACAAATGGCTTGACAAATGAATAGGAAGATTTAGTGAAATCTTGAACAATTCCTGATCAGGAGATGTGGTCACATCGAGAGGAAAGACCACGACATAACTTCATTGAGTTTAGCTGCTCAGTTTTCCTAACAAAAAACCTTTGGATGCATAGTGGACCCAAATAAAGGGCGGTCAATTAAAAACAAAAATAGAGCTTGTCAGCTTTGAAATATGCTTAGAACTTGTCTCGTTATGAAAAGAAAAATAGGCTTTCGTACAAATTTGATTCCTTAAGGATTCGTAAGAATACCCCAATGACTCAAAGCTTGTGCAAGTAACATTTAAATATTTTCAGATTTTTTCAAAAGATTGAAGAGAAACAAACATAACCTCCTGGGATTGCAACATTAATTGGGTAATTCCAATTAATGTCGCAATCCCTAAGCAACATAACCTCAAAAGTACAGCTTCAAGATATTCCGTTTATTCTTCCAGAAAGATTATGAAATCAACAAATTAGATTCTTTGTTGATAAAAATCGAGCCAACTTGATTCCCAACTGAGAGAAACCTGAACATAAATCTGTCCATCCCAAAAATTTTTAACTCTTTACTTAAAAAGGAACCCAGGTTGATATTTTTTGTTATAGCAGCATTTTTTATATTTTCCTCAGTCAAAATAGACGCGTAGAAAGCTTTCTTTGCATAGATTTTACTAAACTATAAACTCTTTCCATCACGGAGATAGAAAACTCTTTACTTACTGAGAACCAAGGTTGATATCTTTCCAACAGCATTTTTTATATTTCCTTCAGTCATGGACAAGTAGAAAATCTTGTTTATAAGTTCAAACTATCCATAAAAATCTTTGTACCAAAGGACAGTAAACTCTTTACTTACCAAGAACCAATGTTGAGAGTTTTCGAACAGCATTTGTGATATTTTCTTCAGTCAAAATAGACGAGTGGAACGTTTTGCTTGTATCTTTCGCCCACCAATGAACCGTTTTGCTAACATCAATGATCCCATCAGCAACTTTCTCGATGGCAGATTGAACGATATCCAGGGATGGTTCAATGCAAAGATTTGGAAGCAAGAACTGGATCTCAACTTTGAATTGTGTTTCAGCTTTCATCTGAGCATCTTTGTTGAATATATCATGGCTGAAACGAAATTGCAGGATAAATTTTAATTGAGTTGATTGATTTTCAAACCAGGGATTCAATTAAAATTACTGAAATTGACACCTTAGACCCCATTTACACTATGCCGGTACGACCTGAATACGGCTTGAAACTGTGCCGTATTGGTATTTCTGTCAAAACGGAATCGCTGTTTACACTACACCGGCTCACCGGCACGAAAAGAATACGATAGGTTTTGACCATGTGCAGAGCGAGGATTTGTCAAGGCGCATGCTCTCATTTGCCAGATTATCGCCTCGATGTGAATCCGACATGAAATGATGCCGTATTCGCCGTTTACACTATGCCGGTTGAGCGACGAAGCCAGTTAGCATGCCGTATTCATTTTGTGCCGTATTCAAGTGAAAACTATGCCGGCATAGTGTAAACGGGAGGCCAATACGGCACAGTTTCATGCCGTATTCATTTCGTACCGGCATAATGTAAACGGGGTCTTAGATGTATACGGCATCGGTTTCAAATCTTTGAATCGGTGTAAAAGGCTGGGTGTAAAATTCTATACCTATTTCTTTTGATTGAATGTCTTGAAAGAGAATTCAGAAATCTTGAGCATGTTTCTAAATATTTGAGGATGTCAAATTTCTAAATCCTAAACCAGACGAGTAACAGACTTCGGTAGGATTATAGCGAAATAGCTAAACTTTCTTTGAAGCAATTCAATTCAAAGGAATAGGTCTTATAATCCTACACCGAGCTTTTTAAAGATTTGTAGCTCTATACTGATGTATATCTTGTCTATATTTTGGAACCGAAAACTCGAGTGACCAATTTCGCCTTACCCTGAACAATGTTGCCCAATACCATGCTACTAGCAAATTCTAAGGTAGCCTAGTCATTTACATTCAAATTAAGATATGATACCCAAGTAAAAATTGCGGAACGAGCCTATATCAAGAATGTAAGATGATACTTGCGGGGAAGGAGTATGTGATGTTTGGTTCAATTACTGGAAAAATAGGTCGTTTCTTCTTCATGCCATCTAAGGCTTGAAATTGAGCAGGCTTATCAATCTTCTTTTCGACATGAAAACATCGTCGTAAACTACAACTAACATCTTCGCATACAATTTAGCCTTTAGGCAATCAAATGAAACAAAGTTTTTGAAAATCGGTTCATTGGTTATGGATATGTAAGCAATCAAACGATAATACATCATTTTGGGACACCCGGTATGTAAGCTCAAAAATGTTGAAAACGAAACATTCGTTGATGATTTCAAACTGAGGTTGATTGATTCTCTGGACTTCATAATTTCTTTGTCACAAAATAAGGCAACTCTGCCACGGATATTACAAAGAGTTCACTACTACCAAATTCTCTGTCGTTTTCAAAGTGTTCCGGTGGCGCAGTGGTGTAATCCTCTGACATTGCAGCCAGAACAGTCAGGCGGACAGGGTTCGATACCCGGTAGGGCCCCACCACTTGAGCGTCATGACTAGGTGTAGCGGACTCGATTAGGCCAATTCAATTTCTGCGATCCCAGCGCTTGGCGCTAATAACCGCTACTTCACCTTCACCGGTATCGCGTGAACGTATTCAAAAATTCTTACCTATCAACATTCGATTGCAGTTTTTCGGTCAATGCCAATAACGATTTATGAATAGCAATAGATACAGCATCATACACTTGACTGCAGTAATACACTTTGACCTCAGATAATGCAGCATCATCTAATAAGCCTGATGGTGGTGAAATTTGATTCCTGGTCGCTTTATGGGTGTGGTGAAGATCCGTGGACGCTGCTCTTGAATCAGATTGGCGTTGGATGGTTGGAGTTGAGCGTGCATGAATCATGGCAGGTGTGGCGGGTGGGCTCTGAGATCCAGCTACGATGATTTGCTGCATTATGACACTGGCAATTTGCTGTGAAAAGCGATGGAAGACGATGATTTCTCATACCCACGGAGGGGGGGGGGGGGGGGCTCTTCAATAGGAAAGATGATTTGGTCACATGTTACTTTTGGGTTTTGAGAAATGCACTTGATGTTTT
Organism: Aurelia coerulea; assembly: GCA_039566865.1. NCBI lineage: Eukaryota > Metazoa > Cnidaria > Scyphozoa > Semaeostomeae > Ulmaridae > Aurelia > Aurelia coerulea. The sequence continues at coordinate 20,246,731 of CM076953.1, read as the reverse complement.
TGTAAGAGAAAACTGCATTGTTAATTCTTTGAGTCTGAAAATTGCCCTGCTACCTTTGTTTGGTTGAAGTACAATGTATACATTAAAAACCCGCAACCTTACATTTTGAAATCACCCTTTTAGGTTCTTATGCATATGATACTATTCTTGAAAAAAGGATGCAAGGTTCTTAAATAGGTTCCTATCAAAAGAATTAATTACAGATCTTCGGGAATTTACGCCAAATATAAGAAAACAAGGTTTTCCCTTACTCACTATCATGACACAATTTTATAAAGAACAACCTTATCTAACTGGCCTTATCTGATCAAATCCATTCATACAAGGAATTGTTTACATATGCTTTGTATCTACTTGAGACTATAGCTAAATTTCTTAAAACACTTCGTCACATAATACCAACCGGTAGTTTACATTTAACTGTTTTAAAGATAAGAACCTTCCTTGACTTTCAGGATGAATAGGTTCTTCTGTAATTGGGTGAAATTAGAACATTTTAGGCGTTAGGTTCTTATAATTGGGTGGTTCTTATATGCGGGCTTTTACTGTACAAGTTTTGAGCAGTAGAATATGCTCAAATATGCAACCAAAAATGTTATCGAATGTGCACCACTGGGCTGACTGATAGCTTTTACCTGTTAAATCTGGTGTTCTTGAGAGTTACCTAACGTTTTAACAAGCTAGCAAGCAAGCAAGCAACTTTTATTTGTCAAGGTAGGCTATGTTTCTGGCAGCTTTCTAGCTGATGTGGGCCTGCGAAACTACGGTTTGTGCCCTTAGAATTACCTCTGAGTACTCATGAGTACTCTCAGTACTACTAAAGCACGCATACGACATCAAGGGCATTAAAATCTAGAAAAGGCCGCTTCTTCGTTCTTAAACTGAAGGTGTTGTGGCGCAGTGGTGTAATCCTCTGACTTTGCAGCCAGAACAGTCAGGCGGACAGGGTTCGATGCCCGGTAGAGCCTTGCCACTTGAGCGTCATGACAAGGGGTCGCAGACTCGATTAACTCTTAGCTACTTCTGTGATCCCAGCGCTTGGCGCTAAAAAAGAAAAACTTCACCTTCACCTTCACCTTCTCCAAAACCCAAGAATCCTCCCATCAAACTACAATAAGATCCGAATTTTTCCAAATACCTGCAGCGAAACTTCCATTCCTGAAATCCTTTTGTTCAGTTTCGTAGCCACCTTGACAGAAAATGAGGTCTGTTCACGAACGAAATCATCTACGCTCCAACTTCTTGGGGATGCTCCTTGATCATCGAAGAATGATAGTGACTTTATCTTCTCTATATTATCAAGGAGACCTTCTTGCACGAGTTGGCAGACTTTTTCAACAGTTCCTTGCAACTTGCGTAGAGCTGAATGACACTGCAAAAGGGCAAATCCAAAATTAATCTGTTGACCCATGCAGAGGCCGACAAAGTGTGGCGACAGGGGAACGCCGCTCCCTGGAAATTTTTGCGAGATTTTTAGGCTGCAGGAAAATTTTTATGCTGAATTTTCTGTTGCTGTCAAAACACGGACGAGCCTGAACCTGTCATAATTGTTATCTATAATTCAATATTGAATAGCTGCAGTAACTTTAATTAAGCAGAATCTTGACCAAGCGGCTTGTATCAAGAATTTGAAAAGTGGTTGTTCAAAGTAGTAGATCTCGTCCAGATCAACATATCATTGAGCTTTTGTACATAGTGCTGCTCGATTCAAAGAAGAAAGAAAGTGACAACCGGATTTGTAGACCTAGCAATCATGTATACAATATAAATATTTGTTTATGTTATGTTGAGCTTAAACCCTAAGTTTTTGATTTATGAATGTGTTCAATTTCACAAAGTTCTATATTCTACCTGCCACTTGTATTTATGCTGTACAGTTCAGTTCACCAAATCAATGTAAAATTTAAAAGATATTCGCAGGAAGTCTAGACGAACTTTTTGCCGTTCCTAGGAAGAAAAAAAATTTGTCGGCCTCTGACCCATAGGACCACATCAACCACCAATACCACGTTAGTACCCATTTCGCCGTGCTCATTTAGCTAAAGAAATAATGGGTGCATAGGCAGTTTCTTTAGCCTACTTATAGCGGCCATTTGATGTAGCGATGCCTACTCACTTTACAGGTAGTCGCTACAGGCTACGGTTAAAAAGTTGCTTTCACGAAGAACGGGCTGGACAAGGGTGAAAATGTATTGAAATTGTCGAAATTGGCATTTGCACGAGCTAAGGAGTCAAAGATTGCTTGGGTATTGCTTTGTTCCATTTATATATGGACATATTTTTGTACCTCTGCCTATTACCTTTAAGTCACTCATTCATTCATTCATTCATTCATGCATTCATTCATTCATTCAATCAATCAATCAATCAATCAATCATTCATTCATTTTGAATTCTTTATACAGGGTGAAAACATTCTATTAATCAAAAACTATTTACAATGTGCTCTGTCAAAATACAGGGTGTCCCAAACATTGTGCCCCGTTTGCCTAAAGATTGCGAGAAAACTGCAAAAGATTCTGGGCAAACTTTTGCATGATGCTGCTCTTTAGATATTTAATTAAAGTTTGCAACCATCCCCGTAAAAATCCGTTGAGAAGTGATAGAGCTATAACCTTGAGAAACTGAAACCAGCGGTCGGCCATTTGTCTTACTATTTTGCAGTGATAAGCATCTTCACGTGAAGTAAGAAATAATTTTTGTGAGGTCAAAAATAGTGGAACTCTCCGAGGATTATTGGGATTTTCACGAGAGCTATGGCATTGGAAGCTGCTGTTTCATTTTCAATCCATGAATCTATTTATCGCTGCAAAATAGTAAGACAAAATGGCCAACTGCTGGTTTCAGTGATCGGGCAAATTTGGTCTCCTGAAGGTCATAGCAACATCATTTTTCAACGGATTTTCATGGGGATGGTAGCAAACTTTAATTAAACATCTGAAGAGCACCATCATGCAAAAGTTTTGCGAAAATCTTTCGCTGTTTTGGCGCAATCTTCAGACAAACGGGGCACAATTTTTTTGGGACACCCTGTAGAAAGAAAAAGTAAATAAATATCTAATACTACATTATACATTGTCGGATAATTACAAAAGAAACCCTAAATTTTCAAAATTAATCACATCGAACAAAACAAATTTGCTAGAGAAAGGAAATCTATAGCCTATCTCACATTAAACTTCAGGCAAAACATTTTCATGAGTAGATTAATAGTAGATTAGATTAGATTAGATTAGATTAGATTAGATTAGATTAGATTAGATTAGATCCATGAGTAGATTAATAACTACCAGGTGTCCCAAAACAAAGTACTCCAGTTTAAAAAATCACCAAAAATTGATCATCAAATAAAGATTTCTTTCTGAGTTGCTTTGTCAAAGACCCAAAAATATTCCTAGAGGATAAAATGTTTGCTTTTGATACAGCAAGGAAGAAAAATTACACGTAAAGAAACCAAATTTGAGCTATAGTTTTTAAGCAAAATACTCGACTTGCCTAAGAGTCAACATTTTCAGATTTTTTATCATCATTGAAGTCTTCAACGGTAGTGCGCATTTACTTCTATTATTTATGACCAAACTAGAAGTTTTACATGCACAAATAAATTGATCCGGCAATCATCAGTGCTTTTTGCAGTATGATTCAAAACCAGGTAGCCCTAAAAAGCGCTGAGTTTGTTAATTTTTAAACCAATTACAAGATCAGCTATGTCTTGGAAAATAATTTGGTCTTTGATCTACTTGACAAAAAAAGAAAATTGAAGATCGGCCGTGTAATCAAATTTTGGTGATATTTCAAACGGAAGCATTTTTTTTGGAAAGTTATAGAAGTTGACGGAAATATAGCCTTACGTCTAATGTGGGACAGAATTTGGAAGGAATTACGTGAAATTGGATGGATGAAATTGGATGTAATAAACCTTTCTTAGTTTCAATTTGAAATTTGAGAGCGAGGGAGACAGTTTTTTCTCTTTTATCATCATCAAAACAATCAAAACGCAAATAAGGGTACTCGTTACTGTGCCATCCAAAGCAGGGAAGGACACAAGGTCATCTGGTCCCTACTTTGGATGACACTTACAATTATATAATACTTAACAAAAATAAATAGAATGCAAGGTAGCTTGGTACCAATTACCAAATGATGAAAAATCACGATAGACAGTTTGATTTGGTGATCTGGACCATTCCAGATGCTCGCCCCTCGGTAGGAAAAGTTGCTTCTAAAAGCTTGAAAAATTACTGAAAAATTACAGTAAATGTATACATCTTGTCGCCTACTGCAATGACAAAAGCACGTGTCATGTTAAAACCTACCTGATGTAAATATGCATCGATATTCAATGAACTCCATGTAAGCGTTGACAAACCAGGATGCAGGTGATATAAAATTGATTCAGTTAGTGGAGCCATCAATCTTCGAAGTGGAACGGGGACTTCTTCGCAAACGTCGTGATAGAGTTTTATGACCCAGGTCAGCTGATGAAAGAAATTTTTGAACCTCGTTTCCTAAAATATAGAGATTTTTCGTTAGACGGCATGGGGCTCAAAAATCTAGAATAAGTGATGTAAAAATTCTACTATTGCTTACTTAAATTGAATGGTTATGGAACTGAATGATCTACCTATTGAAGTAACCCCCCCCCCCACCCCCTCCCTCGGGCTTCAAAACTATCATATAATCGGTCCCTCAAAAGATAAAATCAAGAATGAAGAAAGGTTGGGTTACATGTTGCTTGCCATACCTGTTGAGAAATTTCAATTGCTGAACTTGGAATTGAAAGTTTCAATCGTTTCATCCACTTCACTTCATTCATCACTTCCAACACCCTGTAATTGGCAAATGAAAAATGATAATTTGTTGAAAAATAATAAAAAAAACAATCCCCGTTTGAAAGGCCACTGCTCCATAGATACCAAAGCAAAAATCATTGGCAAACATATCATTTAATAGTGGACATGTTCAAATACATTTCAAAATTCACCAGACTGAAATCAGCCACTCTGTTCTGAAATTGTAGGGGATTTTCTCGAGAAAGCCCCTTCAAGAAACCTTCAAAACGGCATAAAATATTACCAAATTCTCCCAATGTTTCAATGCCTTACAGTGATGACTTGTACATGCTTTGGCACGTGTTATCCGGTTGATGAAAGGACCATCCCTAGGAGCTTAACAGGGCTATTCCGGGCAATCTTATCTTAGCAGAGATTCTTAGTTCTGGGGTTTAAAGTTTAAGAATAATGCAAATGCAAGGAGACATGACTTTACAAAATACTATAAATGACATGCTTTTGTGCATCTAGCACTTTCATTAAATATCCCTAAATCTTGCGCCTAACCTACTTATTTGTAATTAGAAAGTATAGTAAAATGTAAACCGTATTATATTTTGTATGTCCCCTTTAAAGTAAATGTTTCTCTCTTTTTTTGTAGCAGTTACGTGTAGTTTTATGAATTTGTTCTCTAGTAGTTACGTGTAGTGTTATGTTCGTATTTCCTGTTTTATGTTGCCATGAGCTAGACATAGTTTTTCGCTCCAAACGGTATTGTTCTAGTAGTAGGGTATAGTATTTTGTAAGTAGTGTAATAAGTAATACATATAGTAAGTTATTAAATGGAATATAAAAAAAATCTAGTACGTTGACACATCTTTCTTTTCAGGTATAACAAAAGGTTATAACTATAGTTATAAGTTGTCTGATGATCGCGGTATAGCATGAAACTCTGAGTAACAACAAAGAATGTAATATTTCTTATTGTCTCAATCCTGTTATAACTAAAAGTCTATAAAGTTAATAAACTTTCCATTGAAATTTAGATTAAATAGAATAGTCTGCTTCAGAAATTTGAATGTCCATGGCAAGTAAATCATGGACCAGGATCGAACGTGGAAATTGTGTTCCCATAAAAACTCCTCACCAGCATTTTTCTTATTTTTGCGTCCAAATATGAGTGATTTTACCAAACGAAATTTTCACATCTAAGTTAACCTATGACTGATAGATTAAAATTTTAGTTTTGAATATCGGCCACATACTTTCCATTCCACAGCCTGCTAAATTTCCAACTATTTTTTACTCATTTGCTACAAACTTTATTTCATTTGAGTTTGCTTGAGTTTTGTTGCCCTTGATCCCATGTCCTTAAATTGATTTCTTACATTTTAAAACATCATACCTTTCTTCGACATTGACTTCAATCTTCTTGCCTTCATGTAACCTGAGCAATGGCCCTCTCAAACCATTTTTCACAGCATCAATTTGCGATTTCCAAGAGAACAGAAAGAGTTCTTCGTATTTTACAAGCACGGCTGCAATTCGGTTGTAAAATTTTACAACTCGGCTAAAATCCTAGGGAGAGGAAAGAATGATACATTTGGCAGTTGACTTGCGAAAGATGAAGCCTTAAGTTTTGGTTCATTCTCCTTTCCATCCACTGTTCGATTTAGGGGTTCACAGTTACGGTATACGCTTCCAGTTTCGATTAGACAGTCAATCAGCCTGACTGAGTTTAAGACCAAAATCAAGGCCTGGAAAGGAAATGAGTGCCAATACCAGTGTAGACTTTGCAGAAATTTTGTACCGTATTTAGGTTTCATATGATATTTTATCAATCCAGTTTTTGTCATCTGAACCAGTTGGCTTTTGTTAGCTGTGTTTTTAAATATTTTCTTACATAAATGTAAGGCCATTCGTATACTATTTCTATACCAACATTGTAAATAAATTGATAATAATAATAAAATAAGGGGTATGTCAGAAATATTTACTCGTGCTTTCTACAGATACTATTCAAAAAATTCAGAAAGAACCAATGCAAGTCCGATGGCCGGGTAATCCGTCTATTTAAGAATATCTTGAGAATGTAACACTACTTTCGCGAGATAAAATCGATTAAGGGTTAAAATCATAATTTCAATTTGACCGTCATAAATTTGAACACCATAAATCAATCCAAGGTTGCATGGTCTCGACTTTGCCTATGAAACCACTAACTAGCAATCTGGCTCCGAGAATACTGACACCATGGGCAATAATGCACCGTTGATGTGGCCTATATTATGATCAAAATTGTATTTTTACTCACAGTGTTGTTTCTCTTCCACAAGATTGCAAGTAAAGCTTGATAATGTTGCTACTCCTTCGTTCTTCTCTATTCGTCCTTCAAGGAATCAAATGCCGCCAATATTTAAATACAGTTGAAACGGTTGCAGCTCTTACGCAGCGATACGTCTCATTTCAAACTTCCCTGTTTCAAATGAGACGTATCGCTGCGTAGGAGCTCCAACCGCCTCAACTGTATTTGAATATTGGCGGCATTTGATTCCTTGAAGGACGAATAGAGAAGAACGAAGGAGTAGCAACATTATCAAGCTTTACTTGCAATCTTGTGAAAGAGAAACAACACTGTGAGTAAAAATACAATTTTGATCATAATATAGGCCACATCAACGGTGCATTGCCCATGTTGACACCAGCGAACTGAATGTGTTACAAGGAAGTCAACGGCGAGTGCTGATTCTCGAATGCAGGATAATCTGCAGAGCAAGCAACAGAAATCTTTGTGAAACAAACCTTTAACGTTGACACAAATTTTACATCCCTGAAGATCTTCATTGGCTCTTCAATTTTCCGTAGCAGACTGCGTGCCCAGAATACTGAACCAGCAACTCTTGGTGAATTTCGAGCAATTGGCGGATTTTCCTATGGAACAAAAATTAGTCATTACGTTCAAACGAAAATAATTTTACTTATCAACTACAAAAGTACTCAAGTACGCTCGTAGTAGCAAGGGTAGTCCAGCAAGATTCTTCCTTGGCCACAAGATATCAATCACCATGAAATTCCAAGACTAAACTTTCAAACTCCATTTAAAGGGCTGGGTGACGGGGCGAAAAATCGCACATAAAAACTTACTATCGACCTGTGAAGTCCTCAACATAGTGCTCAAATCTTTATTCATTGCATTTCATTTTGATTTATTTTAACAGGGTTAAATACATTCAGTAAATATAAATTAACTGATTTACAATGTGCTCTGCTTAAAAACATATCTAACCTAATTTCATATATATTGACAAACCAACTTGAAGATCCTATATAAAAAAAGAAAAATATATAAAAAGAAAGGGACTCAGAGGTCAAACGTATGTGCTGAACGTTGAATTAGATTATCAACCTCTTTGATCATTCAAAAATGCTTGTCAAAAAGGTCAGTGTAAAATTCTATCACAGTTTTCTTTGAATTGAATGGCTTGGAAGGAACTTAGGGTTTCTTGCTGTAAATCTGCCATGGAAATTCATTAATATCTTGATTAGTTTCAAAACGGCAGCATTGATTAAATTTGAGGCTATGACATCATCAAATTTCCAAACCTAAACCAGAAAAGCTACAGATTTCTGCTTGCCACCATATTGTAGACCTTCATAAACTAAGGTTTCCTTGAAGGTTATATCATTTTTCCTCTATTGGTTTAGGATTTAAGATGATTTACATTTTTGCAAAATTTTCCATGTATTTTTTTCAAAAATGATTAAATTTCCTCCATTTTGAAAAAAATCAAGATATCAAAAATTTTCAACGGCAGATCTATAGCAAAGTACCATGAGTTCCTTTAAAGCCATTCAATTCAAAGAAAAATGTCATGGAATTTTACACCCACCTTTTTAAAGATTTGAAAGATTTGAGCCCTATACTGAAGTCGTCTCTCTTCATAAGGGGTTTTTACAATAATTTACGAGTGTGCTTCAGTTTCACTCCTGCGTGGTATGCAGTAGGGGCAGTGGACTTGCTCAAAGGCTTACTCTTGATCAATAAACAAACAGGAGGGAAAAGGGAGGGGAAGAGGAAGAGGAAACTGATGTTGTATGGAAGTCCTGAACTTCCACACATTGCCAGCAGACTGATTCTTGAAGCTACTTTAGAGTACATCAAATCATCCAGGCGTTTTGTTTCAATAGACTACGAAAATTTATATAGCCCTTGAAAACAGGAACTTCGTGCACTGTATCTGTCTGATCTATGTCTGTAGTGTTCTTGTCGTATGTGTGTGTCTGTGTGTACTTCTGTTAGTGTGGCTTTTCTTCCTTTGTTGGAACATAGTCGTAGGAGGGAGACGGCCTGGAGGCACTAAATTCCTAACACTTGATAGATTGCTCAAGCCTGGACCTCCGAAGGACCTCTGGGTTGTTCATGTTGCTCGTCAAACTTAAAGCGCCAATCACAATGGCGAATTGTGTGCTCTTGGGCTGTCCCTCTCCTACGACTATTCTTGGAACAATTTGAATTTAATTGTAAGTGCCATGCATAGTGGGAACTAGCTGACTATAAGTTCTTTCCCACTACTATGGATGGCATGTAGTTAATTAGCCTTGTTGTTTTTGTAAATAGTTGTTTTTTTAATGAATAAAGAAAAAAAAGAAAAAGGGAAGGGAAAGGAGAGCGAAACTCCCCCTTTCCTTTCCCTTTTCTACCTCCTCTTCTTCCCCTTCCGATTGTTTGTTGATCAAAAGCGAGACCTGCAGCAAGTCCATAGGGGCAGCAATCTTCGATTCTTGAACAAGTTGTTTATTGTTTTTTTTGTGCTGTGAGTTGAGTAAATTCATTTACTTGGGGTCGCTTCTAAATTCACATATGGCACGTTAGCATGTCAGCCATACAACTTCACAAAAGATGGCACATTTCGAAAGAAATCGAATCATCTATTGAGAATCTATCGAGACTCACCCGGGATGTTCTTGTTTGCGGGGTTTTACTGTCCTACTGTCCTTCTTACAAAAAACATACCTTGAAAGTTTCGTATTGACGCTGAACTTCATCAAGATCTCTTTCATATGAAACAAACACCTCGATGAACTTCTCAGACAGCACTTGGCGAAGGCCTAGTCTTGACGCCACCGGGGTGAAGCTGTGATAAAAAAATAGAGTGAAATTTGGAGAAGAAACGAAGGATGAAATTAAACTTAGGAAAGGAATAGAAGGCTAAAACTCTTGTTTGGCAATATAATTGTTCGGCACATCAATCAATGGCAATATGCAATGGTAAACAGGCCTCTCTATGAATAGAGAAAAGAAATACCAAGACAAAGCATTGTTTCTTTGGCTATTCATTGCTCATGGCACGTGTTCAACTTAGATTAGGCAGGGATATTTTTTAGATTTGTTTGCCCTTTGTAAATGCAGGCTTTAAACCTTCCATAACCCCTTTAGCATTTGACACTCCTAGTGAGTCTATTAGAATGAAAAAAACCAAATAGTTCTGTACAGCATTATACAGTATGGGTTTCTTTTCTGCTCGAAACGTCCACAAGGAGCTCATTAGGCTGTTTTAGCAACAATACGCAGACACTTCAAAAATGCGCGCGCTTTAAAGTTCTTGGAGGATCTCAATCTCTATGTTTTCTTCCTCCCAAGGATGCCGAAGTAAACTCCTTGAAAAAAGTTTGCATTCTCGTGTTTCCATTAGGTCTGAATATGCTCAAATAATATAATCCCTTTTCGACGTTGTATTCTTGCAGAACGACATTCAAAAGTACACTTTTTGGGTTGTCAATTTCCTAACAAAACTTACACAAAGTCCTCAGATATTCACAACAGTTTTGAAGTTGATTTCGCTTTATAAATTACATCCTCGAAGAGAATAACTCCACTGGCGTCTTCTTGGCACATGTCTTCTTGCTAAAATAGCATATAGACCATTTGCCAATTAGGAAAAAGGGATTGAGGCGAGCGCGGCCAATTCCGACAGCCCTAGTAACATTGGAGAATCCTCTCCACTTCAGAATATCGTATTCGATGTATTTCCCACGATCGATTTGTAGAGTAGGGCACATAAACAAACGATCAGCTGATTTGACCCCTTACTTCAAATGTAATAAGTCCAAAACTTGGGAGAAAATTTTGGAAAATCAACGAAAACTGGCCGATCGTCTTGGGCTGATTCTGAAGTGGATAAATCGAGAAACTGAAAACAAACTTTTGGAGGACCTTATTTCAACCCTTTTTAAGGTATTTAATCATTAATCTGGAGTTAGTAAGTGCATTTAGTAGGAAAACGAGCACGATCCATTTGGGAGGAAAAAGGGCCTAAGTAGAAATTTTCGGGATTTTCCCCACAGCTTTGAAAAAAGAAAGGCTCGTTATTCTGCGAATTTTAGAGATAAATTCGAGATTAATAGTGTGTTTGTGAAAGAATACGGTTTCTCGTCGATTTTGACATGCCGAGGCCGTTTACCCCTCGCAAAACGGAGCTACGGCCCAAAATGGGGTTGGCCAAAAATTTTCCCAATTTTCGCGGCCCCCGCGCTCCGCCCCTGGGGGCAATATTGAACCCCAAATTCGTGATAAGACTCACAAACGAATTATCTCTTGTACATTTTTTTCTGTTTTGAAACTAGTTGAGTAACCATCGAGCATCAGCTCCAAATGCAGCTTCGGGTCAGAAAATCGGACCGGGTCGGCTTGCCGATTATACTGTAATGGAGAGGACTCCCCGGATTTCCGACTGTTACCAGGGCTGTCGGAATTTTTCTTAATTGGCAAATGGTCTATTGCTGAAGCCAATCAGGCCAACAACCCTACTGACGTGTAATCTCAAGGACATTGAGCTTTCCTCCGATAATAAAAGCATATAACTTTTTAGGATAAGTGATGGTAATTACCCAGGTGGCAGCGACGCGATTCGAACCCACGGCCTTCCGCACAGAGGACAAAAGCCCAAACCACTACACTAACCTACCATCCAAAGCACAACAAATATAATAGTTTTACAAACCTTTTCAAAATTTCGATAGCCTTCTTCGTTTTCCATTTCATTTGGAAAGTATGCTATGAGTGGGAAAAATAGTTATAATTCTTCATTTTATCATACACAACTTGTAGAAAAACAGCGGATAAAACTGCTTAAAGGCATTGAGTCATGGTAAATAACAATTCTCCACTGGGGGTCTGTCTGATTTCATGCGATCGGTTTGTTTCATGTGATCAGACATCAACTTCACAAATACGAGGCTAAGTCGGCTACGCTTAGCCCAATGCAACGTCACAATACCATGTGTGCAGTTTGAATAACAGCCAATCAGAATGGCGTAAGCTATCGTCATGACTCAGCATCTTTTGCAATTTGGGTATATGCAGTCTATTTACCATGACTCACTTTGTAATGTGTACCACTTGAAAAAACAAGCTTTCTTCCGTACAATAGTGTGCAGTTTGGATGCATCGATGGAATTATTTATCATTTAGTTTATATTTAAGTTAAGTAAGGCCAATTTCAAATGCAACATTGTGCAAGAGCAAAATCAAGACATTTTCATTGTAAAAGTTATAAAAAAGATTTTTGGAAAAAATCTCAGGCCGAGAAGCACTACAGGAAGTGCCCTTGGGAATGAAATATACCAATTTACACCCATGAGACACATTCACCAAAACTGATAGAATAAGCACACACAAAGATGCCTATGTAAATGTCATGCCACCCTCCTGCATCAATAATAGGCAGTACTTACTAAAACTCCGCTCACACTGCTCCGCTTTTTTTTAGTATCCGTTTTTGTGGCATCCAAGCTACTCGTTCAAATTGTTCCGTTTTTGTACAAAAACGGAGGGGAAAACATCTGTTTTTGTCCGTTCACATTGATGCGCCTGATAACAAATACGGAGAGAAAAACCTCCGTTTTTGTGCGTTCACATTGCTCCGTTTTTGTAAACTCATTGTTGAATATTGGAGCGTTCTCAAAACCTCCGTTTTTGTGCGTTCACATTGATCAAGTGCGTTTTCAAAAACCTCCGTTTTTGTGGATATCCACTTTTGATAGCGTTTTCGAAAACCTCCGTTTTTGTGACATTTTTGTGCGGATCAGTGTGAACACTTTCACAAAAATGGATGTTTTTCTCTCTAGTTTCTCTCTAGTTTTCTAGTTTTTCTCTCTAGTTTCTCTCTAGTTTTTCTCTCTAGTTAATTAAATGATAAAAAGTTAAATTGATGTACACCAAAGCTGGATATTATTGGAAAGAAGATAAAACGTGCGTTTAGATGCGTCAAATCATTGGAACTATATCATTAATTTCTGAAGAATCTCAAACAAAGGTGGCTTCCTTTTTTAACACCATGTATAATTGCTTCGCCTTCAGGCACTGCAATTACGCACAATAATTCGGCTTAAAAGAAACAATAAATATTCGTGACATGAACAAAAATAAAAAGAGTAATCATAATTTGAACAGATGAACTAACCTTGATATAATCTATAATGTAGCCCTCCGCAGCGACAATTTTTTGAACGAATTCCGCGTACGTCGTTTCAAATTGGTTCTTTGCTTTCCCATCGATTGTCAGCATATTCTCCATCGATAGATTGTCTCTCAGTAGTGCTTTTATTCCTGTAATGTGTCCTGAGATGACTGTTGAAAACCCTTGTGGAGGAGATAAGTCGGATTCATCGCTACAAGTTTCGAAACTTTCAAGTTCTTCGTAGCTTGATTCAACAGTTTCCTCGGTTTCTGCAGGAGATAAAATTGGTCGACATTGTTAACACAAGCTGTATTTACCCCCTATCTATCCAGTCCCCTCTCTAATAAGATCCTCCCTTTCTTTGTAAATATATTCAATGTAAAAATTTACATAGCGAAATTACTTATAACAACACTTACAAACTACTTTATTACACTACAAGGACGAGATACCATGGGGAGCAAAAGACCATGCCTCCCCCCATCCCATGGCTTTAACATAAAGACAGGCAACTGAATTAAACCTAAATATACAATTAAATACAATTGCTTAAGGCTACGCATAAACGCTCTTACTAATAAACACTGAAGTCGGTTTCACATTGGATGTCAGGCAACCGTACACGATGAAGCTGAACAACAGGACCCCCGTCAAGAGAGCAACAACGACAAAAACTGCTGACGTCACTACAACCCGCCGCGAGTCACCATCGCTCAAAACATTTCGCCAGCGCTACCAGGTGGGGGTTGCTCTTCACAACATCGGAAGGCTCCAATTCAAGTGTGAATTAAACCTTCCCTTCTAAGCCAAAAATTTAAATAACCCCCCCCCTCTATATCAAGCCCCCTCTCTATTAAGCCCCCTTCTCTAATAAGCCCTTCCATTCTGAGCCAACATTTTTAATAATCCCCCTCTCTATTAAGCCCCCCCCCACTCATATCAAATACCAGAGGCTACCCAAGATTTTCCATTCATTCAACTGAACAAATTTGCATGTTAATCTTGATACGACTTGGGATAAAAACTGTGTCGAAGTTGTCGCAAAATATGGTGTAAAATTACTAAAAAGCTGTCAGTTGCATTCTTATCATTTGACTTTATAAGCAGTAGGCCCTGCTGCAAGGAAGTCTTCTCTTTGCAGATAAATTATTATGGGCTACCCACTTTAAATATTTCACTATCATCACTATTATTATTTTTAACACCCCATCTCTCTAAAGTATCCAGTCTGGAGTATCTAAAATTAATTAAGCTCCCGGGGCTTAATAGAGCTTTTATGGTACCAAGTGTCCCAAAAAAGTACTCCCGTTTGAAAAATCACCAAAATTTAATTACACGGCAGATCTTCAATTTTCTATTTTTGTCAAGTAGATCAAGGACCAAATTATTTTCCAAGACATATTTAGACATGAGCACATTTAGCTACTTTTAGGGCTACATGGTTTTGAATCATACTGCAAAAAAAGCGCCAATGATTGCCAAATCAATTTCTCTGTGCGTGTAAAACTTCTAGTTTGGTCATAAATGACAGAAATAAATGCGCACTATGATTAGGGACTTTAATGATGATAAAAAATCTGAAAATTTTGACTCTTAGGCAAGATCAAGTATTTTGCTTAAAAACTATTGCTCAAAATAAGGTTTTTCAACATTTAAATTTCCTACCTTGCTGTATCAAAAGCAAACCTTTCATCATCTGTGAATATTTTTGGGTCTTTGACAAAGCAATTCAAAAAGAAAATTTTACCGAAGGTTTGATAATCAATTTTTGATGATTTTTGAAACAGGAGTACTTTTTTTTGGGACACGCGGTATATATAGGAAGCAATATATTAGTATTGTGGTGTAAATACCAATTTAGAACTTACGCATGTGCGAAAATGCGTAGTTTTGAGCCCCAACAGATCCCGAAATTTGGCAACACTTGAAATTTTCTTCCTTAAGGTTGAAACTCTTGATTTATCATTTTAAAAAGCTTATACCGTAAAATTTCTTCAAGCTCCCCGGAGGGCTTATTTAATTTTGGACACTTTTTAGTCCTTTTCCATCACATTTTGCGGTTTAAACATACAATTTTACGGGTTAAATACATGAATTTGACAAAGTTTTATCTCAAAACACATCAAAATTAACATGCAAACTCACTTAGCTCAATGAATGGAGAACCTTTGGTAACTTCTGGAATTTGATATAAATGGGGTGGGGGGGGGGGGGCTTAATAGAGCTATTATGGTATGTTCAAAGACTGACTCATATCAGATGGTTTGATGACGTCATATTACGCAGTTTCTGCTCTGTCCTAGAAGGCTCCTTTCTCTCTCCTCCGCAGAGGCTTGATTGATGAGTGATATAGAGTGGGCTACTTTCAATGTAAAGGATAGAAAGGAAACAAGACTATAATTCAATTCTAACCTTCCTCGATCTCTTCGATAATCTCGGAGATGGTTCCATTTCCTTTTGGTTCATCAAATCCTTCATCCGGGATCTTCTTTCCCTTCACTTTGTGATCAAAGATTGGCAGACCTGAAGACATCATTTCAAGTTGAGATAACTGCTTCAAAGTCTCGATCATTTCCATCAAATTGTGTAGTCTTTGTGTGAAAACATCAAAATATCCTATGACTGCTTCGTCATCTGTAAATGCGATGCCAGTCAAACAAACACATGACATTGATGACTTTCTTAATCGCCCTTTGTCTTGTTCTAGACAGATAAACAGCATTGAATTGAATTACCGTCATATCATATCATATCATATCAAATTATTTAAACACAAAATCCCTTCAGCTGAATTAAATACAAATCAAAGTTATGATACAGTAATTACAGTATAATATTTACAAGAAGAAAAGAAAGTTCAAAACTGTCCTAGGGGCCTATTTGCTGCTC
This sequence comes from Aurelia coerulea, assembly GCA_039566865.1. NCBI lineage: Eukaryota > Metazoa > Cnidaria > Scyphozoa > Semaeostomeae > Ulmaridae > Aurelia > Aurelia coerulea. The sequence goes on along the minus strand of CM076953.1, from coordinate 20,230,611 downwards.
TTCCAGGGAGTCGTGTTTCAAGTTTGCTTCAGCTCTTAAGGTGAGTTTTTAGATTTCTTTTGAACTGTGGCAAGGTTGGCAGCTCCCTGATGGTAATAGGGATGCTGTTCCATGCAATAAGAGCTGAATAATGAAAGCCTTTTTTCACATATTCGAAGTTGTATCTTGGAATTTGGATATTCCTGCAGTTTCTCGTACTATAGTTTGAATACCGTTGAGTAGCATAGGCTCCATTCATTAAAGCTTAGTGAAAAAGAGCATTGGCTCCAAATCTTAATGATAATAATAATAATAAGGCGGTACCATAGGCGAGCTTCTTTGGGCATTTTTTTAGTGAAGGCCATCAGGGTGCTTTATTGGTCAGCATAAAAATCATTGATGGGGCTTCAGATGTTCATTCACTTCGTAGAAAGGAATTATTTAGGCAACACAAATTGGGAATCTTTGAACCCAACGGTCTCAATGAAAGAGCGGCTGATGTTGAATCGGATATGTTCGCCTGTGGAATTATCCTATCAACTCGACAATAGAAGTAAGCATTTCTCTCTGACATTTATGACCAAACTAGAAGCTTAAAGAGCCACTGCTAACCATGATCCTTTGTGGCGCCAAGGTCGACTTTCGTATTATCTGAAAGTCGTTTCTGGCCTAAATTCACTTTGCCTTGCTTTTCAATCGGCACACAAATGATCATGTTTGACAAAGTGTTTTTAGCGTAGACAAAAGCATAGAGTCCAAGAGTTGATAGTTCCCTTTATCCAATTTCAAAGGGTCCTTTGCAACGGACATACCTCGCATACCTCGCACGTGCCATCTCTAGTTGCACAGCAAAGACTGCTCGCAAAGCGTCTTGGTTAGCAGAGGGTCTTTAATATGTAAAAGTTTCTCAGGTATTGTAGCTGTCAGTACTTGTTGAAGTATGTTTCTTGTGAATACATCCTTTGTGTGCAACAAAGAGATGGCACGTGCATGGTATGCTGGATTCAAAACCCATTTATATAAGAGTCTTCTTGTTCGATGAAAATAATTAAAAACAAAGAAACAACAAGATTTACAAACGAAATGCCTTCCATGGCGGGAAACACACATATACCTTCACACATGGTACACATAAATAGATAGATACAGACCTTAACATAGCAACATATCCTGTGACTATGATAGCAAGCACAAAGATAGATATATCAGATAAATATCGAATTCAACTTACGGCTTAAACTCGGTGACAAATTAGAAGACGTCAATGCCCTATTCGAAGCTGTACTTCCAAGACTAGGTGATGGATACTTCTTGCTTGACATACCCAAGGGAGCAGCTGCAATATGCTGAAGGGTATGTGAGCCACCTAGGGCATCCCTCAAGTGTCTGAACTGGTCTCGATATTGTTTACGGAGCAGAAGACATGAGTTCAACGTTGTAAGGAAATCCAACTGCGATTTGTTATCAGAATTGAGTCCTCTCTTTACTCGAACGGCTGTTTCTCTATTATTGTTTGAAGCAAGCGCCATGTCATTTTCGATTGCCTTCAAAACGATGTTGGAAGAACCTTTACCAATTCGCATCAAATAGGCATTAATTGTTTTCTTGCAGCTTAATACCAGTTGATTCGTTATCTGTAAAAAGAGAAGACTCTGCATTACTCTTTTCTCCATTTTACCGGGCGTTCCAAAAGATGTATGGGTGTTTGCTCAACTGTACAACAAATACATTGTAAATAGGACATTGTATTATACTTTATATTATGTAATTATTTTTGGTTGTACCGGGTGTCCCAAAAAAATGTATATGGATTTGGTCGACCCCAGTGCCATGAATTTAGCTTCAATCAATGTTTAATCACTCTAAAAATGTTCATCGATAGTTAACTTGAACATAGATACCTCGTTTGTTGATATTGGTACTTTGGGAGCAGACATGTCAAGCTTGAAAGCTCAAATTTGCCTCGTTCTGCAAACCAGAGCTTTAGCCTTTTGGCCTAAGCAATTCCTTAAGGCACAGCGTATAAATCAACGATAGCCTTGATAAAATTTGAAAAATATTAGATCTTGTGTTATTCTGTTTTCCAGAAGTCACCCCCAGTCACCCATTGGGAAGTTTCTTAATTTTTCATTAATTTTCAGTTCTTAATTTCGATGTGATTCAGGAATTGGCTTACGCCAAAAGGCCAAAGCTCTGGTTTACAAGTGAGCACAAATTTGAGCTTTCAAGATTAATATTTCTGCTCTCAAAAGCACCAATACCAACAAACGAGGTATCTATGTTCAAGTTAACTAATGAGAAACATTTTTAGAGTGATTAGCCATTGATTAAAGCTAAATTCAAATCACTGGAGTCAACCAAATCTGTATACATTTTTTTGGGACACCCAGTAGTTGGTTTACATTAGTTGATGTTTATTGTTATGCTGATAACGCTTTATAAATAAACAACTTTAAAGAATGATAAATGAAATGAACTGTGTTTTGAGTGAGGAGATTGTTCACAATTTTGATAGAAGGTTTCAGGCCTCTTTTCATGCATTTTGCAGTGACGGATTTTTTATCAACAAAGTTTAGATATACTTATAATGCTCAGAAAAACAGACCAAACATCACAAACGCACTTCAGTCTTTTGCCTATCAACTAAAATTCTATTTATTCCAATACTTCATGTGTTCTTTGCATAACGAATTTTCAAAAGGTTGAATATCTTTTTGGTCCACACAGTATTCAAATTTACTAAAAAATCTCCTTGTTGCGTGCAGTGCAATTGTACAATGATAAACAAGTAAACTAGATATAACAACAGTCAGCGAGTGCTGCCTATTAGTATTTGTACCAAATGCGACTGTAGCGAGGTTAATTTTTACAGAAATCAATGGAATGATTATCACTAAGGAAACGTGTATTATGTTTAGATTTACAGTTGGGTAATGGTTCAAAAGGTAAATGATTTAGAATATTGAGTTACTCTCCTCCGCCGGTTTCTAGTTCCTGAGTCCAAGGCTCTTGGTTCCGTAGTTCTGTAGTCCATGGTTCCGCGGTCCGTAATATTGAGTTCTGCATTGTCAGAAATAAACCTTTGTCGTCCATTGACGTAGTTAGGTAGTTACGTACGTAGGAAGAACTCATTATCTTTTGTTGGAGAACTTTTGTTGCTTGTTGGATAAATGCTCACAAGCCGCGCGCCCGCAAACCGCAGCCGTGAGCTGCCCTGTCTACATAGGCCGACGGCAGACTAATTTCGCTTTCTGATTGATTAAGAATAGTAAGGCGGCCCTCGGCAGCAATAAAGTAAAATATAAGCACTTTTATGCGAATTGAAATAAGCAAGACGTTTCGAGCATAGCCCGTTATCAAGCCTCGTTACCCATTACTTAAATTTACCTTTGCAAAAACAACTCCAAGAAAACCTGTCCTTGCATAGAATTTGGAGATGTTGTCCATCTGCCGTACAGCTGATGTTATTGCAGGAATCGTGACATTGGAAATATGAGATGGTGAATTTTCATCGTAAAGCTGTTCGAAATATCGTTTCAAAGAATCCAAGTATTTCACTTTGTCTTTTATTTCATTCAGAGCATCTGTTAGGCTGCAAAAGAAACAAAGTTAGAGTTAACAATAGATTGACTTCTACACTGCTTTTATCAGCAACGGTGTGAACCTGTCAAGCAAGATGGCAAAAGTGGTTATTGTAACGATGGCAGATTTTGTAATACAATAATATCTTGAGGTTGACGTGCGACAATAGTTTCAATTTCTCCATTAATTAATCTAAAATGCCAGGTTTTAATTAGACTTATCGGGCATAACCCTTCATCAGTAGTAGTAATACACTAGCAACAGTTGCGTTTGATTGCCACCTCAATTTAAAGCGATTAGCGACTGCAGATAAAGGAAATTCTCTCAATCAGTAATTCAAAACAAGCAAAGCCGCAAAAGCTTCCCTGAAACTAGTAGGGCAAACTCTTGCCTTGTGCAAACGAAAGGTGGTTTTTAAGAGGAATTGTGTGCTTATAACGAAAGAAGGAGGGTAAATCTAAAGTTCTGTCTGGCGGATTTTGTCTATTTGATTCAGGAGCCGAGCAGAAGGCAATGTAATCCTCGCCTAATTAGGAATTAAATGAAACGATTCCAAAGCGGCGTCTGAATAAAAAAGAAACTCACAGAGGCAGACGATGCTTAATTTTTGAAAAGGCAAAATGATACAGCAAATTCAGTTAAAGAATAAATTAAATTCAAAAAGATTTTGGCAGAAAAAATTTGAAACAAACCATTTTCTTAGATTTTTATCTTGACTAACTTTACAAAATGTCCGAAAACTATTTGGCATACTCTCTTGCTCAAAATTTCTGTTTGAAGCATTCAATGCAGATGGTTGGCTAAATCATTTTAATTCTACATGCAAATGATACATGACCCATATCAAATCGAAGATTTGATCAATAATCTTCAAGAAGGGACACTGTTTTAGATTCTTTAACTCTAAATTTGTCTTATGTTTAATGACTTAAACGAGCATAAATTCCGGCACAATGTTGACTGTTTAAGCCCTATTTGTGATTGTGGCAAGGCAAATGAAGATAATGAACATTTTCTCCTGCACTGCCCTATGTATGACACATTACGGCAAGGTCTTTTTGGTCATCTCGAAAACATTCCTGGTTTAAACGTTTCGAGTATGGATTCCAAATCGCTTTGTAATCTACTCCTTTTTGGAAGTTCTGATTTATGCGTGAATGCTAATAAAATGATTATGGAGGAAACGATTTGCTTTATCGAAAACACGAAACGAATGTAGGTTAACAATCATTTGTTGGAAGGCAGCAGCTTATGTCTTATGTCCGTTATGTCTTGTATTTTATTTTTCCTTAACCGTTTTCATTTTTGTTTTTTGTTACTGTATTTAATTCTAAGAAATATTGTAAGTGCCAGTCATAGTGGAAACTCGATGACCTTGTGTCTTTTTCCGCTATGATTGGCACAGTTGAACTGTAGTTGTAGTTTTTTTAGCTTTTTAAGATTTGATAGAAAAAAAAGATTCTTTAAGCATTCAACACTTTTTTGCCTGAAGTCATTTGTCCAAAACTTTCCATCAAAATGATTAGATGTCACTGTAATACCATGGGTAGTTAGACACTGCTGGTGTGCTTCTATAGAGGAGTGCTGGGTAATATGTATCTGCCGAGGAAGCACTACGGAGAAGATATTGAAAGAATAAAACATTTTCTCCGCAGATACAGTACATATTACCCAGCGCTCCTCCATAGAAGCACACCAGCAGTGTCTAACTACCCATAGTAATAATATAAAAAGCTAACCTTGCATCAACAACTTTCCATTTCTTCAAAATTCTTGATTTTGCAGTGATCAAAATGCCAATAACAGTTTTGCATTCTTTGTTTTTGAGTTGATCAGCAACGCTATATAGCATTTTCTGTCTCCTTAGACAGATGTCTAACTCTGATAACGGTCCACTGAATGTATCAGGCCTGTAGAATAGGTCAATAACGGTTAAATTTTTCAACAAATTTCCAGCTATGCACTAAAGGGCAGCATAGGTTCCAAATCTTTAAAAAAGGCTGGTGTAAAACTGAATGATCTATTTCTTTGAACTGAATGACTTCAAAGAAATATTAGCTATTTCTCGATAATTCTACCATTGGACTTTTCTGAAATCTTCAATATTTTCAGAATTTAGATTGTTTTTCTTCTTTTTCAAGAATTCAAGAAAAATTAAAAAAAAACTTAAATATTCAAAAATTTCTGGAAAGTCCAACGGTAGAATTATAGATAATAAATATCTAAAAATTTCTTTCCAGCAATTAAATCAGAAGAAATAGGTCATTGAATTTACACCCACCTTTTCACGCCGAGTTAAAGATTTGGAACCTATGCTCTAAAGGTTTTCCGCATATTAGCATTCGACAAGAAACCTCCAGAATTCTTCACGCTTAGGACTTAAGATTTTCTTAGCCATATGAATAACTGTGAGTAACATTTTTTTTTTGAGACATTAACATCATAATTCTTGAGAACTCTTAAAAATATTTCACCCAACAAAAATTCTTGAGTTAGTATGCAAAGACGTTAAATAATGTGTTCATGCAACATGGTTGAGTAAAAACAACCTCCATTTGAAAGGCCACTGCTCCCTGGATATCAAGACAATACTATTATTGTTGGTAAATGCATCATTTAATGTTCATGTATCACGTAAATGCATCATCTAATTATATAGTGAACATGCTCAAATATGTTCTAAAATTATGAGGTTATGAATTATGAAATTCTCAAGAAAGACCCTTTGAGAAACCTGCAAAACAGGCATAAATGCAACACCAAATTTTCTTTCTTCGCATTTGAGCATGTGTTATCCTCTTAGGAGTGTGAAATCAGCCAGAACAATGCTTTCATGCTCCCATGTATAGCAATTTTATCCTCTCAAAAGGATAAACATGCCAAATAAGCTGCAAGTCATTGCTGTAAGGCAGAAATATGTGGGAAATTTGGTCATGATTTCATGCTATTTTTGAAGATCACTTGAAAGGGCTTTCTCAAGAAAACCCCTAATAATTTCAACACGGAGTAGCCAATGTCACTCAGGTAGATTTTAAAAACTATTTGAACATGTCAGCTATCAAATGATATATTCGCTAACATCATCATAATTCATATCCAGGGGGCAGTGGCCTTTCAAACGAGGATTGCTTTTTCTACTCACCCTGAATGTTAATACATACCTGTCATCAAGGGGTTCTGAGAGCATTGTCTCAATTGTGTGCATCCAGTCTTGAACCAGCTGTTCATATTCGAACAGCAAAGGATGGTTTACCATCAAGCCTCTCATTTGTTTCAACTCATTTGCAATCTGCAAGTCTGGTCTTTTGAGAAGATGGACAGGAACATTAATAACAGAAGCATATTCTTGTAAAGTTGATGCCTGTTTGTCAATTTGCATGAGAAATTCCATAGTATCATGTCCGCTGCATTCACCCCATTCTGTCTGTGCTTTGAAGAATGGCAAATATGCATTTGACACAAGATTTGCAAATACAGAAAGTGGGTTGTGCTTCAGCTCTAAGACGAATATTTCTTTTTCAACTAATGTTGGTTCGATTTCATGGCCTGTGTTTGAACGTATGAATGCAATGGAAACTGAATCATCTTGCAGAACTTCTTTCAGTCTGAGGGCTGATGTTGCAACTTGAATCTTCACTTCTCTATCTCTCTCGTGAGCATCTTGTTGCCCTAGTTTTGGGGCATAAAAGATCAATTTGTTGTTTCCATCTTCAGCTAGGAAGTCATTGATCTTGTCAATTGTTTCAGGATCTGACAAAAAGTCTTCAACAAAGTTTCCATATGATGGGTCAAGTTGGTCTGATTTGAAAGTCTGCTGCAACTTAGTTGCTATCCACCAATGTCTTTCATCCATCTTTTCTTCGCATCATTTTCATTTCAATAGCATCTTTTTGTCATGTCAATCTGTTAGAAAAATATAAATTAAAGGTAATAGATAGAAGTATATACATCCATCTATAAATAGAATAAAGAAAACCCACACACTGTGTATTCACTTTATGTAAATCCACCTTTTTGACAATTTAAACTTTTTAAAGATGATAATGAATTTGCTTTTATCAACACCAGAAGCAATCATTATAAACTAAATTGCAACTAAATTAAAAGCATGCGTATTCAAGTCTTTAACACTATTGGCCTGGCCTACAGAAAAAAATGCAGAGATGAATGACTTCTTTTCTTGACTTGATTTCTTTTCTTCTTTCCTCTGCATTTTCATTTTAGGCCCATTCCATGTTCCATGCAGTTTCTCGCAATTCTTTAGCTCTAAACAGCCATACAAAATCAAAAATATATTTTCAGTACCTTCTACAATTACCTCTGGTTCAAATGCAACCCAACCAAAAGCCTAAATGCCATGAAAAGCAACGTTATTTCATTTCAAACATGCAAACCTCACCTCAACTGATTGCTCTTTTTCCGCCATCTTTGAAACTTTAGCGCCTTTTTGATTCGTGATCTTTGAAGTGTTGCTCTGGTTGTCATGACATTGAGTCTTGATCGATTAATCAACTAATCAATGTATCAAAGGTGTTTTCTGGATATTCACAAGGGTCATTCCAAAAAATAACAAAAACGTCAAGCACCAAACCTTGATTCAATGCAAGCCTCCCATCAGGGGGAGGGGGGCACTTTGCATATTTGCCTCATGGCGAACAAGGACAGTTTTTGTAAGACAATAGCACGAGTTGCTTTTGTTGACACCTGAATTCAAAGCGATTACCAGACAAAGGAAATTCTCTCAACCATAAATTCAAAACAAAAAAAGGCGGAAAAGTTTCTCTGAAACCCAGGTAGCTAGCGCGTTCGTTGTGCATTCCAAAAATTGTTTTTAAGAACAAACATGAGCATAGATCGAAAGGAGGAGGATATATCTGCACATCTACCTCGGGCATTTGATTTCTTTGGTTCAGAAGCTGAGCAGTAAATGTTTTAATTGCACCCAAAAAAGAAGACAATTGAATCGCCTCCCAAGCGGCTTTTGAACCAAACATATGAAATGCCCGAGGCAGATATTTAGATATATTTTTCTTCTTTCGATCTTTGCTCATGCTTGCTCTTAAAAACAATCTTTGGAATGCACAACAAGCGCGCTAGCTACTTGGGATTCAGAGAAACTTTTGAGGCTTTGTTTGTTTTTATTTACTGGTCGGGAGAATTTCATTTCATTTTCATTTTTCATTTTGCTATTGTCTTACAAAATCTTTTTTATCCATGGTAATCCACTCAATATTTACATACTGCTTTACAGGGAGCCATGCTAAAGTAATATTAAAAATTAGATAATAAATAAATGTATAATACACTCCTATTTACAATAAATCGTTGACAAAAAAAAGAAAGAAAAAAACGAGAAGAGTCATAGTTTGGCTTTATATTTTTTTCGAAAAGTGTGGAGCGATGAGGACGCCTTGACACCACTATCTAGGTCACTCCAGTCAAGGGCCTTATGGACTAACTCTTCTCAAAACGGCAAAAAAATTCTCGCCAGGAACAAATTTGTTCCTGGACCAATCAGGATGCCAGACTTGAAATAACTTGATGGGATTGGCTGATTCTTCTTCAATTTAAACTTCCCGCCAAAGGCAAACAAACGAATTCGAACAAGGCGTTCGACTGAACTACAACAATGAAAATCTCAAAGAAGCGAACGAATTTACGAGATCTTTTGCGTCCCCAAACAACCAAAATATCACTTATGGGTAGGATTTTTTTGCTTTAATAGCTTGAAGAAACATTCATCTAAGTACTGATAGTTTGTTTTGCAGTGTAGCACTTCAGGAAAACCACTTTTTGCGGCGATTTAGGGTCGGTGGTTTCAAGAAAAAATAGCAGGTGATTTAGGCCATATCCGTTTCTGGACGCGTAAGTCCATGAGTCGTAGTTATAGCGTCCATCAGCCTATCAATAGCGATAACCTACGAACATATAATCAGTCTAAAGAGAAACATGCAGGAGTTTTTAATTTTTTGGCAATCTTGAGACTCTTAGTTTCTTATAAACGGTTTCTTATAAACAGAAATACGCGTGGAACCCCGCATAAACAATATAGATTTTCTCGAGAAAGCCTGAAAGAGGTTCTAGATTAACTGGTGTCATAATCAAGCCCAGCATGGAAGGTTTTTGAGAAGTTTCTTAAAAGGGCTCCGTCGTCAAAATGTAAACAAACCGCTGATTTTTGCAGTTTCTCAAAGGTGATATCACACAGAATTTTCGTATCTTTTTCAAAATGAAAGTTGCTGTTTAGGCATTAATCATTGTACTTCACTTAGGAACAAACCAAACATTCATATCTTCTACGATTGCTCAGATAGTGGAAGCCACCAAACAAACTGCAGAGAACAATGGATAATCGGCGACACGTGTGAGTTTTCGGATTTGTTTACTCTTTGACGACGGAGCCCCTTTAAAGTTTGTACGGCGCGAGTGCGCTTTACAACTTTATACAGTACCGGTCTTACGCACATTAACATTGTTCTCGTGCCTAATGTGCGCAAGACATGTACTACAGATGCCTGCGCATTCCTTCCATCACTTGCGAATAGTTATGCGTACTCCTGTTTAAAGATCACCAAAAAATGATTATCAGATCTTTGATAAAATTTCCTTTTCGAGTCGTTTTGTCAAAGACCCAAAATATTCACAGATGATATAATGTTTGCTTTTGATACAGCAAGATCGAAACATTACACGTTGAAAAACCATCTTTTGAGCTATAGTTTTTACGTAAAATACTCAATCTTGCCTATGAGATCTTGCCAATCTTCAAAATTTTCAGATTTTTTATCATCATTGAAGTCTCTAATGATAGTGCGCATTCTTTGTCAATTCTGACCAAACTAAAAGCTTTACATGCACAAAGAAATTGATCTGGCAATGATCACTGCTTTTTGCAGTATGATTCAAAACCAGCAAAATTTGCTAACTTTAAAGCCAATTACAAGATCAGCAATATCTTGGAAAATAATTTGGTCCTTGATATACTGCCCAAGGAAAGAAGATTGAAGCGGCCGCGTAATCAATATTTGGTGATTTTTGCAAACGGGAGTACCTTTTTGGGACACCCGGCAGTTTCTTGACAAATTTTTCCCAGCACTAGAGTTTCTTAATTCTTTGGCGATCAGAGAGTTGAGCTTCTTTTGAGCAGTTTCTTATACAAAAATACATGAAATCTTGTTCCTTACGAAAAACGCGTAGAAGCACAAGAAACGTAGTCAAAGGAATCGCAAAAGCCATTTCTCTTTGATAGGTTACCTTCCTGAAAAACAACTTTCTATTTTTACAATCATTCAAGCTATATATAAAACAATTTATATTTATTATGGTTACAGATTCAGATAAGCCAAAATTGCAAAAACATTACCGCATTTACCACCTAACGAGCAAGATCATTGGACAAATGTTTAAGTCCGTCAGCGGGATAACGACTAACTACCACGAGATCGCCGGCTGCTTTCGTGCCTTCCAGTTGGTACTCACGAGTTGGTACTCACGAGTTGGTAATCATGAGTTGGTACTCACGGGTCGGTACTCATGAGTTGGTACTCGCGAGTTGGTACTCACGAGTTGGTATTCGCGAGTTGGTGCTCACGAATTGGTACTCAAGAGTACAGCAAGTTTAAAGGTCTTTAGTTAGCGAGGAAAAGATAAAGAAACTCGAAACATCTCACGCGGCGAAGACCATTTTCATTAACCTCCTCTAAAGTATTCTCCTGCATCCTTAAGTTTCAAACGTTGAGTCAGAAAAAACGCCTGCCACTTGAAGGCTACTCCTCCCGAAATATATGAGCAATAACATTTTGCAATGTCCGATTGAATAGCAAATATGTTCAATTATTGTTAGAATTTTTCCTGGCTAAAATCGGTCACTCCGTTCAGAGTTTGCAAGGGATTTTCCCGAGAAAGTCCATTCGAGAAACCTTAAAAAAACGTACTAAAATCACGAACAGATTTTCCTAGTATTTTTGCCATATCCACAGAAAGGAATGACCAATAAAAGCCAAATAAATTACTGAATCTAACTGAAGACATCAGGAATAAAACAAGACAGTTTTAAATAATATTGTTTTGATAGTTAGGGGGCAGAAGTTTCTGACACGCCGGGCGCATTTTTGACTCAACCAGTAGACACGCCGCTCAAATGGGCTACATTTTTCCTACATGTGTCTTCTGTATCCAGTCCCGGGAAATGGGTTGTTTCACATAAGAGCGTTCTAAATTTGCTGAAAAATAGGTCATAGGATCAACATTCCCAGATTTTCCTATAAATTGATGGGTTTTGGTTTAAAATGGATGGTAGACATCCGTCTTTGATCTGCAAGTAGGTGATAGCGTTTTCTTATGAAAAAGTTGTGACTCCGAGTGGTGTTTTGAGATCAATCTGTGACCTTGCAATGCTAACAGCATTGGATTCTTTTCATTTTGAAACTAAATATGCTCGTTGTCGCTACCCAGTTTCGTTTGGTAAATCGTTTGGTAAACTGCTTCGGTTAGAAAGAAGCCTAAAAATCGCTCGTAAACTCCAAGTTCATTCTTATCTACAGTACCATCAATAACCTCCTGACCGAACTGCGGTCCATGTTTCGAGGGGCTGAAAAGATTCCAGGGAGAGGCTGACAAAACTTAGCGAATCACAGCATGAAGGACACCAGTCTTTACGATATATCACGCCAACATTGCTTTATCTCATCAAAACAGATCACTCCTCCGATTTGTGACCCCTTACTGGCTAAACAAGCGATCCTATCACTCATGCAAAGCCCCCTTCCACGGCCCCCATGCAACGTTAAGATAACAGTTTAAGCCCCTTACAAACCAATACGCCCAAAAAGTCAATAAATCTATCACAGACAAATAAGAGAACGTACTTGCTTCAAGCCAAAAATCCTTGAAAATTAAAGCGTCATTCAAAACGAAAACAGGCGGCAGGAAGCTTGTTCCTTCACAGTGAAGCTCTATCACAGTGCAGCTCCTTCGCAGTGGAGCTACTTCGCAATTTAGCTTCTCCACAGAGGACATGTCTCCTCTACAGCTACCTGCAATGTCTTATTTTCTGTGTTGCAAAGCGTTCAAGAAATAGGTTGAAAGCAAGTGCTGATGAAGGGTGTCAACAACCGGAAAATTACAACATGTATAATATTGTGACACAATAAACGAAAAATCTACTGCAGTGATAGACTGATTACAATGAGTCCCAGTAATCGCTATTCAAAACGAGGCTATTACACCAGACCGAGACCGCTCATACTGGGACTCATATTATTACGGCAATATTTTTGGACTGACTTTTTTCACTTTTGAACGCTCTTTGGAACGAGACTGCTATGCACAGTCATGTACAAAGTATACAACAAATACAACGTCACTAGAATCTCTGCAAATTCGATTGATTGATGTTGACCAACAGAAACTCGAAGCTCAAAGCAGAGTTTCAAGCAGCTTGGCCGGACAGAACAAAGTCTTAATGAACAAGAATACCATGAAAACAGTTGGCGACAATATCAAATTTTGTACGTACGTACTATTTTGCTGCTTTCGCTAGGCATTGACTAATTCATTGTGAAGTTTTCAAATCAATGTGTTTCATTTGGAAACCACAAATGTTTGTGCTTTTCTGCCTAGGCCCTTATCGAAACGAGGCAGTCATAGTCATTTCAAAGTAATGGCGTTTGATTATGAGTCGTAGTTAGGAGCGTCCAGCAGTATTTCAATAGCGATAACTACGACCATATCATCAGTCTACTGCAGTGACACAATCTGCTACCAACACACTGTTAGGTGGTTCTATCTTTCTAATCCTACTCTAAACACAGTCCATGAAGTAGCCACAGCTGCCTATACTTATTACGTTGCCTGAAGCGAGGAACTGTTGCAGTTTCTGTCAAAGCATACGAACAAAACAATCGAAATTTGGGCATAGGATGTGGGGCAGAGGATGTGGGGCACAGTGAGACTTTCAGCATCTAAAATCATTGTTGAAACAATTAAAACTTTCATGAAACATTGTTTCATGAAACAAAGAAGACGGGTAGTATACTGAGAGATTCTAGTAAATAATCGATTTGAATCATTCAAATTCTAGTTAAAAGCCAAAAGATCGAAGTATTTTTGTGATTTTTCTCGTCTTCTTACGAGCACTTCGCACATAGGTAAATTCACCTTTACAAAAATTTCATGGTTGCAAAATGACTGAAAAGGGCCTAAAACACTTGATCAAATCATTAGGACGCCCCTCACACAGAACAATACGCACAGGCGTTCCACCTCTCTCAAGAGTTATAAGACATAGATTCTCAAACAGATACTAAAGATTTTCAATCCCATGGCAACAGATGTGCAAACGATATCTCTCACCCATGAGAAATTGCATTTTCTCTGTTGTTCTGAGCGAGGAGTCCTTTATGATTTGATCAAGCATTTTAGGTCTTTTTCAGTCATTTTGCAACCATCAAGTTTTTGTTAACGTGAATTTACTAACTTTTCCAGTGCTTGTAAGAAGGCGAGAAAAATCACAAAAATACTTCAGTCTTTTGGCTGTCAAGCGAATATTGATTCATTCTGGGCTGTGGAATAAAAAGTACGTGCCTGATATCGAAAACTAAAATGTAAATCCAGCAGTTAAAGGCTGAATTCGATGTAAATTTTGTTTGGTAAAAGCACTCATCTTTTAGAACCAGAAATTAGAAAAATGCTTGCAGGACCTTTCAATGGGAACGAGAACTCCACGTTTCCTTCTGGTGCATGATTTACTTGCCATTGGCATTTAAATTCTACTTCTGAAACAGGCAATTGTGCTGGATCTATGTTTCAATGGTGAGTAAATCATGGACAAGAATCGACCGTGGAACTCTTGCCCCCATGTGAGCCCCTTACCAGTATTTTTAGTATTTTTGGGTCTAAAAGATGAGCAATTTTACCAAACAAAATTTCAAATCCGAGCTAGTGACTTTGATAGATTAACATGTTAGTTTGAATATAAGCCACGTACGATTTTATTCCACAGCTCAGAAAACAGTTTGATATTTTAACATTTTTTCTGATTCATCCAATAATTTTATAATCATTGATTCCTTGTTCCCTTGATCCGCCCTATAGTCCTTAAAGGGGCTCCGTCGTCAAAATGTAAACAAAACGATGATTTTTGCAGTTTTTGAAAGGTGATATCACACAGGATTTTCGTATCTTTTCCAAAATGAAAGTTGCTGTTTGGGCATTAATCCTTGTACTTCACTAAGGAACAAAACAAACACTCATATCTTCTACGATTGCTCGGATATAAGTGGATTTTTAACGGTCACTTTTTGATGGCTTGGGTGAAGCCACCAACAAACTGCAGAGAACAATGGATGAACAATGGATAATCCTCGACACGTGCGAGTTTACGGATTTGTTTACTGTTTGACGACGGAGCCCCTTTAAGAACGACATAAATCTAGAAATCCATAGAATGATTGCCAGTCACTGACAAACTTTTTGATGTATCTTTTGATTCCATTTTGATGAAAATGTTTGTTTTGATTTTCGAAATCGTTAGCTAATCGTTTGATAATGCACATCTTTGCTATCTCCGTTGGATACAAAGCTCGCGTCCGTACCATACCCTCATCCCCTTGGAACACATAGTGGTTATAAAACAAAAAGTCACTAAGCTTGGGGGTAAATTAAAAGCTGGAAAGGCATCCATGAATCGACTTATGATAACATTTTTCCAACTAGACATTATCTGTGCTTCTATCATCAAGGGCCTAGATTAGGCCTAAACTTGAGCAAAGCACATTTTTCTTCATTGGGGCCTAACAGGGAAGAGATGCTAAATAGGGGCAGGGGCAGGGGGCCACCCGATTAGTTCAGCAGTAGATATGCCTAACAGACCCGTTCAGTAACTCTAGCAGTGCTGGCGAACACATGACAGCATAAATCACGCATGGCGTGAGATGAGCAAATAAAAATTATCAATCTACTTGCTGTTACTATTGTCTTCATCTGCTTTGCAGACCCTGTCGTAAGTCCACTCATTTGAACTTCACTTGTTTTGCTTGCAACCAGCCAATGCGACTAACACTTAATGGAATACTGCCCAGTGATACGATGTCTCGCCTCTTGTTCTCTTCTCTCGTCTCTGATTCTTATCTCGGTCACAAAATGAAGACTTCTAGCAGCTGGTGCTCGGCCACAAACCACGGCTCCTTGGCTCCGGTTCTCGATCACAAAACAATCCTTCCTTGCCTCTAGTTCCCGGCCACAAAACGACGGCTGTTTGCCTCTAGTTCTCGGCCATGAAATCAAGACTTCTTGCTTTCAGTGTTCTCGGCCAGAAAGCGACGGCTTTTGCCTCTGGTTTTCGGCCGCAAAACGTCGCCAATACAAAAGATAAGAATTCTCTGTGTGTCTACCTCAGTTCGTACATGATTTCAGATAAAATCTTGAGCACGCTAGTGTCCATCATTTGTGAAGTAGCTAACGACAACAGCCGATGAACGTAGGGTAAAAATGGTGCCTTGTCTATGATCCCTTTCGCCAGACATAGCAGAATATCAGCTGCTCTTCGAAGCATGTTAACGCTAGTACCACAAACATCTTCTGCGCTAAGTCCAGGTTGCACGACACCCCCAGCAGCCACGTAGGACGATGTGTTCTTTTCTGCTTCTTCTAAAAACAGAAGCACATTGCCTATGCACGACTTCTGCTCAACGATGATCGGTAAGATATTGTCCCCATGCGCTAGATTATCTAAAACGACAACAGCAAATTCCCGGACTGGAATCGAGGACTTGATGCCTATCGCTTTCACGAGTTCTTTAAATAAAAGTCTCAGTCTAGTGGCAGGGGGAGTTGCTAATATGAGATCGACGTTATTGTCTGTGATACTTAGCTTAGCTAGGGTTTCCAGTGCTAGCCGTTTGGGTGATAACGCATACTTTACGGGGGCGGTAGGCATCGGGTCTCGTGCCTCTGAGGACTGACAGACAACCCAGTGTAGTAGCCCATCGAGTAATGGAAGAATAATTTGCTCTGGATACCGAGAAAGGTCTACTTGACCAGCGACATTCGCTAAGATGACGAGTATGTTCTCACGAACGGCTTTCAATCCTTCTAAACACAGCTCACTATAACTATCATGGCTAGCCTCTTGAACGCACGCCTCAGAGTCCTCTTGCGTCAATCGGAATTCCGAATGATCGGTAATGGGGTGTTCGTGTCGGTATAGTAGTAATTGACCCATTAAAAGCAATAGTCCAGGATGGTTCGCTAGATCATTATCGTTCCCAGATACGAACGACAGTGAACGAAAAATATTCGATACTGCAATCAAACGAGAAACGATCGACTCTTGGTAATCTGTGCGTAAACGAAATGGTGAGTTCTCCGGCGAAAACGACTCTTGACACGGAACTTTCCCTCGGTTTTCTGCAGTTAACCTGTTCTTCAAGTAGCCAATAAACTCTTTTGAAGTGTCTAAGTATTGTCTTGTGTAATCCGTATCCAACTCTAAGGCAGTACAAAGCTCCTCTACCTTTGCTTCCAAAGCTGGCTTCGATTCAGACAGCTCTTCCTCTAGGCACTCCATTGCTTTGAAGCTTTCAAACGCAGCTAAGTTAGCTGACATTTTTGCTTCCGTCCTTTCTTCACTCTTTTTGTCGATTATGTCGTTTTTAGTTTGCAGAACATCTTTACAGATAGGCACTTCGCTAGGCTCCGGTTTATCAAGATTTCCTTCGGACTCTTCCAACGACCGAACCTCGTCAACTTTCAGCAGTTTAGCATCCATTGTCGTCTCCGTCGTTGCAACATCTTTTGACTTCTGAACAGCCTTCTCAACCGGATCCCGACCCGGATCCTGAACCGAATTCTGCACTGCGTTTGGAACTAAGTTCTCTTTTGCCGCAATAGCAATCGGTTCAGCCTTTTCTTTTAAAAACTCTGGTCTAACATGGTTTAATACTTTCTTACATTCGATCACCTTCCCATTGCATCCATTACTACTTATATCTTTGGTTTCATCGCTTTTAACTGGGGTCGTTTTCTCCTTACTTTGACTGTTCGCGGCAATTTTACTTTCACTGGTGTTAGAACTCGCCAAACTGCTGACTGCGTTGTTACAGCTCGTGTCGGCTTCCGTTTCTTTCTGCGGTTTACAAGGCGGGCCATTACTTTCTGAGATACCACTCGCCGAAGCAACGCTAAGTTCTTCGCATTTCTTCACCTCGTTCAGCCCATCCTCTCCCTTCTTGTTATCACTTCCCTCGATCACCTCTTTGCTCTCCGTACCCCTCTGCACAGCTCTCTTTAAAAACGTTTTCCTTGGTGACAAATCCATATTTGGGATTGACAACTGTATATGCGAAGTATCGTCTCCTCCTCCACATTTCCAAGTTTCGTCAGTTAAGTTGCAATAGGTTTCTTCGCCTTCAAGTACGCTATACGACGCAACTGTTGCGGTGTAGCTCAATTTCGCACCCTTTACGACACCAACCCATAGGTCTTTCAGTGTTTCTTTTCTAGTCCTCTTAGCTTTCGGCGACTCGTAAATTTCATCAGGTAGTATATTTTCGAGCTCCTTTTCGAGATGAATCGAATGCTCGACGTCGTTAAGGATACTGAATGTGTCGACACAGCAACGTCGAAAATGATCCATGAGAGTGTCCAATAACCCTGGTAGCTGTGGTAAATGGAAGTACGATATCGTTTTGTCATCATGCAGTAAGATGTTCAGTGTGTCGATCGCCCATGTGCACTCGGCTAGCATTCCAGATTTGAGTGACATCATTATTCGCCATGCTTCTACTGGACCTGTGAAGCAAAATAAAAATGACCAAAGGTGAAAAAACATCGCTTTTAAGATCAAGGTAGCAGAGGCTCCAAATCTTTGAATCTGTGAAAAAATCTGGTGCGAAATTCGATGACCTATTTCTTTTAATTGGATGGCTTCAAAGCAATTTCATATTTTTCATATTTAATCCTTTTAAGGAGGGTTGCCTGCTGGTTTTAAAGCTCTGATAAAAACATAAGCTGGTTTTAAAGCTCCGATAAAAACAATATTTACGATATATAACAATAATAAAAAATAAAATAAATTGAAGCTCTGTCAAGCAAATCAAACTATTAACCCTATCTACAATGTTTAAAACTTACGTACAATAATTTCAAAATTTACAACTAAAAGAAATTCCTGTCTCTAAATAATTTTCTTAAAACTATACAGAGAGGACGCCTAATTTGACTTGGTTGAGAGGCTATTCCACACTTTTGCACCTCTGTAGGAGAAACATCTCAGCACAATATTTGACCTTTTCTTGGGTAATTTAAGGTAAGTTCCTGTATTACGAAGAGCTCATGTATTACGAAGCAGGAACTTCTGCTACCTTTCTATAACTCTGCCGTTAAACTTTCCACAAATCATCAATATTTTTGGAAATTACAACGTACTTCAAATTTCCACTCATTTAAATATGTGACGTCATCCAATTTCTAAATCGCAAAACAGATGAGTTACAGAATTTTGCAAGATACCATATTGCAAACATACATAAACTATGGTTTCCTTGAAAATCATTTCAAATTTCGTCAAAAGGTTAGAAATTACGACAATTTAAAGTTTTTTTGAAAAAAATTTGAATTCCAAAGAAAGTAAGAAAAACACTCGAATTCTGAAAATATTGAGGATTTCAGAAAAGTGCAACGGTACAATTACAGCGAAATAGCTAAACAGGTCATAAAATTTTACCACAACCATTTTAAAGATTTGAGAGCCTATGCTGATCACGGTAAATTAACATCCAAAAATTTTGGACGGAAATGTTTCGGACAACGAACTTCTTACGAAATGTTTCCGTCAGTTTCAAAAAATCGTAAACGAATCTTTTTTCTACAACTTGTCGATCCAACATCTTTCACCTGAAATGAGTTATATTCGTATCTAGTTGACCCAATGTTAACCAAATATTCGCACCGAGTGCTTCAGATAAAATGTATCGCCAGAAAAAATGGCCGGCTGAGCCAGAAAGAGTTCCTACTTCTACTTTTGAACATTTATAGCACTTAGAATACTTAATGGGTTGGAATGATTCGAATTCCGTTTGATAGCCAAGGGATTGAATTATTCTTGTAATTAATGTTTCTCGCATTTTTATGAGCACTGGCAAATTGGTAAATTCGACTTGAAGAAAAGTTCATTGTTGTGTAGTACGTGAAAAAGGCCAAAAACACTCGATCGAATCATCGATAAATTGTTCTCATTCAACAAAAAAGAAAGTACAATTTTTCACTGGTGAGAGATATGGTTTTCACAATTACTACCATGGGATTAAACAATTTCAATGGTTGTCTGAAAATGTATTTTTCATAACTCATAACAAGTGAAAAGCCATAGAGTATTTTTCTGTGTGAGGAGATTCCTTACGATTTGATCAAGTATTTTAGGCCCTTTTCAGGCAATTTGCAATCAAGAAATGCTTTGTAAAGGCGAATTTATCTATATGTTCCGTGCTCATGGATATACGAGAAATGTCACAAAAATACTGCAGTCTTCCACCTTTGAAGTAGAATTTTGAATCATCAAATTTCCTTGCTTATCCGGTGTATCCAAAAATTTGAGGTATGTTTCAAAGATAATTTCTGATTGATTCAAGCTAACATCATCATCGCTCAGCCCGATCAAATCTGTTTCCTGTTTAGGACACACAGTACTATCATTAAAGAAGTCATTTAACATTTGCCTAAATCACTACGTCCAAACAATCAACTACTATCTGTCACATGCCGTGTGTAATTCAAGTAGTACAGGAAATCCCCGCATATAAGAACCTACAGCTTCGAGAGCCAGGCTGAAAAGGTTCTTATTTTAAAGGTGCCAAGACCATTCCAAGGTATAAAGATTCTTATTTGAAGAGTGCCTTGCACAGGCAGTTTTAGGATCTTCACCAAAGATTTTCAGCCCAGTAATTTGTTTTGACAAAGTTGTTATGAACCTAATAACTAATTCTAAGCTTATAAACAGCAGGGGAGGAGATTCAAATTTTAACAGCCAACCTGGGCAAAAAATTAAATTAATAATGACAGTTGTCCATCAATGATATGAAACAAAAGACAAGAATATAACATACCAAGTTCTTTCGACGTTAGTTTCTGCCTCTTATTCAAAACTGGCTTCGTGTTTTCAACCGAGTCTGGAGGGAAGACAAGAGGCTCTCGTTTCAACGCAGGATGGATGGACGACTTTTGCGACTGACCGTGATGATCACTTGAAATAGGTGTGGATGATCGCTTTGGCTTTAACGGAATATTAGGCCCTTTGTTTGTAGGCCATGGCGAGCTTTGCTCTTTCATGTTTGAAGGGTAACCTTTCAGCTTGTTTGCCAGTCGCTGCTCTTTACTCATGTACGCTTGTGGGTGTTGTCCTCTGTTCATACTACCCTGTTGCTGGTTCCATGGCGATCTCTGCAGGCCTTCTGGGTATAGTTCAGGGGGGCCGGAAACTTGTCTTGGTCCGGGAAAGTTTCGAGGCCATGATGGTGAGAGGGGGTTCTGCATTGGGTTTTGTGGCATTGGGCCAGGGAATGATTGGGCATTACCATACCCTTGGTTTTGATTTCGTTGGAAGCCGGGTCGTTGGAATCGCATGTACGAGTTCATTGGATAACCTGCGTTCATGTCGGGCGTGTTTGCGTACGACGTACGACCGGGGTAGGATGGTCTTGTTTGGTTGAAGGACGACCCTACCGCGCTGCTCATAGCGTTGTTTTGACTCATCGCCATTTGCATTTGATTGTTCATCTGAAATGGATTCTGATTGGCTCCATCAGCAACAGGCATCTGCCAATCACGTAGCCCTGAATCTGGGCCAATGCCGGGTGATGTCATTTGTTGCATCTTGTTCATCTGTTGTGCCGCTTGATTGAAATCCTTCACAGAGGATGGTAAAGTATCGTTTAGAGCGATTGTTGGGACTGATTTCTCCATCGCTTTGCTGAGGGCATCTTGTCGCCACGCTTTGATGAATGATTCCTTGTTTTTCTGCTCGAATTGTTGAAGATACTTCACATATTGGTTTTTGACTGTGTATGCTAATGAAGCGCTTGTTGATGAAAGATCGATTGACTTCAGAACTTCTCTGAATTGCTTTCGTTTCAAGACCTAAAAATATACACAGTAGAAATAGTACTGGGCTCAATCAATCTTTCTCAAGAAAATGTTCTCAGCAAACTGGTAGAAATAGAATTTTGTATTCTTGAGTACCGAATAATCGCCCCCCCCCCCGCTTATTAATTTCTGAATAATTTTACAACCCTTCCCCACTTTTATTCCAGCCCCCCTTATTAATTCTTGAAAATTCATATTATGGTAAACATAATTTTTGAATAGATATAAAAAAGATATACGTGTTTAACTAAGAAAACAACTATTTTTATTGTTTCCAACCCCCCTCCCCGATTGTTCCAGCCCCCTAATTATTATCATATCGAACCATTTCCAGTCCCCAGATTATTCTCCCCCCCCCCCCCCCGTTTACTCAGTACTCCTGAGTAACTTTAAAACGAAAATTTTTGAAAATGCCACGATACGATGTGATGTCATAAAAATGCCTAAACCTGAAGTTAGAAGAGTAAAAGACTTGTGTTTCATAACATATTGTACACATTCGTCAATTATGGTTTTCTCGAAAATCATTCAATGTTTCCTCAAAAGGTTTAGAAATCACGACGGTTTTCAGTATTTCTAGAAATATCTCTTGATCTCTTAAACAGTGAGGAAACACCTCGTAATTCCGAAAATATTTTAAAATTCTGAAAAGTCCAACGGTAGAATCATAGAGAGTAGCCAAAGTTTCTTTAAAGCAGGGGTGGAAAAAACATTTTAACTTTCTGGGACCAAAAAACTCTTGAAAACATTTCTGCGAGAACCAAATGTGCCAAAAAGGTCCACTTCGTGAGAGGTCATGATATGCAATACATTGACAAGATTTTGAATGTTGAGTATAAATTTGTAATTGTAGCTAGTCACAATTATAAATTGTACTTTGGCACATTTGGTTACTTTTTTAGCTGATTACTTTCAGTCATAAACAGTGACTCAAAAATTTCCTTTGTCTAGAAACAGTGGTAGAAACAGTGGCTTCCTTTGGTTGAACAACGTCAAATTTTCCAGAGACTTGTTTGAAATGCAAAGAGAAAATTGGGCAGTTTACATTGCGTTTGAAAATTAATTTCCCCCTTTTCTCGTTTTTCTTTTAGAATCCCTTTTCCTTCTTCTTTGCATTCCTCTCTTATTTCTTTCTGGTGACCTGAAAAACTTTCTGGGACCACTGGTGCTGTGGTCCGCTATTTTTTCCACCCCTGCTTTAAAGCCATTCAATTCCAAGAAATAGGTTATAGAATTTTACACCAACATTTTTAATGATGTGGGACCTTCTATAACTCACAATTTCGCAATTTATAGAATGCTAGCATTCTATAAAATACCTTTCGAGCGATGCGAAATCTGGGAAATAACACAAGTTTCAAAACTAAGTGAAAGTCATGCCATCCTAACAAAGTTTTGATGCCTAATTTCCCGTTATTTCTAATTCATTGCATTCAACCGAAAATAACTTTAGTGAGGTCAGTCTAGCAAGATTGCATATTGGTGTGCCAAATAGACAAACACGGAAAGCACATTATTCCTATCGCTGGTACGTTCATTTGATACATGTAACCTGAATCTCTGAAAACAGGGAGGGGAAGGGAGGGAGGGATCCTATCTTTCATAAAGGTACTTGCTATCGACCTGTGATTCTCCACGCCTTGAAGAGCTTTTTATATTTGCCTACTAAGCACGCCTCCACGGAGATCGTGCAACAGTATTCCCTTAAGAAACTTAACAATGCTACTACAAAATAGTTTCCTGTTGTACTGTTAATAAATTCATTATGGTGTCCAAGTTTCGATGCTAAGTTTGCAAAAAAAAGACAAAATATTTTACCTCCTGCAGCCCTCCTCGTTCCAATACAGCTCTGAACAGTCGATACAGGTCTAAGGGTTGTTTGCAAACTATTGGGACTTTGGTGACTGGTGTGCCTGCAGGAAAAAAGTATTACAGTAAAAAAGATGCATATACATTACACATATACTGGTGTTGTGGCGCAGTGGTGTAATCCCCTGACTTTGCAGCCAGAACAGTCAGGCGGAGTGGGTTCGATACCCGGTGGGACCCCAACACTTGAGTGTCATGACAAGGGGTCGCGGACTCGATTAGGTCTGCTCTATTTCTGCGATCCCAGCGCTTGGTGCTGAAAAACGCAACTTCGCCTTCACCTTCACCTTCACCATATACTCCTTTTGTTTCAACACTTCTCGTCCACGTCGATTGTCTATCAACAGATTTTAGCATTATGAAAGGCGAAGTGATATCAATGTACGAGTTGAGGTGGACTAAAAGATTGGTCCACCCACAAAAATTGAAAACAAATTAAAGAGAATCAACGGAGACAAATCCTCGCGGGGAAGGAGTCTGAATATTCTGTTATTAGCCTATTGTATTCGATGACTTTGACATGTGTGGATATTGTTTGGCTAGAGGATCCAGTGCTCAAAATAATGTTTTCCTTCCTGGTAGCAAGCAAAGCACCACCTAAACTTTCTTTGAAACCTATAGTTGAAGTTGAACAACTTTAATTAGAATTTTCCAGCACTTAATGACACATCTACCAAAGATAATAATAATACATTTATTTAAAGTTGGCTAAAGGAATAGTTTATAAACTAATAAGGGCCAACTGGTGTTACCTATTTATAGTGTTCTCTTTTATCTATATATCATACAATTGCAATTGGATCCCGTCCAATCTTTAATGCTGTTTTTAAATTGACTGTTGCTTTTTGCAGATTTTATTGTGTCAGCGAGTGTGTTCCAAAGTATGCTTCCTCTAAATGACACAGAATCATTCCCGTACCAAAGATCGAGTGAAAACCACACAGCAATCATTTTGCAAATTTTGAATGCAGCAAACACCTAAACTAAGTCTACTGCTGATTGTAACCTCCTGAAACTGAGTTCCTTACTTCCTCCTTCGTCTCTTTTCCTAGTTCCTTCCTGTTCCTTCTCTTCTCCCCTCCTCCTTTTACGTTTGATTTTCTTTTCCCCCTCTTTCCTTCCTGAGAAATTTACGCATTTTGGCTACCTTCCTAGTAGTGCTGCTACCACGCTACTTCAATTTTTTTTAACCATGAGAGGAACAATAACGTGCGTATGAGTTTTTCTTTGTACTAATTACAGATTACCTCTACTTAGCTTAGTTCATTCACTTAACAACCCTATTTTGGTTGGAGGGGGGCAAATTTGGCCTCCCCTCTAGTAGACTTTTTGTTATAACTCTGCCAGGAGAACAATTACAGTCCTGAAACTTTCTGACTTTTTGCTGCTACTTATTATGCAACGACTCAAGAAGTTCTCTCAAAATCATTTTGACAAATGAAGTTGGAACGGGGAGACAATTTTACGCACCGGACTCTGTCAAATTCGCAAACTTCCCTTCAAATATTAATTTTCGCGAAAAAGTTGCAAAATTGCAACTAATTTGAATGACGACGAGGGTAGTGCTCTTTGATGTAATCTATCATAACTTTGATGTTTGCGATAGAAATTATGCTCCAAATTAAATTTTATCGCAGCTTTTCCTGATTTTGAGTGATTTTGCCCTTTTCTTGACCACACAAAAAATACAGTGACGCAAGCAATACAATGGCGTTTAATTTCAGGTTAATTTTTAGGCATTTTCATAAAATACATGCCTGGGCTATTATTACACCAAATTTGGTTACTCTATCTATTTTCAGTCAAGAGTTAGGTAGGGGGGGGGGCTGTTTTGCCCCCCAACCAAAATAGGACGTGTCAGATAGTCCACAACTTAATAAACTCTCAGTACCAAAAACAGAAATGTTCAAGTGACACGAAAAAATTAACTATGAATACAATGGGCTGATTCAAATTTCGCACAAAAAACATTTGGCGATATTGAATGATCTCAAGGCTCCTTCCGAAAATACAGGTAAAATCTCATATCTGAAAGGCTGAAGTCCAATAATGTTCATAGCAACTCATCATCTTAGCTTTTGATTGCTTATTAACTATTCATGTGGCAAATACTTTCAGAATCTGAAAAAGAGGCGGGGAGTACGCCGAGTGTTCAGCAGGAGAGTTCCTTTCGTCTAAATTCATAAGCAACACTAAATAACAGACTGGTGAATCTGTGGACGTTGGATTAAGGCTTCAGGGACCTCTAATTCAAAGCTTTCTGCTGGAGAACTTGAAATTATGAAATATTTTATGGAGAGATAGTATCACCAGATACTACCGGGTGAGTCAGAAAAAAGGATCCCCGCTTGGAAGGCCACTGCTCCATGAGTATCAAAGCAATAATATTGAAAACTGTCTTGTTTTATTGCCAATATGTTCAATTAGGTTCAGTAATTTACCCGGCCTTAATGGGTCATTCCTTCCCGTCGATATGGGTGATTTTCTGCAGAAAGCCCCTTCAAAAAATCTGCAAAAACGAATGAAAACAATGAGCAAATTTTCCTTCCTAAAATTGAAGACACTCGCATAAATTCCTGCATTTTGTCCTCTTGGGAGAATGGAATTCCCCTGGATAGGTCATCGATACCAGGGGGAGGACTTGTTCATCCTCCCAAGAGGATAGCACGTGCTAAAGCGTCCACAAGTCATTGCTGTAAGGTCATTGTAAAGCAGAAATGTGAGGGAAACTTTTTCATGATTTTGGGCACGCTTTGAAGGTATTTTGAAGAGACTTTCTTGAGAAAATCCCTCATAATTTCAGAATGGAGCGGCCGATTTCAGTCAGGTAAGGGACCGTTCATTATTTACAGAGGGGTTGGTACTGAAGAGAAATGTTTTCTTGTCCAAAAAATCTTCTTACCCAACTCTAAAAGTGACAGCAAAAACATCTACCCAACAATTTTCAGGTTGAAAAATTATTGTCCAACCCCCACCTATAAACATGGTTCCAATGTCAAACGACGTAAATTATCAATTCAATACTGTAAATATTGATGATAAAGATGAACAAAGTAGTGTTGATGATGTTGATATGATATTGATAATTTTGGACTTTTCACAGTTGGTATATATTGTTGGGAAAATTTTGTTTTTCCAACCTTGAAATTACATGAAAAAATATTTACCCAACCTTTTTATGTTAGAAAATTTCTCTTACCCAACCCATTTCTCTTCGGTACCAACCCCTTTATAAATAATGAACAGTCCCTAAATTTTATAGTAGATTTGAGCATTTCTACCATTAAAATATATACTTGCCGATATCATTGTTTTGTTATCCAAGGGAGCCGTGACCTTTCAAACGGGGATTCCTTTTCTGAATCACCCTGTATCACAGATATTAACTTTCGAGGCTGGAAAACACAGCAACTTTTCAGTGTAAACTTTCGCGGTTTGATCAATCAAGATAAATATATCTCAGAGGAATTAAATTCCGTTGCTAGATAAGATAGCGATACTATGATCTGGCATTTGCAAAGATTAAACATAAGATCCTTTTGGATGATTACAAAGTCCGTCCTGAGCTAAGCAAGCATAAGAAAATCTGAAAATTGATTTCTTCATAACCCCAAATGATCGTTGATACTGTTTTTAGCTACAGTCAGAGAGATGAGTGTTGCTGCTAAAGTCGCCTTCAATAGAAAATCAAGCGCCTTGTATGTCTCAAATTAGATGTCATGTGAGATTTACGATAATGCAAAATTACTTATGTTTATGCAGAACCCTGCAGAACGTTTCTATTCGCGGGCATCTAGTTTGAGACAAGCAGTCACGAAAATAACCTCTGTGCAGATTCGCATGCATGAAGATGTTTTGGTTCAGTGTGATCACGTGCCTTCCCCCAGTCAATAGGGCCATTGTTTGCTGGAATTCTGCAAATTTCCTCTCAACTTCACCTGCGACATTTGCATCCGTAGCTGTGTAGGAGGGCGGTCCTTCTACCTTCGGTGATACTGCGAATGCAAGCCTCTGTGCAGGCCGCCGGTTACATCATCCTCCAAGGTTGACTTATTTGCATAATGAGTACTATCAATAAGTGGCTAATGATGCGTTCGTTCTAGAAAACGATTGTTTTAACATGATTAAGCTGCTAATGAAGTCAAGAACGTGCCAATTTGTTGTTGTGCCAGGGTAAACATCATGGTGATTTATCCATCTTGCGGTGTCAAATCTGTCCAACATGAAATAAGCCGACGTCAAATGTTGCTATAGGATCGCAGGAAACTTCTGTCTTGTATGCGCTTTCTGTGCGCTTTCTTTATTTCAGTGCCAATTAGCAGAGATAAAACGTTAATTAATTGTTTTAACGAGCGTGACTGACCTTACTTACTTTCTTTCTTTCTTCCTTTCTGACTTTCTGACTGACATCGGAGCCCCTTCTTAGATTACAAAGGACTTTGTAATCAAAAATCCATTCAACATAACTTGGCAAAGCTTCCACCGCTGAAACCCCAAAATTTGAATATCAAAGCTAGACTAGCACGAAATGATCTTTAATGATCATATTTGTTGCAACCTGCATTCTTGAAGCAATGCATCATATTGCGATTTATCAATCTCATGGTGTCAAATCTGTCTGACATGAAATAAGCCGACGTCAGTAGCTGTGTAGGAGGGGGGTCCTTCTACCTTCGGTGATGCTGCGAATGCTAGCCTCTGTGCAGGCCGCCGGTTACATCATCCTCCAAAGTTGACTTATTTGCATAATGAATACTATCAATAAGTGGCTAATGATGCGTTCGTTCTAGAAAACGATTGTTTTAACGTGTTTTAGCTGCTAATGAAGTCAAGAACGTGCCAATTCTGAGTAAATTTGTTGTTGTGCCTGGGTCAACATCATGGTGATTTATCCATCTTACGGTGTCAAATCTGTCTAACATGAAATAAGCCGACGTCAAATGTTGCTATAGGATCGCGGGAAACTTCTGTCTTGTATGCGCTTTCTCTGTGCTTTCTTTATTTCAGTGCCAATTAGCAGAGATAAAACGTTAATCAATTGCTTTAACGAGCGTAAAAAGATATGGCATTTGCAAAGATTGTTATCATCAATCGTGATAAAAACAGAAAAAGTCACTGAAGTTAACATGGGCAGATATCGCACCAAAATAGCTCGGTTGACTCAAATTGAAACCTGAATGCAAAGCGACTAGCGATTGCAGACAAAAAAAATTCTCTCTACTAGTAATTCAAAACAAACGAAGCCGCAAAAACGTTGCCAGAAACCAGTAAGGCAAACTATCGCCTTGTGCAAGTGAAAGATGAACTCGTGAGTTTATAACGACAGAAAAAGGCCCGGGGGGGGGGGTACATTTCTTGTGGATGGATGGGGTTCCGCCGCCCGGTTTCAGAAAGCTACCATCTTCTAATTATCGAAACTTGCCTTGGTGCCCACTTTTATGATGAATTTTGGCTGAAAACTGCCCGTTTTTAACCATTTTTGCGAATTTCAACTAAACTCCACCCATGCTTATGGAAAATCTGCTGAAAAAGGACCTTTGTTTATAGAATTTTGGCCCAAAAACCCACCCATATGGGCGGCACATACCCGTACCCTAAATATGTTATGTACCTAGCGGATCTGCCTAGCGGATGTTCTTTGTTTGTTTGTTTCGGAAGCCGAGCAGAATGCATAGCAATTCTCCCATATCTTGGGTATAAATATATAGCTATTAAACTCGATCGTTGAAACTCCTTCGCTTACCATCGCTAATCGCATTGAAATGGAGCGTCAATCAACGGCAACGAATACCATTGTTAAAAAATTTGAACTGTTTCTGTCGTGGTGTAACTGACGAATATCTTCGTATTAAAGGGACATCATGACCAACAGGCTCTGCAAGTATCATGTCTTCGTTTTCGGCCATTTTAGTGGACCATTTTAGTGAACTAAAACATACATTTAGGACTTTCTGATCCCCCTGACTCCGGGGGAGCAAGGGCACGTAATCGAAAATTGAAGTACTGCAATTATATGACTTTTCTCAAGTATTTTGGCCAAGATTGTAGATTCCTGAGGTTCATTCCATATTCTTCGAGTCCGGTTAATAAACAACACAATCGTACAATCACATTCAATAACAGAAACAGATGTCTCTAAATTAGACAATTTGCGAAACTGTAAATAATCTCACCATTTACGCTCATAAATGCAAGATATTTGTCGAGGAAATTTCTTCTTTCTTCATCTTCTGATAAATCATACAGTTTTGAAAGCTGTAAAAAAATTAACTCCATTAAATCTATAGTTGCAGAGACTATCACAAAAGGTTGTATGTGTCTTTACTGGTTTTTCAGTTGTCTGATGATCGCCGTATAGCGTGAAACTCTTGAGTAACAACACAGAATGTAGTTTGTCTTTGCAGAGATTATAAATCTGAGGATGGGGGATCAACCGTGTACAATATTATATTAGGATTGATCGACGCGTAATCCGGAAAATTTGCTTCTCTCTTATCGAAAAACACAGGATGAGTGATATTCAAAACCACAGCTGAAAATCGCCTTCGATTTTGAGATGTACAGTAAAAACCCACACATAAGAACCGAAGATTTTGAACTCAGCCTGTTTAGGTTCTTATGCAATGAGGCACATCTAGTAATCAGGGTGTAGGTTCTTAATATGGGAAAATATGTGAATCTAAATCTTAGCCAAACCTCTTTGCACTCTTGACCGTATCCATTTCAACCCAATCTTACCCTGTTTATCCCTGCAGCCCCTGCCTATCACAGTTCTGTAAGAAATGTTTTGCAGTTCACAAAAGAGGTTGATTGGCAAAAATGTTGCATTCATTTCCCAATTAATGAATAAGACCCTTATTAAGAACCTAGTTTAGATATCAGCCTGAAACGGTTCTTACTTATTGGGTACAAAATATATTATTTCAGGCTGTAGGTTCTTAACAGATGAAGGTTCTTATGTGCGGGTTTTTACAGTAATCGAAGTAAAAGTGTTTGAGTTACTGCTTAGGGCAAGATGCAAAATCGAAGAAATTCGTCTTTTACCGGGTGCCCCAAAAAAATGTATACAGATTTGGTTGACTACAGTGAAGTGAATTTAGCTTTAATCAATGGCTAATCACTCTTAAAATGTTCCTCGATAGTTAACTTGAACATAGATTCCTCGTTTGTTGGTATTGATGCTTGGAGAGCAGAAGTATCAATCTTAAAAGCTCAAATTTGCGTCCTCTTGCAAACCAGAGCTTTGGCCTTTTGGCCTAAGCAAATTTCTGAAGCACATCGAAATTTAGCCTGATAACCATGGTTATTTAGAACTAAAATTATTGAAGAATTAAGAAACTTCCCAATGGGTGACTGGGGGTGACTTCTGGAAAACAGAATTACACAAGATCTAATATCAAGGTTATCTTTGATTTATACGCTGTGCCTTAAGAAATTGCTTAGGCCAAAAGGCTAAAGCTCTGGTTTGCAGGAGAAGAGGCAAATTTGAGCTTTCAAGATTGATATTTCTGCTCTCAAAGCACCAATACCAACAAACGAGGTATCTATGTTCAAGTTAAAGTCGAGGAACACTTTGAGAGTGATTAGCCATTGATTAAAGCTAAATTCACAGCCCAAGAGTCAACCAAATCCGTATACATTTTTTTTGGGACACCCGGTATATCTTTAGCGATTTTATCGATGTTTAAATGAAGGTTAATATTCGTCCGAAAAATAAATGCAATGTCGGCTCCAAATGAGATATTTGTCTAAGCATGCGAGCAACTGTGGAGGGGCATCCCTTCTACCGATTTATCTAAAATAATCAGGCAATTACTGTAAATTAGTAACCACTTCAATTTGCCGAGGGAGCTCAAGAATTAACTTTGAGCGACCGGGTATCAAGGGGTTCGAAAGGGGCGATTTGATTGGCTGAATACAGTGAAATTGGATGATATCCGCGTGTTAGCAACCAATAAGGATTCGAACAGTAAGGCTTCGAACGGTATGCTCCTGAAGAGCAATGCAATAACATTTCACACGACTAATTTCAAAATTTTACAGAGATTCAACGCCTGAGCAAATTCTCGTTGCCTATTCGCATAACAACATCAACTAGCATCCCACAGAAAGCTAAAACAACACCGCAACATAACAGTCATGGGAATATTTCCCAGCAAAAACCTGCTTAACAGGCCTATTTCGCAAAAGCTGATGTGGACTCATGACGTTCGATTTCCTAATCAATGGGAAAATAGTTTTAAGTCTTTTTGATATGCGTTCCACACAACGCTTTTCGCATAAACGCTGACTTCTAGTCAGTGGAATTTCCCGAGCAGGCGGAATCTTAATCATTAAAAGATCGCTCATGCTCTCTGGTAAACATTAGAGTTTCTGTCCCCTCGGAAAATTCCATTGACTTGGAGATCAGGCTTACGGTGCGCTGACATAAATTTCATATTTTCATAGCCAAATCCGACGATGCTACCGGGTGCGCCAAAATAAACTATGCACGTTTGACAGGCCACAATAAATCGTACACTGGACCGATTTTGAAGATTCATGACTTAATCTTTAGCAGAAAGCCTGAATTAGATACTGGGATTTTTTGCAAATTTTTTCATTTTCAGTTTCTAGAGCTAAAAGCGAGTTTCTTAAAATTGTAGTTTTCGAAAACACTGAAAAAGATAAAAAAACATTGATCAAGTTTTCTAAAGACTCGACATAAATTGACAAAGAGATAACTTGTTCGTAATGATTTGGGATTTAGAAATTGATTAATTGTAATCTGCTGTACGAGAGTTTGTACTAAATCCCCAAATCAGCCTGAAAAACGTATTCTCTTTGTTCATTCATGTTGAGTCTTTTAAAATTTGATTGACGTTTTTTGATCGTTTTCAATGTTTTCGAAAACGAAAATTTTAAGAAACTCGCTTCTAACTCTAAAAACTGAAAACGAAAAAATTTGCAAAAAATTCCAGTATCAAATTCAGGCTTTCTGCTAAAGATTAAGTCATAAATCTTCAAAATTGGTCCAGTTTACGATTTATTATGGCCTGCCAAAAGTGCATAGTTTATTTTGGCGCACCCGGTATATTCTCGAGTAACTTTCGAAGTAATTGTTCGACAACCTAGTAGACTTAAAACAAGAGAGTAAATTATGTACAATTCCACCTTAGAGCTACTTTAACCAACAACGACAGATATTGTAACACAATAGCACAAGTTTCTCTTGCTGACACCTGAATCCAAAGCGATTAGCCATTGCCGACAATGAAAATTCCCTCAACAAGTAATTCAAAACAAACAAAGCGGCAAGAGTTTCTCTGAGATCTAGGTAGCTAGCGCGCTCGTTATGCATTCCAGAAATTGTTTTCAAGAGCAAACATGAGCATATAGCGAAAGAAGATATATCGCTCCAGTTGAAGGCCTTATGGCCAAACTCTTCTCAAAACGGCAAAAAATTCCTGCCAGGAACCAATCAGGATGCAAGACTTGAAAAAACTTGATGGGACTGGCTGATTTTTCTTCAATGCACACTTCCCGCCAAATGCAAACAAACGCGTTCGAGCGACATGTTCGACTGAACTGCTGCAACAATCAAAATCTCAAAGTAGCGAACGAATTTATGAGATCTTTTGCACCCCAAAACAACCAAAATATCACTTATAGGTAGGAGTTTTTTGCTTTAATAGCTCGAAAAACATTCATCTAAGTACTGATAGCTTGTTTTGCAAGGCGTTTTAGGGTCAGTGGTATTGAGAAAAAATATCAGGTGATTTAGGCCATGTCCGTTTCTGGTGGATTATGGCTCATGAGTTGTAGTTATAGCGTCCATCAGCCTATCAATAGCGATAACCTACGAACGTATAATCAGTCTAATGTGCCATCTCTTGGTTGGCCTTTTCGTGTTCATTTTTTTATTTCACTGTAAACATATTCATACAGGGTTATAAGTCAAAGTTAAAGAAACCGGCTTTACAAATCGGACCTTTTAAAATGCTTAACTATAATAAGAACTTGCCCTAACCCTCTAGCCCTAACCATAATCGGGCCCATGAAAATGACGACAAAAAGACCAACAAAGGTGTGAGCAAGGCATTTTGGTTGGAACAGACCTTTTAATGCATACATGTGTCTACATTTCTTAGAATTCAACTTATAACGGAAGCGATCATATGGGCTCCACTCGCAGCTAACCAGTGCTGTTCTAAATTCCACGAATTAGCAGTGTCGCTACCTAATTCATACCTGTATTAAAAATTCTAGGAATTCGACTTATGGCGGAAGAGATCAAACGCAAATGGACTTCACTTGCGGCTTCACAGTGCTGATCTAAATTCCAAGAATTAGCAGTGTAGCGGAAGCGACCACTCGGAAAAGCCTTGACCTAATAACCAAATATTCCTATTCATAATTCTGAGAATTAAACCATTGCGGAAGTAGATTAATAGGCGGCGACACAATGAAACATACTGATCCTTCCAGGAAGCTTAATATCATATAACATTAAATCTCTTTTGCCATTCAGTAATTTCTCCTTAGGTCATCAAATATTAATCATTTTATTTTTAGTTATAATTATTCATAACATAGTCTGAAATCTCTAAATTCGATACCAATAATAATTATTCAAAGATTTCGACAATCTGTTCTGTAAATGCACAGCTGCTATTCACTATTAACCTTCGACCTGTTCATTGTTGTTTAATTCACTATTTGGATAATAAGTCACGGGATTAATTCTTGCCGCCTTGTGGTTTCCTCCGTGTTGACGTCATTTATCTGAATAAGGATTCTATTTTGGAGGATATTTGAGAGCTGCTACTAAAGACGTTGATTTTCACCGCATGTGATAATTTTAGAGGCTCCAATGAAGATTGTTGGGCAAGAATACAGCCGAGCCTCAAGAATTCACTCAAACTTGGTAACTTGAAAAGTTTCACGTTTCCCTTGGATCAGGCGTGCATAATCTTCAAACGTGCCTGGGAGCGGTAGATATTCTCTGAAAACCTGCCTGCATATCAATTTTGTACAGCTAGGGTAGAAAAGCCTATTACCAGAACCAGTAATAATGCAAGTATCAAACAGTTTTTTGGAGCAACGAAACGATTAATCACATATTCAACAGCAGAACATGAGCAATGTGTACCACTTGTTTGCTATTATTCATCATCTTACTGCAATTACAGTTCATCAAAAACTAATTTAGAAAAACTGCCCGCAAAATATTGCTTTGGAAAAAGCTGCCTGGGAACTTTGTTCCCACGTTCCCATGTTTATGCACGCCTGCCTTGGATTTTCTATACTGCAGCAAAACTGGGCAACCCGAATACGCATAACGCAAATTCAAATCAAATTCCTCGCTAACTCGAACAAATTTTCGTCTCCAATCACCAAATCATCAATAATTGCCGAGCTTGCTTATCAGGCTTTGCTCTTGGCGTGCTGCTCTCTGCTTTTATTTTCTGGCTTCTAGTTTTCCTCCCTTTATCCTTCTTCTGAGTTCTCGCGAGGTCTAAAGCTTTTATTCAATGATTTATCAACAAAAGTATTTGGTGAGCCTGAAAAAGGTTCCCACTTTCAAAATTCGTGGCACCAAGAGTACTTTATGATGATTTAAATGATTCAAATTCTTGTGAGAAGCCGAAAGTATTTCTGTGGTTTTTCTCACGTTCTTATAGGCAATGCAACTATAGATAAATTCCACTTTACGAGTTGCAAAATGCCTGAAAAACGGCTCTAAACACTTGATCAAATCGTAAAGAATGTCCTCACACAGAGCAACAAATGCATTTCACCTCTCTCGGGAATTGTAAGAAACAGATTTTCAAACAAACAGTGAAGTTTTTCTATCCCATGGCATTAAATGTGCAGGCGATATCTCTCATCCACGAAGAATTGCACTTTTTTTATTCTTCTGCACAATAAGTTTTTTCATGATTTGATGAAGTGTTTCAGGCCATTTCTGGCATTTTGCAAATGATAAAATCTTTGCAATGTTGAGCTTACCTATGTTGTTCATAAAAACGTGAGAAATTACAAAAAATACACCAATGCCTCGGCTATTAAGCAGAATCGATTAAGTGCTGGACTTTCGTCGTCATTGTAAATAAAGTAGGCCTTAATTAGCTGTAATTTAGCTATTTTAATTCTGGCCCTCTGTAAAGAAATTATTATTGATGATAGTGATGATGATGATGATGCTGATGATGTTGATGATTGATGATGATGATGATGACGATGATTGTACCGTCCAGTTGCGATTTGATGGTACAAAACTGGTGGAAGTCTATGATATATAAGGGTTAGAGCCATTGCATAATTTGATATGGATTTGCCCGTCCCCTTCTTTTCTTTTGACCGTTTGTACGTTCTTTTTTTGTTCCCTGCATTGCTTTATCTTTTTTGTTTTGTTTTGAAGTTGTATTTGTAAAATTGCAAGTACCGTTCTTGGTGGAGGCCAGATGACCTTGTGTCTTCCCACGCCAAGAGCGGTACATAATTCACGTATTTCTACCGGGTGTCCCAAAAAAATGTATACGGATTCGGTTGACTCTAGCGCTGTGAATTTAGCTTTAATCAATGGCTAATCTCTCTCAAAATGTTCCTCGATAGTTAACTTGAACATAGATACCTCGTTTATTGGTATTGGTCCTTTGAGAGCAGACATATAAATCTTGAAAGCTCAAATTTGCCTCTTCCTGCAAACCAGAGCTTTAGCCTTTTGGCCTAAGCAATTTCTTAAGGCACAGCGTATAAATCAACGAGAGCCTTGATAAAATTTGAACAATATTAGATCTTGTGTTAATCTGTTTTCCAGAAGTCACCCCCCAGTTACCCATTGGGAAGTTTCTTAATTTTTCATTAATTTCAGTTCTTAATTTCAATGTGGTTCAGGAATTCGCTTAGGCCAAAAGGCTAAAGCTCTGGTTTGCAGGAGAACACAAATTTGAGCTTTCAAGATTAACATGTCTGCTCGCAAAGCACCAATACCAGCAAACGAGGTATCTATGTTCAAGTTAACTATCGAGGAACATTTTGAGAGTAATTAGCTATTGATTAAAGATAAATTCACATCAGTGGAGTCAACGAAATCTGTATACATTTTTTTGGGACACCCGGTATTAGTTAGTTGTAATTTGTTATGAATAGAAAAAAGAAATCATCTCATTCCAATCTATCAAGCACAATGAATTGGTGTTATGAATTTTCAAAAGTGGAAACTTTTTTCTGGCTCACTCGGCAGATGAATATTTACCACTTGAAAGAAAAAAATGAAGGAGGCATACCTGGTCAAATCTAGCTGGTGACTGGGATTGCAATAATCGCTTTGCTGACTGAAAAGCAAGAAGATGGAATAACTCACAAGACTGCCCATATTGATCTTTTTTGACGACATAAAATGCAGCGATAATAGGTGTATCACCAATGATATCAAAGAGAAATCTAATTAAAAGTTGGACGTTTTTTGGAGAGACCTCAAGACGTTATTTTTTGTGCCCAAACCGTTGGAAGATGTTCTGCTTTGCACTCCTTCCTAACGCATAAAATCAGTTGCAAAAACAAATGATGATTTCTATCTGAAAATAACGTCAACTGCTGTAGAAAATAAACACTATAGAACTATAATGTGGATCAAATAATGTGGGCCAAATAATGTGGACAAAATCATGTGGATAGAATATGGATAGAATCTGGACCAAAGTTCGTCCTAATTTCCGTTTGAATATAATTAAAACTCGATCATCTCTCATGTCACAAAATGAGGCACGCACATATATATATTTTCTATAAATCATTTCTCCTAGGCTTTCAGCACTTAGTGCTTGTGGAGCAGTAGTGGGTGAGCTTACCGGTGATGTGGGCGTATTTGGCCAGGATGGGCTGATGCTCGCCATTTCCAGATCCTCTGGGAACGGTGAAGATGCTGGTGATACTCCTGATATGACTGACAGTGGCGTAGGGGGTGCTGATGACTTGTTGCCTGGTGCACTAAGCAGGTTTTTCTCTGGTATGTCTTGTGATTTTTCTGTTAAGATACACATTAAAAAATATTGAAGAAATAAAAGCATACATTTAAGGAATAATGTCCACAAAACTTGTTCTCGTTTCAAATATTGGCAGGACTCTGTAAAACGTAATTTTAACACATCTGCACTATTCATCTTCTGCGATTGTAAGGATATCAGCGTATACCGGGTGACCTGAAAAAACTTAACAAGCTAGATCATAGCTAGCTCTCTGAAATCGAAAGCTATGGTTAAATGAGCCATATTCTGAGATGCTGCATGGTCATTTTAAGCAATAATTACCATTTTAAAACCAGATTCAAAGAAAATTTTTGATCTCGCATTCCTCATTTTAAATGAAATAATGCCCATTATTTTCCAGTCAACATTTGGTGAAAACTCAATATAGCAATGGATCTGAAGTCACCTGGGGACATTTTTTGTTTGCAAAATGTTTAAACTCTGTTCCCAATTCTAATCTCGTGCTCTAGAGCAAATTTAGAATTTGACTTTGTTCATATCTTCCAAAACATGGACTGGAAAGGAGGGAGCTGTCTGAGAAATGAACGAATTGCCCTATTTTTGAAATTACTTTTTCGGACAGAAGTTCATAACATTTGCTTTCAGGAAACTATCGGGTGTCTCAGAAAAAAGTACCCCCTTTTGACTGGAAATAGGAACCAAGCAATAAGATATCATTGCTCCCCGACTTCACAGCTAAATTTCTCACTGTTCAGCTTAGATGCACGTACCTTGCATTTAGAAATCGTCCACCAAACACCGGAGATACAGGTTCGCAAAGTCAAAATTTACAGTGCACCCAAAACCAGAGGTTTTGAAAAAGGGCCTAGTCATGATTTGTATCGTGGACATTTTCCAAAGTACCTGTAGACTTTATGTTTCCGTGTTTTCCTTTTGAAAAGAATAAAAGATGCATGGACATGGCGCTGATTAAACAAATTTAGTAAAAATGTGGTAAGAGTCATAAAATCGTGCCACATCTCCAAAATAAGCGTGCATGTGCTCTTTTTCCTCTTCTTTAATATAAAACACTTGGGATCGAATACAATGCAAGGACCGTTTCCTCAAAAGAAAAGTCACTGCAAGCACAATTGAAGTAATTCAAGGTATAAATCTTTTCAAAAATAAAAAGTAAAGGTCAAAGTCGAAAATTCGTTTGCAAAATGCCTGTTTGTTGTCAAATTATGGCTAGGCCATTTCTCAAAACCTCTGGTTTCAGGTGCACTCCAAATTTTGAACTTGTGAACTCATATCTCCGGTGTTTGGTGGCGGATTTCCAAATGCAAGGTATGTGCATTTAAGTTGAAGACTAACAAATGTAGCCATGAATTCAGAAAGTCCCGAAATATTATCGTTTTGTTGCCTTGTTGAGTCAAAAGGGGGTACTTTTTTTTGAGACACCCGGTATGTGTGATCTAGCTCTTGAAGTTTTTTGGGTCACCTGGTTAGTAAATCACTGCAACCTTTCAGCAACATTTCAGAGGCACAGGTATTCATGTAGTCATACTCAGCAAGGTGTATATACGGTTGATGGGGAACTGAACACAATGTTCAATTAGAGATTCTTGACAAAATTAAATTCGTTTACTGTTTTTAAAGGAGATCTTTCTCAACAAGACATTCTATCTTTTTACAACTTTCATTCAATCAACTATCTGTGCTCAGTACCTGTTCCCTAACCGTCACCTCCTTATCTTTCAAGAATTAGATTTACTGTGATATGATTAAATAATCGTTATTTCATTTCTAAATATCTCTTCTCCTTTTATACAGGAACTTTTACAGTTTTTTCATTTCCAAATATCTCTTTCTCCTTTTATCAATTCACCTAAACTAAGCTGGCGCATGCTAGCGCCTGTCAAAATGGAATGGTGCCATGGTACACAAAGTGCTTGATAAGATTGTTGTTAAAGAAATTTTTAAGTGCCAATCATAGCCAGAACCAGATGACGTCATGTCTACTTCTGCTATGGACGGCACAGAATATTGTATTTTGTTGAGTTTTAGTTTTAACTGTGATATATAAAAAAATTTCAAATTTTGCAGACATGGTATCATGCATGATGGAATCAGTTGCTCAAGCATTTGTATCAACGAAGCATTGTCAGCTTTTAGAAGGTAACAGAAGCACATAAAGCCTAAAGACTGACCTTCATCAAGTGGTTCAGTTGTCATAAGTTTTGGTTCATCTATGTCAACTTCTTTCTTGATTTTCACAACTTGTTTCTCAGCTTTCTCACTAGCATTACTGATTATCTCCTCAGCATCATTGAGAGTGTTCTCGTCTATTTCGTCTACAGCATCATCTGAGAATGAAAAAATCCCATATTACAAAGTGATAAACAACAAGACATATTTTCCAGAGGCAAGGGACCATCAACATCTGTATTCACCAGAGGTGGAAAAAGTGTGCGAAGTCGTGAAGCAGCTTCGCAGGAAGCTTGTTTGTCTGGAAGGAAGAAAAGGGGAGGAAAGAGAGAAAGCGGAAAAAATTAAAGGGAAAAAAGTAGGAAAAAGGAGAGGAGAAAGAACAAAGGATGGAAAGAAGATCGGACAACAAAGAAAATAAAGGTTGAAAATATGAAGAGAACAGGAAAGAATAAATGAAGGGAAGAATAAAAGAAAAATCAATGTTTGGATATTTTCATTTACAGTTTTGTGGTCTAAGGAAGCTTATAAGAGTAATTCCAGTTCCTAGTGGCTTATCAACTACACTGTACACAGTATTGCAATTCAACTCAAATCCGGGGCTATAGAAAATTGATAAAACAATGGAAGGAAGACTTCTGGTTTGACTTTCCTTCGCAAGGAGGCAAATATTTTTTCCACAACTCGTATTCACTAAACAGATTGTTCATTTGACATCACCTTTTAGATAACCTATTTTGGTTTGAAATAACCTCTTCTGATCGCTTCAAATGGATTTAACTGTCAACTCATATTCCTAACAGACGTGAAAGCCTTAACTAGAGCCACAAAGCTTTTTTGACAAGCACGCGCCAAAGCAGCAAAAAATATTACATTTGCTGACTACGGTTTATGATCAGTTGTTGATCCTGTATTGATTTTGTTGACAGACGAAGGTGAAGTGAAGGCGAAGTTGCGGTTTTTAGCGCCAAGCCCTGGGATCGCAGAAGTAGCTAAAAGCTAATTGAGTCCGCGACCCCTTGTCATGACGCTCAAGTGGTGGGACTCTACCGGGTATCAAGCCCTGTCCGCCTGACTGTTCTGGCTGCAAAGTCAAAGGATTACACCACTGCGCCACAACACCTTCAACGCCACAACACATTCAACGCTACAACACCTAAAACAGACACACTGAAGTCCAAATTTGCTCTCCATATCCTTAGCGTTCTTTCAGAGACCAATAACAAATCCGAAATTTGCTTCCAATTACCTCCCATTGAGACAAGGGTTCTATTTTTTCCTATAAAATTTCAATCAATCAGTTTTTCATTTCACAAGTTTTTGCTCTAAAATATAGAACATATACCGAAGTGGAAAAAATTCAGGCTCATCAGTTTCTTAGAGTTTGGTACATAAGTTTAAAAAAGTGACCATTAAAAAAAGTGACCAAAGTAGACCATTGAAAAAGTGACCATAGTAGCCACAGTGAATCTTCCTTCTGGTATAATGGGAGTTTTGTGTGGCACTTCCACATGTTGAAACTTTTCTAATGAATGAAATCAAATATAAAACTGAAAACTGGCAGAAAAACGCAGCACACAACACATATAATTTCTTGATCGACAGTTTTAAATACTAAAACTCACTTTTTTCAGCTCGTTCTTGTGAGCAGTTTGGCATCAAGTTGGGCTCTTGCTTGATGCTTACTTCCCCACTATTACTGGTTGTACTTTGAGGTGATATACTTGGTTTTGTTTCACTCTGTGGGGATATTTTTGATGCTCCTGGTGATGCACCTTGTGCCTTTGATTGGTTGCTAAAACCAGGACTGCCAAAACCACTTTGTTCCACACTGGGTGAAAATGATAAAGAGTTTGCACTTGCTCTTCCTTGACTCATTGGGGAATCTGTGAAATTTGCTGTCTGTCTTGGTATGTTAGGCCCAAGAGGAGATGCTGAAGGTATATCTTTTCCTGAAGGTGATTGTATACCATTTCCTGTATTACTGAAAGGGGAACCCATCATCTCTGGGGACATGAATCCTCTTGCCCCAGCACCATACTGGTATGTGTTAGGGTAGCCTGTTCCAGGAGGAAAGTCTCTTCCTGGTCTGCTACTTGCTGCCGCGGCTCGGACAGCAGCAGCTGCAGCCACCATAGCAGCTTGCCTT
Organism: Aurelia coerulea; assembly: GCA_039566865.1. NCBI lineage: Eukaryota > Metazoa > Cnidaria > Scyphozoa > Semaeostomeae > Ulmaridae > Aurelia > Aurelia coerulea. The sequence goes on along the minus strand of CM076953.1, from coordinate 20,188,734 downwards.
TGGCTTTCAGTAGGTATTGGAGGAGGGGCATTTGCCATACCTGAAAAGTATGATTATGAAGTGTACACGTTTTTTTTTATAAGAAACTGGTTTATAAGAAACTAGTACTAGGATGACCAAAAATTTGAGAAACTCTAGCACTACCCTCAAGGACAGTTAAGAAACTCTAAAACTTTATTTCTGTATGTCTCTCTTATTCTATGTCTCTCTAACAAAGATACATTCATCTTTTCTTAACTTTTAACTGCAAAATTGGTAAACTTTTGCCTTGATGTGCATGGCTTCTTCTTGATGACAATGTCAATGCAAAATGGAAGCCCTTTCCGAGAAGAAGGCTCAACTTCGAACAATACCGCCATTTTAGGCCCAAAAAATAAGAAACTAATTAAGAAACTTTTACTACTAAAACACCGAGATTTTCATGCGAAATTAAGAAACTTTTAGTACTAAGTGGTGATCGAAGTTTCTTATAAAAAAAAAAACGTATATACATTTAGCAAATAGATAATAACTGCATCTATTCATTAATCAGTCACTAAGTTTGAACTTCTTTCTTCTTGACTATGGCATCCACTATTTCCAGTTAACTTCAGTTGTGGATATGTTTGAACTGCAAGTTCCGAACCAATGAGAATACTTTACTATTCCCAAGGCATTTTTCGTTGTGTAGGCTTTTAGAGATTCTGTTAAGCACACCTCAAAGTCATCAGTTGTTTCTGAGATTTGAAAATTGTAGATATGTGGTATAGCATTACAATTTCAACTGCAAAAGTGGCAAATAAATTCTTTCTTTTTGTATGATAGATCTATATCAAATATGCTATCGAAAGAACAGTTTTAGTACACTAAAGATTTAATTTCAACATAATTACTACATATGAAACATCATTGCAAATTGATAGAAAAAATGACATGCATTATCACAGGTAGGAATTTGGAATCGTTTTGCTTCATGCCAAATATCTTTGCAATGCAGTCATAATCTATGGTGTGAACATTTTGGAACATCGTTGTGTGATGTGGAAACTAGACAGGAATTTCACACATTTCTGCTTAAAATACATAAAAACTTGCAGGAAGTAGCTTAAAATTACAGGACTTGCACACACTAACATGAGAAGAAATCTCTATATTATGATAAGAATTTTTGAGCCAGATGAAAGACTGCAAATTTTTTAAACAAGAATTCTTGGGCAGAAGAACCATGTAAATGTGAGCAAGGCCCATATGGTATGTCCAGTCTCAGCAAATATTTTTATCATTTCTGGTTTGCACAATTTCATCAGCATTAACAGCATTACATACCTTTTGGTTGATTGACAGGAAAACCTGGTCCAACAGGACTGTACATATTTGGTGGCCTTTGTTCCATTGGCCCTGGTGTTGGTGTCTAAAAAGGAATACAAAGCAATGATTAAATATAAAGGTCTCTTGACATTTCAAAGCAATTATAGAGTTTCTGTCCTAGTGTAAACAATTTTTCATCAGCAAACCATTCTAGAAAGTATTTTACCTTGTTAATCCTCAGGCCACCAACTCTAATGTAAGGCCAGCACTTTTTATACTCACCCTTATTGGCAGTATTGTTGTGAAGTCTATGATAAAGCCCTCGTAGATGATACCGAACATCAGCCCTTCCTAACTGGGGGATCAAAACAACGCAAACAAGTGCTGGTAAAGTAAGGGCCAATTGGGTATCATTTTTGTCCTACTATCCAGAGACAGTCCAAAAAATAAAATTGGTGCTCTCAGAACAATCTATACCTGCAATGTTTGCATTTTGTTACCAGCAGCATCAACAAAGAATAGATAAACTCAACAATTAAGCAAATTCATGTTCCATAAAAGAAACTAATGAAATTGAGAACATTTCTACTTCATTGTGCATTCTACAGTGCTGTGATTTTGGTAAACAATGCCCTGAATCAAAGTGCATGTTTATTTCTACTGTATGCATCAAAATCAGCAATTTCCTTGCAATTTCCAGGCCCTGAAATGAACAGAAGTTAGTTACTTGGTTCATCAAGCTTCCAGCTCCTCAATTCACTCAGGTGCTTCATAAAGCTCCTAGATTATTTGTCTCTTATGTGGGAAACCACATGGTGTGTTCTGGAAAAAATGAGCTACAGCTATCGTTTTTTCTGAAAAAATGCAGTTGAAATCAAATCAGTTTGACCCTACCTAGAATGCCCCCTGCAAGGTTTTCACCAAAGTTTCGCAACCCGCTGCCTTCGTTAAAAATTTTAACCTCAGGACCAATCATGGTGCCATTTCCCCAAGTCAGTACCAGTAGAGCTTGCAGCCATTTCATTTCCTCAACATGTGCACTGAGCAAACACATTGGCAATCAACGTTGAGGCGAGGCATGAGAATTTTACGATTCCAACAAAGAGAATGAAAGACACTTTGCTGTGCTTTACAGAGATAATAGAAAGATATGGGCTAAATTTGTCATGTCAAATAAATTCACAAATCATAATTACAGATCATTAAAACGAAACATCTTTTGATCAGCAAGGCGCTCCAATTTGAGCCAGTAGAATTTTTGAGGTAAATGCGGAGGTGCTCACGCTCGATTGAGCGGCTCTCACTTCAGGGCCTAGCAATTTCAAATGAATAGTAGTGCATCTGAAAGTTATAAACATCCCATAGGGACCCAACCTCATAACTTAGACATACCCTGTTCACACAGAGAAAAATAATGGGATTGAGACCACAATTCACTAGGACTGCAATCATGATCTGCAGCAAACATTTTTATCAACGCAAATGAACAGCACTGTTAAATGATAAAAGCTTTTATTTGTATAAAACTTTTCCATATCTTAGTTTCATTTTTAAGTTATCCACTACTTTGTAGGATTGGCTGATGAAGTCATTTTGCTTGCAAAAAGTAAAGAAAAGTATGTAACGTCTTTTTGAGCTACTGTACAACACTACGAGGACGGCAACGCCAGGGGGGGCAAAAGACAATGACAACTCCCTAACCATTCCATAAAAACATCATGCAACTAAATACTATTAAATATACAATTACAAAGAGCTACACATAATGATTAAATACGGATATATACTAGGATCTGTTTCACACTGGAAATTGGGCCAGCACAAGCGATAATGCTGAACAGCAGAAACCCGGGCTGAGAGAACACAACTGACAATAACTGCTCCTACCACGGTTCCCCCTCCAGAACCACCGCTCAAAAACACTGCACCTGTGCTGTCAGGTCAAGGTTCATTGTTTGCAATAATATGGATTTGAAAATTTGAGTTTGTGTGGATGAGTTGTCATTCACACTACGGACGTCTTACATCCAATGTGAATCAGACTTACAAACATTTGGAAAAAAAACACAGAAGAATAGGACTTAGTATCTATGTGGTGTCTACCAAAGTCTGAAATTATCTTAACTGATCAGACCAGTTCTATGGATGAAATTTAGTGTCAATTTTAGTATATCTTTGTCAACGTCATTTGAAAATGAAAGGCCTTTATCGCCATAAAATAAAAGTTGTATCAGAACGTTGTTTGAAAGGCTGCTGATTTGGGCATATGGTCGTAATAAATTTGAAATTCCAGTGAGAAGATCTCGTCGTAAAGTGCCAAATGAAGGGCAAAGCAACGAAGAGTGCTCTGTATCATCAATGCCATCATTCATTGGAAACATTGGGTTCACGGTATCCCTAGAATTATGCTTGAATTTGGCAAAATTTTATCTACTGAGAAATATACAAGGTTGACCATGTTTCCAAAGGGAAATCCAACCAAAAAAAGTTTTTTCGATCAACATGCATTCTAAACATGCTATATTAAGTATAAAACAGCATATACTACATTTATTCAGCTCAGCTGAAAAAGTTTACAACTGTAAGCTTTCAAAAATAAGATACAGCTTTATTACCCTATCGTCAGGGCAGCAACTCTGTTATACAGTCTGATTGGCTGAAAATGTTCAAAAGCGACGTACTGATAGGGCATTACCATCCGGTAATGCCCGCTCATTATGTAACAACTCAGTTTCCATTTTACTTTGTTAAAAAACGAAAGGCCTTCAACCAGCCCTGACCATAGAGTAATAAACTATATAATAACTGTTTTCTTCGGGCAATACCAAAAATATTAACCCTCAGCCTCTGTCCAAAACCTCACAAGCTCGGTTTTGTACTGACGGCTTTGGGTTAATATTTTCTGGTATTGCCATCAGAAACAATTATTATAGGCTTAATATTTCTATATATTATCGTAGTAATTTGCAAACAAAATGACCTCATCAGCTGATACTTTCAAACAGTGGATAACTTGAAAACAAGATGAGATATTTAAAAAATGTCAACAGAATTCTTTATTATTTGACAGTGCAGTTCATTTGCACCAATGAAAATTTTCGCTTCAGGTCAGCTGTATCTTCAAAGCAATTGACAAAAATTGCTGGGCTTTGCACAATAATGCGAGTATCTACTGCGCATGATTATTGGATCAGTCTTTACATGGAAATTTTCAATGAGATACAGTAATCATTCCTAATCACCTAATCAGAATCACATTTCACTTCTGCAGTAGGATCAAATTTAACAAGACCATGACTGCAATCAAGTGTCAACACTTTTCGGGACTGTTAGATCAACCTCATTATTTTTGCTCTGTGTAAACAGGATAGATTTTACCCAAGACAAGTTTCACACAATAAAAATTCAATTTTTAAGGCAACTGTACCTGCGGGCTTGGCGATTGAGAGAAAGGCTGAGTAAATCCTTCTGGTCTCATGCCATTACTTCTGAACCCTGCTTCAGGACCAGGAACCGGACCAGGAACAGGACCAGGAACCGGACCAGGACCAGGACCATAAAATTGACTGCGACCAAAATCTGGCCTGTTTTGAAACTGAGGGTATTGCGGAGGAAATTCCGGTGTCTGGGCTCCCATATGAGGTGCCATTGGGTTCTGTGGTGCTATTCCTGCTTCCATCATTCCCATTGGAAGTTGATTCCCAAATGGATCCTTGAAGAAAAAAAATCCCAAATGTTACTTGATTACAAAATATCAAATCTCCAGAGCTTTGTGTGAACTCAAATAGCTGTGCAGCATGTGGTAACATAGCCTGATAACCAGACCCGATTTCCTTTGAAATCAGGTCTGGTTATCAGGCAAATTATAACGTATGGATAATAAAAAAAATTTAATAATTTCTGTCAAAAAAATACTCTAAATGATAGAAGGGCACAGCCCAATATGTTTAATGATCATTCTATGGTGGTGGAGCATTTCCGAATGGAAATTATGAACTGTTTTTGTTTGGTATAAACTACCCTGGGGATCTTGGGGTAGGGATATAAATTTCCCTTACCAAAATTTTAAAATTTTCTGTTAATGTCATATCAATAACCAAATTGAACTTAGCAATACTAATCATTCTAGTTGTGGCTTTGACGAGATTCTGATGCTTCATGAGCCATTTGGTTTTGAAAGCAATATTTGCAGAAAATGCTATGATATCATAAATTGTTTTACAGGGAATTTCAGTCTAAACGTTTTACCCATGACTAAACCTGAAACGACAAAAAATATTCTTGCAAGAACTATTGCATCCATCTCTTTGCCTTGTAGGAACAAAATCATTTCTCCCACCTCTTTTGAATACCACAAAATTTAACAGAGTTATTATTAGATTTATCCATTTGTCAATTCAAATGGCTCACATGATTGCTAATGCCTGAAAGGAATCCCATGCCAACAAGAATGCATGAATCTAAAACTATTTTGAAAATAATAGCTCCAGAACAAGCCTTGCGATTCTTATTTTATTACCAGAGGAAGAACCCTTCAAGGAAGAAACATTTGTGGCAAGTTTTTTGGAATTAATGAAAGTCAAAGAATACAGTGATACAGGTACTTTTGAGGACTTTAGATACAAGAACAACTACTGTATAATTGAAGGGTTATTGCTTCAAGCCTTACTTCCTCCGCCAGGGCCTTAAAAATCACTTTTTAGGCTTTAGCTATTGTCTGAATCTGTACCACGACAATTTACAAGAATCAGCGTTTGCAAATTGTAAATATCTGGTGGTAAATTCACAGCAGAATGTTTTGCAGAAAAAGGTTTGCAGATTTGCCTCTGAACAATGAAGCATGAAACTTTCTTCGCGCAAAGTTTTTCCTTCAAAGTACAAACAGCAATGTTGCATGCCCTAATAATATAACTGTCAAATAATGCATCATAACTAATAAAGTATGAGAGAACTTCGACTTTTGTCCAAATTTTGATTGCAAAAGGACCAGCAAGTTCTACAAAAACATCTTCCAGAAAAACATATTCCACTTCCCTAACCCTAATACTCTTATCAAGATAGCATCTCCGACATAGCTTTGACCTATTTTGAGTATTTATAGAAAGTAAGATCATCACTTTCCAGATAGCCTCTACCACATACTACTTATGAAAGAATTTATAGAATCACGGGCGTCCAAAAAAAGAATTTCCCAATTTGAGTTGTTTGGAGTAAAAGTGTACTTCTTACTAAAAACTCAAACAGAAATCTATTGCACAATGGAGGCACATTTAGTTCATATTTTGCATCTTTGCAAATTGATGTTCTACCAATATTTCTTGAAAAACAGTGCCTGAAGAGTTCACAAGAGAGCTAAAAACAGTTTATCAATAAGATTGCTAAACCCGTGGCTCAAAATCCACAAAAGTTCAACTTTTTCAACAAATTCAAACTGCATAGAACTGAATGCTAAGAAAATGATATAGAATATCTGTCTGTTGTGCCTGTAAAAACCATGTTTTGCTTGATGTTTGAAGAAAAATCTATATGTCATATGGCAAAATCCAGTGACTGCACTTCACTGCAGAGTTTAATACTAATCTATAAAACAGACAAGCTTTTGCATGCTCTTCACAGCATGAAGTAAACATGGAGCAACAATCATTGTCAGAATTTGCCCCTCTTGCGTTTCTTCAGCGGAAGACTGTTGGAAATTCCATATTTTGGATGCCTTTAATGGCAAAAAATCTTAAGAAATTGAATCCGAGTTCGCCTTTAAGCAGAGACTGCTGTTCGTTCACTTTGCTCAAGATGAGGCAATAGTTGCTTTCAGTAGCTGTTCAAACAGAGGAACGTTTGGGACACCTGGTATTAAGAACCCAATTTTGATAAAACCATACCAATGTTTCAAATACATTTATGAATCATCATTTGTAGCGCAAATAGTTATGATTTGGATTTTTTGCATCATCATAATTCTGAAAAAATCGTTTAGGTTTCTTGCTGTTTCAACAAGCATTGCAGTACCTCCGCAGCTCTTAGCACTGTTAATCCTTCACAGTTTCTTGCACAGGTCTCATTTGAAGGCTTCGCAAATCCTTCGCAGTTTCCTACGTAGCTCTTATTTCAGACAATTTATTCTTTAAGTTTGCTGATTCTTCCTGGGCTCCCTGTGAACAAAGAGGTGCTTGCACAATGTTGAAACAGACCCTTGCAGTCTTTACAATTCATAAATGACCATTAAGAAGTGCGGCAAAATTTGCTGACTGCATAGCTTGTCAATTAACCATCAATTTCAACACCCAGGGGGGTCACTTGAACTTTTTATATACGGGGGGGTCCATCCGCAGTTTCCTAAATTCACCTAAAAGTATCAAATAAAATGTCACAGACCCAAAAATATCAACTAAAAATTTTTGATGAGACCCAAAAATATCAAAAATACAAAATCTTGCTTAGGCCACATAAAATAAATTAATAGATTCTCATCACAAAGTTTTGAAAACTCTCGCGAGGCGGGAGGTTTATATTTTATAATTTATATATAAATTTTTTTGGCAAATCTAGCCATATCAGCGAGGGAAGCACATTATTCCGTTGAATTTTTTGTTTATATAGGCCTAGTCTTTGGCACAGATACATTCGTGGATTAGTAAAGTGCGAGTTGCGAGTTACGAGTTGCGAGTTAATAGTGAAAAGTGCGAGTTGGTACATCTAAAATGCGAGTTGCGAGTTCGGTAAAAAAACTTCAGATTTTCCATCTTTTGCAGCAAAAACACCGTAATTTTTTGGAGAGCCTTTGTCAAGATCAGGGGAGTTAAAGAACAATTTTTTAATTCGCAGAGGGCCCCTAACAAAGGTTTTGTTTTGAGCTCGGACAATTAGGCCTACAGAGAAGAAAAATTCTTCTCTTTGGTATTTCTTGAGTTGGTAATACAAATAGGCTGTATGTCCAAAACAATTTTCAACTCATAACTAAAGACTGAAAAGTTTCTTAACTTCGAATTTACATACACGTTTTTTATATAAGAAACTGGCTCATAAGAAAAGGGTACTAGGATTGCGAAAAATTTAAGAAACTCTAGTACTATGCCTGAGAATTGCTAAGAAACTTTTAAAGCCAAATATAAGGATGTCATGGGAAATTATCGTTAAGCCTTTATTTTGTAGTAATATTCATGATAAATGTGTGTTTTGCAAAGTGAACTCTCTTTCTTGATAAAAAGTGTGCTGTCTGCCAAGAAACGAATACGTGGCCGTGGAAGAAAATACATGTATCTAAAAAATAAGAAACACAGTAAGAAACTTTTAGGACTAAAAAGCTGAAATTTTCACTTGAAAATAAGAAAAAATTAATTCTGTGGGCTTTTCCTAGTTTCTTACGAAAGAAAAAACGTGTATCAGAGCAGGCCTGACTGAAGGATATGCAAGAAATCATGCTGAAGCTACTTCGAACATGAGTGATATATCACTCCGTCGAAAAAACCTACGAAATTTGAAAAGCAAGAGGGTGTATAGGGAACTGTTACCAATTCCTTGAAAAGCAAGGGGTTTTTGCTAAATAGAACCAGATTTTACTGGAGTGTGATGCCTCTTGAATTTGCCTTTGTTGACGATGCTTTTGCAAATCGAAAAACACCCTCAGCAGAGCTCAATTTACTTCAATTTCTTTTCTGAGCTCAGCAATTAACATGGACTTGCACAAGTCATCTTGAAAGGGAAAGACAACGAATTAATGATTCTCCTTTAATTTTCTTTGAAGACAACTAAGTCAAGTCCCCAGTTTACTGCATTACAGTAATAAGTAATATTAGTGAACGACTTGGGGAAATGAAAGCCACAAATTGTAATAAGCCTGCAGCTTAGTTATAATTGATTTATTATAAAGAAAATTACAACGGCCTAAAAACGCTAAATTCATAAAACAGTTCTAAATTCAATTGCAACTTCAAAAACCCTTTTATTTGGCAAAAAATGCATTCATTCAAAAGAAAACAGGCAACTCGTAATTTTAGTTTCAACTCGCACTTTTGAGTTTCCAACTCGCACTTTTGAGTTTCCAACTCGCAACTTTCGTTCAACTCGCAACTCGCAACTCGCAACTCGCAACTCGCAACTCGCAACTCGCAACTCGCAAATTAAGTGCAACTCGCAACTCGTAACTCGAATAATGAGTGCAACTTGCAACTTGCAACTCGCAACTCGCAACTGCAACTCGCAACTCGCACTTTACCATATCACATAAATTCTAACCCTGTGGGCCGTCCGTAGAAGAACAAGGAGCAGCGACAAACAACTTAAGATTATTGATGTTTGTAGAAGCTGTTTACAAACAACAATCTAAAGGGAAGTTCTCACAGTTTCTTCAACGAAATTTCTACTTGTTCAAAATTAAAGTGATTTCTTGCCAAGTGATTTCTTGCAAATTTCCCACAGCCCTCCCACAGGAACCCAATGAAATTGCTGTGAAATTTGGCCCAAACTCAAGCAACCTGTCTTGGTTCAGTGCTTGTCCATGTCATGCTCCTAAATGAATTCATTTTTCGTGGACCCCATTCAAATTGTAGCGGTGCATTTTGGATTTGGATCCGTAGATCAGCCTCCCGTCTGAATGTTCTTGAATCATAACAACTTTGTAATTGATCAAAACTGTGCCAATTCAGTGAAAACGTTGTTTCAGATTGACATTTTTTGTAGTTTTATGGTAAATTCTACCTTTTGTTTGATAAATGTGTGTATCATAAGGAGCAAATCATTGCAAATAAATAAAAACAATAAAACTTTATGTTTTGACGTTATATAAAATATAAAAACATCGCAAACATTGCAAATGTCGAGCGGGCGGGACTTTTATATTTTAAAAACAAAATATAAAAAATTTCGACGCAGAATTAATTTTCCACGCGGGCGGTGATGAGAATCTATTAATTTATTTTATATGGCCTTAGTTTAAACAGCATCTATTTCATGACACTAGGTCTTGGGAGACAGATACACAATAGCATGCAGATTTAGCATTCTTCTGTGTAGCAACTGATGGAAAATATTTACTCAAAGTAGGTGCTGAAGAGGTGGCAAACTAATAAATAAACTACCAGAATCATGTTACAAAACCCACTTTGTGACTCCAAGATCGAACCAATAATTGACAGAAATCAAGAAAACCCATGGAGTAACCCATGGCTACTCCATCATGGGTTACTCCTGGTTACTCCTCACTAACATGGCTTATTACGTACAAGTCAAACTGACCTGAGCTACTGTTAAACCCACTTTGTGACTCCAAGATTGAACCAATAATTGACAGAAACCAAGGAAACCCATGGAGTAACCCATGGCAGCTACTCCATCATGGGTTACTCCTCACTAACATGGCTTATTACGTACAAGTCAAACTGACCTGAGCTACCGTTGAACCCACTTTGTGACTGCAAGATTGAACCAATAATTGACAGAAATCAAGAAAACCCACGGAGTAACCCATGGTTACTCCATCATGGGTACTCCTGGTTACTCCTCACTAACATGGCTTACTACGTACAAGTCAAACTGACCTGGAGCTACTGTTGCTATGAAAGGGATATCCAATTTTGGGGGACAGAATAATTTTTGTTGGCAAATACTGCTATTTTGTTATGTTTTGTTACCTTGTTCCTCACTTCTTAGGATTCTTGGTCTTTCTTGGTGACAGAATTTTATTAACTGCTTATAATAGGAGCCAAACTCAAAAGATTAATGTTCCCCACACAAAACTTGGATTCCTCTTTGCATCTTGACAGTAATTCACACCCCCCCCCCCCCCCAAATACTCACCCTTTATTCATCCCAACTGCACCCAGTGTTCCAGTGCTGCTCCCATGTTTGGGGTGGTAGGTGAAACTCGAAACCAGGCAAAGAAGGAACGCCTTGTGTAGTAGGGAGCTAAGGCCTCTAGATCAACAAAAAGTCCTCCAATCCAAAGTCCCCAGAGCCATTCAATTGATCTCACAGTGCAATCTATTACTATCTATTCTTATATCAATAGAATCATCAATCCACCAACTTTGGTGCTGCAGAGTGAGACAGAAGCTGGTTCTTTCTCTGGTTGTATTTGCCTTCTAAATTTCTGTCTGCCATTATCGTTGTTGTGAGTGCATCAGCCTCGATAGAATATCACAGGAAAGCCTTCATTGAAATAATTGAAATTAATTTATTTGGTTTAAAATTTTGTTGACATGGTTGAATGTTTTTGAACAAATTTTTTTGTTGGTTTGGTTTACTGGATAATTGTTCCTCTTTAAGTCCCAATGAATTGAAAACATTTTCAATCAATTCTAAATATTTTCAAATTAATTTAAAAGTTCCAACAGTGGTTTCCCTGTGATAAAATAGTTAGAACGAAACGAAATGGAGACAGTGAAATTGGCGGGAAAAAGTGAAATGTTGCCGAGTGTATGACCCTTGTATATGTGTTTTTTCCGTATGGATGGATCGCAAAAACCTCATTTTTACGGATGCTGAAAGAAATCCTAACTGTCTTTGATCTGGTTGAACCCAAAAGTATTAAAAATCCATATTGTTTAAATCAGCTACCCATAAGTATCAAAAAAATATAATTTTGAATCAGGTACCCAAAAATATCAGATTACAAAGTAAAGTCTTACCCATAATTATCGGATGGACCTCCCCGTATATAAAAAGTTCAAGTGACCCCCCTGGGTTTCAACAATAGGTCAATCGATAGCTAGCCTTGAGTGGCAAATCCAGGTGAGAAAAATTGTTTTTTTAAATGGAAATTATATTTAATAATCTGACATGTACCCAAAGAAAGCAAAGTCAAAAGAAAAATTTGGTGTATTTTGGTTTTGCTTGGTCTTAGATTTTTTTGTGTTTCTTGGTCTTATTTTTTAGTTTTTCTTTGTCCTATTTATAGATTTATTGATTGACACATTTGCAATCATTTACCCTGAAACCTGAACATAAGCTGTGGCTACATTTTTTAAGAATTGGCTACACTCTAGTGGTTTGTTTTTATTAGGAAATACTTTTGTCAACTAGAAATGTTTTGAAGGTGGAAAGTTGACAAATCTGTTTTATACTCTGCTTCATTTTCAAGCTCTCCCAGAAAAGTTTAACGCAAAATTGCAGATACAGCATGACTATTTGTCTAAAATAAAAGTTCTCATCCACAGTTGTTGTTGTGTTGGCGTGTGAGACGGACGTGTTTTCGAGAGCTCCGCTTATTGTGAATGCATGATGGATAAAGAAACAAATTCGAATGTGAAGCTTATTTTAAAAGCATTAGAAATAATAAAGGAAAACGGGACAGGACAGTATTTGGAGAATATCTGTGAAATATGCAAGAATGAGTTTGGATGGGACGCAGAAAAAACGAAACTGGCCTTGGATGAAGCGAAGAAAGAAAATATCATTCACGAGGTTAAGTTGAAGCGGAAAATATCATATAGGAAAACAGGACAGGCGGTAATGATACATGATGTTGAAGACAGCGAAGTTAACCAGCAAGGGAAAGACGAGAAAAGCCCAGATAAGAGAACAGAAAAACAAGAGGAAAAAGAAACTGTTGAGTCCGATTACCACGAGTTCAAGCGCTTCATCCACTCCGAGATCTTGGCGCTTAAAGCCCAGACAGCGAGTCGTTCCAATCATCAACCAAACGACATCGATGTGTATGCCAAAGCCCTCATACGAAGCCTAGAGGACAGGATAAGATCATTGGAACGACAACTGGAGCAAAAACAAGCAATTATTGAGAAATTATTGGATGGGCCTAGGCAAATAGTATGTACCCAGTCAACACCAAATCCGTTGGGAGCAGAAGAAGTGCGCAACAGCAACCTTGATACAAAGGAGAACAACAAGAGCTCAACTCCTACAATAGAAACAACAAATCAAACAAAAGGTGATAAAGAAACAACTACCGAATCAAACAAAGCAAATAGTGAAGAGATACAGCGGAATAAGAGAAAAGTTACAATCATTGGGGATTCGATTGTGAATGGTTTGGAAGAACGTGGCCTTGGAAAGAAACATATCGTAAAGATACGTAAACATCCCGGGGCAACAACAACAGACATGAAAGATTACATCAAGCCAGTGCAACGACGAAAACCTGATTGTATTATATTGCATGCTGGCACTAATGATATTGGAAAAGATGAAATAGACACGATTGCAAATATGAGAGAAATAATCCAGGAAGCAGCAAAAGAGTGCCCGGATACAGAATTGGTTATATCACTTACAACTACACGAAATGATCGAAATGGCCTAGCGCGAGAAGTGGAAAAATTGAATGTCAAAGTCAAACACCTGGCAAAGGAATTCAAGATAAGGACCATTGATCATGATGAGAACATTGATGAAACTTGTTTAAGCTTTAAGAAACTCCACTTGAACAGAAAAGGTAACTCTGTACTTGCAAGAAACTTTTTAAATTTTATTAACGAATTTAGAAATTGACGAGGCGATGGTGAAATCACGGGTGAGAATCAATGTAAGAATATGGTAACTGTAGAAAATATTGGTAGCAATAACCAATGTCCCTGTACTGAGCCTATAATGGAAGACGAAGGGCAATTGGACTGCTATGATGAAATGAAAAGGCTCCGCCTAAAATACTCCAAAAATATAATTATTGGTTACCTTAATATAAATTCCGTCAGAAATAAATTTGAAAACTTCTCACAGATGATAAAAACCGATCTGGACGTTATCATAATTGCAGAAACGAAACTGGATAAAACATTTCCAAAGAATCAGTTTCTGATTGAAGGGTTTGGTGAACCATTTAGATTGGATGTTACATCAAATCGAGGGGGTCTGCTTGTTTATGTAAAACATGGCATTATTGCAAAAGAGCTTCCCGTTATGAATTTCCCAAATGACATCCAAGTTATTCCAATCGAACTCAGTATAAGAAAGCAAAAATGGTTATTGCTACCAATATACCGACCTCCAAGTCAGGACCAAAAATATTTTGTAGATGCAATTTCTGTAATTATTGATAAGTATTCGGCCAAATTAGAAAATGTAATAGTAATAGGGGATTTTAACATGGAACCAAATGATAGCAATATGGTAACACTTACGCGTGACCACAACCTTTATAATCTTATAAAGGGTAAAACATGTTTTAAATCTCAACATGGCCGTTGTATTGATCTTATTTTAACTAATAAGAAGCATTCATTTATGAAGAGTCAGTCATTTGAAACAGGTTTTAGTGACCATCACCACCTGATTTATACAATCCTCAAATCAACTTTCACGAAAGTCAGTCCAAAAAAAGTAGTTTATCGTGAATACAAAAACTTCAACGAAGAGCATTTTCTAACTGACCTAAATGTCAATTTGAACAGGTGCCACCCAACTGAATATCAGGCATTTGAGGATGTCTTTGTGCAGACACTGGACAAACATGCACCAAAGAAACAAAAGGTCTTAAGGGCCAACAATAAACCTTACATGAATAAAGATTTAAGCAAGGCTATTAAGACAAGGTCTAGGTTGAAGAAAATTGCTAATAAAACCCAGAAGGAGGCTGATATCAAGAAATACAAATCACAAAGAAACCTCGTAGTGAAAATGAACCGAAAGCTGAAACGAGATTTTTACAAGTCAGTAGATCCGAAGAAAATTAATACGGACACAAAGTTTTGGAAAATGGTCAAGCCTATGTTCTCTAATGTAAATCCAATGGGGCAAAAAATTATCCTCGTTGAAGGGGAAGAAATATTGACAAAGGATGAGGCAGTTGCGGAATGCCTAAACACCTACTTTGTAAATATTACTGACTCTTTAAATCTGAATGCCACTTATAATGACAGCAACGTTGAAGATTCGCTCAATAGTCGAATTGACACTGCTATTGCAAGGTATGCTAATCATCAAAGTATCCTGGCCATCAAAAAAGCAGCGAAAAATGTCACCAAATTTGATTTCGAGCATGTCAACCCATGGAATGTTATGGAAAAGATTGTGTCACTCGATTGTAGCAAATCAGTTAGTGGTAATATTCCTACCAATATGTTAAAAAAGGCGAAGGAAATTGCATGCCCATATGTCACTGACTGCATCAATAATTCCATAAATGATGGTATTTTTCCAACAGATTTAAAGAAGGCTGATGTGACGTCACTCTTCAAAAGTGGGGAAAAAACCACGAAGAAAAACTTTCGGCCAATAAGCATACTACCTTGCGTGTCTAAAGTATATGAGCGACTCTTCGGCGATCAACTAAATGATCACTTCATAAACAGAAATAGTTTATTGTGCAATTTATTGTCGGGGTTCCGAAAAGGGTACAGCACCCAACATGCCTTGCAAATAGTTATTGAAAATTGGAAAAGATCTTTAGATTCAAAGGGCATTGTGGGTACTATTCTAATGGACCTCTCAAAGGCGTATGACTGCCTACCGCACGATTTATTGATAGCGAAATTGGAGGCATACGGAATTGGAAGAAAAAGTCTGAAACTAATCTACAGCTACCTAAATGGTCGTAAACAGAGGGTTAAGGTTGCATCGCATTACAGTTCATATAAACAGACAAAAATTGGCGTGCCACAAGGATCAGTCCTGGGTCCCTTGCTATTTAATATCTTTATTAATGACCTATTCCTTATCAATCTTCAGTCAGATTTATGCAACTTTGCAGACGACAACACATTATATGCGTTTGGCCATTCTTTTGAATCAGTTGTTTCAAAACTTGAAAGCGATCTTGAAAAGATCCTAGATTGGTTCTTTAGGAATAATATGGTTGCGAACCCTGGAAAGTTTCAATTGATGTTCCTGGGTATGAAAGAAACTGTGCACTTGGGCTTGAATATCAATGGCCAAATCATACGTGCAAGTGATCAAGTGAAACTACTAGGAGTCACTATCGATAAAAAACTAACTTTTGGCCAACACGTCGAGGATCTCTGCATGAAAGTCAGTACAAAGGTAAAGGCATTCTCTAGATTGTTAAATTATATCAATTTTAATCAAGCAAGGGTCGTATTCAACGCTGTTATACTATCACATTTCAACTATTGCCCCCTGATTTGGCTATTTTGTAGCAAAGCTGCCAACAGTAACATCAATCGAGTACATAAACGTGCTTTAAGGGTTTTATACCAGGATTTTGAATCCTCTTTTGAAGAACTTCTATTTAGGCATGATGATGTTACAATACATGTAAAGAACCTACAGAAACTGCTCTTAGAAGTTTACAAAACGCTCCACCAATTAAATCCGTCATACCTCTGGGAGAATTTCCAAACAAAATCTATTACTTACAACTTACGAAAACAAGTATTATGTGAGCTTCCTCAGAGGTCTCACACGATAAAATATGGGATAAACTCCCTAAGATTTAGGGGAGCTATGCTGTGGAATACCTTAAACGATGATGTAAAGAATATAGCGTCTGTTGCAGCTTTCAAAAAGGAAATTAAAACTTGGGATGGAACCAGTTGCCTTTGTACAATTTGTAAATAGACACTGAATTCCTTTGATTGTAAATTAACATGTATTACTTTAGGTTTATTGTAAATAGTTGGTGTAAATTAGCTTTATTCTTTTAAAACTATGTAAATACCAACTTTAAATAAATATATGAAATGAAATGAAAAAAGTCTCTAATTGCGAAGTTTTGTAAACATCAAATTATTGTTTACTGTTATTTTTTCTCACTCTAATAAAAAACAACATATAGTAATTCTTCAATTCTGTCACTTGAGCATCGTGCATCCCATCAAACGAGAATGGATTATTTCATAGTTCCTTTGGAGATGTCATGAAAGGGCTATTACACAACAAGCACTGTGAGAAATTCACCAGTTCCGTCCCCTATATTTCTAGCTAAATTTACATTTGAAGCTAAGATAAACTAGGGATAAACAACAGGTACAAATTCTCAAAGGGATTAGAATCTCATTCTTTGCAGCTGTTTACCGATGAAACTAAAATTTTAGACATGAATATGAACACAGAGAAATAGAAGAAAAGGAAGACCACAGACAACATGGGCAAATGGTGAAGGTGAAGATGCGGTTTTTAGTACCAAGCGCTGGGATCACAGAAGCAGAATAGGCCTAATCGAGTCCGCGACTCCTTGTCATGACGCTGAAGTAATGTGCTCTACCTGGCATAGAACCCCGTCCACCTGACTGTTCTGGCTGCAGTGTCAGAGGATTACACCACTGCGCCACAACAAACACCTTACAAATAACATTGTAAGATTGTTTGGAGGAAGTTTGGCTGATACAGAGAGGGGTGGCATGCTCTCATAATGGACACAGCAATGCATTGAGCACAAACTGACTTAACAAAGAAGAATATAAACACAGATGAAAAATTCTGCTAAGACTATTATGAAAACTAGATACAGTATTATGAGAGAAGGATCCAACATGACAACTACATTAATGACTATCATTTATTAGCTCGTTACAAGTGAAGGTGAAGTTGCGGTTTTAGCGCCAAGCGCCAAGCGCTGAGATCGCAGAAGTAGAGTAGGCCTAATTGAGTCCACGACCCCTTGCCATGACGCGCAAGTGGTGGGGTTCTACCGGGTATCCATTCTGTCCTCTTGACTGTTCTGGCTGCAAAGTCAGTGGATTACACCATCTGCACCACAAAACCTCGAGTGGTAGACCACCCATGCAACATTTGACCTGAAGGAAGGTTCAAATTCATTGATGCAAAACTTTCATTTACATACATAGTGGCAGCTTTTCTATGTGGGAGGAAATGGGGTAACACTCCAGATAGTTATCCAAAATTTACACATTTGTCTCAGACTGTACTGAATAAATTTAGATATTCAAACTGGTGTTACCTTAACAGATACAAAACATCACAAAATACATTCCAGAAAACAAACCAAACAAAAGATTATGCACAAAAACATGCTCAACTTTACTCATAAAAATATCTTCATTTCCTTATGTTTTATTCCTTCTTGTTATTTCGTTACAAAAACACAAAACAAAGAACCGATAAAAGTGGGATGAATTTTCTGAAACCTAGAAAACAGTGTCTAATTAGAGGGCATTGCTTTCCTCAAACAGTGCCCTTGTGGCTTCAACCCATAACTTTATTCTACTCAATTGGCCTTGACCACACACAAACTAATCTACTGGCCCCATTCTACTTTGTGAAAAAATTTAAAACCACTAGAAGCCACACCCAGACTATCAATCTCTTGTGGAAAATTTAGCGAACAATAATTCCAAAAGATATGATATGAAAACAAATATAATCAAAACTATATCTCTTCTTCATACTGTGGTTTGTTGACCAAAATATTATCTAGAAAAAAACCCTACCACTTTTTGAAACTTCAACATTTTTTGCAGAGGGTAGCACATCAAATTATGCAGTGAGAGGAAAAGGCAGAGTTAGCACTTCACATTAAAACTTTCTGTCAATGTTGACAACGAAAGTTAAAATTTATGATTTTCAATGGATTGACTTACAGTATTTGATACTAGTCTCTTGAGGAAAAAGGCATACAGCCTAAGAATTCGCAAAAAAATTTTCGAATTTAGATAATGCTGATTTCATGGTAATAGTGGTCAAAATAAATCATGCATTTTCAAGACCATAATAGGCATTGGGAATCAAGGATAACTCAGAAAGGGGTCAAAATTTTGCCCTCTGCCTTTTCTGAAGTTGAAAGAACAAATCCTAAGAATCCTGAAAAAATTCTTCTGACTTTGGGAATTCAGTTACAATGAACTGTACTGTAGGTCATTTTTTCTATCCATATAAAACATTACAACACAGGCTACATTCTACTACACTTTTTAATTACTATACAAGACTACAGGTACAATACCATAAGGAGCAAAGAACAATGACAGCCCCATGGCCATTCCATAAAGACATGCAGCTGACTAACGTTTACTAAATGCTACTCAAAATACGGATACTTAAAATAAAAATTACAGGTACAAGATGATAAGTACTACGTTGCATGAGAGAAGAAACTATGGTGACTGGGAATTTTAGTTTTAAATTCATTCATTGAAAGCGTTCTGAAGCACGGATGTATTCTAATGTCTTGAAGAACTGGAGGTCTTGAACATGCAATAAATGAAGTCCAAAGCCAAAGTTTTATTCTGTTTCCTCTGTTTGGATCTCAAACTATTTTGCGACTGAATTTACCTTTCAGGATGCAAGTCCTTGGTAAAAACACTAATTCTGAACGGTTTATTTCCATTTCATCTAAAAATTACCCGCTAAGTCAGCATCCAAACTTCCAGAGGTGGAAAAAGTGTGTGAAGCCGCGAAGCAGCTTCGCAGGAAGCTTGTTTGTTTGGAAGGAAGAAAATGGGAAGAAAGATGGAAAGCGGAATAAAAGGAAGGAATAGAAATGAATGATGAAAGGAGGAAAGAAGAAACGAGGTGAATAAGGAAAGAAAGAAAAAGGAGAAGAGAAAGAACGAAGGATAGAACGAAGATAGGACGACAAAGAAAATAAAGATTGAAAATATGAAGAGAACAGGAAGGAATAAAGGAAGGAAAGAAAGATCAGAAGAAAATTAATGTTAGGATCTTTTCACTTACAGTTTTGTGATCTAAGGAAGCTTTTGAGTAATTCCAGTTCCTAATGGCTTATCAACTACACTGTACACAGCATTGCAATTCAACTGAAATCCTGGACTACAGAAAATTGATAAAACAATGGAGGGAAGAATTCTGGTTTGACTTTCCTTTGCAAGAAAGCAAATATTTTTTCCACCACTTTAAACTTCCTACCAAAAAGATTGAAACCCACATTCATTTCTATCATTCCTCTGACTTTAAAAAGTTCCCAATATCAAACAATGCTTATTAGTTACCACAGAAGACTGTTCGGTGTTCCAGCAAAATTACATACAATGGACAGTGGCAAATCATGTTCAGTGATGTTTGATGTCTTGTACGCTTAATTATAAAAACTTACAAGTTAAAAATGAAGTGTTTTATGAAATGACCTTCACTTCAAGGTCTGTCTTGTTGGGCTTTACCATCAGCATCAAATTTTGAACTGTGTAAATAATCTCCATTGAGGAGAGTTTAGCCAATTTAATGAATGCCTATTCAAATATTCATCTACAACTTACTTCCTTCTTAACAGAAAAAGAAAACATTAGGCATTCTTATCCATGTGCACCTGTTGTTCTATACAAACACAGGGATCCTTGCATTATAACAAGAATCAACAAATGAAATAATTCCAAGAAACATGCATACTGAGGTCAGGGAAGGAAAGTGGATTAGAAATGCTTAAAACAGCTGCTTTCTAAAATTGTTCTTGTGTTACCAAAACAGTTCTGGGTGAAACAAAGGGCAATTTATGCCATTTAAATCATGTTAATAATACTAGCTCCTTGGTAGCAGATATCCATGTAGCTATTCTACTGTAGATTTGCAAGTCTAATATTTTAGATTTTCATGAATTACACGTTTTTTTTAACTTGTTTATAAGAAACTATTTCTACGATGACCAAAAATTTAAGAAACTCTAGTACTACGCTCGAGAACAGTTAAGAAACTCTAAAACTTTATGTCTCTCTAACAAACGTACATTCGTCTTTTCTTGACTTTTAACTGCAAAATTGGTAAATTTTTGCCTTGATGTGCATGGCTCCTTCTTGATGACAATGTCAATGCAAAAAGGAAGCCCTTTCTCAAGAAGAAGGCTCAACTTCGAACAATACCGCAATTTTAAGCCCAAAAAATAAGAAACTGATTAAGAAACTTTTACTACTAAAACACTGAAATTTTCATGCGAAATTAAGAAACTTTTAGTACTAAGTGCTGATCCAAGTTTCTTAAAAAAAACGTCTACCAAAATAGTTCTTGGTAAAGCATAACACACAATCTAGGCTGTTTAAATCCTATTAAAGGTTGTTCCTGGGTAGCAAAGCTTCATATAAGTAGCTAATTTAGATTTTAAAATTGAATATTTTAGATTTTCATGAATATAACCAACACATCCTTAGTGAAACAGAACACAATACAGATTGTTTGAATCCTGCTCATGGTTGTTTCTTGGCAGCAAAGCTTTAAAAATAAATATTGTTCGGTATTCTATCTACTATTTTAGATTTCCATGAAGAATGGCTTTGGGTGAAACAAAAACAATTGAAGCAATTTATATCCTAGTAATGGGTGTTTCTTGGCAGTGAGGCTATTCAAAATCCATTTTTATATCTACCATGAATTACCAAAACAGTTTTAACGAGAAGCAAAAACAATCTACATCATTGAATCCCATTAATAATTGTTCCTTGACAATAAAGCTTTAGAAATCTGTGTTAGATTTGTGTTAATTGTCAAAAACAGTTTGGGGGTGAAACAAAATTCTGGGAGATTTGAATTCCCTTGGCAGTAAAGCTTTTTTAAGTCTATTTTTATCTACATGCAATACCATAACAGTTCTTGGGAACACACAAAACAATCTACAGTATAAACAGGCCTTGGGCACATTAACATGACAAGAATGTTTACATCATGATAAGAATTCTTGACCAGTATGAAAGATTGCAAATGTTCTAAACAAGAATCCTTAGGCTGGAAAACAATAAATGTGTGAAAGGCCTGAACTGTAGGAGATCTGAATCCCTTTGACACTGAAGACTTTTAAATCTATTTTCATTTTGCATGAATTACAAAAACATATTTGGGACACATGGAGACAAAAATCATAGCCATTGCAAATCTAGTAATCCTGGCCATACAACAATCCTATTAGAGGTTGTTGTTCTTCAGCAGTAAAAGTCTTTTCAAATTTATTCTTGATTTGCATAAATTACCAAAACAGTTTTGGGCAAACAAAAAACAATCTGGAAAATTTCAATGAAAGCTGTTGAAATCTACTTGGGATTAGCATTAAATATCTAACATGCTAACAAGATGTGAAAGACAACTGCAGGAATTGAAATTGAAAAAAGCATTTGGGTGAAAATCCATTGTTGAGGGAAAACCTAAACCACATTGCATTTGACATTAAAATATTCAATTGAGTTCCTTTGTTAAGGTTACAGCTATTAATGACATGTAATTCAATCACAATGCAGACACAAAAGGTCAAAACCAGCCAATCATATTCAATCATTTTGACACCAGCAGATATTCTGCCAATTTTGAAATCTTAGTCTTCTTATGTTGTGGTTTGCAAAGAAGCATGGCCAAGCATAGCAAAGATGGTTTGCGATGCCAAAGTCAGGTAGTGGGAAGAAAGGTCATAGATTGCTAAGTAAATCATTTTGAACTTCTTAGATTTGCAATTTTACAGTTTCGATGAGAAATGCAAGTTTTCTGTCTATTTGATCAAAGTTAAATTATTTTTCTCATGGGAAGAAGACATAATGAAATTTCATAAGAAAGCCAAATTTCCTTCGGTATCATCAAAAATGTGCAAGTATTTCAGAAAATTGAGAAATTCAATGTTCTTTTTGCTATACACCTTCTACAATTATCCAAATAAGTTCCTGGACAGTACGTACAGAAATTCCTTCGAACTTTCCATCATCACCTATCAATATTTGCTAAAACTGCATCACATGGACGAATAGATATGCACACACTAGAACTTTTACCTTCTGTGCTAAGAAGTGTGAAACGGTGGATTTGATGGCAGAAAATCAAAGAACAATGCCCTCTATGGTTTTCAACATCACCTATTGTAAAAATACTCTCTGTCCAAATGGCAAAGTTTCCTCTTTGAATGCAAGTTTCTGTGGTGAGTATATTCTTAGTAGCGAAATATTAATGAACGGTAGAAGCGTAGTTCAAAACAAAAGGTAAAATGAAACAAGGAGATTTTGCGAAGTTATTGCATATTGCAATTTTTCTATGTGATTGTCCATGAAGAGCAAAAGTTACAGTCCAGTCCCCTGCCATTTCCCAATATTTGCAACAGTTCAAATCAGCTTGCAAATATTTTTACACTTTTTCCTTCGAGAATGCAAACATGTCATCTAATTGTTCCCCAAGGAATCATGGATCCCACTGAACAATGTGCTAGATATTTCTTTCATTGAATGTAACATAAAAAAAACTCCTAGCATCATTTTGGAAAATATTCCAAAATCGAGAGTACCCCTTTAGGAGGGGCAGGGAGCTAGCGAGTTCTTGAGTAATTCATTGTGCGCAAACACTAGGACCCTTTCACAAAGCAAGGCCTTATCTTTGAATGGCCTAATTTCGGGGCCTAAGCACTAAGCGCAATATTTTCGCGCTTTTGTTCATCTTGAATTTGAGAACCCATTTTTGCGAGGGATGAATGAAATGAAGGTTTAAAATAATACAAAACATGTTTTATTCCCTTCTCACGACCCAAAGTTGGCGAAAGGGGAGAAAAACGCGCTTGAAACACGCGTAAAACGTGGTTGAAGTGGACAACATCCCCAGCCTCTAACAAATGAAATTAATGGCTCCCAGTTCTTTCTGCCAAATTAGCTGCAAAACTTCCTTGATGACGTTGCCTGCAACCAGACTTTTCATATTGTAAAAACACAAGGAAAAATCGCTTCAGCTAACAGCCTTGCTATTCAGGCGATCGAATACAAAGTGTTGGTTTAAAAGGGCGAAATGTGGCCGGCATATACGCCAGGACAACGCCGTCCTTTCTCGAACTGCACAAAGCTGCGGAGAGCGGACATTTTATTCGACGAAGATGGTCTGATACTCACCCTAGAAGAACTCGTTGTAAAACTCTGTCTTGCTTGAGAGAAGTTCTGCGCTGATGAAGCAAACATGTCGCTATCTGAAGGCATTCTTCCCTTCATGTTTGACGATAAAAATGAGTTATAATTCGGGCCAGAAAAGCCGTCACGATTGCTGCCAACAAAGTTGCCTGCTTGCTGTGGCTGACTTGGAAAGCCTTGCTGGTTCTTGAAAGGAAAGTTCGCCTCATTTCTCCTTACATTTTGCTGTTGCTGATAAAACTGGTTAGGGTGTTGCTGGAAGTTCTGTGAGTCGAATGGCTCCGCCATGAATCGTGACATGCCGTTCTCCATACTTCGATAAGCGTACGGAGGTGTTTGACTAGGAAGGTTGTTGCTCGGGGAAGACATGCCAGGGCTTTGAGAGTAACTGGGAGGAAAACCATTGGAGTTTCCATGCCCTTGTTGATCATAGTACTGCATTTGGAAAGGACTGTTTGGTTCCATTCCTCAAATAAAGCATAATTCAAACATACTTCTGCGGCGATAATATCCCCTTCTCCGTAAGCATATTCTCTGTACAGTCAGTCATGAATTGCCATAACAAAGTGAGCTCTTTCGTTACTCGACCACTCTCGCTACTTCGCAGTACAATGGCCTCTTTCCGTGATCAATTCACCGTGTATATGGCCTGAGTTGTTGGTTAATAGTTCTTTGATAAGTTAGGTCTTTCACAAGCTGCATTTGAAGTAGAATAAGTGTGTATATCTGTCTTTATTATGGCGTTTTGCGAAGCTAGGCAGGCTTCAAATTCAAGATGGAGCTCTCCGTTGTAATGCAAAACTAAATTGACTCGAACCAGGCCCTTCGGCTGCGATGCCCATTAATGATTCACTTCGAAAAACGGGTGACATCACACTACTCCTAAACAATGACCCCTTGTGGAGAAATTCCCTTTAACTGTTCTAAGCACCCCTCTTGAGTTCCCTACCCACCCAAAACTAAAACATAACTATCAAGAGATACTATAACCTAATTCTAAAGATACTAAATATTTTTTATATTTTACCAAATAATTCTCTTTCCCCCACAAAACCCCCGTATATGATAACTTGTCTTTAGGCCCTCAAAACACGCCAACTGCACTTCCGCCCTCTACGTATAACAACACAAATTTTCACTCAACGACATCACAGAAAACTTCGAGAAATATTGGGGAAATTTCTTCATAGTCCGAACGGGTCACCAGTGCAAGACGATGATCTGAACTTATTCTCCTCTTCAATTATCGTAAGAACAGTTTCGCCGATTATAATCCCTCATAAACCACAGAATAAAGGCAATGTATTCACAAAGGTCGACAGTCGTTGCAATAATTTGCATACACACTGGTTACAAATGAGCGAGACTCCTCACTACCTAAAAAGAAAACCATCCCAAATTTATTATATCAAACGCAATACATCCTGCATGAAATTAGCAAATAATGTTCATACATTTCAATATCTCTGCAAAAAATGTGCACATAGATACGAAATTTTGAAGGTTATTTCACATCTAAAACAAAGAGTAATTCCTCCCATATGAACTAATCCCTTCATTTGCATATACACAACAGTTCACATGTGCTTTGAAGCCAACACACAATTAGAGTGTTCAGCTGACCATAGAAACGATCTCATTGGTTGAAATTAGCCAATCAGCCTCGAGGTTTTGATTGGCGACTTCCGATAACTTCGCGGGTCACAGCTGCGTTGCTGTGTTGTCAAGAGAGAAGGGCAAGGGCAACTGGGTGAAGTTCCCATTTCTAAACATGAAGGACTCTCCCAGAAAGTCATCAATACTTAGGTCACTCTTCCCACCTCCTGTGCATAATTCTGTGTTTGATGTAGTTTCGTTCGGCTTTTTGGCAGTGTTACGGACTTCCCTGTTCATGGAAGCTACGTGGGAACTGGGGTCTGGGACACAGGCTACACATTTCCTGACAACTCTTGATTAGAGCAGTCGTGGAAATTTTGAAAATTAAAGAGCCATCATCACCCAGGGTCCTTTGCGGGCATTCTTGAAGTCCAGACTGTCTGTAAATTGTAGGGACTTTTATAAGAAGCCGCTTATAAGTAGACTGCGTGCAGACTCTGTCAGAAAATTGAAAAGAGAGCAAAAAGTAGACTACTTTTCTCTCTCATTCCTTTCTTGTCCTGTCCAAGAATCTGCACGCAGGCTACTTATAAGAAGTTAGGCCATTTCCAAGGACCTGCGTGTTATGCATTAGAGAAAAAGTAGTAGAAGTAAATATATGCCTTATCAGTAGTTAAAAAACCCCTTAAAAAAGGAAGAGAAATTACAAATAGGTGACAGGACAGCTTTTATTCGCATAATTCTTCCAAATGGACTATGGCAACTGGATAAATTGAAAATCTGTGGGTCACAAAACTCGCGAAACTCAATCTTCGTACAATGCCTGCAATGCATTCTGGTAAACTAGATGTATGAATCTAACATAGATAATACAAGCCTAAAAACAGGTCCAAAAATGTCGAAGAGTATTTGAGTTTGAATTTTTGAGAGCAATGAGAGTTTTAAGTCTTTGAGCTTATGCCTGGTTCTCACTCGTCGGAAGAATCGTAAAAATCCCTGACATCCTGATATCGCTCGGCAACCTGGATGGAGGACGCCTGTGAGGACGTCTGGCATGCCTTGCAAGATATTTTCAGTTTTAAAGATTATTGATCGTAAAAATTGAAGACAGGCGAAGATCTCAAATTCTTACGATTCTTAGGACGATTGTTAACCAAGCTTTAATAAATGGGTCTTGTCCCTTGGAAAGATTTTGGCATGTTTTTCTTTGAGATTGCATAGGGGTTTTTCAGTGATTTATTTTAGGTGGGCTGAAAGGATTTCTATCTATATTTAAAGCTAATCCAGGCTTATGATGCATGCCGTGCCGCATCCAGGCATGGGACCCCTAGAACATCCCTTCCCAAAGATGACGAGGTGAGTTGCGAGGTCAGGCCTCCGAGAGGTCACCCCTCCGGAATTTGACCACACACGACTGATTTTAACTTTAGGCACCTGATGGAAACTGTTTAAGCCACTCGGCCACTCACCCCACATAAACATTAATCTGATATGGATCTAAAGATAGTTTCTTTCTGATTTAAAATGCCTATACACTGTAATTCTGGTCTATAACCCTGGTACCTGGAGATTAACAAAGAAAGAAGAAGAAAGTTTAGATTCATTGCACAGATAACGACTAAGAAGGTTACTCAATGTTAGATATCCTGCACATATTAGCAATGCACAAGTGTATAAGCAAACAGGCGAGGAAGTGCTATCTTTGGAAATTCTGCAAAATAAATCGAAACTTTTGGACATGTTTTACGATCACACCCGGAAACACCAGCACAGAAAGCGATGAACTATTACTTCGAGAAATAGCATTCAAAGAAATTTCGTGGAAGGCCAATTACTACACTGCCAAATACAGGCCCGTAGGAAGCGGGCGGCAGGGGGGGGGGGGGCTCAAGCCCCCCAATAATATCTTAAAACAATGGTGCTACGTCACACGCATTAACTAGATGCATTGTTCTCTATTGTTTTGAGAACAATTGCCCCCCCAATCCGAAGCTGCTTCCTACAGCCCTGAAATACGTTACACAATGACATAATTATGCTAAAGAAACATTACAAGTTCCAAAAGAAATACAACATAAATCAGCTCAAATCAATCAATGATCTTGAAAGTTTGAGACTACTGGAGAAAAAAAGACGAAGTTGGATAGCATTAGTGAACGATATTTATGTTGCTGCTAAGCAGAAAAGAACTTATTGTTTTTCAATGCGGAATAGCTATTATATATATATATATATATACATATGTATATCCTGTCCCTGTCTCTGTCCCTAGGATCAGAGAAGACGAAGGATAATAACAAAGAAATATATCAGGTTCAAAAATAGGTTTATGATGTGACTTCATTTGAAAGCTGAAAACTTGCAAAATGTGCTCCTAAGTTCCTGGCTTTTCTATCTTGTGTTCCAGACCCGAAAAGTAAAAGCTTTTCGGGTCTGGAACACAGGCTAGGCTGTTTAAGCTCTTTTTAAATCAGTTTTCGAGCAAAAATTTCACTAAACTATGAACGGTATGGTCAATGTTGATTTTAGTTTTCGCATCTAAGAAGTTAGTTTTTCCTCTATAATAATGCAAATTGAAATACGCTTAAAGTAGAAGATGATTTATGCCCTGCATAAAAACGACGATACTTCTAAGGCCTATGACGCGATAGGTTCCATGTTTCATCTTCAAGTTATTTTATATTGACCACATCATGTAGCATTTATTTGATAGAAATAAATTTGTCACATTTCAAACGCCTCAAACGTCCACAAGATAATAAACTTATGCTTCAAAATTCAAAATATGAAATCTTATCTTGAATAAATGTGAAATAGTATTGCTTTGTATTGTAGGAAGACTTCCGAAAGCTTCAAGAATACCGAGTGAGCCAGAAAAAAGTTCTCACTCTCAAAAATTCGTAGCAGCACAAGTACTACATGGATTTGAATGATTCAAATTCTAGTTAAAAGCCAACAGATAAAGTATGTTTGCGATTTTTCTCGTCTTCTTACAAGCACTGCAAATATAGGTAAATCCAACTTTCCAAAAATTTCATGTTTTCAAAATCACTGAAAATGGGCCTGAAACACTTGATCAAATCGTTAGGACTCTCCTCACACAGACCAATACACATGGGCGTCTCACCTCTCTCAAGAGTACAAAGACATAGATTCTCAAGCAGATACCAAAGATTTTCAATCCCATGGCAATAAATGTGCAGACGATATCTCTCACCCATGAGAAATTGCTTGTTCTATGTTGTTAAAAGCGAGGAGACCTTTGTGGTTTGATCATGTATTTTAGGCCTTTTTCAGTCATTTTGCAACCACAAAGTTTTTCTAAATTTGAATTTACCAATTCTTCCAATGCTTGAAACAAGGCGAGAAGAATCTCGAAAATACTTCGATCTTTTGGCTGTCAAGCAAATATTGATTCATTCCAATCCATCCAGTACTCTTGATACTATGAATTTTCAAAAGTGGGAACTTTTTTCTGATTCACCGGTATATTTCGTTTTTTTTAAACAAGAAATCACATGAAAAAAATCTTGTGGCTGTGGAAACAAATTTAAAAAACACTTTGATTGATAAGCAAATGCATCAAAATGTTTATCAACAATGTTTGGTAGTTTTGATTAGAGGTTTAGGCCGAAGAATAGCAGAAACAACGATGAAGAAGAAACGCTGAAAATGCACAACTTTTAAGAAATATTTACATTGAAAAAGGTCAATAAATACAAGGCTTTTAAAAAGTTGGCTTGAATATACTAATTTATGTGTACGATACATATATTTCCATGAAACAGAGGCAAAGATATACTGACTTTGAAGAGAGCATTAGGAACACCATGGGCAATGTGAAAACCAAATGTTGGCCTACCTTAGTTTCTGTCCGTGATGGCCTAATGCCCAAAAATCAACAACCTTCGCAACATACCTCCAGTCCTCCGTTGTCTAAAGCATGCTTAGCATCAATTATGTTTGTTCTTCTTCTGTGTTCATCTGCTCTAGTATTAACGAAACTGTCATTTCACACTGCAAGCGATGCAGCAACCCGCCATCACTCCTAGGCTTAATTTTGAAATATATGTTCGTTGCGTGTGGTACTAAAGCAATTAAACGACAAAGTAACAAAAACGATTTAAGTACCAAAAGTAGCTGAGATGTTAAAAAACACATTTTTAAAATACGCCCCCAGGAGTGGAGCATGCTTTAGTCAACAAAGGACAGGAGGTATGTTGCGAAGGTTGCTGATTTTTGGGTCTAAGGCCATAACGGACAAAAACTAAAATAGGCCAACATTTGATCTTCAGGTTGCCCGTGGGAACACAAGGACAAGCAGTCCTATACTTCCAACTTTCATCCAAGTTCTAATACTGTACATTATAGGTAAAGGTTGACATAGTGAAATTGTATTTTCAGGGTAACCGAAATTATCAAATGTTATGATCCCTTGCCTGTAAAATTGAACCAGGAATCTTCAAATCGAAAATGCTAAAATCAAGTCTGGCATTAATTTTCACGTTGGAAAGGGGAATTAACATATAAAATATATACATTTCTCCATCATTTCACCGAAACTCAGCCAACAGGAGCCCTCTTTTCTAAATCGGGTATTAGCTAATTGTGTGTAAATGTTTCAAACTCTAAGTCTTAGGATGCAATACAGTATAAAGAAAGGCATACACATATATTTAAAAGACAAGTGCACACATGTTTTTCACCAGCTAAGAGGAGGCCTTTCTGACATTTCCAAGTGTCTTCGTCAAAAACAAGAAGAATTTTAGCTGATGGTTGAGGCCTCGCTTTTAAAGTCGATGGGACAGTTAGTGAACCATGGAGCAATAAAATGAAACTTATTAGTTTCTCAAAATGTAGCTAACGCAAAGAACATTAAAACATGATACACTTCCGAAAGCCACAATCTTCAAAATTTTTTCCAGGATAACACACGATTGCAAGTTATGTAGTTTGAATAAAATGTGGTATTAAATTGGCCGATGCAAGAAACGAAAAAAGTCTAAGTAATTGGCACAATTTATTTAGAATTTTTCGTTTCTTGCATCTGCCATTTTAATACCATATTTCATCGTACCACCTTTATCAAATAGTTTGAATAGACAGTGTGTTTGATGACGACAATGCTTCAGATACCTACAGCCATATGACCAATGGACTTATCATGGAATGCTTAGCTTTGAAACATTTTCGTAAAAAAGGCCTATTTTGTGCCAGCTA
Organism: Aurelia coerulea; assembly: GCA_039566865.1. Classification (NCBI taxonomy): domain Eukaryota; kingdom Metazoa; phylum Cnidaria; class Scyphozoa; order Semaeostomeae; family Ulmaridae; genus Aurelia; species Aurelia coerulea. The sequence goes on along the minus strand of CM076953.1, from coordinate 20,157,961 downwards.
TCATTCCCCTAGACTGATGATATGGTCGTAGTTATCGCTATTGAAATACTGCCGGACGCTCCTAACTACGACTCATAATCAAACGCCATTATTTTGAAATGACTATGACTGCCTCGTTTCGATAAAAGGGCCTAGGCAGAAAAGCACAAACATTTGTAGTGTTCAAATGAAACACATTGCTTTGAAAACTTCACAATAAATCAGTTAATGATTAGCGAAAGCAGCAAAATAGTACCTACATACAAAATTTGATATTGTCGCCAACAGTTTTCATGGTATTCTTGTTCATAAGACTTTGTTCTGCCCGGCCAAGCTCCTTGAAACTCTGCTTTGAGCTTCGAGTTTCCGTTGGTCAACATCAATCAATCGAATTTGCAGGGGTTCTAATGGCGTTGTATTTGGTTGTATACTTAGTACATGACTGTGTATAGCAGCCTCGTTCCCAAGGGCGTTCAAAAGTGAAAAAAGTCAGTCCAAAAATATTGACGTAATATTATGAGTCCCAGTAAGAGCGATCTCGGTCTGGCGTAATAGTCTCGTTTTGGATAGCGATTACTGGGACTCATCGTAATCAGTCTATCATTCCCCTCAGTTTATTCTTATTCTTTTTCCTGCCGTTTCCTGGTTTCCGGGTTTCTTGACCGGTAGGCTACCGTATGTCCTAGATCAAATTCAACTGTCACGAACAACGACAGATAATGTTACAATAGAACTCGTTACTCTTCACTGACACCTAGATACAAAGCAATTTGTGATTGCAGACAAAGGGAATTCCATGCTCGGTTGGTTAAGACATAAACAAAAACAAAGCAAGCCGCAAAAATTGCCCTGAAACTCAGGTCGCTAGCGCGCTCGTTGTGCATTTCAGAAAAGGGGTTTCAAGAGCAAATATTAGCGCATATCGAAAGAAGAAGGATATCTAAACTTCTGCCTCGGGCATTTTACTTATTTTGTGCAGAAGCCAATTGGGAGGGGATTCAATTCTCGTACTTTTTAGGTGTAATTAAAACACTTACTGCTCAGCTTCTGTACGAAAAAATTAAAATGCCCGAGGTAAAAGTTTAGATATATCCTTCTTCTTTCGATATGTGCTAATATTTGCTCTTTAAAACCAATTCTGGAATGCACAACGACCGAGCTAGCGACCCGGGTTTCAGGGCAATTTTTGCGGCTTGCTTTGTTTTTGTTTTTGTCTTGACGGGAATTCCCTTTGTCTGTAATCCCAAATTAATTTGTATCTTGGTGTCAATAAAAAGTAGCGAGTCCTGTTGTAATATTATCTGTCCTCGTTTCTCTTACGTCATACAGTTCAGTCTTTCAATGTGCGGATACTACAAATATGATACTACATTAAGCATCCAGTCTTTTGAATTTTCGAAGCACAAAGATTCAGTTTACCTCTCTTTGGCTTGCTCCTGATTTGCAGTTAAAAACAGAAGTCTCTTTCTCTTCAGCTTGTATCAAACCAGCGAGGAATATGAGCAAGATCTTCTCATCCTAATTCCAGTCGAGCTATCGTTTCATGTGCCGGGTGTCTCAGAAAAAGTGTTCAGATTTGGTTGGGTCCAGTGAAAAGAATCTAGCTTTAATCAATAGCTAATCAATTGCCAAATGTTCCTCGATAGATAACTTGAATTTAGGTACCTCGTTTGTTGGTATTTGTGCTTTGAGAGCAGAAATATTGATCTTGAAAGCTCAAAGTTTCATCCACCTCCAAACCAGAGCTTTGGTATTTTGGCCTTTACAACTTCTGGATAAATTGAATAAATCGATGACAGCCTTGATAAAATGCAGCATTATTAGATCATACAGTTTTTTTATATTTTCTTTGATTTCCGTTTTTGATTTCGATGTGCTTCAGGAATGTAATGACGATCAAACACCAAAGCTTTGGTTTGGAGGTGAAATCAAATTTGAGCTTCCAACATTAATATTTCAACACTCAAAGCATCATTATTAACGAGGTACCCATGTTCAGTTCATGTTAACTATCGAGGAACACTTTGATATTGATCAGCCATTAATTGAAGCTAAATTCTCATCGATGGACCCAACCAATCTGTCCCGGGGTGGGGGGGGGGGTACTTGGTATATTTGTCCAACGGGGATGTGCCGTTTTTAAGGGTATCGTTTTCACCAATTTTTTCTAGCACAGGGTATCAAAACGAGGCAATATTTCTAGAGCAGGTTGTCAAAACATGTCAAAGGGGAATATTCTGCTTGATCGGGTCGTTTTTGGGTCAAATTTTTTGAGTACACCTTTTACCAATTTTTCTAGGACAGGTTATCATTTTGAATTTTTCTAGGACAGGTTATCAAAAAAAAATTTTTCCGTGGGCACACCCCCGTACAAATTTAAGTCAAGTACCCCCCGGGCAATCTGTATACCTTCCCTGAGACACCCTATATTTATCCAGGTACATTTTTGGTTAAAATTGGTTAATATCAACTCTTTACCATCAAAAACTGCGTAGCTAGTTGTCCAGGATATGTTTTCCAAGTCTTTTTCGTTTGTCCTGTTGTCCTTATCCCAACAAAGATATCGTAAGGTTCATCAAAGAAATACTTGAAGGATGAGTATGAATTATATGAGTTCTCTTCTTGCACTTCTTTGAATAAGCTTTCTGCCAATTTTGGATTTCTCTACAAAAGAATAAATATCAAGTTAATTTTGCCAACTTTTTACCATGGCTTGTGTGCCCTAATATGCCATTTCAACTACGACTGATTCCCTTTGCTTCGACAGAAGAGTAGATATTTTCTTCCCAAAATCCAAAGTCAAGATACCCCCTCCTCCCCTCCCCTCTACCGAGGCCCGCGAATAACCACCATTGGTCAATGTTCAAAGTTGAAATGCTAATCTGTCAGTGGAAGGCAAGCATGGTAACAAGGGTAGATTTTGTAACACAATAGCATGAGATGCTTTTGTTGACACCTAAATTCAAAGCGGTTAGTGACTGCAGACAAAGTAAATTCTCTCGACCATAAATTCAAAGCAAACAAAGCCACAAAAATTCTCTGAAACCCAAGTAGCTAGCGTGCTCGTTGTGCATTCCAGTTGCTTTTAAGAGCAAACATAAGCATATGTCGAAAGAAGGAGGATATATCTGCACATTTACCTCGGGCATTTTATTTCTTTGGTTCAAAAGCTGAGCAGTAAGTGTTTTAATTACACTCAGAAGTAAGAGAATTGAATCGCCTCCCAATCGGCTTTTGAACCAAAGAAATTAAATGCCCGAGGTAGATGTGTTGATATCTATCTTTCTTCTTTCCATATATGCTCATGTTTGCTCTTGAAAGCAATTTTTGGGATGCACAACGAGCGAGCTAGCTGCCTGGGTTTCAAATAAACTTTTGCGGCTGTTTGTTTTGAATTACTGGTTGAGAAAAGTTCCTTTGTCTGCGATCACTAATCGCTTTGAATTCAGGTGTCAGTCAAAAGCAACTCATGCTATTGTCTTACAAAACCTGTCCTTGTTTCACCCAATACAATCAAAGTGTTTTGCATGAGTAGTTCTGCGTTAACGAAAATTTCACGTGACATCATTTTATGACACAGATTGAAATCACTTTGCTAGGGCCTGTTGAAACAATAGTTGCTACGAACTGTATGGTTTTTCACAGTTCTCTACAACTTTTAATTAGTGTTCTTGTCTGGCTACTAATTGCAGCTCTCCTAGTGGTGCCACCGGTTGGTGCTACCTTATTACATATTCACGTCTGGATAATATAACAAGGGCAGATTTTATAACAATGGTCTTTGATTGACACATTAAGTTTAAAGCAATCAGCGACTTCAAACAAAGAGATTTCAACGGTCCAGTTATCAAGCAATCGATGCAAACATGCCAGGGCGCAAAAGTTGCCCGAGAAAAAGGTAATTAACGTCTAATTAAGGTAACTCTGCCTTCTCTGCATTCTCTTACTTCCACTCTAATGAGCACTGAAGGCCATCGTTCAGAAATCTTCTTCTTCAGAAAACAAGAACAGATAACGTTGCACTAGGACTCATTACTTTTTATTGACACCTAGATACAAAGCAGTTTGTGATTGCAGACAAAGGGAATTCCATGCTCGGTTGGTAAAGACATACGCAAAAACAAAGCAATCCTCAAAAATTGCCCTGAAACTCGGGTCGCTAGCGCCCTCGTTGTGCATTCCAGAAATGGCTTTTAAGAGCAAATATTACCACATATGGAAAGAAGAAAGATGTATCTAAACTTCTGCCTCGGGCATTTTATTTTTTTCGAACAGAAGTTGAGCAGTAATTGTTTAATTACATCTAAAAAGTACAAGAAGTGAATCCCCTCCCAATTGGCTTCTGCAGGAAATAAATAAAATGCCCGAGGCAGAAGTTTATATATATCCTTCTTCTTTCCATATGTGCTAATATTTGCTCTTAAAAACCATTTCTGGAATGCACAACGAGGGCGCTAGCGACCCAAGTTTCAGGGCAATTTTTGCGGATTGCTTTGTTTTTGTTTATGTCTTGACCAACCGAGCATTGAATTTCCTTTGTCTGCAATCACAAATTGCTTTGTATCTAGGTGTCAATAAAAAGTAGCAGATCCTACCGGGTGCGCCAAAATAAACTATGCACGTTTGGCAGGCCACAATAAATCGTACACTGGACCGATTTCGAAGATGTATGACTTAATCGTTAGCAGAAGAAAGCCTGAATTAGATACTGGATTTTTTTTGTAATTTTTTCATTTTCAGTTTTTAGAGCTAGAAGCGAGTTTCCTAAAATTTTAGTTTTCGAAAAACGCTGAAAACGATAAAAAACATCGATCAATTTTCCAAAAAATTGACATGAATGAAATGAATGGAGATTATTCGTGGTGATTTGCAATCTAGAAATCGACTAATTGTAATCTGGTGTACGAGAGTTCGTACCCTGGGTACCAGCCTCTCTAACATAAAAACTGTTTTTATGTTAGAGAGGCTGGTACCCAGGGTAGAGAGTTCGTACCAAACCCCAATCCCCCTGAAAACGTTTTCTCTTTCTCTTTCTGAAAGAGAATTTGATCGACGTTTTTTGATCGCTTTCAATGTTTTCGAAAACGAACATTTTAAGAACTCGCTTCTAGCTCTAAAAACTGAAAACGGAAAAATTTGCAAAAAGTCCTACAATCTAATTCAGGCTTTCTGCCAACGATCAAGTCATAAATCTTCAAAATCGGTCAAGTGTACGATTTATTGTGGCCTGCCAAACGTGCATAGTTTATTTTGGCGCACCCGGTATTGCAACATTATCTATCCTTGTTTCTTCAGAAACGTATTAATTACTCAGAAACAAAACTGGTCTTTCCATATCATGTAAAGAGTATGATACCAACAATATTCCAGGCAATCGAAAGATGTATCCAGCGCAATCGTTTGCTGTCCCAGGCTTTCAAGATATTTGACATGTTTCAGAAGAACGTCATTACCCACTCAGCTATTCTAGGTTTTAATCAATTAATTAATTAATTAATTAACTAATTAATTAATTAATTAATTAATTAATTTTTTACCACTGAATTACTTTTAGGGAGAACACAGGCCAAATTTGAAGATAAAAGCTTGGCTAGATTTTCCGAAAAGAAATTGTAAAATTTGGTAGCCTTTTCGACAAGAAACACTAGAAAAACTAGTCTGTCGATTATCGTGGGGAAATGCGAAAGAGGTTGTTGTCATGAAATGGTCAATTGATACCATGCAAAAATTAGGAAGAAAAGTGACGTGTGTCTGTCTTTTGTGGTATATCTAGAGCAGATCGCTATATCTCCGTTCATTTCCTTTGATACAGAAGAGCACAGGGCAGATATACTCTTTAAATGAAATATTAACGGGGCAGTCATTTTTGCAAAAGAACATCATTCCGCGTGAGCAGATTTTTTGCAAGAATTATTTTCCTCTCCGACCATGTAACAAAAAACGTTGGACCTTTTGGACCGTATCTCAATTGATATAAGCACAGCGTGTCCCATTATTCATGGAGAATTGATTCAAAGCACTGAAGATGTTCTTACCGCTGCTTTGAGCCTTCCACTTCTGTCAATTGTAAGATATCGTCTGGCATAAAGTCCTTTTATTCTCACGAGACTTGGTCCATATGATTGCAGCTCTATGAACACTGTTGGAGGAGAGAATAATGTCAAAATATTGCACATATAGTTCATCTATGGCAGAATATTGTACATTCTTTTGTGACACAAATGATGGAACATTTTATGGGTACCAAAGCCAAACAATCAAGCTTTTGAGATTTGCTTTCCAAAAAATGTTTTGGTCAATAGGTTATACTGTGAATCAATGAAAGATCAATCAAATATCTATCCTAAGTAGGCTAAAAAATGGATAGCTAAATCAAAGCTAATTAACGCCTACTATTTACAATATACCGGGTGTCTCAAAAAAAAGTACCCCCTTTTGACTCAACAAGGCAACAAAACGATAACATTTCGGGACTTTTTGAATTCATGGCTACATTTGTTGGTCTTCAACTTAAATGCACATACCTTGCATTTGGAAATCAACCACCAAACACCGGAGATATGAGTTCACAAAGTGAAAATTTGGAGTGCACCTGAAACCAGAGGTTTTGAGAAATGGCCTAGCCATAATTTGACAACAAACAGGCATTTTGCAAACGAATTTTCGACTTTGACCTTTACTTTTTATTTTTTATTTTTGAAAAGATTTATACCTTGGATTACTTCCATTGTTCTTGAAGTGACGTTTCTTTTGAAGAAACGGTCCTTGCATTGCATTCGATCCCAAGTGTTTTGTATTAGAGAAGAGGAAAAGGAGCACACGCACGCTTATTTTGGAGATGTGGCACGACTTTATCACTCTTACCACATTTTTACTATATTTGTTTAATCAGCGCCATGTTCATGCATCTTTGATTCTTTTCAAATGCAAAAAACGGAAACTTAAAGTCTACAGGTACTTTGGAAAATGTCCACGATACAAATCATGACCAGGCCCTTTTTCAAAACCTCTGGTTTTGGGTGCACTGTAAATTTTGACTTTGCGAACCTGTACCTCCGGTGTTTGGTAGAAGATTTCTAAATGCAAGGTACTTGCATCTAAGTTGAAGATTGATAAATTTAGCTGTGAAGTCGGGGAGCAATGATATCTTATTGCTTGGTTCCTATTTCCAGTCAAAAGGGGGTACTTTTTTCTGAGACACCCGGTATATAACTTACAATATGATAAAATAAAACTATTAATATGTCAAAATATTTTACATCACAAATAAATTAAAAATGCATCCTGTTAGAAACCCAACTTTCGGAAAATATAGCCCGACTTGCAGAGCCTACAGTTGCATTTATCACCATTCCAACATCTAATCGTTTTTTAAAGATAGGAAGGCTGTTTCATTGCTTAATTTCTTGCTTTATTGAAATTAGTCCTATCCTTCTCAAGGTTGCAAGCAATTCCTTGAAAAGATTTCATCTGAAAATACTTCAAAAGAGGCCTAAGATTCTTGATAAGATTTGCTTGTAATCCATGCCTTCGCGATAATAAAAGATGGACGGGAAAGGGGTAAATTACAGTCCCAAGACAGACAGCCTTTGCAATACAATAGCATCAGCTACTTTAATTGAACATCAATTCAAAGCGATTAGTGACTGCAGACAAAGGAAATTCTCTCAACCAGCAATTCAAAACAAACAAAGCCGCAAATGTTGCCCGGGCAGCCCGAAACCAATAGGACAAACTCTCGCATTGCGCACGCGAAAGATGGGTTTTAAGAGAAGTTATGTGCTTAAAACAAAAGAAAGAGGGTAAATCTAAATATCTCCTTGGCGGATTTTGTTTATTTGATCCAGGAGCTGTGTGGTGATTATTTCATTTAAGCCCTAAATGCGCGAGAATTAAAATGCCTTCTGCTCGGCTTCTAAATCACATAAACAAAATTCGTCAGGCAGAACTTTAGGTTTTCCCGTCTCCTTTTATTATAAGCACATAACTTCTCTAAAAATCATCTTTCGAGTGCACAAGGAGAGAGTTTGCCCTACTGGTTTCGGGTAACCCAGGCGAAATTTGCAGCTTTGTTTGCTTTGAGTTACTGGTTGAGAGAATTTCCTTTGTCTGCAGTCGCTAATCGCTTTGAAATCAGGTGTCAATCAAAAGCAATTGATGCTATATTGTATGATATAATCTCCCGTTGTTTAGTCCCAAGTCTATAAAAGCATACAGCAGCCTTTTTATATTCCTTATAAATGTTTGATTGATATAATGAACAGACAGAATTTGATATTGAATGCTGTTCGGCTAAATTGCTAGCTTTTTTCAAGAATTTTTTCAAGAGTTTTAAAAGATTTTAAGATAAAGCATTTGTATGAAATCGCTCGTAATTTGAGAACAATACGAAAAGTTTTGGCAAACCAAATTTGTTATCTAAAAGTCGTTATATTATCTACATGGGTCTTATGAGTTTATTGCAAGCAGATAATTGGAAGCAGATAGATTAATTGAGAGCGACAGGCTTTGAATTATCTAAACATTTTTTTGACTCACTCGCTCACTCGGTAGATATCTGGGTGAGTAAACTGTCTAATAAGTGAGAAAATGAGCAAATAATCGATTTAGCGGGAATAGACATAGCTATATCTTGTAGCTGCTATAAATAGGCTAAAGAAGCGCGTACGCATCAATTCCTGCTGGACTTGCCCAAGTCAAATCAATTGGGAGGCGATCCAATTCGTGTATTCTTGGGGTGTATTTGAAACACTTGCTGCTCGCCTTTTGAGCCAAAAAAATAAAGTACCCGAGGAGATGTGCAGATTTCTTTCCTGGCTTTTCTAGCATTTCTTTCCTGGCGCCATCTCTGCTTTTGAGCCAAACAAATACAGTGCCCAAGGCAGATGTTCAGATCTATCCTTCTTCTTTGGAGATATGCTCATGTTTGCTCTTAAAATTAAAAACCACCTCTAGGATGCACAACGAACGAGATAGCTACCTGGGTTTCAGAGCAACTCTTGCAGCTTACTTTGTGTTTTTTATATGACTGGTACTTTGGTATCAATCTAAAGTAACGGATCCTATTGTAACCTGTGTTCCAGACCACTTGAGAAGGAAAATGGTCTGTGTAACCAAGCACTAATCCGTGTTCACAAATTTTCTTCGGAATCTAAAGAAAAATTAATATATGCAACTAGTAATTCGCATAATCACTATTTGTTTTGTTATCAAAAGGAAAAGCCCGTCTCATGTGATCTGCTAATCCTATTGACTTTTTACGATGAAAGAATAGGAGAGATTTGAATGCCTGCTAATCCTACTGAGTTTTTATTTTTACGCCCGTGCAAAGTGATAACGATCAGCCCTGGTTCGTTTCAAACACACATGTTCACAAAGACATCCGTTGTGTTGATCACTGACTTCATTGCAGCCAATCAGATCCGTGAAAGAATGCCCTTAATTATTTCGCAATTCAATTCATCGTCTGAACACGGATTAGTGCTTGGTTACACAGACCACTTTCCTTTCCAAGTGGACTGGAACACAGGCTAATCCTATTGTAGCCTGCAAGAATGACGTTCGCCAAATGGGCATAACGGAATAACCAGACCCAGGACCAGTAGGACCGGACCCTAACGGACCAGACCCTGGGGGAATACCCATTACTTTCCTTCCAACGTTTGTTTGCAATGGCGGCCAACACAGAAGTTTCGCTCCAAAGTAAGATAAGGCAGTCACTGCTGTAAGTAAATTCTACTTTCTGGATGCCAGAACAAACGCAAAAATGCATGGTATATTAAATCGTCTAACCAGCAGACAAACTTTGATCCAGCCTCAAGCCATTGCCCACTGAGCCTAAGCATTTAACTACATGGCCTAAATATTTTACCTCTCTGCCTTGCTTGGTGATTCAAGTTGTTGCAATGACGTCGTGATGCCAGCCACGTTGTATTCCATCTCCACAATCAATTTCTGGACTTGATTCTGGCTTCTCCATGCTCTTTGCAAGTTAGTTTGGGACTGCAAAATCATTTAGCAGGCACCTTTTTGATAACATATTTATTCGTAATGTTTATTGTGAAGGCACGCATTGACCCGGGCATTGACCCCACCTGTCTTTGGTAAATCCCATGATCCCAATATTGCATCTCAGAATGTGCATTTGTGTGCATTTGTTTTCTTGTATCATGCATGTGCACTCACCTTCTTACAGGGCCGTAGGAAGCAGCTTCTGATTGGGGGAATTGTTCTTAGAACAATAGAGAGCAATACATCTAATTAATACTTGTGGCGTGGCACCATTGTTTTCAAAATTATTGGGGGCTTAAACCCCCCTGCCCCTCCCCCCCGCTTCTTACGAGCCTGTATTTTTATAAGAAACAGCTCATAAGAAACAGTAAGCTAAAATTTTCGAAAAATACTACCCCACCGCCTGTATCAATATGCTAAGAAAAACTTTCGTAATTTTCATTCAAAAATACTATTACTGTTGCTATTACTGTACCGTGTCCAATAATTTTTGAGTGCCAATTATGTTATTCCTTTTTGTTTTAGATCTTATTAAATAGTTTGGAAGTCACGACATAATTTGACGACTTCCTAACCAACGTCAAAGCGAAGGAGGGCATTCCCCTAGGGTCTGGTCCGTTTGGGTCCGGTCCTAGTGGTCCTGGGTCTGGTTATTCCGTTATGCCCGCCAAATGAAGAACCAGGTCCCTGATAAAACAAAGATTTCACACCTTCAGCTCATCCAAGCAAAGAGATTTATTCCCTCTGTTTGTTTTGATTTGATTGAGTGCGCTCAGAGGTGTCAAGTCAATTTTTTCAAGAAGGTAAATCAACAAGAACTGATTTTGTAATACATTAGTATCAGTTGCTTTTGATTGACACCTCAATTCAAAGCGATTAGCGACTGCAGACAAATGAAATTCTCTCAACCAGTAATTCAAAACAAACAAGGCCGCGAAATTTGCTCCGAAACCAGTAGGGCAAACTCTCGCATTGTGCACGCGAAAGGTGGGTTTTAAGAGAAATTATGTGCTTATAACGAATCATCATCATCATCATCATTAATTTATTTACAAAGTAGGCTGAAACAAAACCATAGTTAAAATTACAGCTAATTAAGGCCTACTTATTTACAAAATTTACAATCTAATCTACAAATAATATGTATATGTATAATTACAATAATTTCACTAACTATCCTGTTATGAACCCAACCTGTTGTACATACTAAGAAGGGTAAATCTAAAGATCTTCCTGGTGGATTTTCTGTATTGATTCAGGATCTGTGTGGTAATTTTTTCATTTAAGCCCTAAATGCGCGAAAATTGAAGTGCCTTCTGCTCGGCTTCTGAATCAAATAAACGAAATCTGCCTGGAAGGACTTTAGATTTGCCCTTCTTCTTTCGTTATAAGCACATAACTTCTCTTAAAAACCACCTTTCACGTGCACAAGGCGACAGTTTGCCATACTGGCTTCGAGGCAACTTTGCGGCTTTGTTTGTTTTGAATTACAGGTTGAGAGAATGTCCTTTATTTGCAATCGCTAATCACTTTGAATTGAGGTGTCAATCAAAATCAACTGATGCTATTGCATTATAAATCTGGCCTTCTTAGGTAAAGCACGTTGTTTCTTTAAGAGACCTGATTTTGTTGTTGACAAAATTCACCCTTGTTATTGTAGCATAGCATGTCTTTTTCCCTATAAATACTTACCATGTGGATCGTACTGATTCGTCGTTCCTTTAACTAACCCATCTGGAAGTAACTGGAGATAAAGTCCAGATCTGCAATAAATTCTGCACTTTACGATATTAGTTGGTAATGGCATAATCAGATGTTCGCTGTAGTTGACATGAATGTTTCTCTTTCGTCTGTGCCTGGGTTTGCTTTTGTTTACACGTTTCTTTAATCTGTTGAACAGCGCATGAAGCTTCTCAAATTCGATGTTATGATTAAGCAACAATTCGTTGGCTTTCTTTAGAGAGGCGAGGTATTTTTGATATGATTTTGTACGTTTCTTTCTTGCATGGGTGGTAGGGATGACGGAGAACAGCAGTTTGCAGCAAACTACACAACAAAGGAGTTGATACATCTGAAAAGAAATTGGTGACAGGAGTTAATTTTTCAATTACAACGAGATAAGATTTCCAACCATAGATTTCAACTCTTAATATTGCAATGCATTCACAAATATTTATGAACAGAATGAAGGCATCTATACCATTTAAAGGGCATATGTCATGAACCTGATTGATTCATGCAATACAATTCTCTCAATTGTTCTAAATTTTACGGTATCGTGTGAACGCTGGCTCAAATTTTTGCTACCGTCACATTTTCGCCGTTCTCAAAATGTACCGGCATCGTGTGAACGCAGTCTTAAAGCGAATATGAAAATGCCATGGGAGTTGCTTCTATGCTTACAATTCGATATCCAAATCTTTGTAGTAAACATCTTTTTCCTCTGGGAGCTAATTGCGTTGTTCTTTCATGAACGGAATGGCAGCTACTGTTTAGGTTGCGCGGTTTTCAGCACCTCCCCAACTTTCAGGGGCTTTTGGTGGCACTTATTGTCAAAATATCGCTTTTTGGGTGATCCTATCGAATTCAGCGGTGAAAGAATGTTTATGTATCAAATTTTCGTCAATGCTGATATTAGCCCTTTAACAGACTGGCCTCTTTCCAAGCAGATTGCAAGGAAAACCCAATCATATTTGTGCATTTCGCTTTCTGCAGGGTGATTGGTCCTCCCCAGAAAGGGAGCAAGCAAGGCCGGTTTTTTCTGTTATGAGTCCCAGTTTCAGCGGTCTCGATTTGGCAGGACGTAGTCTCGCTTTGTTGAGGGATAACTGGGACTCACTGTAATCAGTCTAGCGCAACGGCACAATGAGCATATCATGCTGGGATTATGCAATTCAGATTGGATGGATCCGAATGGTCCTCTCCTTGTAGCATTAGAATTTCCCTCCTACTGGGTGACTAAAGAAAACAATCTCCGTTTGAAAGGCCACTCTTGAAAAACTTCGATCAAATCCTACAACTTTCCGGTTTCACCATCAGCAATAATGCACCGTTGATGTGGCCTATGATCAAAATTGTATTTTTACTCACTGTGTTTTTTCCCTTCCACGGGATTGCGAGTAAAGCTTGATAATGCTGTTGTTCCTTCGTTCTTCTCTCGTCACAGCAAATCGAATGCCGTAGTTTGTTTGAAAAGGGAAGTTTGAAATGAGACGTATCGCTGCGTAGGAGCTCCGACCGTTTCAACAGTATTTGAATAATGGCGGAATTTGACTCCTATGACGAGAGAAGAACGCAGGAATAGCAACATTATCAAGCTTTACTCGCAATCCCGTGGAAGAGAAACAACACAGTGAGAAAAATACAATTTTGATCATAATATAGGCCACATAGACGGTGCATTATTGCCCATGATTTCACAGCAATGAATAAAAAGGAGTACGTTTTACTGGGTTTTATTCTCTTAAGAGTATTAAATTTGAAGCATAGAGAATAGAGAAAGCGAGACTTCAAATCATTCAGAAACGTTTTGACCGAAATCTCCATACAAAACTAAAGTTCTACCTTAGATGGCGAAATGAAGCAACTATACTGTCCGAATTGTCCTATATTGTCCGAAATATTTTGCCCGAATTTGCATTCAATACTGACAGCATTGGGGATGTCGGACCCCAGACCCTCTCTCCCCCCTCCCGTCGCTACATCCCTTATTAAATGCAAATTGGAGAAATATGGCTTCCTTTCTGATCCGAAATTGCTCGCTCAATTCGCGATCTCTTCTGAATAAGTGCTTGACAATAGTGACGTTGTGAAATGACAAATCCAAGAACATTGAATTCTTAGAAGGGAAGCAAGTTTTCGTGTAGCGTCGCTACCTAATCTTTACGTAATACACACAAACATGAGGTCAGACGAATCCAAAACTATGTCATCTGAAACAGAGATTTCCTTCCGTCTGCAGATGATAAAAACGCGCGGGATCAATGCAAAATTTGATACAAAGATAGAGCTTTAGAATTCGATAAAAGAATATCTTATGCCAACTGGGATTTGCCCTTCGGACAGGAAAGATCGGATAAAACTCTAATACCGGTTGCTAATCGTGAAATCTTAATTAAAAGCTTCGGTGGAGCTTAATGAAACAGATATACGACTGAACTACAAGCAAGGGAAACTGCTAGAGAAGAATTGTGAACATTTTGCAAAACCTTCAAACAGTTAGGGAAGGAAAGTAATGCAAATGAGATTGTAAAGTGGTTGCTAAAACTATCAATGCAACCTAATCTTATAAGCATGACTCACAACAGGAAAAATTGACCAACGTAAAGAAACTGAGTCATTTTATGCTATGTACCGGGTGGCCTAAAAGAGTAAGCAGATTTGGTTGGGCCTAGCGAAGAAAATTTAGCCTTAATGAATGGATAATCATTTTGAAAATATTCCTCGACAGGTAACTTGCGCACAGACCCAGACTTTATGACGACGAGGCTCTTGTATCCCTGTGCCTTTTTACTTCAAGATGGCGCTTCGGTCAACAGAAACGGTAGACGGTAAACGGAGGAGGGTGCTTCGGTCAACAGCCTGTCGAGCAAAGTTTACCAGGGATACAAGGGACTCGTCGTCACAAGTCTAACACAAACCTTGCTTGTTGATACTGGTGCTTTGAGACTTGAGAGTTGCAAAATTAATCATGAAGATTAAAATTTGCCTTCACCTACGAACTGGGGCTTTGGCCTTTGGCGTAAGCAATTTCCGGAGGCACAGCGAATAAATCAAAGATAGGATTCATAAAATTTGAACAAAAAATAGATAATAGCATATAATATTTGTTAGAACTAACTCTTTGTGCAGTCTTTACTTTTCCCAGAGCAAAAAAATGATAAAATAAAAAAATAAAAAAAAAATAAAGAAGGAAAGAAAGTCTCCTTTCTTCCTTCTCTCTTACTTTTCAAAATTTTAAATTTCCTTCTAATTTTGAGGCTCTGGTACCCAGGGTATCTTTACCTTTTTCTTCAACTTCAGCTTTAAATTTCGATGTGCTTCAAGATTTTGCTTAGGCCCAGAGGCCAAAGCTCTGGTTTGGAGGTCGACGCGATTTTGAGAATCCAAGATCAATATTTCTACTGCCAAAGCACAAATATCAACGCATAAGGTATCTGTGTTCAAGTTAAAGGGTCTGTTTCATCCAGCATGCCTTGCATGTGCTGTCTCTTGGTTGACCTTTGTTGTCGTCATTTTCATGGGCCATGCAAGCAAGAGACGGCACATGCAAGGGTATGCTGTATGAAACAGACCCTTTAACTATCGAGGAACATTTTGAGAGTAATTAGCAATCAAATCAAGCTAAATTCACATCGCTGCATCCAACCAAATATGTCCCATACTTTTTTTGGGACACCCTGTATCTAGGCGTTTCTGGATAAATTTAATAAATGATTTAACTGGTTCTTCTTTGTAAAGAGATAGAACTTTGATCCGGTTCCTCATTCTTAAAGCCAACACATTTACTTACGACATGAAATTTCATTTCTCCTCAAAGAAAGACTGCAATGTCTGCGCTGTTCTCGTTCTCTTCAATGTCCCCTCCAAGAAAACGTCAAAATAAGACCACCGAAGTAAGGTACCAGACAAAAGTCTACCTCTTCAACTCATATAACATCTTTTGACGAGAAGCTCTTAACATTTAAACCCTTAATGAGATCAGTACTGTTCTTAAAACGATATCAGAGTACTAAACATCTAAGCTAGGGATAAAGAGCATCTTAAACAAACAATCTCGTATTTTTTGTCAGGCTAATATCCGGGAAAGAACGGAGATTATTGCGAGCAAGTTTGTATGTAACCTCCATTCCAGAAACTTGACCACAATTATTTCGCCCAATTGATCATCATGTCCACACCCATTTTAAGCTTCTTATAAAGACTTACATTGACATGAGCGACTTTTGTTGTAGTTTAATTTTATTGTCTGCATCAAACTTTATTTGCTGGCCAATAATAAGAAACAAGATAGACCATTTTCAGCTTTGCAGATCTGAATTTTATTAATTTAAAGATTTTTGTTTGATGGTGGTCACAGAAAGTTTCTACTATGGTTGCCTCGGAGCTATTTGTTTTCTCTGAGTTTTTAGGCAAATGTGAAAAGAACAGGAAATAAACAATGTATGAGTACAAAACTGTGCCTTCGATTTGCACTGACGAAATCTTGTTCTGAGGTTCTCGGTTCATGTAAAGCATGACGAAATGAAGAGATCTTTAATAAACAAATAAGCATTTAGTATACATTTGAAAGTTCAGAGGAAAATAAACAATTATTGAATGAAAAACGGTGCTTCTGACATACACTCATCAAATCTTTTCAGAGGTTCTCAGTTCATGTAAAGCATGACGAAATGAAGAGACCTTTAATAAACAAATAAGCATTTAGTATACCGTATATTTTCAAGTTCAGAGGAAACTAAACAATTATTGAATGAAAAACGGTGCTTCTGACATAAACTCATCAAATCTTTTCAGAGGTTCTCAGTTCATGTAAAGCATGACGAAATGAAGAGACCTTTAATAAACAAATAAACATTTAATATACCGTACGTTTGAAAGTTCAATGGAAACTAAACAATTATTGAATGAAAAACGGTGCTTCTGACATACACTCATCAAATCTTTTCAGAGGTTCTCAGTTCATGTAAAGCATGACGAAATGAAGAGACCTTTAATAAACAAATAAGCATTTAGTATACCGTACATTTGAAAGTTCAGAGGAAAATAAACAATTATTCAATGAAAAACAGTGCTGTTGACATGTACTCAGAAAATCTTTTCTGAGGTTCTCAGTTCATGGAAAGCATGACGAAATGAAGAGGCCTTTAATAAACAAATGAGCATTTAATATACATTTGAAAGTTCAGAGGAAAATAAACAATTGATAAGTGAAAAACAGTGCTGCTGACATACACTCATCAAACCTTTTCATAGGTTCTCAGTTCATTGGAAGCAAAACGAAATGAAGAAACTTTTGATAAACAAATAAGGATTTATTCACATTTGAAAATTCAGAAGAAAATAAACAATATATGAGTAAAAAGCTGTGCTTTTGATTTGCAATGATCAAATCTTTTCTGAGGTTCTCAGTTCATGGAAAGCATGACGAAATGAAGAGGTCTTTTATAAACAAATAAGCATTTAATATACATACATTTGAAAGTTCAGAGGAAACTAAACAATTGATAAGTGAAAAACAGTGCTGTTGACATAAACTCAGAAAATCTTTTCAGAGGTTCTCAGTTCATTGGAAACAAAACGAAATGAAGAAACTTTTGATAAACAAATAAGGATTTATTCACATTTGAAAATTCAGAAGAAAATAAACAATATATGAGTAAAAAATCGTGCTTTTGATGAGTTCTCAGTTCATGGAAAGCATGACGAAATGAAGAGGTCTTTTATAAACAAATAAGCAAAAATTGATAAGGGAAAAACAGTGCTGTTGAGCAGAGGAAACTGTGCTTTTGATTTGCAAATGATCAAATCTTTTCTGAGGTTCTCAGTTCATGGAAAGCATGACGAAATGAAGAGGTCTTTTATAAACAAATAAGCATTTAATATAGCATACATTTGAAAGTTCAGAGGAAACTAAACAATTGATAAGTGAAAAACAGTGCTGTTGACATAAACTCAGAAAATCTTTTCAGAGGTTCTCAGTTCATTGGAAAGCAAAACGAAATGAAGAAACTTTTGATAAACAAATAAGGATTTATTCACATTTGAAAACTGCAGAAGAAAATAAACAATATATGAGTAAAAAGCTGTGCTTTTGATTTGCAATGATCAAATCTTGTTCAGAGCTTCTCAGTTCATGGAAAGCATGATGAAATGAAGAGACCTTTAATAAACAAATAAGCATTTAATATACATTTGAAAGTTCAGAGGAAACTAAACAATTATTGAATGAAAAACAGTGCTTTTGACATACACTCATCAAATCTTTTCAGAGGCTCTCAGTTCATGGAAAGCATGACGAAATAAATAAATAAATAAACACATATAGGCAGACCAACCAACATCGATAAACATTTAAAAGGTCAGATGAGGATAAACAATGTATGAGTGAAAAAGTTTGCTTTTGATTACCCTGGGTACCAGACTCTCTACATAAAAAACAGTTTTTATGTTAGAGACTCTGGTACCCAGGGTAGCTTTTGATTTGCACTGACCAAACCTTTTCCAGAGGTTCTCAGTTCATGGGAAGCATAGCGAAATGAAGAAACTTTTGACAAACAAATAATACATTTATCATACATTTGAAAGTTCAGAAGAAAATAAACAATATATGAGTAAAAGCTGTGCTTTTGACATACACTCATCAAATCTTTTCAGAGGTTCTCAGTTCATGGGAAGCATAGCGAAATGAAGAGGCCTTTAATACACAAATAAGCATTTAATATACATTTGAGAGTTCAGAGGAAAATAAACAATTGATAAGTACAAAAATACAAGAAAAACCAAGTTTTAGTGCTGCTGACATACACTCATCAAATCTTTTCAGAGGTTCTCAGTTCATTTGGCTAGCAAAAACTACAAGAAATATTACATGAATACAGAAACTGCTTTGATATCAAATCTTTTCAAGGTTCTCAGTTCATTTGAAGCAACGAAATTTTTGATTAAGAACACACATTTGAAAACTGAGAAGAAAATAAACAATTTATGAGTAAAAAAACTGTACTTTTGATTTGCAATGATCAAATCTTTTCTGAGGTTCTCAGTTCATGGAAAGCATGACGAAATGAAGAGGCCTTTAATAAACAAATAATCATTTAATATACATTTGAAAGTTCAGGCGAAAATAAACAATTGATAAGTGAAAAACAGTGCTGTTGACATACACTCATCAAATCTTTTCAGAGGTTCTCAGTTCATGTAAAGCATGACGAAATGAAGAGACCTTTAATACACAAATAAGCATTTAGTATACATTTGAAAGTTCAGAGGAAAATAAACAATTGATAAGTGAAAAACAGTGCTGCTGACATACACTCATCAAATCTTTTCAGAGGTTCTCAGTTCATGTAAAGCATGACGAAATGAAGAGGTCTTTTATAAACAAATAAGCATTTGATATACATTTGAAAATTCAGAGGAAAATAAACAATTGATAAGTGAAAAACAAAGCTGTTGACACACACTCATCAAACCTTTTCATAGGTTCTCAGTTCATTTGAAGCAAAACGAAATGAAGAAACTTTTGATAAACGAATAAGAACTTATTCACATTTGAAAATTGAGAAGAAAATATTTGCATCAGAGGTTCTCAGTTCATGGGAAGCATGACGACATAAAGGAACTTTGATACACAAATAAGCATTTAATACGTATTTGAAAGTTCAGAGGAAAATAAACAATATATGAGGGAAAAACTGTGCTTTTTGAATTGCCCTATGACTCCCGGGGGGGTTATTGACACTGCCATCAAGCTCAAAAACATTTCCTTATACCAGAGGTTCCAATTTTGCAGTTCATTATACCAATTTTCCGAAAAAGTATACCAAAATCGTTCCTTAAGCAAAATCGATACGAAAAAATCGTAAAAATCGATACCGTTCCTTATACCAAAATCGCGAAAATCGATACCCTTCCCGATGGCACGTCCCCGTACCCAAAATATGTGAAGTACCCCCCCCGGGCTATGATTATGCACTGATCAATCTTTTAAAGAGGTTCACAGTTCATGGGAAGCATGACGAAACAAACAAATACTTAATAAACCAAGATTTAAAAACTTTGAAAGTTGAGAGGAAAATAAACAACGTATGAGTTAAAAAATATGCTTTTAAATTGCATTGATCAAGATCTTTTTAGAGGTTCCCTGTTCATAGGAAATATGACCAAATAAATAAGCAATGAATTACCAGCAAACAATTAAACGTTGTTGCTTCGATAAACAAACGATTAAATGAAAATTTGATAGGTCAAATGTAAGATGAAAAACATATGAGTCAAAAACTGTGCTTTTGAATTCAAACTTGATGAAAAGGCATCGATTTGATAATGCTATTTCATTGCAAAACTAAAAAGATCAGATGCAAAAATAGCGAATAAAAGAGAAATTAATCTCTGTTCAATGAATTTCAAAAGAATCTGGTTAATTAATCCTTGTTATTGCCGAAAGAAAACAACCTCGGATTTTTCGGCAAGACGTGAAAGTTTATGTCAAATTTCTCCAGGTAGGCAAAAAGATATGTTGTTTCGCCAAGGTGAAATCGGATTTCAGTCAGGAAATATGCGATCCAAAGTGGCTTTCTAAAAGTAGTTCAACCATATTCGTAAAATTATAATCATTAAAAGCAATCTGTCCCCTATTGTTCTGACCTTGGTTACTGCTTTATTTACCTTATTTACGCTGCAGCTAAATTCATGCATCACTGAGTCTCTATGACCCTGATTTCTTTGGATAAAGCGAATTAACACCAACTTCTGGAATATACAATAGACATCTTTATCGATTTTATTTTCATTCATCGAAGGGGACAGATTGCCTAAAATATTCAACTTGTCCACGGCAAAATGTAGTTGCATTTTCTTTCTGTCATCAGATGCAATTACACAATCTACAAATTCATCATTTCATTGTATTTTCAATGGTTGTAATGATTATTCAATCATCGATTCATTCATTCATTCATTCATTCATTCATTCATTCATTCATTCATTCACTCATTCTTTCCTTCGTTCTTCCGTAGATTTGCCTAACAGATAACAAGGACAGATTTTGTAAGACAACAGCATGAGTTGCTTTCGTTGACACCTGAATTCAAAGCCATTAGCGATCACAGAAAAAGGACATTTTCTCACTCACTAATTCAAAACAAACAAAGCCACAAAAGTTTTTCTGAACCTCAGGTAGCTATTACGCTCGTTGTGCATTCCAGACATTGTTTTTCAGAGCAAATTTGAATATAAATCGAAAGAAGAAGGATATATCTACACATCTACCGCGGACATCTCATTTCTTTGGTTCAGAAGCTGAGCAGTAAGTGTTTTAATCACACCAAAAAATAGGAGAATTGAATCGCCTCCCAATCGGGTTTTGAACCAAACAAATTAAATGCCCGAGGCAGATATGTAGATATATCCTTCTTCTTTCGATCTATTCTCATGTTTGCTCTTAAGAACAATCTCTGGAATGCACAACGAGCGCGCTAGCTACCTGGGTTTCAGAGAAACTTTTGTGGCTTTGTCTGTTTTGAATTACTGGTGGAGAGAATTTCTTTCGCCTGCGATCGCTAATCGCTTTGAATGGTTTAATAAACTTGTACGAGAAAATTTCAAATTACTTTTTTGACTTACAAGAGGAAGGAGGGAGACATAAACACATTGGAGACCTCATGACACAATGAGATGAAAGCATTCAAACATACTTCTCAACATCATTCCATTGTTACTTTCGAAGACGAAACAGATCGTCAAAAGCACCGGTTGGTTGTGGCAAAATGAAAGTTTAAATGTTCGGTATGCGGTGAATACCTGATAGATTGGAATGAATGAAAATCTGGTTGGTAGCCAGAGGACTGAGATGTGTTCTATGACTTTTTCTATTCTCTGAGCAAGCATTTCAAACATAGGTAAATCATATTTATGAAAATCCGTAAAATCCGTAACTTCGAAATGGGCGCTCAGAGGCATAAATATGAACTATCTCTTCATTCAAGCAAATTTCATCTCCTTCGAGGGTTGAGAATCAAATCTTTATCAAAAGCTATGATATAATACTGTCACAAAGGTAACTTTTGAATTCTGGAGGGAAATGAATGTAACTTTTGAATCCTTGAGAGAGATGAATATAACTTTTGAATCCTTGAGCGAAATGAATATAATCGTTCTAGTCAAACTGGATCTGTTTCACGCATTTCAAAGTAAAGGAATTTTCTTCAAAAATTGAATTGTACTTATATTTCTGATGATCAGAAAAATAGAACAGAATTTAATTCACTTCAGTTTATTAAGTATTTTTAGAATGACGGATTTTCAAACGTATGAAAATTTTCTTGGCGCATCTGAGATGAAGGTTTGTTTGATTCAAAATAAATTCTTCCATCAAACTTAAAACTTCATTGAAGACGGCAACATCATTGAATTCACTGGGAAAGACGTTCAGAACATCATTCAGGGCCCAAGTCAATGTTCGTCTTCATTAAAGTTCCCTTAATTTCTTCCGATTCTGATTCAGTTATCTGCCGAATATCAAGTTTACTTCAATTTCTGCGTAGCCACATCAATGGTATAAGAATTTGAATTGCAACTAGAGTAGCGTCGCCCATTATGGCCGGTCGCCCATTATGGCCGGCTAGCAAGAGAAATTAAATTTCAGGGGACTGACGACTGGTAAGAAAACTGCAATTGCGCGGAAAATCTTTGCTGACATCTGTTTTATCATGATTTGACCTTCACTGAAGTTTCAGTTCATTTGCATTGATTCTTTCAAGTATTGCAAATTTGACGATTCTATTTACATCCCTTCCTTCTTTTTCGTTCGCTCGGCACCTTGCGGTTTGAAATTTTTCAAATGTGCTTTGATTTTTCAGAAGTCCTGTCTCTTGAGGGGAAATCTACAATGAAACCAAAGCAAAGTGATTTCTGATTCATATTTAAGGTTATAAAGTCTCAGTGCTTCTAATTGTTATTTTCGTCGCCCATTATGCCCATCAGTTTACCAGCAAAGTTTCCAATCGCTTCAAAATATTAAAATGCAACATTTATTAAAAAAGACACCAATTTGGGTTAAAATCTTACTTACTGACTTGGAAAATCATCGAAACCCAAAAAGTGCAGCCTTATATTAACTCTATTTTCATTTTAGAAACTATGCCAAAACTCATCCATCCATGCACAAGAGATATGGCAGGATTTAGAACAACTCGAAGCATGTATTTCAATTGCCAAAAACTCTAAGTTTAGGTTAATTCTTATTGATATTTTTGGGTTTAAAGTACCAAATGATAAACAAAGAACGGTAATTAAAGCTGTTTTTCTTGTTAAAACTTTTTACCGGAGAGTAGTTTTCATTGTTTCTCCTGTGGCCATAATGGGCCATAAGTTTCAACTGGAAAGCATCGCAAAATGTTTGCTTCCAAACATTCGCCAAATTCTGCCTGATGGCAACTAAAATTCTGCCGACGTTTATACGTTTGAAAGCATCACAAAATGTTCGCTTCCAACATTCGCCAAATTCTGCCTGATGGCAACTAAAATTCTGCCGACGTTTATACGTTTGATTGGTAACTTCAAAGCTACCGAATTCTGAAAACAGTAGAGAAGTTAAAATATTTGCAATCAAACGCAAAATTCCTTTAAAACGGTAGGCTTCGGATCACTATGACGAGAAAGATCAATATGAAGCCCTCGAAATTCTGCCAAAACTTGTGCCTTTTGGCGTAAAAAGGTTCAGAAGGCCTTCCAAACCTTCCAAACTTACCGTTTTGAGAATTTAGGAGTCAATCAAACACAAATTCTGAGTCTGCCAAGTCTTCCGTCTTCAGAATTTGTACCTATCAAACGTAACCGTAAACGAAGTTCATGCCATTACACGTATTTTTATATGAAGCCCATAAGAAACCAAGAAACTCAACTCTCAGATCGTCAAAAAATTAGTACTGGGAAAATATAAGTTAAGAAACGATTGATTTTCATAATGGAAATCCATGACATATTTTTATTTTATTTTTACTTGTTTCCTGTATCATATTAAAAATATTACTCGTAAGGTACTTGAGTAATGTCTAAACATGGGAAAAGTTTAAAAAACCTTGTTATGAAATGTTCACGAGGGCACAGGTAGTGAACATGAAGATTGTTATGGAACCTCTAAGAAACTCGTAAGAAACTCTGAGTACTCAAAATTTGATGATTTTAAGAAAGTGTCAGTACTGGCCCAAATTCTTAGTTTCTTATATAAAAAGAATCGTGTATCAGTTCTGTAACATAATATCTTATTAATGGTCACATTCCATTCGCTCTTAAAGTAAGTATTTTCTGCCTTGAAATATTTATCAAATAAAGTGGTCAAATGGTCAAGCCAAGGGCTTCTTTGGTCAGAGACATCGGGCAAGAAAACATGACATAGTTACCTTAAATATCTCCATGGTTTTAAATCGTGTCGTTGAGGCGAGTTTCAACTTTTAACTCTTGCCGGCTCTTTACCGCAGCAGACCAGAAGAAATAATAAAGAGAACCCGTGTCTACACGATGCTTTTTATTCGAGGCAATGAAACGGTTAAGGCGAACTTCCTTCTTAAAAAGTAAAAGAATTGACCGGCTCTTCTGTATAATTAAATTGTTTTTTAATGTTGTCTTGACCCGGATCGTTTCTTGTTTATTGCAAGGACAGGAACACCCCTGAAGAAGGATAGAGACTTCTTTCAAGGCATATCCGTAGCTTGAGAAATCTTGGCAGTCTATTTTTCTTGACAGAGTATCATGTGGGATGGATTGTTCAATCAAAAGCCCGGGCATTAGTTACCAATAGGTTTCGTTTCGTCGCATTGTCTTGTCACTGTCGTATGTTGTTGTTAGGTCTTGACGCAAGAATGTCGGGAAAATATGACGGGGGAAAGAGTACGGTCGACCTGAGTGTCGAAATTTAAATACTCATTAAGAGGCTATGAGCATGCAAAACGAGGTTGACAACACATCTTGGTGCAAACTACCAGTGTGTAGGGTAAAAAACCCCTCTGAAATGTCACTTCTCCTTAAATATCAAGGCAATTTCATTGGCTAGTGCATTATTCAATACACGTTCTTTTATAAGAAACTGGTTTATAAGAAACTAGTACTACGATGAGAAAAAATTTAAGAAACTCTAGTACTACGCTCAAGAACAGTTAAGAAACTCAAAAAACTTTAGTTCTGTATGGCTCTCTTATTCTATGTCTCTCTAACGAAGGTACATTCGTCTTTTCTTGACTTTTAACTGCAAAATTGGTAAATTTTTGCCTTGGTGTGCATGACTTCTTCTTGATGACAATGTCAATGCAAAATGGAAGCCGTTTTTGAGAAGAAGGCTCAACTTCGAACAATACCGCAATTTTAGGCCCAAAAAATAAGAAACTAATTAAGAAACTTTTACTACTAAAATACCGAAATAGCAAAATTAAGAAACTTTTAGACATGTTCCAAGTTTCTTATAAATTTTTCAAATAAATTTTAAAGTAAACAGTTTACCTGACTAAAATCGGCTTCTCCATTTTGAAACTATGAGCGATTTTCTCAAGAAAGCCTCCCCAAGAAACCTTCAAAACGGACTTAAAATCACTACCAAATTGTATGCCTTCTGAAATCATAAAATGATATATTTGCCAAGGTTATCTTCGCTATTCAAAACGAGACTATCCGGCAGTATTTCAATAGCGATAACTACGACCATATCATCAGTCTAAAGGTTATCGTCTTGTTATCCACATCCAGAGATCAATGGCCTTTCAAATGGGGATTCTTTTTTAGTTATCAGGTACAGGAAATTACTTTCAGTTGAATTGTGGAAACTCCCAAGAAAGATCAAATGTGATCCAGTACCGGCGAGTACCGGTAACTGACCAAATAATCCATGTTTCAAATTTTCAATTTTGTCTGATTTGTCAGATTTTCAGGTATCGTCTAAACCCTTTTGCCTGCATGGAACCACTTAAAACCTCAAAGCACATTAATCACTTCTTCCTACTCTTCCGAGAAGTTTTTTCCCTTATGATAATAATATAAATACCAAATCTCCATTTTGGAGCAGTTACAAATTAAACTAATGTAACACTGGTAAACTACATTAAATTAAACTAAACAATGATTGAAAAGCTAAATAACAGAACCTAACACAAACTAAAACTATTTACAAAATCGTTTGAACTCTCTTATCATTCTTTTAAGAATTTTTGGGTCATTTGAAAGAAGTTGATCTTTGCTACATTTTTTCATGTCAAATTTCTTGCATGCCCATAGATGTTCTATATTTTCTTTATGTTTACCACATCGTCTACATGTATTATTGTCATACTTAGCCATGTAGTTTGCTTTTAAGTCTATCATATTAAGTTTGAGCATCTGGAGATCTGATCTGATCTCATGTTATCGCTTTAGGCAACTATCAAGCAAGAGTATGATCAGGAAATTAGGGACTTGTGAAATCTACACTGTATGCAGCCCGAGGCTAGCAGAAACTTCTTGGACAAGGACGACAGACGAGAAGCTGCTTGTTTAGCAAAGAGCAATAGATAGTCCAATTCTGTAGCCAAATTCCTCGCTACTTAAACACCTTAATCTTCTTATCTCTTAATCCACCAAGGTGTGCAGCAATTTTAGTTGTCTTTAGCTGGCGGTGTGATTAAATGGCGGCGTACCATTTATGACGTCACGCAACTATGTGGTCTCAAGCTGTCTGGAAGAATTGCACGTTCTGCCGCTAAAGCTATCATGAGTTTTTATGCTGTGTTGTTCTGGAAATTTTCCAACAAAAAATGATGACGCTAGAAGACAGAAGGAGAGAACAACCACAGGGGGGGGGGGGGGGTTCTTCCATAGTATATGTACCTGTGGATGTGCCGCGAGCCGCGAACAAGGGTATACTTTTTCAGACTTCTAGTCTAGCCAAAAGGGTATACTTTTTTACAATTTCGGCCTACAACGGTCTAGCCAAGGGTATCATTTTTGACAATATTGGTCTAGCGTAATGGCCAAAATTGGTCTAGCCAAGAGTACCATTTTCGTAAAAATTGGTCTAGCCAAAGGTACCATTTTGAATATGCTCGCGGCAGACCCCTACCCCACATTTGGCTTACTTTATTTTAGCCAATAGGCAGACTTCGCCAATGGGTAGTAGGCTTCAATTAGCTTATTTATTCTATAGCTACCTATTTATATGTCCATTTTAAATAAATGGATGTAAATGATGATAATATACAATTACGGAAAAGATGGCGCTGGGGGGCATTTGATCAAGATGCATTGCGTTCTATAATGGAATCAACAGGGATTCTATACAAATTTGATCATTAAATGCAATGCATCTTGGTCAAATGCCCCCAAGCGCCATTTTTTCGGTAAACATCCATGGATACCTGAAATCTTACTTGAAGATCAGCCACAGGGAAGCAAAGGACTTTACGCAGTAATGTTCTTCATGCAGTAAGTCTAAAGAATAACAGCAATATTTACCAATTTCGTAGTGCTCAATGAACTTCTTGTTGGGGAGACGAGATAGACTTTGTCCGAGGAAACGTATGTGTCCCCCCGTGCAGTAGGTGAATGCTCATGCGCCCGTCAGAGCTCGGCCCCAGAACGCTACTATGCGCATGAGCTTCAACATACTACACGGGGGGACACAAACGTTTCCTCGGACAAAGCATATCTCGTCTCCCCAACAAGTTCAGCTTCATAGGGATTAGGTCTCACCGAGCTTTTCCTTAATCTTCTGCAGAAAATGGTGCTGCAGCAGTTTTTAGAAAACAGTAAAAACGTTTTTCATTTCTACATAGCAGCGGAAATCCCAGATGATGTCTCTGTTATTTTTGAGGCATCTATTTCTGAACTTCCTCGATAGTATGTTCCTTACGTTTATGTTGGGCTATCTTTACTTGAAGCAAGTCCATGAACTTCCGGAAGCTTTTAATGCACACCAGGCGGCATTTTGTAAGCTCGGTATCTTACATAATTTCTCTGCTTACCTTGAAAGTAAACAACTTCTGAAGTTGGGCTTTCGGCATAGCCTTCAGTCATATTTACGTCAGTTGCTATTCAAATTAGATACAAATCAATTACAGCTTTCGCCTGAAGCTTGCCGCCTAGCACAAGATTTATTCCGAAGTTTCCCAGTCTCGATTATTCAGCTCGTGTATCCAAAAGCAATGTTGGTGTGCGATCTTTTTCAAAACCTGGCAAGAGAGGTCCAACAAAGTGTGAAAGAGTTAAAAAAAGTACAGTGCAGAGGAAACATGGATAGTTTGTCTGCTACGAACGAATAACCAAAATCTAACTATCAATTATGATGACGCCCATACATCATTTGGGACACCCGGTATATGTGAAATTCCTCTTAACTTTCCTGACGTCAGTTTTCATTTCCTTGGAGTATCTTTTTTGAAGCAACTGCATTTCCGGTAGCTTTATTGCGCGCTAAGCGGCATTCTATACTCAGTGTCTTAAAGAGTTGCTTACCTTGAAAGTAAACAAAGTGTAGGGTCAGTTTTTCGCTATAGTCTCCGCCTATATTTACGTCAGTTGCTATTCAAACTTAAAAAAGATAAAGATTTTCCGCTGAGCCTGATCGCCACTCAGAAGGAGATCATGTTGATTGATGTTTGACACCAATGTTTACTTTCATTTGAAAAAATTCGCCGTTGTTCGCCAGTCCACTCCCTGGTGAAGTCTTTGACGCAAAAGGGCATAGCGTTAAAATGGGCATGGAAAACTCCCCAAAGAAAATAGACTTTTACAAAAAAGCAAAGTTGTGTTGTGTTTGCAAAGTTGTGTGCAAGCAAATGATCACACGAGACTGAACGTGACTGAAAAATATTTGAGGAAACTTTAAGCGGATTTTCAGTCTCAAATGGTATAAGGATAGACATCTTTAAAGCGCATTATCGTGTCTTATCGTTTAAAATGATTTTTGTGCTATTACAAGCAAAAATTTAAGTAGTAATAAGTTTAGTCATAGATTATCTGCTAGTCTTGTAATGATGTCAAAATGTAATTTCTTTGTGTGAAATTGAAGGTAAAATGCTAGGCGTTGCTTTGGAGAATAGCACGGAAGGCTTACAAAGCAGGAGGATTTGAAGCTTCTAAAAAGGATTTTATAGCTATATTGTTACTTTGTTACGCTCATAGAAAAACACATGACCAGAAAGATTTCTCAAATTGGACTTACTGCACAGGGTGAGTAAAGAATTTCGAAACGTTTGATTGGTTGCGGAATGAAAGCACGTTGCTGATATTCAACCCTAAAATGTTGATCAATCAGTCAAAGGCTAACTTAGATGTGAAAAGTTTGATTGGTAACAGCACTCATCTTTCAGAAACCAAAAATAAAGAAAATGCTGGTTAGGGGGTTCGTATGTTTTTATGTTTCGTAGTATACCGGGTGTCCAAAAAAAATGTATACGGATTTGGTTGACTCCAGCGCTGTGAATGTAGCTTTAATCAATGGCTAATCACTTTCAAAATGTTCGTCGATAGTTAACTTAAAGGTAGATACCTCATTTGTTAGCATTGGCGCTTTGAGAGCAGAAATATCAATCTTGAAAGCTCAAATTTGCCTCTTCTCCTGCAAAACAGAGCTTTAGCCTTTTGGCCTAAGCAATTTCTTAAGGCACAGCGTATAAATCAACGATAGCCTTGATAAAATTTGAACAATATTAGATCTTATGTTATTCTGTTTTCCAGAAGTCACCCCCCAGTCACCCATTGGGAAGTTTCTTAATTATTCAATAATTTCAGTTCTAAATTTCGATGTGCCTCAAGAATTTACTTAGGCCAAAAGGCCAAAGCTCTGGTTTGCAAGAAGACACAAATTTAAGCTTTTAAGATTGATATTTCTGCTCTCAAAGCACCAAAGCCAACAAACGAGGTATCTATGTTCAAGTTAACTATCGAAGAACATTTGGAGAGTGTTTAGCCATTGATTAAACCTAAATTCACTTCGCTGTAATCAACCAAATCTGTATACATTTTTTTGGGACACCCGGTACTTTCAGACAGACTTATTACAGTTGACTTATTACAGTTGACGAAATAGACTTGAGGCAAGTCTATCAACATAAAAAATGAACAAAAAGTTGTCGACGAAATGCAGCCACTTCATTAGCTGATCAGTGTGAAACATGGATGATTTCTGCGCAGAGTCTTGTTCAGGGTGGATCTTGTACCCATGGCTACCTTCATCCCTTACATAATTTGTTGTTGTTGTTCAAAATTGATCTCAGCAGCAGTGCTCGGTTTTCTCATGGCCTCTTTTCGGATGAATGAGACAGAAAATAGACAAGATACCCGGCATTTATCATTTGAAAATTATTATCCCATGTTGTTACGAATTAAAAAGATGAACGTACAGCACAGAATTAAGATTAATAAAAAGGACAGCGGGATGAAGCTTAGCTAGGCCGATATAAAAACATGTTTTGATGATCAGCAATAGACTAGGCCACTAATCGTCCGATTATTTTTGGTTTAAAAGCGTCAATGGAACTCTTTGAAACCCAGTGTTATTTCTGAGCGTATTCACAAGGATCTCCGAGTGCACGAATACGATTTTAGGATTAGGACTGTGCTCCTAAGACGGAAAGACTAAATCTGGAACAAAGGCAGGAAGGGAGAAGAAAAACAAGCAATTCTCAAAGGCGCATATAAAACAACCTTCCATTTGATTTTATGGTTTCAAGAATGCTTCAACGGAAAATTTTGTCATACCTAAATCAGCAAGAATTCCGACCAAATGAGAAGCATATATTTCTTAGTGAAAATATAAGCAAACAAAGGTCCTTTTATGTATCATGTCATCCCAGTAAGGTAGCGTTGTTGTGAAAAATTGCTGGACGGCTTCCTTGCGGACACGGACAGTGCTCCTTTGGGTTCCTTTGCAGCAGTGCGGCAGTATATCTGAGATATCGGACGTCCCAGGAAAGAGTATTCAGATTTGGTAGGGCTCAGCGATGAGAATTTAGCTCTAGTCAATACTTAATCAATGGCTAATCAGCTCAAGGGTGCCTACCTTGTAGGAAGTGTGTTTATTCCCAGTACTCTAGAGTAATTGGTGTCCTGTGACCCAGTATAGAGAGTGTCCTAGAACCGTACCGTGACACAGCAGTACACGGGGTCAGTCCTCTCGAGGTCGACATGATGTATGAATAACTTTGTGGTTTCAAATTCCGGTGTTTATGTAACACGAGATCGACTGTTATACGATCTGGCCACAGGGAATCAGACAGCGTGATTTTTGATTGGTCAACACTAACAGGCGTTAGAATTTGAAAATCCCTGTAATACAAAGATTAGCAGGACCGGGTCATAGGACACAAATTACTACGCGTACAGTACCGGGAATAAACACACTTCTTACAAGGTAGGCGCCCTTGATCAGCTTCAACTGTACCTCAAAGTTAACAACATACAGGGTGTCCCAGAAAAATTCTTCGACGTTTGATTAAATATTTAAAAGTAATGATAAAAAGTACAGGCTTCTGGTTTGACAACCCTGTTCATAAGATGCAAACTAATTTTTGACACCAGAATCTTGTGAATCCGCTAAAAATTCACGGAGTTACAAGCTTTTGAACTTCAAGTTTGTGCAAAAGCTGAAACCAGACGCACCTGTCTGACTTGATTTTCAAGAAGATGTCCCAAAATCGAGGTAAAAGAAAACTGTCCAATGTTTTACCTCTTGTTGATATTGAAGTAAACCAAATAGGACTTATTCAAAGTAATATAATTCTCGTAACCGTTGCAAAAATTTACTTAAGAATGCAAGTATCCAAAAACACAGAATGAAAACTAAATTGATGAGAAACGGGACCATTCCAAAATTTTGCTCAACAGGATTCCTCGAAGCATCCATAACCTCAATTCAATGTTAGGGGGAAAGCTAATTTCATTTCATTTCATTTATTTTTAGGAGGGTAACCCTTCAGCAAAGGCTGATTTACAAGGGGCCCTCCGTCAAAAATCTTGCAATTTATGGAATATACCTACTATTAAAATAATTACAATATATGATTTCAAAATGAAAATCTAAAATACAAAATTGTTCTAATTTACAGAAGGAAAAAAAAAACCAAAAAAGTGCAAAAAAGAAACATATCCTAAATAAATTTAAAGGCAGAAACACCGCAACACGACAAAAAACAACAGCAAATACGATTAATTTAATTTTTGCCAATATTTCGTCCTGCCTTTATATTTATTCATTTTTTCGTCATCGCAAGCATCTTCGGATCCGGCAATCGACGTAGGTATCGTGGCCTTTACTTTTTCAAATTATTATATCCTAAATAGTTTTTTTAAAAACTGTTAAGTTTTACGGCTTGCTTCGACTCAGCTGAGAGGCTGTTCCAATATTTTACTCCTCTGAACGAAAAACATCTTTGACCATTTCCACTTTTCATTAATGGTATCTTTAGGTCAGTAGAAGTATTTCGGAGGGTGTGAAGGGAGCCCTGCGAGTTTTTCGAGAAAAGTTTGGTCAAATAATGAGGAGCAAGAGCATTTAATGCCTTAAACACCATGAATTTGGTCTCAGAACCAATCAATTCTTCAATCGTTTGCCAACCAAGACTTTTTATAAGGGGCATGGCGGAGGCAGCAAAACGACTACCAGTGATTATTCTAGCAGCTCTGTTTTGTAGCTTCTGCAAGCGGCTTTTTCTGTGGAACTACAGCAGCTCCAAACAGAGCAACAATAACGAAAATTTATCGAAAGTGCTTTTAACATTCCATTTCATTTGCTTTGAATAAACGAGATTCTACTTTCACAAAATATGCAATTTAGGGGCGTCTGGTTTCAGCTTTCGCACAAACTTGAACTTCAAAGGCTCGCAACTGCGTGAATATTTAGCCGATTTGCTAGCTTCTGGTATCTAAAATTAATTTAAAATCTCAGCAATATGGTTATCTTACCATGGAGCCCGTTCAATATTTCGTTATTTTCTAATATTCAATCATAGGTCGAAAACTTTTTTTGGGACACCCTGTAGAGATACCACGCTCGGTGATATTGATAAATCAGAACGTTGGCATTTTGGCCTGAGCAAATTTTTGAAGCACAGTAAATAAATCAACAGTATCCTTGCTATCCTTGATAAGATTTGAACAAGAAGGCAAAATGATTATTTCAAGGTCAATATTTCAGCTCTTAAACACCAATGTCAACAAATGAGAT
This sequence comes from Aurelia coerulea, assembly GCA_039566865.1. Taxonomy (NCBI): domain Eukaryota; kingdom Metazoa; phylum Cnidaria; class Scyphozoa; order Semaeostomeae; family Ulmaridae; genus Aurelia; species Aurelia coerulea. Next base: position 20,125,064 of record CM076953.1, on the reverse strand, counting down.
ATCTATCTTCAAGTTAACTATCGAGGAACATTTTGAAATTGACTAGCCATCGATTAATGCTAAATCTTCACTGCTGTATACTGCTGTATACAGCCAAGTCTGTATAACATTTTCTGGGACCTCGTTAAAAATTTAAATTCTGAGTAGACCCGCATGGCGTTTTGTTTAAAAAACTGGCTAGAACTTGTGGTATGTTTTTCAAAGTAAGACACTTCTTACCCATCAATATTTTAGTCTGTCTTTATAACTCTTTATTTTCACCGTTTCTACAATATGGCATTTTAGTTTAGGGTCTTACCCATGAAACTCATATCAATCCAATATTTTTGTTGCAGAAAAGGGTCATAAGGGCTATTGTGTTTGAACACTTTACTTCTCCCACTACACCTCTCTTTTCTGATTTAAAGATTTTAAAGCTGCGTGATCTATTTCAAGTGAAACTGCTTTCTTTCGTATACGATTGTGTAAATAAGATCTCTCCTTCTTGTTTTCATTCTTTTTTTGATTTAGTTCAATCTGTTCATCAACATGGTACACGGCAAGCCTCTAAAAACGATATTTTTCTAACTCAGAAAAATACTGCTCAATATGGTCTTCGATCAGTTCGTTACTTTGGAGCTAAGTGCTGGAATGACATTCCCATGGATATAAAAAAATCACCCTCTGCTATTAGTTTTCGTTGTAAACTCAAAGCTTTCCTCTTTGAAAATAATTATCAAAATTGATCTTTGAATAGTAGGCACAAGAAGGTCACCATCCGCCCTAGTCATTTAATCTCGCTGAAAGTATATAATCTCGATCAAATGTAAATGAAATTCTATTAAAACAGGGGGTGCTCTCTCCTCGATTAGTCTGACTACTGAGAGAGCTCCTCCTTTAAGTAATTCCCTCCATACAATTTATCTTTTCTCTTTGTTTTGTTGAATATATAGTTTTTTAATTTTGCGTACTGATGTATCAATTTTCTGTATCTTATATTCTTGTAGTTTAGTTATTTGACTGTTTAGTTATTTCAAAACATTGTATGAAGTGGAATTTAAAATATATGAAACTGAAACTGAAACTGAAACTGTTTTCATCTAAGCGCGCAAAGGATCAGTGTTGGCTAAGAGCCCTTCAACGGACATGTAATCTTTCTGTCTATTGCTTAGCCTGTAGGTTTTCTGAAACCGTCTCGAATTCGAGCTTTAAAGCTACCTGCAGAAACAATGACAGATTTGGTAAGACAATAGTCAATAGCACGAGTTGATTTTGATTGACACCGCAATTCAAAGCAATTAGCGATCGCAGACAAAGGAAATTTTCTCAAATAGTAATTCAAAACAAGCAAAGCCGCAAAAGTTTCGCTGAAACCCAGGTAGCAAGTTCACTCATTGTGCATTCCAGAAATTGTCTTTAAGAGCAAATACGAGAACAGATCGAAAGAAGAAGGACGTATCTACAGATCTGCCACAGCCATTTGATTTGTTTGTTCAAAAGCCGATTGGGAGGCGATTCAATTCTCTCATATTTTTGGGTGTAATGAAAACACTTACTGCATCCTTCTTCTTTCGATATATGCTCATGTTTGCTCTTAAAAACAATTTTTGGAATGCACAATGAGTGCGCTAGCTACTTGGGTTTCAGAGAAACTTTTGTGGCTTTGTTTGCTTTGAATTACTGGTTGAGAGAATTTCCTTTGTCTGTGATCGCCAATCGCTTTGAATTCAGGTGTCGATAAAAGCAACTAATGCTATTGTCTTACAAAATTTGTCCTTGCCTATTTTACCTGGTTATTTCGCAGATAAGATTTGGGCTTGCTCATCGTCTTCCTAGCCCCCATCTTATCACGTCTTTTTGGGCAATAATCAATGAATTTTCTTTCTTCAAGAAAGTTGCTCCAAAGTAAAAAAAATTGTGATTCCATTTGACGTAAAAGAATAGATTAAAGACGAGACAAATTCTGCAAGCATAGCCTACTGACGCCATTTGCTTGTACACGCTATCGTTGTTTCACGATTCTGCGTGCAGTGCAAAGTGCAAGAAGGGCTTCATAGAAATCTCATAGCACATAATTCTTCCAGTGAACATTACAGTAATCTTCCTCCTTAGCATGTCATGGACCCACAGATCTAATCGATTAACATCGAACCAAGACACTGTGATCCAGCTCTTTAGAAATCGTGGAATTAATCCCAAAAAATGAAAATACGAGTATACACTATTTAAGGGTTTCATCATGGCGAAGAGACATTGAGCTATTCGATAAAACAAAAATTTCATAAATCCGTCTTATAAATCCAGAGATAGAGATATGATTTTTTAAAGTTTGACTAAATTGCGAACTGTTGTTTACATTGCAATTTCCGGCCTTTTGTTTGTTGTATCGTTGAAAACCCAGAAATTCAAGTTCTTGTATCTCTTCAATAAATGCACCGATTTTTTAAAACTTTTTTTTGTCTTACAGATAAACACCTAAGCTATCTAAAAATACAGAGTTTTTTTAAAATCTCAAGTTGGTATATCAATATTTGTCAAAGTGGCGTATGACCTTTTTAAGCACGAAAACCAGGCAAATTATCAAAATTCCGTCTGTTAGTGAAAACAAAAAATCTAACTAAATCTAACTCTTCGAAAAAATTATTAAAATTGAATATGATGTCTTGAGAGAATTTCTGCCAAAGGATTCGTACAGCTTCGTACAGGAAAAAAAGTTATCACACATTTGGTATGGTAGGTCCTTTTCAGTTTGTGTTTGGTTATGGTCGTATTCACTGAAACCTTGACGACCAACTGTTGATAAAGATCTTGTTCTGGTATAACATTTTCATGCTTCTTGTCTGTCAACTCGGTTTTTATCTTTATCTTGATTCCATGGTCAATGAAAATGTTAACTGACTGTCTTCAAGGGCTTCGATATGGTAGAGAAGAGGCGTCAATAGTCCGGATATGCTTGTGGCGACTTTTATTGGAACATAACTACTGTCTACAATCCCCTATCACTATTTTTCCATTCACTTATTCGCCTTAAATGCCTCAACTAAACCTCGTTATTTCAAAATATATATTCAACTTTTAAACTTTGATAGTACGCATAGAGAGTGTCTACAGCTCACCATACTGTATATGGGATGCAGGGAGTGCTCAAATTACAGGATGACGCAACTTTATATAAACTGATATGAAACTGCAAAACAATAAAAAAACTTTTTTTCTCGTAACTATGACTGACCCAAGCCAAGCCTGTATGTTTCACATGCCTCATTGAGAAGCAGAATTTTTTCTATGTTAATTGCCAAGTCAGTTCCTACCACAAAATAAAACAGTGACTGTTAAAACACAAAACTGCTGGCCTGTAGTCTTTAAACCATTCCAATAGCTATGTGTCACAAAATCAATCATGTTTATCACAACGAATGGCGAGCTTTATGATTTCATAGTAGAAAACGGTGATTTAAAGGATAAATGTACGAGGTAGAACACGAAATATACTGCGAAATTTAAGGATCTAGCTGATAAACTGATAGAGGAAAGGGGGCTGAAGGAAGACGCATATAAAATGAAATTAGTACTCCAAAAATTGTATCAAGTTAAAGTCAAGGATGAAGCCTGGCGTGTAAAAGAAAAGAGTGTTCAGTGATGAAGTAGATGAACGAGTTAAAAAACGTAGCCAACCAAGATCAGGCAGTCAATTATCATAAAAGTGAGGTGATCGATACACTAAACCGAGAAGAGGCCTTCTGGGCCTTATCAAGGACATGTACAATGAGAATTAGATTATCGACCAAAAACTAAATACTTTAGAGACACAAGCTTTACTCAAGTAAAGCTAAGATAGTTGAAAGTAGTTTGCATAAACACTGTTCGTATGCGGAACAGTTCAATCATGTACAAAGCCAAAAATCATTGCCAAAAAATAAACGTTAAACCAAAAGGGCCTATCATACCAAATGTGTGATAACTTTTTTTCCTGTACGAAGCTGTACGAATCCTTTGGTAGAAATTCTCTCAAGACATCATATTCAATTGTGATATTTTTTTGAAGAGTTAGATTTAGTTAGATTTTTTGTTTTCACTATAACAAACGGAATTTTGATAATTTGCCTGGTTTTTGTGCTTAAAAAGGTCATACACCATTTTGACAAATATTGTTATACCAACTTGAGATTTTGCAAATAGCTTTGTATTTTTAGATAGCTTAGGTGTTTATGTGTAAGATAAAAAAAAGTTTCAAAAAATCGGTGCATTTGTTGAAGAGTTACAAGAACTTGAGTGTATGGGTTTTCAACGATAACACAAACAAAAGGCCGGAAATTGCAATGTAAACAACAGTTCGCAATTTAGTCAAACTTTAAAAAATCATATCTCTGGATTTATGAGTCGGATTTAAGAAATTTTTGTTTTATCGAATAGCTCAATGTCTCTTCGCCATGATGAAACCCTCAAATAGTGTATACTCGTACTTTCATTTTTTGGGATTAATTCCCTGTCTGGATCACAGTGCAAGACTTGCTCCAAGTCTCGTTCGTTATCGTATTCGGGCCCACTCGGTTGGCCAACAGTGAGCGGCGAAAGTGGAGCGAGCAGCTCACTGCCAACCGAGTAGGCCTGAATACGATAACGAACGAGACTTGGAGCCAGTCTACATTGAACCAGAACCATCACACCAATTAATCGTATAACAAGAATAGCTTATAACGCAAAGAAATATACCTAGTGTATCGACAAAAGCAGATTCTTTGCCCGATCTCATATAATTGGTCGATAGTCTTTCAACGAACTATCAATAACGAATTTGATTTGCGGGTAGACAGTCGAATTTCATCGCTGTGATCTAGGAAGGGTCAGTTCAGCTCATGCGTAGTGTCTAAGGAAATTCGTTATTTCAAATTTTACATTGAAATTTCTGCAGGTAACAAGGACAGATTTTTTAAGACAATAGCATGAGTTGCTTTTATTGACACCTCAATTCAAAGCGATTAGCGATCACAGACAAAGGAAATTCTCTCAACCAGTAATTAAAAACAAACAAACAAACAAACAAACAAACAAACAAGCGAAGCCGTAAAAGTTTCTCTGAAACCCAAGTAGAGTAGCGTCGCCCATTATGGCCGGTCGCCCATTATGGCCGGCTAGCAAGAGAAATTAAATTTCAGGGGACTGATGACTAGTAATAAAATTGCAATTGCGCGGAAAATCTTCGCTGACATCTGTTTTATCATGATTTGACCTACACTGAAGTTTCAGTTCATTTGCTTTGAAACCCGACGAGATGGTTTGTGCATATCTCTAATTGATTCTTTCAAGTATTGCAAATTTCACGATTCTATTCACATTCCTTCCTTCTTTTTCGTTCGCTCGACACCTTGCGGTTGGACATTTTTGAAATATGCTTTGACTTTTCAGAAGTCCTGTCTCTTGAGAGGAAATCTGCAATGAAACCAAAGCAAAGTGACTTCTGATTCAGAATTAAGGTTATGAAGTCTGAGTGCTGCTAATTGCTATTTTCGTCGCCCATTATGCCCATCAGTTTACCAGAGAAGTTTCCAATCGCTTCGAAATATTAAAATGCAACATTCATTTAAAAAGCAAAAATTTGGGTTAAAATCTTACTCACTGACTTGGCAAATCATCGAAACCCAAAAAAACGTAGCATTATATTAAGTCTATTTTCAATTTAGAAACTATGCCAAAGCTCATCCATCCATGCACAAGAGATGAAGCAGGATTTAGAACAACTCGAAGCATGTATTTCAATTGCCAGAACTCGAAGTTTAAGTTAATTCTTATTGATATTTTTGGGTTTAAAGTACCAAATGATAAACAAACAACAGTAATTAAAGCTGTTTTTCTTATTAAAACTTTTTACTAGAGAGTAGTGTTCATTGTTTCTCCTGCGGCCATAATGGGCGACGCTAGAAGAAAACGACAGTTTTACCCCCTTCTTTAAAATCTCCTAAAATCAGTATAAAGAGTTTACGTAAAAATCAATACTCTGTGATCTTTTTCTCCATTAGTTGGTGATATAATCCGGCTATTTGGTTTTTTCATTGATTAAGATTGCTCTTTTTGGATCTAACTGGGAACTTCGCGACGACATGGGCATAATGGGCGACACCACTCTAGCTAGCGCGCACATTGTGCATTCCAAACATTGTTTTTATGAGCAAACAGGAGAATAGATCGAAAGAAGAAGGATATATCTACACATCTATCACGGGCATTTCATTTCTCAGGTTCAGAAGTCGAGCAGTAAGTGTTTTCATAACAGCCAAAAATATGAGAGAATTGAATCGCCTCCCAATCGGCTTTTGAACAAACAAATTAAATGGCTGAGGCAGATATGTAGATACGTCCTTCTTCTTTCGATCTATTCTCGTGTTTGCTCTTAAAGACAATTTCTGGAATGCACAACGAGTGTTTTATTTCTTTGGTTCAGAAGCCGAGCAGTAAATGTTTTCATTACACCCAAAAAGATAGCAGAATTGAATCGCCTTCCAGTTGGCTTTTGAACTAACAAAATTAAATGCAAAACAAATTTTCAGCGACAGGTGTATGGACATTCACGAAATTCTCCAAAAGACAAAATCGGCCAAGGTTTGTTTACACCCATTTCAAGTCATGTGATCAATCCCTTGATGAAACATCTTTTGATTGTTTCGTGTCATGCAAAGCTGTGCCATGAGTGCAAAAAGTAACGTAATACTAAAACTTCCCAAGAGTATGGTCACATGACTTGAAATGGGTAAAACAACCTCAGCCGATTAGGTCTATGAGGCGCACTCTCTTACAACAGGGCCTAAATGCGAAACTTCAAGAAATCTTATTGCTAAGCAGGGTCAGGGTATGACATTATCACGAGAATGGAAGGGTTGAGCAAGAGAAAATTGCTGATGCTCAGTTTCATAAGCCATCAAAGATGACACACGCATTTTTTATTATAAGAAACTGCCCACAAGAAACTCAACTCTCAGATCGCCAAAAAGTTAAGAAACTCCAGTACTGGGAAAATATAAGTTAAGAAACTATTTATTTTGATTAACGAAATCCCTCACATATTTTTACTTTACTTTCACTTGTTTCCTGTATCATGTTACTCGTAGGGCACTAGAGTAATGTCTCAGTGAACATGAATATTGTCATGGAACCTCTAAGAAACTCATAAGAAACTCTGAGTACTCAAAATCTGACAATTTTAAGAAACTTTCAGCACTTGCCCAAATTTCAAGTTTCTTCATGGGTAGTTAGACACTGCTGGTGTGCTTCTATGGAGAAGAGCTGGATAATATGTATCTGCGGGGGAAATTTTTTACAGTACTGCGGAGGAGATACCTGCGGGGGAAATTTTTTATAGTACTGCGGAGGAGATATTGGAAGCGAAGAGAGAAGGAGAGAGAAGAATGCATCTTCATTTTAATAGTTTTCGTCCTTTCGATATCTCCTCCGCAGTACTGCAAAAAATTTCCCCCGCAGATACATAATATCCAGCGCTCCTCCATAGATGCACACCAGCAGTGTCCAACTACCCATGGTTTCTTATAAAAAATACGTGTAGTTGTAGAGAACAAATCTAAGGTGATTCAGACGTCCCAGATAGAAGCAATGGAGAAAGGATATCCACCAAAGTCGTAAATGTATCAGTTTAACAGCAAAATTTTGCTACCTTTAACTTGTTGACTTTAAAGGGGCTCCGTCGTCAAAATGTAAACAAAACGATGATTTTTGCAGTTTTTTGAAAGGTGATATCACACGGGATTTTCATATTTTTTCAAAATGAAAATTGCTGTTTGGACATTAATCATTGGACTTCAACTAAGGAACAAACCAAACATTCATATCTTCTACGATTGCTCGGATGTAAGTGGATTTTTAACGGTCACTTGGGTGAAGCCACCAAACAAACTGCAGAAAACAATGGATGAACAATGGATAATTGGTGACACGTGTGAGTTTACGGATTTGTTTACTGTTTGACGACATTACATCATTCACATAAACTATTTTTAAGATGATTTTTATCGCCTTCAACTACCGAGGCCCCCAAAGGGGGGGTCCCTGGAGCACTGGAGCCCATCATTTTGACAGCATGGAGCCCGGAGCCCAAACGATTTCCATAGTGGAGCACTGGAGCCAATTGCTTTTTCCATGTGGAGCCCTTTATCTCAAACAATTTTATTTGTGAATGCCAAGCAAAAAACGGACAATATTTAATTACGAAAACTATATGAATAAGGAGTGAAACTATTTGAGCTTGTTAGTAGATCTCAACATCAACTTTGAAATGAATTTTTGAAGTTTTCAGGTTTCTTCGAGACATTGTTTCTGGAAATCTGGCCATTTACTTATGATTGGAAATCTTTCAGTTAGAATTTCAATCCTTATGCGCTAGGAATTTTATTCTTTTTTCTGAACAATATTGGTAAAAAGATCAGAACTTGCAGTGAAAATTGACAAACAGATTATTTTGCAAGGAGATTTATACTCATAAACCAGTGGCATGGCCAGGGTAAATTAAGTGGGGGGGGATTGAAACGAGGTGGTCTGGGGGCAAAGCCCCAGGAAAAATTTTGGGGCCACGCCCTTTACTTTGGCTTAGAATGCATCTCCCAATATCATGCTTGCCATTAGCGACAAGAAAACTTTGATAGTTTTGTGAACAGTTATCCTATGAATCAGAGCACGAGGAAAATTTTTGAAAAAAGATCTTTTACTTTGGCTTAGAATGCATCTCCCAATATTATGCTTGCCATTAGCGACAAGAAATTTTTGATAGTTTTGGGAACAGTTATCCTATGAATCAGAGCAAGAGGAAAATTTTTGAAATAAAGATCTTTTACTTTGGCTTAGAATGCATCTCCCAATATCATGCTTGCCATTAGCGACAAGAAAATTTTGATAGTTTTGTGACAGTTATTCCATGAATCAGAGCACGAGGAAAATTTTGAAAAAAGATCTTTTACTTTGGCTTAGAATGCATCTCCCAATATCACGCTTGCCAGTGCTAAAATGGAAGATTTTACTTTCTCGGAAAATTCTAATTTCTTACCCAACCTAGATCCAGCTATTTTCTCCTCGGTTTTAGAGGAATCTCGAGGACCTTCTTTTGACAAAAGTAGGGGGGGGGGCAATTGCCCCCCATACCCCCTCCCCGTGGCCACGCCATTGTCGCAAACAATCTACTTTCAGACCTCCAAGGGAGTGGTGTGGCCAGGGTAGATTATGTAAGGGGCATTGACATAAGGTTTTGCCCACAGGAAAATTTTTGGGACCAAGCCCCTTACTTTGGCTCAGAATGCATCACCTAATGTCATACTTGCCATAAGCGATAAGGAAACTTTTCTAATTTTGTGACAGTGGCAGTCATTCTATAAGTCAGAGCGTGAGAAAAATTTGTCAAAGAGATATCTTTTAATTTAGCATAGAAGGCATCCCCTGATTCCATAATTAACAGTGCTAAAATGGATGGTTTAATAGTCTCATAAATGAGGTAATTGAGAAGACATCGTGCGTTGTGGACCACATAGTTGCCCACGAAAACTTGACTACTCTTGAGCTTCTCTTACAGTTGTATGAAGGAACTTATTGGTTTCAGCAGATGAAAGATGCCATCATCGATAGAGTGGTCTTCCCGTTTTTCACAAGATGCATTAACCCCAAAAGCTCAAAAGCTCAAAAACAATACCAAGATAACCCAAAGTACCGGGTGTCCCAAAAAATGTATACGGATTTGATTGAATCCAGCGCTGTGAATTTAGCTTTAGTCAATGTATAATCACTCTAAAGATGTTTCTTGATAGTAAACTTGAACATAGATACCTCGTCTGTTGATATTGGTACTTTGAGAGCAGACAAGTTAATCTTGAAAGCTCAAATTTGCCTCTTCCTCCAAACCAGAGCTTCAGCCTTTTGGCCTTGGCACAGCGTATAAATCAACGATAGCCTAGATGAAATTTGAACAATGTTGGATCTTGTGTTATTCTGTTTTCCAGAAGTCACCCCCCCCCCCCCCAGTCACCCATTGGGAAGTCTCTTAATTTTTCATTAATTTCAGTTCTTCATTTCGATCTCGATTTCGATGTGCTTCAGGAATTTGCTTAGGCCAAAAGGCCAAAGCTTTGGCTTGCAAGTGCACCCAAATTTGAGCTTTCAAGAAGCACCAATACCAACAAACGAGGTATCTACGTTAAAGGTAACTATCGAGAAACATTTTGAGAGTGACTAGCCATTGGTTAAAGCTAAATTCGGAGTCAACCAAATTTGTATACATTTTTGAGACATCCGGTATTTTCTAGGGGACTCGTGCTTGTTATCAGCTTTAGTTGCGCATATCCAGTTTAAACCACAAACTGCACTTTCTCGCTCAAGAAACAACGAGCGCAGTCTGGCACTACGCGGCTTGCTAAAACTGACAAAATCATTTTTTCACTAATTTTAAGAAGTGGAGCCCTGGAGCCCTGAAAAGTCTGCAATGGAGCCCTGGAGCACGACAATTTTGCCTTTGGGAGCCCGGAGCCCATAGAAATATGCCCTGGAGACTCGGAGCCCGAGATCCCTTAGGGGGCCTCACTACCCATTTGAGATTGACATGAAACTATCCCTTCAAGCTTTCAGACCAGCTCCAAAAAGGACCAAAGAGGTGCTTACTACACCTATAGTACGAACCTGCAAAATGGAAACCATATTTTCGATTTTCAGCCTGTTAAAGGGGAACTAAAAAAAAATTTTTCGATTTCTCATCTCAGCGAAATGAGGCAGAGGTTGCTTAAAAAGTGGTTCCTAATTTTCAGATTTTTACTGTAGTCGAATCAGTTTTGAGCGAATTTGTCAAAAACTTCGCCTTTTCAGTTCTTTTTATTCTGTAGACATTCGTCGAATATGCGAAAATCAAAATTTAGTTGATCGATTAGTTGATAATGATCACTTACCATTATGCAACTACCTCCTTTTCAGTGGAAATATTGTCATGGTAACAATGATTACAGTAAACTAGTAAACCATTTTTATGGCCTAAACAAGAGAGTGGGGAAGACTTTTGCGCTGCTCAAAAAGAAAGGTGAAAATGGAGCCAAAAGGATCTCTCTTTCTCCGCTCGAATCACATGGACTATGGGAAAAGAACATTTGTTTCAAATTGGTATGTGCTGTATACTATAATATATGTAGTGTAAGTAGTAGTAGAGATATATGTATATTGTCGTGTCGAGATCTTGTTTGTCGTCATGAAATATTTTAGAGTTAGTCTCCACCTCTATGAGAGCAGATAGACTAGATAGATTTAGATGTGGGTGGCCTAATAGGCTAAATAGCTAAAAATATTTTTATTTTGACGAAAAATTGTTTTGAATCTGGATTTAGAGAAACGAACAAAACAAAATAATAGAGTACTGTCGCCCTGAATGGGTCCAATGCCGTTTTTCATCAGAATCGCACGCTCTTCTTTCGACGGAAATAAAAGGCGCCTGGATTAAAAATTTTTTTAAACCACAACAAAAATGTTTTGCTGATGCCTTTCTTTACAATATTCTTTGCTTGTGTTTCGTTGAAGAGGATATTTCCGTAAATATAAAGGTTTTCAGGCAGACTATCTTCCGTGGACTCGCAAGTTTCATCAAATCTTTTTTTCCGGTTCAAATCGGTTGAATGAGTCAGCCTTTATTTTTTCATTTTTGTACATTTGATATCCAGTTAAACTGTTTCGCAGGTCATACCAACCTTTTACGAGTAAATTCTAACATTTATCGAAACATCTCGTCAATTTTTGTTGCCGAAGTGCATATTTTTCCAAAGGCAAATAAATCGGGAAAAATTCGCCCTGAATGGGTCTATCTTTTTCAAACGACTCCACGTAGCGATCCAAGTTTGTGTGTGCTGGTATTGTGTCAGTTTAGAAAGGAAATGTGCTGCTAAAGTTATTTTGACATATTTCGAGGGTTTCATCAACGTTGGTGTTTCGTCAGCTTTGAAAATTATCATAACAGTTGAGTTTTACGTAAATTTGAGCTTCATCGGCGCAGGAAAAGCGATAGCTGTCTGTTGAAGTTTTATGTTGCCAAGAATGCCAAAGAGCCAGATAATACAAACATTCCCTTAAAGTTCACTCAGTGTGGTATCTGTAGAGAGAAGCTTGACTTTCCTGCTAGTAGAATTTCTCTGCTGAGGCCTAAACAATATTTAGACCCATTCAGGGCGAAAATTGGAGAAAGCATCATTTTGACTACTGCTGATGTTAGGCTCAGTTTCAAGAGGAAAAAAGAGTAAAAATATCTTTGGCCTAGAAATAACGGTTGGCAAGGAAATGAAGTCTATATTCATAAAAAAAATATTTCCAAGAGACATGCACTTTGATAAGAAAATTAATTCTATTTGTGATTAGACCCATTCAGGGCGACAGTACTCTAGGTGAATGTGAAGCTGCAGTTTTTCTAGCAAGCAGCAAAATGGCCCAAAAATTTAAGAAACTGCCTACCAGCACCGGACCTTGTCCTTAGTTTCTTACGAAAAAATGAATATACTGTGGCATGGAGAATCACCTAAAGCTGCCATTGAGCAATTCACTGCAATTCATTTGAAAGAAAAAGGCAATAACACAATCATTTCTAAAGTTTTGAAAGATTGTCAGTGTAAATAAATTTTATGCAATGAAAAAAAATTTTGTTTTTATTTTGTATTTTATGAATTATAAATTTTCCTTACTGAATGTTGGAACGTTTGTTTCGCAGGCATCAAGTGAGAGAAGCAGACCCAAAAGATTATGACCTTCATGATTACGAACCTGAGAAAAGGAGTCTTCATAGGTCTACCCATCATAGACTTGCGAATGTGACAAATGGGGTGAGTATGATGAGCTAGGGGTCAGTCATATATCGATTTCATCTCCAACTTTCAGAACCCCCCACCCCCCTACCCTTAGTGCTGGTCGACAACAACAACATCAATAACAACAACAACAACTTTCTTTGAGAAACCTTTGGACTTGGGATATTCGAAAAACTAGAGCTGGCGCTGGAAACGGCTCTCCGGTAAGGAATTTTCATCTCAGGACGTTACCCTCCCTTTGTAATCTGTGATATGAAAATTGATGTAAAATTTTTTTTCGGCATTATGGCTGTTGACCCCCCTCCCAACCATTAATCTTGAAATGACGCTCAGCGAGGACGAAATCGATATATGACTGACCCCTTAATGAGATCCAGATTGGAAAGTCTGACATGCGTGGGGGATTAACCGCGCACTTTTATGTTATCCGCACTACCATGCACGCAATCTATTTGATACACACATTTTTTTGATAAGAAGCTGCCCATTAGAAACTCAACTCTCAGACTGCCAAAAAATAAAAAAACTCCAGTACTACTGGGAAAATATAACTTAAGAAACTACTTATTTTGATTAAGGGATTAGGGCTGCTAAGATGAAATTTGGGTTACAACTGATTTCAAGCTAAAGATTTGACTATTTGACAACATGTATCTTTTTATAAGTAACTGCCCAAAAGAAACTCAACTCTCAGATCGCTGAAGATTAAGAAACTCCAGTACTGGGAAAATACAAATTAAGGGACAACTTATTTTGATAAAGGAAATCCTTGACATATTTTTATTTTACTTTGACTTGTTTCCTGTATTATATTACTTGTAAGGTACTTGAATAATGTCTAAAAATTGTTTTGAAATGTTCACGAGGGCGCAGGTTGTGAACATGAAGATTGTTATGGAACCTCTAAGAAACTCACAAGAAACTCTGAGTACTGAAAAACTGATAATTTTAAGAAACATTCAGTACTGGCCAAACTTATCTTAGTTTCTTATAAAAAAAAATAGGTGTACTAGTACGTAACTTGTGCAATGCTGATATGCGCATTGTTAAGTCAAATTTGCATACTATCTGCGCCATTTTTATCCCTGTTTGAAAATCCCCTGCACGCCTTTCAAACTTTCCAATCTGAGGTGAGATCTATTGTGCATCAGAGCTTAGTAGTTTTATGCCAAAACCCAAGGGTTCGGGTTAGGGACTTGACTCTCATTTGTGCGGGGATGAACCTGATAAAACATTGTTCACCTGGCTCTGGAATTTTCCCCATCAAATAAATTGGTGAAAAGTGTTGTCAAAAACATATAAATTAACTCAGAACGACATTGAAATAACAAACCACTCTCAGAAATACCCCTTTTTACAACAGACTCTAGAAGAATGCATTTAGCTCTAATTTGACCCCTTTCACATTTGGTTTATGGAGTTGATGACCAGGGGCGCACATTCAAATTTTGTTTGGGGGGGTGTCAACATGCTCTGGACCGACTAAATTTTTTCGGACCGACTGAACGTATAGCAAGCAGCGGTGTGGCCAGGGTAAATTAAATTGAGGTATTGAAACGAGGGGGTCCCCAGTAAAATGTTTGGGGCTACGCCCTTTATTTTGGCTTAGAATGCATCTCCCAATATCATGCTTGCCTTTAGCGACAAGGAAAACTTGATCGTTTTGTTACAATTATGCTATAAATCATCGCACGAGGAAAATTTTTGAAGACAGATCCCTTACTTTGGCTTAGAATGCATCTCCTAATATCATGCTTGCCTTTAGCGACAAGGAAACCTTTATCGTTTGTGACAGTTTTGCTATAAATCAGTGAACGGGGAAAATTTTTGAAGAAAGATCCTTTACTTTGGCTTAGAATGCATCTCCCAATATCATGCTTGCCTTTAGCGACAAGGAAACCTTGATCGTTATGTGACAATTATGCTATGAATTATCGCGCGAGGAAAATTTTTGAAGACAGATCCCTTACTTTGGCTTAGAATGAATCTCCCAATATCATGCTTGACTTTAGTGACAAGGAAACCTTGACCGTTTAGTGACAATTATGCTATAAAGCATCGCAGGAAGAAAATTTTTGAAGACAGATCCCTTACTTTGGCTTAGAATAAATCTCCCAATATCATGCTTGACTTTAGTGACAAGGAAACCTTTATTGTTTTTGACATTTATGCTATAAATCAGCGAACGAGAAAAATTTTTGAAGAAAGATCCTTTACTTTGGCTTAGAATGCATCACGGACTTGGAGTTTTAAGTATAGGCGTAATCTTAAGAACAACGACTTCTTCACCGGCAAGCCTAGCAAAAGCGACTTGTTTTAGTGTATTTGTCCTCTAAGAAGGTTTCCCCTTATGATCATAGTGTCAGCAGTGTTAGCTTTTGGTAGAAGCGTTTACCACTTTGATGGATAATATTTGTAACCCATGTCTCCTTTCTTCTTTGGGATTCATACACAAGTGTCTGTTTTCCAACGCCACATAACTACCACCACCGGCACCCCAGTGCCAGATTAGAAATTTTGAGTATTTGTAACAGCATTGTTCCTTGGGACAATCTTTGCACAACAAACACCTTCCATTTTGTGTTAGACCGCTTTTTAAAAGCCAATGATTGCTTGCCCCTAAAAATGGAAGCCTGTGCAATTTTTCTAATGCATATAAGAAAATTTTTTAAATGTAATCTTCTGCTTTGGCTTAGAACGACTCTCCTAGTTATTGTCAAGCACTTCTTGTGAATATTCTAACTGTCGTCATGGGTCGACTTTTGCGAAAAAAGATTTAAAATCGGACCAACTTTGATTCAAACTATTGTGGACCTTTTGAGCTTCGTCGTGGTTGGTCGGTCCATGAAAAATTCGGTCCACGAAGTCGGTCCACAAAGTTGGTCCATCCGATTTTGTCGTGGACCGACTTTTCCTTTTTGAGAAATATTTTGGACCGACTCAGAAATCATTGGGGGGGGTGTCTCACCCCCCCACACCCCCCTAATGTGCGCCCCTGTTGATGACCCTAAAGGTTTAGCTATTCCTACACAGTTACAGTACGAGTGGGTCACAGCAAACTAAATTTTCACAAATTAAAGCACAATTTTTATGATACAATCCATCCAATGTGTCCCGCATGTGTCCTGCAAGCATATGGTGTTGAGGACACAGAACATTACCTGCTGCTTTGCCCTTTTCTCACCTTTTAAATGCAGCAAGGGGGTGGGGGGCTCTCTCCTCGATTAGTTTACCTACTGAGAGAGTTCCTCCTTTAAGTAATTCCCTGCATACCATTTATCTTTCTTCTTCATTTTGTATTTGCACAATGTATTAATTTCTTGTATTACTGTAATTTTTTTTCTAGTTGTTTCTTAGCATAGTTATTTTTACTAAATTGTATGCAGTGGAATTTGAAATATGAAACTGAATATTGGTTGAACTCATTCGGTATTTCTACAAACTGATCTTACCAAAGGACTCATAAAGGCTACTCTAAAATCCATACACATGCAACAAAACACTTTTGGTTTCTGCTGCAACCCCCGGTGAAAGAACAAATCTTTTTAAAATGTAACTTTACATTAGTATTAGTTAAAGGCAGTGTGCCCATACAGCATAAATATCAGTTGCATGCACACTCGTTGAAACTGCTGATGAAATGCTGACATGCATACAGCTTTTGGATGATTTGATTGGTTAAGACCAAGTCTGTTTCAAACTGATCACATGAAAACATGGGACTGCACCGAAAGTCATCCACAAGGTTGTATTTGCACAAAAGTATGAGTCACGTGAATATATCGGAAAAATATCACATGGTTGCAACATGGATGTATCCCCCTTGAAGCACACTACTTACATGGGTACTGTACATTGCCTTTTAACTGTTTCTTTCAACCATTTGTAATCCCAGGGGGGGGGGGTACTCATTGACTTTCAATACGGGGGAGTCTGTGCCAATATTTGGTGTCCAAAATTTTACATGACATCAGTATTTTGGGTCTGTGAATTACAACATGGACAAAAGTTCAATATTTGGGGTCCACAAATTTGAAGAAAGGAAGAATCATGCAATGTGGCCCTGAAGTTGCGAATCATGAAATAAATGTCTTGGTATTATTCAAAAACTGAGAAAGATCAAGAACCTCAAATTGAAATCATTCAAAAACACTTTAGAGGCCCCAGAAATAGATAACAATATTCGTGGTCTCTAAAAAATTAGACTCAATATTTGGGGTCCCAAAACATTAGGCTTAATATTTAGCGGTCAGCAAAGAAATAGTGGCATGGACCCCCTGTATTGAAAGTTAGGGAGTACCCCCTTGGGTTTGTAATTATATATAAATTACATATTAACATAATGGAAGTATAATGTTAAATACACAACAGACCGCAAGGTTGATATGAAAGTCCATTCTCCCTCTGGTATCATGTAATATTTTGTAGTTGTCTATTTTCATAAGAGTATATAATTGAAGCATGTTATCATAGGAATGTATCTTACAGAAGACATTTTCTTTTTCAACAGGAATTGCCAAATTCAACAACCCGTGATCATATGGCACAGAGAATTACACTGAAAGCAGATTATGAAGAACAAACAACAAGGCAGCCAATGGTAGACATGTCAACGTTTACCAAGATCAAAATAGAAACGTGAGTCAAATTATTTCATAATTGGTCAGAAAGATTGCAGTGTAATTTCAAACCTACACTTGCAATTACCGTACTTGATTGCAAGCTACCTTCGCTTGTACCTTAGTTTTCCGTTTGTATTTTAAACATTCCCTTTATTTGTAGTAGCAGTTACGTGTAGTTTTATGTAGGTCCCCTTTAAGGTAAACGTTTTTTTTTTCTTTTTTGTAGTTACGTGTAGTTTTAGCAATTATTTTTCTCTCTAGTATTGCGTGCAGTGGTATGTTTGTATTTATGGTATTTTGTAAGTAATGTTGAAAGTAATATGTATTGTAAGTTATTAAATGATGTATAAAAAAAAAAGGTTGCAATCGATGATGAAACAAAATTCAGTGGAATTTTGATTTGTAATAATGATAATACATCTTCATAAAGTTTAAATTCCCACATCCTCTGTTAATTCTGTAGCAATTGGGAATCAAAGAGTATTCAATCATTTGTGTAATACTGTGGAAATAACTCGTAAAATAACTGTAACTCCAAAGATAACTTGCAAAATTAAAGGTAACTCATCAAATTACTATAACTACCAAAATAACTTATGAAATCAAAGGTCTTGCAATGTAACTTGTGAAGTTAAGGGTAACTTTCGTAATTTGCTACTTGTAACCAGAGGTGGAAAAAATATTTGCCTTCCTGCGAAGGAACGTCAAACCAGAATTCTTCCTTCCATTGTTTTATCAATTTTCTGTAGTCACAGATTTCAGTGTAGTCGATAATCCACTAGGAACTAAAAGTACTGTTAAAGCTTCTTGGATCACAAAACTGTTAATGAATCCAAATCTCTCCTTCCCTTTTCTTCCCTCCAGATAAACCAGCTTCCTGCGAAGCTGCTTCGCGGCTTCATGCACTTTTTCCACCTCTGCTTGTAACTCAGCATAGGTTCAAAATCTTTAACTCAGCGTAAAAAGGCGGGTGTAAAATCCAATGACCTGTTTCTTCTGATTCAATAGCTTGAAAGGAACTTTAGATAGTTAACTATAATTCTGCTGTTAGACTTTCCAGAAATTTTGAGCATTTTTCGAAATTACAGCGTATCTTACATTTCAACTCATTTGAATATGTGACGTCATCAAATTTCTAAATCATAAACCAGATGAGTGACAGACTTTTGCTTGATACCATATTACAGGCATTCATAAACTATGGTTTTCTTCAAAAAATTACTTCATGTTGCGTCAAATATTTTAGAAATTACGATGGTTTGAAGCTTTTTTGGAAATTTTATCTTTAATTCTTGAAAAAGAAGAAAAACACTCTAATTCTGAAAATATTGAAGATTTCAGAAAAGTCCAACAGTAGAATTGTAGAGAAATAGCTAAAGTTTCTTTGAAGTCATTCAGTTCAAAGAAATAGGTCACTAAATTTTACACCAGCCTTTTTAAAGATTTGGCACCTAATGCTTTGTAACTCATGGATTAGAAATTCACGTTGCCTCTAAAATTTGACCTAAAACATTGCAAGAATTTTCAAGCGACGAAACCCTTTTCTGACCTCAAAACTCGAATTCTCTCAAATTCAAACTCCACTCTGCCTGTTTGATTATGATTTGGTGAGCACTACAAGTTCAGCTAAGAAGAACATTAATTGTCCGTAGTTTTGACAGTACTTAATAATACCGTCAAAATAATCTATGCACGTTTGGCAGGCCACAATAAATCGCACACTGGACCGATTTTGAAGATTCATGACTTAATATTCAGCAGAAAGCCTGAATTAGATTCTGGGACTTTTTGCAAATTTTTCTACTTTCAGTTTGTAGAGCTAGAAGCGAGTTTCTTAAAATTTTAGTTTTCGAAAACACTGAAAACGATCAAAAAAACGTCGATCAGATTTGAAAAGATTCAACATGAATGAACAAAGAGAAAACGTTTTCAGGGGGATTTGGGGGTTTAGTACGAACTCTCGTACAGCGGATTACAATTAGTCAATTTTTAAATCCCGAATCACCACGAACAAGTTCGCTCTTTGTCCATTCATGTTAGACTTGCCCCAAGTCTATTTCGTCAAAAAAAAAATTCGTCAAAAAAATTGAAGGGAAAAGTGAAAAGCGAAATAGCAATATAAATAGCAATAGAATGTTTAGCAATATACTTTCCGGTAGACTTATTACAGTTGACAAAACAGACTTGGGGCAAGTCTAATTCATGTCGATTCTTTAGAAAACTTGATCGATGTTATCGAAAACTAAAATTTTAGGAAACTCGCTTCTAGCTCTAAAAACTGAAAACGGAAAAATTTGCAAAAAATCCCAGTATCTAATTCAGGCTTTCTGCTAACGATTAAGTCATAAATCTTTAAAATCGGTCCAGTGTACGATTTATTGTGGCCTGCCAAACGTGCATAGTTTATTTTGGCGCACCCGGTATTACATGAACAACTTTGCCAGTAAAATTCCTCCATAGTTTGCATGACTCTTTGCCTACGAGTAAACCATTATTTACTTTGCAGAGATGGTCCCCCAGGCAAAGTCTTACCAAGACACCCAAAAGACTACAACAAAAGGTAATTTTTATTTTACCGCCTTGATAAATCGATGAATACTATCTTTATTCTTTGCCTCAATTCAATTCAGTTTGAAGTGTCAGTCATTCCTGGGTCCTCTGGTCCTCTGCACAGTTGTGCAGTCCAAAAATTTTCGGTTGGGCAATGAAGGCATATGTCTTCAAATGTTGGCAAAATCATCGTAATTCAGGCCCGTCGGAACGAAATTCATATTGGGGGGGGGGGGGGGGGCTGAAGCTTCATGCGTGCGGAGCAATGATAAATGGGGGTCCGGGGGCTTGCCCTCGGGAAAATTTTGCATGGCCACTCCCTTTAGATCGTTGGAAAACGCCCCATTTTTGGAGAATTGGCAATTTAAAAAAGCAAAGGATTAAGTCTGATGGGGTCTTTCCGAGAAAATTATGAAAAATAGGACTTCAATTTCACGAGGATATAGATTATATTTGAATTCCATAATATCAAGGATGATAGCTTGATAAATTCTAATAACTTCCTCGAATATAGATAAGTTTGAATCTCCATTTCCACGAGATGGGCTTTCACAGCCTTTTTACTTACAAAAGTAAACGAACTGCAGCAAATTATTGGGGGGGGGCTGAAGCCCCCCAGCCCCCCGGTTCCGACGGGCCTGTAATTTAAGCCTTTTCATATCGCATTTTGAGAAGTTTTTGGGTGACCCTGCCTCTGCTTTTGTAAATCATCTCCAGCAGAAACGCTACAAAACATCCACATACCTCTTAATGCGAAATTTAATAATACTTTATTCTTCCGGTGACACACACTTTACGGAAGCATTTTTAGGAAATCGAAAGTTAATCACTTTTTGCTAAATTAATGAATTTTAGAAAAACCATTTCCCTACAGCGCTTCGGGGTGACCAAAAAAATTTCACAAGCGAGATCACACCTGGTTTCCTGAAAGGAAATTTCATCCACAAATGCTTGCTATGCCCATTTACAAACATAGGGCTCAAATCTTTAAAAAGGTTGGTGTAAAATTCTATTGCAGTTTTCTTTGAAATAAATAGCTTGGAAGGAACTTACGGCTTTTTGCTGTAAATCTGCCGTGGCAATTTATTGATATCTTGATTAGTTTCAATATGGCGGCATTTATTAAATTTGAGGCTATGACGTCATCAAATTTCTAAATCCTAAACTACAAAAGCTACAGATTTCTGCTTGCCACCATATTGTAGACCTCCATAAACTATGGTTTTCTTGAATGTTATGCAATGTTTCCTCTATTAGTTTAGGATTTACAATTATTTAAATTTTTTCCAAAATTGTCCATTAATTTTTTCAAAAATTATCAAATTGCCGCCATTTTGAAAAAATTTAAAATATCATAAAACTTCCACGGCAGATTTACAGCAAAGTACCATAAGTTCCTTTCAAGCAATCCAATTCAAAGAAAAATATGATAGAATTTTACACCGACCTTTTTAAAGATTTGAAAGATTTGAGCCCTATGCTCCCATTTACTTGAAAGTCTTGGTTATCTGAACTACTATTTTCCGAAAAGAAGGACTGAAGCAAATTCAAAATCCTGCATTTCTTGTTTGGGGTGAAATAGTTGCCATCTTTTCCCATCCTGCGTTGGGGGCGGATTTTGTTATTTGATTCAGGAGCTGTTCTGTAATCGTTTAATTTCAGCCCTAAATGCGCGAGAATTATAATGCCTTCTGCTTGGCTTCTGAATCAAATAAACAAATTCGCCAGACAGAATTTTAGATTTACCCGTCTTCTTTCGCTTGCACAAGGTGAGAGTTTGCCCTACTAGTTTCAGGGAAATTTCGTGGCCCTCAGATCATGATCTACCAAGCCTGATTACATTTCGTCTCAGTTTTCGCTCACAGTTACGAAAAAATGTTAACCTTTTTTGTAGTAATTTATTTTAAGTGGGCTGAAAGGATTTCTAGCCATTTAAAGCTAATTTAGGCCCACCATGCATGCCGCATCCAGGCATGGGACCCGTAGTTTAACGTCCCTTCCGTAAGACGGCGGGGTGAGTTGCGAGGTCAGGCCTGACTCGACCGAGCTTAACCTTAGTCACCCAGGGCCGTAGGAAAAAGCTTCGGATTGGGGGGGGGGGCAATTGTTCTTAAAACAATAGAGAACAATACATATAATTGATTCGTGTGACGTAGCACAATTGTTTTCAAAATTATTGGGGGGCTCCAGCCCCCCCCTACCCCCCACTTCCTACAGGCCTGAGTCACCCAAAGGAACTGTTTTAGCCACTCGGCCGCTCACCTCTACCTCCCGAGTGTACCAAAACGAGCTTCACACGTTTGAAAATTCGTTGTGCTGAAAATATTCGAGGTATTGGGATCAATCCCGGTACTTTTCTATTGCATTGAATTGCTCGCTCAAATAGGGACTCGTAAACCATCGTCCTTAAAAGGGCTCTGTCTCCAAATTTCGGTCGAAACGGTGACTTTGAAGTTTTTGATGGGCAATATCACACAGATGTTCACCTGTTTTTCGAAAATGAAAGCATCATTTTGAAGATAATCTTTGTACTTTACAGAGGAGAGAACCAAACATTTATATCTTTTACGATTGCTTAGATATAACTGGATTTTTGGTGGCATACCAAACTACCTTACATGTTATTTTTGGGTCAAGTTATGTCACTCATCAAAAAACTAAAGGGAATGCAAGCATATAAAAGTGGCTCAAGCCACTTGCGGTCAATTTCTTGCCTATTAGACATCAGTATTTCCTGTTGACGTAGATCAGTTACCCAAATATGGTGCAGCACGTGTCATGGCCTATTGTTTTCGTAAGGCTGTCTTTTTCAAAGGCTTATATATGCTTAGATTCCCCCAAGCACCATCTTAATACACCAGAAGTATATATTATTGTCTCTTTTCAAGGTACCTGGACACAACATATTACACTGACTACAAATATCCCTACCAATACAAACCTTACGTACAGGTATGGACAATTTGAGGGTCGTATTCTTTGTTTACACGACCTGTGATTTGCGATAACGCAAAATTCCCTGGTAAAATACTTCTGTTGTTGTTATTCGCAGGCATTTGCAAGTGACATCTAATTTGAGACAGGCTATAGTATGAAATGTTTAGTGCTGATTCTAACGCTAAAGTTGTAAAACACGAATCAGAAATGACGAGAATAGTTTTTCCTGCTTATAGAAAAACCGGGTTTGTTTTACCCATGGCAAATTATGCGACCATACTCTTGGGAAGTGTCAGTGTTATATTACTTTTTGCATTCATGGCACAAGTTTTTATGGCACGTTTTGTGAAGATTCAGCATTTCTGCTGGTGGTGCACAATTCTTACTATCTCATTGCTACTGGTCTAGGGAAACCTGAAGGCTAATTTCCAGTGAGTGGGATTATCCAAGCAGGCAGAATTGTACACAATAAAAGGTCATTCATCTTTAAAGAGACACAATCGCAAATTTTGGTGTCGGAAAATCTCAACGAGATTCTTCATCCATAAAGAAGAGACCTTGTACATTCTAAAAATGTATTTAGTAGTTTTGTGCGACTTCTACGGGGTGTCCCAAAAAAGTATACAGATTTGGTTGATTCCAGCGATGTGAATTTAGGTTTAATCAATGGCTAATCATTCTCAAAATGTTCCTCGATAGTTAACTTGAACATAGATGTTTATTGGTATTGGTGCTTTGAGAGCAGAAATATCAATCTTGAACGCTCAAATTTGCGTCCATTTGCAAACCAGAGCTTTGGACTTTTGGCCTTAGCAAATTCCTGAACCACATCGAAATTAAGAACTGAAATTAATGAAAAATTAAGAAACTTCCCAATTGATGACTGGGGGTGACTTCTGGAAAACAGAATA
Source organism: Aurelia coerulea (assembly GCA_039566865.1). Lineage (NCBI taxonomy): Eukaryota > Metazoa > Cnidaria > Scyphozoa > Semaeostomeae > Ulmaridae > Aurelia > Aurelia coerulea. Next base: position 20,101,250 of record CM076953.1, on the reverse strand, counting down.
ACACAAGATCTAATATTGTTCAAATTTTATCAAGGCTATCGTTGATTTATACGCTGTGCCTTAAGAATTTGCTTAGGCCAAAGGGCTAAAGCTCTGGTTTGCAGGAAGAGGCAAATTTGAGCTTTCAAGATTAACATGTCTGCTCTCAAAGCACAAATACCAACAAACGAGGTATCTTTGTCCAAGTTAACTACCGAGGAACATTTTGAGAGTGATTAGCCATTGATTAAAGCTAAATTCAAATCGCGGGAGTCAACCAAATATGTATTCATTTTTTGGGACACCCGGTAGAAGTATCATAAAACAGTAAAACGGAAGGAAAAATAACGTATTTGTACCCACACTTTTCTGCGGCACGTGCGCATAAACAATGGAAAGACAGTAGACAAATTCTCGCCTTGCAGTTTCTTTTTATAAATCTCGGTCAACTAAATTTTCGGTTTTTATGTATCAAATATATTTTCAGAATGTACAAGGTCTCTACTTTATACATGAGGAATCTCGTTTAGATTTTCAGACCCAAAAAAAAAAATGGGATTGTGTCTCTTTAACTTTCTATTCAATTTCAGGATGACATTTTCTCTCGTAAACAAGAGAATTTTGGCCCACTAAAAAAACCCACTTACTAGAAATCAGCCTTGAAGGCAGTCTGTCCGCTTTGATGAATAAAAGTAAAATCGAAAAAGATTTCTTTTATATATTCCAACAGTTTGCACTAATTTGCTTTATCCAAAGAAATCAGGATCATACAAACTCGGTGATGCATGAATTTCATGGCCATGTAACTAAGCAGTAACTAAGCTCAAAACAACAGTGGACAGACTGCCTTTGACGTGATCTTTATCATTATCCAATTTTAGCCTCCTGACAAAGACAACAGTGCAGCATACAAAAAGTGCCATTCTCAATTCACGGATACAGCAGATTACAGAAGATCAGGACTTAACACTTGGCAGGATGAGAGTGGTCATTATGCAAATACCGAAGCGAAACGAACAGTTTTCCCAAAAACTGACACAATAAGGGACTTTTGTAACTAAATCAGCATTTTTTTGTATATCTTATTTACTTTTTATTGATTTATTGTAACTACCCTAATGGACAATATTCTTTTTATACATATAAAGAATTCTAGTTGGACTAGTACAAGAATATAAGGACATCTTGAGGTGTTTCATCTTTTAGATAAAATCTCCCATCAACACACTATTAGACTTGCTCCATGTCTACTCCGTGGTCTATCAGCGCTAAAATAATAATGATTACCTCTGCGGAGGCGTAAGCACCTTCACCTTAGAGGGCGCTGCGAAGGAGAAACTCCTCGTTTCTCTTTCGCAGCGACCTCAATGGTGCTTACGTACGCCTCTGCAGAAGGTAATTATATTACTTTAGCGCTGATAGACCACGGAGTAGACTTGGAGCAAGTCTAACATACTATGTATGTCTGAAGCTCATTTTCAGCCAATGGAAGTTTGCAAGTAGACATGAAATACTTTTCTTCACAACTGAAGTGTGACCCTGAAAATCACAATTCATGATATATGACAGAGTGAGATTAGGGATTGTCCGAAGTGATCGATTGTTTTTAGTCAAATCATATACCTGATGCAGTATCTGAGTGGCTATGTTTTGGTACTGTTTATCGGGCAATCGAATCCTACCAGAAATATGCTAGGACTTTGAGCATTTTGCTTGCTGGAAAATCAGCTTTGGAAAGCAGTTCATCTGAAAGAAATGCGTTCACAAATGCAAAGGCTAGAGGAGGGCTTTGGACAGTTTCATCCGAAGTATTTGAAATTTTTCTCTTGTGGAAACACAATTTCGGGAATTCACAAATAAAATAAGCATTAAATTCTGAATTCTACCCAAAGTAAATTTCTCTGCAGTTCAAGTGTTGGGATATTGCAGTTTCTGAAATCGGTCATTTAGCAAGCGAATTCGGCTGCTCAGTAAATTGAACTTTCACAAATTCAAGCATAATTTCAGAGATACCATAAACCCAATGTGCCCAACTAATGATGGCATTGAGGACACGGAACACTTTTTGTTGCTCTGCCCTTCCTTTGAAGTATTACGAAGAGACCTTCTCGCTGGAGTTTCCTCTTTATTACGACCACATGGATTCACCAATCCTTCAAATGATGTTCTACTAAAGATTTTAATGTATGGTGATAACGATCTTCCAGATGATGTTAATAAAAACATACTTCTTTTAACTCTGCGTTTTATCCATAAAACTGGCCGATTTGATTAGCAAGTCCCTAAATCATACAACCACCATCCCTCTTTTAGTAAGCGCTATTTTTTTTCTCTTTCTTCTTTCTCTAGTTGTTACGTATTGTGCTATGTTCGTTTTTCTGTTTTATGTTGCCATAAGGTAGTCATTGTTTTTCGCTCCTAATGGTATTGTTTTAGTAGTAGGGTATAGTATATTGTAAGTAGTGTAGTTAGTAATTCGTTTTGTAAGCTTTTAATGGAATGTAAAAAAAGAGAAAAAAAAAAATTCGGCTGCTCAGAAAGGAACACTTTGAATATCAGTTAAACAAAATCGATTTTTCTGGAAATTTAATCAGAACATTTGGCACTTCCGTATTTTCAGCATAAAGTCGGCAAAATATTTTCAAAGAATAGCTTCCTTGCTCCTTGCAAACTCCAATGACTGAATATCAGCCTTAACAAATTTCTACCTATCTATGATAAATCTTTTAAAATGCAAGCACAATATTAAGCCTAAACCACTAAACTTTCTACCATTGCAAAGTTTTTTCCCACCGTCCAATTCATTCGTAAAAAATACACTCACTTTGGTCACTATAACACAACATTGCAGAAGTCAATCAAAATATTTCTTTATGTTGCCACCAAATTCCAAACCTTTAGGAAGGAAAAATGAACATGTTTTATGGTATTACAACCTCGTTCCCAGCATGTCCTTACATCATACGCTAATCACAAAGCAAAATGAATGCCATTGCACACATTGTGAAAATTTGCCCAAGGTTATTCATTCTAAGCGGCTCCGTTTGTTTGTGACCAGTGTTGGCAAAATATGTTTGAGATAAATTCCTTGATACACTGTTCAGTTCAGGATTCAGGGTTTGACCCTTAAAGGACAACCTAAGTTTCATCAGTACTTTTGGGTGGTCACCATAGACTTATGACATTTCGCCCCTTGTTTCCCTGCGTTCTTTGATTTGCAGATATCACTTGCTCAATAGGGACTCATATCGTTACTCTTATAAAGTGTGGCCACTTAGGCCAATATGGTGTGGTTCCGTATTGACCAATCAAATTGCTAGAATTTAGTTTTCAACCAATAAGGAGGCGAATTTAGACTGTTGTTGTTATTGTGTACAAAAACGGTTGATTCGGGAAGGAGTTCTCGTAGCTGTGATCGATCTATTTTGTTTCAACAAAGGAAGACTACTTCTTGAAAGGTATGTATTTTGCTATGAGTAGGTCAGGAAAACATTATTCTTTGTACTAAAAGTTTGCTTTTCAATGTTAAAGCTATATAAAGCAGAATTTGAAGTGATTTTGTTGAGCGTACGAGAACTGAACTCCCATTAGTTTAAGCCATTTGGACACAAGGGGGCCCACTTTATAAGAGTAATGATACGAGTCCCTATTACACGCAGTGAAGCAAGGGACGAAATGTCATAAGTCTACGGTCACCATGCACTTATGTCCATGCTCTGGTTTGTGGACAGACAGACAAAGCAGAAAATGCGCACAAATGCGCAAATATTCGTAACTTTGAGACCCCCTAGCTCCCTGCAACAGATTCTGAAATTAGGCAACACTTGATATTTTCTTCCTTGGGCCTTAAACTCTGATTTATCATTTCAAAAGCTTATGTATTCAAACATTCCTTGTATCAGATTGCTCAATGATGTCATTTTATGTAGTTTCTGCTTGGTCGGACAGACGTGATGATTGCAAAACAGATGCTGGAGGCGGTGGAATAGAAGATGTCTCTACTTTCAAATTGCCACTGTGCTCAGCTGAAATTTATCTAAGGGTGTCCCAAAAAAAATTGTGCTCCATTTGCCTGAAGATTGTGACAAAACGGCAAAAGCTTCTCGCCAAACTTTTATATGATGTCACTCTTCAGATGTTCAAATAAAGTTTCCTGCCATCCCCGTCAAAATCCATCGAAAAATGTTGGAGCTATGACCTTCTGCAGACTAAATTTGCCTGATGACTGAAACCAGCCGTTGGCCATTTTGTCTTACTATTTTGCAGTGATAAGTAGCTTCACATGAGGTAAGAAAAAAATTCTGTGAGGTAAGAAATAGTGGATCTCTCTTAGGATTATCGGGATTTTCACGAGAGCAATGACGTTGGAGGCTGCTGTTTCATTTTCAACACATGAAGCTATTTATCGCTGCAAAATAGTAAGACAAAATGGCTGACCGCTGGTTTCAGTCATCGAGCAAAGTTGGTCTCCTAAAGGTCATAGCTCCATCATTTGCAACAAACTTTTATGGGGATGGTAGCAAACTTTAATTGAATATCCGAAGAGCAGCATCATGCAAAAGTTTGGCCAGAATATTTTGCCGTTTTGTCGCAATCTTCAGGCAAACAGGGCACAATTTTCTTTGGGACACCCTGTAGTCAGATTCTAGAAATTCATGAGTGCAAGATCTGCAGAGATTAATTGTGCCTGTTGTGCTCTACTTGATATGACAGTCGCTATTCAATGACAAATCAAATGATGCATAGTTTAACCATGCTACGTTGCGTGCAATGTATGCCAATCAAGAGAGAAAACATGAAGAATCGTCAGTGAAAGGGTACAGTAGCATTAAAGATTCTATTATTGAGAAACTTACAAAATCACACTCTAGAACCACTCTTTCTTTTACAGTATACAAGTCACAGTATCTGTTTCAGTTTCAGTTAAATAGCGATTGAATGAAATTTAATCGCAATTAATGGGACGTGATCTTTGTTTAGTTTCTCAGTCTAAGGACTGTCTCCCTTGTGATCATGGTTGTATCTTTGTCTTTGTGTTAAAGAAGTTGGTCGTAATTTTGCACGTTGGGGCGTGTCAGCTGCACGGGAAGTGCCTGTGCTCGCGGGGAGTATAAAAAGTAGTACTGGCATGTTCAGTTTTCCATAACCACAAGACAGAGAAGGGAAGAAAGCAGCACGCTCTTTTGCACAAGAAAAGAGCAGTTGGTTTTTTGCCCCACCCACCCTCCACCACTTATTTTCTGCCTCTTTTCTTTCTGCGGCCGTCGGTCGCGTGACAGGTGCATTGGCCCGGAAAAAATAATAAAGTGTTTATTTCAGTCCAATCACCGACCTTAAAGGTGTTGTTGTATGTTAGTGCTAGCAAATTCCGGGCGGCTGCACTTACTGCCCAATTTTCTAGCAATCAGTTATTTCGGACTACTTCGCAAAATTATCCAAATTTGGGCTAAAAAAGTTCCTTTTGTCGCACTTCTACTTGTTCCGGAACCGCGCGGACAAAACCTCACTGAGAGTATATGTGGATCTTGTCTTTAAATGAAGTCAAATGAAACATTGTAAATCTTGAGGGGTTTTGTCCTTCTGTTTCTTTTTAATCAAAGGAACCATAAATTTGAATAGGAAGTGACAGTACATCTGACTAACTTGTGTTAGGTAAAATCCGCACAGTCGGAAATTTCCACTGAGCGTAATCCAACTTTAGATTACTATTAATGTCCTCAATCATTGCATTGTCTGTGAATTTCTGGCAAATAATGCTCTGCTCCAAGCAGATTAGTGAAAGATACAGTATGGAGTCTGGTGTTGAATGGCTGTATCTTTGGTTTCCCTTTATTTCAAATTTATTTCAATACAACTTGTAAAATTCCTTTCTGACACTATGATGTAAAATCCTGTTGTGTTGCTGAGCTTTGAGAGTAGCTCAACAGTGAGAAGGTATTAGTTTTTGATCTCCAATACCTTAGTGGCCACTGCACTAAGTTCTCTGCAGGAACGTTACAAATTGTGCTGCAGAAGCTGGCAATTGATAGGGCCAATCTAACTTTTTGGATATGACTGCTGTGTCATCTTTGAAAAGTCTAACACAAGAGCAAGAAAGATGGAAGCCCCTGTACAAGAGTCTGGACTGTTGAGAGGGGGGTTGGAGGGGGTAAAAGGTCCGGGGCCCGGGCTCCAAAAGGGCCCGTAAAAATGCTGTTCCGGTACTGGTTATTGCATTGATTAAGTAAGAAAGAGCTACATATTTTTTACGACAGTTTATCAGCCTTAAAAGTTCTGTGACCGTGCCCTCACTTGACAAGTAAATCACTTCATGACATGCTGTTGCTTGCCTGTGACTGACCGTTGCATTGTATAGCATATTCCAAAAACTTTATGAGGAGTACAGTGACTTGTATGATAGACTGGGCTGGCGGATCTCTTTGACTGGGGGATAGGATACCATAATTGATTTCATACACATGCCAGCAAAGGATTGTTTTGAATGTGAACGAATTTCTGATTAATATCTTTATTTTACCGACGAAAGAGAAATTACACGTGCATATATTTTTTGCAAGAACTTGACATGGAAATTTGAGGAATTTTTCATTGGCCATCTTCCCTGTAGGGACTTTCCCTTTATTTTCTGGGAGTTTAAAGGGCGTGGTCATGAAAAATTTCCTTGGAGTTGGGGCCCTATCATGAAAATCACTCCCAGGCCCAGCTGGCTCTTGACCGCCCTGACAAGAGTCACATTGAAGAGAGATCAAATCATTTGACTTGATGTATGAAGGTTTTTCTATCTGACATATTGTATTGTATCTGGACATGCACACATGCCGAGGTGGTGAGAAAAACACATCTTTCCGCTGGCCATAACCTTGAGATAGCAAATGCGAGGTGCAGTGAAAAGGAAATAAGTTATTCTTAAAAAACATAATTATTCAAAGAAGTAACAGAATCACTGCAAAACTGTTTCTTAAGGCATTGCAGTTGGTCATGGCAGGTTATGGTATTCACAAATGTGAGCCATTCACAAAGACATTCATGCAAGAGGCCTTTTGCTCGCAAGTGTGATCAATGATGAGTTGGCCGTAACCATTATCCAACCAAAGGTACTTGTAATATGACGAATGAAAATTTGAAAGAAACTTTTGAGGAGAAATGTCTTCCACTGTACCTCTGACCAATTTAATCAACCAAACTGAATTTCAAGTGTTGCTTTTCTAACTTTTTTAATCTGCGTTCTTCTAATCTTGTCTTTTGTACTGAACCTTACAGTTTTCAACATCCAAATTGAGCTTGAAATAAAGCATCAATGCAATTTTCCCTGCTAGTAGAGAAAATCTAGGGTCATAATTGTCACAAGATTAACTGGATTAACTGACACTGGCCTCTTCTCCTTGCAGTAAGTGATTTCTTGCAACCAAACAAATTGATTTTCTACAAGACAAGAACAAGGACAGATTTGGTAAGACAATAGCACGAGCTGGTTTTGATTGACGTATCAATTCAAAGCAATTATCGATCGCAGACAAAGGAAATTCTCTCAACCAGATAATCATAACAAGCAAAGCCGCAAAAGATTCTCTGAAACCCAAGTATAGCCAGCACGTTCTGCATTCCAGAAATTGTTTTTAAGAGCAAACATGAGTATAGATCGAAAGAAGAAGGATATATCTACACATCTGCCACGGGCATTTAATTTATTTGGTTCAAAAGCCGATTGGGAGGCGATTCAATCTCTTATTATTTTGGGTTTAATTAAAACACTTACTGCTCAGCTTCTGAACCAAACAAATAAAATGCCCAAGGTAGAGGTTTAGATACATCCTTCTTCTTTCGATATATGCTCATGTTTTCTCCAAAAAACACTTTCTGGAATGCACAACGGGCTATGTGGGTTTCAGAGAAACTTTTGCGGCTTTGTTTGTTTTGAATTTATGGTTGGGAGAACTTCTTTGTCTGCAGTCGCTAATCGCTTTGAATTCAGGTGTCGACAAATCATCTCATGCTATTGTGTTACAAAATCTGTCCTTGTTCAAGACAAGTGTAACATGCATGTGGAAAGCCTAACTTGCACGAGCCTGGAGAGCACAAGCTTGTGGAAAATCAATTTGTTTGGTTGCAAGAAATTTTTTGCAATCCTGTCAAAATGCAAAAACTGCTGAACTGTTTTATGTAATATTTGTCAACATCCGAAGAGCTGTATTTTGCGATACTCTAAGATTCATGCTTTTTGCTTTGGTTATAGTTGCAGCACAACCTGACAACCTGAATCTAACACATGGATGGGCCTAAATCGAAAGAACTCAAATAGCACAGCAAAGGCACCATAAAATATATCTCACCATGCATCTCTAACTTTCTTCGTTTCAGGACATGCACAGCATGGCTTTAGCTTCTTTTCTTCTTGTGGTGCTGCAGCATCTACGACGGGGGAGGCAGCTGAATCAGACATTTTCCTGGAGCAAGTCAAGTCCTTTAGGCTTTTTCTGAGTATTCTTGCCTTCTTTTGGGACAGCGCACCAAGAGGTCTGGGCACCGTTTTCTCCTCTTTTTGATTACAAAGTCCAACTTTGTAATCTAAGAGGGGGCTCCAGGTCAGTCAGAAAGTCAGAAAGTCAGAAAGAAAGAAAGAAAGAAAGAAAGTCCGTCACGCTCGTTAAAGCAATTGATTAACGTTTTATCTCTGCTAATTGGCCCTGAAATAAAGAAAGCGCACAGAAAGCGCATACAAGACAGAAGTTTCCCGCGATCCGATAGTAACATTTGACGTCGGCTTATTTCATGTTAGACAGATTTGACACCATAAGATGGATAAATCACCTTGATGTTTACCCTGGCACAACAACAAATTTATGCAGAATTGGCACGTTCTTGAATTCATTAGCAGCTTAATTATGTTAAAACAATCGTTTTCTAGAACGAACGCATCATTAGCCACTTGTTGATAGTATTCATTATGCAAATAAGTCAACTTTAGGGGATGATGTAACCGGCAGCCTGCACAGAGGCTAGCATTCGCAGCATCACCAAAGGTAGAAGGACCGCCCTCCTACACAGCAACGGATGCAATCATCGCAGGTGAAGTTGAGAGGAAAGGGGCAGAATCCCAGCAAACAATGGCGCCATTGACTGGGGGAAGGGACGCGATCACACGAAACCAAAACATCTTCATGCATATGATTCTGCACATAGGTTATTTTCGTCAATGCTTGTCTCAAACTAGATGCCCACGAACAGAAACGTTCTGCAGGGTTCTGCATAAACATCAGTAATTTTGCGTTATCGTAAATCTGACATGACACAGATGCACCAATAGTTTCATGCAGAGACTAAGCAAACAAGGGGTAATGACTTTTGATTTTTTGCGTATCATCCTCGTTTGACTTAAAGATCAAAATATTGCTTTTCAGGCGATTCTTGTCCTTATACAAGGCGCTTGATTTTCTGTTGAAGGCGACTTTAGCAGCAACACTCATCTCTCTGACTGTAGCTAAAACAGCATAAAAGATAATTTGGGGTTATGAAGAAATCAATATTCAGATTTTCTTATGCTTGCTTAGCTCAGGACGGACTTTGTAATCATCCAAAAGGATCTTATGTTTTATCCCAAACAGGACAAAGGGAACGTCTCTCTTTGCTTTTCTTTTGTCCATAGTTTGTCCGATTGTCAGCTGATGACCATTTTTGGAAGAATGACGCCAATGGGTGGCTCAAAGGGACAAACTGAGCGTTGCCAGGGAGCCTTGAGGGGAGGGGGGTGGAAATATGAAGACCATCAGAGAATAGGGGGCACCAAAAGTTAAAGATTTTGCTGCAAAAAGATACATTCTTTACAGAGGCACAAACGGACCTATAAAGGGTAGGATGTTACGTCTAATGTCCAAAAGTCATCAAAAGAGAATTTGGTACAAACAGCTTTGTTGAAACTATGGGACCTGCAATAACAATTTGGGTCGCTTAGGTTAGTTTTCCTAAACTATGTTTCATGAACATTTTTTAAAAAGGAGTTTTTTCCGATTCTTTGTCCTGCTTTGTCCCTGAGTTGCTGACTCTAATTTTCCGGTTTCATCTAAAAATTCGACTAATATTAGACCAATAATACTTTTATCTCTGCTAAGAAAAATCTTAGCCATTATTATGTTGAACAGAACAAGTCATAAAATCGAAAAACATATCCCTCGTTCTCAAGCAGCATACCAAAAAAATAGGTCAAGCACAGAACATGTATGCACTTACAAAATACTAGCTGAGAAAGCAATATCATCCAATGATTATGATCTCCACATCCTACTAATGGACCTATCAAAAGCCTTTGATACAATTCACAGAAAAACTTTAATAGAAGACTTGAAGCACATTGTTGATAGTGATGAATTGCATATTATAAAAGTAATGCTTGAAGGAATAGAATACACAGTAAAATGTGGAAACAGTTTTAGTCAACCTTTCACAACAAACACCGGATCGCCACAAGGAGACTGTCTTAGTGCAATATTTTTCATCCTTTACCTTGCAAAAACACTTGAGTACAACATCCATTTAAATGATCATAGCTACGCACTACCAGCACATCTAGGAGAATCACCCCATCAAGCATCAAAAGATCATGATTATTGCCTCTCTCCCATGCAAAGCCACAAAATAATGCAAGAAGCCTTAAAAATAGACACACAATATGCTGATGATTGCGGAAGCGCTATAGTAACGAAAGATAAAAGAGCAGTTGAATACATAAAATCAACAATACCAGGAAGATTAAGAAGTAGAAACCTTTTATGCAATGAAGACAAAACTGAACAACATATCGTAAATCGTGACAATCGATATGGCACATGGACCAAGTGTAAATATTTAGGGTCAAAGTTAGATACTGAAGAAGATAGGAAACACCGTACCATGCTAGCCACAAATGCCATGAACAACCTGACAGAAATATGGACAAGCAATATAAACATAGAGAAAAAGATGGAAATTTTCAATGCATTCATAAGGAGTGTCTATATGTACAACACATGCCTATGGACAGTTACCAATAAAACTAGAAACAAAATTGATGCAACCCAAAGAAAATTACTAAGAAAAACACTCAACATAAAATGGCCAACAAAGATATCAAACGAAAATTTAATGAAGTTGACAAAACAAGAATTATGGTCAAAAATCATACAAAAACAGCGAATTAGGTGGTTTGGACATGCACTACGCCTCCCTGAAAATACACCATGCAAGCAAGCAATAAACGAATTCAAACGAGCAGTCACAAGACCAAAAGGCCATCCCATCACAACATGGTACAGTCAAGTTTTAAGGGAACTCAAAGATAAAAACGTTGAGATAAACAACCTCGAAGAAATCGCAAGTGACAGAAGAAAATGGAGAGAAATTGTAACAAAATTTAACTAACTGTAATGTAGTGATACGTAAAACAGGTAGAAAAAAAAAAAAAAAAAATATAAAAAATCGAAGTTGTCCTTTCCTTTTAGATGAAAATATGTGGTCTTTATTTTCATTATTGACTGAGCAGAGGTACAAAAATGCAAAAAGGATTTACAAAGTTCTTTAGCTAACAACACAATAACAAAAAATACTACAAACGTTTTTCAACATTATTGAAACCATGATTGAAACACAATGAATTCTATCTTTGTTTGTGGTTTTTTTTGGAATTCTTCCTTAGTTTTTGGGGGTTCTGGTACCCAATCCATTTCCAAAATGAGGAATTTCTAAAATTTCAACTGCCTTTCAATTAACCAATCAGAACGCGTTATGGAAATTATCATACTGAAGAAGAGCCGCCATGTTGGGTGTTTGTTAGGACAAGAGAAAACAGCGAGATACCTATGATATATTCGCTATAATTTATAGTTTATCACAATGATACTTGTTTTATGATATCTAACGGAAATAAAAAAAATTGAAGAATCTCTCAAAGCAGTTGTTTCGTTGCTGGCGTCTTCGTGAGAGCTGAAAATGGACGGAGAGTTCAGAACGAAAGCTGAGGAAAAGGCCCATCTCGCAAAGATTGTACAAGAATGGAACGACAGCAGATTAGATATGTTTGCATTGAGTATGCCAGACAAGGTTTGTATGGGGGTAAATGCTTGTATGGATACTTGAATCATAGAGTAAAGAAACCAAATATAACATTAGGCTGTTCATAACTATTCAGAATGCGAAATCACTCTTTCAAAACGAGGGATAAATTTTGCTTGTTGCCTGGCGGCGGATGGGCCTAAATAGAAGCCCTAATATAATTTCATCAGGCTTGGGGTATCTGTAACATTGTTTACCATCTGTTATTTAAACTATTTGGTTCGAGAAAACTTCGCCATATATGTCTAGCAGATGTCTAACGTAACCATGATGCAGCTAAGTAAAGATTGTGTTTGAATTAGGTGTAAAAGGGATGAGTTGTGGGGGAGTATTAAGACAATTCACATAATTTTGTTGTGGCATAAAACACCTACAGATTAATCTGTCTGTGTTGAAAAGGAAACAACAGCAAACTCGAGAACAGACTGTGTAGACGTGGCCTCCCCTTTCAAATGTGTGATAATGATTTTAATTATCATTCAAGAAAATACAAATTCCACAAATTTTGCTCAACAAACCAGCTAGCTAGTTCTTCTCATCAATTTTTGGGCTGGGCTGGGTCTCGTACAAATTTACCTGTTTATTGACGCAAGGTTTATTTGCTTTGAAGGTGCAAATTCTCTTTTTATTATCTCAATAAGATTTGAATGAAATGGTCTGGAAATGTTATTCATTCTACAGTAATATTTTCTTTGGAAAAGATTGTGGTATTTTGAATGTAACAGAGACCTGGTTATTATTTGAATTGATTTCATGTGGTTTCAACCACAATATTAGCCTTGTTGTCTGTTGAGATAATTCATTTCTGCCAGAAAACCAGAATCATGCTGTTTTTTAAATTTTCGTTATGTGATATAGGTAGGATTGTTTTCCCTGAGGAAAATTTTTTAACAGTGGGTAACTGAGGTAGCAGCATGGTGCAAAATGTATGGTATGGGAATTTGATAACTTAGTACCCAATGGGTGATGTAGGATTTAATTGTTGAATATAGAAATTACAATAAAAGAGAAAGGGAGCAAAATTTATTACAACTACTACTTAAAACAAAGCTTAAATTGGAAAAAGGGTTAAAAATATCATTCTTCAGGAATGAAATGAAATAAATGTACCACCATCATAGAATAGAAAAAAAATTGAAATTGAAAGTTTGCACCACACTATTCTTCTACTACCCTGACCCTTTTTAACCCTTTAATGCCATGTTAAGTTTGAAATTCCCCCTCAATAGACTGTTCCATAGATCTTCTCATAGGAGTATGTACGTATCTATATATGTTAAATTTCGCCATACTGATTAACTCATTCATGCCCAGAGCGACTACAGGCGTCACAGGGTATCAAACTCTGAAAGCCCAGAACGACTACAGTCGTCACAGAGAGTTACATTGTTTTAGCTCCTCATCTCGAGGTTATGGAAGGTGATTGGTTGGAAAATGACAATAGAACAGTAAGAGTGCATAATGGGGCTTTATCATCTGGAAAGAAAACAAAAGGGTGCAGTACTGAAATTGTTGACAAAAGTCGGACAAACTTTTCCGTTCTTGAAAATCAAATTTTGGGCGCCATTTTGTTTGTTATCTTGCAATCCTTCGGACTTCACATCTTTTGTCTTACATTAAATGCATCTTTGTATGGCTATTTAGCGATGTAGATTGCAAGGAAACTGTTTGGTAATGAACCAAGTAAAGATTTATTGCAGTGGAAGGAAAAGGAAACAAGAAACTGTCGAGGGAAAGTAGCAAGGTTTTGATGGAGATGCGCTTAGGCCCATATCGCCAGCCGGGAAGGAGATGTGGCGAAGAGCAAGCTCAAACATGGAATGCCGCTGCTACAAAATATTTCAATATGCATCTAAAGGACTTGTCTAGATATGCTTGCAATAACTGAAGGAAACTTAGCCCCTTTGACGACTTTATTTTGGAGCATAACGAATGATTTTTTAACAAATGAGCAACGGGCCTATTTTCCGGTCTTGTGATGAAGGCAAGGAAGCGCTGAGAAATTGTGTTTCATATTGCACAGAAGCTCAATTAAGATACATTCAAAGACGATATGGACAGGAGAAGCTAACTAAATGCAAAACTATCTATTTAACTATCAATAACTGTACGAATATTGCAAGAAATTATTGGACAAAACACGGAAAATATTTCATCCAAAGTTTGTACTCGCCGTGGACGTTGATTTCTCTTCACGCACTTCATTCAATTTCACGTTCAAAAAGATGAACTCTTAATCTGAACTTTGTTTTTAGAACATATTTTGAAATAATTTGCCGTTTATTCATAGTTTCATAATATTTTGAGACTACTCTGCACGAGAGTTTTCTGCCATTTTGCTTTGGGCATTGCACGGTTTTGGCGCCCAAATCTTTTGGGCATGAATGAGTTAAGAAAAAAATTAGTAACATTACTAACAACTATTACTAACAATAAATGAAAGCGTTTTAAGTCTAATTACAGGTGCATAATATGATATAATACAATAATCTAAGTATAAAAGTTGGAGTTGTAATCTGAAAAACACCCCTGGTTTAAATGGTAGGGATAGCATTAAAAAGGTCAATGCAACTTTGTTTCCATAATGGTCCCTCCAGAGGTGTCATTGAAAGAAAAATTTTACGAGAGAAAAGAAAACAATATCTATGTTGAGATTAAGGTTACTGTAACCGTTCAGGCGGTGATTAAGAAACTCCGTTTACCACGACCGTTCGTCAAAATATACCAAGTAAACTTATTCATCATTTGACGCAGAATTAAACGTAGAATATCATAAAAATATATTCAGTTGATTCAATAAAAACACGAATGATTTATTCTAGATTTAAGACAAAATCGACCACCCTTGCGAAAAAATCTTTGTGTACCTCAATGATAATCGTTGGACCACGACTATCTACTTACCAAAAACTTAAGGCCCTGAACTGCAAAACCGTGTCACAAATTTTTGATAAAAGGTATTTTCTTGAAATGATATCATTTTAAATAAATGCAAATGTCTTAAATGTCTGTTTTAACTTTCAGACCCTTGTAAAAATCGGACCATTGGATCTATCACAAATCGCTGACATGGTTTCGTAGTTTTATGCTTTGTGACCCTGTGTGCCAAGTTTCAAGCGATTCGATTGGCCTGTTGGGTACACAAAGATTTTTTATTACCCACCAGTACCCCGGAATCCTGTTTCGAGAAATCAGGCTTTTATCAAAATGAAGCAAAAATTGCGGGAAATACGATTATGTATGAAAGGTCAAGCAATTAGGCTTGAGCGCGGTATTGGTAAAGCATTATATCAATAACATAGCAGCACGGGATGTCACGAACATAGCTGCAAGGTCAAGTGAGTTTACTTTAATCCCCTAATGTATATTCCCGCAACTTTTGAGAAACATGATTGCTCCTTTTAAAATGCTCAAATTTATAAGTAATTGTGACTATTTCTGGAAGTGAGTTGGTTTAAACAGTCCTCAAATACTTGTACCATCAGATTATGACAAAAACGAAAAATCGAAAATTTGTCGTCTGAACAGTTACAGTAACCTTTAAGGCTGCTTTCGCAAAGATTGTCGGTAGACTGTTCTGTTACAGCTTTTAGAATTTTAATAATATCTATATGGGCTGTTTTCTTGAGTCCTAGACCCTTGAACACATATAAGATAACTTTTGGAAATTTCTGGAACCCAAACATTTTTATGGAGCATCAAACATTTTGAGATAATTTGTTGTGACTTTATTTCTGCCTTTTTTCTCTTCAGATATTTTGTCAACCTTAGCACAAAATAATCTTAGAAACTAAATAACTCCATATCTATTTGAAGGCTATAAACTTTAGTAAAAATTTCATGAATTATATTTTTGAAAATCAGTTGGGTAGATATGGGTAGATTTGTGATAGGCCATCTAGACAAATGTGTAAACTTTTGCTGTATCCCACAGAGCAGGAAGAAAGAATATTTTAGATTTTTCTGTCATGCAAAAAGTGACTCATCAGCTTGGAATGTCTTTGATGTTTTGAAACCATAAAAAGATGATTCATTATGAATCAATATCCTACTTCTAGTAAGGCCATTCAAAAATAGCTTAACAATTTGTAAGATGATGACAGTTTACATTATTTGAAGTTATTACTATTATCTAAGATGGTTTCTATTTTATCAAATGTTGATACCTAAATTCTACTGTCCATGAGAAAGAAAAGTGGGTATTTGGTGGACTGTAGCCAGCGGCGTGGTCAGGGTAAATTAAGTGGGGGGAATCTAAAGGAGGGGGTCTCTGGGGGCTCGCCCCCAGGAAAATTTTTGGGGCCACACCCTTTACTTTGGCTTAGAATGCATCTCCCAATATCATGCTTGCCTTTAGCGACAAGGAAACCTTGATCGTTTTGTGACAGTAGTTATGCTATAAATCAGAGCATGAGGAAAATTTTTGAAGAAATATCCTTTTACTTTGGGTTAGAATGCATCTTCCAGTATAATGCTTGCCAGTGCTAAAATGGAAGATTTGACATTTCTCGGAAAGTTCTTACCCAACCTATACCCAGCTATTTTCTCCTCGGTTTTAGAGGAAGCTCGAGGACCATCTTTCGACAAAAGTGGGAGGGGGCAATTGCCCCCCATACCCCCCGTGGCCACAGCACTGACTGTAACATCGCTTGTGCTTGTAGCCACTTGATCGTTGTGACCTTTATTTTTCCATGCAGCCAAAAGTCTAACTAACTTAACTTTAAAGAAGATTTTCTTTGTAAGACCTTTTATTCAAGTCTGGCAAACTGATGAAGTCTTTAACCAAGCCCCTTTAGCATTTTAGCCTCTGCCAAAGTTACAGGTACAAATGGTATTATCAGGGGAGAATGGAGTAGTCGGGAAATAGTGCTTTCTCCCAAGGGATGCTTTGTTATTTCTTGCCCTGCACAGAGGATATGTCTGAAAGACATTAAAAACATGTGCTTCTTTGTCTTACAAAGAGATTTCTTTCAAGCATATCAATGCGCTGTAAAATGCAATAGGGCTACCTTCTCAAGAGGAAGTGTGTGGCCCAGAAAAGTTTACAGTGTCTGATATGACTCAAGAATTCTTATCATAATGTGAAGAATTCTCATAAAGTTAGTGTGGGCAAGGCCTGTACTGTCCATACCTACTGTAAGCTTTTGGAGACAATAAATCAAGAGTTCAGGTCTTTAGGAAGGCAATATTAGTGTTAGCTTATTTCCAGAAATCAGTAGTGGAAAAAAATTTCCCTTCCTGCGAAGCAACGTCAATTTAAAATTCTTCCTTTTATTGTTTTATCAATTTCTCCGTGGGCATGTTTAGAGTCACTTGGAATAGTCTAGAATTACTAGTAATAGCTTTCTTGGATGACAAAAATGTAAATGGACAGAGCATAATCCAAACAATGTTTTCCTTTCCCTTTAATCTTTCGTGACTTTATTCCTTCCTTTACTATTTACATTGCAATCGTTGTTTCCTCTGTCATCCTATCTTCTTTCCATCCATCCATCCATCCATCCATCCATCCATCCATCCATCCATCCATCCATCCATCCATCCATCCATCCATCCATCCATCCATCCATCCATCCATCCATCCATCCATCCATCCATCCCATCCATCCATCCATCCATCCATCCATCCATCCATCCATCCATCCATCCATCCATCCATCCATCCATCCATCCATCCATCCATCCATCCATCCATCCATCCATCCATCCATCCATCCATCCATCCATCCATCCATCCATCCATCCATCCATCCATCCTTCTTTCTTCTCCTTTTTCTGTCCTTCCTTTTTCCTTTCATTTCTTCATTCCTCCCTTTCTCGTTTCCTTTCTTTTCTTTCCTTCTATTCCGCTTTCTATCTTTCCTCCCATTTTCTTCCTTCCAGACAATAAGGTTCCTGCAAAGCTGCTTCGCGGCTTCACGCATCTTTTCCACCTCTGCAAGAAATGTTATAGGAAGTTATAATAAAGGGTGCTCAAATTGAGTTATGGATTTTTTGTGCATGCACTGCAGTTTCTTCTTTGTCACCAAGATCCGGATGTTCCTGCTTGTGTGCCCTACAAACCCTGTCAAGATTTTAGAAGAGCCCTTTTCACGGAATTAACTTGGTCAAAATGAAAAGTGTGGAACTCTAAGAGACAATTACAGACAGCATTGATGGGACATGTTACCAAGAGCATAGGTTCGAAATCTTTAAAATGGCTGGTGTAAAATTGAGTGACCTATTTCTTTGAACTGAATGACTTCAAAGAAACTTTAGTTATTTCTCTATATTTCTACCATATGACTTTTCGTAAATCTTCGATATTTTCAGATTTAGAGTGATTTTCTTCTTTTTCAAGAATTCAAGAAAAATTTTCAAAAGAGCTTAAAACCATCGTAATTTCTAAACTGTTTTACGTAACATAACGTAATTTCGAAGAACATCATAGTTTATGAATGCCTACAAAATGGCACCAAGCAGAAGTCTGTCACTCATCTGGTTTATGATTTAGAAATTTGATGTTGTCACATCCTCAAATGAGTTGAAATGTAAGATACGCTATAATTTCGTGTTACCAAGATGCATTGTCTTCTAGTTAATGGAATCAACAGTGATTCTACTGTATGGAGAATCAATCGTGAAAATTAATGCATCATGGTAAAATGTCCCTGAACACCATCCTTTTTATAATCATCTATCTTTGAAATTGCATTTCTTTGTAATCAAGGCAAAAAGTAAAGAACTCCCAGAAAGCTTGCTACATCAAATATTTTGTAATGCTGCTTTAGGATCTGCTTGACTGGTTTCTTGAAGTTACAGTGCACAACATTTTTCTACTGCATTACTTGGTTCTCTCTTCAAATTTGATGTTTTCTTTGTTTTTACCAGGATTTGGAATTTCATGGAGTTATGAGGTTCTACTTCCAAGATGCTGGCTTGAAAGTTGTCACAAAATGCATCAGGGTGTCAAGCAAGACAACGGTTGGTGAACTCATGGATACATTGATTGAGAAATTTTGTCCTGATATGAAAATGTTGACACCAACGAATTATGAATTATTTGAAGTTCACGAGAAAGGAGGTATGTTATTGTATTTATGCTACAGCTTTCGAGTAAATTATACTGCAAAATCGTAAAAAGCTCTATCTAGTCCCCTTCTCTATTAAGTCTAAGCCTCCTACCAGGAAGCCCCTTCCAGGGTTGCCAGATGTCTGAAATTGCTGGAGGCCAAACGTTTTATGGTTTTGGGCCAAATTCGGCTAAGCAGACAAATTATTCAAAGTGGCCAAATTTCAGCGAATTGTGCGCAGTAATAGTGTTATGGAAAATGGTTTTATATGCTAAAGTAGCAATAGCTTTATATTTTGTGATTTGATTTGATTAACTTCATGTTTTATTCATTTGATAATCTCAAAAATTTGATATTTTTATCACCTTTTACTTTGTTTCTCGTTTTTTTTAACGCTATTTTGAGGTTTTTGATATGATACGTATTATATAATGAATAGAAATACAGTAATTGTTTCTTTTGGTCTTTTTCATGGTTGTTTTTCACTTGGTACTAGGCCAACTGTTGCTTTTCAGCCAAATTTTTTGATGGCTAAGGATTTCGAAATCTCTGTAAATCCATCAATGTCTCTGTAATCTCACAACGTACTAATGTTTTGTTTATTTCTCTTCAAAATTCAAAAGTCCATCTTCAAAATAACACTTTCATTTTGAGAAAAATGGTAGGAAATTTGTGTGATATGGCCTTTCAAAAAAACTGCAACATCGTTGTTTCCAAAGAAGTTTTTTTTACATTACGTGACCTGGCCCCTATAAAGTTTATTGCTAGTAGTTGTTCTTTTATTCTGCAAAGGAAACTGAATTGAAAAAATTTACTGGGTGTACCAGAGAGTACATTTCTTCATGTTTTTGTAAGAAACTTGTATCAGGCCATTGTACCGGGTGTCCCAAAAAAAAGTATACGGATTTGGTTGACTCTAGTGCTGTGAATTTAGCTTCAATCAATGTCTAATCACTCTAAAAATGTTCCTCGATAGTTAACTTGAACATAGATACCTCGTTTGTTGATATTGGTACATTGAGAGCAGACATGTTAATCTTGAAAGCTCAAATTTACCTCTTCCTGCAAACCAGAGCTTTAGCCTTTTGGCCTAAGCAATTTCTTAAGGCACATCGTATAAATCAGCAATAACCTTGATCAAATTTGAACAATATATTAGATCTTGTGTTATTCTATTTTCCAGAAGTCACCCCCAATCCCCCATTGGGAAGTTTCTTAATTTTTCATTAATTTCAGTTCTTAATTTCGATGTGCTTCAGGAATTTGCTTAGGCCAAAAGGCCAAAGCTCTGGTTTGCAAGTGGACGCAAATTTGAGCTTTCAAGATTGATATTTCTGCTCTCAAAGAACCAATACCAACAATCGAGGTACCTATGTTCAAGTTAACTATCGAGGAACATTCTGAGAGTGATTAGCCATTGATTAAAGCTAAATTCACATCGCTGGGGTCAACCAAATCTGTATACATTTTTTTGGGACACCCGGTACTAAAAGTTTCTTAATTCGACATGACAATTTTCGAATTTTAGTACCAAAATTTAGACTTGTTTAGACTTACAGTGTAGGATTTGACCCGTATCCCTGTTTGTTGTCAGAATGCTGTAAAACGGTTTTAAAATACTACCTACGTTTTTAATCTTGTTGTTTTCATTGCTCTTCCAATTCAAAGATATAACGTAACAGTTCAGAGAAGTTTTCTTCGGGGGTGTATCATTCTTCCGAAAAGGCTTACGAGAATTTTTAAATCAATAGGATTTGTAGGGATTTTTTACGGATCTTTCTTGAAACCGAAAGGATTTTTGCCAAAGGTGGACGAGATTGTTACAGTGATACTGTACACCCTTCAATTTTCTCCACACAAAGAATGCAGCAATGCAACAGTCTATATTTGCCCCGATAGCTGACTTTTTGAACTGTTTCTCTATCTCTTTTAGACACGAGAAAGCTTGGAAAAAGTGAACGGCCACTATTGGTTCAACTCAGTTGGCACAGAGATGATAGGGAGGGGAGATTTATATTGAAAAGTGCCAGCATCAAAGTTTCTACAACGTTTTACGAGATTGGAAAAGATGAAGGACAACTGAGAAGACGTCTTTCAAGGCGAGAGAAAAAGGAACTGAAAAAGCGAAGGAAGCAGGAAGCGCAACAGCCGAAAGAACCGAAGGGACAAGACGATGCCGCCATTGCTCAGCAATTGTATAATGAGCTGCCGGAAACGAGCCTCACACGCAGTATCTCAAATCCTGAAGCTGTAATGAAAAGGAGGCGGCAGCAAAAATTGCAGCAACGTTTGCAAGAATTTCAGAAAAACGATGGGCAACAAACCGGGGGTACATTGAAGATATTTGCAGAGACATTGAAGCCCGAAGTCCCGTATAAGACCATTCTTGCTTCAGTTCGTGAAACTAGCGATAATATCGTGAAAGATGCTCTCGAGAAATTTCAGCTTGAAAACGAAAACCCAACTGATTTTTGTTTAGTAATGGCGATGATACCCCCTGGAGAAAATCCGGGTCCCAGTAAAGAACGTGCTGTCAGGGATGATGATTGTCCATTAGCTATACAGTCAAGCTGGCCTTCATCACGGGGGTTTCTGACCTTCCATTTAAGAAAAAAGAACACAGTGTCGGGATTTAAGAAAGATAAACCAGGGAAGCAAAAGACTCCGGAAGCAAAAGCAGACATGAAAGCGGCTGCGAGGCTAGCTCAGAACGAGGCAGATGCAGCAAAGGTAGTTCCTATATTAACAGAGATACTGCCAGAAGGAGTACAGGGAACATACAAAGCGAGGGTGCTGAAAATACAGCCGAATGTTACGATTGTTGGGAGCAGTAAGACCCCTGTTTCAGAGCAATATTTCCAGTTATACGCACCGGATATTTCACATGAGCATTGTGTAATAGCCAACATGGAAGGTGTCGTAACGATTACGCCATCAACTGCAGAAGCACTCGTTCTTATCGATGGCAGAAGAATACGTGAAACAGCCCTTCTAAGAAATGGGTCAGTTGTGTATTTTGGAAATGCACTCATGTTTGAATTTAACAGTGGCAAAGACGGACCACCAGCTGGGGCCAGGGAGCCTCCAAATGTTTCTCCTGCACGTGTCAAATCTCCAGCGAATGAGCGACAACCTCAGAGGTATGGCTATGTGAAGGCTTAATTTTTATATCGCGTGCATGAAGAAGAATTTCAGATTTATGAAACTTTGTTACAAAGAGGAAGCTCTATTAATTGGGAAGAGTCAAACATTTTCATACCCTAAAGGCTGAAGTGTTTTCTTTGTTTTCGTCCTATTTTTCAGAGCATTGGAAATATAAGTTAATTTGATTCACGAAAATTCGTTATTTCAAAATACGTGAAAATGGGCCTAAAACCCAGGATCAAACTTTTAAAGGATCTCCTCGCTGAAACACATTTCATCCCCCTCAGCAGTTTAGACTCGAAGTTTTATAAAGGTAGTAACGTATATGATCCTTTTACTTATGGAGTATTCTTTAGCCCTTGAGGGAAATTAAATCTATTTGCATCTTGATCTACGTGAGGAGATTCCTTATAATCTAATTGAGGATTCATTGAGAATTCAGGCCTGTTTTTCACTCATTTCAAAGCATGTTACCTATATTTACAATGCTTAAAAAAATATGAGAAAAATACCGCGTGTCCCAAAAAAAGTACTCCCGTTTGAAAAATCACCAAAATTTGATTACACGGCCGATCTTCAATTTTCTTTTTTTGTTAAGTAGATCAAAGACCAAATTATTTTTGCAAGACATAGCTGATCTTTTAAGTGGTTTAAAAATGAGCAAATTTAGCTCGTTTTAGGGCTACCTGGTTTTGAATTATACTGCAAAAGAGCACTGATGGATTGCCAAATAAAGTTCTTTGTGCGTGTAAAACTTCTACTAGTGTGGTCATAAATGACAGAAATAAATGCGCACTATCATAGGAGACTTCAATGATGATAACAAATCTGAAATTTTTGACTCTTAGGCAAGATTGAGTATTTTGCTTAAAAACTATTGCTCAAAATAAGGTTTTTCAACGTGTAAATTTCCTACCTTGCTGTATCAACAGCAAACA
Source organism: Aurelia coerulea (assembly GCA_039566865.1). NCBI lineage: Eukaryota > Metazoa > Cnidaria > Scyphozoa > Semaeostomeae > Ulmaridae > Aurelia > Aurelia coerulea. The sequence goes on along the minus strand of CM076953.1, from coordinate 20,078,056 downwards.
TTTTATCATCTGTGAATATTTTTGGGTCTTTGACAAAGCAATTCAAAAAGAAAATTTCATCAAAGGTTTGATAGCCAATTTTTGGTGATTTTTTAAACAGGAGTACTTTTTTTGGGACACCCGGTAATAAGAATTCTTCTTCATCTTTGGTATCAGCCAAACTTTGATTCATTCCAATTCAAGTGTTCTCTGTATAACAAATTTTCAAACGTGTGAAGTTCTTTTTGGGCGACCCGGTACTTGTTTAAGTTCATGTTGTTCAGTACAACATTTCACTTAATTAACCTCAATACATTAATTTTCATTGCAATCGAAAGAAATAAAAAGTCTTTCCACTCCAGGACGCTAATGTCAAACTTGGATAAATTTTTTCCCGAAACTTTTAGATTCTTAAATTCTTCGTTTTTCTGACGCGTCCTGTAGTTTGAATTGTTTTTCTTTCAACAGTCCAACTGGACGGGAAGAAAGGCCGCCATATTCGCCAACAACGAAAGAGAAAGTGCTGAATGCTCTGCCTGGAAGCAAAGTAGATGACGAATTGGTAGTAGAGACAACATTTGGTGTTGATGGAGAAATTGCTTCTAGTCCTGTGAGGAAGACCGATCCTAAGGTAAGATAGGCTTTTGTATTGACCTCGCCCTGGGCCCTGTTTAGGATAACTAGGGGCTCCGTCTCCAAATTCCGATCGAAACAGTGATTTGCAGTTTTTTGATGGGCAATATCACACGGACGTATACCTGTTTTTTCAGAAATGAAAGTGTCATCTTGAAGATAAATCGTTGTACTTCACAGAGGAAAAAACCAAACATTCATATCTTTTTCGATTGCTTGGATATAAGTGGATCTTTAATGAGCATGTTTCGGTGGCTTGGGTAAAGGGCATACAGTAAAAACCAGACCCTAGGACCCTAGGACCCTAGGACCATTAAGTACCAATGTGTCATAGGACCCTTAACACCGGAGGGTCATCACCCTCAAGAGCGAACAGAATATCACCTTTTCCTCATATGATACTACTATTTCCGCTGTTTTTATTACATCAGATGACATCAAGAGGTACATTTAGAGAAATTTTTCTATACCACTATGTGTGAATTTATTACATAATAATAATAATAATGATTCCATATGGATGTTTTACTACACCTAGCCACAGACCTAGCCTGCGTGTAGCCTCGACTCCTCCTACTACACCCAGTTACCAAACGAATAGCCTGCGTGCATTTGAGGCTGCACGCAGGCAAAGGATTTACAACAAAAAGAAAGATAATTGAACTCTTCTGTGATTTGGCAGGTATTTGTATTTCAGTAGTAAAAGAAATATTTCAACTTCAAAAGGTCGCTTGAAATTCTCTATTTGTTTTCTGAGGTTCCTTCATAAAAGAAACCATAGAAAACCAAATCAGGTTTCTAAGGAACTTTTTTGAAGTTGAAACAACACCCTTTCAAAGAAGAATTCACGTCAATGAAGCAAAGCAGCAATAGAATTTCATTGAAATTTAGAACAGAGAGCAATAATGGCATCATTCCACCGTAAAGAATCGTTTGTTTTCTTACTGTTTTCTTCAGCATGAACACCATGGAGATATGAAATTTGTTCATAATGAGCAATGAAAACGGGTAGAAACGTTTCACTGATGAAAAGCACTGTAAAATATGAAGCCTTTCTTTCCATGTAATAAATTCACACAACATAGAAAAAATCTTTAAATCTACTCTTGACGTCATCTGATGTAATAAAAACAGCAGAAAATGGTAGTATTATATGAGGAAATATTGATATTCTGTTCTCTCTTGAGGGTGATGACCCTCCGGTGTTAAGGGTCCTATCATACATTGGTACTTAATGGTCCTAGGGTCCTAGGGTCTGGTTTTTACTGTATGCCTGGGTAAAGCCACCAAGCACACTGCAGAAATCAATGGAGAACAGTGGCCACGTGCGGTGTTATCAGATTTGTTTACAATTTAAAGGGGCTCCGTCGTCAAACAGTTAAACAAACCCAAAAACTCGCACGTGTCGCCGATTATCCATTGTTCATCCATTGTTCTCTGCAGTTTGTTTGGTGGCTTCACCCAAGCCACCAAAAAGTGACCGTTAAAAATCCACTTATATCCGAGCAATCGTAGAAGATATGAATGTTTGGTTTGTTCCTAAGTGAAGTACAATGATTAATGCCCAAACAGCAACTTTCATTTTGAAAAAAATACGAAAATCCTGTGTGATATCACCTTTCAAAAACTGCAAAAATCATCGTTTTGTTTACATTTTGACGACGGAGCCCATTTTCAACATCATCATCATAATCATCATCCTCATCATCATCATCATCATCATCATCATCATCATCATCATCTCCTTTGTGCGCCGAAGAGGCAAAGAGAACCTAGGCCAGAAACGACTTTTACCGTTCCGGCGTTTGAAAATTCATAGTACTGCATGGATTGGAATGGAATAATTCTATCTGATAGCCAAAAAACTGGAATTTTTTGGTAATTTTTCTCGTGCTTTTTGAGTCCTGAAATTAAAGGTAAATTCGACTTGAAAACTCTTTGTTTGCGAAATGCCTGAAAAACATCCTGAAACACTCAATCAAATCGTAGATACGCTGATAAATCAGTTAGTTATCACTGGGGTGGCCCTATTACTAAGTCACATCCCTGGGATGTAGACAGTGATAGCTAACACTATGAAGAACAATGAAGAAGAACTCTTCACACATTGCGAAATAGCGTTTTTTTTGTAAATCAAATTTTACCTTTTCCAATGCTCGGAAAAATAGAGCAAAAATGTCTGATTTATATTCTTAACTACCTTACTTTTTTCCAGGGTGGTTTCACAAAGAGTGCTTCAAATCTTCATGATGCTGAGATGGACGACGAAAGACGAATGTTCAACGAACAATTCGGACATTCAGCCCCGGATCTCGCTGGTATAGGTGACAAGCTAAGCCCGGACCAAGGACCCATGGAACAAGGAATGCAACTTTTACCTGCCTCCTTGGAATTCATTGATGACGCTCAAGATGCGTTCTTTGCTGCTATTATCAGTGAAGTAAATGGTGCTGCGGTGCATTTCAAACTTGCTCCTTCGTATTCTCTGTACCTTGCATGTCATTATATGATTTCGACAGATTATAGGCCAGAGCTTGGTGGTGTTGAGCATGCACGTGTTGTTGGAAGTACAACGAGAAAGATGGCAATTGCCATGGAAAAAACTGTGCAGGTAGGTGATAAAGGAAAATTATCAGAAACTGCAATGTTTTTGCCTTTTTCCGTCAATGAAATATGGGGCAGTTTGTCTGACACCAAACTTGATCACCTTCAGCGTCTGCAGAACAGAGCTTGCACGCTTATAGAGAACTCTAGACTAAAAGATGGCTGGAGATGCTCTTCGGCTGTCTGTTTCAAGCTTGATTAGATATGACAGGGCTATCATGATTTATAAGATAACTATTGATTTGTGCCCTGACAGCTTGAAAGGAAGGTTCTTAGCAAGGTCACAGCTATCTAACTATCCGTTAAGAAACTCGTTAGATATCGACGTGCCAAGGCAAAATTTGGAATTTTCAAAGAGGAGTTTCCATTATTCAGGAGCTAAAGTTTGGAATGAAATTCCATTGAACATCAGAACAAGTCCTAAAATTTACACTTTCAAAAAGAAATTGAAGGATTTCTTGCCAAGTCAGCAATGATTCCCAAAGCACGATCCCTAGGAAGAACAGCATTCTGTAGATTTGTTTTTTAAATTTTGTATTATAGGATTTAGAGTATTATGGTTTTGTTGTTGTTTTGTTAATAGATGATAGGGTTTTGTGGATAAATATTATATATTTATTTAAAAAAACTTTCCAAGTTATGTTAATTTGTTCCAGAATTGGCCCCACTATCACGTTTCTTTGTTCCCAGGCGCTGTTTTTCCTTTCAATAGATAGTGAGATTTTGATATTAGTAAAAATAATGATAATGATAATGCATAATTTAATAGTAATAATGCATGATTTTATAATAATAATGCATAATTATCAATGAGATTCCCGTTCGTTGAGCTCACCTTAGGACACCTGCGATATCATGACAGCCATCGCATTGATAGACTGTGATAATTTCGTCCTGTTTGATCTGTTTGGTTTTTTGCAACTTTCAAAGTCATTTTTATGATTGATGAAATTGAATTTTAAAACGGAAGGAGAATTTTTTTCTCATTAAAACAATTAAGCCACAAAAATGCTACATTCTACAGGGTGTCCCAAAAAAGTGTGCCCCGTTTGCCTGAAGATTGCAACAAAACGCAAAAGGATTCTCGCCAAATTTTGCATGATGTTGCTCTTCGGATATTCAATTAAAGTTTGCTACCATCCCCGTAAAAACCCGTTGAAAAATGATGCAACTATGACCTTCAGAAGACCAAATTTGCCTGATGACTGAAACCAACGGTCGGCCATTTTGTCTTACTATTTTGCAGTGAAAACGGGGCACAATTTTTTGGGACACTCTATACTGTACCATCCAAAGCGGGAATAGACACAAGGTCATCTGCTCGCTACTTTGGATGACACTTAAAATCATGATACTGTAGCAAACAAAAACGGTATAATCTAAGGAAGCTTAAAGTTAAAAGATGAGATCTCATAGATTTATAAATAGCCTGTTGTATTTGATAATCCATCTCTTGGCGAATGAAAGCAATGATGAAGAAAACAATAGAGGGAGTAGGTGTCTCTTTTCCCTGTTTATAGACAAGCACTATATATCTCAGGTCACTAATAGAAAACCCTAAATAGTTTCATGTTGCCTAGCAGCTATTGGAAATTTTTGGGAGCAGTAGTTCTGGTGTGCTTCCACAATTTCTCCACCCCAGCTAAGGCAAAATATTCGTGTAACTCATGCTGGCATTGGCAACTTAAAGGCGGTCTGTCACGCATCTGATTGGGTGATAAGGACAGTACAAAGAATAGGAGATTTGAATGGCTACCGATCCTAATGACTTTCTGCGACCGTAGGAAGCGATAACGATCTGCCTTCCTTTTTCCAAATGGGCAGATTCGCAAAGACATCCATTGTGTTGAGCTCTGACTTTTTTGCGGCCAATCAGATACAAGACAGACTGCCTTTGATGCACGTGTTTCTTATAAGAAGCCAACAATTTGAACCAGTACTAAAAGTTTCTTAAAATTATCAGATTTTGAGTACTCAAAGTTTTTTACGAGTTTCTTAAAGGTTCCATATCAATCTTCATGTTTGCTGCTTGTTTCCTCGTGAAAATTTCAAAGCAAAGTTCCTTGAAGCCTTTCTAATGTTTAGACATTACTCAAATGCCTTCTGAGTAATATGAAAAATAAAGCAAAAATATGTTAAAGGATTCCTGCACCAAGTTATATAGTTTCTGAAGCTCTATTTTCCCAGTATTGGAATTTCTTAATTTTTTGGCGATCCGAGGGTTGAATTTCTTATAAGCAGTTTCTTGTACGTGTATTGTAGATTATGTTTTGAATGTTTGATGCCATTATGATGTTGTTTCTATTGCAATCAAATTGGATTTAAACATTTTCTTTCAGGAAAATGACACTTTGGCAGGCAGCCTCGGCTTTTGGATGGCAAATGCATCAGAGTTTCTTCATTTCTTAAAGCAAGACCTGGAACTTTCACCCTTGACTCAAAATGCACAAGGAATACTTGCGCAGACTGTCCAACATGCTTTCAGGTTTGTTTTTATGTTTATTCATATCAAAGCATTTTAGAAGTCACCCAGTGAATCCCCGAATATAAGAACCTACCATCCCTACCAAAAGTCCTTGGAACACTTAAACCATGTCTTGGTAATGACATACCTTTCCACAGTTTTAATCCACAGCGATTAATTTAAGACACGCATCTGTGACAGTTATCGAAACTACATCATAATTCTAGCAGCCAAGAAGATGAGGAGAAAATTACGAAACTTTGGCACTAAAAAGCAAGCATTTTCATTTGAAATCAAGAAACTTCAAATGATGGGCTGATGCAAATTTCTAATTTAAGAAGCAAACATGTACTCAGTTTGAGTACAGAAAGATGCCCAGGTACGAGCACAACTACCGTAAAAATTCTATTAAGCCCCCGGGGGGCTTATTGAATATCGGACACCCCAGAGGGGAAGGCTTAAAAGAGAAGGGGGCTTATTAGAGAGGGAGTTTATCCACATAATCAAATGACAAGGATGTATGATAGTTTTTTAGTTCTTTTACATCATATTTTGCGGATTCAACATACAATTTTACGAGTCCAATACGTGGAGGGGGGTTTTATTAGAGGGGGAGGCTTATTTAAATTGTAGCTCAGCGGGGAGGGGCTTATTAGAGAGGGATGCTTAAAGTGAATGAACGGAGCTAAGAGGCGGTCATCTATAAATAGGGCATTGAAAACTCCTGCGCATGTTATTGTTCCTCTTGCTAAACAATATCCATGATCGTCTCGAAATCATCAAATACAATAGGCTAATAATAGAATACCCAGGCTCCTTCCGCGCGGGGCTTTTATCTCCGTTGATTCTCTTTAAAGGGGCTCAGTCGTCAAACAGTAAACAAATCCGTAAACTCGCACGTGTCGGGGATTATCCATTGTTCATCCATTGTTCTCTGCAGTTTGTTTGGTGGCTTCACCCAAGCCACAAAAAAGTGACCATTAAAAATCCACTTATATCCGAGCAATCGTAGAAGATATGAATGTTTGGTTTGTTCCTTAGTGAAGTACAAGGATTAATGCCCAAACAGCAACTTTCATTTTGAAAAATTAATAGAGCGTTTACGTTAACTACCAAATTTTTTTCCTTCAGGCTTCTGGTTCTTGCCATGGAAGATGAACTTGTTCTTGCAATGCCGGCATTCCTTGACCCGTCAGAAAATGCTGACATCCCGGAATACGAACTGGACAGTATATTGGACGATGAATTGCTTGAAAGAGCGGATTCCACAGATTTACTCAACTGGACAAGCGACGAAAGGACTTTCCCAGTTCATGACGGGAGACCAATCAGTGGGGATCATTGGGTTACACCAGGTTTGTTTATCCCTTTGTTTGTGACCTATTTCTTTGAACTGAATGACTTTAAAGAAACTTTAGCTATTTCTCTACATTTCTACCGTTGGACTTTTCTGAAATCTTTGATATTTTAAGAGTTAAAATGTTTTTCTTCTTTTTCAAGAATTCAACAAAAATTTTCAAAAAAAGTTAAAACCATCGTAATTTCTAGACCGTTTGACGCAACGTGAAGTAATCTCGAAGAAAACCATAGTTTATGAATCCCTACAATATGGTATCAAGCAAAAGTCTGTCACTCATCTGGTTTATGATTTAGAAATTTGATGACGTCACGTCCTCAAATGAGCTGAAATTTGAAATACGCTGTAATTTTGAAAGATATTCAAAATTTCTGGAAAGTCCAACGGTAGAATTATAGATAAGTATCTAAGGTTTCTTTCAAGCCATTCAATCAGAAGAAATAGGTCATTGAGTTTTACACCCACCTTTTTACGCCGAGATAAAGATTTGGAACCTATGCTTTATACGTGGTGATTTAGTATCCCGTGTCTGTTGTGAGAATCTGAGAAAATCTAAAACAAATGCAGAAATATGTTTCGTGACAGATACCGGGTGACCCAAAAAAAACTTCACGAGCTCTCTGAAATCAATAGTTTTGAATTAATGCTTTATATCACAGTTTAGTTGAAAGACTCAGCTATTTTGTGAGATGCAGCATGGTATTATCCGAAAAAGCAGATTAACAGAAAATTTCGAATCCCGCCCAGATTCCTCATTTTGAGTGAAATAATCACTGTCATTTTCCGGTCAACATTTTGTGAAAACCCAACGTGATAGATTGGAAGTTGTCATGGGAAACATTTTGGTTTCAAAATGATTGACCTCTGTTCCTCATTCAAATTTCGTGCTCCACAGCAAATTTGGAATGCAGCTTGATCACATCTTCCAAAATATTGACTGGAAGACGAGGCAACAGTCCGATAAATAGATGAATTTCCTTATTTTTGAAAATGTTTTTTTGAACAGTAGGCATAACTTGAACTGACCAAGCAACATCTCAAAGGCTAACTGAGAAATTATGTTTTTCAGATTAATTTCGAAATAAAAAGGGCTATTCAAGACATCAAGGCACAACTAAAGCTGGCTTTTGGAACAGAGTGGTCATATCTAAAGAGGACTGTCTAGTTTAAAAGGGCTTCGTCTCCAAATTTCGGTCGAAACGGTGATTGTGAAATTTTATGATGGGCAATATCACACAGACGTTTACTTTTTTTTCGCAAATGAAAGCATCATTTTGAAGATAAATCTTTTTATTTTACGGAGGAAAAACCAAACAGTTATATCCTCTACGATTGCTTGGATATAAGTGGATTTTTAATTAGCACTTTTTGGTCGCTCGCTTGGGTGAAGCCACCAAACAAACTGCGGAAAACAGCGGAGAACAATGGACACGTGCGGTGTTTACAGATTTTTTTTTATATATATTCAATATGAAAATTTACAACAAAAATTACCTAAACACTACCTACAACTTACTATACCACAATACAAGGACGCCGGACGGGGACCAGGAGGAGCAAAATATCATCTCTACCCCCTGGAATTAATATAAACTAAAATACAACTACTACAAACTACTATACATACGCTACAACTAATACAGATAGAAATGCTAATTATAAAAACATTTTACAAATAAATATTTGAGCCGGTTTCACATTAGGGACCGTTCATTATTTGCAGATTTGTTTACAGTTTGGCGACGGAGCCTCTTTAAAAGACATGGATAAGATACCCCGTCTACGTGCCTCCATTAATGATTGCCCTTCATGTCGCCGTTATTTTTTTTATCAATAATTTTTCACTTGTTTAAACAGCTGCAAGAATTCGTCATCATGGCCAGCCAGTGATGGCAGATGTCCTGTACATTCTATCATCAGCAATGTCTCTACTCAGACGATGTAGAGTTAACGCTGCTTTGACCATTCAGCTTTTCTCTCAGTTGTTTCATTACATCAATATGTGGCTGTTCAATAAATTGGTCCTGGAGCCCCAGCTTGGTTTGTGCACAAGGGCCTGGGGAAGAAGGCTCCGGCGCAGACTGGGATATGTTGAGGCCTGGGCTGAGAAACAAGGACTTGAGCTTGCTGCTGATTGTCATCTTTGCAGAATTGTGCAGGTATGTTCAGTCTTTAACTCAGGGCTAAAAAAGACGAGGTAGCGTGGTAGCAGCGCTACCAGGAATGTAGCTAAAATGCTTAAATTTCCCAGGAAGGAAGAGGGTTAAAAGGAAAAAGAAACGGAAGGAAAGGGAAAAGAAGGGAAAGAAATGAAGGAAGGGAAGGAAAGGAAGGGGACAGAAAAGAGGAAGAAAAGGGAAAAGGGATAGAATTAGGGGTATACAGGGAAAGAAGAAGAAAGTGCTTAAGAAGAAACGAAGGTGCTTAGCTTGCTACCAGGAAGGAAAATATTTTTTTGAGCCCTGCTTTAAATTCTACCGGTTGTTTTAAGAAAAGGCCACCCTGTTTTGACTGGATAAAGGAATACAACGTTAGAATATTCGGACTTTCCGAGTCCACAACTAAATTTGTCAATCTTCAACTTAAATACAGGTACCTTGCATTTAAAGATCGTGCACCAAGCAACGGAGTTACGAGCTTGCAAAGTTAGAATTTAGAGTGCACTTGAAGCTGGAGGTTTTAAGGTTACTGTAACCGTTCAGGCGGCGATTAAGAAACTCCGTTAACTACGGCCGTTCGTCAAAATATACCAAACAAACTTATGCATCATTCGACGCAGAATTAAACGTAGAATATCATGAAAATATATTCAGTTGATTCAATAAAATCGCGAATGATTTGTTCGAGATTTTAGGCAAAATCGACCACCCTTGGGGGAAAAATTCTTTGTGTACCCCAATAATAATCGTTGGACCACGACTTTCTATTTACCAAAGGCCCTGAACTGCAAAACCGTGTCACGAATTTTTGATAAAAGGTGTTGCCTTGAAATGATATCATTTTAAGTAAATGTAAATGTTTTAAATGTCTTTTTTAACTTTCAGACCCTTGTAAAAATCGGACCAGTGGATCTATCACAAATCGCTGACACGGTTTCGTAGTTATATGCATTGTGACTCTGTGTGCCAAGTTTCAAGCGATTCGATTGGCCTGTTGGGTACACAAAGATTTTTTATTACCCACCAGTACTCGGGAATCCTGTTTCGAGAAATCAGGCTTTATCAAAATGAAGCAAAAATTGCGGGAAATACGAATATGCATGAAAGGTCAAGCAATTAGGCTTAAGCGCGGTATTGGTAAAGCATTATGTCAATAACACAGCAGCACGGGATGTCATGAACATAGCTGCAAGGTCAAGTGAGTTTACTTTAATCCGCTTATGTATATTCCCGCAATTTTTGAGAAACAGGATTGCTCCTTTTAAAACGCTCAAATTTCCAAGTAATTGTGACTATTTCTGGAAGTGAGTTGGCTTAAACAGTCCTCAAATACATATACCATCAGATTATGACAAAAACGAAAAATCGAAAATATGTCGTCTGAACAGTTACAGTAACCTTAAGCAGGGCATATCCATGATTTGAAATCATTGGTCCTGAGTTGTTAGTTTTTGCTTTTGAAAAGAATGATACTTTGAGATGTTTTAATCATTCTTGAAATTCCAACCTTCACACTCGTTGTGCTTATCTTTTACTAAAGGTAACCAAAAAAACCTGACAAGCAGAATATCCTTTGGACTGTTTCAAAGGTTATCAGAAACCAGTACTAGACAGCTTCGTAATACCTGCACAGACCTTTATGTACCATTGCTAAAAACCGCATGTGGCCAAAAATGCTTCTCATATAGAGGGGCCAAACTTTGGAACAAATTAAAAAGAGAAAATAAGATGGCCAGTACTTTCTCACAATTCAAATCGTCATTGAAAAATGCCAGATCCTGTACATAATCACACTTTTCCTTTTGACTTTTGATACTTATATATTAGTTTTTATCTTGATATTGTAAGTTGCTTTTTTTCTTTCTTTTAACAGGGCAGTTTGTAGGAATTGAGCAAATATCAATGATAGTTGTAAAGATGATATGGAATTGGGTAGACTAACGAAACCCTGAGAGGAATAATGACTGTCTTTAGTACTCGATTTTATGTACCTTAAGACTCTTTAACTTTGTTTACATCGAATTTTAGGCTGCACATTTGTTGGATGCCCCAAAGCTGTCAGCAGAAGACATCGCTTCAATTTCTTCCACATGTTTCAAACTGAATTCGTTGCAGCTAAGAGCGCTTCTAAAAATGTACAGACCAGATCGAGGAGAGCATGTTATTCCTCCAGGTAAGGCTGTAAAGGCCATCCTCCACTTTCATTAGTTTCGGTCGGAGACCAGCGCGTTCGCCTGGTTGCATGCTCTGTTATTAGAGAGCATGGGCACTAGGCAAGTGAGCAGGTCGACGACCAAAACTACTGCCATGGAGGTCGGCCTTACGAATGTAAGAATTAAGAGCCCAGTCTATTTCATGGCTCAATTTTCAAATTGTTTTTCGCCCCGAAACTCCTACCCAGCGATGCTTCTTATTAGTTTGAAATTTATTTGAATATTGGCAGCATTCAAGTCAAAGGTGCGAGGAACGAAGAACGAAGTAAAAGTGACATTAGCAAGCTTTTCTTGCAGTCCCATGGAAGAGAAAAACATGGTGGGTAAGAGTATCATTGGGTCATAATATACAGTAAAAACGTGCGTATAAGAACCTAGTGGATTAAGAACCTACAAGCTGAAATTGTCAAATTGTCAATTGTTTTATAAGAACCAATCCATTGTATTCATTGTTCACAAATCCAGGATGACTTGCAGAGTAGTAGGTTCTTATACGCATGTTTTAATGTAGGCCACATCAGCAGTGCATTATTGCCTGTGCGAAGATTATAAACTATGTTATCACTACGAATTCCACTTCCCTTTTGACAGAGCTGATCGACAGTGTAGCGGCGGTAGCAGAACACACTGCAGATGAATTGGCAAGAAGTGATGGCAGGGAAGTGCGCCTTGATGAAGACATTGAGCTGCAGTTGCCATTTTTATTGCCTGAAGATGGGTATTCATGTGATATTATCAGAGGAGTGCCGGCTGGATTGCAAGAATTTCTTGAGTTGCTTATTGATACAGGTATGTATAATGTACTCTGTGCAGGATGTCTTATTTGAGTACATCAAAGGGGCTCCGTCGTCATAATGTAAACAAAACTATGATTTTTGCAGTTTTTAAAGGTGATAGCACATAGGATTTTCATATTTTTTTAAAATGAAAATTGCTGTTTGGACATAAACCATTGTACTTCACCAAGGAACAAACCAAACATTCATATCTGCTGCGATTGCTCGGATATAAGTGGATTTTTAATGGTCACTTTTTGATGGCTTGGGTGAAGCCACCAAACAAACTGCAGAAAACAATGGATGAACAATGGATAATTGGTGACACGTGCGAGTTTACGGATTTTTTTATTGTTTGGCGACGGAGCCCCTTTAATTCCCCAAATATTGCAATCGGCATTTTTTTTCAGTAATTTATTGTATATGAGCGGGAAGTATTTCTAGCTATTTAAAGCTAATTTAAGGTTACTATTTATGCCGCAACCAGGCATGGGACCCCTAGTTTAACGTCACTTCCGAAGGACGGCGAGGTGAGTTGCGATGTCAGGCCTCTGAGAGGTCACCTATCCGGAGTTTAACCTCACTCGACCGAGCTTAACTTCAGTCACCTGACGGAAACTTTATGAGCCGCTCGGCCGCTCACCCCACATATACCATAAAGCTCAAAATGGCCCCCCTCTTTAATAAGCCCCTGCCTTCTAAGCCACAAGTTTAAGAAATAATCTCCTCAACCGCGTACGGGCAATTTTGCTTTCAAACGGTTTGTCGAACCTTTCCAATGAGGAACTAGTTTCAAGAATTTTGTATTGTGATATAAAGTTACCTTTTGAGTCAAATGAAACAATAATTAAAGCAACACTAGAATTCATTGAATCATCAAAGAGATTTTCTTAAATCAATTTCAGTGAAATTTTCGTCTTCTCCCCCCACAATTGTATAATTTTACTTCTTTTCGTAGCTTTAGTTTATGCTATAGTTTAGTTAATTAGTTTCATGTAAATGTTTTATGTTACATGTTAAAGCCACGGGGTTGCCATTTATTCTCATTCTCCCTGTGGTAGCGTCCTGTAACCATGTTCAGTCATTGTAAAATTTTAAATTGATGTAAAAAAAGAAGAAAAACCAATGAAACGAGAGTTTTTTGTAGGACATACCGTAAATACTCGGTTAAGCCCCCACCGTCGAATCGGCCTCCTCCTCGAATAAGGAAACAAAATATCACGCCGTGGTACTCATATCAACATTTAATTACTCATAGGTATTTGCCGCCTCACAGTGAATCCAGCATCAATGGGAACATGGACCATTCATCAAGAGCAGTACATGGAAGGTAAATAGTAAATTCGCTTCCATACATTTCAGCTTCTTGTAGGGTTTATTTAATTGTTTGGTCTTTTTTATATTCCATCTAAAAATCTACATGACATATTACCAATTACACTACTTAAAGTACTTCACAATGCTACGATTACGATACTAAGAGGAGCAAAATACACATGACAACCTCGAGGCCCTTACAAAATGAAAGACATTGAAAGTTACATTACATAAACTAGACTAAAAAATGAAAAAAAAAACAGACAAACAAAATACAGCTAAATAAAAACTAATAAACCTTTAAAAAAACTACGAATAAACGATGGAATACTGATAAACGCTAGAATCCGTTTCACATTGGGTTTCGGGCTAGCATAGGTGTATGATGCTGAACAACAGAAGCTCCAGACGAGGGAACACCAGCAACAACAATTGATGCCGCCACTGCTCCCCGTCCAGAATCCCCGCTGCACAAAATACTGTCAATGACTGACAAAATACTATTTCTATGTGTACCAAGCTTGTTTGGTCTTCAGAGCAACTTGGTATATCATGTGCGCCAGAAAAAATTATCTATTTTTGACAGCCTGTGGTAAATCGTACACTGCACCGATTTAGAAGATTTATGATTTTTTTCTATGCCATTAAGATTTTACAACAATATTACTAATTACGATACTTACAAGCTGCGCTACAATACTACAGAGACGATGCCACAGGGAGCAAAATACTATGTATACCCTGTGGCAATTATAAAAATAATGAATGACCCACATAAAACTGCACGTAACTGCTACTGCAAATAAAAGGAATGTTTAAATACAAACGGAAAACTAAGGTACAAGCGAAGGTAGCTTGCTATCAAATACGGTAATTGCAAGTGTAGGTTTGAAAGTTAGAGCCAAACATTTATGATTTAATCTTTAGCTAAAATCCGAATTAGATTCTAGCATCTTTTTGTAAAGTTTTTAGTCTGCTATTTTTTGAGCTACAAGAAAATTTCTTGTAATGTTCGTTTTCGAGAATACTGAAAGCGATCAAAACAGGCTGGTTGTTTAACTAACGCTGGTGCAGTAGATTACAACTAAGCGATTTCTAAATCCCCAAATCACCACGAAAACGTTTCCTCTTCGTCCATTTATAGCCAGTCGTAAGGGAAATCTGATCAAGGTCTTTTTATCGTTATCAGTGTTTTCTGGAACGAAAATATTAAGAAACTCGCTTATGGCTCAAGAAACTGAAGGTTAAGAAATATATGAAAATCTTAGAATTTAATTCTGGATTTAGCTTAACAGTAAAGGGAATAGACAGCTATATCTCGTAGCAGCTATAAAAAGGCTGAAGAAACTCCTGTGCACCCATTGTTTCTTCAGCGACACGATCATACCGCACTTGTCAAAGTTGTCAAAGACAATATACCGGGTGCGCCAAAATAAACTATGCACGTTTGGCAGGCCACAATAAATCGTACACTGGACGGATTTCGAAGATTTATGACTTAATCGTTAGCAGAAAGCCTGAATTAGATACTGGGATTTTTTGCAATTTTTTTCATTTTCGGTTTTTAGAGCTAGAAGCGAGTTTCCTAAAATTTTAGTTTTCGAAAACACTGAAAACGATAAAAAAACATTGATCAAGTTTTCTAAAGAATCCACATGAATGGACAAAGAGAGAACTTGTTCGTGGTGATTTGCGTTTTAGAAATCGACGAATTGTAATCTGCTGTACGAGAGTTCGTACTAAACCCCCAAATCCCCCTGAAAACGTTTTCTCTTTGTTCATTCATGTTGAATCTTTTAAAATTTGATCGACATTTTATGATCGTTTTCAATGTTTTCGAAAAACGGCATTTTAAGAACCTCGCATCAAGCTCTACAAACTGAAAAAGGAAAAATCTGCAAAAAGTCCTAGAATCTAATTCAGGCTTTCTGCTAAAGATTAAGTCATACATCTTCAAAATCGGTCCAGTGTACGATTTATTGTGGCCTGCCAAACGTGCATAGTTTATTTTGGCGCACCCGGTATTACATTTCTATCTTAGCCTAGGCCAGCTTTTAACAATGTTTATTCCCTTTAAGTCATCGCTTTTCTACTCTTGTGTGTACCAAAATTAAAGGAATTGGGTCATGTAACCGTAAACAAATCTGTTATCTCTATAATCTTTCCCGCACATGTCCCGCATTGTTTCCCGCACATGTCCAATGCGTTCTGCTAAAATGTTGGTTGATGGGGTGAATCCACAAGAAAGCTACTTTACTTCAAGAAATCTACCGAAATCTCTGTGACCTTACAGCATATGAATGTTTCGTTTATTTCTATACTAAATACAAAAGTCCATCTTCAAAACAGCACTTCCTTTTGTAGAAAAATAATGGAAGATCTGTGTGATATCGCCTATCTAAAAACTGCCAAATCGTCGTTTCGAAAGAAGCTTGTTTACTTTACGTGACCCAGCCCCTTTAACCGTCGCAAAATTCTCCCAGTTCCTCGTCGCAAATCGGCCTTCGGACAGAAGAGTTTCTCGTATAAGGGTGCTAAATCGTGGAACGATCTTTCTGTTGAAATCAAATTATCCAAAACTTGTGAAATATTCAAAAAAGTATCAGCAATACCAACAGCGAATGCTGATTTTCTCTTCCATGCTTTAATTAGCATTACTTTACTTTGCTTACTAGATTGTTTTGTAAATAAGATGATTTAATTTTGTATGCTTTTTCTTAGTTATTATAGTTTTATCTTAGTTATTTATCTTAGATTTAATTATCGTATGTATTTGCACGGCCCAATGTAAATTAGTCCTACGACTGACGTGGCCACCGTGCCTAAAGAATTTAAAATCAATCAATCAAACAGTAAATTGCTGCTTTTTTAATAAAACATGTTTTTCTCGTTTCTAGATGACGAAGTAAGACCTTATCCAGTCGACGATCAATACCCCGATCAGGTATGCATTTCTAATCCGGGGGGGGGGGGAGGGGTGAAAAAATAGCGGACCACAGCCACCAATGGTCCAAGAAATTTTTGCAGGTTTCCAGAAAAACAGAAACAGGATTGAAAAGGAGAAAGGAAGGGGATAAAGAAATTTATTTTTAACGTCAAAATCCTTAATTTTCTGTTTTTATTTCAAACTAAGTCTATCGAAAATCTGATGGGTACTGTTTGATCGATTTAGCTTCTTTTTAGCACAAGGAATTTTTGAGACACTGTTTATAACTCAGGAAGCAATCAGCCGCAAAATCAGCAATATTTTTTGCCAAGCATTAGCTACGACTGCAACGAAAGATTGATGATTGATTTTCAGAATCTGTTAGGTGTTATCTGTTATCTGTTATCTGATTTTCAAAATCTTTTAGGTGTTATCTGCTTGGTGTTAGGTGTCATCAGAACCGTTATGACCTAGAAAAGTGGATATTTTTTGAAGCACCTATTTATGAAGAAAGGTTTTCCAAGACTTTTTGATCCTAGAGATCAATATATTTTTCCACCTTTATGATTAATGAATTGTCGCACTAGTCTCGGAGCGAGCTGAACAATTTTTTAAGACACCTTTTACGATTGTCATGTTTTTCAAGAAGCCCATACAAATTTGTTATGTCCAGATTAGGTTCGAAATCTTTAACTCAGCGCAAAAAGGTGGGTGTAAAATTCAATGACCTATTTCTTCTGATTGAATGGCTTGAAAGAAACTTTAGATACTTATCTATAATTCTACCGTTAGACTCTCCAGAAATTTTGAGCATTTTTCGAAATTACAGCGTATCTCACATTTAAACTCACTTGAAGATGTGACGTCATCCAATGTCTGAATCATAAACCAGATGAGTGACAGACCTTTGCTTGATACCATATTGTAGGAATTCATAAACTATGGTTTTCATTCAAAATTTTTTCATGTTACGTGAACAGTTTAGAAGTTACGACGGTTTTAGGTTTTTTTGAAAATTTCCCTTGAATTCTTGAAAACGAAGAAAAACACTCTAATTCTGAAAATATTGAAGATTTCAGAAAACTCCAACGGTAGATTTATAGAGAATTAGCTAAAGTTTCTTTGAAGTCATTAAGTTCAAAAGAAATAGGTCACTCAATTTTACACCAGCCTTTTCAAAGATTTGGAACATATGCTGTTATGTCCTCAAAAAGTAATGATTTAGGGTAGTGACACACAATGATGATTTTGCCATCATTATCTCAAACGCATCAGTTTTGATTTTTTTCATGTTATGATATACATGCACAAAAACCCATCAGCTACTAAAAACAACAACAAACCCCAAAACAAATGCTATGATACAGAAATTAAGAACATAGTCTACAAATAGAATGCTGTCTTTCCTTGGAATCGGATCGTGCTTTAGGAATCATTGCCGACTTAGCAGCATAGGTTCCAAATCTTGAAAAAGGCGCTTGTAAAATTGAGTGACCTATCTCTTTAAACTGAATGACTTCAAAGAAACTTTAGCTAATTCTCTATAATTCTACCGTTTAATTTTCTGAAACCTTCAATATTTTCAGAATTAGAGTGTTTTTCTTCTTTTTCAAGAATTCAAGAAAAATTGTCAAAAAAACTTAAAACCATCGTAATGTCTAAACTGTTTGACGTACCATGAAATAATTTCGAAGAAAACCATAGTTTATAAATGCCTACAATATGGTTTCAAGCAAAAGTCTGTCACTCATCTGGTTTATGATTTAGAAATTTGATGACGTCACATCCTCAAATGAGTTTAAATGTAAGATACGCTGTAATTTCAAAATTATTCAAAATTTCTGAAAAATCCAATGGTAGAATTATAGATAAGTATCTAAAGTTTCTTTCAAGCCATTCAATCAGAAGAAATAGGTCATTGAATTTTACACCCACCTTTATACGCCGAGATAAAGATTTGGAACATATGCTCGACTTAGCAAGAAATCCTTCAATTCCTTTTTGAAAGTGTAAATTGTGGGACTAGTTCTGATGTTCAATGGAATTTCATTCCAAACTTTCGCACCACCTTTGTTTGAAAATTTCAAATTTTGCATTGGCAAGTCGATATCTAACGAGTTCCATAGCGCATAGCTAAGTAGCTGTGACCTTGTTATAGTTCTTCCTTTGAAGCTTCCAGGACATAACTAATTAGTTACTTTTTAAATTCTATACCCGTCCAAGAGTATCTGGCCAAACATTTTTGGACGACTGAGATTTTTCGGAGATTAAGTCCACCTTGCCCCCCCCCCCCCAATCAGTATTGTTGGGACGGATTGATAGTCAAGATAAATTCAAACACGATTTGTTAATCGAAAAATACAACACCGACTTTGGGGGTCTCGTTACCAAGAGAGGGTTTCTTTTTTGATGACTCTCGATTGTAATTCTAATTTTTAAAGGGAGTACAAAGACCAGCAGCCTTTGCAATTGTTTGTTTTTGTTTTGGTGAATTTCGTACAGTCAGTTATTCTGGAAGCTGTGGAGAGCAAGTCGCTGACTTCATGCAAAGCATGCTGGTCTTTGTACTCCCTTTAACGTGAAGCTTTTTGTTTATCTCCAGCCATACGAAGATGAAGATAAGCCGGACATCATCGAAGTAACTCTTAATAAAGGCAACAAAGGACTTGGACTCAGTATTGTAGCTGCTAAGGTTGCTATGCTTTTATATCCTTTGTCACAGTGGAGTAGACTAGCGTAAATCATTTTCGTAAAGTGAATTTATTTCGTCTCTAGGGGCGTATCATTCTCTAAAAATCTTGTACACCGTTGGAAAGATCCTTTTATTTTCAAGAGAAATCCGTAAAAAATCCCTGAAAATCCTATCGTTTTAAAAAATCTTATACGCTTTTTCGGAAGAGTGATACACCCCTCGCTTCGTCTCATTACACGAAATCGCTTTGAATTTGCAGCAATGGTGGCTTTGCAGTGGACCATAATTTACTGCTGGGTGAATCAAGAAAAATATCCCTGCTTTCAAAAATTTATTGCACCAAAAGTACTGGACGGATTTAAATGATTCAAATTCTAGTTAAAAGCCGAAAGACCAAAATATATTTGCAATTTTTCTCACGTTGTTATGAGCATTGAAAGTATAGGTACTTTTGACTTTACGGAAATTTCTTGGTTGCGAAATACGTAAAAGTGGGCCTGAAACACTTGATCAAATTGCAGGAATCCCTCACAGATAACAATACGCCAGGAAATTTCACCTCTCTGTGGAGTTATAAGAAATATACTTTTTAACCTTTACTGAATATTTTCAATCCCATGGCAACAAATGTGCAAAGGTTATGTTTCACCCATGATAAATTGTACTTCTTTGTTATTGTGTGCGAGACGAAAGCTTCAGTGCTGTGCACGGAGATGCCTCCCCACAGTACTGAATATTCCCCACTGTACTGATGATGCCTCCCCACATACATCATGGTATCCACCACTGTACTAGCCTACGAGTAGACCCATTATCCAACTGGAGAAAGGGTTTACGGATTAATGAGCGAAAGCTTGCTACTACAGTTGCAGATTTCTAGAACTTAATTTATGCAGCCGTTGTTTAGACAGTTCAGTTCAGTTCATATATTTTAAATTCACAACATACAATTTATAAATTACTCTACTAACAGATAACTAAACTACAAGGAAATAAGATATTACAGAAATTAATACATTGATAAGGAAAATTAATACAATATACAAATACAGAGAAATGAGATAAATTGTATGGAGTGAATTACTTAAAGGAGGAGCTCTCTCAATAGGTAAACTAATCGAGGAGAGAGCCCCCCCTATCCTACAATGATTTTAAATGAATTTTGTTGGATTTAAATGATTCAAGAAAATATACGCATTTGGTTTTCACGCAAAAATGGTTCAGAATTATTGATTGGCCTTGTTCAGTAAGTAAATTTAAGACGAGTTTCATACATTATTTGAATAGAGGATTAACATAATTAATTGGGCACTTGTAGCAAGCTTCGTCTCTTTATTTCGTAGACCCTTTATTCTTTAGGATAATGGGTCTACTCGTAGGCTGCCACTGTACTGAACATTCCGCACTGTACTCAAGGTACCCCCCCCCCGCTGTACTCAGAGATGCCTCCCCACTGTACTGAATGCCTCCCTGTACTGCACACCCTCCACTGTACTGCACGCACGTTCCATGCGGTGAGACACATATGAGTTTTTCTCGTCCAGACACTTGAAGTCATTCATCTATCTTTTATCATTCATAATCTGTTTTTATTTGCAGGGTCCAAACACACAATATCTTGGCATTTACATCAAGGGTGTTGTGGACGGAGGCACAGCTTTTCAGGTTGGTATTGAGTACTCTTATTGTCGCTCCCTGCTCTTTGACGACGTCAGTTAAACTAGGAACACCATGAAAGAAGATAGAAATGTCGACGAGGGTCCATGAAGTATTATTTCTATCGCACAATACAGAAGTTTGCGAGGAGCATTTAGGACGTAAGTCCATCCCTATATCTTGCCCTTCTTTAAACGTTTCTTGTTGAATCCTTTTGCTTAGATGTATCCTAAATATTTAAAGTCTCATTTGGAATCCTTGCATCTTGTTTACTTCACCGATAAGCTGACCTTTCCAACGGTTTCCTTTCGTAAAGAACTCAACGCGCTATTCTGTGAAATCGTAAAACATCGAGCAATTACTGAACGAGCACTTTCGAAAGTCTTTTTCACGAAAATGTTTGTAATCAAAATTTTCGCGCACGGCAAATATTTCGCAAGTACAGTAGTATTATTGCCCCGCCACCACAGTAGTAGTATTACCCCGCCACTAAGAAACTGACTTATAAGAAACTGCAGCCTGCCAGATGGCGCCATAGTCATTGTCCAACATTTGGTTTGATATAACATTTATATAATACTTATAAGAAACGAAGCAGCCTGGTTTTACAAAATGAATTTCTTAGTGGCAGGGTATACTGTAATAGAGAGTTGTGACCTGGCTGATTGTTTATGCTCTAAACTTTTATTAAATTTACCTGCTCATAAAGTCACTGTTTCAAAAACTGGAAAAATGGCCCCAACGTTTTGGGGTGACAAAAAGTGAAATAAGGATTTGTAATAGGGCGCCTGGTCCTGCTACCAAGGGCCCTAGGACGACTTTACACTGGGTAAAATGTTGTATGAAATGCTCTTACCTATCCCAAGCTGCCCTAGTTTATTGTTGTTTTCGTTTTGCTTTTAAACGGCTTGTATCCAATTCCAATGTTTTCTCAAGTTGAAATAAACCTTCCTTCGCGGCCAGTTTCTTTTCGAAAACGAAAGTAACGAAAGTGAGGCCACTATCAGCCTCGTGAAATATTGAATGGGTCTGTCATGCGCTGTCTCTTATCCAATCAGGAAGCTAAAAGCGTGTCATGTGACGGTCCATGGCTCGTTACCTTGATTCATTTTGAAAAGCATGCGCAACAATACAACAGCCAATCAAAATCTTGAGGTGTCAGGACACGCTTCTATATATGGCAGTGGCTGTTGGTTACAAGCCTTGGTAGACGAAGAAACAATAAGAGACAGCGCATGACAGACCCATTCAATATTTCACGAGGCTGATAGTGGCCTCACTTTCGTTACTTTCGTTTTCGAAAAGAGACTGGCCGCGAAGGAAGGTTTATTTCAACTTGAGAAAACATTGGAATTGGATACATACATGCCGTTTAAAAAGCAAAACGAAGACAACAATAAACTAGGACAGCTTGGGATAGGTAAGAGCATTTAATACAACATTTTACCCAGTGTAAAGTCGTCCTAGGGCCCTTGCTGCTACTTGGGAAATTGCCCCTTTATAAGACCACCCCCTCACCAACTTGTCATTAATCTGTTGCTTTTTCTTCAGAATGGTATGCTTGAACCTGGAGACCAGATAGTTAGTGTCAATGGACAAAGTTTGGTTGATGTCTCGCAGGAAGTGTAAGTCTGCTATTTTATGTGATGACCTTCTGAACGTCACACTTGTTTTTTTAGAGACTAAGACATTGATCCAGTACTCTCCTCGATTAGTTTACCTATTGAGAGAGCTCCTCCTTTAAGTAATTCCCTGCATACAATTTATTTAACTCCTCTTTGCATTTTTATACTGTCTTAATTTTCTTTATCATTGTATCAATTTTCTGTAATATTATCTGTTATCCATGTAGTTCAGTTATTTATTCGTATAGTTAGGATTTCTACCATAAAACTATATATTTGCCAATATCATTGTCTTGATATCCAGGGAGCCGTGACCTTTCAAACGGGGATTCTTTCTTCTGACTCACCCGGTATCTTCTTAGAAGGCTCTTATGATTGTCCTTTTTTCATCGTTGGGGATCCCCTGTGTCTTCGACAATGTTTCACAGCCAATTGTATGTCCCTTTCTAGACATTACTCAAGTGGAACAATGTTAATGCACAGCAAAAAAAGCGGACGTGTGCTTTAGATTCCCAAACGAAATTTAATTTGCTTTAAAGGGGTTGGATAAGAAACTTTCGGGGAGATTTTTGATTTGGCTGTTTTCTGATGAGCTAATTTATCGTGACTATTCAATGAAAATTCAAAATAAATGTATCATCTTGGAGATTCGCCTTTGCACTTTCTTCTGATACAAATTAGATCTCGATATGTTTTGGGATTGCTGTGATATAAATGGATTTCCAACAAGTATTTTTGTTGATCTTTCACCCAAAGGTCAGACTGTATCTAGATAGGAATCTTTCCTTTTGAATTTAGCTAACTAGAAAATAATTTCTCCTTTCAAAATGCGATATTTCATGCACAAACCGTGGATTTGTTTACGTATTTCTTATCCAGCCCCTTTAAAGGGAGTACAAAGACCAGCATGCTTTGCGCGGAGTTAGCAACTTGCTCTGCACAGCTTCCAGAATATCTGACTGTAAACAAGGGGGAATTTCGTTTTCGACCAATCAGCGCATTTGTTGACATTTGGGGCCTCGACCAATCAGAATGCACCATGACGTCACGTCAATGGCGGAAGCTGTGGGAAGCTGCGAGGAAAACATCTCCCCCAATATCGCTCGAGCTGACAACGGTTATCCAACTTTTGACCGATTTTATTGGTTTACATCAAAGTTTGGTAAATTTTGGAACTTTCTGCCACTGCAATTTTCGATCGATCGTTTTCTTCAAGAGAAATCGTTTTCTAAATAACACTAAAATTCGAGGCTTTGATGAGAATACCATCCCCTTAGGCCCTTTTTCAAACCTGCGATCTTTCGTCTTCTTTTCCAAGAAAAGTCGAAGATTTCCTTAACTTTTCGTAGCCACGTCCCACAAATAAAAATTTTTCACAAAAATAATAGTCACCCGAGTCCCCTGGGATGGCGCGATTCTTTGTTTTGGCCAAAGTAAATCTCATTCATCAGTTTCCTCGGCAGCGTTCTTTTGATTCTCTTACTTGATTGGCTCTTTTGAGAGATTTGGCGGGAAAAAAGCTCGGTGACTGGAAGAAGGAAATGTCAGGTGCTAAGTTTATTCAGTAAACAAATATGCCGAAGTTTAAGAAAACTTGTGGAAATCCCTTCCGCACAGAGTGGGTCAAACAATACAGAACATTCTATGCTTGTGAAATTGAAAGCTGAGGGATTGATTGTTGGTTTGTTTCCTTGTTTTAATTCGATCTTTGATTGAGGAGGGAGGAAGGAAAAAGTGGAGATAAGTTTTAAGATAAGAGATAAGTAAATGGGTCATTTAGTTCTTGGAAAAGCGTCACACGAGGTGTTCCTCAGGGGTCAGTCTTAGGGCCTCTGTTATTCAACATATACATTAATGATCTTCTACTCTTCATTCAAAACTCGGATATATGTAATTATGCAGATGATACTACAATCTATGCCTGCGATAAGAACCTGGACAATATAGCTCATAGGCTTGAAAATGACTGTAGTTTAGCTTTGGAATGGTTTGCCGACAACTTTATGAAATTAAATGCAGATAAATGCCATCTTCTGGTTCTTGGGCAGAGATGTGATGACCCTGTTACTGTTAGGATTGGAAATGCTGATGTTGTAAATAGCTCCGAAGAGAAGCTACTCGGAGTTCAAATTGATAGCAAACTTTCCTTCGATAATCATGTTTCCAAATTGTGCCAAAAGGCTAGCAATAAACTTTATGCACTTGCTCGCATATCCCCATACATGGATCAGAGCAAACTAAGAACACTCATGAGGGCATTTATTACCAGTCAGTTTCAATATTGTCCTTTAATCTGGATGTTTCACAGCAGGCAGCTTAACAAAAAAATTAACAAAATACAGGAAAGGGCTTTGAGAATTACTTATAAGGATGCCGAATCTACTTATAGTGAGCTATTAGAGAAGGACTGTGCCGTTACTATTCATACAAAGAACTTGCAGCTACTTATGACTGAAATGTACAAAACTAGAAATGACCTGAACCCTTCATTCATGCAGGAAATTTTCTGTGAAAATGAAAGTCATTACAATCTGCGCAACAATAACGAATTCTTTCAACCTAGGGTGAGATCTGTCAACAACGGGACAGAAAGCATCCGTTTCAAAGGTCCGCAGCTGTGGCAAATGTTACCACCAACGATACGTAGTTCAGAATCCCTTTGTCAGTTTAAAACAAAAATAAAAAGTTGGAACGGAGAAAATTGTCCATGCAAATTATGCCGCGTTTTTATTCCGAATTTGGGCTTTTTATGATGAATATTATTAGATATCTACTTTTACTTTTACACTGTATACTTTTAATGATTTGTAAATATTTTATCCACTATTTTTCTTATGTAATATTTGTATTTTAATGTTTTAAAGTTGGAATAAATTAGCTAATTACTTTTAGCTATCTTTTGTCATTTATAATCCAACAATAAAGAAATTGATAATAATAAAAATAAAGTTGTACAGAGAAGTAGAGAATGTTTGCACATCACGCCCGAAGAAAGTTTCAAACCCGACTGGCTCGATATATACGTGCATCGCATAGATTGAGAATAATAAAACAGGTAGATATAATCTAAGAAACCTTCTTATGGAATGGAG
This sequence comes from Aurelia coerulea, assembly GCA_039566865.1. Classification (NCBI taxonomy): domain Eukaryota; kingdom Metazoa; phylum Cnidaria; class Scyphozoa; order Semaeostomeae; family Ulmaridae; genus Aurelia; species Aurelia coerulea. Next base: position 20,052,563 of record CM076953.1, on the reverse strand, counting down.
TTCATGTGTTTATCTTTTAATAAGAAACTGCCTATAAGAAACTCAGCTATCGGATCACGAAAAGATAAAGGAACTCCAGTACTGGGAAAATATAACTTGAGAAATCATTCATTTTAATAAAGGAAATCCTCGTCACATTTTTAGTTCATTCTCACTTGTTTCCTGCTCTACTCGCGAAGTACTTCGGTAATATGTAAACATTGGAAAAGCTTCAAGAAACGTTCTGAAAAATTCACGAAGGCACAGGTAGTGAACGTGAAGATTGTTATGGAACAATTCTGAGAACTAAAAATGTGATAATTTCTAGAAATTCAGTATTGGCCAAAATTCTTAGTTTCTTATGAAAAATACGTGTAAAGAGATTTCAATGCAGGCTGTTTTCTCAATTTCTTATAGCAAGGAGATTTCAACTCTTTGCTTTTGCATTTATCGAACCATTACTCTGGGATATATTTTAAATTCAGTAAATTTAAATTTCATAATACTTCAACATCTAATTGACTTTTCCACCTTGATATTTGTTTCTCATCTTTCCATAAGCAAGATTTCTTCCGATCCTATTTATGAATAAAATAAAAGATTTTGGGCTTCTTTACTCTCTCCATATATCTTAATAATGTTTAAACTTTAAGAAAATGCATCTTTTGGATTTTTTGTACCTAAGTTTCTTGTAAAAATGAATGTGTGAATTATGAAATTTACTGAATTTAAAATACATCCCAGAGTAATGCTTCGATAAATGCAAAAGCAAAGAGTTGAACTCTCCTTGCTATAAGAAATTGAGAAAACAGCCTGCATTGATATCTCTTTACACGTATTTTTCATAAGAAACTAAGAATTTTGGCCAATACTGAATTTCTAGAAATTATCACATTTTTAGTTCTCAGAATTGTTCCATAACAATCTTCACGTTCACTACCAGTGCCTTCGTGAACTTTTCAGAACGTTTCTTGAAGCTTTTCCAATGTTTACATATTACCGAAGTACTTCGCGAGTAGAACAGGAAACAAGTGAGAATGAACTAAAAATGTGACGAGGATTTCCTTTATTAAAATGAATGATTTCTCAAGTTATATTTTCCCAGTACTGGAGTTCCTTTATCTTTTCGTGATCCGATAGCTGAGTTTCTTATAGGCAGTTTCTTATTAAAAGATAAATACATGAACTCCATTCCATAAGAAGGTTTCTTAGATTATATCTACCTGTTTTATTATTCTCAATCTATGCGATGCACGTATATATCGAGCCAGTCGGGTTTGAAACTTTCTTCGGGCGTGATGTGCAAACATTCTCTACTTCTCTGTACAACTTATCTCCACTTTTTCCTTCCTCCCTCCTCAATCAAAGATCGAATTAAAACAAGGAAACAAACCAACAATCAATCCCTCAGCTTTCAATTTCACAAGCATAGAATGTTCTGTATTGTTTGACCCACTCTGTGCGGAAGGGATTTCCACAAGTTTTCTTAAACTTCGGCATATTTGTTTACTGAATAAACTTAGCACCTGACATTTCCTTCTTCCAGTCACAGAGCTTTTTTCCCGCCAAATCTCTCAAAAGAGCCAATCAAGTAAGAGAATCAAAGAACGCTGCCGAGGAAACTGATGAATGAGATTTACTTTGGCCAAAACAAAGAATCGCGCCATCCCAGGGGACTCGGGTGACTATTATTTTTGTGAAAAATTTCTATTTGTGGGACGTGGCTACGAAAAGTTAAGGAAATCTTCGACTTTTCTTGGAAAAGAAGACGAAAGATCGCAGGTTTGAAAAAGGGCCTAAGGGGATGGTATTCTCATCAAAGCCTCGAATTTTAGTGTTATTTAAAAAACGATTTCTCTTGAAGAAAGCGATCGATCGAAAATTGCAGTGGCAGAAAGTTCCAAAATTTACCAAACTTTGATGTAAACCAATAAAATCGGTCAAAAGTTGGATAACCGTTGTCAGCTCGAGCGATATTGGGGGAGATGTTTTCCTCGCAGCTTCCCACAGCTTCCGCCATTGACGTGACGTCATGGTGCATTCTGATTGGTCAAGGCCATAAATGTCAACAAATGCGCTGATTGGTCGAAAACGAAATTCCCCCTTGTTTCTGACTGTACGAAATTCACAAAGCAAAAACAAAACGATGGCAAAGGCTGCTGGTCTTTGCACTCCCTTTAAGTGATATTTTCCAAATACTTGAAATTCGTACTTTTTGGCGACCAACAGTTGAATTCCTAGACAGAGTGTCTTGTTAAAAAATGCATTTATCAGAGGCAGCCGTTAATCTTGCCTGCCGCGCAAAGTGGACTTTGTAATCAAAAAAGTTTACAGTCTGTTCACTCACCTCGTCAAGAAATTCAGAAACTTGTTTGATTAGCCACAGCACTCATCATTTCTTCGTGTTTCATGCTGGAGGTGTCCCAGTGGCCGTCGTTCTTGTCGACCCCTTTGACCTGTCTTTTGGATCACAAAAGATAATTGTTTATTTCCGAACTCGCCTGTAAACATCTTCTGTCTAATTTTGAATGAAAATGGACTTACAGTAGCACTATTCACGCTAAGATTTCGTTTACATTGTAGGGTAAGGTGGGGGTGATTTGGGTCTATTTTTGGGTCTGATCAGTTTCAGTTTCATTTATTTCTAAATTCCACTACATGCAATTTCATAATTAACTATACCAACAAATAACTAAACTACAAGGAAAGAAGAAAATATTATAGAGAATTAATACAATATACAAATACAAACAGAGAAACAAGATAAATTGCATGGATGGAATTACTTAAAGGAAGAGCTCTCTCAATAGGTAAACTAATCGAGGAGAGAGCCCGCGCCCCATCCCAAAATGATTTCGAAAGAATTTGGTTGGAGTTGAATGATTCCAAGAAATACACGCATTTGCTTTTCATACTATAAAATAGGAGTTGTGCAATATCAAAAATACCTTAAAACTATTGATTGACTTTGTTCAATAAGTAAATTTTCAGTTGCTTTTTGAAGGATATTTTCGATGGAGCGTTTCAGAGTTCAACAGGTAATGCATTCCAAAGTTTAGCACTAATTTGGAGTATAGTTGCACAAACTTTGTAGCACAAACTACACCTTTATCCCACTGTAAATAGAATGATTATTGTTAAATTAAATGATGGTTAATCCACGAGTTGAGTAAACAAATTGGACTGTCATGATTCAATATTTTTTTTATCGATTTAAAGAAATAATTTTAAAACTGCAAAACAAAGGATACATTTCCATGTACCAGCCACAGCGGGGAAGGACACTGGGTCACCTGGTCTCCGCTATTGCTGAATGGGTCATATGGTTCAAATATTCAATCTTTTGCAGTGCTGCAAAGCTTATGGGACAAGCTGGATCAACTGTCGTTCTTCAAATTAGCAAGCAAGCTGCTGTTTATCATGGCCTCGCTGCACTTCTGAGCCAACCATCACCTGCCACATCTCCACGTAAGATATATTTAGTTATTGATTAACGTGTACCACAGGGTGTTTCAGAAAAAAACGCTTTCCAACTTTAGTCGAGATTCTTCAGAAGATGATAATATTTTAATAGACTTGACCCATACCACCTGAAAGCACTATCTTCTTTCTATTGATGTCCAGGTCAGTTGGGCGCATTGATTGAATTATTTATCATGTCATTGACATTTTCGTCAGTATGGCCTATTTTAGACGCTGGAAAGTTTTAAGACATTGACGTAAAGGAAAACCTATCTGTAAGGCAACTCTGTCCAGAATGTCATGTTGTATTCTGCAAACAAAGTATTGTTCCCGTACGCTACTTTTTACATATTTTTCAAATGGCCAAAGTGAAACCTCCTCCAGTTAAAGGGCCATGTGCCACGTCACTGCTTTGCGACCGCAAATATACCTTGGTTCCCTATGACCGATCATTTCTGATGATCAGAAATTAAGATAGCTACCTCGAGGCAGGAAATTTTTGCGAGATCGAAGCTTTTCCTCTCCCCCAATATGTATGGTAGAGAATAAAATTGAAAGACCAAGTCGTGGTGAACCCCAACATTTCTGATACTGTAGCAAGTCTACGTTTGAGTTTTGGACAATACTGAAGTCAGAAGTTTCAGATAGTAGTTAATAGATAGTAGATAGTACCAGGTGAGTCAGAAAAAAGAATCCCCGTTTGAAAGGTCATGGCTCCCTGGATATCAAGACAGTGATATCGGCAAATATATAGTTTAATGGTAGAAATGTTCAAATCTACTATAAAATTCACCTGACTGAAATCGGCCACTCCACACTGAAATTATGAGGGATTTTCTCCAGAAAGCCTCTTCAAAAAACCTTCAAACCGTGCCCAAAATCACGAACAGATTTCCCTAACATTTCTGTCTTACAATTGCCTTACAGCAATGACTTGTGAACGCTTTAGCACGTGCTATCCTCTTGGGAGGATGAACAAGTCCTCCCCCTGGTATCGATGACCTATTCAGGGGGATTCCATTCTCCCAAGAGGAAAAAATACATGAATTTATGTGAGTGTCATCAATTTTAGGAAGGGAAATGTGCTCATTGTTTTCATTCGTTTTTGCAGGTTTTTTGAAGGGGCTTTCTGCAGAAAATCCCCCATATCCACGGGAAGGAATGGCCGATTAAGGCCAGGTAAATTACTGAATCTAATTGAACATATTGGCAATAAAACAAGACATTTTTCAATATTATTGCTTTGATATTCATGGAGCAGTTGCCTTCCAAGCGGGGATCCTTAACTCACCCGGTAGATAATAGTAGCGTGAACTCAATTTCGAACGATGACTTTGTTCGGTAGTTGTTGCAGAGTTATCAGACGTGCGTCACAGATTTGCGTACTCGCTGTGCACAGTTGAACAGCGAAAACATTGACTAACAATCATGCTTATGGCATCAAAGAAACCGGTAACGATGGTGATATGTACGTACGATATACTTGTTTCCTACTGTGCGTGTGCTTCCGTGCGGCTTGTATGCTTTGTTTATCTCTTTCGCTGTGCGCAGTTGAACAGCGAAAACATTGACTAACAATCATGCTTATGGCATCAAAGAAACGGTAATGATGGTGATATGTACGTACGATAAACTTGTTTCCTACTGTGCTGTGCTTCCGTGCGGCTTGTATGCTTTGTTTATCTCTTTCACGAAGTACCGTGCCCGCAAAGCACAAACGTTGCACAGGCCCCTTTAAAAACCCTGCGAGCTTATCTTTTCTGTGAAACTGACATCTAAGATAACTGAGTTTTACTTTGGAAGGCTAGATCTGAAGTGCATAACGACTGAAGTGGGAAATATTAAAAACAACTTTGTACCGGATGTACAGCAAAAAAGGCCGGGGGGGAGCTGGGGGGCGTTTGAGAGTCTTCTGCTCCCTGAATATACGAGCAATGATATTTTGCAATATCTGATTGAATAGCTAACATGTTCAATTATTTTTAGAATTTTTCCTGGCTGAAATCGGTCACTCCGTTCAGATTTTACAAGGGAAAAAGAGTCCCTTCGAGAAACCTTAAAGCGAATAACCTGAGTTAAGGCGGCAATACACTATCATCTTCAGGTAAAAGTTACTCCACATTTTTTCTGTGACCATACAATATGATAGTGTAAAGCGCCTTAAAAGTTGCTCGTAGTTGCTCCATATCGTCTTTAATCCACTTATCATAATTGGCCATCACAGAAAAAAAATTTGATCTCAGATCAAATTTTTTTTCTGTGATGCAAGTTTTTCAAAGGAGCCGACAAATGACACAGCAATCTTGTCTACACGAAGTAATACATCGTTGGCAGGAATCATTTTGGCTAGCCTTCGTGCGGCCTCTACTTTCACTGCGGAGCGGAGGGGAGGAGGAAAGCGCAGGCTACATTTTGGCGCACTAGATTCCTTCCTTCGCTGTGCGCTGTGTACTGTTTTCATCAGAAACTGCATCATAATTCATACACGAAAAATCTGGTATCTAGTGTGCCAAAATGTAGCCTGCGCTTTCCTCTTCCCCTCTGCTCTTCAGTGACAGTAGAGGCTGCACGCAGGCTAGGCAAAATGATTCCTTCCAACGATGTAGTACTTCGTGTAAGCAAGCTTGCTGTGTCATTTGTCGGCTCCTTTGAAAAACTTGCATCACAGAAAAAAAATTTGATCTGAGATCAAATTTTTTTTCTGTGATGGCCAATTATGATAAGTGGATTAAAGACGATATGGAGCAACTACGAGCAACTTTTAAGGCGCTTTACACTATCATATTGTATGGTCACAGAAAAAATATGGAGTAACTTTTACCTGAAGATGATAGTGTATTGCCGCCTTTAAAAGATGAGATCTCACAGGTTTATAAATAGCCTATTGTATTTAATAATCCAGTAAGTGGCGGAAGAAAGCAAAGCCACAGAAAACAATGGTAGTATAAGGGGTTTCTTTGTCCTATTTATAGACAAGCGCTATATATCTCAGGTCATTCACTTTAAAGGCACCGAGTCCGCATAAATAGCGCGCTCATGACCAATATCAACTTCTTTTCAATCATGGAACAGAAGTTGTGATTTTATCGCTATTGAAATTCCCAAGGATAGTGCAAGGATTAAGAAGCCTTTGGTCTCCACTACTAATGACTTTAGCACTATTGTGCGATAACAAAGGGCCATCAGCAGTTTGTCAGCAACATCCAGGATAGCGTTAAAGAGCCACTGCTAACCATGATCCTTTGTGGCGCCAAGGTCGACTTTCGTATTATCTGAAAGTCGTTTCTGGCCTAAATTCACTTTGCCTTGCTTTTCAATTGGCACACAAATGATCATGTTTGACAATGGGTTTTTAGCGTAGACAAAAGCATTGAGTCCAATAGTTGATATTTCCCTTTATCCAATTTCAAAGGGTCCTTTGCAACGGACATACCTCGCATACCTCGCACGTGCCATCTCTAGTTACACAGCAAAGAATGCTCGCAAAGAATGCTCGCAAAGCCTCTTGGTTAGCAGTGGCTCTTTAACGCTCAGCTATTTATAAGTTTCAATATGATTACCTTACAGCATTAACTTGAGAATGCTTTAGCACGTGCTATCCTCTTGGGGGAATGATAAAGTCTTCCCCTTGGTATGGATGACTTATTCAAGGGGATTCCATTCTCCCAAGAGGACAAAATACATGAATGCACGTGAGTGTCATTATTGCTAGGGAGGAAAACAAAGGCAATTTTGTTGGTCGTTTTCTTTCGTTTTTGCAGGTTTTCGAAAGGGGCTTTTTGCAGAAAATCTCCCATATCGACCGGAAGGAATGGCCGATTAAAGCCTGGTAAATTACTGAGCCTAATTGGACATATCGGAAATAAAGCAACACAGTTTTCAATATTATTGCTTTAATATTCAGGGAGCAGCATTTTTTCTATCGCTGGGCAACAAGGGCAGATTTTGTAATACAATAACAACAGTTGCGTTTGATTGACACCTCAATTCAAAGCGATTAGCGATCACAGACAAAGGAAATTCTATCATCCAGTAATTCAAAACAAACGAAGCCGCAAAATTTTCTCTTAAACCCAGGTAGCTAGCTCGCTCGCTGTGCATTCCAGAAATTATTTTTAAGGGCAAACATGAGCATAGATCGCAAGAAGAAGGATATATTTACACATCTGCCGCGGGCATTTTATTTCTTTTGTCCAGAAGCTGAGCAGTAAATGTTTTGATAACACCCAAAAAAATAAGAGAACTGAATCGTCTCCTAAACGGCTTTTGAACCAAACAAATAAAATGCCCGCGGCAGATGTGTAGATGCATCCTTCTTCTTTCGATCTACGCTCATGTTTGCCCTTAAAAACAGTTTCTGGAATACACAGCGAGCGAGCTAGCTACCCGGGTTTCAAAGAAACTTTTGCGGCTTTGTTTGCTTTGAATTGCTGGTTGAGGGAATTTTCTTTGTCTGCAATCGCTAATCGCTTTGAATTGAGGTGTCAAAAAAAGCAACTCATGCCATTGTATTACAAAATCTGCCCTTGTTATCGCCGGGCTAGTTTCTCATGGGAAACAAGTTAACAGTAAGAGCAATGAATCTATTGAAGCTAAAGTTCTGAAACGTATCCGTAAACTCCATAGTAATGGAAGATAACAGTTTGACACGACGAGGCCACCGTATGTTTCAGCGTAATGTTTACTTCATAGCATTGTCCGAGCGAAGCCGTTGGTTGTGTTACACGTACCATTTAGGCCCTGTTTAAACATCGTTCTTTTGTCCTGTCGAATCGAACTGTATAAAAAAAAGAACAGCTCAATCTGCCGTGTTTAAAAATCTGACTTAAACATCGTTTTCTTGCCTTGTCGAATTGAAGTTAAAATGGTTAAACGACCATTTTTGGCTGGTCACACATAGAAGCGGCGGACCATGGCCTAATATTGATGAATGAAATGCGGCGGCAGAAATACAATGTTTGAACCAAAGTCGTTTTTCTGCCGTTTCATACGACATAGCTTGTGAACTCCTTTCGTTTTATCTATTTAAAACGGCAGACGATTTAAATATCGTTTTTATGTCGAACTTAATTGACACTTAGAAGTTTTTAGCCACCATATTGTAGACCCTCATAAACTATGGCATTCTTGAAGGTTATATAATTTTTCCTCTATTGGTTTAGGATTTACGATGATTTTAAATGTTTTCAAAATTCTCCATAATTTCTTGGAAAGTAATCAATTTGATGTTTTATGAAATCAAATTTTGAAAAATCCAAGATATAAAAACATGTCAACGGCAGATTTAAAGCAAAGTACCATAAGTTCCTTTCAAGCCATTCAATTCAAAGAACATTTCATAGCATTTTACACCCACATTTTTTTCAAAGATTTGAAAGATTTGAGCCCTATGCTGTAAAGAACATCGTCATTCTGGTCCTGAATTTTTACTACTGTGTTTGTTTTTATGCAGCTCCGCAATCTCGAATCGAAAAAGCGGAAACCGAAGAGTTGGTAGAGAGTGCACCAACGATAAATGAGCAGTCACCACAGATTCGTACTCAACGCTGGATAGCTAACCATGGTGGGCCTTATGATGATGACAAGGACTTGGAGCAGGCGGCACTGGAAGAAGAACGAAGGAGAAGGGAAGAAGAGGAGTATTATCAAGCAGAAGAGAACAGACGAATGGAGGAAGAGAGAGAGGGGCTGGAACGCGTCAGGAGAGAGGAAGAGGAGAATGAAAGATTGGTGATGCTTCAGAGAGAAGAAGAAAAGAGACAGGAAGAAGAGAGAAGGCTGGAAGAGTTGAGGCGTATTGAAGCACAGCGCAAAAGAGAAGAAGAACAACAACTGGCCGAACAACGAGAGAAAGAACGAATAGAAAAAGAAAGAGCAGAACAGCAAAGAAGATTAGATGAAGCAAGGAGAAGACAGGAACTTGAACGTGCTGAAGCTGAGCAAAGGAGGCTTGAAGAGGAGAGGATGGAACAAGAGAGAATGGAACAAGAAAGGCTGCAACAGCAGAGGGAAGAAGAAGACAGCCAGTTGCAGGAAGAAGAGAGAAAGATGGCAGAAGAGCAAAGGAAGTTTGAGCAGCGACAAAGAGAGTATGAAGAGAGACTGAGGATCATGGAAGAGCAACATCAAAAGAGACTTCAGTTGGAAGCAAGGATGCAGGAAGAAGCACGATTGCAGGAAGAAGCAAAGCTGCGAAAAGAAGAGGAAGAGAGAGCAGCGGAGCAGAGAAGAAAGGAAGATCTGGAGAGACGGGAAGCAGACAGGATACGCCTTGAACAAGAACGAAAACGCAAGGAGGAAGAAAGGAGGATAAAGGAAGCGGAAGAGAAACGACGAAATGAAGAAAGGAAGAGAATGGAAGACGATAGGAGGCGAATGGAAGAGGAAAGAAAACGAAAGGACGAAGAGAGGAGAAGACATGATCAGGAAAGAAGACGGCAAGAAGAGGAAAGGAAATTTCAAGAAGCAGAAAGACTGAGAAGGGAAGAAGAAGATAGAGCATATAGTATGGCGCAAGAGCATGGCATACCTGATAATTTAGACGACCCGGATTTTTTACCACCGCCACCAGAGGTATGATTTTGATTTCTGACCTATTCGAATCATTATATTGCAAGATTTTGCAAGACGCCCTGTGTGAATTCTGCGATGCATATCATATACTATCGAAGTGTTGATATAAAGCAGTGGCGGACACTTGGAGGCATGCAAGGGGGTGCGGTCGCCCCCCAATGTTGGCTAGAACAAAGGCTAGCCATAAGAATTTTAAGTCGAATCGATCCCTAATGAGTTTTGAATTACTCTTCGATGTTTAACTTGAAAATTAATACCTAGTTTGTTGATATTGGCGTATCGAGAGTTGGAATATTAATCTTAAAAGTCGAAATTTGCGTTCATCACCAAACCAGAGCCGTTGGGATTTGGCCTAAACAGTAAATACGCTGGTGAGGGGAATCTCCTCTCTCCTCAATCATGGAATTTCTGGGACAAGGACCCATCCTTTGGGTACTCATGTGAACAGAATATAAAAACTGAAAACTGGCAAGTAAGTCAAAATGCATTTACAAAAGTACACCAAGCAAGCACGAGTGAGCATTTCTATGTTGTCTTTGGCATATACGATTGCTTGTTTCGTAATCATTTCGAGACAGATGTTACAAAACGCACTTCATTCAAGAATTCAAGTAATGAGGATGAGGATTCGCTTATGAATAACTTTTGTGAAGCAGATGTGATTTGAGATTTTCGTTGAGTTAAGAACGTTGCAGGAGTAAGTTCGTGAATCTAATTGTAAAATTCAGATAGAATTTCTATTACAATGTGTTTTAAGCACGAGGCTTCCTTCTATGATTGAGGAGCATAGGTTTCAAATCTTTAAAAAGGCTGGTGTAAAAGATAGTGACCTATTTCTTTGAACTGAATGACTTCGGAGAAACTTTAGCTATCTCTCTATAATTCTACCGTTGGACTTTCTGAAATCTTCAATATTTTCAGAATCAGAGTGTTTTTCTTACTTTTCAAGAATTCAAGAAAAATTTGCAAAGAAACTTTAAACCATCTTAGTTTCTAAACCAGTTGACACAACATGAAATAATTTCGAAGAAAACCATAGTTTATGAATGCCTACAATATAGTATCAAGCAAGAATCTGTCACTCATCTGGTTTATGATTTAAGAATTTAATGACGTCACATCCTCAAATGAGTTGAGATGTAAGGTACGCTGTAATTTCGAAAAATATTCAAAATTTCTGAAAAGTCAAACGGTAGAATTATAGACAAGTATCTAAAGTTTCTTTCAAGCCATTCAATCAGAAGAAATAGTTCATTGAATTTTGCACCCAGCTTTTTACGCCGAGTTAAAGATTTGAAACATATGCTTGATTGAGGAGGTTCCACAACGCAGCGCGTTAACAGTTGAGGATAAAACCCAAAAGCTTTGATTTGGAGTTGGAGGCAAATTTGGACTTTCAAGATTAATATTTTATCTCTCAACGCCCTAATATCAACGAAAGAAGTATTTATGTTTAAGTTGATGATCAAGGATTATAACAAAATCATTGCGGAACGATTAAAGCTAAATTCTTATTGCTGCGCTGGGTCAAATCTGTTACCTTTTTTATACAACCGGTACTTCACATGCTTACAGCATACAATTAAAATCTTCAATAGGGCATAGGGAAACCCGCAAATCTTCCAATTTCACGCTTATAAGCCAATGATATCATCGTTTTCCAATCACATGACTGAAAATAAGGCTTTTTGAGACAAATTTTCGAGTACCTTCATCAAAATAAAAATGGATATTCGACCAATAAGGATAGAGAGCTGGTTATACCATGAATCGATTCCACAGGCCCCACTCCGCATTTTTTTCTGCATTTGGTTAAAATCTCATCAGGGATCGGCGTTACATCGAATTTCATTCCTTCGAAAATTGGCCTATGTTCAAGAATTTTTCAGAAACGCTACAAATAAAGATATAGCTTTCAAAATTTCACATGCTACGTGCATTATGTCCTGGAATAACATGAAAGTATTTGTGTGATTTTCGAGAATCCTTGATGAATTATAGCTAATTGCTTCCAAGAAATCTAATGGGCGTACCTTCAACCGCAGCAGAATCCCAGTAATCGGCATTAAATCAATCTCTTTCGCAATAATATCCAGTGGAAACATTTACGAATAAGGTCACCACAAATTCAATTTTCTTCCCACCATTTTATCATCGATAATTTCGATAAAATGTGATAAGATTTCACAGCCTCTGCAGCAAACCGCCTAACTACCGTCGATTCAAATTTGACTCGTTGCAAACACCGTGGAAGGCTTGCAAAAAAACAAAAGGTTGTGCAAGGCTCGGTCTCCCATATGATAGCAAAATTGACATCTTTGATAATAGATTGTACACCTTTGAGAATAGATTGCAGGGGAAATTTCTTCAGACAAATAATGTACTCTTCCGATGTAATAAAGAGATTTGGACTTTTGAGAGACGTTTAGTTTTCTCTTTATTTTGCTGCGATAGAATGCCTTCAGGAGTGTGCAATCTATTCTCAAAGATATCATTTTGGTGTGTCATATGGGAGACCGATGTCTTGCACAACCTTTTGTTTTGTGCAAGCCTTCCAAGAATTCCAAGGTGCTTGCAACGAGAGAACTTTGAGTCGCCGGTAGTTGGACGGTTTGCTGCAGAGGCTGTGAAATCTTATCACATTTATCGAAATTATTGATGATAAAATGGTGAAAATTAATTGGATTTGTGGTGACCTTATTTGCAAATGTATCCGCTTGTTATCTATCACTGCTAAAGAGACTTATATAATGCCGATTACGGGATTCTGCTGTTGGTGGAGGTAGGCCTATTAAGGCGGGTTTCCACTTGCGCGAATTTGGTCGCGCGATCGTGCGACCAGTTGTCTGGGCATGCGTAGTTTGTTGCAGTGACGAAGATTCCCCTGCCTTCGGCGATCGCGCGACTGATTTTGGAAGTTGGATTGACTTCAACTTTTTCGCGACCAGGACGAGCAGAGCCAATCAAATACGCACGAGCAGAGCCAGCCAAGCAGGCACGAGCAAATACGCATGCTCAGACCATTGGCGCGCGACCAGATTCACACAAGTGGAAATCATTCACGCAACTGCTTTCGAGCGATCACACAGGTCGCACGACCAATTCGTACAAGTGGAAACCCGCCTTTAGCTTTCTTGGTAGCAAATACAGTAAATCCCCGCATATAAGAAACTACTTTTTTGAGAGCCAGGCTGAAGTAGGTTCTTATTTCAAAGGTACTAAGACTAATTTCAAGGTATAAAGGTTCTCATTCGAAGGGTGCTATGTGTAGGCCTTTTTAGCATTTTTACCAAAGATCTTCAACCCTGTTATTTGTTTTGGCAAAGTTGTTATGGACCTGATAACTAATTCTAAGCTTACAAACAGCAGGGGAGCAGGTTCGAACTTTAGCAGCCAACTGGGACAAAAATGAACTTAATGAGGACAGAAAATGCTACTTTTGCAATAAGAACATATTTCTCATCAAACTGGAACAGGTTCTTAATTACAAGGCGCATCATTAGGAAAAACAGCCTCTATGTTCTTATTTTTGTAGGTTCTTATATGCGGGTATTTTTTACTGTAGCTTTGATTCGTCAAGGTTTTTCGAAAATCACACAAACAGAAATTTTCATGTTATTCCTGGCCCGAAAAATTCTTGAACAGAGGCCAATTTTCGAAGGAATGAAATTCGATATAACACGGATTCCTGATCAGATTCTAACCAAATGCAGAAAAATAAATACGGAGTTTTTTTCATTTCATTTCATTTATTTATAGGAGGGTAACCCTTCAGCAAAAGCTGATTTACAAGGGGCCCTCCGTCAAAAATTTACGATTTATGGAATATACCTACTATTAAAACAATTACAATGTAGGGTTTCAAAATGAAAATCTAAAATACAAAATTGTTCTAATTTACAGAAGAAAAAAAAACAAAAACAAAAACAAAAACAAAAAGTGCAAAAAAGAAACATATCCTAAATTGTTGTTTTAAAACTATTGAGTTTTACGGCTTGCTTCGACTCAGCTGAGAGGCTGTTCCAATATTTTACTCCTCTGAACGAAAAACATCTTTGACCATTTCCACTTTTCATTAATGGTATCTTTAGGTCAGTAGAAGTATTTCGGAGGGTGTGAAGGGAGCCCTGCGAGTTTTTCAAGAAAAGTTCGGTCAAATATTGAGGAGCAAGACCATTTAATGCCTTAAACACCATGACTTTGGTCTCGGAACCAATCAATTCCTCAATCGTTTGCCAACCAAGACTTTTTATAAGGGGCATGGCGGAGGCATCAAAACGACTACCAGTGATTATTCTAGCAGCTCTGTTTTGTATCTTCTGCAAGCGGCTTTGCAGGAGTGGGGCCTGCAGATCGATTCGTGGTAAAACCAGTTCTGTATCTTTATTGTTCGATTGTCCATTTTTATTTTCGTGAAGGTACTCGAAAAGTTTTCTCAAAAACCTTGTTTTCATTCATATGATCGGAATACGATGATATCATTGGCTAGTAAGCGTGAAATTGGAAGATTTGCGGGTTTCCCTGTGCCCTATTGAAAAGATTTGACTTGTATGCTCATGCTTACTGTGTTTATATTTTTATAGTTTAATTTTACATCAGAATAGCCTTGTTACACCGGGAGAGTCGGAAGTTTCTGAAAAAAATTGAGACTACGATGAGAACATGCTCTATTCACATTTCCTTTGCTTGCTTGTATTGAAAATGATGCAAAACAAAAGGTTGTGTTTATTGCAAGTTTTCACAGGGGTCATCTTCAGGATTTTCGTTCCAGATTTCCATTCCAGTAAATGAAAATTGTGCTTGCCATTTTAAATGTCTTCACGATTATTTCACGAAGATTTTTGCTTCAAACCATAAGAATTGATCAGCCATCTTTCATGCAGAGACGCAACAATTTGCAGGCTTGTCTCAATGAGCGATATGTTATGTTTTTAAACAGTAAAAGTGCTTTTTAGGGCTTATTCTTTGCTTCAAACATTTCGTAAGCTAATTATTTGAGCCATAAAAATATGGGATGTTCAAATTTTTGGACGTTGTGAAATATCCGAAAATATAAACGTCCGAAATTGTGTGTCAAATTATTTCTATACCTCAAAGAAATTTGGCAGCCTGGATTGAAAATTTTTAGTTCCTTATTTGCTTATACTTCATCGATTCTAACTTAACGCAACAAAGACAGATTTTTAAGACAATAGCATGAGTTGCTATTGTTGACACCTGAATTCAAAGCGATTAGCTATTGTAGACAAAGGAAACTTTCTCAACCAGTAATTCAAAACAAACAAAACCGCAGAAGTTTCTCTGAAACCCAAGTTGCTAGTGCGCTCGCTTTGCATTCCAGAAATTGTTTTTAAGAGCAAACATGAGCATATATCGAAAAAAGAAGAATATATCTACACATATACCACGGGCATTTTATTTCTTTGGTTCAGAAGCTGAGCAGTAACTGCTTTAATTACATCGAAAAATATAGGAGAATTGAATCGCCTCCCAAGCGGCTTTTGAACCAAATGAATTAAATGCCCGCGGCAAATGTGTAGATATATTCTTCTTCTTTCGATCTATGCTCGTATTTGCTCTTAAAAACAATTACTGGAATGCACAACAAGCGAGCTAGCTACCTGGATTTCAGAGAAACTTTTGCGGCTTTGTTTGTTTTGAATTACTGGTTGAGAGAATTGTCTTTGTCTGCGATCGTTGATCGCTTTGAATTGCGGTCCCAATCAAAAGCAACTCATGCTATTGTCTTACAAAATCTGCTCTTGTTACTTAACGCTTACATTATGTTCTATGACTTAGGATCTGCTCTTTGGCGATGAAAACTCAAGAGAACAGGAAGACCAACTCGAACAACGAATTCAAAATCAATTAGCGGCCGAACGAATAGAACATGAGGAGATAAAACGACAACAGCTTGAGCTGCAACAATCGTCTCTTTACAACTACGAAGAAACAAATATTGATGATGTTGATGATGCAGCATTGGAAAGGAGGCTGGTCCATGAGCGCGCACTAGCACAAAGTCTTGGACTCAAATCTAATTCATTTTATTCCTCTGACGAAGATCCAAACGATATTGAGGCTGAATTCCAAAGGAGGCTTCAGCAGGAGAACGAAAGACAGGCCAAGGAACGTAGGCTAGGGTATGAGCCGGAGTTTGAAAGATTACGCTTGGAGAGAGAAAAAAGAGCAGAGCAAGAACTGAAATTGCAGCTGATGATTAACGATCATCAAACTAGGAGAGCGGCTACTCGAAGTACCAGCGATGATATTGTTGATGAACAACAAAAGAGGATGCAAAAGATGAGTGTTAGTGGACAGAAACAAACAAAGCCAACGGAAGATGATTGGTTCGCTTTGCAAAGACAACAGAGGTTAGAACAGAAGCAAGAACAAGAGAGGAGTCGAAAAGAACAAAGGGAAGCAGATGAACGGGAAAGGCAGAGAAAGGTGAACGAAGTGAAAGCTCAGAGGGAACAAGAACAGAAAATAATGGCGGAATATCAGCGACAGAAAGAGCTTGATCAAAGAAGAGGAAATGAACGATTTCAGCAGAAGGAGGAGGAACAGAGAGGTGCACGAGACAGGTATAACCAAGGGGGAAACCAAGTCACAAATCACAAAGAAATAGTCAAAGATGAATTCAAGGAAAAGGCCTTCGCAGATTACGAAAGAAGGAGAGCTACGCTTGATAAGGAAGTCGAGAGAGCTGAGAGAGAAAAACGTATCAGAAGCATGGCTCCCCCAGTTGCAAAGAAGCCTTTCAAAACCCCGTCTCAAGAGGATGATGATGATGAACCCCCACCCCCTAGACCGCCACCTCCTTCAGCTGTTTCCCCAGCATCAATCGTGCGATCGTCGACAAGCTCCAGTCCCAGTCCGCAGTCTGCTGGCAGTGGTAGATTTAGTTTCTCGCAAAAGACCATATCTAATGTAAACTCTCAAGGGCATGCGAGATCAGCCACTGTCAGCCCACCTAGTCGAATTTACTCACAAACAAATCAGTTCCAAGCCCGCTCAGCCTCAGCTTCAAACTCAAGATCACCGTCACGCGAAGATCCGGCCGCCCTCGGTTTCCAACAGAAAATGAAAATGTTTGGTTTGCCACAGAAAACGGCGACAGGGAATGACATGCGATCAACATTTTCAAAGAAGCAAAGAGAGTACATGGATTAATCGATCGATTTTTTTTAAATTTAATTTTGCAGACTTGTATGTATATGATTTTGAATTTGATACTATTAAGGGGCTGTGTTTGAAGATAGCGTACAGTCAAAGACCGGTAAAGGTGCTCCCTGACGAAACTTGAACACGGGCGACCGGACACTTTGACTAAACTTGATAAACTGTGGCGCTACTTTACTGATGAAACTTGAACACGGGCGACCGGACACTTTGACTAAACTTGATAAACTGTGGCGCTACTTTACGCGAAATGTCACAAATATCGATATCTAAACATCGACAGCCTTTGTAAACTAAATCTGAGGGCCCTCCCACTGATTTTGGGGAGCAAGGGATACTCGCAAATATGTTTCACTTGCCTCCTGAGCTGAACAGTTATCTTTACAACAGTAGCTACTGCATCAGATCATAAACGTTATTGCCTTCTTCTCGATGATCTGGGCAATAGAATTGTACGCATTTTATTTCAAATTTTTGCAAGGATTCGAGCCCTATGCTGGGCACCACGGTAAAAGAGCACCAACGAAATTGTCAGTGTTTTCCATCAGATAACTTTGGGCGCGTTCATATGAGTAGGCCAGCTCACTCGGCCAGGTGGTAGAATTCTCATCTCTTGTTTGTATGATGAACTTGAGACTGGCAGCGTTGGCAAAACAATTCATTCGAATTCAATGGTATCATCAAGAGACAACAATTTCAATTGTTATAAACAGAGTAACGAATTCATCCCACTCAAGCGGGCTGGCCCACCTTTCATATGAACACCTGTAGAGCACGCTTAAGGCCTTCCCCCACTGCAATAGTTTTGGTAGGTGACCAGCGTGTTTATCAAGTGACAGATTTTGTAACACAATAGCATGAGATTCTTTTGTTGACACCTGAATTCAAAGCGATTAGTGGCTGCAGACAAAGGAAATTCTCTCAGCCATAAATTCAAAACAAACAAAGCCGCAAAAGTTTCTCTGAAACCCAAATAGCTAGCGCGCTCGTTGTGCATTCCAGAAATTATTTTCAAGAGCAAACATGAGCATATATCGAAAGAAGAAGGATATATCTACACATCTACCTCAGGCATTTTATTTCTTTGGTTCAGAAGCTGAGCAGTAAGTGTTTTAATTACACCCAAAAAATAAGAGAATTGAATCGCCTCCCAATTAAATGGTGGCAGATTGATAGATGTATCCTTCTTCTTTCGATCTATGCTCATGTTTGTTCTTAAAAAAATTCTGGAATGCACAACGAGTGAGCTAGCTACCTGGGTTTCATAGAAACTTTAGCGGCTTTGCTTGTTTTGAATTACTGGTTGAGAGAGTTTCCTTTGTCTGCGATCGCTAATCGCTTTGAATTGCGGTGTCAATCAAAACCAACTCGTGCTATTGTCTTACCAAATCTGTTCTTGTTCAAGTGCGCATGCTCTCTAACAACAGAGCATGCGCTGTAGACAATCGCTTACGCCGTACCAGTACAGTTTTGATCCGCTGCCTTATTGTAACGGTTCAAGAGTGTTTTCACTGCTTCAGAACAGCATTATTCCAAAGATAGATAGAAAAAAGTATTATGGATTGGCAGGAACGGTGTAAACGAAAGGTTAAAGTGAATAACCTGAGTTAAAAGATGAGATCTCATAGATTTATAAATAGCCTATTGTATTTGATAATCCAGCTCGTGGCGAATGAAAGCAATGCTAAAGAAAAAAATACAGTAGAAACCCGCTTAAAAGAACCTGTTTTTATAAGAACCTTGAGGCTGAAATTTAATCTTTTGAACCCCCTAAATAAGAACCCCTACGAGGCTGAAACTGGGAAAGGTTCTTATATAGTAGCTTTCATGTAAATTATTAAAATGACAAGAATTCTTAGAATTCTTCACATTCTGATCAGTCATCTTTATTGGTAAAACAGAGTAAAGGATTTTTAAACAGGTACTCTTATACCCTATTCACACTAGCAAGTTAAACCAGCTGAAAATAAATCAGGCTACGGTATGTTGCATTCTATAAATTGGTCAATCCAACAAGTCGAATGCATTTGATTAGCTAAAATTTAACATGGTTTAAATAAAGCTGGTTTAACTGGGTCATTGTGAAAAGGGTAAAAAAACAGACCCACAAATGTTCTCAATTCTCAAGAATTCTTACGGATTCTTGGGATGGAAAACAGTGTTAATGTCTGCAAGGCCAGTCGTATATAAGAACCTATTTAAGAACCTTACAGGCTGGAATTTAGAATAGCATCCAGTTAATTAAGAACCTATTCAGGCTGCCCAGAAAAAACCTAGGTTCTTTTATGCGGGTTTTTACTGTAGAGGGATTAGGAGTTTCTTTGTCCTATTTATAGACAAGCGCTATATATCTGAGGTCATTCACTTTAAGGCTGATCGTTAAACTTTTGTTACGGACCCAAAGTTGCACCGGCACTCGTATACTTTCCTATGGTATCATGCTCGTACAAAGGTTTTGCATATGCACCCTAAACGCTGACTTGTTTTTAGCGAAATACATGCCCTTATCGCGGAAGATTTTCTTGAGAACATACCCTTTCACGTGTCAAATAGAACTTCTCAAGTTCAGGTACCCTAATCGCTGACAAGTCAAGTCAGTTGCTACAATTGCCGATATTGTTGATGTGACTTGAAGAGAAGGAAACTGCTCTCAAGTTCCTACCTCATCTTGTTCTGGTCTGCTCAGTTCTTTGACTCGTTACAAATTCTATTTTGAAATTTTGATTAGATATCATTGCAGAGGAGTTTGGATTTATCAAATGCGAAAAAGCGCACCTTTTTGAAAATTGTGGTCGATTGGTACCCCTAAATACTGGCCCGCACTGACGCATGCCTACTTTGAAAAAAGGCACCCTTTCTTTCGTATTTTTGTGCGAGCACGATAACACATCTGGTACCAAGTGCCCCCCCCCCTCGGGCGGTCAGGCTCCCGTTTACACTGCTCATGCCAACCGTAACATTTTGTCGTTCTATTTATAGACAAATTTGTGTAAACGCTCTCGAATCGTAACAACTTTGTGGCAGGTGTACTATATTGCGACGGAGGAAATTCTACTTATTGTGATTTTGCAAGTGAAGGACTGGCCACAGCAAATCATACAGTTTTATGTCCCCTTGATATGGAAGTAGGAACACCCTCTTCGACTTTCGCCAATCTAGAAAATAATCTGTTGCAATTTTTTGTAAATAATCATTTAATTACACTATCAACTCAACATTATTTCTCTTATATGTGTATGTTTATTTAGATGGAAAATCACTTTTTATAGTAAGAATGCATTTCGTTATATGAGAATTGTATCCTGCTCCGCGAGCGGCATTGTTTTATATGCTCATAAAAATACAACAGAAACAATTTGTATTGATAAAAAAATCGCCGTTTGAAAGGTCACTGTTTCTATAGACTTGCCCCAAGTCTATCTCTTCTGTCGATCTACCGTTCCCTTTACAGTAGTTTCTGGATCCGCCATTTCCTGGAATCGCCATTCCAACATTCCGTCAAGAGAGCTCGAGCTCTCAGGACGGAATGTTGGAATGGTAGATCCATGAAATGGCGGATCCATGAACTACCGTAAAAAGGGGACGGTAGACGGACGGAAGAGATAGATTTGGGGCAAGTCTACTGTTTCTAGGATATCAATGTTGGAACGTTCAAATATGTGTAAAGATTTACCTAACTGAAGTCGCCCATACGTTCTGAAATTATGAGCCATTGCTCCGACCAAGGGCGCCTACCTTATAAGGACTGTGTTTATTCCCAGCACTGTTTTCGTGACCCAGTACACAGAGTCTGTCCTGTCAAGGTCAAGATGACGTATGAATAACTTTGTGGTTTCAAATTCCGATGTTATACGGGTGTCCCAAAAAAAGTACTCGTGTTTAAAAGTCACCAAAAATTGATTATCAAACCTTTGATATATTTTCTTTTAGTTGTTTTGTCAAAGATCCAAAAATATTCATAGATGATAAAATGTTTGATTTTGATACAGCAAGGTAGAAAAATTACACATTGAAAACCCTTATTTTGAGCCATACTTTTTAAGCAAAATACTCAATCTTACCTTCAAGTCAAAATTTTCAGATTTTCTATGATCATTGAAGTCTCCAATGATAATGTGCATTTCTTTCTGTCATTTATGACCAAACTAGAAGCTTTACATGCACAAAGAAATTGATCTGGCAATCATCAGTGCTTTTTTGCAGTATGATTCAAAACCAGGTAGCCCCAAAAAGAGCCACATTTGCCAATTTTGAAAGCAATTACAAAATCAGCTATGTCTGGGAAAATAGTTTTGCCGTGATCTACTTGACAAAACAAGAAAATTGAAGATCGGTCGTGTAATCAAATTTTGGCGATTTTTCAAACGGGAGTACATTTTTTTGGGACACCCGGTACTATACGAGATCAACTGTTACACGATATGACCACAGGGAACCAGACAGCGTGATTTTTTATTGGTCAACACTAACAGACGTTTGAGTTTGAAAATCCCTTGTGTTATACGCGGATTAACAGGACACCAGTTACTCTGTGTATTGGGTCACGAAAACAATACTGGGAATAAACACAGTTCCTACAAGTAGAGGCGCCCTTGCTCCGACTGCTTTATTTTGTGCTTTTTCTTACATTTTTATGGAAAACAAGATTATAGGTAAATGTAAGAAAGCCCCTTCGAGAAACACCTTCAAAACAGGCCTTTTCTGCCGGGCAGCAATGAATTTTAAATGCTTTGGCACGTGTTCGTATCGTATGAAAGTATCATCTCTGCAGGAGGATGACACGTTGAAGTGTTGAAGTTATTAGTGTGAAGTCTGGTGTGGTAATGTGAAAATCTGCCAAGCCAAGGAACATCACGTCACTAGACTAGCTACACTAGTCCCTCAATTTAGCTGTTGTTATTGTTGTTGAAATCAGCATTACAGGGATTGTGTAGCCAGTCTATCACGTCACCACACCACGAACGCATAGGTCTTCCTCGTTTTTTTCTTCTTTTTCTAGTCGCATCAGTAACGCTACAACGTGTACCAATAGTTTATTTACATATTTATATATTTACAGTATTGAATTTACAATTTACATCGTTTGACATTGAAACCATGTTTATAGGAAGGGGTTGGACAAAATTTTGTCAACCTGAAAATTGTTGGGTAGATGTCTTTGCTGTCACTTTTAGAGTTGGGTAAGAAGATTTTTGTACAAGAAAACATTTCTCTTCAGTACCAACCCCTCTGTAAATAATGAACGGTCCCTTAGATAGAATACCAATCTGCTGTGCAGTACTATTAAATTGATTAAACCTTGCTCAACACTTTGCATGAGTTGCGACATTTTCCAGTTAGGAGAGCAATGTTGTGAGTCGCTGTTGACCAAAGCAACATGGTTCCAAATACAAAAGCTCAGGGAAATATGGGACTTGGGTAATTAATCTACAATTTTATCAAGATGTGACATTACCTCGTTATCATATCGAGTTTTCATGCTGCAAAGAACTTCAAAATGGCGCAGAAAATGAGTTGGAGAAATCTTTCAAAGCTTGCAAGCAGCTCAAGTCAAGCCTGTTTCAAAGTAAGTATTTTAGGGAAAAGAACGAGAATGGTTGAACACTCCAGTTTGTTTCTAAATGTTGGTTAAAATGATGCCAGGTGCACAAATTCTGTAGTTGTGTGTTGCATAATTTAGATTAAGCCAAGCCAAGAAGGCCTATCGATCTATTTTATGGCCTAATGGCCTAGTGATAAACGATATTTTCAGCAAGGTATACATTTTGATGTTATCTCACTCACTCAGGGCATCTTAAAACAAGCACTTAAAAAGAATGGATCATCAAACAGTTTCAAAGGTATGTTTTTAAATTGTAAACATTGAAGCAACATTTTTAAATGACAAACAATTCCAAAACACATCCACAAGCCAGACTGCTAACTTTGCAAAGTGCGCGCGGAAGATTTTTTTGCAAACGATAACTGCGCGCGTGGATGCTCTTTTGAAGGACAGTTGAAAGGACTCAAACTTCTACTACCAGGCTACAGTAGTATTTCGGAGTTTTAAATCAAATGATTTATAGTCAACGGGTTAAGCAAGAGCAATCCTAATTATTAGAGATTATGTATTTTGTTTTCCTTGCTTCTTTTCTTTGATTAAACGTCTGGATGGCCTATGTGAAAGCGTGAGGCATGCCCCATCGGCGATCGGCGAAACAGATGTGCGCATGAAAAAGAGGCTGCGCGCATCAGGATATAAACTGCGCGCGGAATATCCGCGAAGCAAAGTTAGCAGTCTGGTCCACAAGGATAGGAGGTACAGAAAAGAGATTTAAGTGGCTCTGTCAGCAAACCAAACTGTAGACGAAAATGGAAAACACCATTTTTTTGCATGTATGTATGTGTACATCATTTTCTGCAGTTTATTTGGTGGCTTCAGATAAATAAACATGTTATTTAAAGGGAAGTTAGGAATGAGATGTATCGCTGTGAGGGAGCTCAAGCCGTTTCAACTGTATTTGAATAATGATGGCATTCAATTTCTTGCTGTGACAAGAAGAGAACGAAGGACTAGCAACATTATCAATCTCTTACTCGCAATTCCATGGAAGAAAAGAACACAGTGAGTAAAAATATGATTTTGATCATAATACAGGCCACATCAACAGTGCATTATTGCCTATGCTCCAAACATATGAAAGACCAAAGGGATTTTTTGGCAATTTCTGAAACCTAATTTTCAAAGGTTTGAGCTAATTCAAGGCTGCTTGCATAGCAAAATTAGATTTAACGCTGCTTTAATTTTGGGTTAATGACGTGTTCTAGTTCTTCAGTTATTTACATGTTACATGTTTTATTTTTTTTTTTTATCAATATAAAATATTACAAGATATGCTACATTCTACTATACTTTAACTACTATGCAACACTACAAGGACGATACCATGAGGAGCAAAAGACAATGTCTACCCCATGGCCAACACATAAAAACATACAACTAAGTAACTACATAAACACCTACAAAATGATATACATACGATAAGATACTGATATATACTGGAGTCTGTTTCACATTGGTTGTCAGGTCAGTGACGGAGGCGCCTGATGCTGAACAATAGAATCCCCGGCTGAGAGAACAACCAACAACAGCAACAATTGCTGTTGTTACTGACCCCCTCCAGAGTCCCTACTGCCCAAGACATAGCGCCTGTATGTTGTCTGGGTTTATTGATCACAATAACGTAGATTTTATATAGATTTTATTTTCTCGTCTGATATGTACCATCTTCAAAATGCAGGTTCTTTGAAGACGGTAACTGTCTTATCAATAATTCGTTGAAAGATCTAAGAAACTTCAAGGTCCTCTTGTGAAAACATGTTTTAATTCTATAACAGGACTTATTGGAGACTTATCAACTGCAAATGGAAACAGAAGACTTAGCAGTTCTGCACTACAGAGCATGTAAGTTGACTTGTGATGTACTTGATGTGTTAGAGAGAAAGACTGGAATGTACCAGATGGTGTGCTAAAAGTACCCACTGTTTGTACAAACTATATAGATTGCACACAGGTTGATTTTATGTTCAATTAAAACCTGCATATAAGAACCTGTGATTTTCTGAAACAGGCTAAAATTGTTGCTATAAATTTTTATAGTGGTTCTTATATGCAAAGAAGCTGCTTAATTGGGCAAAAATTTGCTTGAGGGATCTTAATCCTCAGTTTCCTTTTTGTGGGTTTTTTCTGTATTTTGTAATTTAAGTTGCAGTCAAAATCATATTGCATTGTGTTCGAGAAGTCTCTTCTCACTAATTCTATGGATGTTGCACCAAAGAAATTCAAAATAATGTAGACAATCACATTTCAATGTAGAAACATCTTTCATAACTCTAATCATCTCATCTCTAAATTCTCATGACACTCAACTCAACTCATCTCAATGACAAAGCACAGAACTTTCTAAAACAAATACAATAATTTTCCTTATAATGTTCTATCATACTCTACTGGGTTTCGCAAAGGTTATGTCTTCCAATCAGATTTTAGATAGTTTAATAAATCAAACATGTGCTAAGTGATAAAATAAATCAAACACTAGTCCATGTCCGTGTCTTGTTTTTGATTGCAAAGTCTAACTTCGTAATCTAAGAGGGGGCTCCAGGTCAGTCAGAAAGAAAGTCAGAAAGAAAGAAAGAAAGCCAGAAAGGAAGGTATTCACGCTTGTTAAAGCAATTGATTAACGTTTTATCTCTGCTAATTGGCACTGAAATAAAGAAAGCGCACAGAAAGCGCATACAAGACAGAAGTTTCCCGTGATCCTATAGCAACATTTGACGTCGTGTGATCACACTGAACCAAAACATCTTTATACATATGATTATGCACCGAGGTTATCTTTGTGACCGTTTGTTTCAAATTAGATGCCCGCGAATAACAACAATTGAAATGCTCTGCAGGGTTCTGCATAAGTAATTTTGCGTTATCGTAAATATCACATGACATCTAATTTGAGACAGATGCACCAATAATCTCATGCACGAACTAAGGCCTCAAATAGGCAAACTAGGGGTAATGACTTTTTGATTTTTTGCGTATCATCCTCATTTCATATGAAGATCAAAATTGCTTTTCAAAAGACTCTTGGCCTTATACAAGGGCGCTCGATTTTCTATTGAAGGCGACTTTAGCAGCAACGCACATTTCTGTGACTGTAGCTAAAACAGCATTTAGGGTTATGAAGAAATCAATACTCAGATACTGTTATGCTTGCTTAGCCCAGGACGGACTTTGTAATCATCCAAAAGGATCTTATGTTCATCTTCAGTGCTGAATGGTCCTAGTCGTCTTGGAAGCGATAGGACCTGATTTTTACAACATACCTTTTCATTCTTCATTAAGTAAAAAGTAATGTTTTTGCTCATGATCAATTAATCGTTGGCGTAGGAGCAACAGCCTGCTATCATGCCTCCTGTTACACAGCTATCAATATTCTCATTCTCATGTTGATCTAAATTATTTACTCAAATGCTTGAATTCTATGAAGAATGCTTCTTTCCTTGCTGACTTTTGAGATTATTGATAAGAAGAACCACAAGATACCTGATCTGATATTACATGGAAAGTTAATGTTTAGATCAGGGCTCGACTCTTGGACTCTTCCTTCTTCTAGCCACTACACTAATCTTTTCAAAGAAACTAATAGACCTTTTCACTTGCTTAAAAAAGAGGTTTGTATCGAACGTCCATATCTGGTAAAGTTTGGGAAGGAGAACGAAGCATGACCCCCGTTCTCAGTGGATACACTGCTAGCTGTGGCTTGAAGTTGCTTCGGATCTTGGAACGCTTTTCAAGGGGGTTTTGCACAAAATGATTCAGCAGTGATGTAGTTCACACACAGGCAAGTGTTATTGGTCTTTTTGTGTTGTTTCTCATTATTCCCATTCATAGTTAGCTGAGTTTGCTTTTATTTGAATAACAGTAGTTGAAAACAGGACACTTTGATTTGCAAACTCGCAAAATGAAACCCTTGCATGCTCGCACTTTTCAACTGTAACTGTTGCACAACAAATCAGCTAACGATGAATGAAAAACACGAGAACCAAGGCCAAGAGGCGAATAAAACTTGCCTGTGTATGAACCGAAACATTCATAATTCAATTTGAGCAAAGTGATCGCTGATTAACTTGCTGAAAAGTGGATTTTCATCCCGCAGCTACAGCTAGCAGTGTATCTACCGAAGACGGGGGTCGTGCTTTCGTTATCCTTCTCAAGGTTTACCAAATTTATGAAAAGTGTACAGATTTGGTCGGATCCAGCTATGAGAATTTAGCCTTAATCAATGGCTAATTAATTTCAAAATGTTCCTTGATGATTAGCATGAGCCTCGTTTGTTGAGATTGTTGCTTCGAGTATTGAACTATTAATTTTGAAAGCTCAAGTTTGCAATCGTCTCGTAATAAGAGCTTTAGCCTTTTGGCCTAAACAAAGTATTGAAGCACATCAAAAGTTATCTCCAAAATTCAAGAAATGTGAAGACTTTGCATTAATAGTGGATCGATGGTGAAAGTATCTGGTTGTGTTTTGTTTATTTTGTATGGGTCTATTTTGTTTAGCGTGAGTGACACATTTTGCGCGAGGAGCCGGGCACACGCACCCACGCAAGCAGACCAATGCAATTTAGCACACTCCTTCTTACATTATGGAATTTCCACTCTTCTTTGTAGAATAAAAGCAACCGGAGCAAAGAATGCCCAGAAATTCAAAATTAGTGAAATGCAGAAATGTATCTCATCAACAGGTATATGTTTACGTTTTCTTACATATTTTTTAATTTATATGTAGTGTACGGTTGAAGAGGGCATAATGGTTGAAAGAAAGCAGGCATCAATTTGATATTTTGCGATTTCCGACTAGTTTCACCCACTAGGGCATTTGCATCTTCAGAGCAACCCTTTTTTTTATTATTTATACATTTTGCAATAAATATTTACTTACATATTACTAATTACTGTACCTACCATCTGCTATACAAACCATATGAGGACGATGTCTCAGGGAGCAAAGGCTATGACCACCCCCGTGGTCAATACACGGAAAATTTAGAAGCTAGAGGGGCCAGGACAAATGCATCACCCACGCTGAATACCACACTCTTACGGTCAACCCGGGGGGGGGGGGTACTCCAATTTTGGCCTGACAGGGGAGTCCAGTCAGGGTTAAAGAGGGCCAAAGCAAAAATTTTTGAAAAAGACCCTCAAATGGTAGCATCGTTTTACAGAAACCCCCAAATGATAGTTTGTGGACGTAAAATTAGGCCATTTGGTAGCATCTAGTAGTGAAAATTTTCTGCAGTTTTTCAAATTTTTTTTTGTAAAAACTGATTGAACGAAGCAAGAAAGCTTCAAAATTCATTGATAATTATTGCTGCAACGACCATATCGCCGTGCGGAGGAGCCTACTGAGTTGAAATCTTATAACTGGCCAGGACTCTTGGAATACCCCCAATTGGTAGTATAAGTTGACAAATATTGCCATTTGGTAGCCATTTCGTAAGACCCTCAAACCGACTGGACCCCTCTGTTAGGCCATAATGGGAGTACCCCCCCCCCCCCCGGGCGGTCAACAAACCGACTCGTGAATTTTTGAGACGTTTGGACTTTGATACAGTCATCATACAGCATAAAACGGTGAAATAGTATTTAACATGAGTTGGCTCAATTTCAATTCAATTCATTTAATTCAATTCATTCAATTCAAACTTTATTCGTAAGAAATACATAATACATAATACAATGTACAGTAAAACTTATACGACTCAGAAAAAGCAAAGCTTATCTAGTCTGAGCCGCTTTGAGAACAAAAACAAGCGAAATATATACAAAACGTAACGAGAAGAATAGTAGTAGCTAACTGGTAAAAGTATAATGGTTAATATTATAAAACGTTACAGGTTAAGTCATTTTGTCTTTTATTTAATTTTTTTGTTTTTTGTTTCTTTGTTTTATTCCCCCAGATGAATAAGGACAGATTTTGCAACACAATAGCATGAGATCCTTTTGATGACACCTCAATTCAAAGCGATTAGCGACTGCAGACAAAGGAAATTCTCTCAACCATAAATTCAAAACAAACAAAGCCGCAAAAGTTTCTCTGAAACCCAAATAGGCAGCGCGCTTGTTGTGCATTCCAGAAATTTTTTTTAAGAGCAAACATGAGCATGTATCGAAAGAAGAAGGAGATATCTACACATTTACCTCGGGCATTTTATTTCTTTGGTTCAGAAGCTGAGCAGTAAGTGTTTTAATTACACCCAAAACGATGAGAAAATTGAATCGCCTCCAAATCGGCTTCTGAACCAAACAAATTAAATGCCCGAGGCAGATGTGTGGATATATCCTTCTTCTTTCGATCTATGCTCATGTTTGCTCTCAAAAATAATTTCTGGAATGCACAACGAGCAAGCTAGCTACCTGGGTTTCAAAGAAACTTTTGCGGCTTTGCTTGTTTTGAATTATTGGTTGAGAGAATTTCCTTTGTCTGCAATCGCTAATTGCTTTGAATTGCGGTGTCAATCAAAACCAACTCGTGCTATTGTCTTACCAAATCTGTCCTTGCTCCCCAGATGAGATAGGGGTAAATTATGGGCAGCTTTCCAAGAAGTGTCATTGTTTGAAGTGATAGTTTTTTTCAGTAATTTACTTTAAGTGGGCTGAAAGGAATTCTAGCTATTTAAAGCCAATTTAGGCCCTGTATGCATGCCGCACCCAGGCATGGGACCCCTAGTTTAATGTCCCTTCCGAAGGACGGCCAAGTGAATTGCGAGGTCAGGCCTCCGAGAGGTCACTCATCAGTTTGACCTCACTCGTCCGAGCTTAACTTTGCAATAAAACTTTGCGAAATGTCCTGCTGCTCAGAGCTTCTGTCAGGCGATTTGATGAGAGGATCTGCAGGTCTCTAATAGTACTCTTCCGTTGGAATAATTGGTCTACGCGTAGGCTATCTGCATGGAGGCGTATCTTATTTAGATCATGGGCAGCTTTGAGCTTTCCCAGAATGGTCATTGTTTAAAATGATGGTCTCATTGTTCTAATTTCAATAAAACTTTGCGAAACGTCCAGCTGCTCAGAGCATCAGGCGAAGAAGATCACTTCACAGTAATTTTGAGTCATGCTGTTCTTCTGTACGGTGTCTTTTGTAATTGGAACTGCATTGGAATGAAATTGATATTTCACAGCAACGGAAGGGCTTTTCTTCCACGTCTATCTTATCTTACATAAATTATGCTTGGTCTCAGTAAATTTAACTTCCATTACAGTTTCAAGCATAATTTTACAGATACCACGACGGGCTGTAAAAAAAATCTGACTCAATGAAAGGGACCCTATTGGTGACTCACAGAGTTAAGTTCTTAATCTTGTAAACTGCTATGAAGTATGCAAACAATTGCTTAGGACATGCTCGTTTACATTCTTGTTAGGGAGAGGAGATACGCTTTATACGCAGAAACTTATGTATCGCCCTACTATCGCCCTATTTCTCTGCTTCCTGTTTTTGGAAAACTGTTTGAAAAATTATTGTTTGACTCAATGTACGAAGCATAGGGCTCAAATCTTTTAAACTTTAAAAAGGTCGGTGTGAAATTATATCGCATATTTCTTTGAATTGGATGGCTTGAAAGGAACTTATGTTACTTTGCTGTAAATCTGCCGTGGAAATTTTTTGATGTCTTGTTTTTTTCAAAATGGCAGCACTTTAACTATTTTTAAAAAAATTCATGGAAAATTTTGAGAAAATTTAAATCATCGTAAATCCTAAACTAAGAGAGGAAACATTATATAACCTAAAAGAAAACCATAGTTTATGAAGGCCCACAACATGGTGGCAAGCAGAAATCTGTTTTCTAGTTTAGGATGTAGAAATTTGATGACGTCATAGCCTCAAATTTAATAAATGCTGCCATCTTGAAACTAAGGAAGATTTCAATAAATTGCCACGGTAGATTTACAGCAAAAAACTGTAAGTTCCATCCAAGCCATTTATTTCAAAGAAAATTGCAATAGAATTTTACACCGACCTTTTTAAAGATTTGAGCCCTATGTTAATGTACGATCACTTTTGTGCTAACAGTCTCCTGACTGCCCATCAGTCGGGTTTTCGTCCTGGTGACTCAACAATAAATCAATTATTATCCATATCTCATAAAATTTACACTGGTTTTGAAGAGACTCCTAGCAGGGAACACGTGCTGGTTTCTTAGATTTCTCCAAGGCTTTTGACAAGGTATGACACGAGGGATTACTATATAAACTTGAGTGTAACGGTATATCTGGGAATCTCCTCAACTTAATTCGAAATTTCCTTTCTAATCGCAAACAACGGGTCTTGCTGAATGGTAAAAACACTGAATGGGCAGACATATCGGCGGGAGTGCCCCAAGGATCAGTTTTGGGACCTCTTCTTTTCCTTGTGTACATTAATGACCTTGTTGAGAATGTAGGATGTGATATTAAGCTCTTCGCTGATGACACATACTCTTTTCAACTGTCTATGATGAGTCTAAAACTGCAGAAGAACTAGATAGGGATTTGGAGAGGGTGCGGCTATGGGCGTGTCAATGGAAAATGAAATTTAATACTGAGAAAACAGAAAAAGTCGTTTTCTCTGCCGAGAGGGTTAAACCAATCCAACCCCTTTGTCTTTCGGCAATGATGTTGTAGTAAGAAAGAGCGAGCATCTTGGTATGATTCTTGATTCAAAGCTAGATTTCCAAAGTCACACCAAAGAGGCAATACAAAAAGCGAGGCGCGGCATTGGGATGATACGATATCTTTCCAAATATGTTTCAAGAGATATTTTAGATCAAATATATAAGCTTTATGTTAGACCGCATCTTGATTATGGAGATATTGTTTATCATAAATATGATCCCCAAATGCGTCTAAACTTTACACAGCGACTTGAACAGACTCAGTATTGTGCTGCCCTAGCGGTAGCTGGTGCATGGAGAGGAACAAGCAGGGAACGTCTTTACAGGGAACTTGGCTGGGAGGACTTCTATCACAGAAGATGGTATAGACGACTGTGTCATTTGTACAATTTGATAGAATCCCGTTCCCCAAATTATTTGTTTGCTGAAATTCCCCCTGAGCGCAGTGTAAGGTACAATCTTCGAAATAGGAGAAGTTATGACCAAAATGTTGGAAGAACTGCGCGATACTCGAACACCTACTTTTAAAATGCACCTTTTGAGTGGAATTGGCTCGATGATGACACAAGAAACTCGTCGTCAATTTCTGAGTTTAAACGTAAATTACTTGCTATGATAAGACCCAATAAGAATTCAATTAACGTTGCTGCGAACAGCAAGGTTTGCTTCAAGTTTAGGTCCTTCACTGACCCTTCCACATAACCTATAAATGCATGATACATTTGAAGAATTTACGATAAAGACAGATTACGTCGACTTCGCTTCGGCCATGAGAGGGATTCAGCAGAAGTTTTTACCTTCGAATATCCTCGTCGAATTCGATGGCAAATTGACGCGAGGCAAAATTTGTCTTAAATATCCATCGAAGTTTTCTGAATCTGACCATTGAAAATAAGTCAAAACTGATGGTTTGGGTTAGAAACAAGCGTGAACAACGGATCAAAAAATGTTATGTGAAGGGCCTAAAGTCGTGAAGCTGCAGTGAAGGGCCTAAACTCGAAGGGCCAGGTCCATAACGCGGAACTCGCGGAACTCGCGGAAACGGCAGAACTGATTTTTTCCGCGAGATATAGTTCCGCGTTATTCACTAGCGTATTAGGCAAAAATCCATTACACGGAATTGAAAAACGTGGAAATTTTTTCAAGCACTGAATGTTACGTTCTTTATTCAAAGTCATCCTTCGATCTTCGAAACACTTATAAACAGTACACTTGCGCCCCTCTTCAGGATCGGCCTACTATTGCATCGATGTAGGTATTATTCACTTGGCTAGGCACATGGAGGTCAGTGGCCTAACTATGAACGATGCTGAGAAATTCCGAAGTAAAGCAAGGTTCTATGATAAACCAATCAGTGGGAAGAGTCAATCAAACAAGAATTCATCTGAACCATGCTGAAGAGGGGCACGAGTGCACCGTTTAAAAACGTTTCGAAGATCGAAGGATCACTTTGAATAAAGAACGTGATATTCAGTGCTTGAAAAAATTTCCGCGTTTTTCAATTCCGCGTTATGGACTTTTGCCTAATACGCCAGTGAATAACGCGGAACTATATCTCGTGGAAAAATTCTGTTCCGCGGTTTCCGCGAGTTCCGTGTTATGGACCTGGCCAAATTCGAAGCAACCACTGCTGTTTGCGGCACCAAAGTAAAGGCCGAGAAGAGAAGCAATTGCAAATATAGTCAATTTACACGTGGATCTGCATTTAGCCGGATAACTGTTTGAACAAATCCTAAAAACAGCCCCAATGGCACGTTTTCATGCAGTAGCAATCCTCACCACACCTTTCCCAGCTCAATGTTTACATTATTCACTTCAACGGCAACCCTGCGGCAGCCATTTACCAGAACTGCATCCGCCATTTACCAGAACAAACCGCTCTCCCCAGTCTCCGATTTTAATTCTCGAAATGGTCTATTGGTACCAATCAAAATATTTCTCATAATAATCTAGGCATATCTGTACCAGGAGGTCTATCTTACCTATGAATATCACTAAGATATCGCAGCAAGCTTACAGAAAGTACACGACTGACTTAGGCCATGGCTAAGCTCGAGTAACATCACTAGACTGATTATATGTTTGTAGGTTTTCGCTATTGATAGACTGGTGGACGCTATAATTACTGGAGCGACAACAACAACATTAATTCATTTCAATTAGACGAGCGTAAGTTGAGGGTCCTTGTGTAGTGAGGCTATAACATCACAGAAGCTCCGTATGTAAAAACATCATAACGAGGCACTACAACAACAACAACAGCTATAACAATTTTACTATAGACTCTGTAGACTGATTATATGTTCGTAGGTTATCGCTATTGATAGGCTGATGGACGCTATAACTACGACTCATGGACTTACGCTTCCAGAAACGGACATGGCCTAAATCACCTACTATTTTTTCTTGAAACCACCGACCCTAAATCACCGCAAAAAGTGGTTTTCCTGAAGTGCTACACAGCAAAACAAACTATCAGTACTAAGGTGAATCTTTCTTCAAACTATTAAAGCAAAAAAATCCTACCCATAAGAAATATTTTGGTTGTTTGGGGACGCAAAAGATCTCGCAAATTCGCTCGTTACTTCGAGATTTTGATCGTTGGAGTAGTTCAGTCGAACGCGTTGTTCGAATTCGTTTGTTTGCCTTTGGCGGGAAGTTTAAATTGAAGAAGAATCAGCCAATCCCATCAAGTTATTTCAAGTCTTGCATCCTGATTGGTCCAGGAACAAATTTGTTCCTGGCGAGAATTTTTTTGCCGTTTTGAGAAGAGTTAGTCCATAAGGCCCTTGACTGGAGCGACAACAACAACATTAATTCACTACAATTAGATGAGCGTAAGTTGAGGGACCTTATGTAGTGAGGCTATAGACTCTGATTATAACAATTATAACAAGGATGAAACGAATCTAGAAATTAAAATAAGAGGTCTATTGCGGTTTTAAACGGCAGCTGATTTGTCCAAATATAAAGTATCTCCAACATTTCCAACGTCGCGCCATAGTCCAAGATTACAACAGATGACATTTTTGTTGAAGTTTAAACCACTCCAGTGGGAATATCTTCTTGTTGTAACCACAATTTCGTTCAATTTAAGACTTCTTACATGGCTTCATGACATTAATTCCACGCTATCACGAGAAATGCAATTTTCAAGTCAGGTTTTAGACACTTTGCAGTAAATAATTGATTTTGAGCGAGTGCTTTTTGATAAATTTTGATAACCGGTTTATATCCTATTGAATTAAATGCGTACATTATTTAGAACTGCCCGATGCTACTTTAAGGGAGGAAGCTTTCACGGGAAGAAATATGTTTTTAATTTGAGTAGGATTTGACGTTATCTTTTAGCAATGTATCGTGACTGACAGTATCGAAGGCTTCCTTTGGGAGTTATCATTTTTAATGCTGGGTGCAGGGGTGGAAGAATTTTGGACACAAATTGAAAAGTTCCCTTACCCCATTCACTAAATTCAATAATATTTGAAACCCTATTTCGAAATATTGAACAAATTTCATACCCCCAATGATATTGCTACTCGTCTCAAGCATCCATGTGCATTGTGGTAATGAAAGAAGATTTAATTGAGAAAAACTTAAGCTCCGTATTAGAGGATTGAAAAATTGGAAGAAAAGGGTATTTTGCTGTTGAAGCTTTGGGCATTGTTAACTCGTTGATTTTGCATTTGTACCAAGAGCTTGAAATTACCAAAAAATGCAACCTAGACGCGAAAGAAAGGAAACTGGAAAAGGTCGAGGAATCAAAGAAACAAAGAACACTCACTAATGATTCCAAAGAACTCTTTGTATGCACACACCACACAGTTGACAATTTAACATTTTGCAATTAATATATAAATCATATCTATGATGGGGATGTCTTCAAAAATTTGATACCCCATCTTGAATTAGCAAAAAGGATTTGATAACCCAATAAAACAAGGCTAGAAAATTTAATACCCCTCCAAAAATTCGTCTACCCCTGTACCCAGCATTAAACATGACAACTCCCTTACTGTCGAGAAAAATGGCTGGGATGGTATTTCTATACGAATGATAAAACTAAGCGATGCTTCATTAGTTACTCCTCTCAAGATAATGCGCTAAGCGAAGTATACAAACTTAATGTGCGACCCCACCTGGACTACGGAGATGTTCTCTATCATATGCCAGCTAAAGCATGTGAATTCAGTCAAAACATCATTTTATCAAATTTAATGGAAAAATTAGAATCTGTACAATATTCTTCTGCTCTTGCTGTAACAGGAACATGGAAGAGAACATCACGAGATGGGAGTCACCAAGTTCGCGAAATTGGAGTAGACGCCTTACTTTGTTCTATAAGATCATAAACACCTCACCCCATTGTATACAAAGGAGCCAATCCCACTTACTTCAACAGGCAAATTACTTTTTTTGCAACCAGGATGCTGTTGGGCGAATAAAGGCAAGAACAGAGAAATGTCTATCAAGCTTCTATCCTATCTGCATTTTTTAATGGAATAGGCTTGAGCCAGAAATCAGGCTTGCATCTTCTGTTGCTGTTTTTAAAGCAAAGCTTCTGTCAATGATTCGCCCCCTTGCAAAGCCTATCTTTGGCATTCATGACCCAATAGACTTACATTATCTTTTCCAAATAAGGGTCAATCTCAGTGAATGGAATTTTCACAATTAAAACACAGTGAACCCAATGTGCCCAATCAATGATGGCATTGAGGACACGGAACACTTCTTGCTGCTCTGCCCTTCATTCGACATTCAACGACGAGGTCTTCTTGGTGGAGTTTCGGAATTGTTACCACCATTTGTGCAAATCAACACCCTACCAAACAAGGTCCTGGAAGCGAACAACAAGCAACACTTTTCAATATTTTTCCTTGTTTTTTATTTCTGCTGTGCAGTAACAAGGACAGATTTGGTAAGACAATAGCATGAGATGATTTTGTTGACA
The DNA here is from genome assembly GCA_039566865.1 of Aurelia coerulea. Taxonomy (NCBI): domain Eukaryota; kingdom Metazoa; phylum Cnidaria; class Scyphozoa; order Semaeostomeae; family Ulmaridae; genus Aurelia; species Aurelia coerulea. Next base: position 20,016,224 of record CM076953.1, on the reverse strand, counting down.
CCTGGACTCAAAGCGATTAGTGACTGCAGACAAAAGAAATTCTCTCAACCAGAAATTCAAAACAAACAAAGCCGCAAAAGTTTCTCTGAAACCCAAGTAGCTAGTGCGCTCGTTGTGCATTCCAGAAATTGTTTTTAAGAGCAAACATGAGCATATATCGAAGAAGAATATATCTAAACATCTACCTCAGGCATTTTATTTCTTTGGTTCAGAAGCTGAGCAGTAAGTATTTTAATAACACCCAAAAAATAGGAGAATTGCATCGCCTCCCAATCGGCTTTTGAATCAAATAAATTGAATGCCCGTGGCAGATGTGTAGATGTATCCTTCTTCCCTCGATCTATGCTCATGTTTGCTCTTAAAAACTATTTCTGAAATGCAACGGGCGAACTAGCTATCTGGGTTTCATAGGCACTTTTGCGGCTTTGCTTGTTTTGAGTTACTGGTTGAGAGAATTTCCTTTGTCTGCGATCGTTAATCGCTGTGAATTGCAGTATCAATCAAAATCAACTCATGCTATTGTCTTACCAAATCTGTCCTTGTTATGCGCAGCGAATATTTTCCCTGTCAATACCATGATTTGATACAGCTTCCATTTCATATTTCGGACATTCGGATTTTTAACAGCTCGGATTTTTATATTACTACGTTTTTAATTCTGTTTTGAAATTTTATACCTTGTATTTGAAATCTTATTTATTTAATCATGTATATATATTTCTTGGACTTGCATTTGTTTTTAGCAGTTGGCTTGGATTAGCTAGTTTAGTAATTATTTTTAATTTTTACTGTACATAGCTATGTAGCGCCAACTTTAAATAAATTGATTATTATTATTATTATTATTGAAATATTAATGGAGTACCCCTTGAAAAACAGCTTTTATCCTGAAGGGCTACCCTCCCTAAAGAATTTTGAAAATTGAAATTAACAATTGTTATTTACAGGTCTGGTCTCAAAAGTAGCATCAATATGTCTCATCGGCTCTTCCTCAGACAGTGATCTTCTCGAGGGATCAGAAGACAGTGATGAAGTTTGCTCTCAAGGGAAACAGCATAGTCGTCGAAAGATGGATAATATTTCATAATTTGTAAGTTTTTATTTTAGAGTGCTCAGAGAGACATTGTAAGAATTAAAATTCTCTTCGCGTAAAGCCTGTTTATATGAAGGGACATATGCCACCTGCCTATACCACCTGCTCGACCCGGGATTGACAGGCAAGAGTCCACCTTGCAATAGACAAAGTCAGCCAACTTTGTTTACATCCACTCCAGATCATTCGATTGTCCTGTTGTGGAAACTTTCTCTTCATAGAAGTTAAAGGGGCTCCGTCGTCAAAATGTAAACAAAACGATGATTATTGCAGTTTTTTGAAAGGTGATATTTCACGGTATTTTCGTATTTTTTTGAAAACGAAAGTTGCTGTTAGGGCATTAATCATTGTACTTCACTTAGGAACAAACCAAACATTCATATCTTTTATGATTGCTCGGATATAAGTGGATTTTTAACGGTCACTTTTTGGTGGCTTGGGTGAAGCCACCCAACAAACTGCAGAGAACAATGGATGAACTATGGATAATCGGCGACACGTGCGAGTTTTCGGATTTGTTTACTGTTTGACGACGGAGCCCCTTTAAAGGTAATGTGTCCATGTAAGTACAGCGGCTTTGAGAGGGGCCTATTTAACGTGATATTTAATAATATAATAATAATAAATGATTTATTTACAGTTGGCAGCAGGAAAAAGTAGCTAACTACAGCTAATTAAAGCCAACTATTTACCTATTTACATAATACCATATATACAAAATTTATGAAAATCAACTATAAATACCCCAAATCTGCAATATATATTTTACAAAGTCGACAGTTACAGTCTATTTTCCAGTTCCTTATTTTCTTTTTGAATATTGCTAGATTTTCAGATTGCTTTAAACTTTCAGGCAATGCATGCCAAAGCCGTTGTCCTAGAAACGATATAGATTCTATTCCGTATGTTGTTGTTCTGGCTTTTGGTAACTGGAGAGTACTCCCACTTCTTAAATTATAGTTTTCCGTTTTTTCAACAAAAATATCTTTCATGAAGTTTGGATTTAGATTTGCCTTCGTTTTAAAAATTTCAACCAACAAAAACTGCAGATTCTTCTGATGAAGAGACACAGATTTATTCCTCTCTAAGAGGGATTCAAAACAAGAGCGACTATCTTTGTATGCGATTCGTAGAGCTCGTTCATGAATCTTATTTACTTTATTATTTATACGTCTGTCATGAAACATCCAGATCAGAGGACAATAGCTAAACTGTGACATAACAAAAGTATTCATCATCAATACTATTTTGTCTATACTCATAAACTTTGATATCCGCGCCAGTGCATGAAGTTTCTGACTAGCCTTTTTACAGAGGGAATCTAGGTGGGTTTTGAAACTAAGATTTTTATCTAACGTAACACCTAGGAGTTTTTCTTCAGTGCTCTCCTTGATCAAAGAATTTCCCACTGTCACAGAAAGATCTTTAGTTTTATCACCAAATACTAGCAAGTGACATTTGATGTGATCACTTTGATAAAGGAGCTCACTACGTGGCAAGGAGTGATCTAAGCAGACTGATGACTTACTTGCGGTTGCTTCGGAGCTGAAATTTTAGTTTGCATGTGATCAATTAAATTCTGCCAATCACTGCGCGCTCGTCGAGGCTCTTCGTCAGCATCGTGTCAGCATATTTTGACAAGAGTTTATACGCGAAGTACTTGCATGGACACATTGCCTTGAAGAACTTGGTACCATGGAAAGCGTGGGTGGCTACATCAACAGATAAAGAGATGATTTCCGAAAAGCATGGCCACTTGACTGGGATGGGAGTTGATATCGACAACTTTAGCTGAATTCTTCTATTAAATCTTTTATATTTTTGATTTCATGGCCACCACAACGCCACCGGTACATGGAGATCAGAGAGACGCCACCTCACTCAAATTTGAATCGCACTCAGCCTAGAGGTGAAGTGTTTTCATATGAGCAAGACACCACCAGGCGGTGTTGTTATTATCATTATTATTATTTCTTTCTTTAAAGTAGGCTTAAAATACACTAGATAGCAAAATTACTGCTAATTTAGGCCTACTATTTAGCAAACATATAAAATGAAATAAAATGAAATAAATGGTCCTATTTACACAACCGTTAAAAACATTAGATTGAACATAATGACATAATTATGAATATCATGTTAGATACCCAACCTGCGGAATGTATGTCTTGCATAGCCTACAGTTGCAGTTCTCGCCCTTCCAACATCTAATCAGGTTTTTAAAGATAGGAAGTGTGCTTGCTTGTTTCACTGCATTTGGCAAAGTGGACCAAAGTCTGTTTCCAAGGAAGGATATAGTCTCAATTCCAAAGCTCGTCGTACGCACTTTTGGAAGCTGTGAGTCGTTACCATGTCTTAGATTGTAGCCAATATTGCGCTCACTGAAAATATCCTTCATGAAAGGTGGATTTAGACCAGACTTTGCTTTATAAACTTCTGTCATAAGCAACTGTAGATTCCTTACGTGGATGGATACCAAATTCCTTTGCTCGAGAAGAGACTCAAAATCAGTTTGATGGTCTTTGTACACAAAACGCAATGCTCTATGACTCAAGGTTCTGTCATAAAACATCCACACAAGTGGGCAGTAACTAAAATGAGACAAGACAAATGCTTGCATTACCTGCTTTAGCTTTTCCGTGTCCATGTAGCAGGATATTCTTGCAAGTGCATGAAGTTTTTGGCTGGCTTTTTTGCAAAGAGTTTTAACATGTGGTGAACTGGTTGGCTCGTTTATTGTTATTGGTTTTATTCGTTCACAGAAGTGCATGCTTCTCAGGACCTGTTCATATGGAGGCGAGCCAGCCCGCTTACCGGGATGGAGGTTTTTGTAAAGATCTCACCTTATCCCTGTTTCCCATTCAAAGTTTGTTGTCTGTTCATATGAGCAGGCGGGCTGACCCGATAGGCGAGATCTTACTCAAGTACTGCCTGGGTCCCGCTTGGCGAGATCAAAATTTTCCAATATGAACACTCCAGCCCGCCTGCCGAGACGAAAACGTCTCAACTGTGCATATGTGGGCATGCAAAATAATCCCACTAACGATGCCACGTGGCCAATTCCAGCCCAGTAGGTGGGATGGATTTTGCCATATGAACAGAATGCGAAATCAGCTCACTTAGCGGGCCAGCCCGGTAGGAGGGCTTGCTCGCCTCCACATGAGAAGATCCTCAGTTCCGTGGTGGGCGTGGCAGGTGAGATGGAAAACCCATATAAAGAGTAGCTGAAATTTACCTGCCCTGTCAGCCCCGGTTCTGGCAGGTGAGGTGTTTTTCCTCATAGAAAAAAGGCTCTTCTAGTTAGAATTGGCAGCTATAGCATCCGTTTTTTCTTGAGTGGCATGCAAGTGCAAAGCGATTCATTTTTTACGCCCGATCAATCCAGACACAAATTTTAAAAAAGCTGTAAAGATCCCCTGAAACTTTGATGTGAAACGCACTCATTGTACATTTGAGAGGCGTTCTTGACTGGAGAAACGAATACTCATCGAAAGAAGAAAGATGTATCAAATATCTAGTTCGGGCGTTTCATGCTTCTACTTCAGAAGGTGAAGGTGAAGTTGCCGTTTTTAGCACCAAGCGCTGAGAGCGCAGAAATTGAAAAGACCTAATCTAGTCCGCGACCCCTTGTAATGACCTTCAAATAGCGGGGCTCTACCCGCGGTCGAGTTCCGTCTGCCAGAATGTTCTGGCGGCAAAGTTAGTAGCTGCATTTCGCCACAGAAGCTGGGCATTAAGTTTTTGAATTACACTTAAAGACGTACAAGTATTGTTGTGCTCCTGAAGTAGATAGATAAGTGTTTGAGGCAGAAATTAAGAGCAAGCATTCTTGTTTCGATATGTACTCATGTCTTAAATTGGTAGCCCATTTTTGCATGCTAAACGCGTGAGTTAGCAATACAGGTTTCAGGGTATCTTTTTAGTTACAGTAAAAACCCGCACATAAGAGCCTAAGATTTTGAACTCAGCCTGTTTAGGTTCTTATGCAATGAGGCACATCCAGTAATCAGGGTGTAGGTTCTTAACAAAGGGAAATATGTAAATCCAAATCTTAGCCAAACTTATTTACACTCTTGACCCTATCCATTTCAACCCAAGCTTACCGAGTTTACCCCTGCAGGCCCTGCCTATCACAGTTCTGCAAGTAATGTTTTGGAGTTCACGAAAGAGGTCGATTGGCAAACAGATTGCATTTATTTCCTAATGAATGAATGAAACCCTTTATTAAGAACCTAGTTATGATACCAGGCTGAAATAGTTCTTATCCATTGGGTACAAAATATATGATTTCAGGCTGTAGGTTCTTAATAAATGAAGGTTCTTATGTGCGGGTTTTTACTGTATCTGTTTTGTTTGAGTAATTTTGCATTTTCACAAATCTCATGTTACACCTAATTTGAGACGGACTTTAACGCTATCCTTACTAAAGCTGCCATTATTTTGCAAAACAAGGACAGATTTTGTAAGACAATAGCATAAATTGCTTTTGATTGACACCGCAGTTCAAAGCGATTAGCGATGACCGACAAAGGGAATTCCCTCAACCAGTGATTCAAAACAAATAAAGCCGCAAAAGTTTCTCTGAAACCCAGAAGCGCATAAAATGGCCGAGGTAGATGTGTAGATATATCCTTCTTCTTTCGATATATTTTCATGTTTGCTCTTGAAAACAATTTCTGGAATGCGCAACGTGCGCGCTAGCTACCTGGGTTTCAGAGAAACTTCTGCGGCATTTTTTGTTTTGAATTTCTGGTTGAGAGAATCTCCTTTGTCTGCAGTCGCTAATCGCTTTGAATTGAGGTGTCAATCAAAAGCAACTGATGCTATTGTGCTACGAGATCTGCCCTTGTTATTTAGCAACCTTTCAAGGCCCACTTCCGCTAAAGTCACAATTCGCAGTCGCATGCGATCTTTTTTTAAAATTTGCATGTGAACATTTGCAAATCGCATGCGAAGATTTGCAATGCAATTTTAACCTGCTTGCAATGTTTGATTTCTATCGAATGTGCGCATGCGGTTGTGCCAAAGATCGCGTCAAGGAACTGTTTATCAGGATCCTTTGCGTCATGCGATAAATTGACCAATCAAATGAATCGAATTACCTCTAGACACAAAGGAACCCTTGCGCCATCTTTAGTGCAATTGTCTTTCAGAAAACAAGTTTGCGAAACAAAGAGACAAAGGCGACACATTCTATCAAAAAGAGAGATTTCATTGGCTGAATAAACCAAGTCAATTCGTGCGAAATAATTTTAAGCGTGTATTGAATTGACATGCGTTTGGAATTCGGAATTCACAAATGCATTTTTATGACAAATCGCAGATGACGTGGAAATGGGCCTTCAGTGTGTTTGATTGATATCACTTCTGAAAACAGTACTTGTTAGACTTGGAATGGAATTCATATTTGATTGACCATTTGATTGTTTGTTTATATGTATATGCTATAGAATCAACAACTACCTTTAACAGACAAATTTTTTATCATCTTTTAAACATTTTTTCGTCTTTGACAAAACGACTCAAAATGAAGATTCTATCAAAGGTTGATATTCAATTTTTAGTGGATTCCAAGGCCATGATATTTGCGCGGCTGCAGTCATGACAAACTTCAACTGCACATGCAACCCCTATCCAAAATATCTCCATATTTGTTGCGATGTAGGCAAGTTTCCGATTGTTACTACCGTGTTCAAGCCGTTTCTGTCCTGTTTGGTCTTGGTCTACAGAAAAGCATATGGCACACAACATGTCTTGATAAGAGTGATAGAAGAATGGAGGGTTAAACTCGATAATGATAATATTGTAGGGGCTATCCTTATGGATTTATCGAAGGCTTTCGATTGTATTCCACATGATTTACTTATAGCCAAGTTACATGCCTACGGTTTGGATGAAAATGCTCTGGTCCTTATCTACTCTTACCTGAAACGGCGAAAACAATCTGTTAGAATAAATAATACGTATAGCTCTTTCCAAACTATTTTATCAGGGGTACCCCAAGGCTCTGTTTTGGGTCCTATTCTTTTCAATATTTACATAAATGATCTGTTTTTGTTCATTAACCGAGCAATAATATTACATAATTATGCTGACGATAACACTCTAGTTTATTTTTCCTATCAATCTCTATCAATTGATCAATTGATAAGACTCTATCAAATTTGATCGAGGTACTGGAAGAAGAAGCTGTAGTTGCTTTAACTTAGCTAAAACAAAATCAAATGATAGCCAATCCAGAAAAATTTCATGCACTCCTCATTAGAAAGGATCAAATAATAATATAATAATAAACAATTTATTTAAAGTTAGCTAAGATAATAGCGTTAAGCTAATTAAGGCCAACTATACAGAATATTTACAAAAGTCTAATTACAAAAAACCTAGATTTGATACAAAAATTTTACACAATTTACAGCTGCAGTCAAAAGTGTTGATAGATTCAATATTTCTTTTAAAAATCTCCAATGATTGGGACTCTTTGATTTCTCTTGGCAGAGTCTGCCATACAGTAGAAACCCGCATAAAAGAACCTGTTTTCATAAGAACCTTGAGGCTGAAATTAAATCTTTTAAACCCCCTAAATAAGAATCCCTACTAGGCTGAAACTGGGAAAGGTTCTTATATAATAGCTTTCATGTAAATTATTAAAATGACAAGAATTTTTAGGATTCTTCAGGATTATTCACATTCTGATCAGACTTCTTCATTGGTACAAAAGATTAAAGGATTTTTAAACAGGTATTCTTATACACTATTCACACTGGCAAGTTAAATCAGTTGAAGTTAATCAGGTTATGGTATGTTGCATTCTAATTGGTCAATCCAACAAGTCAAATGCATTTGATTGGTTAAAATTTAACATGGTTAAAAAAAAGCTGGTTTAACTGTGTCATTACAGACCCACAAATGTTCTCAAGAATTCTGAAGAGTTCTTAAGAATTCTTGAGCAGGAAAATAGTGTTAATGTGTGCAAGACCTGTACGTATATAAGAACCTTTTTAAGAACCTTACAGGCTGGAATTTAGAATGGCAGCCAGTTAATTAAGAACCTATTCAGGCTGCACAAAGAAAACCTAGGTTCTTTTATGCGGGTTTCTACTGTAGTTTTTGACCAATAAACCTGATAGTATCAATGCCATATTGATTTATCCTAGCTTTAGGCAAAACAAGATTATTATTGCCACGAAGGCTATATGGTATATCTTTGCTAACAAATACTTCTGCCATAAAAGCCAGATTCAAGCTGTTTACGGTTTTATAGATCTCAGTCTGGAGCAGCTGTAAATTCCTCTGGTGAACAGATACTGCGTTACTTTTAATTAATAGTTCCTCAAAATTGGAAGTACTATCTTTGTGTATGATTCTTAGGGCTCTTTCATGGATCTTATTGATCTTGTTATTCGATTTCCTATCATGAAACATCCACACAAGTGGACAATAACTGAATGTGACATTACAAAAGAGGTCATTGTTAATTCTAATTGTGGCTTTTCCATATATCTCGACACTCGTGCCAGTGCATGCAATTTTTGGCTTGCTTTCTTACAAAGATTATTAACGTGAGTTTTGAAACTCAGTTTTTTGTCGAGTGTCACTCCTAGAAGTTTCTCTTCGTCACTTTCCTTTATCAAAGATCCAGAAATATTTACAGTTACCTCACCATCTTTATTTCCGAAGACAAGCAAATGGCTTTTATCCTCATTCATTTTCATATAGTTATTTTCAAACCAGAGAGATAACAAAGCGGCACCCCTTTCAAGTGATTCTAAGATTGAACCCAGATCTGAGCCACACGCAAAGATAGTAGTATCATCTGCGTAATTACAAATCTCAGTATCTTTTACCAGGTAGAAAAAATCATTAATATATAAGTTAAAGAGAAGGGGTCCCAAAACTGAACCTTGGGGAACGCCTAAGAAAGTCTGTTTCGAAGTGCTGAATGAACCATTGACCTTCACAAATACTATACTAGTACTAGTGGAGAGAATTTTAACATCCAAGGCAAAGTGATCTAATCAGAAGAAACGGTCAAATTGCTAGGTATTCAGCTAGATCATAAGCTAAATTTTGAACAGCATATCTCTGAACTTTGCAGAAAAGTTGCATCTCAACTCAATGCCTTGCAAAGACTCAAACAATTCATTGGTTTTAACGAAAGGGAAATCCTTGTCCAGAGTTTTGTTTATTTAAATTTTGATTATTGCCCTCTAGTGTGGTACTTCTCATCAGCTAAGGCTTTGCAAAAAATTGAAAAGATTCAAGAACGCGCCCTTAGATTTTTATACAATGATCACCGTTCCTCTTACAGCGATTTACTTTTGAAGTCAGAAAGGTGTACTATGCATGTTTCTCGTCTGAGAGTTCTTTGTATAGAAATTTTTAAGACACTGAAAAATATAATCCCGTCATTCATGCATGACATTCATGACATGCATGACGTGATAGGGGGGGGGGGCTCTCCCCTCGATTAGTTTACCTATCGAGAGAGCTCCTCCTTTAAGTAATTCACTCCATACAATTTATCTCATTTCTCTGTTAGTAGAGTAATTTATAAATTGTATGTTGTGAATTTAAAATATATGAACTGAACTGAACTGAACTGAACTGAACTGAACTGAACTGAACTGAACTGAACTGAACTGAACTGAACTGAACTGAACTGAACTGAACTGAACTGAACTGAACTGAACTGAACTGAACTGAACTGAACTGAACTGAACTGAACTGAACTGAACTGAACTGAACTGAACTGAACTGAACTGAACTGAACTGAACTGAACTGAACTGAACTGAACTGAACTGAACTGAACTGAACTGAACATTTTCAAAATAAAATCTTCCATTTACTCATCACGAAATCCAAATGATTTACAGCATTACAGACCAAATCAAGTCACCTTTGGATCTAATAGCCTTCGATCTTTAGGACCTCAAATATGGAATGGGCTGCCGAATGAAATAAAATCCGCCGAAAATTTGAATAGTTTTAAACACATGATGAAAAAGTGGGATGGCCCAAACTGCAAATGCAATGCTTGTCAGCATGTGACAGAGAACTAATCTTTCCTTAGACCATGTAAATATATATATATACCTGTATTATTTATTTTCCTTTTAATTTATCGATTTAGATTAGTTTGCTATGTGCATAATTGTATATAGACAGCTACGTAAGATGATCGATATTAAATGAGATGACAAACAAACAAGTCTGTCTGGACGTTATTCAAGTAGCCTAGTACTAGTCCGGTCTGTTAGCAAAAATATTAGCCACAATCGTGCAAAATATGATACCAGCATGAAACTTGGTAGACATATGAAATTTGACATGCTGAAAACAAACCGAAACAGACACAAGCTGAAAAATGCCCCTCAAATGCTATTTTTAGACGGGAGTACTTGGTCCCAGTCCTCTATACGGAACAGGGCATGAAACCCACCCGACCATGCGAACGGGCGGTCACAGGAAATTTTTAATTCATAATGAGCTGCGCGAAATTTTCCACCATATATCCCTTTTTCATGTATCACTCTGTTACTCATTAAAAAAAGCAACTTACAAAGTCAAAGAAAAGTCACCTGACATAGATTGTATCTCTGGTACAATTTGCAATCAATGTACCAGACAAGGAGGCGTATATTATTCAAATTATGGGCAGGTTTCCAAGAAATTTCAGTGTTAAAAAGATAGTTTCACAGTTCTAACTGCAATGGAACTTTGCGGAAAGTCCAGCTGCTCAGAGAATCTTTCCGGTGAAAAAGATTACTTCACAATCATTTTCAGAGACTATGGCGCAAAAGAGAGTCTAAATTTAGAAAATGCTGTTATTTTGAACCTCATCTTTTTTGCGATTCGAACTGCATTTGAATCAAATTGATACTTCACATCAAAGGGAGCTATTTCTCCCACGTCTAAAAACTAATAAACCAATTTAATCAAAAATTGAATCCTAAATATTATTTTAGAACAGGTTAATGACCCAAGTCCTGAATTTGAGCTTTTCACTCTTTGTCAATTGTTCGTGATATAGAAAAGTAAGTTAGTGTTTCTGCGCATAGCAACATGCTTAAATGAGCCTAAAGCCGACCTAAAGCCTGGTTTTCATTTGGTCGTCAACAATCTTTCAGGAGCATTAGCAATCTTTGAGGGTCTTCAGATCTTAGGATCTTTGAGGGGGGTCGCTGACAATCTTTTGAGATTACTGGGATTTTGTAAAAATGTGGCTGCCCGATTGATCCTAAAAATGGGTTGTTCACGGTATTTTGCGATCTTTGTCATGTTAACATTCGAATTTTTCAGTCATTGATAATCTTTGGCGTTCCTTACGGGCTGTTGGTGATCGTTGGAATAAAATTGAATTCTATCGCAGCGATTATCAATGATTCAATCTTTCACAATTTTTGGGTTGTTGGCGGTATTTGGTTTCTATTCGATCTGTCACGATCGTTAAAAACTGCAATGACCATCAAAGATTGCCAAGGACCTTCAAAGATTGTCAACAACTACAGGGTGTCTCAGAAAAATTGTTTGACGTTTGATTAAATGTTGAAAAATAACGATATAAGGTACAGGCTCCTGATTAGATATCCCTGTTCCTCAGATTTTAAATTAATTTTTGACGTCGAAATCTCGCGAATCCGCTAAGAATTCACGGAGTTACAAGCTTTTGAAGTTCAAATATGTGCGAAAGCTGAAACCAGACGCCCCTAACTGACTTGTTTTCCAAAAAGACGTTCTAAAATCGTGGTAAAAGAAGGCTGTCCAATGTTTTACCCCTCGTCGATACCAGAGCAAACCACAAAAGACTTCCAAAGTTATCTAATTCTTGTAACCGTTGCCAAAACTTACTTAAAACTGCAAGTATTTAAATACACGGAATGAAAACTTAATCAATGAGAGATGGGGCAATTCTAAATTGTGCTGAAAAGGATTCCTCCAAGCATCTATAACCTTGATTCAATGTTATAGAAAGCTAGTTGATCGAAAGTAATTTTCAAATCCATTTGATTTGCCTTGAATAACCGAGATTCTGCTTTCACTAAATATGCAATTTAGGGGCAATCTCAGCAATATGGTTATATTAACAGGGAGCCCATTCATTATTTCGTTATTTTTTTATATTTAATCAAACGCCGAACAATTTTTTTGGGACACCCTGTACATGGAAGTGAGGTTTTAGGTAGGTTCAAAAAAGTATTTACAGTCCAGTTGCTTTTTTTATTAGGATGCTAGGATTTCATTCAATTTATTTGCAGGTACCTAATCTCGGTACTACAGACTATGTAAATCACATAAAAATCTATTAGATTCAGGAGGTTTTTTTTTTTTATATCAAGACGCTATATCATTTGATACATGGTCAACTACGGCTACAGATAACAAAAGATGATTTAAATACAAAATAAACAGTACGAAATAGAGGTTACAACTAAATACCTAAGAATTTCTACGTTGGGTTTGATTTTACTTTTTATTTATTTCCGTTTTCTGAATTGAGGCGTTTGGAGTATATATCATGAAGAAATTCAGAAAATGTCTGTAGGAGGAGTTCATCTTCGTTGGACATTAAGTATATAAGTTTCTGTTCATCTGTTGGTATATATTTAAAATTAGGGCAGAGATTTTGTGTTTTATCTAGGAACACTGTCCGTTCAGAGATAAATGTTTGGCACGAGAGAATGAAGTGGGTCTCGTTTTCAATTATGTTTTGGCAGGATCTGCAAAATCGTCTTTCTCTTTCTAAGGGAGGCTTGAAATGTCTTCCTTTTTCTATTGCAAGGCAGTGGTCGCTAAGGCGCAATTTTGATAGTATTCGTCTATGTGATCTGTTGGTAATTAGGGAGAGATAATTTTCATATGTAATTTGAGATTTGTATGTTTTATATGATAAGGCTTTTGGGCAGTCACTCATGTGATTTTTCCACTGTATCTGATGCTCTTGTATAAGGGTTTCTTTTGTCGCATGTTTTGAGAGTAATGTAATAGATTCAGTATTTAGGCCATCCTCTGTAGGGTTATCAGTCAAGTTATTCATGTAGGAGGTTATTGTTTGACGATGGTTTATTGAGTTTTCGTATTTAAGGGCCTGATATACTGAAGAGAGTGGTTCAGATTCATTAATTATATGTTTTATGAAGTTGTTAGTCCTGCAGTTTAAAGGGATGCTGAGGGGGTAGCGACCTAGTTCACCGCGTACTAATGCATTTGTGGTTGATCTATTTACTCCCAGTAAGCGTTTTAAAAATTGTGTGTGTATTCGTTCAATTTTACAACTATCCCAAAAATTTTGGTTTCGGTTTAGGTAAGGACCCCAGACCTCGGAACCATAGACTAGAATAGGGGCTATGGTAGAATCAAACAGTTTCAATGCTGCTTTTATGGGAAGAAATTTTATTTTATGGCGGCTGTTAAGGGCTAACAAGGCACGGTTAGCTTTAGCACTAAGTATATTTAATGTTTCATGGAAATTGCAGGCAGCATTTATTGTGACACCAAGGTAGGTGAACTCTGTGACGTTCTCCAATGGGGAATTATTAATGTTGAAATTTTGTTTGTATTTGGTATTATTTTTATAGAACGTCATACATTTTGATTTATCATTATTAACTTGGAGTTTCCATTGGTCACAATAATTAGATAAGCTATTCAAGCATTGTTGTAGACCATCGTGGGAAGACGAGAGAATGATTAGATCATCAGCATAGACGAGGCAAGGGATAGGCTCATGCCCAAGGTCTAATGGTGTAGGATTGGTCTTACTAAGTTCGTCAACTAGATCATTTATATAAAGGTTAAAGAGTGTTGGACTTAACGGGCATCCTTGCCGGACTCCTTTAGAGCATTTGAAGAAATTAGTACATTGGTTGAGGTGAGTAGTAAGTGTTTCCTTTGAGCCTTAAATATGCGAGAATTACAATGCCTTCTGCTCGGCTTCTGAACCAAATAAACCAAATCCGCCAGGCAAAACTTTATATTTACCCTTCTTCTTTCGTTAGAAGCACATAACTTCTCTTAAAAACCACCTTTCGTGTGCACAAGTCGAGAGTTTGCCCTACTGCTTTCAGCGCAACTTCTGCGGCTTTGTTTCTTTTGAATTACTGGCTGAGAGAAATTCCTTTGTCTGCAGTCGCTAATTACTTTGAATCGAGGTTTGTCAATCAAAAGCAACTGATGCTATTGCATTACAAATCTGCCCTTGTTACTCCGGTATTATAGAGAAAGGCCCCCAATGGAAGTCTAGGACCAAGTACCCCCGTCTAAAATTAGCATTTAGGGGTAACTTTTTTATAATGTATGTTCGTTGTAGAAACCAAAACGTTTCATTTCTTTGAAAATTACGGTTTCCGTTTTACGAAGGAGGCCCTTATAGACCCGGGGGGGGGGGGCACTCCCATACTTGACCTGACGGGATGTGCCGCTCAACAGGGTGTCCTTTTACGGTAAAAATTATGCGACAGGGTGTCCTTTTCTAACGAAAATTATGCGACAGGGTATTATAATAGGTAAAACATTTATGCGACAGGGTATCACAAGCAAAAATTGCGTTCTACACTATATTTGAGATGAAAAATTTTTATGTGACAGGGTATCACAAGCGAAAATTGCGTTGTACATTATATTTGAGATGAAAAATTTTTATGTGACAGGGTATCACAAGCGAAAATTGCGTTGTACACTATATTTGAGATGCAAAATTTTTATGCGACAGGGTATACTTTTGGCCTATTTTTTATGCGACAGGGTGCAGGGTGTGGAGAGGTTTTCCGCACACCCCCGTCACTTCCCTAGTCAAGTACCCCCCCCGGGCTTATAGAGGACTGGGAGCAAGTTGCCCCCGTCTAAATTAGCATTTAGGGATAATTTTTTTAGTCGGTCTCTTCGTTATCGTTCTCAACTTATCAGAATGTGTATAAATCAAAATGTTTCATTTCTTTATCACTCGCAGTTTCTGTTTTACGAAGGCGGCCCCTATAGAGGACAGGAATCAAGTACCCCCGTCTAGAAATGGCATTTTGGGGGCATTTTTCAGCTTGTGTCTGTTTCGCTTTGTTTTAAGCATGTCAAATTACATAAGTCTACCAAGTTTTATGCTGGTATCACATCTTGCACGATTATTGTGCTAACAGACCGGACTATACCGAGTAATAAACAATAGAAGCGAGCATATGCTATGGACTTCCTAGCCTAGATGGTAAGGCCTCGAAAGAAATTTGTCTTCACAGCTAAATTGAGGTAAGTTTATTTTGTCTAGACATTATCAAGTAATAAAGATTAGAACGAAGCAAAAGTATGCCTGAAGGTTAAAATGATTCAAAGCCTGTAGTGTGTCGCCTGTTGAAACGGATGCTCAAAACTGCCCATCATTATGTACGTAAAATTTTAAATTTGATTATAATAAAAATAATAATAATTATTTTTTGATTAAATGTTTTAGGCATGTTTTGAAGATCCTAAGATTAAACAATTTCATAAAATCTACATCTATAAGGCACGTAAGCAATTATCCAATTAGCTTTCTACTTTTGTCAACCATTTTGAATTTAACGAAACTTCATTGTAAGATAACAATAAACCATTGTCTTTGAAAAATAAATATTTTCAATTTATTAAAGAATTTTATAAAATCTTTTATAAATGCGGAACAACATTTTCGATTTAAACCTATCAAATTTTTTCATGATATTCTTTAAAGTTGATTGTAAAAAATAGCTCTAATATAAGAGCTAATAGAAACCAAATATGTACCGGGTGACCCAGAAAAAAGTGACCCAACGCAATCTGTTATAGAAAAAAAACTAAGTGGCAGATTGAAATATTTCAAACGTTGTTCTGTCGCTAAAAGACCAGCCTACATTATGAGTATTTTTTGCAATTTTTTTAGGCACGGGAAAGTTCCTGAATAAAGGATTTTGAGGAAAAGGGGAGGCTTGAAATTCTCAAAAAGCCGTCAAAAACAGGGGATCGATTTGAAGCCATTTCAGATCTTCAAAACAACGAGGAGCGTGTTTCATTCTGCCTGAGAATATTTTCAAGTACCTAGGGACTATAAACTTGCTCTGAAGACTTCCGACTGGGTTACCTATTCCCAGGTTGAAATGAAACACGCTCCTCGTTGTTTTGAAGATTTGAAATGGCTGTAAATCGATCCCCTGTTTTTGACGACTTTTTGAGGATTTCAGGCATGCTCTTTTCCTCGAAATCCTTAATTTTGGAAATTTACCGTGCCGAAAAAAATTGCGAAAAATACTCATAGAATAGGCTAGTCTTTTAGCGACAGAACAACGTTTGAAGCATTTCAATCGGCCACTTACTTAACTTTCTGTAACAGATTGCGTTGGGTCACTTTTTTCTGGGTCACCCGGTACAAAAACAAACGAAATTACAGTTCGTGAATAGTAAATTACCCTAGGGACCGTTCATTATTTACAGAGGGGTTGTAACTGAAGAGAAATGTTTTCTTGTCCAAAAATCTTCTTACCCAACTCTAAAAGTGACAGCAAAAACATCTACCCAACAATTTTCAGGTTGAAAAAATTTTGCCCAACCCCTTCCTATAAACATGGTTTCAATGTCAAACGATGTAAATTGTAAAATCAAAGGAAAAGAAAGTGCCAAATGCTATCGGCAACAACGTTATGACCAACCATAATGTAATAATTTTAGGTGATTCCATGAACAAGAGCAGATTTTGTAATACAATAGCAACAGTTGCGTTTGATTGACACCTCAATTCAAAGCGATTAGCGGCTGCAGACAAAGGAAATTCTCTCAACCAGTAATTCAAAACAAACAAAGCCGCAAAAGTTTCCCCAAAACTGGTAGGGCAAACTCTCGCCTTGTGCAAGCGAAAGATGGTTTTTAAGGGAAGTTATGTGCTTATAGCGAAAGAAGAAGGGTAAATCTAAAGTTCTGTCGCTTAGATTATCTTTATTTATTTCAGGAGCGGAGCAGAAGGCATTATAATTCTCGCGTCTTTAGGGCTTAAAATGAAACGATTGCAAAACAGCTCCTAAATCAAATAAACATAATCTAAGCGACAGAACTTTAGATTTACCCTTCTTCTCTCGCTATAAGCACATAACTTCCCTTAAAAACCATCTTTCGCTTGCACAAGGCGAGAGTTTGTCCTACCAGTTTTGGGGAAACTTTTGCGGCTTTGTTTGTTTTGAATTATTGGTTGAGAGAATTTGCTTTGTCTGCAGCCGCTAATCGCTTTGAATTGAGGTGTCAATCAAACGTAACTTTTGCTATTGTATTACAAAATCTGCTCTTGTTGATTCCATGGTTAAGAATCTTCAAGGCTGGAGAATGAAAACATCGATGAAAAGCAACGAAAAGGTAATTGTAAGAAGCTTTCCAGGAGCTTCTACGGATGACATGTCGTTCCATGCCGTACCATCTATGAAGAGAAAACCGAGATGCTTTGTATTGCTTACAGGGGCCAATGACTTCCGAGATGAAGAAGATGACGATGAAATTGCGAAGACAATCTTTGGTTTAGCGAAGACGCTCAAAGCAGATGAAAATACTGTCTATGTTTCCGGAATCATTAAGCGAGATGATGGTAAAATGAATGCACGAATATCAAATTTCAACAGAGTTTTAAAGGAGCTTTGCGGAGAAGCTAATTTTCCCTTCATCGACAACAGTAATATCGAAGTTAGTCATCATCTCAATCGCAGTGGACTACATTTAAATCGCTTTGGGGATACAAAATTAGCGTTTAATATTACATCAGCCTTGAAGAATTGACATATCAATTGCAGAAGCAGGGAACAAAACGAAATATGTGTTGATAATGAGGTGAATATTTCGCATGAATTTTTGTATGATAATATATGTGAAGATGATATGAGAGGGGATGTAGATGCCAAATTGTTATTAAAGAAAATGAGACTTAATTGTAAAAACAATCTGATAATCGGGCACCTGAATATAAATTCAATCAGAAACAAATTCGATTCATTGAAGGAACTGGTTTCAAACAATATCGATATACTAGTGATATCAGAAACCAAGCTAGATCCCAGTTTCCCTCCTGGCCAGTTTCAAATTGATGGCTACATGCCACCCATCAGGGCTGACAGAAATCGGCATGGGGGAGGATTACTGATTTATATTAAAGAAGGTGTGCCTGCCAAAGAGGTTTCACTAAAAACCTCAACAGCAAAAGAAATTGAAGCAAAAGCTATTGAAATAAATCTACATAAGATAAAATGGTTGCTTATTGGCATCTACCGTCCTCCCTCGCAATCTAAAGATTTTTTTCTAGAAGAAATGCGAAAAAACATTGAACACTTTTGTACTCAATATGACAATTTCATGATGATTGGTGACTTTAATCTTAGTGAAGATGATAATTCCTTGTATCAGTTTATGCATGAATTCAGCCTGGAAAATGTCGTCAAAAAGCCAACTTGCTTTAAATCCGATAATCCAACTTGCATAGACTTAATACTAACTAGTGACAAGAGAAAACTATCTAATATTAAAGCAATTGAAACTGGTTTATCGGATTTTCATGCAATGGTAGTAGCCGCATTGAAAGGCAGTTTTCATAAAAAAGGCCCTAAGATTATCACCTACCGAGATTACAGTAAATTTGATAACTCCGTTTTCAGAGAGAAGGTTGGGGAAGAGCTCAACTCAAAACCTCTAATCAAGCAGGATTTCAAAACTTTCAATTCTACCGTTAAGAGCATACTAGATAAGCATGCACCTCTAAAGAAAAAATACCTTAGAGCGAATGATGGACCTTTTATGACCAAAGAACTTAGAAAGGCTAACATGAAGCGCACACGACTAAAAAACAGTTTCAATAGAATTCGAACAAATGAAAATTGGACTGCATATAAGAGGCAAAGAAACCTGTGTGTTAAAATCCTTCGTCAAAATAAGAAGTCTTACTATGCTCAACTTGATCCTAAAGTTGTCAGTGACAACAAGAGGTTCTGGAAAGCTGTAAAACCCTTGTTTTCAAATAAGATTCAAAGTAGCTCTTGTATCACCCTTCTAGAAAATGGTGTTGTTGAATCAGATGATGGTAGAGTTGCTGAAATTTTAAATGACTATTTTGTAAATATAACGGAAACTTTGTGTATAGCTAATGAAGACGATCAAGAGCCTTTGAATGTTCACGAAGAAGATCCCTGCTTAACAATGATAAAACGTTTTCAGTCACACTCCAGTATCCTTAAAATAAAGTCGTCTGTCAAAAGCACCATAAATTTCTCCTTCAGGAAGATCACAGTCGAAGAAATGCAAGAACAGTTGCAAAATTTAGATCCCAAGAAGGCTTCCCCACAGGAAGCAATCCCTGCAAGAATATTAAAGTCTAACGCAGATCTGTTTTGTTTTCCACTTGCAGAGCTTTTCAATAAACTTGTTGAGGAAAGCCGCTTCCCAGATGATCTAAAAAATGCTGATGTTTCTTCGCTCTTCAAAAAAGATGATAATATGAGCAAAAAGAATTATAGACCAATTAGTCTCCTTCCTACAATCACGAAAATATTTGAGCGACTAATGCATAGACAATTGTCTGAATTTACTGCACGCTTTTTTTCACCACTATTAGGAGGGTTTAGACAAGGGTACAACACGCAGCATGTTTTGTTAAACTTTTTGCAATATTGTAAGAACAGCATTGATAACAAGGGACTTGCAGGGGCAGTGTTCATGGATCTTTCAAAGGCTTTTGATTGTGTAAACCATGAGCTTTTAATAGCAAAACTGAGTGCCTATGGACTTGATATGGACGCCCTTCAACTCATAAGAAGCTATTTATCAAAAAGACAACAGAGAGTAAAGATCAACAGCTATTTTAGTGACTGGAAAGAAATTAAAGTTGGAGTACCGCAAGGGTCGGTCCTGGGGCCTTTGCTATTTAACATCTTCATAAATGATATCTTCTTTTTTGCATATCACACAAAGATATGTAACTATGCTGATGATACCACAATCTTTGCATGCCATGCGGATCTTGATACTATTGTTAGACAATTAGAAGCAGACAGCTCTGTGATAGTAAAATGGTTTTCTGACAACTTTTTGAAGCTAAATAATGATAAGTGCCACCTGATGATATTTGGTGATAAAAGCACCGAAACAACGGTCACAATTGGAAATTCAAGAATTAAGGAAAGTGATTATGAAAAGCTGCTAGGTGTGACTTTTGATAAGAAATTAAGTTTCAAAAAACATGTTGAAGATTTATATAAAAAGGCCAACCAAAAGCTTCACGCACTGGCTCGCTTGTCTAATTACATTGATCCTATCAAATCAGAAATTTTAATGAATTCCTTCATCAGGGCACAATTCAATTATTGCCCACTTGTATGGATGTTTAATGATAGGGCAACTAATTCAAAATTAAATCGCATTCACGAAAGAGCACTGCGATTGGTATGCAGAGATAGTATATCAGAGCTAGAAAAGTTGAAGAAAAAATATGTTACCATTCATCAGCACAATCTGCAATTGCTAATGCTTGAAATATTCAAAACAAAAAACAATCTAAATCCAACATTTATGAAAAACATTTTTACTGAGAGAAATATTCACTACAGTTTGAGAAGTGAGAATCATTTGCAGTTGCCGAATATAAAGACAACAACATACGGAATAGAAAATATTCAGTACAGAGGTCACCTTTTGTGGTCCTCGTTGCCAAAGGAAATTAAAGATTCCAACACATTATTTGAATTCAAGCGAAAAATAAAATTATGGCATGGAAATACTTGCATCTGCAGATTGTGCAAAGTTTTCATTAAAGATTTAGGGTTTTTGTAGGTTTTAAAGTAGAAAATTGTAAATTAAGTTTTAACTTATTTGTTGGCGTTAATTAGCTTATTAGCTATATATATTTTTTTTTATCTTGCCAACGTAAAAGAAATTGTTAATAATAATAATAATAATAATGGAATTCCATAATATGCTACCACGAAAAGATAAACTATCGTTGCGATAAGTAGTTGAAATTTGCTAATAACTCCTGACGATACTGAAAACTATCTCGGCATGACGATACTCAAAATTTTTATCGTCCTGAAGGGGTACAGTAACCTTAGGTAACTCTGCTTTCCGCTCCAGTGAACAGCGAGATGCCGTTTCGAAAAACCACTGTCCTCAGAAAACAATTAATTTCTCCAATATCATTCGGCCTATCGAAAAGCAGTAAAAAGGATGTTCAGTATAGTCTGGGCAATCGAAAGATGCATAAATCGCTATGTTTCTGTCAACGCTGGCTTCACAAATCCCATTTCAAATGTTTTTGCTCGAGGGGCGAATCACTCTGTAAAAATCTCGTACACCTTTAGCGAAAATCCTTTTGTTTTCAAGAAAAATCCGTAAAAAATCCCTAAAAATCCTATCGTTTAAAAAATCTCGTACGCCTTTTCGGAAGAGTAATACACCCCTCGTTTTTGTTGATTTCAGAAAAGTGGATTTATCTCCAAAACTACTCAAAAAATGTTTGATTGTTTTCGCTCCATCTTTAGCTAGGTAGTTGATCTACAACTTTGCAAAGTCTGATTGAAAAAGCTAGGCTAGATTTCCTGTAATCGAATTTTATATTTCTGTCTACTTTTCGACATCGAAGGGGAAAAGCGTTGGTCAACTGATTAGTTCATGCAGAAGGAGTTGAACGCTTATGCAAAAAGTTTACTTCTCAATACTTATCAATGCTCATTGTGGAATCTTAAAGAAATTGATATTTCATGAATGCTCACTGCTCATGAAATTCTCGAAAGACACCCAAAGCATGGTTTTGTGAAGTTACTGGTAAAAGCAGTAACTTTTAATCAATAGATGCAAATGATACTTTACTAGCACACTAAGGATGTCTATTGAGACCTCGGTATGGTATTATTCCCAACAGATGACGTTCATTTGTTTGCCAATGGAAATGGAAACTTGTCTGAAAGTTATTTCAAGCCTGTGCTTTTGAAAGCGTGCTTCATAACATGGTGTTCTATTGACCAAGGTTTCTCCCTTCGCTGTCGAAAAGCAAACAGAAACACAACATTCGATTACAGTAAATCTAGCCTAGCTTTTTCAATCAGACTTGGCAAAGTTGTTGATCAACTAGATAAATCCATTTTCTGAAATTTGAAATAGGATTTGCGAAGCCAGTGTTGACGGAAACATTGCGATTTATGCATCTTTATATTGCCCAGACTATACTGAACAACATCCTTTTTACTTCTTTTCGATAGGCCGAATGATATGGGAGAAATTAACTGTTTTCTGAGGAGAGTGGTTTTGCCAAACTGCATCTCGCTGTGCACCAGAGCGGAAAGCAGGGTGGGAGCGTGAACCACCAGAACAGAGCTGAAAAAAAGAAGAAAAGATATCCGTCATACGAGCGGGGTGTGCTTCTATGGAGAAGAGCTCGTAGTTTAATTAATATTTTTGTCTCCTCCGCACAGCCAACAAAAACATCTGTGCAATCGATTGACTGTAAATCAGCCAAGAAAAGGTAAACTCACGAAATAATCCAGTTATCGCAACAACAATAACATCAATGACAGTAACAACAGCAACGTATTATTTTGCTAAAACTCGGACTTATGGACTTTCACATCATTGCTAACGTCACTGAAAACTTGAATTTTGAGGTGTTTTATTATCTGAGGATTGAGCCGACTAGTTAGGCCCATCCACCATTACACTTGGCTTTTCGTACAGCGTTAATATAGTTTCCATATCGAATGTGACGTCAAGGGAAACGAATTGAAGCCAGTTTTCAATGTGAAAGTCCACGAGTCGTAGTTATCAGCCTATCAATAGTTCGATAATGCACGGATTTTCGTAACGGAATTAAATTTTAGTAGCGATATTGTTTGCGTCGTTCAAATCTTCTTAGTCAATTCGAAGCATTATCGAAGAACTCTTTGAATAATTTATCATATATCCTTCATGAAAGTTCTTATTGTCAAGAAGTGCCAGAAATTCTCACCAGCCTTTGTGTAGCATATGGAGTGGAGTGTTTTTTGAAATGTGAACGTCGAAAGAAAGCAAACTTCAAAGTTTATAAATGCTTTTTTGCTGATTACACCTGGGATCAAATCAATCTTTAACTCCGTAAGTTTTCTAATTTTAGATTCAATTTACTTTTCCCCTGAGGTTTGTTCATGTTTCTTTTGTGGCAGCATATGCAGATAGTAATCAAAACAAGTTATTTAGGCCAGTTTTGGCGAGATCGATACTGAATATTGGTTTCCGATAGAATGATTTGCTTAGCCTGGTTTATGTTAGGTTGTTGAAGTCGCTGGGTCGTTAAAAATCGTTGTCTTGTTGATAACAGCGAAACCTCTGTGGTTGTAGTGGTCACTAGGGAGTTTTCGATCCCACGACGCAACTTATTGTTGCTTTGTTTCAGAACATCAGCGTGAACAGATTCCTTGTTTTTCGTGCGAAATTGCTTCCCTTGAGAGACTATGAAGTCGTCCTTCTCAATTGCACAACTAAGGGCCTGTTTATATGAGGAAAAACACCTCACCTGCCAGCCCCGGGGCTGACAGGCGAGGTAAATTTCAGCCACTGATTAAATGACGTGTTTACCTCGCCTGTCAGCCCCGGGGCTGAGAGGCGAGATTGAGTAAACTCTCTCATCCGTGAAATCAGAACGAATTAACCAATAGAAATCAACGAAGAAAGCTAATACACCTCACCCTACCGGTATTGTTTCGTTTATATGCAAAAATTTCACTTCGCCCAGGTGATATTCCACCTCTGGTGAGGCGATATCTCACTATACTGGTGGTGTTGCGTTTGTCATATAAACGCGGAATGAAAAAGCAATGGGATTCTATAGGAAGGAGGAATCTCGCTTGTCAGCCCCGGCTCTGGCAGGTGAGGTGTTTTTCCCCATATAAGCTGGCCCTTAGAAATCCCATTTCAATTTTTCTGTCAGGCATCTATCTGCAGAAGGCTTCGTCTTGGCCATTGGTATACGGTAGCGTATAGAAAGGAATATACGGTCTTTGGGGTTTTCGGGTGGTTATGGTCGTTTGTTGCAACCACTGCAATTACTTCAACGAATCAGGCTATGCTCATTCCTTTCCGTTTGTATACAGGGTGTCGTCAAAGAAATTTGCGATGCTGGATTAGATATTGAAAATAAAGATATGATGAACGGGCTGTGTTGTAAGACAATCCTAGTCACTCATCATCATTCGGTGACAGCTTCATCTGGAAGATTCGTCGTTAATCCTCTCCAGTAGTCACGGTCTTCAGCTCCTCTTATGCATTGCTCAAAGTTTAACTTTGTCCATTCCATGATGTTCTTCATCCACGTTTTACGGGGACGTCCCCTTGTTCTTTTTGCACACACCCCTCCTTCCAATAAAAATTTTTTGCATTTTATCTTTTCTTATTAAATGACAAAAATATTGCGGTTTTCTCATTTTTATGTTCTTCTCTAGTGACAACTTTTTTCATTGACACGTTTTAAAACCTCCTCATTTGTAGTGTGACTTGTGTATGTGATCTTAAGCATTTTTCTATACATCCACATTTGAAAACTGTTTATTTTCTTCCGTGTATCAGCGTTAAGCGCTCCTAGTCCCTATGATCTTAAATTAACTTCAGAAACCAGAATTTTACAAATCTGCTAATATTCACAGAGTTATTACACTTGCCCCAAATCTATTTCGTTAAAAAAGTATACTTTCAGATAGACTTATTACACGTGATGAAATAGACTTGGGGCAAGTCTACAGAGTTACAAGCTTTTGAAGTTCAAATTTGTGTTACGCAACAAGGACAGATTTTGTAAGACAATAGCATGAGTTGCTTTTGATTGACACCTCAATTCAAAGCGATTAGCGATCGCAGACAAAGGGAATTCTCTCAACCAGTAATTCAAAACAAACAAAGCCGCAAAAGTTTCTCTGAAACCCAGGTAGCTAGCTCGCTCGTTGTGCATTCCAGAAATTGTTTTTAAGAGCAAACATGAGCATAGATCGAAAGAAGAAGGATATATCTACACATTTGCCTCTGGCATTTAATTTGTTTGGTTCAGAAGCCGATTGGGAGGCGACTCAATTCTCTTATTTTTTTGGGTGTGAGTAAAATACTTATTGCTCAGCTTCTTAATCACAGAAATAAATTGCCCGTGGTAGATGTGTAGATATATCCTTCTTCTTTCGACATATGCTCGTGTTTGCTCTTAAAAACAATTTCTGGCATGCACAACGAGCGCGATAGCTACTTGGGTTTCAAAGAAACTTTTGCGGCTTTGATTGTTTTGAATTACTGGTTGAGGGAATTTCCTTTGTCTGTGATCGCTAACCGCTTTGAATTCAGGTGTCAATAGAAACAACTCATGCTATTGTGTTACAAAATCTGTCCTTGTTGTGTTACACCTGTAACCAGGTGCTTCTCGTTAGTATTCTTAGTGAAAGTAACACGGGGCTATTGTTTGCTTTCTTCATGTTTCTCATTTATTTCAAAGCAAACCAAATGGGACTTACCAACGTTCTGTAACATTATTTCAAGCTGATGGATGTTTCGAGCAATTCTTTTGAGCAACATTTGAAAATTTCCGTAGTCTCTCGTCGATTCAGTTTTCGTTTACAGTAATGTTTTTTTTTGAATACATGCATGCTTTGCTTCAGTAAATGCTGACAATGGTTACAAGAATTAAATTACTTTCGAAGTCCCATTTGGTTTGTTCTGATATCAACGAGATGTATGCATTGGGTAACCTTCTGTTGGCTCGATTTTGGAGCTTTTTTGCAAAACAAGTTATTTAGTTGTCTCTGGTTTCAACTTTCGCACAAACTTGATCTTTAAAAGCTCAATAAATTTTCTGCGGATTTGCAAAATTCTGGATTCCGAAATTGATTTAAGATCTTCGGGACAGGGTTGTCTTACCGCCTAGTCAGTTCCTTCGATCATTAATTTTCAATATTAAATCAAAGGTTGAATGAACTTTTGGGACACCCAGTTGAATGAATGATGAATAAGCTTCTTGAATAAGCGTTGTGAAATCAGTTTATCCGAACCGTATGTTACTTTTGCCCACGGGGGGGGGGGGGGGTACTATTGGTTAAACTTTGGGTAGGGGTCTGCCACAAGCATATTCAAAGTGGTACCGTTGACCAGACTAACTTTTCGAAAATGTTACCCTTGTCTTGACCAACTTCTACAAAAATGATACCCTAGGCTAGACTAATATTGAAAAACAATACTCTTGGCTAGATTCATTTCAAAGCCATTCCAGTCAGCAGATTTCTCAAAATTGTTGCTTTGAACTCGGAAAAATCAAAGGTTGATTCGTTTTGCGAAAATTTGGTTCATTGACAACAAAATTGGGTTGTCAGGATCAAAAACCCTTGACCAGACTACCTCAGCTGCAAGCATGACCGTCCCCAAAACCAATATTGTCAAATTTGATACCCTTGGCTATACCGTGACTAACCCCACTTTGCAAAAAAGTATACCCTTGGGTAGACAAGATGTCCGAAAAAGTGTACCCTTGCTCGCGGCACATCCCCAGCTACCTTTACTATGGAAGAAAAGCTCCCCCGTGCTCTTTCCTTTTTGAAGTATAGTAAAATGATATTTTATTCATTTGCGGTCGAACAAACTTCTCCGATGCATGTTTTTGCGTGTTGTCAAATGTTGCCACAGGGGGTCCAGGAGAGTCAATAAAGACTGTAGTTTTGGTTTCTTTGGTTCCCTGTGATCCGGATTATGAAAACAACAGCTGTGCAATTTGATTACAGCGAGTTCAAACCGCAGCCAATGAGATAACAGCAATACCAGGCCGACCACAACGATGATGTAATCTGTGTCAAATTACACAGGTGTTGTTTTCATAATCCGGATGACGGGGAACCAAGAAACCACCTGTTCACATGGAGGCGAGCCAGCCCGCTTACCGAGCTGGAGGTTTTTGCCGAGATCTCACCTTATCCCTGTTTCCCATTCAAAGTTTGTTGTCTGTTCATATGAGCAGGCGGGCTGGCCCGGTAGGCGAGATCCCACTCTATAGTACTGCCGGGATCCTGCTTGGTGGGATCAAAATTCTCCCATATGAACACTTCAGCCCGCCAGCCGAGACGAAAAGGTCTCTACTGCGCATGGGTAGGCATGCAAAACAATGCAACCAACGATGGCACGTGACCAATTCCAGCCCAGTAGGTGGGATGGATTTTGCCATATGAACAGAATGTGAAATCAGCTCACTTAGCGGGCCAGCCCGGTAGGCGGGCTGGTTCGCCTCCATATGAACAGGTCCTTCTTTACTGAAACTCTTGGACCCCCTGTGGTATTTCCATGCGCTCTGTGCTTTCGCTTTGTAATGTATGTTGTTTGTAAATTTTATGGGAAAGTTGAGAAAAAACAACATTACAGCATCACTCCCAGGAATAGCGACCCTTTAAGCCTCCATCAACAAGGATAGATTTGGTAAGACAATAGCACGAGTTGGTTTTGATTGACACCGCA
This sequence comes from Aurelia coerulea, assembly GCA_039566865.1. Taxonomy (NCBI): domain Eukaryota; kingdom Metazoa; phylum Cnidaria; class Scyphozoa; order Semaeostomeae; family Ulmaridae; genus Aurelia; species Aurelia coerulea. The sequence continues at coordinate 19,988,673 of CM076953.1, read as the reverse complement.
ATTCAAAGCGATAGCGATCGCAGACAAAGGAAATTCTCTCAACCAGAAATTCAAAACAAGTAAGCCGCAAAAGTCTCTCTGAAACCTAGGTAGCTGGCTGGGTCATTGTGCATTCCAGAAATTGTTTTTAAGAGCAAACATGAGCATAGATCGAAAGAAGAAGGATATATCTACACATCTGCCACGGGCATTTAATTCATTTGACTCAAAAGCCGATTGGGAGGCGATTCAATTCTCTTATTTTTTTGGGTGTAATCAAAACACTTACTGTTCAGCTTCTGAATTCTGAACCAAAGAAATAAATTTCCCGAGGTAGATGTGTAGATATATCCTTCTTCTTTCGATATATTCTCATATTTTCTCTTAAAAACAATTTTTGGAATGCAGAACAAGCGCGCTAGCTACTTGTCTTTCAGAGAAACTTTTGCGGCTTTGTTTGTTTTGAATTTATGGCTGAGAGAATTTCCTTTGTCTGCAGCCACTAATCGCTTTGAATTCAGGTGTCAACAAAAGCATCTCATGCTATTGTGCTACAAAATTTGTCCTTGTTGCCCCCATCATCAAAGTCCAAAAAAAGAAAGCAGCGTGAATCAGTGGTGAAATCCAAAGGATATTTTGGGTTTTAAAAGCAGATTTTCAGTGTCAAGCGAAGGAACCTTTTCATTCATTCATTCATTCATTCATTCATTCATTCATTCATTCATTCATTCATTCATTCATTCATTATTAAATATTCGGCTCTAAAATTATACTACGAAACATCTGTTGATATACGAGAGGCCTGTACTCTCGGATGCTTTAAAAAGGAATTAATAACAAACCTACTGGCTGTTAATCAAGTTAACAAAATCCCCCAGACAGAACTTTAGATTTATCCTTCTTCTTTCGTTATAAGTGCGTAGCTTCTCATAAAACCACCTTTCGCTTGCACAAGGCGATAGTTTGCCCTACTAGTTTCGGGGAAACCTTTGCGGCTTGGTTTGTTTTCAATTACTGGTTGAGAGAATTTCCTTTGTCTGCATCCGCTAATCGCTTTGAATTCAGGTGTCAATCAAACGCAACTGTTGCTATTGTATTACAAAATCTGTCCTTGTTGCGTTCATGAGTTGTCCTTCTCCATTAGAGTCTATTACTGTACATTCAAGGTGAATTATCAGTTATTGTTACAAAGCTCTCCGCAGGAGCCAGGAATGTTGAAGCGCGAGCGAAGCGAGCGCTTAACTTTCTAGTACCTGTGTAGAGACTTTGCAAAGTTTCTTTTGGGAGAAAAGACTTGCATGTCTCAAAAAGCCAACTGCCCTGGATACCATGCTAGAAACTGCCTTGATTTGTTCTTTCCAATCCAAGGAGCAGTCAATTTGCACACCAAGGTATTTTGTCTTTTTGACAATTTCAAGCTCATTATCGCGAATTGACTTTCTTTGACTTTGACAGTCTTATTCTACATTTATAACGAACGCTGGATGTGAGGGATCCTTTAATGTCTACTTTCATTTGATTTCAAGTCTTGGTATCACGTTAAGTAAGCGATCTGTACATTTCGTTCTCATCCATGGTGGAACCAAATCTGATCTAGTATTATGGATCGCACGTGAAAGTTTCACCGAGATATTGAGGTGCAAGGTCTGCAAGGAAATTCAACGATTCATAAACCATGCAAGATGTTACTTTATTGATAAGCCAAGGGCGCCTACCTTGTAGGAAGTGTGTTTATTCCCGGTACTGTACGCGTAGTAATTGGTGTCCTATGACCCGGTCCTGTTAATCTTTGTATATCATAAGAAACTAAAGTTTTTCTAGTTACAGGGATTTTCAAATTCTAACGCCTGTTAGTGTTGACCAATCAAAAATCACGCTATCTGATTCCCTGTGGCCAGGTCGTATAACAGTTGATATCGTGTTACATAAACACCGGAATTTGAAACCACAAAGTTATTCATACGTCATCTTGACCTTGAGAGGACTGACTCTGTGTACTGCTGTCACGGGTACGGTTCTAGGACACTCTCTGTACTGGATCGCAGGACACCAATTACTCTAAAGTACTGGGAATAAACACAATTCCTACAAGGTAGGCGCCCTTGGATAAGCAGCTCAATATTACTCCTGCCAAATTGCCGCATCAAGGGGGAAGACGGTACCAGTTACGTTTCTCGTAGCTCTGTTTGATAATCGTTGCAATGAAGTCAACAAGTAAGACCCTAACAGCCCCAAACGGAGCAGCAGAACTTAAGATGTTGGTCAACAAAACAAGGGCAGATTTTGTAATACAATAGCATGAGTTGCTTTTGTTGACACTTCAATTCAAAGCGATTAGCGATTGCAGACAAAGGAAATTCTCTCAACCAGTAATTCAAAACAAACAAAGCCGCAAAAGTTTCTTTGAAACCCAGGTGGCTAGCACGCTCGTTGTGCATTCCAAAAATTATTTTTAAGGGCAAACATGAGCATAGATCGAAAGAAGAAGGATACATCTACACATCTGCCGCGGGCATTTTATTTGTTTGGTTCACAAGCCGTTTAGGAGGCGATTCAATTCTCTTATTTTTTTGGGTGTTATCAAAACATTTACTGCTCAGCTTCTGGACCAAAGAAATAAAATGCCCGCGGCAGATGTGTAGATATATCCTTCTTCTTTCGATCTATGCTCATGTTTGCCCTTAAAAATAATTTCTGGAATGCACAACGAGCGTGCTAGCTACCTGGGTTTCCGAGAAACCTTTGCGGCTTTGTTTGTTTTGAATTACTGGTTGAGAGAATTTCCTTTGTCTGTGATCGCTAATTGCTTTGAATTGAGGTGTCAACAAAAGCAACTCATGCTATTGTATTACAAAATCTGCCCTTGTTGGTCAACAATATACCTTCAGATGTCAAAACAGTACATATCTTTTTACGGCCCTTTTACGGTCTGATAACTTACGGTCCATATATTTTTGCGCACTTTAGAAACCCTATCACAAGAGACCCTTTAATTATCATTTGTACTTGGTTCTTACAAATTCAGGTTTTTATCTGTAACAACAGCCATATATTTGGTTTGATTTACGATATCTATATTTTGTGTTCATATGGAGAAATTCCAGCTCTTTGGAAGACAGAATGACAGAAATTGGACACGGTCTCCCGGGGAGGGGGAGGGGGTACATAACATGTTTAGGGTACGGGTATGTGCCGCCCATATGGGTGGGTTTTTGGGCCTAAAATTCTCTAAACAAGGGTCCTTTTTCGGCAGATTTTCCATAAACATCGGTGTGGTTTCGCTGAAATTCGCAAGAAATGGTTAAAATGGGCAGTTTTCCGCCAAAATTCATCATAAAAGTGGGTATCAAAGGCAAGTTTCGGTAATGAGAAGAGGGTAGCTTTCTGAAAACCGGGCTGCAGACCCCCGTCCACCCACAAGTCATGTACCCCCCCGGGCACGGTCCCTTTGCCTAAATAGTCAGCGCATGGTCAGTAAAGATGTTTTCGTCTCGGTAGCCGGGATCAAGAGTTCATATGGGAAAGCTTTCATCCCTTCTACCGAGATCTCGCCAGTTCTCCTAAGTGGACCAGCCCGCCTGCTCATCTGAACAGACAACAAATTCTTAGTTTCTCGCGAGAAAACACATTTAAGCTGTTTCGAACGTTGTCCGCTTACTACCACTACGCCGACACTGTAGGTTGCTGTTATTTTTTGAAATTTCTCTTCAAAAGGACTTTGTCAACCTATAGTTAAACTGGTCAATTGAATTCAACAGTGCATGATTTAGCGGCGTTAACCTCTCCAATTACATAACGCTGACACCCTAGATTCAAGTAAATTGTTGATAAATTTCTCACGGAAGGCACCTTCAAAAGCAGGTGTGAAACGCGTTAGATTGTTTAACAGTTTCTTCGACTTCCTTACTTCGATTTTGTCAAACAACCTTCGCAAACCGCTAGCTACTTGAGCAGTTTTTTGATGTTTGTCCACCTGCACGCCCACAAATGCAAATCAACAAACGGAATGCTTATATTTGAAGCCGTTGCCATACTTTCGGCACATTTCAGGCGAACTGCCCGGCTTGGAGAACGATATCTTCAAATTTACAGCTTATGTTGACGTTATCCGAAATTTCAGAGCAAATTTTGAAGGCACCTAGAGCAGGTCCTAATCTACAAGCTCTGGCCAGGCTGCTGGAAAGGGTACGTAGCATAATGATTCCTGATTGTCAACAATTCTTTATATTTTATATTCAATTCTTGTTTTCACTATTGGTAGTTGTGTGTAGTTTATCAAACGACCTTTGTAACTGTAATTGAAAGGCGTCTATTATATTCAAAAATATAGTAACATGGAAAAAAAGGCTTCCGTTAATTAATGGAATGCGAACATTTGCTCAATAATCTTTCTTTCCGAAATCAAGACGCGACAAAATGTTGACTGCCTCGCTGACGAAAAATTATAAGTCTAAGCTGAGCGATTTATGAGTTCAGGTCAGAGTCTAACTGAGACTAAGGTGTCGGCGGTGGTAATCGGACGGAGGTAATCGGACACTTGCGAAAAAGTCTCGAAAACCAACAGAAAATTACGTTACAAGTAAAATCCATCAAAGAGGGTATTTCTTGGTACTGAAAGCTAACATTATACAGGGTGTCCCAAAAAAATTGTGCCATGTTTGCCTAAAGATTGCGACAAAACGGCAAAAGATTCTCGCCAAACTTGTGCATGATGCTGCTCTTTATATATTCAATTAAAGTTTGCAACCATCCCCGTAAAAATCCGTTGAGAAATGATGAAGCTATGACCTTCAGGAGGCCAAATTTGCCCGATCACTGAAACCAGGGGTCGGCCATTTTGTCTTACTATTTTGCAGCAATAAATAGCTTCATGGATTGAAAATGAAACAGCAGCCTCCAATTTCATAGCTTTCGTGAAAATTCCGATAATCCTTGGAGAGTTCCACTATTTCTGACCTCACAGAAAATATTTCTTACTTCACGTGATCGCCGACCGCTGGTTTCAGTCATCAGGCAAATTTGGTCTTCTGAAGGTCTTAGCTCCATCACATCTCAACGGATTTTTACGCGGATGGTTGCAAACTTTAATTGAATATATAAAGAGCAGCATCATGCACAAGTTTGGCGAGAATCTTTTGCCGTTTTGTCGCAATCTTTAGGCAAACAGGGCACCATTTTTTTGGGACACCCTGCAGATACTAAACATCTTTACGAAAAACCTTTTAATGTAAACTACGCTAAAACCAGTTGCTTTGTGCTTGCTAATCTAGAAGTTGTTAATGTGAACATCAAGTTCAGATTTGAAATGTGATTTGGATTTTCATATTTCTTTCATTAATATATATAGATCTATGTAGATCAATCGAAAGTTGCAATGAGATCAAGAAATATTTTTCCCACGCATCTCCCAGTTTATAGATTGGTTTGCGCGCACTGAGAGCTCTTCAGAATGTCATTTCGAGAACCGATAGTCGAACAATTGTTTTCAGATTCAAGAATAGGAAACTAGACAAGAACAATGAAGCAGAAAAAGTTTATTGACGGAATTCTTGCCAAGTATGCCTAGAAGAATATATTTTTTGGTACATTCTCTGTTCGAAAACCACTGCCACTGTCCGAAAACCACCGCCAAGTCAGTCTCAAAAATATCATTGCCAAAGAAATCCAGGCTAAATCAAAACCAAAGCACGTTGGGAAAATATGTCCAAGTACCTATCCATTCAACTGATGATCTTGGTTTTTGTCTGTGATTAATTTTTCTTATGAAAATAGTACACCCTATTGCAGAAAGTATAGAAGCGGCTGAAAAAGGCGTTTTGATGCTCTACGGAGGAGTGCAAGCAAGCAATCAATCAATCAATCAATCAACCAATCAATCAATCAATCAATCAATCAATCAATCAACTGGCTAAGCTCGAAACGTCGTGTTTTAATCATACTCTGTTCAAAGTACAATCTATTTTATGTTAAATAGTTATATTACAATAGAAACATTGTACGACACAAAATATCTTCTTGTTGCGTGTAGTGCAATTGTACAATGATCAACAAGTAAATAAAGTAAAATATAAGCACTTTGATGCGAATTGAAATAAGCACGACGTTTCGAGCATAGTCCGTTATCAAGCCAAAGTACGACACGCTCACAAAAGATTGTTTCTGAATCAATCAATCAGTCAATCAATCAATCAATCAATCAATCAATCAATCAATCAATCAATCAAGCAATCAAGCAATCAAGCAATCAAGCAATCAAGCAATCAAGCACAGGAAGCCGTTTCGATATCAACCATTTATTTCAGGGCCGTAGGAAGCAGCTTCGGATTGGTGGGCAATTGTTCCTAAAACAATAGAGATCAATACATTTAATTAATGTTTGTGACGTAGCACCACTGTTTTCAAAATTATTGGGGGCTTTAGCCCCCCTGCCCCACACTTCCTACGGGCCTCTTTTTTTACATTCAAGGAGCTAATGTGAACGAGGCTTTAACTGAATTCACACTGCACTGAATGTATTTTTGAAGATCGGTCTCCCAGCTATTTCTGACTCCCTTTGTGACACATTTAATCTGTCTGCTGCTACAGGAATGTTTCCAGATTCTTGGAAAATTGCTAGGGTTGCCCATATTTTCAAAAGTGGTCAAACTGATGATCGTTGTATTTAAAGACCTATATCTGCTTTCCCTTCCTTTCGGCAATCTTTGAACAACTGATCCTCAACCAACTCTACAAGTACTTGGACACACGAAAACACTTATTTTCTGAAAAATTCGACTTTAGACGCTTGAAGTCAATTGTAATGTCCTATTGTAACTGCTATTGTAATTGTTATTGTTGGTTTGCATTCGGAGTTTCATTGTTTCGGGCGGTCTTGGTGTGCCCCTTCGCGGTTGCTGGCCGTATGTTGATAGACCCCACAGAGGCTCTGATATGTACATGTATTTAGGCAAGATTTCAAATGGTCCGTCCACTGTTAACAGCTTGTACTCTATTGTAATGTCCTGCACTAACGACTGGTATACAAATATGGATGCGGGAAAATACGCTGCATTGGTGTTTATCGATCTAAAGAAAGCTTTTGATACTGTAGATCATGATATCCTGCTACAAAAGATGCAGAAATATAGAATTTCTGGTATCGAGCATGCATGATTTACGTCAAGAATAGGAAGTCTTATACATGGTAATCTCCAAGACCGACGGCAGTTACGCAATGTCAGTGGTGCTTCTTCAAACATAGAAGGAATACACTGTGGTGTTCCACAGGGATCTTGTCTTGGGCCTCTTCTTTTTATAGTTTACATCAATGACCTTCCGTTTGGTCTGGAGAACTGCCAGGTAACCATGTATGCTGATGATACCAATATCTCCTTTTCTGCAAGGAATGTCAAGGATCTGAACGTGACGCTTCACTTGACTCTTTGAGGGAATAGCTACAAGGCAATAAACTATCATTAAATGTCCTGAAGACACAGGCGATGGTCATTGGATCTAGCCCTAACCTTAAACAGATTTCGATAAATCTAGTAGAATTCCCCTCCTTTTCTACTGGTGGCTCCGAAGTAGAAATGGTTGATAAAGTCAAATATTTAGGGATGCAAATTAATTAGGGATGCAAATTGATAAACTTTGAGCTTGGGATAAACATGATAGCCATTTTGTACGATCTAAGGTTTCTCGTACTATTGGATGCCAAGAAGTTACTTCCAAAAGATACTCTCTGTAAAATGTATCGTGGTATCATGGAACCGAATCTCTACTGCTGTTCAATCTGGAGGGCATGTGGAGGGACAAGGTTGCAAATGCTGCGAAAATCCCCAAAACAGACAGCTAGAATTGTGACGAACAGCATTGTTGATTCTTCTGCTAGTGCCTTGATTAAAAGTCTGCATTTGCCTACTGTAGCGGATATGATTAGAATTGAAACTGCTTGCATGGTTTACATATCGATAAATGACCTGCTCCTGGTTAACTGTCGGAAATTCTTACTAAAAATTCGAGATGCAGTGCCAAAATTTTGAGAAACACTGCAACTGATCTCCAATTCCTACTGATGAAAACATGTAACGGTCAGCGAACATTCTCATATCAGGGTGCTGGACTTTGGAACCTCTTGGATACGAAAATTAAGCAGGTATTCTCATTCAAAACATTTAACGACACTTTGAAATAATTTATTTTGTAACTGTTATATCATTTATTCATTATTGTAATTTAAATATAGGGTTGTACTTTATATTTGACTTAATTTGAAACGGATTATGCACGGTCCCTAGAAAGCAGCCTTTCTTGACTAGAGGGGTAACGGTGTTTAAAGAATTTAGATACCGGGTGTCTCAAAAAAATGTATACGGATTTGGTTGACTCCGGCGATGTGATTCTAGCTTTAATCAGTGTCTAATCACTCTAAAAATGTTCCTCGATAGTTAACTTGAAAGTTCCTCGATAGTTAACTTGAACATAGATACCTCGTTTGTTGATATTGGTACTTTGAGACCAAACATGTAGATCCTGAAAGCTCAAATTTGCCTCCTCCTGCAAACCAGAGCTTTAGCCTTTTGGCCTAAGCAATTTTTTAAGGCACAATGTATAAATCAATGATAGCCTTGATAAAATTTGAACAACATTAGATCTTGTGTTATTCTGTTTTCCAGAAGTCACCCCACAGTCACCCATTGGGAAGTTTCTCAATTTTTCATTAATTTCAGTTCTTAATTTCAATGTGCTTCAGGAATTTGCTTAGGCCAAAAGGCCAAAACTCTGGTTTGGAAGTGGACGCACATTTGAGCTTTCAGTATCGATATTTCTGCTCTCACAGCACCAATACCAACAAACGCGGTATCTGTGTTCAAGTTAACTATCGAGGAACATTTTGAGAGTGATTAGCCATTGATTAAAGCTAAATTCACATCACTGGAGTCAAGAAAATCTGTATACATTTTTTGGGACACCCAGTAGAATGAATGAATGAATGAATGAATGAATGAATGAATGAATGAATGAAACGGTTTCTCGGTATCACTGAAAGCAAAAGCAGAGAATAGCGTATTTCCTACCCATTGGTACCTGTAACAAGGGCAGATTGCAACGGCCATTTTCTTGTTAATAACAGCTTCGAACGATCGATTCTGCCAAGGAAGTAATGATTTTAGCGCTAAAACACTGTTTCTAGTGAGAATCGGAAAGCATCTGAAAACTGAAATTCTAGGCAGCTGTCTTCATCACTATGACGACCACGATTGATCCTTGCCGCAAACGCTTAGAAGGACTCGAACCCGGGGGGGGGGGGTACTTCACTATCGGGTCAGACGGGGATGTGCGCCAGTTTTGGGTAGTTTTTGGTCTGAAAATTCTGGGAATGGGATATACTTTTACAGGAAATTTTCTGTGATTGGGGTATACTTTCACTTGGAATTTTCTGGGATTGGGGTTGACTGTTATACTAAAAATTCTGGTAATGGGTGTTGAATGTCCCCATTGACTCAGAACAGATTTTATCTGCTTGTGACCATGCTACTGCTTCAAAATTCTGGGATTGGGTATCAATATCTGACCAAAATTCTGGGATTGGGTCATAACAGAAATCCTGGCGGCACACACCCCTGTATAAATTTATAGTGAAGTATCCCCCCCCCGGGGACTCGAAGCACCATTTGACTTTCGCCCCAGCGTTCACGGTTGTTACTGTTTGACAGCTCCTTGAGGTAGGTCTGCTTTCCACTCGAAAGGGGCGGGCAAGTACTGCAAAATAGTTGACCCCATGTTTGTCCAAAGAAATTGGAAAAACTACCGGGGAGTCAGAAAAAAAAATCCCCGCTTGGAAGGCCACTGCTCCATGAATATCAAAGCAATAATATTGAAAACTTGTCTTGTTTTATTGCCAATATGTTCAATTAGGTTCAGTAATTTACCCGGCCTTAATCGGCCATTCCTTCCCGTCGATATGGGTGATTTTCTGCAGAAGCCCCTTCCAAAAACCTGCAAAAAGGAATGAAAACAATGAGCAAATTTTCCTTCCTAAAATTGATGACACTCACATAAATTCATGTATTTTGTCCTCTTGGGAGAATGGAATCCCCTTGAATAGGTCATCGATACCAGGGGGAGGATTTGTTCATCCTCCCAAGAAGATAGCACGTGCTAAAGCGTCCACAAGTCATTGCTGTAAGGCCATTGTAAGGCAGAAATGTAAGGGAAATTTGTTCATGATTTTGGGCACGTTTTGAAGGTTTTTTGAAGAGGCTTTCTCGAGAAAATCCCTCATAATTTCAGAATGGAGTGGCCGATTTCAGTCAGGTAAATTTTATAGTAGATTTGAACATTTCTACCATTAAACTATATATTTGCCGATATCATCGTCTTGATATCCAGGGAGCCGTGACCTTTCAAACGGGGATTCTTTTTTCTGACTCACCCGGTATCAAACATCATCAGTGATACATAATGTTAACATTGTCCTCCAAGTTGAAGAAAAATAACGGTGGTAATTTGCCATAGAAAACAACCAGTTTTTGGGACAAAGGTGGTGCAAAATTTAAAAAAATTTATTATGAACACCGGTTTTTGGACAAAGGTATTACCATCGTTCCCAGTGTGACATGTCCACCCTTAGGTACAGGGAGCTGTATGAACACCCATTGGTTGCTGAAAATTTTTTATTTTGAGCAAAGGTCTGAAATAGCTTCTTAGCTTAAAACTCCATGTCAATAATGATGGAAGCAATACACGTATTTTTCACAAGAAACTGCTTATAAGAGACTCAACTTTCAGATCGCCAAAATTCGACAACTCCAGTACTGTGAAAATATAAATCAGGAAACTTATTATTTTGACAAAGAAAATCCTTGCCATAGTTTCTCTTTATTTTCACTTGTTTCCTGTATCATATTACTCGTAAGGTACTTGGATACTGTCTGTAAACATTTAGGCCAGGTGGAGAATGTTGGAATGGTCCCCCGACGGAGAAATATATGAGAACAAGTGGAATTGGTTAATGTTGGGGTGCTGTGTTTGAAAATCGTTGGTATACAGGCAATGTGCGGGGCCTTTGGCCTCGTTTTCGTGATTTGAAGTCTTGTTTTGGTGAAAAACGATCGATGCCTGATTGAAGCGAAAAACAAGGGAGACTTTGATAAATAACGATGTCTTACACTATGTTGTACCAACTGCTGAGTGAGAAAATTGATGGTATACTGTCAATGGGCGTGGCATGCAACCAAATTGATATCAGGGATTACAACTACAATATCAAATCCACGAAAATGTCTTGAATAAATGAAATTCTGAAGTTAAGTAACATGGTGGAAAATATAAAGGTCATATTACAGACGCATGTCATTAATCCATTCAAGCCCGATGTTGATAAAGATGGATTGCTCAATTTGGTCTCAGGCTACCCAGCTCAGGAGAATGTGCGCAACTGCTTACTCGGGCTTGACTCAAGAGGAAAGTAGCCTGCGAGCAGAACTCTACAGAAGGAGAGTTCTGCGCGCAGGCTAGAGGAAAGGAGCTAATGGCTGAATTTCAAGACAGAATCTCAAAGGAATATTCCGAAACAGATTTTTTCAGCCCAATCAAGAGAGAGGCCCTCAAGACCTTCAAGAACTTAGCCGTCCACACGAAGTTGAAGGACCATTGAAACATTTCAAAGAGATATATTCTAACAAGAACGGGACAGGAGTCGATCTTGAGAGTAAATTGTACGAAGTTGCCATGCTTGACCTGAAGATTTCAAGACATGATGAACTGCCATCCGCTGGAAAAATGAGGACATACTTGCTAGATCTTCAAGCTTCTATACACAGTTTAGTTGGCACTGCACCAACAGTAAGAGAATTAGCATCTAGAATAATGTCCACTGTTCCTTCTCAGTATACTACCATCTTCATAGTTTGTGATAAATACCGAGATAAATACCAGGACAATAGGATCAAAGGTGGAGAACCAGTCCTGATATGAAGGTGCCTTTTGGCTAGACAAAATTTTTCGAAAATGGTACCCTTGGCTAGACCAATTTCTACAAAAATGACACCCTTGGCTAGACGAAATATCGAAAAACAATACCCCTGGCTAGATTTGCTTCAAAGCCATTGGAGTCAGCAGGCATGAGATATATCAAACTCGTTGGTTTGAACAAATAACTTCCCTTTTGTAAAACTGAGCTGGAAAATTTGCGCTTTGACGTCTTACAGATTAATTTCCAATTTACGATTTAACTGCAAATACACACAATAAACGTTGTTCCAGAATTCATACGTGTCTCATTTCCTCTATTAGAAAAACGAGCCTAAAATCTAGCCATTCGCCTTCCTATTGAGAAAAATCATTAAATCCTAATGTTTGCAATATCCGATCATATAGAAAGTTAGACAATTTGCTCCTAAAATCTTGCGCATTTGTTTCTCATTTAGGGGAAATAATTTGCATTTGGTAATTTGGAATTTACGAATAGATGTGCACTGCAAACTCAGGTTCTAGAATCTTGCGAACAGTGGTGGACTGGCCCACCGGCCCACCGGCCGGTGGGCCCCCTCAAAATGTTGCAAAAAGGGCACCCTTTTTGCTGGAAAGGGCCCTTTTGCGAAATTTGGAAGTTCTTTAGTAGATCTGCATTCTTGAAAAATTGACATCTCACTTCACATTTGAATCCTTCCGTGTTAGTGAAATTGTTCAAAGAAATGAATACAGTCGAGAGTGAAGATACGGTAAAGGCCCCGTCCACTTCTGTCAAAAGATGGCTCTCGAGATTCCTTCAAAGAAAATAGTTGAATGTAGGTAGTAGGATGTAGAATGTAGAATGTAGGTAGACTCTCTGACAAATGCTAGAAAATGACTGGGAGAATCGTTCTAAGCGAAAGTAAGGCTGCCAGTTTCACAAATTCTCCCGGACAAACTTTCTCAAGGCCCCCATTTTGGGGGCACGCAAAAATTGGATTGCTGTGACAAAGTAAAAGCTTTGCGCGAAAATGTTTATAAGAGTGTTGATTGATAGAAAACTGCTAAAATAATATTGAATATTTCAGCCAAAGAACAGCTGTTTATTCACAAAATTTCCCTGTGAATGCTAATTCATAAAACTACCGTTTACACATGCTAACAAGGTTTAACTTTAGTGTCGCCAAACACATGGGATTGGGAGAAGGGTTCTAAGCCAAAGTAGAGGGAGTGCACTCTACTTTAATAGACATAAATACTTTAAGAATATGTTCAGGTTCAAAACGAAACTTTCTGAAGAATATCGAGGCTGGACAAAATTTAAAATATTCTTATAAAAAAAAGAGTGTGTCCTCAGAAATTTTCCTGGAGACTAGACTTTGCCTCCAGACCCCTCATTTTGATACTCCATCAGTTAATTTTCCCTGGCCAAACTGCTGGGCGAGGTTCTGGAAAGGGTTGCTCAACAGTTTGAGAAACGAAAACATTAGGAATCATCTGGCCCACAATACTCAAAAAAAGGTCAAAGTTACTTTTATGAAATAGAGACTACGTCAAGATTTTAATCATGCCATAAGAAGACATAAGCCTCATTTTCAAAGAAAGTGAGTGTAGCTTTGCTATTGGTAAGAAATCGAGGAATTGCGACGAATTTTTTCTCATGACCACACCCTCATGATTGAATCCTTTGATGAACTTTTAGTAAAAGATAACTCAGTATCAATTCACCAAAGAAACTTGCAGTTGCTTATGATAAAGATTGATAAAACCAAAAACAATTTAAATCCAGCTTTCATGGAAGATATCTTTGTCGAAAGAACGAACAAGTACAATCTTAGAAATAACGATGGTCTTCTGGTACCAAGGGCAAATACAACTGCTCATGGTATAGAAACCATACGTTATGTTGGAAGTAGACTTTGGCAAACATTACCTAGTGAAACTAAAGAGTCTTCCACTTTAGGAGTCTTTAAGGGTCGTATCAAAAGTTGGGTTACAGACAAATGCAACTGCAAGCTTTGCAAGACATACATCAAGAATCTTGGCTATATTTAGTTTAAATTTGTAATTAGATTTTAGATTTTAGAAAGTATGCAAATAGGTTTTCCCTGTACATAGTTGGCTTTAATTAGCTGTTCAGCTACTCTTGTCGCCAACTTGAAATAAATTATTATTATTATTAACATTATTATTATGATGTAGGCCATTTCGGCGCTCCCTGACTTCCACTTGGGGCCCCCTTAACTCATCCATGGCCCGTGCAAAAATCGGAGCCAGCCCGCCACTGCTTACGAAAGCGTTTCCCTTTTCAAACAAAATAATTAGCTCCTTATAATTATTAATTTCCAAACATTTGTACTCAACAATCTTTGTGCCTCAACTCTTACGTGTTTCATTTCCTGCTATTTTCCCATTAAGAAAAATTCATTTACTGGTGTGTAGTTTTCCTATTCCAACAAATACAAGAAGGAAATTTTGTACCTAAAGCCAAGCCGTACAGAATCATTTCTCATAAGAAGAAATTAACTCATTAGCATCTTATTATTTGCAATCTCCCAGCTTGCAGGTAATACTTGGATAAATTTGGAACTGTTCTGAAATCATGGGCAAAAGTACTTCTCATGCAGTAATGGTAACGGTACACTGTTCCTGTGTGAATGAGATTTCAACCCAAAAAGCAAAGAATTTCTCGAATTCGAAAATCCCAGATCAAATTACAAAGTTCGCGCTGTTTTAGTCGCATGACTCATATGCGTCCCAAGATGTCCTAATAAAGTCCCAAGGAAAGTAATGTCGCAAGTTGCAATCAAAATCGTAGCTTTTAATTTTTGTTTTGAAACTATTTAATGTCTGGGACTCTTTCAAGGAAAATGGAATTGAATATCATATCTTTTGATCCAATAAATCGTGCATTTTCAATACCATACCCTGCCGTGGTTGGCTTTGGTGCCAAAATATTTCTGCCACTGCCACTACAAAGGGTGTATGGAGTACCTTTATCTACAAAGATTTGATTCATGAAACTTGGATTGAGATTCCTTTGAATTTTTAAAATTTCAGCAGCAAGCAACTGTAAACTTTTGTGGTGAATAGACACTGTGTTTGCTTTCGTCAGTAATTCCTTGAAATTTGAACAGCTATCTTTGTGTGCGATTCTCAAAGCTCTCTCGTAGATCTTGTTTATTTTCCTATTAACTGACTTATCATGGAACATCCAAAAAGTGGACAATAGCTAATTTGAGAAATAACGAAAGCGTTCATCTTAACCCTCTGTTTCTCGACATCCACATAGTTTTAAATACGTGCAAGTGCATGCACCTCCTGTCCAGCCTTTTTACAAACTTTCTACATGATTTTTGAAATCAAGGTTCTTATCCATGTTACATCCGAAAGCTTTTCCTCGACAGATTCTGGTATCGTAGTTGCACCAATATGCACTGATACGCCAGTGTTTTTCTCTCCAAATATCAAGAGATTACATTTGTCAGCATACAGCTTCGTACTGTTATCAAGAAGCCACTAAGAGAGCCTTTGAGCATCTGTTTCAAGGCTGGAAACTATATGTTCTACGACCGCACACATAGATAGTCGTGGCATCGGCGTAATGGCAAATCTCAATCTCTTCCACCAAAAAAAAGGTCGTTTATGAATACATCAAATAAGAGGGGCCCCAACACAGAGCCTTGCGGTACACCCTTAATTGATTCCTGCCAGGAACTGAATGACTCATTGACCTTAACTCGCTGTTTCCTATTTGAAAGATAATCATGAAGCAGTTTTAGGGCAGATCTACTGAAACCGGCTAGTATGAGTTTTATTACCTGATAGCTTCTAATTTTCAGTCAAACGCATTTCGTTACTGAGGCCGAGGCTGAAGACCCCACCCATTGCCTGTATACCAACGATTTTCGAACTCAGCACCCCAAAATTGACTGAGTCAACCTGTTTTCATAAATTTCCCCGTCGGAGGACCATTCCTGCATTCTCCGCCTGGCCTAATTGTAAAGGTTTAAAAGCATTGTTTTGAAAAACATTGTTCGTGACAGATCTTTGTATCTTTATGTCTAAAATTTCTGAAATTATGCCAACAATTGATTGAATGGCAAGAAACAAAATAAGGTATCCCTCAAGCCTCTATCTTAATGCCACTTCTCTTTAACATTCACATTAAGTAATCACCTGTTTTATCTTAGCCTGGTTCACACCAGTGCGATTACAATATTTTCACTGACTTTTCCGTGAGATAATGTTTAATCTCACTGATGTGAACACCCACAAATTTTCTCACTGGCAAACTTTCAGTGAGAAAGTCAATGAGAATAAGCGTTTTTATATTTATCTCATTGACTTTCTCACTAAGAAAAGGAAGCCACTAATCTGCCTGGCGTCAGTGTGAATCGAAATAATATCATTGCTTCCATCCAGCTTTCACCATGGGCAATAATGCATTTTTGATGTGGCCTGTATTATGATCGAAATTGTACCGGGTGTGTCTGGAAAAAAATGCCCCCATTTGACACAAAACGATAATATTTCGGGACTTTTTGAATTCATGGCTGCATTTGTTGGTCTTCAACTTAAATGCACACTCCTTGCATTTGGAAATCGACCACCAAACACCGGAGATATGAGTTCACAAGGTCAAAATTTGGAGTGCACTTGAAACCAGAGGTTTTGAGAAATGGCCTAGCCATAATTTGACAACAAACAGGCATTTTGCAAACGAATTTTCGACTTTGACCTTTACTTTTTATTTTTGAAAAGATTTATACCTTGAATTACTTCAATTGTTCTTGAAGTGACTTTTCTTTTGAGGAAACGGTCCTTGCATTGCAATCAATCCCAAGTGTTTTGTGTTAAAGAAGAGAAAAAGGAGCACATGCAGGCTTATTTTGGAAATGTGGCACGACTTTATCATTCTTACCACATTTTTACTATATTTGTTTAATCAGCAGCGCCATGTCCATGCACCTTTCATTCTTTTCAAAAGCAAAACATGGAAACTTAAGATCTATAGGTACTTTGGAAAATGTCAACGATACAAATAATGACTAGGCCATTTTTCAAAACCTCTGGTTTTGGGTTTGGGTGCACTGTAAATTTTGACTCTGCCAACCTGTATCTCCGGTGTTTGGTGGGCAATTTCTAAATGCAAGGTACGTGCATCTAAGTAGAACATTGATAAATTTAGCTGTGAAGTCGGGGAGCAATGATATCTTATTGCTTGGTTCCTATTTCCAGTCAAAAGGGGGTACTTTTTTCTGAGACACCCGGTCAGTGGCGTAACGGAGACACTCGGGGCCCGTAGGAGGTTGGTAAGATGGGGCCCTCATGTATAGGGACCGCGAAGCGAAGTGAGATCTACGGGGGAAGCGGTTTGGGGTGGTGGGTAAGTGTTTTAGACCATGCCCTTTAGAACATCGAAAAATCCACGTTATGTGGAAATGAAAGTTTGTTACACAGGAAAAATCAACAGTAAATTTAGCACATTCATATGAACTGCGTTTCAAAAAGTTAAGTAGTTTAACATAACTTTTTGACCTTTACTTTTAAAATCGTGGCCTTTACTTTTTCAAATTATTTTAACATAACAAACTGTTATTCTTCGGTATCTGAAATTTTTCTTAAAGAAATACGGCAATATTCAAAGATTAGGACGGTACTTATTCTGGACACACAAAAATGTTACCAAAAATATCCTCCATGGCAGGTTCTTTGCTTAAAACCTACTTTTAAAGTTTCTGCGGATAATATTAGTGCAATAAATTTAAAGTTTACTGCAAGGTGCAGTAAATTTAATGCCGACAAAGTGTTTTCCTTTATACCTGAAAGCCATATCCATGTGAATAAACACGATTGTTTCTGAACATAATTTTTAGCAAACATAATGGAAAGTCACAGTATGCTATACACACAGGTGCTCTTGCTCACAAGAATATAGTTTTGAGATAAATTATAAAGAATGAATGAAAACAAGTGAATGAAAGTCCAGTGTGGTGCTAGCAACACTGGTAAGCAAGGGTTTTTGGGATGGCCTAAGGAAGACTTTTAGCACAGTATGGCCAAAAAGCACACAATAAGAAAAATTCGTTGGGGGCCCCTTTTGGTCGGGGGCCCTTAGTTCTTGAACTAAGGTAGCCTAAACTGCGTTACGCCACTACACCCAGTATTCTTACTCACTGTGTTGTTTCTCTTCCACGGGATTGCGAGTAAGGCTTGATAATGTTGCTATTCCTTCGTTCTTCTCTTGTCTCAGCAAGGAATCGAATGCTGCCATTATTCAAATACTGTTGAAACGGTTGGAGCTCCTACGCAGCGATAGGTCTCATGTCAAACTTCCTTTTAAAATACAAATTTAAAAACTATTTAAATTGTATGTTGATAATTTATGGTTTTATATTTGTAGTTTTTGAATTGCTATACTCTCTTTGTAATGTAGATTTGATCCCAGGGGGGGGGGGGGGGTAAATGACTTGTGGATGGACGGGGATCTGCCGCCCGGTTTTCAGAAAGCTACCCTCTTCTTATTACCGAAACTTGCTTTTGATACCCACCTTTATGATGAATTTTGGCGGAAAACTGCCCATTTTAGCCATTTTTTGCGAATTTCAGCGATTCCCAACCCATGTTTATGGAAAATTTGCAGGAAAAGGACCCTTGTTTAGAGAATTTTTGGCCCAAAAACCCACCCATATGGGCGGCACATACCCGTACCCTGAACATGTTATGTACCTCCCTCCCGGGATTTGATTTATCATAAGTAACATGTATTTAGGTTTCGGTTGGCGTTAATTAGCACATTAGCTAAGAAAGAGCCAACCTTACACAAAAAAATTATTATTAGTAACAGTATTGTTACTGTTATTTTTATTACAAAACGTATTAACTTTCAATTTCAATATTTTCATCTCCTATTTCAGGACTATTAGATTATAATATACATATAAATCTACGAAATTTAATATGAAAGTAACAGTAACATTTTTCTATTATATTCGGACAGATAAACGAATTTTGCAAATATCCTAATACTCCTTCGTCAGATATATCTAACAATTCCTGTAATTCTTTAATTTTTTCGGAATTGGTTACAGATTGATAGGTATTGCTTTCTATACCCAATTTTTCAAAATATTTTTCCCAAATATCCTTGTTATTTGTGCAATCAAAGATGAAGTGTATTTCGTCATCAATAACTTTTTGACTTGGGCAAAACTCGCAGAAACTTTGGCCAGGATCTATTTTTTTATATCTACCTGTCTCAATGTGAAGTCTATGGGAACTAGTAAAGAGTTTAGTAAGTGCTGTCCTGTGCATTCTTGAGTTAATTAAGGTAAAGTATGAATTTAGAAACGGTTTCTCTTTAATATATGTGTAACATATGTGTAATGATAACGCGTGCCTTGACGCATCACGCATGACGCACGTGACACATGTCAATATTCATTCAATTTACTTTCGACAACGAGTACAGTGATGTGACAAGTGCATTTCTTTCCTAGGCTGTCAATCAGATCAGGTTGAACCATGCTGTATTGCCATTTTGTGTTGCTGTTCGTTATTTCCTCGTGTTTATCTCAAAAAATTCAGAGTAACAAAACGAAATCGTTGAGCATTGGGTGCTTCTTACCCGGCTATCATGACAATGACTCCTTTGGCTACACAACAGCACTGGAGATGGCCAGGGATTGGATCAACAACAACCACATCTTACCAGAGAATTACACGTTGGAGCTTGATTGCAGAGAGACTTTGGTACGTAGAGACGTTTGCTAATTTATGAAGTGTCGTCACGGGGGGGGGGGGGGGTTCTTGGTCAAATTTTGGATAGGGGTCTGCCGCGAGCATCTTCAATAGGGTACCGTTGGCTAGACTAATTTTTACGGAAATGGTACCCTTGCAGAGGCGTACGCAGCATGTTAGGAGTGAGGGGGTCTGGGGCGTAGCCCCAGAAATTTTTTGTGACCACGCCCTTCAGACGCCCGGAAAATGAGGGAAACGCCCTTTTTAGTTATATCTTACATCGTAACCAAGGCTGCAATGAACACAATTGAGAAATTTGAGAATTTATACCCATCATAGCGCGTTACTCTAGGAAACTGAGCGAAGAACTGTTATTCGGAGCAAACAGTCCAGCATATCAACTACGAATTACAGATTGCTTTTCTTAGCTTTTCTGCGAAGTGATTTGGCTGTTTGTTCGATTTTGATATTCGAGGAAATGCTTCTTTGCGCCACTTCATCATTGAATGTCTAGTCGGTCTATGGCATCTTTTGCAAGAGGCTTTTTGCAAAAGAAATTGTTGTGGCAATTTGAATTATTTTAAATAGCTAGGTCAGACTGCAAATATGGATCTTTATAGCCAATGGCACGTACAGGCTAAGACAAATAGGGATCTTGAAATGAGTGGGTCTGGGGACAAAGCCACCAGGAAAATTTTGAGAACGTGCTTTCTATTCTGGCTTAGAATGCCTTTCCCAACATCGTTCAAGCATTTCTTAGAAACCCAAGACCTTGCTGTACCAAACCTTGACAAAACCATTCTCACCTTGCTTTCAAGAATCTTTAAGACCACCGATTGACAGATCTGCCTGACCCCCCCTGGGGTACACATTTTATTTCATTTTTGTGCGAATCTCGAGGACCATCTTTTTGAAAAGTGGGGGGTCCGGACCACCCCATTCCCCCCCTTGGGTACGCCACTGTACCCTTGGCTAGACCAATTAGACCATTGTCTGAACTAATTTTGACGAAAATGGTACCCTTGGCTAGACCAATTTTGACGATTTCCTGGACGAATATTGTCAAATTTGTGCCAAATATGATATCATGACCGTTCGCTAGACCAATCTTGTCAAAAATGATACCCTTGGCTAGTCCGTTGCTGGCCAAAATTGCAAAAAACTATACCCTTGGCTAGACTAGAAGTCTGAAAAAGCATACCCTTGCTCGCGGCACATCCCCAGGTACCTTTACTATGGAAGAACCCCCCGTGAGTGCGTATGGAATAGAGGGTGAGTTAAAGGCAAACTTTCGCGGCTGTGAATATAAAAACAAAGAACATGGCCAATGAATAATTACCAAAACCTTATATTCTTGAATCATACTTTGTTTCGAGAATAAGGGAGCCAGATCGCTATCGCCCTCATGAATTTTAGTGTACAACGTAATTAACGAGTCTGATAAATCCCGTGCTTTCTGTGCTACGCGTGCTCCCGTGCTTTGAAACTTCCCGTGCCCGTGCTTCACAACTACCCGTGCTTCGGTGCTCCCGTGTTCTCGTGCTTTGAAGCTTCACGTGCTCCCGTACTCCCGTGCTTCACAACTACCCGTGCTCCAGGGCTCCCGTGTTTTCCAAATTCCCGTACCCTCGTGCTCCCGTGTTCCCGGGCCTACTTATTTACATACTAGGCCTACTCGTTAGTAATGACAAATCTTAGGGTGGGGTAATGTGGGTCAAATTTGATTTATATTTGACATTCTTCTGACCTTCCTAACATGGATATAATGTAATATCTAGTAAGATAAACCATGGGTAGTTAGACACTGCTGGTGTGCTTCTATGGAGGAGCGCTGGATAATATGTATCTGCGGGGGAAATTTTTTATAGTACTGCGGAGGAGATGTCGAAAGAACGAAAATATTAAACTATTAAAATGAATTCTTCTCTCTCCTTCTCTCTTCGCTTCCGATATCTCCTCCGCAGTACTATAAAAAATTTCCCCCGCAGATACATATTATCCAGCGCTCCTCCATAGAAGCACACCAGTAGTGTCTAACTACCCATGGATAAACTGGCAGAAAAATATAGGAAAATCCTTGGAAAATTTAGTTGATGCATGATGCTTATGAATCAATCGAGACCAGAGACAGTTCGGGAATATCGGACTTTTGCAGAGTGTCATATCATTGCAGATATTGGGCGTTTTTTCTCAAGTTGACACCATAGTCGGTGCATAAATATAATTTTTGTAACTTTTTGATAGCCTCCAGGCAGCTCGTTGTTTCGTCATTCATTTCATGGTCTCCCATCAAAAATTCTCAACCATTTAGATATAGAATCCCTTCCTTGCTTGTAGGTGCCCGGAGGGGGGGGGGGGGGTACTTCATTGTGAACATGATTCGACCTGAATCTGGACTTTGAGAAAAAGACCCATTCATATGACAGAATATTTTCAGCCAATTGCATTATCAGGAAATTTCTGACCCATGTATGAATTTGTCGATTTGAAACAAAGGAAAATTTCAGTTGTTTGGTGTGGATTATCATTATGGGGCCAATTGATAAAAAATTCTAGAAATAACTACCCATCTACCAGAATTATGGTTAAAAACAGACCCATATGTAGGGAATTTCGTATGAAAAAACCCACCCATGTGAGCGGTACGTCCAGTATCACTTGAAAATGAAGTACCCCCTCCGGGGTAGGTGCGTTCTCTCTTCTAACAGACAAAAACAAGGGGGAATTTCGTTTTCGACCAATCAGCGCATTTGTTGACATTTGGGGCCTCGACCAATCAGAATGCACCATGACGTCACGTCGATGGTGGAAGATGTGGGAAGCTGCGAGGAAAACATCTCCCCCAATATCGCTCGAGCTGACAACGGTTATCCAACTTTTGACCGATTTTATTGGTTTACATCAAAGTTTGGTAAATTTTGGAACTTTCTGCCACTTACCCTGGGTACCAGAGCCAAAAAATAATAGAATAAAAAAATATAAAAAAAATAAAGAAGGAAAGAGAGTTGGCTCTGGTCAAATGGTGACATCGATTGTAGGAATTGACCAATGAGAAGCCTTTATGCCCAAACGGGTATATAGATTTGGTTAGATTTGATTGGGTTGTGTGAGTCACATGACAAGGTTACGATTGTGCTCAGAAAATATGATTCGGGCGGTTATCAGTCATATGATCGATTGCTTGATCACAGCAATGGCGGACGACTGGAGACGAGCTGTGGATGTTGTACTGGTAATGGTTTTCAGCTTTCAGCAAAATCGAGAGTTTAACTCCACAGCAGTTTTAAACATTAAAATCAGCATTTGTGCAAGGCAAAGATGCATTTGCTATAGGCCTACTGCCTACACGACTGCCTACTGGTCATGGAAAATCGTTGCCGTTTAAAGTTGCGCCTTTTGTTGCTGCGAGTGAACGTTAGTGGGCCTACGTCAAGTGGAGGCGAGGGAGAAATGAGTTGTGAACACCTTGACCTTGGTAACCGAAGTATTGTGATTGTTGTCTCGCCATTATTGGCAATCATGGACACTTAGATCATGGAGATTTTGTGGGAGAGAACTGCCCTTCGTTCCGAGTAATATGATACAGGAAACAAGTCAAAATAAAGTAAAAATATGTTAAAGCTATTGTGTAAAATGATAGCAAAGAGGCTGCTCTATAAATGGCACAAACAAATCACAAGATAAAGATCTCATTCTTATGCTACCCTTTGTTGACTTTGTGTGCAACTTCAATTTGAATGGGATGTTTTCAGATTTTCTGCTCTCTGCAAATGCAAGCTTTTAACCGTTTCTTTTAAATTCATTATAAAAAATACGTTTTTTTTGTTCGACCTGTTCGACAACACAGGAAACTAATCCCCCCTTGCAAGATACGAGTGCCTCAGTCAAAATGTGATTAATCACATGATTAATCACATCTTTTGTTGATCACCATGATTGGAGAATAGATGATTGAATTGATTGATATCAATCAAATTAAAACCAAAACGAGGTTGTGTTATCATTTGACCAGAGCCTCCTTTCTTCTTTCTCTCTTACTTTCCAAATTTTCAATTTCCTTCTAATTTTGAGGCTCTGGTACCCAGGGTAGTTTTCTTCAAGAGAAATCGTTTTTTAAATAACACTAAAATTCGAGGCTTTGATGAGAATACCATCCCCTTAGGCCCTTTCTCAAACCTGCGATCTTTCGTCTTCTTTTCCAAGAAAAGTCGACGATTTCCTTAACTTTTCGTAGCCACGTCCCACAAATAAAAATTTTTCACAAAAATAATAGTCACCCGAGTCCCCTGGGATGGCGCGATTCTTTGTTTTGGCCAAAGTAAATCTCATTCATCAGTTTCCTCGGCAGCGTTCTTTTGATTCTCTTACTTGATTGGCTCTTTTGAGAGATTTGGCGGGAAAAAAGCTCGGTGACTGGAAGAAGGAAATGTCAGGTGCTAAGTTTATTCAGTAAACAAATATGCCGAAGTTTAAGAAAACTTGTGGAAATCCCTTCCGCACAGAGTGGGTCAAACAATACAGAACATTCTATGCTTGTGAAATTGAAACCTGAGGGATTGATTATTGGTTTGTTTCCTTGTTTTAATTCGATCTTTGATTGAGGAGGGAGGAAGGAAAAAGTGGAGATAACAGAGAAGTAGAGAATGTTTGCACATCATGCCCGAAGAAAGTTTCAAACCCGACTGGCTCGATATATACGTGCATCGCATAGATTGAGAATAATAAAACAGGTAGATATAATCTAAGAAACCTTCTTATGGAATGGAGTTCATGTATTTATCTTTTAATAAGAAACTGCCTATAAGAAACTCAGCTATCGGATCACGAAAAGATAAAGGAACTCCAGTACTGGGAAAATATAACTTGAGAAACCATTCATTTTAATAAAGGAAATCCTCGTCACATTTTTAGTTCATTCTCACTTGTTTCCTGTTCTACTCGCGAAGTACTTCGGTAATATGTAAACATTGGAAAAGCTTCAAGAAACGTTCTTAAAAATTCACGAAGGCACAGGTAGTGAACGTGAAGATTGTTATGGAACAATTCTGAGAACTAAAAATATGATAATTTCTAGAAATTCAGTATTGGCCGAAATTCTTAGTTTCTTATGAAAAATACGTGTAAAGAGATTTCAATGCAGGCTGTTTTCTCAATTTCTTATAGCAAGGAGAGTTCAACTCTTTGCTTTTGCATTTATCGAAGCATTACTCTGGGATGTATTTTAAATTCACTAAATTTCATAATTCACACATTCATTTTTACAAGAAACTTAGGTACAAAAAATCCAAAAGATGCATTTTCTTAAAGTTTAAACATTATTAAGATATATGGAGAGAGTAAAGAAGCCCAAAACCTTTTATTTTATTCATAAATAGGATCTGAAGAAATCTTGCTTATGGAAAGATGAGAAACAAATATCAAGGTGGAAAAGTCAACTAGATGTTGAAGTATTATGAAATTTAAATTTACTGAATTTAAAATATATCCCAGAGTAATGGTTCGATAAATGCAAAAGCAAAGAGTTGAAATCTCCTTGCTATAAGAAATTGAGAAAACAGCCTGCATTGAAATCTCTTTACACGTATTTTTCATAAGAAACTAAGAATTTTGGCCAATACTGAATTTCTAGAAATTATCACATTTTTAGTTCTCAGAATTGTTCCATAACAGTCTTCACGTTCACTACCTGTGCCTTCGTGAATTTTTCAGAACGTTTCTTGAAGCTTTTCCAATGTTTACATATTACCGAGGTACTTCGCGAGTAGAACAGGAAACAAGTGAGAATGAACTAAAAATGTGACGAGGATTTCCTTTATTAAAATGAATGGTTTCTCAAGTTATATTTTCCCAGTACTGGAGTTCCTTTATCTTTTCGTGATCCGATAGCTGAGTTTCTTTTAGGCAGTTTCTTATTAAATACATGAACTGATGAACTCCATTCCATAAGAAGGTTTCTTAGATTATATCTACCTGTTTTATTATTCTCAATCTATACGATGCACGTATATATCGAGCCAGTCGGGTTTGAAACTTTCTTCGGGCATGATGTGCAAACATTCTCTACCTCTCTGTACAACTTATCTCCACTTTTTCCTTCCTCCCTCCTCAATCAAAGATCGAATTAAAACAAGGAAACAAACCAATAATCAATCCCTCAGGTTTCAATTTCACAAGCATAGAATGTTCTGTATTGTTTGACCCACTCTGTGGAGGGTACCCAATATGTTTTTCGGGAAGCGGGAATCGCCATTTTTTTTGGAATCGGGAATCGGGAATCGTCAAATTTTTGTGAGCGGGATTCGGGAATTGGCACCAGCTGTCGGGAAGCGGGATTTACCTAGACTTATGCCTTTTCGTCCCTTGTTTCCGTGCGTTCTTTGATTTGTTGATATCACTTGGTCAAAAGGGACTCGTACCATTACTCCGAAAAAGTGGGCACACTTTAGGCCCTCGCAGAGTGGTTCAGTACTCACCAACAAATTGCTAGCATTTAGTTTTCAACCAATAAGGGGGCGCTATTTTGACAGTTGTTGTTGATGCATACAAAAATGGTTGATATGGCCTAGAGTTCTAGTAGCTGCGACGGATCTATTTTATTTCTGCAGAGGAAGATTACTGCTTGAAAGGTATATATTTTGCGATTACTAGGTCAGGAAAACACCATTCTTTGTATCAGTTTGCTTTTTAATGTTCAAGCTCTTTAGGCCAGAGTTTGAAGTGATTTTGTGGAGTGTAGGGGAATTCCCGCTCTCTTAGGCCATTCTGTCGGGGAAACAAAGGACTGCAGGTCATAAGTCTAGTGAGAAGACGCATGGAAAATGAAGTCAGCCCAGGCCATGAAATACAATATCATCAACTGTGTGGCAATTTACTATGAGCGGGGACAGAGTCAGAGTGGCACCAACTTTCACCACAAGGAAAAATTTGGAGAAAACAATAGAATACCCCATTTTTGAGATTCTAAGTCATAAGACTTGGCTTCAAATGTACCCCCTTTTCAGAAAAATCATGAATGAGCGTGATATCATATGTTCATTAACATTGCGCTGCACCCACCGGTATCATATCTTCATTAACATTGCACTGCATCCACCGGGTGCAGTGAGGAGAGATTTAGAAGAACACAACAAGCCCTACGTTTACACTGATCTCTGCAGTAAGAAACCCAAATAGGAAGTTAAGGCGCAAATGAGGGGGTGTGCGGGGTGTGACACCCCCCCCAATAATTTCATAACTCGGTCCCAATCGCTATTTTATAGTGATAAAGTCGGTTCCGATCCGGCTCTGAACTTTAACCTGAATTTTTCAGGACGTCGATACTCGAAAGGCAAAGATTTATGTGTTAGCTGTCTTTTGTTAAACTAAGTTTACAGGAAAGACATCCTCGAGATTCCTTTAAAACCGTAGAGAAAATGGCTGGATATAAGTCGGGTAAGGGATGCCTTCTGAGCCAAAGTAACAGGATGTTTCTTCAAAAATTTTCTTCGTGCTCCGCTTTATAGGATAACTATCACAAAAATATCGAGGTTTCCTCGCTGTTAATGGCAAGCATGATATCGGGAGATGCATTCTAAGCCAAAGTAAAGGATGTTTCTTCGAAAATTTTCTTCGTGCTCCGATTTATAGGATAACTGTCACAAAACCATCAAGGTTTCCTCGTTGCTAATGGCAAGCATGATATTGGGAGATGCATTCTAAACCAAAGTAAAGGATGTTTCTTCAAAAATTTCCTTCACGCTCCGATTTATAGGATAACTGTCACAAAACTATCAAGGTTACCTCGCTGCTAATGGCAAGCATGGTATTGGGAGATGCATTCTAAGCCAAAGTAAAGGATGTTTCTTCAAAATTTTCTTCGTGGTTCGATTTATAGGAAAAACTGTCATAAAAACTATCAAGGTTTCCTCACTACTAATGGCAAGCATGATATTGGGAGATGCATTCTACGCCAAAGTAAATGGTGTGGCCCCAAAAATTTTCCTGGCCCCCAGGCTCCTGCATTGCCATGCCTCCCTTAATTTACCCTAGCCACGCCGCTAATTGATTCCATATGAGAAAGCTTGCATGCCTAATAACGTGGATATTCTGTGATCCTTTGACTGGATCATTCAGGGCAGATGGCTAAGATGCTAGCCAGAGACAACTTGATGTCAAAAACTGTTTGCTTAATTCCGTTTCAATTGCTGGGAAAACGTTATGTCTGTTATAGTGTATTTTCGGCAAATTATGGCAGAAAGGAAAACTTTATTTTTCATACATTTGCAACAACATTTATTTCGCAAAAATCGGTCCTCGTGGAAGAAACTCGGTCCTTTGAACACACACCCCCTCAAAAAATTTGCATTTCCGCCCCTGATCATTCGAGCCATGAATAGAGCGCAGACCTCTCGTCTTCGCCATAAGTCGTGAAAATGATTAATTTTGACTTCAATACACTTTCAGACCATGTTCAGACGAAAAGCGGGAATTCCTTAAAAACGATGGTCGGGAATCGGGAATTGGGCTAAAAACGTAGCGGGAATTCGGGAATCAGGGGGTCTATTGGGTACCCTCTCTGTGCGGAAGGGATTTCCACAAGTTTTCTTAAACTTCGGCATATTTGTTTACTGAATAAACTTAGCACCTGACATTTCCTTCTTCCAGTCACCGAGCTTTTTTCCCGCCAAATCTCTCAAAAGAGCCAATCAAGTAAGAGAATCAAAAGAACGCTGCCGAGGAAACTGATGAATGAGATTTACTTTGGCCAAAACAAAGAATCGCGCCATCCCAGGGGACTCGAGTGACTATTATTTTTGTGAAAAATTTTCATTTGTGGAACGTGGCTACGAAAGTTAAGGAAATCTTCGACTTTTCTTGGAAGAGAAGGCGAAAGATCGCAGGTTTGAGAAAGGGCCTAAGGGGATGGTACATCAAAGCCTCGAATTTTAGTGTTATTTAAAAAACGATTTCTCTTGAAGAAAACGATCGATCGAAAATTGCAGTGGCAGAAAGTTCCAAAATTTACCAAACTTTGATGTAAACCAATAAAATCGGTCAAAAGTTGGATAACCGTTGTCAGCTCGAGCGATATTGGGGGAGATGTTTTCCTCGCAGCTTCCCACAGCTTCCGCCATTGACGTGACGTCATGGTGCATTCTGATTGGTCGAGGCCCCAAATGTCAACAAATGCGCTGATTGGTCGAAAACGAAATTCCCCCTTGTTGTTGAAGGGTTGTTTACACCAATTTCAAGTCATGTGATCAATCTCTTGATAAAACATCTCTTGATTTCTCTAACATATTTTTTGCCTTGCAAAGTAGTGCCATGAGTGCAAAAAGTAGCATAATACTAAAACTTCCCAAGAGTATGGTTACATGACTTGAAATGGGTAAAGCAAGCCTTAGCCGATTAAGTCTATTCTCATTTATACTTCGTGAAATAAGGACAGATTTTGTAGGACAATAGCAAGAGTTACTTTTGGTTTACACCGTCATTCAAAGCGATTTGTGATCGCAGAAAAAAGAAATTCTCTCAACCAGTAATTCAAAACAAGCAAAGGCGCAAAAGTTTCTTTGAAACCCAGGTAGCTAGCTCGCTCGTTGTGCATTCTAGAAATTGTTTCCAAGCCTCTGAGGTCACCCATCCGTAGTTTGACCTCACTCGACCTAGCTTAACCACAATCACCCGAGGGAAACTGTTTAAAGAGGCTGTACAACCCGTCCTCTCTGCGTGGCGCTGCGTGTCAAATCATCGAATGTGTTTAGGCTAAAAACAACACAGCTAATGGCGATTTTGCACATATCCAAAGTATCTACAACAATCACAGTAATCGAAGCTTTGGTGGAGGATTTGTTCTATTTTTCTAACGCCAAATATTTGAAAGTTTTAGTAGATATCAAAAGTTCCACCACATTTCATAGACATGCACGTTTTTTTTATAAGAAACTGGTTTGTAAGAAACTAGTACTACGATGACCAAAAATTTAAGAAACTCTAGTACTACGCTCAAGAACAGTTAAGAAACTCTAAAACCTTATTTCTGTATGTCTCTCTTATTCTATGTCTCTCTAACAAAGGTACATTTGTCTTTTCTTGATTTTTAACTGCAAAATTGGTAAATTTTTGCCTTGATGTGCATGTCTTCTTCTTGATGAAAATGTCAATGCAAAATGGAAGCACTTTCTCGAGAAAAAGGCTTAACTTCGAACAATACCGCAATTTTAGGCCCAACAAAATAAGAAACTAATTAAGAAACTTTTACTACTAAAACACCGAAAATTTCATGCGAAATTAAGAAACTTTTAGTACTAAGTGCTGATCCAAGTTTCTTATAAAAAAAAACGTGTAGACAATAAAACACTGCAATGAAACTTAGGTAGAAGCTGCAATGAAACTGGCGCCATTAAAAACCGGAGGCCTTAATCATCAGCGCGGGTTGTCCCGTACTTTCTGATTGTTTACAAAATCTTGTACAGCCCCTTTAAACCTGATGAGCAATATTCGTTACTAAGCAACATCAGCATGGATTCAAATCTCTAAAGTTGCTTGTGTAGAATTCTACCGGGTGCGCCAAAATAAACTATGCACGTTTGGCATGCGACGATAAATCGTACACTGGACCGATTTTGAAGATTTATGACTTAATCTTTAGCAGAAAGCATCAATTAGATACTGGGAGTTTTTGCATATTTTTTCGTTTCATTTTTTAGAGCTAGAAGCAAATTTCTTAAAATTTTAGTTTCCGAGAACACTAAAAACGATAAAAAACATCGATCAAGTTTTCTAATGAATCGACATGAATGGGCAAAGACAGATCTTGTTCGTGGTGATTTGGGATTTAGAAATCAATTAATTGTAATCTGCTGTACGAGAGTTCGTACTAAACCCCCAAATTACCCTGAAGACGTTTGCTCTGTGTTCATTCATGTTGAGCATTTTAAAATTTGATTGATGTTTTTTATCGTTTTCAATGTTTTCGAAAACGAACATTTTAAGAAACTCGCTTCTAGCTCTAAAAACTGAAAACGGAAAAATTTGCAAAAAGTCTTGGAATCTAATTCTGGCTTTCTGCTAAAGATTAAATCATCAAAATCGGTCCAGTGTACGATTTATTGTGGCCTGCCAAACGTGCATAGTTTATTTTGGCGCACCCGTTATGACCTTTTTCTCTGAACCGAATGGCTTGAAGTAAACCTAAGCTACTCAATCTACTTTGCTATAATTAGACCGTTTGAATTTTCTGAAGTTTTCAATATTTTCAGAACTAGACAACTTTCTTCCGTCTCAAGAATTCAAGAAAGTTTTGAAACAAAATTGAAATATTTTCAAATCATTTTAAAATCAACAACAACAACAACGACAATGACAGCAATAACGACGACGACAGCAACAACAACAATATTTTCTGCATCAGTTTATCAATAGCGAAAACTACGAAATCGTAATCAGTCTGACAAAAGGCCACTGGCAAAATTATAGCAAAGCAGCTACAGTCTCTCTCAAGACATTCGGTTGAAAGAAATAGGTCATAGTATTTTACATCGAAAATTTTAACGATCTGGAACCCGGGGGGATCACTCCTATACTTTCCTATAGTATCATGCTCGTACAAAGGCTTAACATTTGCACCCTAAACGCTGACCTGTTTTAGCGAAATACATACCCTAATCGCAGAATTTCCCGTGTCAAAATAGAACTTCTCTAATCCAGGTACCCTAATCGCTGACAAGTCCAGTTACTATATTTGCTGAACTTTGTTAAACTTTGCTAAACTAACATCTTTACTTTCTTTACAGGAATTGGCGGCTAACGCCATTGAAAGTTTCGGTGCATTCCTACAAGAGAGACCAAGGAAGATCGCTTTCTTAGGCCCAGTATTTACAAAAGCCTTGAGACCTATAGCAGAAGCATTGCAGTTGTATAAAGTATTGCAGGTAAGGGCATTAATAAATAGACTTAGAGTCACAAACGACCGAGGGAATAACAGATCGAAGGCAAAATTCTACTGGGTGTCTCAAAAAAGTACCCCCTTTTGACTCAACAAGGCAACAAAACGATAATATTTCGGGACTTCTTCAATTCATGGCTACTTTTGTTGGTCTTCAACTTAAATGCACATACCTTGCATTTGGAAATCGACCACCAAACACAGGAGATATGAGTTCACAAGGTCAAAATTTGGAGTGCACCTGAAACCAGAGGTTTTGAGAAATGGCCTAGCCATAATTTGAAAACAAACAAGCATTTTGCAAACGAATTTTCGACTTTGACCTTTACTTTTTATTTTTGAAAAGATCTATACCTTGAATTACTTCAATTGTTCTTGAAGTGACTTCTCATTGGAGGAAACGATCCTTGCATTGCGTTTGATCCCAAGAGTTTTATATTAAAGAGGAGGAAAAAGAGCACATGCACACTTATTTTGGAGATGTGGCACGATTTTATCACTCTTACCACATTTTTACTATATTTGTTTAATCAGCGCCATGTCCATGCACCTTTTATTCTTTTCAAAAGCAAAACACGGAAACTCAAAGTCTACAGGTACTTTGGAAAATGTCCATAATACAAATCATGACTAGGCCTTTTTCATAACCTCTGGTTTTGGGTGCACTGTAAATTTTGACTTTGCGAACCTGTATCTCCGGTGTTTGGTGGACGATTTCTAAATGCAAGGTACGTGCATCTAAGTTGAACATTGAAAAATTTAGCTGTGAAGTCAGGGAGCGATGATATCTTATTGCTTGGTTCCTATTTCCAATCAAAAGGGGGTACTTTTTCTGAGACACCCGGTATGTTACAAATATTTCATCCGCCATGCAGGACCTCTTCAGGGCTGTCATGCAGGATTTCTTCAGATAACTGCCTTCATGAAGTCCTGCATGGCAGGACGAAATATTGGTAACATATATAATTCACACACATCTGCTGTTGTTTTGTCGTCTTGTTGCAGTGTTTCTGCCTTCGAATTTATTCACTCATTCGTCACTGCAAGCATCTTCGGATCCGGCGATCGGAGCTGGTATCGTGGCCTTTGATTTTTCGAATTAGATCATTTTATAACATGCTTGCGACGAAGGTGCAAATTTCTGCTGAAAAAAGGACTGGGAAAGGACTATCAAATGTCAACCCTGATGTCACTGGAAGGGAAGTGGCAGTGCTAAATTACCTTCTTCTGCTAAATGATCTGTTTACATTATTTCGTAACCTACTTTTGACGAATATTCGCCATCTTTAGTGAAAATTGTCCATTTGAAATGCCCTTACTATTGATGATGGAACGAAAGTTCTAGGCGGATTTTGCTTATTTGATTCAGAAGCCGAGCAGAAGGCATTGTAATTCTCGCGCATTTAGGTCTTAAATGAAACGATTAAAAAATTGCTCCTGAATCAAATAAATAAAATCCGCCGGACAGAACTTTAGATTTACCGTTCTTCTTTCGTTATAAGCACATAACTTCTCTTAAAAACCATCTTTTGCTTGGACAAAGCCAGAGTCTGCCCTACTAGTTTCGGGGAAACTTTTGCGGCTTTGTTTGTTTTGAATTACTGGTTGAGAGAATTAATGGTAAAGAAAAAGACACAAAACTTGTGTTCCTCTGGTTGCCGTATAGGTATCATGAATGGATTGCACTACAACCGATGTTAGGCAATGCACAAAGTTATCTTTCATTTGGAAATTCGGCATTGTTGAAAAATTCGGATTCCTCACCAAAAATTGGTCCAAAAAGGCTATATGAGAATTTCTACCTCTCCGGGTGGCACCTTCTACCTCACCGGCTTGTGAAAAAAATTTGCTACAAAGATCAAGGTCTATTTGCACCAACCATTTTGAAGAGGGGGCAACATTTTCCAGGGGGGCATTCAACCCATACGCATACAGGGGGGTCACCGGCCCAAAAATATCACCTCATCTCCATTGCAACCCAAACATATCAGCTGATCTTATGTCTCGTTCAATTCCTACCCTGACCATCCCCCCGGGCAGCCCGGGGGTTAGAAAAAATTCCTTGCTCAAATGCCCCGGGGCCGGGGAAAAATTGACGGTCAAATGCCCGGGGGCCGGTCACTGAAAAATGCTATATTCCTAGTTACTGTAGAAGCAAAAGCTCTTGTTCTTGCCAAATGCTACTCAAATGCCCGGCGGCCGGAGAAAAACGTAAGATCAACTGCCCGGGGGCCGGGAAAATTTTTTGTGCAAATGCCCGGGGGTGTCCCGGGGGGGGGATGGTCAGGGTAGGAATTGAATGAGACAAATACTTTGACACCTGAAACAAACATAAAATATCCTGAAACAATGCAAACAGTGGTTGTGCCAGCTCTAAAAAACTCAAAAGACGTAACGGAGTATACCTAACCAATTTTATATCATTTTTCTTTGACAATTTTTGCCGACTTTCGAAACCTGGGGGGCGTGTCTCTCCAATCTCCCCATGGCAATGCCATTGTGCAAATTGAGGTGAGAATTGCCTATAAGGAACCCATAAATATCAGTTTTACTGTATTTGATACAAAAAAATACTAGGTGTCCCAGAAAGAGTACTCCTGTTTCAAAAATCACCAAAAATTGATTATCAATCCTTTGATAAAATCTCCCATTTGAGTTGTTTTGTCAAAGACCATGGCCGTGATTTCAGTTTGTGTTTGACCCACAAAGATCACAAAGAGTTACCTCTCTGTATGTACATTTGCTGAGTGTCCGCACTGGCCAACATTTTCCTCTAGTGCTAACAGAAGTTGTTTTTCATTGTAGGTTTCATTTGGATCAGCACACTCGATCTTCAACAATCTTCTGGAATTCCCATATTTCTTCAGAACGGTGCCTTCAACCGAGATGTACAATTGGGCTAGACTTGCTCTGTTTGAAAAATATCATTGGAAACGTTTCGCCATGATTTATGATCGAGACAATGAGCCATTGACTTTGGTAAGAGAGTTTTATTTACCTCTTTATCTAGCTACCAGTTGTATCTATTGATTCTTCCCTACATTTTGTCTTTCATTCCATTCCCCTCCTCTTGTCCCAATTTATAGCTCTTTACAGTATTAACTTGAACATAGATACCTCGTTTGTTGGTATTGGTGCTTTTGAGAGCAGAAATATTAATCTTGAAAGCTCAAATTTCCGTCCTCTTGCAAACCAGAGCTTTGGCCTTTTGGCCTAAGCAAGTTCCTGAAGCACATCGAACTTTAGAACTGAAATTAATGACAAATTAAGAAATTTCCCAATGGGTGACTGGATGGTGACTTCTGGAAAACAGAATGAAACAAGATCAAACATTGTTCAAATTTTATCAAGGCTATCGTTGCTTTATACGTTGTGCCTTAAAGAAATTGCTTAGGCCAAAGGGCTAAAGCTCTGATTTGCAAGGAGAGGTAAATTTGAGCTTTCAAGATTGATATCTCTGCTCTCAAAGCATCAATACGAACAAACGAGTTATCTATGTTCAAGTTAACTATCGAGGAACATTTTGAGAGTGATTAGCCATTGATTAAAGCTAAATTCACAGCGCTAGAGTCAACCAAATCCGTATATATTTTTTTGGCATTTCGGGGCGACCATTCTAAGATGATCCATACCTCCAAGTCTCCCGTGTAAGACTGAAAAATAAACAAAGATGTTCCTAACTAAACCCTAGAGGTTCTCAGAAAACAGGAAGGCGCCCTTGTAGCACCCTTTCTGTTGTTCATAACCTTTCTAGTGGCTCGTTTGAAATGACGGCCTTGGGCAATTGGCCAATCCCCTTATTTTAGCTTCAGTTGACCTTGGATCTTTTCTCTATCTTAGACATCGTCGTTATTGTTGAAGAGTTTAGGGATGAATGGCTGCACAGTGGCTGGCTCCGTAGGGGTCAGTAGCAGGGATGACAACTTTGAGCAAGTGCTATTGAATTTTAAGGTAAGTATTAAAGAGACGCCTTGTAGAAATGCACTCAAAAATGATTGTTCTATAAGTAAGAAAGATAGATTTATAAGAACATAGCATCAATTGCTTAGACAAAGGAAATCCTCTCAACCAGTACTTCAACACAGACAAAGCCGCGAAAGGTGCCCTGAAACCACACCGAGCCTTAACATGCAATGGATGTGCCCAGCATTGTCATATCGGCAAAAAGTGTGGCAATGTATCGGCAACTGAATACGAACGGCTAAAGCAAATCAAAACATGGTACTGCCCTATTTGCACGAACAAACAAATCCTGGAATTTAAAGATTCGTTGCCCTTTGCAGATTGCAGCAATATACAAGACTTTTTCCATTGTGCAGATCAAACCCATAACAATGAAGCCATCTGGGATGCACAGTTCAATGAAACAATTGATCAACAAACAACATCACTAACAGCAGAAGAAAGGCTCTTAGAATTGCGAAACAAGGACAATAGAAATGTGCTAATTTGCCATCAAAACATAAATAGCATACAAAATAAAATGGAAGGCCTCATAGAACTGAACAAATCCCTGAGGGCTCAAATAATATTTATTACAGAAACAAAAATTGATAGCACCTACCCAGATGAGCAATTCAAAATTGAGGGTTACAGAATGTTTAGAGAAGATAGAAAGAAGGGTGGAGGGGGCATAATGGCCTATGTAACAGACCAAGTAACATCTAAGAAATTGAAAACTCCTAAAAAATGCTATGAGAAATTCGAAGTTCTAGCATGTAGTATAGAGTTACCTGGAGACAAGTTAATTGTTCTTGGCCTTTACAGACCACCCAAAATTATTGGTAAAGACCACTTCCTTAAAGTTGAGAAAGAGATAAATGACATTGTAGGCTGGGCAGCGATGCAAGGAAACAAATTGGTAGTTGTAGGGGATTTAGATTTAAACAGGCTACAGCCAGAGAGTACAGAGGGGAAAATACTTGTTGGATTAGAAGGGGTAAATAATCTACAATGCATGATCGAAAAAACAATCAGGGTAACTGATAAAACGCAAACACTAATAGATGTAATTCTTACAAACAACCCAGATCAATTCAAGCTAAGTGGGGAGTTTGATCCCTGTTTAAGTGATCACTATATGATATTTGGTCTGATGAATACACGTATCAAACAGCATAAAAGAATAGTCATCACCTTCCGTAGCAAAAAGAATCTGAACCACGAAGAACTCAAGAAAGATATCGAAGCGATGCCCTGGCAGGTGATGGAAATATTCGATTCGGTTGAAGATAAATGCAATTTCTGGCATAAACTAGTAGGCCCAATCATTGATAAACACCTACCAGTGAAAAGGATGAGAGTAAGAGAGAAAGATGTACCTTACATGACTATGGAATGGAAAAAAGCAATCAGGAAAAAGAGAAGGTATGCAAAACAATATGCAAGGGAAAAGAGTGAAGAAAATAAAGAGCTTAGAAATGAATGGAGGAATAAAGCAACCCGAGAAAGGCGGCTAGCTATAAAAGCATATTGGGAAAAACTATCGGAAGAGATGAAAAGCAAACCAAGAGAATTCTTCAATGCGTTTAGACCATTCCTACAGTCTAAAACGAAGGCGTCTGATACAGGTGCCATCAGGCTGAAAATAAACAATAACACTATAAGTGACCAGAAGCTAGTCTCCAACCATTTCGTAAACTATTTTGCAGAAATGGGTCACATAGACGAAGTGCAGAGGGAAGAAATACAGTCTCTTGATGCTCATCAAAGTGTCAATGCAATAAAGGACAACGTAAAAGTCAGTTGTGAATTCAACTTCTCTCTGATGTCCCAACAAAGTGTTAAAGAAGCTCTGTCATCATTAGACCCAAAGAAATCCACCGGATGCGACGGAATAACTCCTGAATTCCTTAAAATGAATGCTGAGGAACTAGCTCCATCTCTTTCATCATTATATAACTCATGCATTACAGAAGGAAAATGGCCCATCGAGTGGAAAAAGGGTGAATGGGCACCAGTTCACAAGAAAGCAGATAAGGACATCGATGCCAATTACAGGCCAATAACAGTTCTCAATGCAGTTGACAAAGTATTTGAAAAAGAGCTCATTAAGCAAGCTACACATTCATTTGACAACAAACTAAGCCCGTGCCTGCATACAAGAAGCAAAACAGCACAGAAACTACCCTGCTAAGGCTCATTTAGGATTGGAAATTTGCACTTGACAATAAAGAGATAACAGCTATCCTCTCAACAGACATGAGCAAAGCCTTCGACTCCATGGTCCCAAGTCTCCTACTCAAAAAGCTTGGATCCTATGGCCTTTCCGAAAACTCCCTGAGATTAATAACTTCGTATTTCGAACAAAGACAGAACAGGGTCAAACTAGGGCATATAAGAAGTGAATGGAAAGAAACAACAAGGGGGTGTCCACAAGGATCAGCATTTGGTCCCATGCTATGGAACATTTTTCAAAATGACTTAGTCTTCAGCATAAAGCACTGTCAGATAAGCATGTATGCTGACGACCATCAGATCTATTATTCCGGAGAGAACGGCAACGAAGTCGAGATGCGTTTGAATCAAGACATTAAGACGGCTTCTCAATGGTACAAGGGAAATCATCTAAAAGCAAACAGAGACAAATACCAAGCAATGGTTCTTCAAAATAATAAGAAAAGTAATATAAAGATTAAGGTGATGGCTGACGAGAAAAATGAGGCAGAGCAAATACGATCTCTCAAGCTACTCGGAGTGGAGGTTGATGATGAGCTAACATTTAGCACCCACATCGGCAATTTGTGCAAAAGAGTGAGCCAGAGAATAGGTGTCATATCTAGATTTCGTAATATAATGCCCACCAATGCAAAACTAACAATCTACAAGTCAGCAATTCTCTCTCACTTGACATACTGCAGTACAGTCTGGCATTTCTGCAAAGTAGCAGACAAAAGAAAGATAGAGAGACTCCAAGAGAAAGCCCTAAGAGTTGTTTATTGTGATAAGTCCACGCCATATGCACAACTACTAATCAAAGCAAATCCGCCATCTCTCCAGAATAGAAGACTGCAGGACATTGCCATACTAATGTACAAAGTTAAAAATGGTTTTGCTCCACATTATATAAAAGAAATGTTTACAATAAAAGAAACTCCTTACGAATTAAGAAACAGCAACTTCATTATTCCGAAATTTCGCACAGTAAAAGAAGGAAAACATTCAATAAGGTACTTTGGCCCATATCTGTGGAGTAAGCTAGAACGACCAATTAAGGAGGTGCCAACAATTAACCAGTTCAAAAGAAGTATAAGAAGAACGGACATGGAAACTCTTTTGGACTGTAGACTGTAATTAGTTGTACATATGATTTTAAAGGACTCTTTATATATAACTGGGTGTGTCAGAAGGAGCTGTCCTCTTCTGGCGGGCCATGGGGGTCGTGCGCCTGGGCGGTTTCGGGGGTCTGTTGCTTGGTCTTTGGCAGGGGTCCTAAGTTGGATGCCAGTTGGTGGTATCTGATTCGGGATCTTGGCTGGAGATTGGGTTGTGGGCCTTCGGGGCTGGTCTGGTGCGCGATTTGTCGTGGGCTGTCGGGGGTGGATGGTTCTTTTTGGTGCACCCAGTTCAGCATAATTTTAACAAATATTTTCTACAGATTGTATTTTAATTTGATTTTTTATACCTTTTCGTTGTGTCCCCAATTAGCTTGTAAGCTAAAGATTTTGACACATTAATAAAGATATTGATTGATTGATTGATTTGTTTCGCTAGCCACAAGCAGAAAACTGTTAAAATGAAAACAGCCAAAATATTTTGGAGTTTCAACGACAAAACATCAGATAGATTGCTGAATAAGGTAGATTAATGATGATTGTACGTTTTAATGATTGCCAATTCTTTATTGATTCACTCAATGTGATCTCAAAGTAAAAAGGGCAGATTTTGTAATACAATAGCCACAGTTGCGTTTGATTGACACCTCAATTCAAAGCGACTAGCGACTGCAGGAAAAGAAATTATCTCAACCAGTAACTAAAAACAAACAAAGCCGCAAAAGTTTCCCCGAAACTAGTAGGGCAAACTCTCGCCTTGTGCAAGCGAAAGGTGCTTTTAAGAGAAGTTACGTGCTTATAATGAAAGAAGAGGGGTAAATCTAAAGTTCTGTCTGGCGGATTTTGTTATTTGACTCAAAAGCCGAGCAGAAGGCATTGTCATTTTCGTGTATTTAGGGCTTAGATGAAACGACTACAAAACAGCTCCTGAATCAAATAAACAAAATCCGCCAGACAGAACTTTAAATTTGCCCTTCTTCTTTTGTTGTAAGAGCATAACTTCTCTTGAAAACCACCTTTCGCTAGCGCAGGGCGAGAGTTGGATTTGCAGCTTTGTTTGTTTTGAATTACTGGTTGAGAGAATTTCCTTTGTCTACAGTCGCTAATCGATTTGAATTGAGGTGTCAATCAAACGCAAATGTTGCTCTTGTATTACAAATTCTGCCCTTGTTTCTCAAAATTGTTTCTTTTTCAGAAACAAAATGTCAGGATATTCATTGGTGACTTTTATTCCGTCGTTGCTCGTAAGGTATTTTGCGCTGTAAGTAGTATTGACTTTTATTTGATCATGCCTAGGGCACGGGGGGGGGGGGGGGGGTGTTCTTGGCCAAATTTTGGGTAGGGGTCTGCCGCGAGCATATTCAAAATGGTACCGTTGGCTAGACTGATTTTTACGAAAATTGTGCCCTTGGTTAGACCAATTTTGACAATTTCCTGGACTAATATTGTCAAATTTGTACCAAGTATGATATCATGACCGTTCGCTAGACCAATCCTGTCAAAAATGATGCCCTTGGGGAGACTGTTGTTAGGCCAAAATTGCAAAAATGTATACCCTTGGTTAGACTAGAAGTCCGAAAAAGTATACCCTTCGTCGCGGCACATCCCCATGTACCTTTACTATGGAGAACCCCCCCCCCCGTGGGCTAAAATCGGTCATACTGTTTACGTACTGTTGGTCATAATGTTATGAAGTAAGAGAGACCGGGGGAAATTTTGTAACACGAGGCAATTGTAACGTTAGCTCTCACACTTTGCGGAAATTTGCAAAAATTTGATTTTTGCTCAGAACATGCTCATTCTAACCCTCTACATATGATTCCAGGTTCAGAGATGTTCAGCCAAGTTTGCAAAATTTTCAGGTGGAAAAACGCGCTTTCACTGTGAAATTGTGTCTGAAATATTTGCTCTTGAGCAAAAAAATTCTTTTTCACATCACAGCCATGACATTTATTTAGGATCAAAACTACATAGAACAATTTAAGCTCCACAGCTTAAGAGATGTGAAAATAGGAAATAATGATAGCTGACCAAGTCAGGGGCAATTGTAACACGAATTATAAATCTGGATCAAATTTGCTATTGTTTAATATCATAAATATATAAATGAACTTCAATCTTGCTATGTAAGACCCCTTTTACACGGTAGCGAATCAAAAGTGTTGCAGATCAAAGTGTTACGGATCCAGAGGTATTGGCATATTAAGATACTCTAAAAGGTACGTGCCTGCATCCACTGTTAAAAAGATGTACAAAAGCCTCGTGGAACCTTACTTTAGATATTGCTGCCCTGTTTGGGGGAATGTTGGTGAGACCTCTCTTAATAAACTCCAAAAGCTGCAAAATCGTGCTGCCAGAATAGTTACCGGCAGTCGATATGACCAGTCAGCCTTGCCACTCTTTCGTGCCCTAGGATGGCCCACGGTTAGGGAATTGATTGATCTTGAAACACTAAAAATGGTTTCAAGTCCCTAAACGGTGATGCGCCGTCCTATATGAGCGACTTATTCAATAGAGTGAACGAAACAACCTCTCGCGTACTGAGGAATTCTAATATAAACCTTAGGACTCCAATGATAAGAACATCAGCTGGTCAGAGATGTTTTTCATTCAGAGGGGCCAGTCTCTGGAATGGGTTGAATGATGAATTAAAAGGAGCACCTACTCTAAAGAAATTCCGGGAAGGGTTGATGAAATCCCACAAAGCATAAGTTGAGATGCTTTATGCAATGAACTCTTTTAATTTTACTTTTATTGATATTATTCTAATCAGATTGTAATATCTTAGTTTAGTTTTAGTATTTTTATTGCATAGCCCCGGCTACCATGCCTAAAAAATTGAAAATGAAAATGAAAAATCAAAATGGATCACCGTCCCGTCTGCACCGTAGCGGATCAAAATTGTATCAGTTCACGGTCTCGTCTACACGGTAGCGGATCACCGCAGCGGTCACCATAGAAATAGGGCGAGGTCACATTCAAGATTTCTCGGATTTTCAGTGATTTCCCTTTGACGTCAAATTTCAAAACAAACTGCAATTATGATTAAACCTCGTTCGTAATGAATTCGAATCAAAATTGATGCGGATCACTTGCGTTTACACGGCGCAGAGCAGAAGTGATCCGATACAAAAGTGATCCGATGCAAAACGAGTTCGATTTCATAGCAGGATCAACATTGATGCGGATAGCGGAGCAGAAGTGTATCGAATCACTTCAACCTCGTGTAAACGGGAGGCTGATCCGCAACACTTTTTATATCGGATCAAAAGTGATCCGCTACCATGTAAACGGGGTCTAAGTGTCTAGGCAACCTGTTTCGTAGTGACAGAGCCTGCCTCATTATTTTGTTACACTTTGGAATTGTCTGCATCATGAGACTGAGAAGTAACATCGAGGTCTGTCATCAGAGCATTTTATCAATGGTTTCCTCAATTTTTTCCATCCATATAAAATTGTACGATACATGTTACATTCTATTACATTTTATTATACGTTCTAACTACTATACAACTATTTACATCATTAGAAAACTCTTTATTACTATACAATGAGTATTGTACCAGAACGTTGTTTGGAAGGGTGTTGATTTGGACAAATGGTAGTAACAATTCTGAAATTCCAGTGAGAATTTTCAATTAATCAGGGACTTGCGACTTCAAGGATTTAGAAGTTATATGTAGATAATTTCTTTTCTATAGGCCTATAATTTTAAGTTGTTTTTGAATACATTTACGGAAACCAGCTTGTTTCTTTAATGTTGGAATGCTGTTCCAAGGCTTTGCACCTGCATATCTTAAGCCATACTACAGACCGTTGAATATAACTGATGTCCTTGCCCCGTGATAAGAACGTGTTGTTGTAATTTCTATTCCATAGGCCTACAAGATTGGTCTTTATGGCCAAAGATACGTATGGGTGATAAGTGGTAATATCAGAAACAGGCTGATGGAAAGTCATGGACTTGACTGTCAAGCATATGATATCATGAAGGCCTCACATTTGGCAGTAACTGTAGGACAACTGAATCATGTTATTGATCAAAGGAAGACAATTACAGGAGAGGTAAGATCGTAAAAGCTCTTATTTTAAACATTGTCAGGAATTTCATTAAAGGACAAGTCCGGGGTTTCTACAATTAATGCCAAAAAGCAACCTTAGCAACTGCGAAGCATCGCTTGTAGTGTAGCTTTTTTCCGGGTTTTGATGTCTTTTTCTGTTGTAAATTCGTACGACATTTTTCGTAAGTTAGGCCCAATGTGGTCACCATTTTGAAAACGCGATAAAATGGCTAGCCTCGGTTTGG
Organism: Aurelia coerulea; assembly: GCA_039566865.1. Classification (NCBI taxonomy): domain Eukaryota; kingdom Metazoa; phylum Cnidaria; class Scyphozoa; order Semaeostomeae; family Ulmaridae; genus Aurelia; species Aurelia coerulea. The sequence continues at coordinate 19,945,511 of CM076953.1, read as the reverse complement.
AGGTTTGATTGTGACGTCGAAAATTACTTGAGAGTTCTATAAGAAAACAGCCTCGATCAGGTCGAAGGCGAAATCAGTGAAATTACGTCATGAATAATGACGTCATTTCGCCCGTTTCACAGATTTAAATACACAATTTCGCAGAGAAAGTTGGAGAAAAGTACTACACACAATTCACAAGACTGTGATCTTTCATTTTATGAACAATTATACCAACCCCGGACTTGTCCTTTAAAAGAGAACCAGAGTCATACAAAAGAACGCTACTTGAAAACGTTTTGCATCCAGCATTTGACGATGTATCCCTATGTACCACGGGTACTTAGAGGCCGCAGTTATGCTTAAATGACAAATCCGGGGTTTCTACAATTAATGTCAAAAAGCAACCTTACCAAATGCCATTATTCAAATACAGTTGAATGAGTTGGAGCTCCTACGCAGCGACACGTCTTATTTCAAAGTTCCTTTCAAAATTTTGCATTTTATCGGAAAGTTTGACATGAGACGTGTCGCTGCGTAGAAGCTCCAACCGTTTCAATGGTATTTGAATAATGACAGCAATCGATTCCTTGCTGTGACGAGAGAAGAACGAAGGAATAGCAGCATTATCAAGCTTTACTCGCAATACCGTCGAAGAGAAACAACACAGTGAGTAAAAATACAATTTTGATCATAATACAGGCCACATCAACGGTGCGTTATAGCCCATGATACAAGTAAGCTTTTTACTGCCAAGTGACCTGCACAGAAAGCCCAGGAGTAATTTGCAAACTTAGAAATAAATGGTCTTGTCTCAACTAAGAGCTGCGAAGGAAACTGTGTAAGAAATTACTTCTCCTCGCAGCTCTTTTTAAGGCTCTGCAAATCCTTTACAGTTTCCTACACAGCTCTCACTTGCGAAAATTTTTCAAGTTTGCTAATTCTTCCTGCTCTCCCTGTGTGGCCTTTTGAAATCTATGCATAACTCATGACTGTAGGTACCGTTTTGTTCTAGCATAGGGCTCAAATCTTTAAAAAGGTCGGTGTAAAATTCTATCACGGTTTCCCTCGAATTAAATGGCTTGGAAGGAACTTAGCGTTTTTTACTGTTAATCTGCCGTGGCAATTTGTTGATATCTTGATCAGTTTCAAAATGGCGGCATTTATCAAATTTGAGGCTATGACGTCACCAAATTTCTAAATCCTAAACCAGAAAAGATGCTGATTTCTGCTTTTCACCATATTGTAGGCCTTCATAAACTATGATTTTCTTGGAAGTTGTATGACTTTTCCTCCTTTGGTTTAGGATTTGCGATGATTTAAATGTTTTCAAAATGTCCATCAATTTTTTCAAAAATCATTAAATTGCCGTCATTTTGAAAACAAATCAAGATATCAACAGATTTCCACGGCAGATTTACAGCAAAGTACTATAAGTTCCTTTCAAGCCGTTCAATTCAAAGAAAAATGGAATAGAATTTTACATCCACCTTTTTAAAGATTTTAAAGATTTGAGCCCTATGCTTTTTGTTCTACAAATGCTAAAACATATTTGTCTTATTCGGTACATCTCTAGCCTGTATGCAGACTCTACTGATTCCCTAAAGAAAAGTGAGGTTCCTAACCTCACTTCTCTTCAGGGAATCAGTAGAGTCTGCTCGCAGGCTAGTACCCCGGGGGGGGGTACTTGACTCAAGGAAGTGACGGGGGTGTGTGGAAAACCTCTCTTCACACCCTGCACCCTGTCGCATAAAAAATAGGCCAAAAGTATACCCTGTCGCATAAAAAATTTGCATCTCAAATATAGTGTAGAACGCAATTTTTGCTTGTGATACCCTGTCGCATAAATTTTTTACCTATTATAATACCCTGTCGCATAATTTTCGTTAGAAAAGGACACCCTGTCGCATAATTTTTACTGTAAAGGGACACCCTGATGAGCGGTACATCCCGTCAGGTCAAGTATGAGAGTACCCCCCCCCCCCCGGGGGCTAGTACATCTCTAGATCCTGCATTGTAACGTCTATTTTCTCTTATCTCCAAGACTGGACAAGAACTATACCACAGATACCAAATGACAGCCAAAGCGAAGAACAGGAGGCATCATTCTTACAGCAGTTATGCTTTTGATGCGTTGATATCACTTGGGCTTGTTATTCGAGACACTTTCTACAAAGTAAACTGGAAAGCTGTTGATTATCACAATCATACTGCTGGGCAAATAATGAAAAATGCTTTCAGGAAATTGCAGTTTCAGGGCCTAACAGTAAGTACACCCATTTGTTTTTTGGTCATACGAAACCGCTTATAAGAAATGGTAGGCTCGATTTTTCGAAAGCTAAGAAACAGCACTACCTGTCAATGATTGCCAATTGCTTCCAAATTTGGAAGTGGCTAATTCATTTAAAAAGAAATTCTAAGAAACTTTTGTAATTTACAGTTTTAATTTTCCTATCGTACTTGTAACATGTTTTGACACTGTGCAGTTAAAGCAACTGTTTAGGCATTATTTTGAGTGCGAATTGTGTTATTTACTTGTTTGAGATCTTATTAAGAAATTTGGGAGCCCTTTAGACAAAACAAGATTAACTCTACACTTCCAGCATTAAAAATATAAGAAACGCGTAAGAAACTTTTGGTAGCAAAATGGCCCACAAATTTAGGAAACTGCCTACCAGCCCCGGACCTTAGTTTCTTATAAATAAAGGAGCGCAAATAAAATAGTGAACTGAATTTACACTGCACGTTTTTTTATATAAGAAACTGTGAGGTGGCGCCAAGCCTCTTAGAATTGCCAGTAAAAATATGGGACCTTCTTCGAATACGCACAAATTCAAATCCGCTAGTTTAGCAACGTATGGATAGTACATATGAATATGAATGTGGTTTTCGCTACAATAGAAACAAACAAACGAAAAATATAAATAATGCTTGCCTACCAACGAATAAAGCGAAAAAGAAACGATAAACTCAAGGAAAACATACTTACAATATTCGTAAACCCTTACTGCAAGCGCCATCTTCGTAATTCGTAAACAACGTTCCAAAAAAACAAGAAATCAAAACAAATCTAAGCGTGCAACGTCTTAGTTCGGTGCGCTAATGCGTCCTTTGTGTCCCGTACTCAATAAACAATACGTCCTTTGATTAAATGATAAAGGTGTTCAACTATAAAACAATAACAAATAAACAATGAGCTCTCCTGCGCAGCAACATCTGGCTCCCCAAAATGTGATATGTCTTTGATTTTATAGAGCATTTTCTCTTAAATATATATACTGTATATGGCTCCTCGGCAGGAACTGAACCACTATACTATTGTTTCTTCAACGTCTTCAGTGGAACATAGAAGAACAAGCTTGTTGATTGGGCGCTCTAAAACTTGTTCTGAGTGACCAGTTTTGCTTCCAATTTTCACGCGAACGCTACGAACAAGTCCCTCGCTATCTTCTCGTACATCAACGATCCTCCCTCTTTTCCATTCGTTTCTTGAAACATTCTCTTGAACGATAAGTACGATGTCTCCAACTTTGAAATTATCTCTTTGATTGTACCACTTGGTTCTCGTCTGCTGATTCTGCAAATATTCTTTGCGCCATCTTTTCCAAAACTCGTCTGCTAAATGTTGAACTCTGCGCCAGTACTTCCTTGAATACATGTCAACCCGCGAGAAATTACCCGGTGGAGGTAGTATAACCTTCGTCTTCATCGTCAATAAGTTGTTCGGAGAAAGAGGCAAGCAATCCGGACTGTTCAAGTTGTCAACTGTCAAGGGTCTTGAATTCAGGATACCTGTTGCTTCTGCCATGAAGGTACGTAAAGCTTCATCATTGAGAGATGTTCCATGAACTTGAAAGAGAGCAGACAAAATTGCCCGTACCGATCGTATTTGTCTCTCCCAGATGCCACCCATATGGCTAGCTGATGGTGGGTTTCTTTTCCATTTGATGAGAAGATAATCAGCTCCTTCGTTAAGTAGCTCTCGATTAATCCTGTCATGATCCATCTCCTTAACAGCATCGCGGAGTTCTCTTTCTGCGCCAACGAAATTGGTTCCCCAGTCAGAACGTAGCTGTCGAATGTTGCCTCTGATGTTGATGAATCTACGTAGGGCCATGATGAAGGAATCTGTTTCAAGGGTGTGTGATACCTCGATATGAACTGCACGACTCGTCAAACACGTGAAAAGACAACCATACCGTTTTAGTTCTTTCCGTTTCTCCTTTATGTAGAATGGGCCAAAGTAGTCAACTGCACAGGAGGTGAATGGTGGGGCTTCTTGCATTCGATCGCTCGGCAAATCTGCCATCCTTTGCTCTCCTCGACCACCTCTGAGAAATCGACATTGAACACAGTCAGATATAGCTTTGCGTACCAGTGTGTTACATTGCAATATCCAATATCCAGAGTTCCTAATCTCATTCGTTGTTATCCCGCGACCTTGATGACGTACTCTTCTGTGACAGCTCTCTACTATAAGCCTCGATGTCTTTCCTTTGTTTGGAAGAATAATGGGATGCTTGATATTTTCTTCCAAGTCAGACTTTTTCAAACGTCCACCGACTCGCAAAATTCCAAATTGGTCTACGAAAGGATCTAGCTGCACGAGGATATCGTTCTTTCGTAAGAACTTCTTTCTTTCCTTCTTGCTCGCGCGTGTATCTTTATCAAAATCTGAATCTGTCAAAACTTTGAGCTGTTCTTCAAAGGCTTCGTTCTGTACCCACTTGAAAAGTAACTTCTCAGCTTCTTGCAAATCTTCAACTGCAACGTCAACGCGACTGAAACTCTTTTGTTTGATTACCTTCATGATGATAGCTAGCACTCTTTTCATCCGATACCAGCTAGATGAATATTTCTCTAGCTGTGATAAAACATGATTTCTCTCTTTGACATCAGTAGCATTGACCTTTACATCTCTCTTTACTTCAGGATCGCTGTCATCTACTTCTCTCTCGATTGAACTGCTTGGCCAATTATCTTCAGATTGTTTCAAAAAGTTTGGGCCACTAAACCATTCACTGCATTCGATAAATTTCTTTCCTGTAAGCCCTCGTGATGCATGATCTGCAGGATTGTTCTTTGATTCCACGTGCCTCCACTGGTCTACGTCAGTGTAATCGTGTATCAACTTGACTCTATTAGCGACAAAAACATGGAATCTTCTCTTCTCATTGCTCAAATACTGCAAAACCAATTGCGAATCTGTCCAATAATATTCTAGCAAATTGCCAATTTGTAGCTCTTTAAATAGCATGTAACCAACTTTGACTGCCACCGTTGCAGCTGTCAGTTCTAGGCGTGGTATCGTGAATGTTTTCAATGGTGCAACTCTTGATTTTGCCATGACAAGGGTGTTTGAAATTTGGCCATGATCGTCTAGTAATCGTAAATAGCTTGCTTCACCGTATCCAACCTCACTTGCATCTGAAAAATGATGAATCTGGGCAGACACAATCTTTCCAAAGTGTGATGGCTTGAAACTTCTTTTGATTTCGATTTCATCCAAGACTTGTAAGCCCTTTCTCCAATTTTCCCAAGCAGATCGTTGCTCCTGGGAGACCCCGTCGTCCCAGCTCTTCTTGTCAGCCACTATTTGTTGTAGAATTCGCTTTCCATGTAATAGAAGTGGACTCACCAATCCAAGTGGATCATAAATTGAACTGACAGTTGCTAGAATACCTCTTCGAGTAAGCGGTAGATCTTTGAGTGTAATTCGATTGTTCAATGTGTCATTCTCAATATTCCATGACATTCCAAGTGCTCTCTCAACCGGTAGCGAATCTAGTTCCAAGTTGAGATTCTTGATATTCTTTGAACGATCTTTATCTGGGACAGATTCTATTACAGTTCTGTCATTAGATACAAACTTGGTCAGATTGAAACCTCCTGAAGCACACATCTTCTTGGTTTGGGAAATGAGATCAATTGCAGATTCATACTATCCTTTGACTTCAGGAAATCATCGACGTAGAAATCTTCTTTTACACTCTTTGATGCTTCACATCCAAATTTTTCCTTGTTGTCTTCAGCTGTCTTTTGAAGTGCAAAATTAGCGCAAGCCGGAGAACTAATTGCTCCAAATGTATGAACACACATCTCATACTCAACCAGACATTCATCTGTGTTACCATTGGGCCACCACAAGAAACGTAGAAAGCTTCGTTGACTTTCCGGAACACGAACCTGGTAGAACATAGCCTCGATGTCTGCCATGAAAGCGACTGGTTCCAACAGAAATCTTGTTAAAACTCCAACTAAAGAATTTGTCAAGTTTGGACCTTGCAGGAGTTCTTCATTCAGTGATGTTCCTTTGTAGCTGCAACTGCAATCAAACACTACGCGAATCTTGCCTGGTTTTTTAGGGTGATATACGCCATGGTGTGGTAAGTACCATGTTTTACCCTCTTCTACTTTCATTCTTGACTCGGATACCTTTCTAGCATATCCTTTGCTGATAATGTCGTTCATGAATGTCACATAATCTAGTTTGTATTGTTCATCTGCAAATTTTTTCTTTATCCAAAGAGCTCTCTGCTCAGCTTGCTTACGATTGTTAGGCATTTTCACATTGTCTTCACGGAAAGGTAAAGGTAACTGATAATGACCATCAACCAAGGTAATCTCCTTTTCAATCTTTGCCAAGAATTTTTCATCTTCTCTCGAATTCGATTTTTCATCCTGCTGCAGGGAACTTCTCGTCGACACTTTTTCAGTTGTAGATTGTGGAGGATGCATTACACCTTTCTGCAACTGCTTCTTCATTTCTTTAGGAGTTGGCTCGTTAAATTCCTTTCTATACATATCCATCAAAACTGTTGCTGAATTCACATCTTTCACTTCATCTTGGACTGCAAAATAATGTTGTGAATATTGATTCGTAGTTGCATCGGTAACAGCAATTCGATTGCATCTCAAACTATTCACAGCAGACTGTCCACTCGATAAGGGACCAACAATGCACCATCCAAACGCAGTCCTTTGCGCAAACGGACCGCCATTCTCTTCTTTGATAACCTCTATTGGTTGCAAAGCAGCTGGGCAATTAACTCCAATCAAAAGACCAATCGGGATGTCACAGTCAAGATCCGGAATATCATCTGCTATGTTTTGTAAATGCGACCATCTTCTCACTCTTTCTGGAGTAGGTATCTCATCTTGGTCAACTGGAAGATCACGACGACTGAAAACTTTTGGCAGATCAATTTGGTTGCTCCCATCAATGCTTGATACAATTAGATCATTAACGATATCTGCATCTTCTGTGGTCGTTCCTGTGATTGTTTTGATGGTAATCTTGGTGTTGACCTTTGGTGCATCTAAACTTCTTAAGATATCTTTCTTTATGAATGTTCCTTGACTACAGTTATCCAGCATTCCATAAACTTTGATCACGTGATTCGGATTAGACTTGTGCCACAACAACATTGGCAGAACGCTCAGGGAAAGAACTTCAATGGAATCTTCACTGTTTTCGTCACATTTCGTACAGCCATTGCTTATGTGAGGTGCAGCTTCCGTATTAGACTTTGCCTTTCCTTTGTACTTGTGCGTACCATGCATTCCTGTTGGATGTGCAAATCCGCAATCTTTCTCTCTGCATACCAGCTTTTGTGTACAATTTGTAACACTATGCGCAGGAGAATAGCAGCCAAAGCACAATTTATGTGAGATTACAAACATCTTTCTTGCAAATGGTGATTTATTCATAAAGGTCTTGCAGTTATCTAGACAATGCTTCTCTGAACAAAATGGGCATTCTGGATCAGTGATTTTGGTATTCGTGACTGAATCGTTTGCCTGGCCAGTTGCATTTGATTTCGTCACAAAAGATGTTATTCTTGGTCTTCCTGAATCTCGTTGTGGTCTGAAACTATTCGATGGTTTCTTTGGTAGAATCTTTGACATAGCTTCTTTGCTAAAGGTGGGATCACTTGCAACTTCACTTTCTTTGCCAATAAATTCCACAAAATCACTAAAGTTTGCTCTTCTTGATTCTCTTGACTTGATGATGTACACCTGCGTAGCCCACTGTCGCTGCAGTCTCTCTTGTAGCGTTAAACATAATACTTGCAGCAATGAACTTGTGTTTAACTCGTGAACATATTCCTCGTCAGTTAAGCAGCCTTGGCATTTGACCAAATAAACATAGAATTCTCGCATTTTCTTGCTATCGCCATCATAAACTTTAGGCCATGAAATCAACTTTTCCATATGTGCATTAGCAACTTGTATAGGATTTCCATAATGCTTTTCCAACAATTCTCTTGCTCTTCGGTAACCAGATCCTGGTGTTTGATACAAGCAAGTTTCAATCAAATTCTTTGGCTCTCCACTTGTGAACTCTATTAATAAAGCAAGCTTCTCTCTTGGGTCTGAAATCCTCGAATCAACAGCCATATCAAATAAAGTCAGGCCCGTCGGAACGAAATTCATATTGGAGGGGGGGCTGAAACTTCATGCGAGCGGAGTGATGATAAATGGGCCCCCGGGAAAATTTTTCATGGCCACGCCCTTTAGATCGTTGGAAAACGCCCCATTTTTGGAGAATTGGCAATTTGAAAAAGCAAAGGATGAAGTCTGATGGAGTCTTTCCGAGAAAATTCTGAAATATGGGACTTCAATTTCACGAGGATATAGATTACATTTGAATTCCATAATATCAAGGATGATAGCTTGATAAATTCTGATAACTTCCTCGAATATAAATAAGTTTGAATATTCATTTCCACGAGATGGGCTTTCACAGCCGTTTTTACTTACAAAAGTGAACGAACTGCAGCAAATTATTGGGGGGGCTGAAGCCCCCCCAGCCCCCCCGGTTCCGACGGGCCTGAAAGTCGTGAAAATCTTGTACTTCAAAGTGTCTCCAGTAAATGCTTCAGGAGTAACGTTAGGTAAACCTTGTCGACGAAGATATTCTCCTTGTTTTTCTAGCAAGTGATATAGCATCTGGTTCCCATGATTGCTCGAAGGGGCAGGAAGTGATGTAGGGGCAGGACCAGGAATTAGACCAGGAGGGGGGATTGGGTCAGGAACAGAAGTGGTTGCAACACCAGGAAAAACAGCAGGATAGAAAGGCGTAGCTTGTGGCTGCAAGTTGCTTTTCCCAAGGTTATGGCGTGCTTGTGTACTAAAGATTGGTGCCATATGAGAACGTTGATCATTTACAGTCAAAAAACTTTGCTTCTCCGACTTTGCATAGGCATCAGGCAAGTGAGACACAGTCGGCTTTCTCTCGTGGCTGTATGTAATAGCATCGTGGCTAATTTTTGGAATAAGAATATCCTTGTCATTCAAAGAATTCAACTCGTAGTCATCATTTAAATATTCTCGATGAATCTTTTCTGTTGCCTTAGCAATTGCTATTTCTTTTTCCAATCGTGTACGATCTAACTCCAGCTCTACTTGCCTTTCTTTCTCAAAGTATTGCGCTCTTGTTTGTAATTCTACTAATTTCGCTCGATTTCTGATGACGTCATCCATTGTTCTGCTTGGACTATGAGAAGACTTGGACGATTTAGACTTTCTAGTACATTTAGAGCCCTCTGATATTATGGAGCTAGGCTTCCTTCTAGAAAATGAAGCAGCTTGCTGATTAATCTTCCAAGACTGAGCTTCTTGTTGTACGGCTTTGACTTTATTAAATGTCTGAAGAAACAAGGGGTCACTCATTTGTTCTTCCTCCGAGTCAAACTGACGTGTGTAATCCTGATAAGATCGCGTAACCTTTGCAAGTAATTCGTCAATCAAGTCTGTGGCATCTCCCGTTTTAAAAATATCATAAATTCTTTCGATATGCCCTTCAATCATTTCCCTGTACCGATCTTGATTTTTCCGTCGTAGATCCCTCATCTCCATCCGGTATGAAAGACCCTTTTCCGTTAACCCTCGAGTTCTCTGTGGGCGCGACTCTGCAAGTAAACCTGCGACATCATTTAATTCATTTTCGAGTAAGTTTTCTGTTCTGCAATCTTCGGCCTGCGAGGTTACGCCCTCACATTTATCCTTTTCACTACGCGACATTGTTAGGCCATCCAAATTTGAATAAACTCCGTGATAACGTTTATTTTCGTGCAAACTGCGAAAGCCATTTAGGATAAATCAATATTTTCGTCGTAATTCTCCCAGCCTGAATATTCGAAAACGATGAGGTGGCGCCAAGCCTCTTAGAATTGCCAGTAAAAATATGGGACCTTCTTCGAATACGCACAAATTCAAATCCGCTAGTTTAGCAACGTATGGATAGTACATATGAATATGAATGTGGTTTTCGCTACAATAGAAACAAACAAACGAAAAATATAAATAATGCTTGCCTACCAACGAATAAAGCGAAAAAGAAACGATAAACTCAAGGAAAACATACTTACAATATTCGTAAACCCTTACTGCAAGCGCCATCTTCGTAATTCGTAAACAACGTTCCAAAAAAACAAGAAATCAAAACAAATCTAAGCGTGCAACGTCTTAGTTCGGTGCGCTAATGCGTCCTTTGTGTCCCGTACTCAATAAACGATACGTCCTTTGATTAAATGATAAAGGTGTTCAACTATAAAACAATAACAAATAAACAATGAGCTCTCCTGCGCAGCAACAAACTGGTTTATAAGAAACTAGTGCTATAGGATGGCGAAAAATTTAAGAAACTCTAGTACTATGCTTGAGAATTGCTAAGAAACTTTCAAAGCCAAGTACAAGGAAATCATGTCGTTCAGCTTTAATTTTTTACTAATATTCATGATAAATTTATGTTTTGAGTCGAATAGAACTCTCCTTCTTGCTAAAAATTGTGCTGTCTGTCAAGAAACGAATACGTGGCAGTGGTAGAAACTACATGCATCCAAAAAATAAGAAACAAATTAAGAAACTTTTAGCACTAAAAAGCTGAAATTTTACGTGAAATTAAGAAACGTTTAGTACTATGGGCTTATCCAAGTTTCTTATAAAAGAAAAAACGTGTAAAAGTGTTGCTCTTGGCGCATTGCAGTGCAGTGAGGCATTGCCAATGTGACAAAGTTGAGTTAATTTCTCAAAAGGGTCACTGGGGTCACTCAAACACATCTGGGTACGGAATGTGACATTTCTAGAGAATGGTTTTCCACACAAACAATTATTTTCTAGGATGTCATTTTTGGTACACCATAAATTATTTGCTATCATGTTTAGAGCAATTGATTGTTGTTTAGGATATCAATATGGCCTAATTTCCCATATGAATTGAATCTTCGGGAATACTTTTATAGTTAAACAAATGATCTGTTGTACAAAGTTTGAAAATAGCCTTGAATACCGGAATCATCGTACTAAACCCATAAACGCAACAAAAAACACCGTAATCTGTAGAAAGAAGAATGTTATCTCCTGTAAAAGATTGGCAACCACAATATACCTGTTATTATAGAGAAAACTGTTGAATCCTGCAAGAGGAAAACGAGTCAGTCTTAAAACCTGAAAGAAAAGAAACATTTTGTCTTACTCAGTAATTTTGTCTTACCTTTATACTTGCTAACATTATTGGGTACGCTTTTGAGAAAATTTATGAATTTTTATGTGTGATGTGACATGTCAGAATTGGCTTAATGGAACACGCCCATATAAAACTGCATCAAGTGCAAATTCAGCTAGAAGCCAGAATCATTTTAGTGAGTCAGATCCACATTCATTTTAGACCCTGGTGGTTTTTATCTGACTTTTTTGCATTACATTTTACAAACTGCAAAATATTTCGACATTCAAACAAAATTCAAAAATTGAGGAAATTGAGATTGGAGTCCCTCAGGGATCTTGTCTTGGCCCTCTGCTTTTCTTAGTCTACTTCTGTCGAAAAATTTTTTATATGAATTCTCCTAAAATTTACAACCTACTAACAAATATTAACATTACGAGACGATAGCGCAAGGAGCATGAAAATACATTGCAACCCTGCAGCTATACTACCTAATACTACCTAAATACTAGCTATTACACTTAACCTAAAAACCTAAATATGTCTAATACTTTCTCATGCTCTAATACTACTGTCTAATACTTTTCTTTTCTATACTGAATATATTGTAAATATTGTATTTTAATAAACATAGTAGCTTTTTTGTTCTTATTAAGTATTTATTTTTGCATTATTGTATTTATTGTATTTTTGAATGCAGGGCCCCTTGAAAAACAACCTTTGTTGAAGGGTCACCGTCCCTACATGATTGAAAATGAAAATGAAATAAAGTTCTTTTTTCATCAGGGTTTGGTTCATTATACACCTTACAGTGAACGAATCGTAGACATTGCAATACAGCAAGTTAAAGGTTCGTTACATGTTTCCTTCTTATTTCTTTCTGTCATTTATGACCAAACTAGAACCTTTATATGCACAAAGAAATTGATCTGGCAAGCATAAATGCTTTTTTTGCAGTATGATTCAAAACCAGGTAGCCCTAAAAAGAGCTAAATTTGTTAATTTTAAACCAATTACAACGTCAGTTATGTCTGGGAAAATAATTTGGTCCAAAATCTACTTGGCTAAAAAATAAAATTGAAGATCGGTGATGTAATCAAATTTTGGTGATTTTTCAAACGGGAGTACTTTTTTTTGGGACACCCGGTATTGCAGTTTTATTTTAATTAAATAGCTTTGAAGGAACTTAGGGTTTTTGCTGTAAATCTGCAGTGGAAATTCATTGATATCTTGATTAGTTTCAAAATGGCGGCATTTATCGAATTTGAGGCAACGGTGTCATTAAAATTTTAAATCCTAAACCAGAAAAGCTACATGTTTCTGCTTGCCAGCATATTATGGATTTCTTGAAGGTTCTATAATTTCTACCCAATTGGTTTAGGATTTATTCTGATTTCGATTTTTTTAAATTTTGCATGAATTTTTTCAACAATAGTTAAATTGCCGCCATTTTGAAAAAAATCAAGGTATCAAAAAATTTCAACCGCAGACTCACAGCAAAGTACCATAAGTTCCTTTGAAGCTATTCAATTAAAAAATGTCATAGAATTTTTACACCCACATCTTCAAAGGTTCGAAAGATTTCAACCCGATGCTATCTGTCGTTATGTGTTTCTCTTTGCCTACCGGGTTATTAAAAATGAAGACATCATGAGCAAGATCGTACCTTTCTTTCTTAACTCAAATGTTATCAACAACATATCGAATCTGCACCAGCACTTAAATGGAAGACCAAGCTATTTTTTATATTACTCTGTGAGCGTAAAGCTATGACTATTGTGCAAAAAGTGGTTTTAAAAGATGTTGATTCTATCATTCATCACTCAATGTTGAACTATCGTTACATCTTTTCAGTCCATGTTTGGAAGTAAAAAGAGCAGACATCAGCTCTCTTCGCATGCAACGGATGTCCCAAGCTACAATAATTTTCCCAAGACGACTTCAAATCTAATCTCAGAATATGGGTGAGGTCTTCATTGCAAAACAACTGAACAATCGTTTTGTATCCTAAACCTGACTATTACAAGAATCTTCAGAGAAATTAGCTCCCCATCGCTGGAGATTTCCAATAAAAGTACATTTCCAGGATTTTCTGGCCCAAAACTAACTGGTCCACGTTCGACATTCCTATATTATGTCCCCCTCTCCGGGGTATCAAATTGATACCTGAAAATATTCCTTGTTTAGCTGTTGCGTTCAACCTTAATTAGCCTTAACCTTAATTGCCATAACCTTAATTATTCTTAATTAACCTTGACCTTTATTAACCAGTAACCTTAATTAACTAGCTTTATTCTCTACAGATGGTAAAGAAGAATTGGTTGCAACGTTTGATAATACCACTCAACAAATTGAATTTGTAGATGGAAGTAAATCATTAGTGTGGCATGGTAAGGACACTGCCTTTTCATTGTTAAATGCCACTTGATATTATGCCGGTTGAGCCAAAAAACTTCGTACGTTTATTCATGGAGCCAAGAATACTGGATAGATTGGAACGAACCAAATTCTGTTTTTTGAGCCGACAAATTAAGATATTTTCCTGCATTTTGATCTGCATTGAAAATATGGGTAAATTCTACTTTGCAAATATTTCTTTCTGGCGAAATGATAGACAGGGTCTAAACTCCCGGATGGGGGGGGGGGGGTACTCCAATTTTGGCCTGACAGGAGGGTCCAGTCAGGGTTAAAGAGGGCCAAAGCAAAACAATTTTGAAAATTACCCTCAAATGGTAGTATCTTTTTGCAGAAACCCCCAAATGGTAGTTCGTGGACCTAAAATTGGGCCATTTGGTAGCGTGTGGTAGCAAAAGTTTTCTACAATATTTCAAAATGTTTTATTGTAAAAACTGATTGAACAAAGCGAAAAAACTTCAAGATTCAATGATAATTACTGCTGAAACGACCATATTGCCTTGCGGAGGAGCCTACTGAGTTGAAATCTTATAACTGACTTACCAGGAATCTTGGAATACCCCCAATTGGTAGTATATGTTTGACAAATAGGGCCATTTGGTAGCCATTTCGTAAGACCCTCAAACCGACTGGACCCCCTGTCCGGCCATAATGGAAGTATCCCCCCCGGGTCTAAACTATAGATAAATCGTAAAGAATCGCCTCACACAGAAGGTTTGGTAATGTCCATTATACCCATGTTCTCAATTCTCAAAAATGTGTGAGAAAAATTACAAAAGCGCTTTAATGTTATGGCTATCAAGCAGAATTTGACTTTTTCTAATGCACCAAGTACTCTTTGTGCTATGAATTCTCAAAAGTGGGAACATTTTTCGGCCTTGTTAGATATTGAGACATTGGTAAGAAATCGCAGCATCAATAGAATATGTAGATGCTTTGAAATCTTTAAGAAAAATATTTTCTTCTCGATAGATCTGCATATTTACTAGGGAAATTTTATCTCTTAGCGGAGCCAAGGGCCTTATTTTTGATATGCCCAAAAACAACTAAAAATGGTGTGTTCGTTCACATCCCAGGGGGGGCACTCAGCACATAGGCATACTGGGTGGTCAGTCCGAGAAATTTTCAGGCAACCCAAAAATATCAGTTTAGCTTCATTGCAACTCAAAAATATCAGCTCATTTATACCTTGGCATCTGTAAATGAACATAAAATATCCTGAAACAATGCAAATTGAGGCCAGGATTGCCTCTTAAGAACCCAGAAATAACGTTTTGACTATATTTGATGCCACCAATCATCATGGCAATGATTTCAGTTTATGGTGGACCCAAAATAAAATTTTCGACAATATTCTGACCCAAAAAATATCGGACTTACCTCCCCGTATGTGCATGTGCTGAGTGCCCACTTGGATTCACATTCACGTAGATTTAGACTTTTTGATGTCTAGCATTGATGGAGAAGTATTATGATATTTCAAGAGTTTCCATATCATTAGAAAGCAATGCATGAAATTAGAAAAACATTATTTTGCCATTTTGATTGTTGAAAAATTGATCAAATTGAGAAAATCACTTCTAGTTCTACCGTGTTTCATTCTGCCTGAAGATAGGCACTAAATCCTTACTGGCTGACAAAATTGACACGTGACACGCCTTAAACCAATCAAATGGAACCGACAACCAACCGGGAAATTTGAAATGTTAGATTTTAGGCCACTTTTTTGGATTTTAGGCCGCTTTTGGACGATTTTACCACCCTTCACCAAAATATAAATCGACAGAAGGAGCATGAAGATTTTCAAAAAATTTCTTCACAGACCTGTTCCCAATACTCTAATACACAGTTGATCATCGTCGCTACAAATTATTTCAAAATTTGGAGAAATACCGAAGTTTTGAATTTGACCTCATTGACCTCACTGTGGCTTGCCATAGTAAAGATCTCAGTAATGGCTGAAGCGTATGCATATGGAGAATAGATACTTTGCTTCGAAGGTCTTATTCTGTGTGTTTAAGTATCTCCAAAACTCCTCAAAAGAAGACACATTTAGAGCAGTATCAGTATCTTTTTCAGTTTTAAATTAACATAGATACATCTAAGAATCAAGGCTGAGGGGTAGGATGAACAACAGGAAAAGTGAACTGTACGGGCCTAACAAAACACCGCACCATCGTTATAAATTAGAGACGAATTTAACAGGTACTTACTTTTCTATCTCGCAAGAAGAGAACCACAAACTAAAAATGTGAACATACAATTCCAATGAACTTTGAAGCACTAACAAACATATGACTTGCCACGCTCAAGAATGGCAAAAGCAGTAACATCCAACGTGGCCATAACAAACGATTTCGTGATGTCCTCTTCGATAACCAAACCCTTGCTCCCAATACTTTATCCAACTCTGCTCTCATCCTTACGAGATCGTAAGAATGGGAATCGGCACTTACATTTGGCCAAAACCTCTTATAAATTCATCAATCATGTGCCTTGCTTTTAGTGCAAGAAATGGCTATCGTTTCATCCTCAGTGTTGCAGGTACATGAAATAGATTTGAAATGTTGGATTCAATACACGTAAAAATAAGATAACAAACGGAAGAAATGTACATCTTGCTCTAAATATGAAAAATAGATTGGCTACTTCGGCATAATAAAATTTGAAATACTATTTCTAAAGCTCTTTCATATCGATTTCACGTTTTGTGCGGATATCCATAGAAAAATATATATCTTTCGACTACACGTATTTTTTATAAGAAACTAAGAATTTGGGCCAGTACTAAAAGTTTCTTAAAATTATCAGATTTTGAGTACTCAGAGTTTCTTACGAGTTTCTTAGAGGTTGCATAACAATCTTCATGTTCACTACCTGTGCCCTCGTGAACATTTCAAGACATTTCAAGACAGTATTTTTTTGAGCATTTCCAATGTTTAGACATGACTCAAGTACCTTACAACTAATATGATACAGGAAACAATTGCAAATAAAGTAGAAATATGTCAATGATTTCCTTTACCAAAGTAAATAGTTTCTTAACTTATATTCTCCTAGTACTGGAGTTTCTTAATTTTTTCTCGATCTGAGAGTTGAGTTTCTTATGGACATTTTCTTATAAAAAAATACGTGCACTTGCATTTGAGGTAATCCATTAGAAACTCTCCCCTTTCACGGTCAAACAACACAGCAGCATCAACACAGGGCATTTGTATTTTTTTTCTTTATTTTTTTTTTATATCAATTCTCCTAAAATTTACAATCTACTAACAAACATTAACATTACGAGACCATAGCGCAAGGAGCATGAAAATACATTGCAACCCTGCAGCTGTAGGGCATTTCTATGGCACTTTGTAGACTCATGGAAGCATAGGAAGCATACACATATTTTCTGTAAGATAATAAAACTTTGAGACAATATCGAAAGTTTCTTAAAAATTCTTATTATCTGAGTACACACCGAGTGCAAAAATGTTTCACAGGAGTTTCTACGAGAGGCAACATTCCATTGGCAGGAGATTTCAAATTTTATGAAGTCACGCCTTGCCAAGATTCTAGATCATGCAAATAGACGGGGAAAATAAGCTAACCATCTAAGCAAGTGCCTAACCACAGTTTTTAAGGTTTATATTGTTAGAATAGGCCATTGAGATTAATTTAAGACTATGTGCCATTTGTGAAAAGTGTCGAGTGTCACGTGATCGATGACGTCACAGAAGGGCTTAATGTCGCTAAATACTTCGATAACTTTTGACAGATGTGTTGTATTAGCTTGGGATTTGCATAGTTGAAAAGAGCATTCGAAGAGCTTTCGAATGATGTATTGCATTTTGCAATTTAGTGAAATGCGAAAAATTTTCTATGACGTCATCAACTAAATGACGTCATAATTGACTAATTTTAAAACCATTTCAGCTGATATTTTTTCCTTGATTTGTACTAAATCAACGATGCAGATTCCGAATCTGCAGTCAGAAAACACTAATAATTCATAGGAATGTAAAATCATGTCTTGTCATTTTCCCTATTGTGTTTGAACTGAGGCAATATCAAGGGAAAATGCTCAAACCCAAATTGAATACCTATGAAATATAGGTGTTTTTTGACTGCAAATTCGGAATCTACGTGGTTCATTTGGTAGAAATCAAGGAAAAAATTCCAGCTAAAATGGTTGTGAATATTTGTCAATTATGACGTCATGTCATTGATGACGTCATAGAAATTTTTTGCATTTCACTAAAATGCAAAATGCTATACATCATTCGAAAGCTCTTCAAACGCTCTTTTCAACGATGCAAATTTCAAGTTAGTCCAACACATCTGTCAAAAGTTATCGAAGTATTTAGGGGCACAAACTCTTCTTTGACGTCATCGATCACGTGACATTCGAAACTTTTCAGAAATGGCACATTGTCTTAAATTAATCCTAATAGCCCATTCTAACAATATAAACCTTAAAAACTGCGGTTAGGCACTTGCTTAGATGGCTAGCTTATTTCCCCTGTCTAAAAGGTTTTTTTGCAAAAGAAGCCCAACTGAAAAATGAGAAAAACAGAAAATATACTCCAATATTCTTAGTTTTAATTATTCGGGGCAATTTGCATGGCAAGGAACTCATTTCAAGAAGTTGAGCTCTCAGGGGCTCTCAGATCAACAAAATAGTAAAATCTTGAATGCTGGAGTGGGTCAAAGTTTCACCATCTTACAGAAAATATGTGTATGTTTCCACGAGTCTACAGAGACGTATGAACTAGGGGGGACACTGGGAGCATATGCCCCCAAGATTTTTCAATAAACAAAGAAGTGCCCTTCTTATTGTCAGGAAGTGCCCCTTTAGCTTAATGGAAAAAATGCCCTTGAAGTGCCATGCCCCCCCAAGTTTGAGATGCTTCCTACGTCCTTGTGAGTCTACAAATGGCCATAAAATTTCCTGCTTTGCTCAGTGCTGCTGTGTTGTTTGGCCGTAAAAGGGGAGAGTTTCTAATGGATGACCTCAAATCTCCTTCAAATGCAAATAGTCGAAAGTTAAATGTTATTCTATTGATATCCGCTTAAAAAAATGAAATTGATATGAAGGAGCTTTAAAAATAGTATTTCAAATGTTATTTTGACGAAGTAGCCAATATATTTTTCATGTTCTTTAACCCTATTTTAACCGGGGGGGGGGGGGCGTTTTTCGCCCCCCCTATCGGATTTTTTTTAATAGCTCCCAAACGATGCAACCTACAATGCTGAAACTTCTTGACTTTTCCTAAAATTTAGTTGGCAATCAGAAAATAGAAATTTCAATACCTATTGTTTGACCACGTGACCTCCACATGCCCATATTTGGAGAGTGGTCACAAAGAAATTCTTTAAAACGGCTCTAATTTCTTCCTTTGTTACTAAATCTCAACAATATATATACCATTCGATTCATCTCGATGAGTACTTTCATTTGATATATAATTTATTCATATTTGCTGACATCAGCAGTTTATTATTTCTATGACGTCATCAATCTTTATGACGTCATATTCCTAATGAATGAGTAATTTTTCATACAAAACTGATGGAATTACCTCAAATAACGATGAAGGTACTTGATTTCACCAATAATATGCGAAATTAATGGTTTTAAATCATAATTATTGAGCTAACAATTTTGCATTGAATCAAATTTTCATTATTTAATTAGTTAATTTATTAGAAACCATAAATATCCGTACGAAACCATATGAAACTACAAATTAATGATATCAAGCAGGTATTTGGATGGTTTTTTGCCAATTTTATCTGGCTATTTGCTAATAATGGGCCCTTTTCTGCAAATAGCTCGATTTTCTCAAAATTTGCATTGTTTTAGGTTGCCTAGCAACCAATCACGTGACTATTGATTGATTGATGCTATTTTTAGATTCTCCATTGTTCAATTCTGACACAATGCAAGTTTCATTGTCATAGCTCTTATACTTGCGGAGAAAAACAGGGGGGGCGAAAAACGCCCCCCCCCGGTAGAAAATCACTTTTTTTTTACCCGGTTAAAATAGGGTTAAAACAAGATGTACATTTCTTCCGTTTGTTATTTTATTCTTACGTGTATTGAATCCAACATTTCAAATCTATTTCATGTACCTGCTACACTGAGGACGAAACGATAGCCATTTCTTGCACCAAAAGCAAGGCACACGATTGATGAATTTATAAGAGGTTTTAGCCAATGTAAGTGCCGATTCCCATTCTTACGATCTCGTAAGGATGAGAGCAGAGTTGGATAAAGTATTGGGAGCAAGGGTTTGGTTATCGAAGAGGACATCACGAAATCGTTTGTTATGGCCACGTTGGATGTTACAGCTCTTGCCATTCTTGATCGTGGCAAGTCATATGTTTGTTATTGATTCAAAGTCCATTGGAATTGTATGTTCACATTTTTAGTTTGTGGTTCTCTTCTTGCGAGATAGAAAAGTAAGTACCTGTTAAATTCGTCTCTAATTTATAACGATGATGCGGTGTTTTGTTAGGCCCGTACAGTTCACAGGCTACTTGTTCACGTGATACTGGCAAGGCGGGAAAACTGAAAAATACAGCAGATTTGTTGACCTTTCGTGACAAGAGAAAATATAAACTTAGTTACGACTGTTGTCTTATTTTGTAAATGAATGATCGAGATTACCGAACAATTATCTTGAAGCATTTTTGTTATCCTTTGATGATTGATTTGATGATACAGTGTGGACTGTGGAAGAGAAACAAATACAAACTTTTCCATGAAGAGGAATGTGAAGGGGTGCTGATTTGCAATGATAGAAAGTATGGAAGTACTGTGTGATTCGAAATAAACAAGATTAACCATATGAAAATATACCTCTGCCCCTTGAGATAATTAAATGTGAAATCAACCAGATATTTCTCAAAATTTTGTTTGAGCTCTGATTCAAGTTTCTGGCAAACAATGGTCCCTTTTCAGCAGATTTTCCTTACACATGGGTGGGCTTGCCTTGGTTGAAATTGGCAAAATTCATCATAAAAGTAGGTATGCAGGCAAAATTTGTCAATTAGGAGTGGATAGCTTTCTGAAAACCAGGTGGCAGACCCCCATCCATGATCCATCTTCAAATCATGTATCCCCTGGCTGAAATCAGTTCTTCCTGTCTAAATTTTCCTGCTACACTTTTTCAATTTCACATAATTCTCAATCTCTCCTTGGCAGGCATACACACAAAGATAAACACAAATAAATTTCAAATTAATTCCATCATTAATTTAACTTCACAGCAGTTGTTAAAATAAACAATTTTATAAGAAACAGGATAAGAAACTTGGATAATTTTTGCTGTATTTTGGTGCACAAAAAGATATACAGTAGCTATTCTACAGCTACAGAAATATTTCTTTTCATATGAAACAACATTTGGCAAAAAAGAGCTTTATCACGCTAATACTGTACCATCAATTGCAATGAATTTTAGAGTATTCAAGAATGAAGGTTCAGGGATGCCTTTGCCCTAATATCCATTTGAGGGTTCTTTGCACCCAAACATATGCCATAATGGTACTACTCTCAGTTCAAAAAACACAGGTCTAAACAGGGATCAAGATAAATAAACAGGGTGGGTGGAAAAATTTCCATGTCCTAATAAGTGGGCAAGATGTGTTCACTGCAAAAACAAACTCACATGCAAGCAAACAGCTTCTGAAATGAAACTACAATTGAGAACAATTTCAGGAAACATGACTTTGCATGTTTTACAGGGCTTTGCAATTCAAGAAGCTCAAAATTAATAAACAGAAGCAAGAATTTCCAGGCCAATTTATTAAAAAAGTGGGGGGTGTCTCTTCCATACTCATAATTTCTTAAATATGAAATGAAATGCGTTAATTTGCCCCTTAGCATCATTATTATCTAGAATCTAGCAAATTTATAATGTTTTCTATGCAAGCAAGATGCGTCAACAAGAAATCTGTCTCTTTACTATGGAACAGTTATCACAGGGACAGACATTTGCTCATTTCATAGCAGCATTGTTCCATCAAAAATTTCCAGACAACATTTCAAGCTTGTAAGTTCATTTGCTCATCACCAAACCAGAGTCAGCAAACACAATTACCTCCACTTTAGTTCAATTACCTCCACTGTAGTTATACCACTGTCTATTAACTTCTTATTTCTCATCCACACACATCACATACATTTGTAAGTTGCAGGATTTTGCCATCAAAGTTATGCCATGCTTGAATTAAATTGTATTATGGTTCATTTTTGAGAAAGGTGCAAATGAATTGTAATTGTAAGATGAGATATCTGGCCTGACGAAGATCCTCAAATACTGCAAAAGTCTTGTTTCACAGCCTCAGATGATTGATAAATGCCAAAAGTGATGTCTAGAGGGAAGAAAGGGGAATTGGTTAATTCAGCAATGAAAATAGCACAAGGCGACATGGTAAAATTAGCCAATAAGTAACAAGTTAGAAAGAGCTTGATTCATGTTTATGTTGGAGATGGATAACAGGCTTTAAAATCATAAGAAACCTGCAACTAAAATATCCACTTTTCTTCAAAAACAGCAAACTGAAAAGTGAAAACTCAAATGCAATTACTGTACCCTTAGTTGGTAATGAATTTTTTGCCACTTGCATGCAAAACCAAATGTTTAATTAAATTTCCCAGATTTCAAAATTGTGCATTTTTCATTCCTATGTCATGTGAGCTAACAAATACAAGAAAACTGCTGGGCAAAGAAGTATCAAGGTTCTTGTTTGACCATATGGCATATCAGGTTGATTGAAAGCAAAACAAAACAACAACAACAATATTGTGTTTTGGCTAGGCCCAATGTTGTTTTCAGGCACTTGTTTGGATACAGAGACACCTGCACCAACAAAATTAAATAACTCTTCTTTGCAAATTTTCCGGGATGAACGGAAACCATGAACAAGCAGTTTGATGAGCACTCTTGAAAGTCAAGATATTTTGGTTTTGCGGCAGCGACTAGATTTTGCGAAATTTTCGTTCAAAGTTTAGTGCATAAAACGGGCGCTTCTCTCAGCAAAATCTGGTGGTGTTGAAACTTTTATTTTTCCTACTCTTTCTGGCGATCGCGTTGCTTTTTCCATTAGAATTTGTGAAATATTAGGCCATAAGGAACACCAGATAAAAATATCAAGGGGTAATTTGCACTTTTTCTGTTCCTACCACGAGCTTGTTCTGAACACAAGCCAAGAGGCAAGATTTTCTGATTTTTCAAATACCCTGACTTTGAATAAAAAAATAAGGTCAACGCAAATTTTCCGAGAATACTGACCTGTCTTGAAATGAAGTTTGTATCCTGTAGAATATTTCCTGAAATGATGGTTTTGCGGCAGCGACCAGTTTTTGTGCAATTTCTGTTTTCGTATTTCCATGATTTTGAGCAAAATTTTGTCTCCTTGCAGTGATTTTTGATGTCGTATTTTCCATATTCATTTTTGGATGATCACTTCCAAATTTTTTTCCGCCATTGCTGTTTCCCTCGTGATCACGATCTGCGAGCAGGGTTGCCAGGTGCATGCGTAAGTTTTAAGCCAAACGGAGGACAGAAAAAAGCCAAAATAAGCCAAATTATTTCCTGCTGAAAAATGCCAATAAAAAGCCAAAAAAGCCAATGAAAATTCGAAAAAGCCAACTATTTACAATTATTTTCTATTAAAACTCTCATTGTTGAGGCCTGTTTCTCTCAACACACGATTCTTTGAAGATGCAGAGATGACAGAAAACAGTTGTCCTCTTTAGTGCGCCATAGGGCACCATATGATATATGAAATGACCATTTCCAAAATATTAGAAGATGAGGTGACCAAGCACATATATTCAGGCCTTCTATGAGCTGTCTGAAGAATTTTCTCTGGAGATAATGGAATTCAAAGCTTAAATATAAAAATGTTTGACTGCAAGCTAAAAAAGCCAAAATTATGCCAAAAAGCCAACCGGTTTTTCCAAAGCCAAACATTGTTTAAAAAAGCCAAAATCAAGAAATTTGGCTTAAAAAAAGCCAAGTTGGCAACCCTGTCTGCGAGCGCTTTTTTCCAGGCCGCGTCCCATGGGGCCTGGATCACAATGGATTCGGTCAAGACCGGGCGCCGGCGAAATTCTGGCCTCTCCGATTTCCAAAACAACCCGCAGGCGCAGAGTGCTCTATGTACAGCGGTCAAAACATTTCTGCACCTTGCTCGAAGTAGCCAATATATTTTTCATGTTCTTTAAAACAAGATGTACATTTCTTCCGTTTGTTATTTTATTCTTACGTGTACTGAATCCAACATTTCAAATCTATTTCATGTACCTGCTACACTGAGGACGAAACGATAGCCATTTCTTGCACCAAAAGCAAGGCACACGATTGATGAATTTATAAGAGGTTTTAGCCAATGTAAGTGCCGATTCCCATTCTTACGATCTCGTAAGGATGAGAGCAGAGTTGGATAAAGTATTGGGAGCAAGGGTTTGGTTATCGAAGAGGACATCACGAAATCGTTTGTTATGGCCACGTTGGATGTTACAGCTCTTGCCATTCTTGATCGTGGCAAGTCATATGTTTGTTATTGATTCAAAGTCCATTGGAATTGTATGTTCACATTTTTAGTTTGTGGTTCTCTTCTTGCGAGATAGAAAAGTAAGTACCTGTTAAATTCGTCTCTAATTTATAACGATGATGCGGTGTTTTGTTAGGCCCGTACAGTTCACTTTTCCTGTTGTTCATCCTACTCCTCAGCCTTGATTCTTAGATGTATCTATGTTAAATTAAAACTGAAAAAGATACAGATACTGCTCTAAATGTGTCTTCTTTTGAGGAGTTTTGGAGATACTTAAACACACACAGAATAAGACCTTCGAAGAAAAGTATCTATTCTCCATATGCATACGTTTCAGCCATTACTGAGATCTTTACTATGGCAAGCCACAGTGAGGTCAATGAGGTCAAATTCAAAACTTCGGTATTTCTCCAAAATTTGAAATAATTTGTTGCGACGATGATTAACTGTGTATTAGAGTATTGGGAACTGGTCTGTGAAGAAATTTTTTGAAAATCTTCATGCTCCTTCTGTCGATTTATATTTTGGTGAAGGGTGGTAAAATCGTCCAAAAGCGGCCTAAAATCCAAAAAAGTGGCCTAAAATCTGACATTTCAAATTTCCCGGTTGGTTGTCGGTTCCATTTGATTGGTTTAAGGCGTGTCACGTGTCAATTTTGTCAGCCAGTAAGGATTTAGTGCCTATCTTTTCTGCCTGAGAATATTTTTAAGTACCTAGGGACTATAAACTTGCTCTGAAGACTTCCGACTGGGTTACCTATTCCCAGGTTGAAATGAAACACGCTCCTCGTTGTTTTGAAGATTTGAATGGCTGTAAATCGATCCCCTGTTTTTGACGACTTTTTTAGGATTTCAGCCATGCTCTTTTCCTCGAAATCCTTAATTTTGGAATTTTACCATGCCGAAAAAAATTTCGAAAAATACTCATAGCATACGCTAGTCTTTTAGCGACAGAACAACATTTGAAGCATTTCAATCGGCCACTTACTTAATTTTCTGTAACAGATTGCGTTGGGTCATTTTTTTCTGGGTCACCCGGTAGGACAAGCCAATGCCATGGAATTTATTAATGAGGAAACTCTTCATTGAGCTTAAAAGACAAGTCCGGGGTTGGTATGATTGATGATAAAATACAAGATAATACTGCTATGAATGATGTATGATACTTTTTCCACTATTTTTCGCCTTCTCCTTGTGAAATTACGTTTTCAAATAAACAATTTGAGCGAAATGACGTCATATCGCGCAAATGAAAACGAGGCTGTGCGATTGTTTTTCGCCCCTTTATCGATGCAAGCCTCTTTATCGTCTTCTTGTGCTATTTTCAATATTTTCAATGGATGAGTACACGATAAAGGGGCTAGCAGCGATTAAGAGGCGAAAATACAATCACACAGTCTCGCTTTCGTTTGAGCGATATGACGTCATTTCGCTCAAATTGCTTATTTGAATACGTAATTTCACAAGGAGAAGGCGAAAAATAGTGGAAAAAGTATCATACATCATTGATAGCAGTATTATCTTGTATTTTATCATCAATCATACCAACCCCGGACTTATCCTTTAAGTTATAGAATGCATCTTAAATCATGAATAAATTCTCACAATTAATTTAAACCCTCAGCAACCGATTTGTATTATTTCAAACCGGTGTTACAGTTTTTGTGTTACAATGTTTCAAAGAATGTATATATTTCTCTGGCTCACCAGGTATTTTACAATTTTTTCCAGGAAAATATGCACCAAAGGATAGAGAAAAGTTGGTGACGAAACTTCGGAGATTATCCAGTTGGCTATCATTATTAATACTGACACTTGCCTCGCTTGGGATTCTACTGGTTTTTGTCATCTTCTTTTTTGCTGTCAAGTTTCGTAAACAGACGTACGTCACAAAGACTTTTTGATATTTTGTATTCTGTCACTGTTGTTTTGAGCCAATGATTTTTGTAATTGGCTCGTTGTGAATTTTTTAAAAGAACCACAGATTTGAGTAAATTTCTTGCTGAGAAGGGTTAGGGAGTAAGAAACACGAAGAAGAGCCCCTAATGGCAACATAATCAAGTTTAGGCGACTTCGCAAAGAGTTCCACTTTTATCGCGTTATCCGATATGTTTTCAGTGCTTGTAAAAATGCGAGAAATGTTTTTACCAAGCGGAATTCGAATTTCTCTTTGTGCAATGATTTGTCGAGAATGGGGATTTTTTCTGGCTCACCCGGTATTTTCTCTGAAAAAAGAACCTTGTTTTTGTCTTTTAGCGCGATGAAAAAGTTTGAGCCTAAAATGAATAGCTTAGTATTGGCTGGTTGTTTGTTATGCTACGCAGCCATCTTTTTGGTCGGAAGCGAAGGCTATCTGACGTCACCAAGTCAAATCATACGCAACTGGAAGGTGAGAAATGACACTTTTCTGTTTATTGAAGGTTTCTGTGGTTCTGTGTTATAGTTCACCGATTTTGCTGTCAATTAAAGGGCTTCTGCCACCCAGAATACTTTGCAGGCACATTGCAATTTGAGACTGTCTGATCATCATCATCATCGTCATCGTCATCATCATCATCATCATCATCATCATCATCATCATCATCATCATCATCATCATCATCATCATCATCATCATCATCATCATCATCATCATCATCACCGTCACCGTCACCGTCACCGTCACCGTCACCGTCACCGTCACCGTCACCGTCACCGTCACCGTCACCGTCACCGTCACCGTCACCGTCACCGTCACCGTCACCGTCACCGTCACCGTCACCGTCACCGTCATCGTCACCGTCACCGTCACCGTCACCGTCACCGTCGTCACCGTCGTCACCGTCACCGTCACCGTCACCGTCGTCACCGTCACCGTCACCGTCACCGTCACCGTCACCGTCACCGTCACCGTCACCGTCACCGTCACCGTCACACGTCACACGTCACACGTCACGCGTCATCCGTCATCCGTAATCCGTAATCCGTAATCCATTTTCATCTAGCCTGCGTGCATACTCTACTGAATTCTTTCATTTTAGAGAGGTTCTCCTCCAGTAGAAGAGACCCTCTCTGAAAAGAAATCAGTAGAGTCTGCACGCAGGTTATTTTCATCCATCAAAAATGAAAATAATATCTCAGTCTTTCTGCTGTCAAACACAATTCGATTTACTCAAATTCATCCAGTACATGTTCGGGATGCTATCAGTAACAATGCTTGATGATTTTTGGTGAACAGAGTCATTGGATTCTGTTCAGTATCAGATGAGTCAAAAAAAGTTTACCCGTTTGGCGGGCTGTGAAATAATCTGTATGCGGCTGATATACAAAACTGAAATATTAATCTATCATGCAAAGGCTAACTTACGGACATGTCTTGAACGCCTAAATTAGGCCGTAGCGCCCTGGTCAGACCGCGGCAGAATTGATTGTTTTAGCACATCAAAAACTTGTCAAGCCATTCACCACTTCACAACAGTATTATTTCATTTCCCAGAAGACCGGAAAGTTACAAAACAAATTATTATTATTATTATTATTATTATTATTATTATCAATTTTTTACTTTGGGCGCCATTACCGTTGGATACATAAAAAAGATATAGCTAAAAGTAGTCAGCTAATTAATTCCAACGTTAGTTAAAATTTTAAAATACAAATGTTACATCAGAAAAAAGGGGATAAAATATTTACAATTCATCGAAAGTATACAGTATAAAGGCATAAAAGTGTATAAAAGCAGATATTCAAATATTATCATCATAAAAAATGCAAAGGCTAACTTAGATGAGAATGTTTTGTTTGGTAAAATTACTCATCTCTAAGACCCAAAAATTAGAAAAATGTCTGTAAGGGACATGTAAAGGAACGAGAATTCCACATTCCATTATGGACCATGATTTACTTTCTATTGAATTAAAAATTCTATCTCTGGAACTGCAAATTGTAGTGAACTTAAATCTCCATGCCAAATAAATCAAGAACCAGAATGGAACGTGGAATTCTCAATTCCCATACAAACCCCTTACAGGCCTTTGGTCCTTTTGGGGTCTTGAAGATAAGTGATTTTACCAAACAATACTTTCTTATCTAAGTTGGCCTTTGACTGGTGGATTAGCACTTTAGCTTTTAAAGGGGCTCCGTCGTCAAAATGTAAACAAAATGATGATTTTTGCAGTTTTTTGAAAAGTGATATCACACAGGATTTTTGTACTTTTTTCAAAATGAAAGTTGCCATTTGGGCATTAATCCTTGTACTTCCCTAAGGAACAAACCAAACATTCATATCTTCTACGATTGCTCGGATATTAGTGGATTTTTAACGGTCACTTTTTTGTGGCTTGGGTGAAGCCACCAAACAAACTGCAGAGAACAATGGATGAACAATGGATAATTCCTGACACGTGCGAGTTTACGGATTTGTTTACTGTTTGACGACTGAGCCCCTTTAATTAACATCGGCCTCTTACTTTTTATCTCACAGCCCGCCAAACGGGTAAACTTAGTTATTTCAGCGTCAACATCCATGATGATTGCTTGTGGATACGTGCATGCCCAAAGATCTTTGCCCGCTCCATTGATCAATTAGCCAATCAGAAGCCTTTTCGAATATGATTTACGAAAGGGAGAGATGGCATGGCAGTATCCCGAACAAATGCTCTTGGCTGTACGATTTTTAACTCCTTACTTTTTTGGCGCAATCATTTTCATTACAAATTATACACTGGCTGGAACATATTGATAGAGAGCGTGCTTCGTTTTTTCTACTGCTTTTTAACCATCATATCCATTCTTCGTAACGTATATAGGGTCGTCTCTGGCTGCTCACTACTGGCTTCACATTGGAGTTCGGATCAATGTTTGCAAAAACTTGGCGGATTTTTCGAATCATGACAAACAAATCTTTGAGGAAAAAGGTATGATATTTCTTGTTTCAAATATCACACCTTTTTTCAAGGGAAGTCTGTTTCTTTTTAAATTACGCACTTTTTGAAATTTTTTGATTTGTGAGAACACTGCTGCACGAAAGACATACTAGCGCGAAGACCGACTCCTTGTGTGAATTGACCGGATACCGCTTACTTGTACGAAGACCGGTCATACTTGTACGAAGACAGGCTCCTTGTATCCACGGGGGGGGGGGGGGGGGGGGGGGGGGGAGGGGAGGCTCTTCCATAGTAAAGGTACCTGGGGATGTGCCGCGAGCAAGGGTATACTTTTTCGGACTTCTAGTCTAGCCAAGGGTATACTTTTTTGCAATTTTTGCCTACAACGGTCTAGCCAAGGGTATCATTTTTGACAATATTGGTCTAGCGAACGGTCATGATATCATATTTGGTACAAATTTGACAATATTCGTCCAGGAAATGGTCAAAATTGGTCTAGCCAAGGGTACCAAATGCAATTCACAAAATATATGAAAAAGACTGCAAAAAAGAAATAGTTTTTAGTCCTCTTGATGCTTGGGCGGAAGGAGATGAGCGTAATTTAATTAGAAATACTGCTGATATCAAAAGTGAAATGATCTCATCACTTTCCTCCTTGGCATTAGGTGTCTCAAATAACGATAATAGGCATGAAGAGGCTAAGATCGAGGGTGGCACGGCTACAGTTGCCTGTGGCCGTGTCCCCCTCTCGTCTTCCGGGTCTGGCTCATGTGCAGATGGAACGGAGGGCGAGATCGAGGTCGACACGGCCGCAGTTTGCTGTGGCGGTGACCCTCTCTCGCCCTGCGGACCTGGTGCGTGTGCCGGGCTGGAGGACGAGATCGAGGCTGATAATGATAAAGAACAGAATGATGCATTAACTGACGTAAATGTCGACAAAAGCACTGCTGGCGAATCGGTCTCTAGGGAGGCTGATGTTAACACAGCATTGGAAACTATTCGATTGAAAAACCGTAACGGTCTTCTCTTCTCATATCTAAACATCAATTCAATTAGGAATAAAATCGATTTTTTAAGACCTATGATATCAGAAACTATTGATATTTTGGTGATAGCTGAGACTAAGATCGATAATACTTTTCCAACAAGCCAGTTTGCTATTGAAGGATCTATGAAGCCATTTAGAATCTGCGAAAGAAAAAATGGCTCCCTGTTGCCATTTATCGTCCCCCCTCTCAAGCGAAACAGTATTTCTTTGACGACATTGGTATGGTTCTTGATCACTACTGTAGCAATTATGAAAATCTCATTTTGATAGGGGATTTTAATTGCAAAATAGGCGATGACGTCATCAGTGATTTTGTCGACAGTTACGATTTAACTAGCCTTGTTAGGAGCACAACTTGTTTCAAGTCCGACAGTCCTCGATGTATTGACTTGAGTTTAACAAATACGAAATCAAGTCTTCAGGCTACAACTACAATAGAAATGGGACTGTCCGACTTCCATGCAATGATTGTCACCGTTTTAAAGGGTGGATATGTCAAAAGGGGGCCTAAGATAATCTCCTATAGAGACTACAGCCGATTTGGCGCCGTGGACTTCAGAACTCATCTCATTCATATGTTGTCATCTGAGTTGGGTGGGAATGAGGACTATGGTGCTTTTAAAGCTGTGGTCATGGCCGTGCTGAATGAACACGCACCCGTTAAGAAGAAATATATTCGCGCAAACGATGGGCCTTTTATGACTAAAGCCTTGCGTAAAGAAAACATGCATAGAACTAGACTGCGTAATAAGTATCACAATGATAGCACTGAGGAAAATCTCAAGGCTTTCAAAAAGCAGAGGAACAAATGCGTGAAATTACTACGTAGGGCCAAATTTGACTACTATAGGGACATCGACCTTGGTAAGCTTACCGATAATCATAAATTTTGGAAGACAGTAAAGCCACTGTTCTCAGACAAAGTGCAAGTAAATTCTTCCATCTCTTTGATCGAAGACGGAAAAGTGGTAAATCAGGACTCTCAAATTGCAGAGATTTTCAACCAGTATTTCGCAAACATCACAGATAGTTTAGGGATCTCTGTAAATGACTCACTTTTGCTACCAACAAGTGATATACTAGATCCAATTGACAAATCTGTTAAGAAATACGAAGCTCATCCAAGTATTTGCAAAATTAAAAATACTATTAAGTGTTCAGACAAATTTGATTTCAGAAAGGTCGCCACCGAAGAGGTTGCTATTAAGATTAGACAACTCAATCCAAGAAAAGCCTCTCCAGTTGACTGCATCCCTGCAAAAATTCTAAAGGAAAATTTGGACATATTCTCAGCTCGCTCTTCAAAAAGGAGGATGCCTTTACGAAAAAGAACTACCGACCGATTACAGTCTTCCCATCGGTATCAAAAATTTATGAAAGATTGGTGCAAGACCAAATGCTACCTTTTGTCCAAAGTTTCCTGTCCTCACTCCTTTGTGGGTTTCGAGAGGGCTATGGTACACAGCATGCACTTCTACGTTTTGTGGAAGCCTGCAAGAAGACAATGGACAGCGGAGGCGTCGCAGGGGCTGTCCTTACAGACCTTTCGAAGGCTTTTGATTGTCTAAATCATGAACTACTAATAGCAAAATTGAATGCATATGGCTTCAGTAGATCTGCCTTGCTGTTTATCAATAGCTATCTCACCGACAGGAAGCAGAGGGTAAAGGTCAATGGTTCATTCAGCACATGGACAGAAACCGTCCTGGGAGTACCGCAAGGCTCGGTCTTGGGACCCCTTTTGTTTAACATATACCTGAATGACCTTTTTATGTTCCTGGAGGACACCGAAATCTGTAATTATGCGGATGACACAACTATTTATGCGTGTGGTCCTAACATCGAAAATGTCATCATGCATTTGGAGAATGATGCCCTTAAGATAACTGAATGGTTTCCAAACAATGGCATGAAGCTAAATGAAGACAAATGTCACTTAATGATTTTTGGTGCAAAAGGGAGTAATGAAACAACAATTAAAATAGGCGAGGCCTATGTGAAAGAAAGTTCAGAGGAAAATCTTCTCGGTATAACCTTTGATAAATCACTTTCTTTCAAGCAACACGTCAAGACTGTTTGCAAAAAGGCCAGCCAAAAACTCCACGCTCTTGCTCGAATTTCACGATACATG
This sequence comes from Aurelia coerulea, assembly GCA_039566865.1. NCBI lineage: Eukaryota > Metazoa > Cnidaria > Scyphozoa > Semaeostomeae > Ulmaridae > Aurelia > Aurelia coerulea. Next base: position 19,913,071 of record CM076953.1, on the reverse strand, counting down.
GACACTGAAAAACTGCAGCAGTTAATGAGGGCGTTCGTTTTGTCCCATTTCAGCTACTGTCCTCTTGTTTGGATGTTCTATGATAGAGCTTTGAATCATAGAATAAATCATATTCAAGAAAGGGCATTACGCATTGCATATAAAGATTACGAGAATGATTTCGGTTTTCTCCTGGAGCAATCTAAATCGGTGCCAATCCATGTAAGAAACCTACAGTTGCTCATGACTGAAATTTATAAAACAAAATGCGGTCTGAATCCACCATTCATGAAGGATATTTTCATGCAACGAAATATTAGGTACTGCCTAAGGCATGGTAATGACGCTCAACTGCCAAAAGTACGAACTACGTCCTTTGGAGTTGAGTCCATTACTTACCTTGGAAATAAACTGTGGCAGCATTTACCGCAAGAACTAAAACAATTAAACAGCCTTCCTATGTTCAAAAAACGAATTAGATGTTGGAATGGTGGAACATGCAACTGTAGGCTTTGCAAAGTATATATCCCGCAAGTTGGGTTTCTAACATGATAGATTTTAACTCTGATTTGTCCTGTAATATATATTAATTTTAGTTTTATTGTAAATTATGTATATTGTAAATAGTAGGCCTTAATTAGCTGCAATTTAGCTATTCATTTTTTAGCCTACTTTAAATAGATATTTAATAATAATAATAATAATAATAATCCCCCCACGTGCTTGTATCCCACTTGTATGAATTGACCGGTTACACCTGTTACAGCTTACTTGTACGAAGACCGGTTATACTTGTACGAAGAACGGCTCCTTGCTGACGCTTTTAATGTTTTCATTTTAGCTTGGCTTGATAAGCGATTGTCATCTCTTTGGCATGGTTTCAATATTCTTCATCATCGACATCACGTATCTGTTGCTATGGGAAGCCTTTGATCCCATCAAGATTAAACGGGTCTGGGACCAACCAAAGGTATTGAGCTCAACAAAGGGCTCAAATCTTCAAAAAGGTTGGTGTAAAATTCTGTTGCAGTTTTCTTTGAAATAATGGGCTTGGAAGGAACTTAGGGTTTCTTGCTGTAAATCTGCCGTGGCAATTTAGTAATATCTTGATTAGTTTCAATATGGTGGTATTTATTAAATTTGAGGCTATGACGTCATCAAATTTCTAAATCCTAAACCAAAAAAGCTACAGATTTCTGCGTGTCACCATATTGTAGACCTTCATAAACTATGGTTTTTTTTAACGTTATATAATGTTTCCTGTCTTAGTTTAGGATTTCCGATGATTTAATTTTTTTCAAAATCTTACATGAATTTTTTCAAAAATGATTAAATTGCCGCCATATTGAAAAAAATCAAGATATAAAAAAATTTCAACGGCAGATTTACAGCAAAATACCATAAGTTCTTTTCAAGCCATTCAATTCAAAGAAAAATGAAATTGAATTTTACACCGACCTTTTTAAAGATTTGAAAGATTTGAGCCCGATGCTATTGAGCTTGGCAAAAGAATTTATAGAGCAATGGAAAATTTAGAGAATTCAGGTTTAGATTTAAATTTGTCTGTTCTGGCTTTTATTCGCCCAATGGTATCCTAGTTGCAAAGGGAATATTGAACGAAATTTGATTACAGTCTAAATCAAAGAACGGGAGCTGAGCTGTCAGAAAATTAGAATCTCATTGACGTCAGTTGTTTTATTAAAGAGAAATTCAAATGTTTCGAAGCATAGGTTCCAAATCTTTATCTCGGCGTAAAAAGGTGGGTGTAAAATTCAATGACCTATTTCTTCTGATCGAATGGCTTGAAAGAAACTTTAGACATTTATCTATAATTCTACCGTTGGACTTTTCAGAAATTTTGAATATTTTTGGAAATTACAGCTTATCTTACATTTCAACTAATTTGAGGATGTGAGGTCATCAAATTTCTAAATCATAAACCAGATGAGTGACAGACGTTTGCTTGATACAATATTGTAGACATCCATAAACTATGGATTTCTTCGAAATTATTTTGTGTTACGTCAAACAGTTTAGAAATTAGGAAGGTTTTAACTTTTTTGAAAATTTTTCTTGAATTCTTGAAGAAAAGAAAAACACTAATTCCGAAAATATTGAAGATTTCAGAAAAGTCCAAAGGTAGAATTATAGCGAAGTAGCTAAAGTTTCCTTCGAAATTATTTCATGTTACGTCAAACTGTTTAGAAATTACGATGGTTTTAAGTGTTTTTTCAAATTTTTTCTTGAATTCTTGAAAAAGAAGAAAAACACTCTAATTCTGAAAATATTGAAGATTTCAGAAAATTCCACCGGTAGAATTAAAGAGAATTAGCTAAAGTTTATTTGAAGTCATTCAGTTCAAAGAAATAGGTCACTCAATTTTACACCAGCCTTTTTCAAGATTTGGAACCTATGCTATGTTTCGACCGGTGGTAGCCTTTTTGATACATCCTGTAGAATGCATTGCAAATTACGGGGGGGGGGGGGGGGGGTTCTTCCATAGTAAAGGTACCTGGGGATGTGCCGCGAGCAAGGGTATACTTTTTCAGACTTCTAGTCTAGCCAAGGGTATCCTTTTTTGCAATTTTGGCCAGCAACGGTCTAGCCAAGGGTATCATATTTGACTATATTGGTCTTGCGAACGGTCATGACATCATATTTGGCACAAATTTGACAATATTGGTCGAGAAAATGGTCAAAATTGGTCTAGCCATGGGTACCATTTTCGTAAAAATTGGTTAAAACAATTGTCAAATTGGTCTAGCCAAGGGTACCGTTTTCGTAAAAATTAGTCTAGCCAACGGTACCCTTTTGAAGATGCTCGCGGCAGACCCCTACCCAAAATTTGGCCAAGACCCCCCCCCCCCGTGTTGCAAATTCAATCATTTCATAATGAGCTAGCAATTCTTAAAAGGTCAATTATTGTATGTCATTTCTAGTCCTCTGCGAAGCAAATCCAACGGATTTCAATGCTTGTTGGGTTGGGGAGATGAAATGCTGACCCTATTGTTTTATACATTATGTCTCAGCTTTGTTGTGAGCGAATCGATATTGGGGCTCACGCTGTCATGCGCATCGCTGCATTTGCTTCTTCTCTTCTTCTTTTTATGTTCTCAACGGTCAAGCTAATTTCCATATTACATGAATCAAGTCAATCGTTACTGCGCATGCGATCTGGAACCCATTTTGGGGGGATTCCTTGATAATAATAATAATAATAATAATAATAATAATAATAATAATAATAATAATAATAATGGTTTCTTGGAAAGGGAGAAAATATTACCAGATGAACAGAAGGGTTGTCGAAAGGGGAGTCGTGGAACAAAGGACCAACTATTGATAGACAAAACTGTGCTGAAAGATTGTAAAAGGAGAAAGACTAATCTAGCTATGGCGTGGATTGACTACAAAAAGGCATACGACATGGTTCCCCATAGCTGGATTATAGAGTGCCTGGAAACATTCGGGATAGCAGAGAATGTTAGAACATTCATGAGTGACAGTATGCGATCATGGAAGCTAGAATTAACATCGGCTGGTGAAAGGTTGGGAGATGTGCATATTCAGAGAGGAATTTTCCAGGGGGACAGCCTATCTCCACTACTGTTTGTGTTATGTCTGATTCCACTGACATTGATCTTGAGGAAAGTAGCAGCTTTTTATGAATGGGGTGACAAGGAATTCAGAGTCAATCATCTATTATTCATGGATTGCCAAGAATCAGGACCAAATAGATTCACTAGTACAAACTGTACATCTCTTCAGCGAAGACATCGGGATGCAATTCGGTTTAAAAAAGTGTGGAGTGCTGGTAATGAAGAGAGGAAAAGTTGTGAACCAAAATGGTATTGCGCTTCCGAATGGGCAAATTATGAAAGAAATCGATGAAAATGGATACAAGTATCTGGGTATTGTGGAAATGGATAAGATCAAAGAAACGGACATGAAAGACAAGTTTGCAAGCGAATATAAAAGGAGGTTGAAATTGGTTTTAAAATCGAAATTGAATGGCAGGAATAAGATCTTGGCAATTAACACGTGGGCTGTATCAGTATTGAGATATGGAGCAGGTATCCTGAAATGGACAAAGGATGAATTAAAGAAAATGGATAGGAAATCGAGGAAGATCATGACAATACATGGTGCATTTCACCCTAAGAGTGATACAGACAGGTTATATTTGACTAGAGAGAAAGGGGGACGTGGACTGATTAGCTGCGAGGATTGCGTTAGAAGTGAGGAGAATAATTTGGGGTGGTATGTCAGGAATTCTGTTGAGTCATTGATTCGAGGTGTTAGGCTTGCTAAAGTGATAGACACTGAATATGTTGTCAGTAAGGATGAGTTCAAAAGGATATGGATGAATGAGAAAGAACAAGGATGGAAGGAAAAAAGAATGTATGGTCAGTTTGTTAGAGAGATGCCGGAATCAATCGATGCAAAGGAGACATGGAAGTGGCTGAGAAAAGCTGATCTAAAGATACAAACGGAGTCACTTTTGTGTGCAGCACAAGAACAGGCCCTCCGAACAAATTATGTTAAACACCATATTGACAAATCAGCAGAGTCACCACTTTGTAGGATGTGCGAAGAGAAAGGCGAAACTGTACATCACATTGTCAGTGAGTGCAAGAAGTTGGCACAGAAAGAATATAAACGAAGACACGACAATGTTGCGAGAATGGTGCATTGGCATTTATGCAAGAAATATGATCTAGAAAGGGCAGACAAATGGTATGAGCATTCCCCTGACGGTGTAGTTGAAACTGACGAGGTAAAGCTACTATGGGATGTGAACATTCAATGTGATCATGTAATCGAGGCAAGGAGACCGGACATAGTTGTTGTGAATAAAGGTGAAAGAAAATGCACTATAATTGACATTGCTGTGCCAGGTGATAGTAGGACTAGTGACAAGGAAAAAGAGAAAGTGGATAAATATCAAGATTTGAAAAGGGAAATCAAGAGGATTTGGAACATGAGAAGTGTGATAGTAGTACCTGTGATTGTCGGTGCACTTGGAAGTGTAACCAAGAAACTGGATGAATGGCTGGAAAAACTGGACATCACAATAAATACAGCAATCCTACAGAAGACGACGCTATTAGGAACAGCCAGGATATTGAGAAAAGTACTTGAGTACTAAAAGAGAATGACCCCAAGGGACCCTTGGTCATGGGTTGTGACCCGCTCCCTTGGGATGTAAATTCGGCGATGAGAACTGCCAGTGCTTAAAGCAGAAAATATAATAATAATAATAATAATAATAATAATAATAATAATAATAATAATATTAATAATAATAATAATAATATATATGGAAGCACTTTTCTATTGAAGAACTCCCACAGAAAGGAGGGGTTTCCAGAAGTAATACATTTGTATACCTCTAGCATAAGTTTTTGCAAATTTTTTACATGTATTGTGATTTCCCCGTTCTTGTGTAAGGGTTCTTCAAAAGGCTCACAACTTAACCTGCTCGTATCCCCAACAAATGCAACGAAATTTAAACAAGCAATTTTCCTTTCAGCTCTTCCTTGAAGAAGACATACGGCTAAAGAGCTACTCACTTGCTTGCACGAGTGAGAATTTCGCCTGGTGGATTGTTGGTTTGCTGTTCTATAAAGCACTTCTGCTGATTATTGGCCTCTTTCTTGCCTTCGAATCGAGGCATGCTTATGCTGAAGTGAATAATTCTAAAAGGATCGCATTCACTGTTTACAACATGGTGGTTTTCTCAATCATTGGCACCATCACGTCATTCGCACTTCGAAATCACCAACAAGAGTTTACATCTGGTATCATTAGTTTCTCTGTTCTGCTCTGCACAACTGTCACAATCGTTATCATGTTCATTCCCAGGGTAAGCTGTTTTAAAGGGGCTCCGTCGTCAAACTGTAAACAAAACGGTGATTTTTGCAGTTTTTTGGAAAGGTGATATCACACAGGATTTTCGTATTTTTTTCAAAATCAAAGTTGCTGTTTGGGCATTTATCCTTGTACTTCACTAAGGAACAAACCAAACATTCATATCTTCTACGATTGCTCGGATATTAGTGGATTTTTAACGGTCACTTTTTTGTGGCTTGGGTGAAGCCACCAAACAAACTGCAGAGAACAATGGATGAACAATGGATAATCCCCGACACGTGCGAGTTTACGGATTTGTTTACTGTTGGACGACTGAGCCCCTTTAAGTAATATTCAATTTAAGCACATGATTTGTGGTGCAGAATTTAGATATAGCCTGTATAATGGATTTACCTACCCTAGGTACCAGATTCTCTGAGAATCTGGTACCCAGGGTAGCACCCATCGTAACATTAGACACTATAATCTGTGAAAAGAAAACGGTTGAAGGTAATGTGTCCATGTAAGTACAGATGCTTATACACTCTTGTCAAAATGTGCTGACGCGATGCTGACGAAGAGCCCGAAGAGCGCACTGTGATTGGTAGAATTTAACTGATCACATGCAAAACAAGAATTTAAATTTCACAACGAGGCTGCCTGCTGTGAGACTTCGGGTTCAACTTTGGAATCGCAACCGCAAGTAAATCATGAGTTTGCTTATATAATTCCTAGCTGTCTTTTGATTACCATTGCCAATTGATCACAGTTCAGTTCAGTTCAGTTCAGTTCAGTTCATATATTTTAAAATTCCTCTACATACAATATCTCAATAAAAACACTAATTACATACAATGACTACAAATTACATAAACATACTTATAACATACAATGAATAACAATTACATAAGATGTTGCATGCAGGGGAATTTCTTTAGGAGGAGCTCTCTCAATAGCTAAACTAATCGAGGAGAGAGCACCCCCTTTCAAAGATGGTCTTGAATCTTATTTAATCATTTATCGAGGGACCAGAGCGATATTTATCACTTTAGGATCAACTTTGATAGTTCTTCATGAATAAAAAGGCTTTAAGCTTTTGACGAAAACTGAAAGCAGATGACGATGTCTTTATATCAACTGGAATGTTGTTCCAAGATTTAGCACCAAAGAAACGCACAGACCTGATACCGTATTGCAAGGTATTTTTTCGATTTAAGAAAATGTCATTTTTTGAGGCTTGCCGTGTACCATACTGATGAACATTTGTCACTGATTCAAAAAAATTGTGGAAGCAATTAGGAGAGATCTTATTCACACAATCATAAACAAAACAAAGCAATTTTAGCTGAAAAAGATCTTGAAGCTTCAAGATTTTCAAGTCAGAAAAGATAGGAGTGGAGGGTGAGGTGATATGAACATCATATGTAAGTCCCCATACCACTATACCATATTGGAGAAAGGAAGAAAATAATGAATTGTATAGACAGATCAAAACATCTGTAGGAAGAAAGGGTCTTATCTTGAAAAACATACCACATTTTCTGGCCAATTTTTTTGAAAGTTCAGATAAATCGTATTTCCAGCTAAGATGTTCATCCAAAAGAATGCCAAGAAATTTTACATACCTAGACTGTTTTACTGGTTGATTTCCAATTTTAATATTTACTGTTTCCAATGATGAATGTTGAGGAGATTTAAATATTATGAAATTAGTTTTATCAATGTTTAATGACAACTTGTTTACATCAAGCCATTCTTTAACCTTTTTTAACTCTCTATTTACTATTCTTTGCAGCATATCAAGATTTTCAGCTTCAAAGTAGATATTTGTATCATCCGCAAATAAGTAGAAGGAGAGTAAGGATGATGAATTTGGTAAATCATTAATAAAAATTAAGAAAAGGAGGGGGCCAGGACAGAACCCTGTGGAACTCCACATGTAACATTTAGATGGCTGGAGCTAGACCCATTCACAGAAACAAATTGCGTTCTACCTGATAAGTAAGATTTGAACCACTCTAAAGCAGGTCCTCGAATTCCATAATTTTCAAGCTTCAACAAAAGAATGCTATGGTTTACAGTATCAAATGCAGCTACTGTGCATTTAAGGCAAAACCATGGAGCATCAATGGGTCTGTTGTTAGAAATTGATGTGTACTCTGCTAAAGAAATGTTATTGCATTTTATATGAACACGAAAATTGCAATGATGGCAAAAAAGAAAAGGTTTATTATCTTTAACATTTTTGTGACAAATGCCACAAGGATTCTTTGCTGAATTACTGGTCATTAAATGTTCATTCTATTTGACTGACTGAAAAGAAACAAAAGGCCTTACAGTACCATATATGATCATGGCCACAAAACTCAACAAGAGACAGCTAATAATGTCCAATACGGTATTAGTTAGTTTTAATAACAATTTCATCATCTTCATCAGAGACTTGAGAGTGAGTAGTGGCTTCAGTGGTTTCAGGGGGTTTCTCTTTGATGATCAAACGGTCAGCAATGAAGAAAGCAATCTTACCCTGCCTTCGTGCCTCCTGTAACTTGGGAACTAGCTCATTCCTGCGATCCAGTTTTGCCTGACTGAAATACTGGACAAATTTAACTCCATCTGGTCTTATTGATCTGGCAGCAGCTAACACACGTTCCTTTTCCTTCCAGTTAAGGAATTTGGCAATTATTGGCCTACTGCGTTCATCTTTGCGACCTCCACGTGCACCAAATGTGGCACGCCTTCCATTTGGTTTTGGGTTGATACGATGAGCTCTCTCGATAGTTAGGTCGTCATTGATCTTCAAAAGCTCTTTAATTTTGGACTTCAGAATCTCCTCGGTCTCATCCCAGCTTTCTTTACCATTTTCGAGTATGCCAGTCACATACAAGTTATTTCTCCTGCTTTGATTTTCGAGGTACTCCTGTTTGCCAAGAACATGGCCTAAGCTATCATGGTGATTGAAAACCTGGACGTCTACTTCCTTCAGCTGGTCACTGAGCACTTTAATCTTGTCTTGAATTTCTGTGATATCTCTGCCTGAAAAGTTTAGGCTGTTCTTCACATCATTCAACTCAGACTTAATGTCTTTGACATCAGCTTTCAATCCGTCAACAAGCATGGTGACGAGGGCCTTGAAAGACTTTTCCCGCATGTCGAGCAGTTCTTTGCAAACGTTAAAGGTCACGAACTCTGTCATCTTGCATTGATTTGTTTAAAATATCATGATAATTAAATTGAACTGGTTTTTCTTTTATTAAAAACAAATATAAATAGATAAACAGATTCAAGTTAGCCGAGCGAACACGGAGCGAATAAATTCGTGACCGCACTCCACGACGCCATCTCAATGATCACATAAGATATCACGTAACAATAGCAAAGTCCCTGTACTTACATGGACACATTACCTTTAACTCCTGCAAAAGAATAACGACGAAATTAACCTGTAACTGGGAAGAATACTATTAAATCTGCAAGAGAAACAACGAATTAATCTGAAACCCTGAACGAGGAGAAAATAAGTTAATAGCTGCAATAAAGGGCAACGTTGCATAACCATGGTCATTCAATAATGGTTGTTCAACGTTGCTCTTTATTGCATCTATTAACTTATTTTCTCCCCAAAAATTCGTTTTTTTCAATAGGGGGCCAACACTTTTGTAAGAGATTGTAGCTATTCAAAGCTAATTATGCACACAATGCATTTTCTCAGTAGTTTATTTCAAGTGGGCTTAAAGGATTTCTAGCTATTTAAGGCTAATTTAGGCCCACTATGCATGCCGCATCCATGCATGGGATCCCTAGTTTTTCATCTGTTCCCCAGCTCTTTGAAGTGAGTTGCGAGATCAGGCCTCCGAGCCGAGAGGTCACCCATCCAGAGTTTGACATCAAGCGACAGCAACATTTATGTTGCCACCATTAGTTAACCTGCGTTAACAAATATATGATGTATGTATGAATATATGATATGCTTAACTTCAGCCACCAGACGGAAACTGTATAAGCCGCTCCTCGGCCAAGGCTTAGCAATCTTTTGAGAGGCGGCACGAGCACTATAATTTGCATGGGTATTGTTACTGTCCAAAAAAACGAGATTGAATGAATATTTCGAATTCTACAAATAATCGCCATACTTTTGCAGTCAGCATTTTTTGAAAGCATAAGTTATAGGTGGATTTGAAGTTGTGTGGGTAAATCTATCGTTTGCAAAATGACTGATTTCAGCTCTTTATTTCAGTTTCATGCTCGTAAGCCAATAGGGAGTGTGGCTTTTCTGCATCTTCCAAAGAAGGACTAGAAAAAACGGATGCAGTCCGAGAAATGAATTAATTGTCATATCTTTGAAATTGGTCTTTAGTGGGGGTAGTTATATTATGGCTAAAACTGCCAAGCAAAATCTCGACGATAGCTGAGCCCTCAGCTTCATGCTGATACCTTTGTCGTGTTCACAACATTTGTTTTCTGGAAGCTAGGCGTATTTCAGTTTCGTGCTCGTAAGCCAATAGGGAGTGTGGCTTCTCTGCATCTTCCAAAGACGGACTAGGAAAAAAGGATGCAGTCCGAGAAATGAATTAATTGTCATATCTTTGAAATTGGTCTTTAGTAGGGTAGTTATAATATGGCTAAAACTGCCAAGCAGAATCTCGACGATAGCTGAGCCCTTCAGCTTCATGCTGATACCTTTGTCGTGTTCACAACATTTGTTTTCTGGAAGCTAGGCGTATTTCAGTTTCGTGCTCGTAAGTCAATAGGGAGTGTGGCTTTTCTGCATCTTCCAAAGAAGGACTAGGAAAAAAGGATGCAGTCCGAGAAATGAATTAATTGTCATATCTTTGAAATTGGTCTTTAGTGGGGTAGTTATATTATGGCTAAAACTGCCAAGCAGAATCTCGACGATATGAGCCCTTCAGCTTCATGCTGATACCTTTTCGTGTTCACAACATTTGTTTTCTGGAAGCTAGGCGTATTTCAGTTTCGTGCTCGTAAGCCAATAGGGAGTGTGGCTTTTCTGCATCTTCCAAAGAAGGACTAGGAAAAAAGGATGCAGTCCGAGAAATGAATTAATTGTCATATCTTTGAAATTGGTCTTTAGTAGGGTAGTTATATTATGGCTAAAACTGCCAAGCAGAATCTCGACGATAGCTGAGCCCTTCAGCTTCATGCTGATACCTTTGTCGTGTTCACAACATTTGTTTTCTGGAAGCTAGGCGTATTTCAGTTTCGTGCTCGTAAGCCAATAGGGAGTGTGGCTTTTCGGCATCTTCCAAAGAAGGACTAGGAAAAAAGGATAACGTCCGAGAAATGAATTAATTGTCATATCTTTGAAATTGGTCTTTAGTAGGGTAGTTATATTATGGCTAAAACTGCCAAGCAGAATCTCGACGATAGCTGAGCCCTTCAGCTTCATGCTGATACCTTTGTCGTGTTCACAACATTTGTTTTCTGGAAGCTAGGCGTATTTCAGTGTCGTGCTCGTAAGCCAATAGGGAGTGTGGCTTTTCTGCATCTTCCAAAGAAGGACTAGGAAAAAAGGATGCAGTCCGAGAAATGAATTAATTGTCATATCTTTGAAATTGGTCTTTAGTAGGGTAGTTATATTATGGCTAAAACTGCCAAGCAGAATCTCGACGATAGCTGAGCCCTTCAGCTTCATGCTGATACCTTTGTCGTGTTCACAACATTTGTTTTCTGGAAGCTAGGCGTATTTCAGTTTCGTGCTCGTAAGCCAATAGGGAGTGTGGCTTTTCTGCATCTTCCAAAGAAGGACTAGGAAAAAAGGATGCAGTCCGAGAAATGAATTAATTGTCATATCTTTGAAATTGGTCTTTAGTAGGGTAGTTATATTATAGCTAAACTGCCAAGCAGAATCTCGACGATAGCTGAGCCCTTCAGCTTCATGCTGATACCTTTGTCGTGTTCACAACATTTGTTTTCTGGAAGCTAGGCGTATTTCAGTTTCGTGCTCGTAAGCCAATAGGGAGTGTGGCTTTTCTGCATCTTCCAAAGAAGGACTAGGAAAAAAGGATAACGTCCGAGAAATGAATTAATTGTCATATCTTTGAAATTGGTCTTTAGTAGGGTAGTTATGGCTAAAACTGCCAAGGAGAATCTCGACGATAGCTGAGCCCTTCAGCTGCATCCTGATACCTTTTCGTGTTCACAACATTTGTTTTCTGGAAGCTAGGCGTGATTTAGTTTGTGAAGTTTCTTTAGGTCACCCTGTGGAGTAAAAGACCAATTTTCAGAATATACCGGAGTTGCAAGAATGAGAACAAATTTGACTCTTGACAGGCCACTAAAAATAGAAAAAATAGTGCTATTTTGAGAATTGATGATCTCCAGCAGAAATCCCAAAATGTTATTTTTGCAATCTTTTTATGATTGCACTGTCCTGGTTATTATTAGATCATCGATGGATCAGAGGCAGTGCAGGTAAATTATAATAATAATAATAATAATTATAATTATAAGTAATTAAGGGAGTGGAAGGTCGTGAGACCTATAAAGCCCTGTTACGTTCTATCACATGCGACTAAATCGTGTACGAGAATCTGTCTACGTGTTTTAGTCGATCATATGCTCGTTCAAATTGTTGCACTGTCGAACAGTTGATAACTTCGCTTGATAAATTATTCCAGTCATTAATGACTCGTTGCGTGAAATTTTTTTTACGAACTTTTAAGTTACACCTCTTCTTGAATAACTTTAGTTTGTGTCCTCTTGTACTGTTTTGCTTCATTTCGAAGAGCAAGGATGGATCAGTGTCCATAAGTTATTAGTTTAAATGTCAAAATCATGTCTCCGCGTTTTCTTCTGTATTCGAGTGATGGCAGGTCTAATGCTCTTAATCGATCACCGTAGGACTTGTCCTTAATAGTTTTTACTAGTTTTGTGGCTCTGCGCTGTACACTTTCAAGCCTTTTGACGTGCTTGATTAGGCAAGGGCTCCATATAGCTCCAGCAGACTTCAGTAAAGGTCTAACTAAACTCTTAAATAAAATTAAAAAGACCTCTTTATTATTATCATTATCATTATCATTATCATTATCATTATCATTATCATTATCATTATCATTATCATTATCATTATCATTATCATTATCATTATCATTATCATTATCATTATCATTATCATTATCATTATCATTCTACTTTGCCTTGTAGCTGATCGCTCTCAAACAAAATTCAAGAGAGTCACGATACTCAAATGCCAGAAGTGATGCAAAGAGCTGCCCCAGCCAGCAGGTGCTGTCTACCAGCTTAGAGTAGAGCCGAGTAGAGGCAGCTTCCAGATGGCTACACATGCTGACTACACATTCTCAATATCTAACAAATTGTGGAAAACTAACCAACGTAACCCAATTTCAGTTGCAGCCGAAGACATCAGTTGGCATAAATGCGTGAGGAAATCATTATCGATGTTTGTTTAATTCCACTTTGAGAGAGATAGCAGGACGTACCGTGAACGCTGTTCCCGAGAGAGGCTGCAACATAGACTCAATACATAATGAAGCTTCGCTCTTTGATTGCACTAATGCAGCTACAACAATGACTCATTTCCCGAAGCTTCCAGAAACGGATTATCTTCGTACTGATATCATATACATCTCAATATGGCCTGAATCACTGCTATTTTACTACTAGCAATAGTAAATACTAAATGGCCCGCCGCAACCTGTAGGTGGATCTATAAGGCTTCATGGCTTAGGCTTGATGTTTGATTATCATCACTTTGTTGCATTTTGCATTTTGCATGTGTTGTGTTGGCTTAGAGGCCCTTTACATGAGAAAAGTCAACCCGGGTGGAGTTTCACCCTGGGTTGAGTTTTGCTGAATGTTGCGAATTTGGCTTGCGTTTACATGAGATTTTTCAACCCGGGGCGACTTTCAACTTTCATGGTTGTTGTTAATGCTATGGCGCCAACTCAACACACAATCGTTCCAACGTTTATTTTGAAGTTTATGCTCTCAATTTTCTGGGTTGCATTGTAAATGACTTCCATGCTGTTGCTTTAAATCATGCATCAACATGCATTAAGCTTTGAAGCAGGAGATTTCATGTGCCATAGGGAAAAAGAATCGTGCGTTAAAAAGATATAACCAGTTTCACAGATTCTATTCTTGAACAGAAGAGTTCTTCCACCGCCAATTTTGAGTAACTAAAGGTTTCTTTGGCGCTAAAACACGCAAAACCTTGATTTTTAATCCTAAAGTTCTCTTCGAATTCATCAACTCGCCCCGGGTTAAGAAAAATTTGCGTTTACATGCGATTTTCACCCCGGGGCGAAAATTCCACCCGGGTTGAGAAAGCGAGTTGAACTCGCCCCGGGTTGAAATTTTCTCATGTAAACGATTTTACAAATAACAAAGGTTTTTGCAGCAGCCGAGTTGAAACTCAACCCGGGGTGAAACTCCACCCGGGTTGACTTTTCTCATGTAAAGGGCCTCTTAGCCTCAATGCCTGTGGGAGGGGGTACTCCTATACTTGAGCTGACGGGATGTGTCGCTCAACAAGGTGTCCTTTTGCGGTAGAAATTATGCGACAGGGTGTCCTTTTCTAACGAACGTGTCCTTTTCTAACGACACCCGAATTGGGGCCGGGGGCCTCAATGTGGAAGCGTTGTAAAATCACATCATCATCATCATCATCAATAATTTATTTAATGTAGGCTAAGTAAAATAAAAAGAATAGCTAAATTACAGCTAATTTAGGCCTACTTTACAAAAATTTACAAAATTTACAAATTAATTCCTAAAGCTAATCAATAAAAACATTTAGTGGATTATATACAAGATAAAAGCATGCCTTCCCTACGAGGTACGGAGCGACGCCCACCTCCCAGAGAGACGGCGGACACACCGCGCGAGGGAACCCCCACACGCATATCCTAAGCTGCGGTCGCCGCTAGGGAGCAATTCCCCAGTTCAACCGCAGCCCAGTGCCTGCATCGTGAAGGGGACCTCACATCCCGCACAGCACATCCCCCATCCCACCGGGAAGCAGTGCACCGCCCCCATCCTCGCGAGAAGGCCCAAGACCACCACTGCTCATGATCACCATGGCTTCAAATGAAATAAAATCAAATTAACATCTATTTCTTCTTATCTTTTCTGCTGACAATTTGCACATATTCAAACCATTAAACCGCACCGCTGGTATCCGTCATTTTGTCAACCTCGTGATCACAGGGTGCAGGGCAATCAAAACCACTGAGCCTAAAACGCCACAAAAGGTTGCTTTCCAGAATGGCTCAGGTCTAAAACGCGGACATCATAGACATTTTCTAATTCTTCGAAATAAAGTGTTGATAACCATGTTTCCACGATCTTTGTGCATACCCCTTCACAGAGAATCACGGAGACCTAGTGGTTAGCGATTTTCTTCACGTCCGCGGCCGCGAAACTAATGTCCGCGAGGTTTTAGCACAGGGAAAACCTAAAACGCGGACATCGCGGACATTTTCTAATTCTTCGGAATAAAGTGCCGTATCTTAAAGCAGTATCTTAAGCTGCTGCATCTTACCACATTTTCCGTATCTTAAAACAAGCTATTATTACTAGGATAAATGTTTCTTCAGGCCACAATTAAAAAATATGGTAGTTCAAATACTGTGTTCTGTGTTTAGGGGTGTCACAGTTCTGATAACGAGAAATTGAAGTGTAGAACAGAGCAACCAAGAAAGAGAAATGGTCTAAAAATAGCGTTTCTAAATATAGTCTCCCTTAGAAAACATAGGCATGAGCTAGAAATTGTGCTAAATGACCATGATATAGATATCATTGGCCTAAGTGAGACGCGGCTTGACAAAACAATTTGTGACTCCGAAGTCAGCATAAGTGGTTATAACATCTTTAGAAATGACCGTGACGTAAATGGTGGAGGTGTTGCGTTCTATGTCAAGGCAAGCTTACCTGAACCAACCGTGAGAATCAAAAGTGAAAATCTGGAATTAATATCCCTTGATATCGCACCTAAGCATGCAAAACCGTTTCTCGTTGTTTGTTGGTATAGACCTCCAGCAGCAGAAGATGCCGCATTCGAAAACCTTAGGGAAGTTTTGAAAGATCTAGACCGAGATGGCAAAGAAATTATCTTCGTCGGGGATACAAACTGCGATTTCAAAAATAGCCAAAGCTCAAACGCGAAAAAATTAAAAGCAATCTACTCAGAGTACCAGCTTGAACAACTGATTAAAGGCTATACTCGAGTAGCAGTAACAACAAATGAGCGCAACGAACAAAATATCAGTAAAACGCTAATAGACCATTTCTCAACAACGAGCTCCAAATATATATTGAAGGCAGAAGTTCTAGAGTTGGGGATGGTTGACCACTATCTGGTGTACGGAATAAGGAAAGTGAATGCCTGGCGAGTCAAAAATAAGAAACCAAAAGTTTTGGAGACTCGAAGTCTGAGCAATTATGACAGGGCATCGTTTCGCAACGACTTGCAGCAGATAGACTGGGAAACCATCCTTAGCTCTTATGCTGATAATCCGGATAATATGGCTACCACTTTTCAGGAGATCTTTGAGTCGGTTTTAGATATCCATGCACCCCTGAAAAAGAGGAGAGTAGGTAACACTTCTACTCCATGGATAACCCCAGACATTAGGAAACTAATGAAAGAGAGGGATGCAGCTAAGAAAGCGACGAAAACATCTCCTGAAAAGTGGAACACATATAAGCATCTCCGTAACAAAGTAACACAAAAAATTCGAGATGCAGTACAATCGCATTATCTTGGGTTAATTGAAGAAAACAAGGGAGATCCAAAAAGAATGTGGCAGGTTATTAATAAGGTACTAGACAAAGCAGCTCCTTCAACAGAAATTTCCAGCTTAGATGTTGAGGGGAAAACAATTACTAAAGAAAAGGATATAGCTGAAGCACTTAATCATCATTTTACCACCATAGGACCGAAACTTGCTAGCAAGTTAGAGTCTAGGCCTGATGATGATTCTGTCAAGCATATCAATGTTCAACAGAACAAAATGACATTTGTACCCATTGATGAAACATATGTGCTGAACGCCATAAAGCAACTGAAAAATGGCAAAGCACCAGGCCCAGACAAGATCTCCACTATGCTAATTAAAGATGCAGCAGACTTCATTTGGAAGCCTCTAACCATGGTTTTCAACTCGTCATTGAAGTATGGTGTCTTCCCAGATATCTGGAAATTAGCAAGAGTCACACCAATTTTTAAAGCAGGTTCAAAAAGGGATGGAAACAATTATAGGCCGATCTCGGTCATCTCAGTTTTTTCTAGGATGTTGGAAAGAATAGTTCACGATCAGCTCATTGATTATCTCATAACTAACAAAGTATTGACACCAAATCAATCTGCTTTTCGAAAACTATATTCCACTGTAACATCCCTGATAAACGGTACTGATTGCTGGTATGACAATATGGATAAAAAACAGCTCAATTTGGCCATATTTCTTGATTTAAAAAAGGCGTTTGATACCGTAGATCATACAATACTGATAAAAAAGTTAGGTGCACTCGGTATCAGGGCAAGTTCAGGAGAATGGTTCACGTCCTTCTTAAGTGGTAGAAAACAATTCTGCTCAGTTAATGGACAACAGTCGGGGGCTAGATTGGTAACATGTGGTGTACCTCAAGGATCCTGCTTGGGACCACTCCTATTTATAATCTACCTTAATGACTTTGAAAAATGCTTAGAATTCTCTAGGGCTAGTATGTATGCAGATGACACACATGTTACATTAACATCTGGTAACGTCGATGATCTAATTACAAATGCCCACAAAGAATTAAGAAACATCTCGGAATGGATGCGGATAAACAAGTTAAGTGCCAACCCGAAAAAAACTGAATACATGATCATTGGCCATCCACGGAGGACAAATAAGGTTGAAATCTCAGAACCACTGAATCTTAACAATTCAGAAATTAAGCGTGTGGTGAAGACTAAATCACTAGGGGTTATTGTGGATGAAGGGCTAAACTGGGATGAACAATTCAACAAAGTGAAAGGGAAGATTAGTGGCGGTCTTAAGTCACTAAAAAAATTGAAAAATCTCATTTCCCAATCCCAGCTGGAGCATGTGTACCGTGCACTTGTAGAAAGCCATCTGCGATACGCCAATGTTATTTGGGGGAGTCTTCCTAAATCAAAATTGAATACCCTCCAACGTCTGCAGGACAGAGCCCATTCGATTATTGATAAGGCCAGACTAAAAGACAATTGGTCTCATAATTGGTTGACAGTTGAACAACTAATAAACTTTGATCGATCAGTTATGACATATAAAATAATCAACAGGCAATGTCCCGAAAGCCTTTGGGGTAAATACCATCATAGGACCCAGCATTCCAACTACAGAACAAGGAATTGCAGGGACCTACAAATCCCAAGAAATAATCTTGAATATGTCAAGAAAGGCTTTCACTATTCGGCTCTGAAAGCTTGGAACAATATACCCGTCAATATCAGAGAGCTCCCTACACTTAGTAGATTAAAAAAACAATTGAAAAGTTATTATATGAGCTGAACACAAACTAAAACACGACGCCCTGGAAGAGCAGCTGCTACTACATAGATTACTGTACATAATTTTGCTTTAACTGTATATAGACTATATTAATGTAATTAGGATATTTATTTTCTTATTTAAGTATTGCGTTTGTTAGCTGAAGGGTTTTTGTGTATAAATAATTTAAAATGAAAATGAAAAATGAAAATGTTCTGATTTGAGTACGAAAGGTGACAAAAAATTGTCGCCGATTTCATCCGGTTTGTCCGGCTTTACAGCGCTACGGAAACAAAGCTCTCACTAAAGTGACTTCTGTACGACAATATTCATCCAATGCAATGATATAAGGCTAGTAGCCGGATAATTGGGTCTGGTTATCAGGCTATAAGGCTAGCTGCAGTACCACGTCATTGTCATCGAGCAATTTGACTTGATAACTAGTATACGCCCGAAATGTCGTGTTTCTAACATCTCAGCTATTTTTGGTACTAAAATCATTTATTTATTATATCATCGTTCAATCTAAACAGGCTCTGTTAATTCGAATAGTAGCTTAATTTCGAATTTTGGCTTTTGAGGTATTATCATAAAGATGAAATTTAGTGATATTGATTATCCTCTCAGTGGCTTTCTATTGGGCTATTTCTAAAAGGTGGAACGTGGAACGATGGAATGGAATGACGGAATGGAACGATGGAATGGAACGATGGAATAGAAATAGCCCTTTCTATTGGTCAAATTCTGAAGTTGTGCAAGAAATTGATCTCATAAGATAAGTCATAATCAGTATCGAAGCGAACGTGAGCGTGAAACCGTAAAGAAATTTGAACAAGGAATCGACTTGGACAAAAACTTATGCTAACTACCGGGTGTCCCAAAAAAAAGTACTCC
The DNA here is from genome assembly GCA_039566865.1 of Aurelia coerulea. Lineage (NCBI taxonomy): Eukaryota > Metazoa > Cnidaria > Scyphozoa > Semaeostomeae > Ulmaridae > Aurelia > Aurelia coerulea. Next base: position 19,893,842 of record CM076953.1, on the reverse strand, counting down.
TGTTTCAAAAATCACCAAAAATTGATTATCAAACCTTTGATAAACTTTCCTTTTTGAGTTGTTTCGTCAATGACCCAAAAGTATTCATAGATGATAAAATGTTTGCTTTTGATGCAACAAGGTAGAGCAATTACACGTTGAAAACCTTATTTTGAGCTATAGTTTTTAAGCAAAATAGTCAATCTTGCCTAAGAGTCAAAATGTTTTCAAATTTTTTATCATCATTGAGGTCTGCCATGATTTTGCGTATTTCTTTCTGTCATTTATGACCAAACTAGATGCTTTACATGCACAAAGAAATTGATCTGGCAATCATCAGTGCTTTTTTGTAGTATGGTTCAAAACCAGGTAGCCCTAAAAAGAGCTAAATTTGCTACTTTTTACACCAATTAAAAGATCAGCTATATATTGAAAAATAATTTAGTCCTTCATATACTTGACAAAAAAGAAAATTGAAGATTGGCTGTAAAATAAATTTTTGATGATTTTTCAAACGGGAGTACTTTTTTTTGGGACACCCGGTAGCAACAACAATACACGTACTTACGTAAGAAACCAAGAATTTGGACCTATACTAAAAGTTTCTTAATATTTTCAGATTTTGAGTACTCAGAGTTTCTGACGAGGCTCTTAGAGGTTCCATAACAAGCTTCATGTTCACTACTTGTCCCCTCGTGAACATTTCAAAACAAGGTTTTTTATGCCTTTCTAGACTTGCCCCAAGTCTATTTCGTAAAAAAAAACATACTTTATGTTAGACTTATCACAGTTGACGTAATAGACTTGGGGCAAGTCTAGAGCCATTCCGATGTTTAAGCATTACTCAAATACCTTGCGAGTAGTATATTACAGAAAACAAGTGAAAGTAAAGTAAAAATATGCTAAGGATTTCCTTCACAAAAATAAATAGTTTCTTAACATACATTAACTTACATAATGAAATTCTTCTTCAGGATTGCTAAAAATTTCCTGGGTTTTAAACTTATCTTATAGTGTGTAGACTTGCCTCAAGTCTATCTGTCCAGTCCTTCTTACCATTACCGTTTGATTTGATTTGATTTCATATATTTAGGGAGGGTAGCCCTTCAGCAAGTTCTGATTTTCAAGGGGCCCTCCATTTACGATACGATACCGGGTGCACCAAAATAAACAATGCACGTTTGACAGGCCACAATAAATCGTAAACTGGACCGATTTTGAAGATTCACGAGTTAATCTTTAGCAGAAAGCCTGAATTAGATTCCAGGACTTTTTGCAAATATTTTCATTTTCAGTTTTTAGAGCTAGAAGCGAGTTTCCTAAGATTTTAGTTTTTGAAAACACTGAAAACGATCAAAAAACATCGATCAAGTTTTCTAAAGAATCGACATGAATGGACAAAGATAGAATTTATTCGTGGTGGTTTGCGATTTAAAAATCGACCAATCGTAATCTGCTATACGAAAGGACGTAATAAACCCCCAAATGCCCCTGAAACGTTTTCTCTTGTTCATTCGTGCTGAATCTTTTGAAATTTGATCGACGTTTTTTTTATCGTTTTCAATGTTTTCGAAAACGAACATTTTAAGAAACTCGCTCCTAGCTCTAAAAACTGAAAGCGGAAAAATTTGCAAAAATTCCTGAATCTAATTCAGGCTTTCTGCTAAAAATTAAGTCATGAATCTTCAAATCGGTCCAGTGTAAGATTTATTGTGGCCTGTCAAACGTGCATAGTTTATTTTGGCGCACCCGGTATAATAATAATGATATAATACAAAGGAAAGAAAAACCTGTTTACAATGTTTACAAAGAAAGTTTGGCTTGTTAGGTATGATTTGAGTAGGCAAAGCCAAAGTGCTTCATTTTGTCGAGGAAAATTTCATGGTCGATTGTGTCAAACGCTTTCTTCCTTTATGTTCCTTTTGAAGTACTAGTTTGCTTGCTCTGATATCAACAAGAGTGAAAACATTGGACAGTCTTCTTTTACCTCGATTTTTTGGGAAGTCTTTTTGAAAAACAAGTCAGCGAGGGATGTCTGGTTTCAGCTTTGCAACAAACTTGAACTTCAAATGCTTATAACTCCGTGAATTCTTAACGGATTCGCAAGATTCTGGTTCAAAAATTCACTTACAATCTTGAAGATAATCAACGGAGATAAAGCCTCGCGCAGAAGGAGTCTGGGTATTCTATTATTAGCCTATTGTATTTGATGACTTCGAGATATTCGTAGATATTGTTTAGCAAGCAGAGCAATAGCGTGCGTAAGAGTTTCCTTTGTCCTACAGGGTGTCCCAAAAAATTGTTCGATGTTTGATTAAATATTAAAAAATAACGAAATACTGAATTGGCTCCACGGTAAAATAACCACGTTGCTGAGATTTTAAATTAATGTTAGACACCAGAAGCTAACAAATCGGCTAAATATTCACGGAGATACGAGCTTTCGAAGATCAAGTTTGTGCGAAAGCTGACACCAGACGCCCCTAAATTGCATATTTTGCGAAAGTAGAATCTCGTTCATTCAAAGCAAATAAATGGAATTCCAAAAGCTTTTTCGATAAATCAGCTTTTATATCATTGAATCAAGGTTATGGATGCTTTGGGGAATCCTGTTCAGCACAATTTGGAATTACCCCGTCTCTCATTGATTAAATTTTAATTCCATGTTTTTAGATACTTGCATTCCTAGGCCTTCCTAACTAAATTTTGACAACGGCTAAAAGAATTAAATAGCTTTGCAAGTCCTAATTGGCCATATGGGCCATATGGCCAAGTCCTATATGGGTGTAGCCTTAGATCAGGCTCTCCAAAAAAATTTTAAGCGAAACTGCGGAGGAGAGGAGAAGGGGAAAGTTGTTCCTTCCTTTCTCGTTTTTTCTTTCGGTGAGCCTGATCTCAGGCTAATATGGGTGATATATGGGTGAGTAAAATCAGTTCAAACGCCATTGTCACCAACGGTCCTTGCGGGCACGCTACAATTTCAGGCTGTCTGAAAATGAAATTTGGCGTAAACCGAAGCTATAGACCCCGTTTACACGAGAGAAAACTGGATCGATCCAGAACAGGATCGATCCAGTTTGGGATCGATCCCAAAATTTTGCAGGTGTTTACACGGGATCGATCCCAAATTTTGTTGCGTTTACACGGGATCGATCCAGGCAGCTTGTCACTAATTCCCAGACTCCTTATAAAGATTTGAGCATGCGTAAAGACTTCGCGCCATTTGTTGTCAGGGTGAACAAAAGGTGTCATTATGAAAACGCCAAACGCCTCGATTTCCATTTTCGTCTTGCCTCGTTTTGCATCCGTGCCAGTTTGAGATCGATCCAGCCGTTTACACGAGGCTCTGACGGGATCGATCCCAAACTGGATCGCTCTGGCAATCGATCCCAAACTAGCACGGATAGCGGATCGATCCCGAGCGATCCCGTGTAAACGCAAGGCCGATCCGTACCAGTTTGGGATCGATCCCGTCCTGGATCGATCCAGTTTTCTCTCGTGTAAACGGGGTCATAGATCCACAGTGTAGTAGTTAAACTGGCAGAACAATATACCTTTTAGCTATTCTACAAAAGTGCCTGGATTGAACGTTATTTTTATACAGTTTCATATGCGACGTTTGACGGAGTGGCGATAGGGCTTCTATCACTATTGTGCACATTCGAAAATTCTTCAAAATGTAGCAAAATAGCATTCGATTCTGATTCTTTTCAGAATAGCTAAAAGGTCTCTTACCAAAGTGAAACATTTCTATCATTTCAAGTACTGCAATGTGGATCCATAGTTTCCATTTAGGCCAATAGGCCTAGATTCACCAGAATTCAATAAAGCATGGCACAGTTACAGAACAAGTAATTTGTAGCTCGTAGCGTAATTTGGGTGTGGCTGCCACTCCTTATGACGTCACCTTGACGTCATGAAGATGAAAACCTTTGAAAATCAGGCTTCCAAGTTAAATTAGAGTTCAAAGAAAATTCTGCATGAATTTTATGGCATTATTGCATAGCTACTTTCTTTCATAGCCTCGTTTGTAAGTTCTGTTCTTTCCGTTCTTTCTTGTTCAATTAGCCTCGTTTGGATGATATCAGAGCTAATGGCTGATCTTGGAGAGATGTTTTCTTACGTTGTCACTGTTTTAATAATGATAATAATGATAATAAAAGGTACCAAGTGGCCACCCCCCGGTTATTGATTTTGTTTTCAGAATGTCTTTAATAACCTATGTTCTCTTGTGGCTTACAGCTCATATTCCTGCAGCAAAAGCCTTCAGTCTGTCAGTAAACCACTGAGCCAAACTATTCCTTTGTTCCTCTCAAATTTCTCTGTTTTTGTCTCCATGACTGGACGGAATCCTTTGAAAAAGGTGTTAGAATAACATCCTAATTATGCAAAAAAACTTCCTGGTCCTAGCTCTATAAAATGGGTAGAATGGTGATCATTGATCAATTGGCTGCAAGTTTTCATCTCAGTCGCAGTGTGTCCAACAAGAAATAAGCAGGCGTTCATTATCGAGATGAGAATATCAATAATTTTAGCATCGATGCTTGTTCTGGCTATTTCCATTCAGAATGGAAAGTGCTGGTTTCCCTTCGAAGGTGAGTCTTTGGGTGATTTCGTATCCTATTCATTTCATGGCTTCTTACACTTTGGAGAATGAAAGTGACAGGCAAAGTAAGTGGAATTTTTGGGACATGCTGTGTGATGCGATGGAAAATCTATTGTTCATAGGAATAATCAAAGGGTAGAGGGACAGATGCCCACAGAGGAAACAGAGGGGAAGGAGGGGGGGATTGGTAGTTCGAAGTGACGTGCCCGTTGCAAAATTCAGGGTCTTGAATTTTGTAATTTACTACCTCTTAAAGGTGGTGTGAAGCGAAAATTTTTATTCATGCAAATGAATAGCGCAGTTGAATGATAAAGAATGTTGTTTAAATTTTGTTGATACCTTGTTTCATTTTAGAGTTATCCACTGTTTTGTACGATTTGCTGATGACGTCATTTTGTTTGCAAAATGTAAAGAAAGTATACAAGGTTGGCCACGTTTCCAAAGAGAAATCTAATTAAAAAACTTTGTACAATCAACATGCCTTTCTAAACATCATATTAAGTCATGAGGCAATTTATATAACATCTATTCAGCTCAGCTGAAATATTTCTTACCACTGTAACCTTTCAAAAATCAGATACAGTTATATTTCCATATGTTATCTCAGTAATTTGCAAACAAAATGACGTCATCAGCTGCAACTTAATATCAGTGGATAACTTGAAAACGAAATGAGGTATCAAAAAAATTTAAACGACATTCTTTATCATTCAACTGCGCTATTCATTTGCATCAATAAAAATTTTCGCTTCACACCACCTTTAAGGTAGAAAGAGTTTAAAATTTAGTACCACTTAGGGCCTGTTTATATGCCCTAATTTACATGCCCTAGTTTATATGCCCTTATTACTAATTTTTTTGCAAAACCATTCTACGGGCGTTCAAATCGTTCTGAATGGGCTAAACTGTTGACCAACGCTTTTCCCCTTCGATGTCGAAAAGTAAACAGAAATGTAAAATTCGATTGCAGGAAATCTAGTTCAATCAGACTCGGCAAAGTTGTAGATCAACTACTTAGCTAAAGATGGAGCGAAAAAAAATGGAAACTTTTTCGAGTAGTTTTGGAGGTAAATCCACTTTTCTGAAGTCAGCAAAACGATTTGAGCAAGGATTTGCGAAGCCAGGGTTGACGGAAACATTGCGATTTATACATCTTTCGATTGCCCAGATTATACAGAACAACATCCTTTTTACCGCTTTTCGATAGACTGAATAATATTGGAGAAATTAAGTGTTTTCTGAGGAGAGTGGTTTTGCGAAACGGCATCTCGCTGTGCACTAAAGCAGAAAGCAGAGTTACCTTAACAAAACAAAAAAGTAGAATGCAAGGTAGCGTGGTACCAATTACCAAATGATGAAAAAGTCACGAATTTCAAATTTTTACATCCATTCCGGATTAGCCTGCTAATGATTTCTCTTCGCGTGCGCAATGCGATAGTTTACCCAAATGGTTTCAGGGCAATTTTTTTGTTTTGAATTCCTGTTTAATAACATAATCGTTTTGAATTGAGGCATCAATCAAAAGCAACTGATGCTATTCGTCCTTGTCTTTCCTCCTTGCTTTTCTTACTTGCTTACCAGCTTTGACGAACTTTTTTGACGAACTATTTCTTGACGAAATAGACTTGGGGCAAGTCTACTTTTTGCTTACCAGCTTTTCACTATTCATTGTTTCACTTTTCTTCCAAAAGATGATGGATGGAGTGACTGGGTTTCTACAGAATGCTCTGCAACCTGTGGAGGAGGAATAAAGACAAAAAGCCGTATTTGTGTAGACTCGACGAAGGAATGTGAAGGACCATCAACAAAGACAACATTATGTGGATTCAAAAAATGTCCAGGTATTGTTAGTTAGGGCAAAATTTCTAGGGCGAAAAATGCAGGTTTCCGAAAAGACAAAGCGAAAGCTCCGGTCAAACGCATCCAACATTTCATCCAACAAGCTGAAAACCAATGTTGGATGAAATGTTGGATGCGTTTGACCACCCATGTTGGATCATCCAACATTTGCACACTGATGTTGGATGAAGTTTGATCGAGATCAAAAACAAATTTTGTTTTTAAATGTTGGATGCAAAGTTGGATGCGTTTGACCGCCTCATCCAACATTTCGTTCAACATTTCATGTTTGGGTATGCGCAGAACGTTTCGTTTTGTTTTTCGCGCCTTTTTTAATTGATGTAAACACGTTGCTGCGCAGGTGATGTACGATCAAGGAAATGTTGGATGAAATGTTGGATGAAATGTTGGATGAAAGGTTGGATGTGTTTGACCACCCCCTCATAAACATCTGCAAACTTTAAATCTTTTTGGGTGGAAATGTTGGATTATTATTATTATTATTATTATTATTATTATTATTATCAATTTATTTAAAGTAGGCCTACATATATATATATACCGGGTGAGCCAGAAAAAAGTTCCCACTTTTGAAAATTCATAGCACCAAGAGTCCTTCGCAGATTTGAACGATTCAAATGCAGGTTAAAAGCCGAAAGATCGAAGTATATTTGTGATTTTTCTCCCTGTCTTACCAGCACTAAAAGTACAGGTAAATTTAACTTTACAAAAATGTCATGGTTACAAAATGACTGAAAAGGGATCTAAAATATTGATCAAATCGTTAATACTCTCCTCACGCAGAACAATACGCAATTGGCATTTCACCTCTCTCATGAGTTATAAGACATAGATTTCCAAACAAACACTAAAGATTTTAAATCCCATGGCAGGAAATGTGCTGAGGATATCTCTCACCCATAAAAAATTTCATTTTCTTTATTGTTCTGTACGAGGAGTGCTTTTTGATTTGATCAATGTTCTAGGCCCTTTTTCAGTCATTTTGCAACCATGAAATTTTTGTAAAGTTGAACTTACCTACATTTCTAGTGCTCGCAAGACAGCGAGAAAAATCATAAAACTACTTTGATTATTCGGCTTGCTCTATGAGAGGAGGAATAATGGCAGAATGCTCTGTGACCTGTGGAGGAGGAATAATGGCGGAAAGCCGTTATTGTGAAGACTCGAGGAAAGGCTGTGAAGGACCATCAACAAAGACAACATTATGTGGATTCGACTCATGTCCAGGTATATAACTTAGCCTTTTAGGATAGACAGAAAAAATGTGTACATAAATATAAATAAGCGATGCACACTATAGGAATAAATCATCTTTTCCTTTCAACTTTCACCTATATGTCGGCTGAAGTTTTTGAATGATTTCAGCTGATTTATGTCGATCGGTACAAGTTGTGCTTTTTAATGGCTTCATCATGGCTTCGAATTGATAAACAAGCATGATTCGTATGATTGACAAGGTGCTCTAAGAGCACTGTCAATCGAATAGAAGGAAATATCGAACAACATCACGTAAGAATTGTGGTCTCAGGATCATCTTTTTTTTGTTCACGTGACCAAAAAGCACCTTATACAACATTTCATCATCAATTCATCAGAGGGTTTCGAATACATTTGGCGGCTAGCATATGAAAGGATTTGATTGACAAGATGCTCTAAGAGCGCTGTCAATCGAATAGAAGGAAATATCGAACAACATCATGTAAGAATTGTGGTCTCAGGATCAATTTTTCGTTCACGTGACAAAAAAAGCACCTTATACAACATTTCATCATCAATTCGGCGGTTAACATCAATTTGAAAGCTTGCCTCGTCAAAAATTAGTCAGTTGCGAAGAAGCCTCATCATGGAAGGTTATCAAAACTGCTGGTGTCTACCCTGTCGGGACGCCAACCTGCAGCAGTACTCAGGGATGAGAATGAACAGATAAACATCGCAAGCGCTGGATGCTACCTTCGTAAAGGCAGGTGAAACGTCAGCTGGAAGCAATCTTCAAAGGAAGGATATTTCAAGGAAAGATTGCGAAGCTTGCACGGTTGGGTGTACAAGAATTTCAACAAGATCTCTAGGAGCTGGCAAGGGAAAGATTTAGAAGGCCTGCAGATCTGGGATTACATATCTACAGAGATGAGGACTTCGACGATCTTTTGGAATTGGTGAGGAACAGCGCTGCATATCAAGCTGTTCGTGAAGATAACGAGGAGGTAACAAGACTCATCTTGAGACTGCAGCGGCAGCTTCTCGATTTCCGATGAACGACATCCAAGTTCCTCCAAAAGACAAACGGTTTTTAAAAACCACTAAATCAGCCTCGTTGCTAGACCGATGTGTTATGTATCTCAACATACTCTAAACATACACATAGAGTGGTGTCGCCCATTATGCCCATGCCGTCGCGAAGCTCTGAATTAGATCCAAAAAGAGCAATTAATGAAAAAACCAAATAGCCAGATTATATCACCAACTAATGGAGAAAAAGATCACAGAGTATTGATTTTTTACGTTCACTCTTTATACTGATTTTGGAAGATTTTAAAGAAGAGGGTTAAAAACGTCGTTTTCTTCAAGCGTCGCCCATTATGGCCCAGGAGAAACAATGAACACTACTCTCCGGTAAAAAGTTTTGATAAGAAAAACAGCTTTAATTACTGTTCTTTGTTTATCATTTGGTACTTTAAACACAAGAATATCAATAAGAATTAACCTAAACTTCGAGTTTTGGCAATTGAAATACATGCTTCGAGTTGTTCTAAATCCTGCCTTATCTCCTTGTGCATGGATGGATGAGTTGTGGCATAGTTTCTAAAATGAAAATAAACGTAATATAATGCTGCTTTTTTTGGGTTTCGATGATTTTCCAGTCAGTTAGTAAGATTTTAACCCAAATTGGTTTTTATTTTAATAAATGTTGCATTTAAATATTTTGAAGCGATTGGAAACTTCTCTGGTAAACTGATGGGCATAATGGGCGACGAAAATAGCAATTAGCAGCACTCAGACTTCATAACCTTAAATCTGAATCAGAAGTCACTTTGCTTTGGTTTCATTGTAGATTTCCTCTCAAGAGACAGGACTTCTGAAAAATCAATTCACATTTCAGAAATTTCAAACCACAAGGTGCTGAGCGAACGAAAAAGAAGGAAGGAATGTAAATAGAATCATGAAATTTGCAATACTTGAAAGAATCAATTAGAGATATGCACAAACCATCTCGTCGGGTTTCAATGCAAATGAACTGAAACTTCAGTGAAGGTCAAATCATGATAAAACAGATGTCAGCGAAGATTTTCCTCGCAATTGCAATTTTATTACTAGTCTTCAGTCCCCTGAAAATTAATTCCTCTTGCTAGCCGGCCATAATGGGCGACGCTATTCTAGCTATTACAAATTTGTTTGTCGAAATCAAATTTGTTATCTCAAATTTGTTTTCAAAACAATTTATCAAAATTGAATAAAACTTAACAGCTTGAAAGGGAATCAAACCGAATCGAACTTCAAACGGATCGGTTTTTTTGGTTGAATAACGCATCAAAGGTTTCCTACTCCTACTTCGAACCCGAATCTTTAAAGCTGCAATTCGAGCTCGAATCTTTAAAACTGCAATTCGAAGTCGAATCTTTGATAAATCTTTACTTGAAATATGTTCAACTTCTTTTGCTTTGGACAGGTTTCCTAATTCAATAGTGAAGCTGCAAAAAGAGACGGAAACGTAGATCCTATGAATCAAAAATACAAATGAGAGTTTTCAAATGCAATTTTCTCAGAACTAGGTTTTTGCAAAAGTTACAAAGCTTAGTGAACATAGATCTTGGTCAGGCAAGAAGTGGTACCTAATATATATACATCTTTTGGATCCTTATAGAATGGGGAGTGATATAGTCTGGGGTCTGGGAACTGGTAGAAAATAATTTCAAGATAATGAAAAACAGCGATAAGGTGGTTCACTACCAAGTAGTAATCAATTAAAAACACATTAGTTAAGGAGGTTCGCTACCGATAAAACTTTCACAATCATACACACTTTTGGTGTTCCATCGTTCCTGGCTTTTACTACCATTAACAAATCATTCCTTTCCTTTTAGTTGACCCTGGGAAGGCGGTAGGAGCCGCGGTTGCCGTAGGAGCCGTGACAGCACTGGCAGCAGTGGCTCTTGCGATATTTTTTCCACCAGCTGTCCCAGTTGTAGCACCTGCCCTAGCATTAGGAAGAAAAAGAAGATCGATTGATGATGACTTTTTAGACCCAAGGCAGCAATTCATTCCCCAAAAGCCTTCTGACTGGAGAGCTTCTGCAGCTGATGAAGAGCAGTCATCATCGGGTGAGAATAAAGCCGTGATATTTTTGCTTATAAAATCTCTTAGCCCTAAATGGTCGGCTATCGAAACAGAACTGATTTGAAAATATGGAAATGCCCTAGCACCCGGGGGGGGGGGGGGTACATAGCATGTTCGGGGTACCGGTATGTGCCGCCCATATGGATGGGTTTTTGGGCTCAGAATTCTCTAAACAAGGGTCATTTTCTCGGCAGATTTTCCATAAACATGGTTGCGCTCTGGCTTAAATTCGCAAAATTAGTTGAAAATAGGCAGTTTTACGCCAAAATTCATCATGAAAATGGGTACCAAGGTAAGTTTTGGTAATTAGAAGATGGTACCTTTCTAAAAATCGGGCGGCAAACCCCCGTCCATCCATAAATCATGTAATGTACCCCCCCCCTTCCCCGGGCCTAGGACTGGGCAGATCACGATAAAAATGTTCATTGACTCTTTCTCAAAGCACAGGTGGCGGAGAATGGTTCAGTATTTTTAAAATGGAATTTTTCAGTTTTAAAATTAGCAAAAACACCTTTCTTGCCAGTTAAATGCGTCTGATCTCTCTGTGAATCTGATTCTCGAACTACCGTTTGCTTTAGTTAGGCCAACGTTAGGTCAAAAGCTGTGGCAAACATTACCTCACAGTATTAGAGAGTCCCAATCATTGAAAGCTTTCAAAAAAGAATTAAGGAGTGTGACTGTAGATTGTGCAAATTGTCAGTAGAGTTAGCCTGATAACCAGACCAGAGTGTGATTGTAGATTGTGCACAACAGTCAATAGAGTGTGACTGTAGATTGTGCAAAACATTTATTTCTGGATTAGGCTTCATTTAGACCTGCTCCGGGTCTGTTCCGTAGTCTATCGGCGCTGGGGACTGTAATAGCTTCTGCGGGGGCGTTTACCACTTCGTGGTATGCGCCCCTGCGTGGGGTGGTTATATTTCTCGGCGCTGGTGGGCCGTGGAATGGACTTGGAGCAAGTCTAGGTTCTATTTAGCTTGTATTTACTTTAATTAGCTTCAATAAATTGCTTTAATATCTTCGTAGATTTAGTTTTTGGTACAATATACCATGTATAACTTTATATCTATTGATGAATTATATAAAAAAAAAGATAGTTGGCATTAATTTAGCTTTTACACAGCTATTAGAGTTTTACGCCAACTTTAAACAAATTATTTGTTGTTATTATTATTATTATTGTTATAACGTGTGAACGACTGTTTAGTGTTGTTGCTGTTGTCTCAGAAATACTCAAACAGTCGTTCGCACGTTCGCACCTTCGCAGTTACCTTGTTGAACGTATGTCGTCGCAGCAAACCTAAGCAGTTTCATGAAACTGTGAGTGCCAGGGGAGGAATAAGGAGGACTACGGGATATTTTTGAAAATCTAGCTGGTGGAGATAGGGTTTGCAAGAAGTGTGAAATGATATAGCTACATTTCAAAATATTGATAGACAAAAGGATGAAATTGACTACAATCCTGGCCAAAAGAAGCTGGGACGCAGGCAAATTTCAGTGTCTTCATGATGTTTCCTAAAATATCGAGGAGAAAACATACGTTTAGAGTCTCCTAATCCCCCCTTCCCCCTACTTCAATGTTGAGAAGGTCGAAAGGCGTTTGATTCAAGCAACTTTGAGAAGGGGGGAGCGGGGGGCACGTAACCAAAGACCGAAGTAGTGCAATTTTATGATTTGTCCCAAGTATTTTGGCCAAGATTGTCTGAAAAATTGCTTTCACTACCTATCATATATGTTTCTATGAATCCAAATCTACTTGTATCAGACAATTTCTTTCACTATGAATGGATAGCCACTAACTGTCGGCTTAACTCCAGAGTACTTCAGATGTTAATGTTTTCATTGTTACTGGTTCATCCATCAGAACTATGACGTCATCAAATTATGCAAAATTTTCCCATGACGTTCAGTGAAACTTCTCTTGTGCACGAAACCTGCCAGTGATTTTCGCCTGAAAACATCACAGTTATCAAAGAGAACTGAAAACAAAGTTCCTTTTGAATCAGTGCAAATTCTGCGCCTCTGCAGTGCAATTGTCTTATTTTCAAATGTACCGTTAGCCAATTCTCTAACTATTCATTCATTTTCAATGAGATTAAATTCGCTCCACCAAACTTGCATTCACCCTGGACGGCATTGAATGGTCTATTGTGCCCGATGAATTGTAATCCACAACTTTTTGTTGAAGAAGAATATACCTGTTGCATAGCAGCAAGGCGGATTTGCCCTGTCTGGAAAATTGAGAAAGGGAACAAATTTGTCAACGCCGCTCCCTACTTTAAACATTAATAACGTCGGCAACGTTTGCCCTATTCTAACAAATTTTGTCTCATTTTAATGAGAAAAATGAGCTTTATTAGCCTATAGCAGTATTTGCATCGATATTTTCGTGAAATATGATTTCTGACGGTTCTCAATAGAGTTCAAAAGAAACTTATCCGGAACTGTTTATTTTAAGTTTTTTAATTTTGGAGCGCCGTGACATTTCCACCTTCCAGGCAATTTTTACTTGGTTTTTTTGCATGAATAGGAAGACTTTGATGTTAAAATGTGGAATCAGACGAATTTGCCAAAAAAGCGTGACTTATCCCAAAATTATGGGGCATTTTTCTGTGGAGCGCCGTTGTGAGAACCGAAGAATTCACAAGAAACCGGACCTCAAACAATGAGCCCAAAAGCTTTCTTGCAATGATAAGTCATTTTCAAAGAGCAGCGGAGTACACAATCTTACGATAGCGGAAGAAAGCTCAGAATCCTAATGTATGTCACTTTTTATAAGGGAATCTTTATGTGAGTGAAAATTGCAGCAATTTTGCCACGCCCATTTTTAAGAAGGTGCTCAGCGAATTTAACGAACAACGCCTATTTCGGCATAGATAGCTGAGAACTCACTTCTTGTGTTGGGGATGACGGTGTTAAAATTTCACACAGAAATCTCTATGGGTTCTCAAGCTATGAGGTATTATTTGTTAACAATCATTTTCAGACTGTCTGAAAAATTGCTTTCACTACCTATCATATATGTTTCTATGAATCCAAATCTACTTGTATCAGACAATTTCTTTCACTATGAATGGATAGCCACTAACTGTCGGCTTAACTCCAGAGTACTTCAGATGTTAATGTTTTCATTGTTACTGGTTCATCCATCAGAACTATGACGTCATCAAATTATGCAAAATTTTCCCATGACGTTCAGTGAAACTTCTCTTGTGCACGAAACCTGCCAGTGATTTTCGCCTGAAAACATCACAGTTATCAAAGAGAACTGAAAACAAAGTTCCTTTTGAATCAGTGCAAATTCTGCGCCTCTGCAGTGCAATTGTCTTATTTTCAAATGTACCGTTAGCCAATTCTCTAACTATTCATTCATTTTCAATGAGATTAAATTCGCTCCACCAAACTTGCATTCACCCTGGACGGCATTGAATGGTCTATTGTGCCCGATGAATTGTAATCCACAACTTTTTGTTGAAGAAGAATATACCTGTTGCATAGCAGCAAGGCGGATTTGCCCTGTCTGGAAAATTGAGAAAGGGAACAAATTTGTCAACGCCGCTCCCTACTTTAAACATTAATAACGTCGGCAACGTTTGCCCTATTCTAACAAATTTTGTCTCATTTTAATGAGAAAAATGAGCTTTATTAGCCTATAGCAGTATTTGCATCGATATTTTCGTGAAATATGATTTCTGACGGTTCTCAATAGAGTTCAAAAGAAACTTATCCGGAACTGTTTATTTTAAGTTTTTTAATTTTGGAGCGCCGTGACATTTCCACCTTCCAGGCAATTTTTACTTGGTTTTTTTGCATGAATAGGAAGACTTTGATGTTAAAATGTGGAATCAGACGAATTTGCCAAAAAAGCGTGACTTATCCCAAAATTATGGGGCATTTTTCTGTGGAGCGCCGTTGTGAGAACCGAAGAATTCACAAGAAACCGGACCTCAAACAATGAGCCCAAAAGCTTTCTTGCAATGATAAGTCATTTTCAAAGAGCAGCGGAGTACACAATCTTACGATAGCGGAAGAAAGCTCAGAATCCTAATGTATGTCACTTTTTATAAGGGAATCTTTATGTGAGTGAAAATTGCAGCAATTTTGCCACGCCCATTTTTAAGAAGGTGCTCAGCGAATTTAACGAACAACGCCTATTTCGGCATAGATAGCTGAGAACTCACTTCTTGTGTTGGGGATGACGGTGTTAAAATTTCACACAGAAATCTCTATGGGTTCTCAAGCTATGAGGTATTATTTGTTAACAATCATTTTCAGACAGTCTGAAAAATTGCTTTCACTACCTATCATATATGTTTCTATGAATCCAAATCTACTTGTATCAGACAATTTCTTTCACTATGAATGGATAGCCACTAACTGTCGGCTTAACTCCAGAGTACTTCAGATGTTAATGTTTTCATTGTTACTGGTTCATCCATCAGAACTATGACATCATCAAATTATGCAAAATTTTCCCATGACGTTCAGCGAAACTTCTCTTGTGCACGAAACCTGCCAGTGATTTTCGCCTGAAAACATCACAGTTATCAAAGAGAACTGAAAACAAAGTTCCTTTTGAATCAGTGCAAATTCTGCGCCTCTGCAGTGCAATTGTCTTATTTTCAAATGTACCGTTAGCCAATTCTCTAACTATTCATTCATTTTCAATGAGATTAAATTCGCTCCACCAAACTTGCATTCACCCTGGACGGCATTGAATGGTCTATTGTGCCCGATGAATTGTAATCCACAACTTTTTGTTGAAGAAGAATATACCTGTTGCATAGCAGCAAGGCGGATTTGCCCTGTCTGGAAAATTGAGAAAGGGAACAAATTTGTCAACGCCGCTCCCTACTTTAAACATTAATAACGTCGGCAACGTTTGCCCTATTCTAACAAATTTTGTCTCATTTTAATGAGAAAAATGAGCTTTATTAGCCTATAGCAGTATTTGCATCGATATTTTCGTGAAATATGATTTCTGACGGTTCTCAATAGAGTTCAAAAGAAACTTATCCGGAACTGTTTATTTTAAGTTTTTTAATTTTGGAGCGCCGTGACATTTCCACCTTCCAGGCAATTTTTACTTGGTTTTTTTGCATGAATAGGAAGACTTTGATGTTAAAATGTGGAATCAGACGAATTTGCCAAAAAAGCGTGACTTATCCCAAAATTATGGGGCATTTTTCTGTGGAGCGCCGTTGTGAGAACCGAAGAATTCACAAGAAACCGGACCTCAAACAATGAGCCCAAAAGCTTTCTTGCAATGATAAGTCATTTTCAAAGAGCAGCGGAGTACACAATCTTACGATAGCGGAAGAAAGCTCAGAATCCTAATGTATGTCACTTTTTATAAGGGAATCTTTATGTGAGTGAAAATTGCAGCAATTTTGCCACGCCCATTTTTAAGAAGGTGCTCAGCGAATTTAACGAACAACGCCTATTTCGGCATAGATAGCTGAGAACTCACTTCTTGTGTTGGGGATGACGGTGTTAAAATTTCACACAGAAATCTCTATGGGTTCTCAAGCTATGAGGTATTATTTGTTAACAATCATTTTCAGACTGTCTGAAAAATTGCTTTCACTACCTATCATATATGTTTCTATGAATCCAAATCTACTTGTATCAGACAATTTCTTTCACTATGAATGGATAGCCACTAACTGTCGGCTTAACTCCAGAGTACTTCAGATGTTAATGTTTTCATTGTTACTGGTTCATCCATCAGAACTATGACGTCATCAAATTATGCAAAATTTTCCCATGACGTTCAGTGAAACTTCTCTTGTGCACGAAACCTGCCAGTGATTTTCGCCTGAAAACATCACAGTTATCAAAGAGAACTGAAAACAAAGTTCCTTTTGAATCAGTGCAAATTCTGCGCCTCTGCAGTGCAATTGTCTTATTTTCAAATGTACCGTTAGCCAATTCTCTAACTATTCATTCATTTTCAATGAGATTAAATTCGCTCCACCAAACTTGCATTCACCCTGGACGGCATTGAATGGTCTATTGTGCCCGATGAATTGTAATCCACAACTTTTTGTTGAAGAAGAATATACCTGTTGCATAGCAGCAAGGCGGATTTGCCCTGTCTGGAAAATTGAGAAAGGGAACAAATTTGTCAACGCCGCTCCCTACTTTAAACATTAATAACGTCGGCAACGTTTGCCCTATTCTAACAAATTTTGTCTCATTTTAATGAGAAAAATGAGCTTTATTAGCCTATAGCAGTATTTGCATCGATATTTTCGTGAAATATGATTTCTGACGGTTCTCAATAGAGTTCAAAAGAAACTTATCCGGAACTGTTTATTTTAAGTTTTTTAATTTTGGAGCGCCGTGACATTTCCACCTTCCAGGCAATTTTTACTTGGTTTTTTTGCATGAATAGGAAGACTTTGATGTTAAAATGTGGAATCAGACGAATTTGCCAAAAAAGCGTGACTTATCCCAAAATTATGGGGCATTTTTCTGTGGAGCGCCGTTGTGAGAACCGAAGAATTCACAAGAAACCGGACCTCAAACAATGAGCCCAAAAGCTTTCTTGCAATGATAAGTCATTTTCAAAGAGCAGCGGAGTACACAATCTTACGATAGCGGAAGAAAGCTCAGAATCCTAATGTATGTCACTTTTTATAAGGGAATCTTTATGTGAGTGAAAATTGCAGCAATTTTGCCACGCCCATTTTTAAGAAGGTGCTCAGCGAATTTAACGAACAACGCCTATTTCGGCATAGATAGCTGAGAACTCACTTCTTGTGTTGGGGATGACGGTGTTAAAATTTCACACAGAAATCTCTATGGGTTCTCAAGCTATGAGGTATTATTTGTTAACAATCATTTTCAGACAATCCTGGCCAAAAGAAGCTGGGACGCAGGCAAATTTCAGTGTCTTCATGATGTTTCCTAAAATATCGAGGAGAAAACATACGTTTAGAGTCTCCTAATCCCCCCTTCCCCCTACTTCAATGTTGAGAAGGTCGAAAGGCGTTTGATTCAAGCAACTTTGAGAAGGGGGGAGCGGGGGGCACGTAACCAAAGACCGAAGTAGTGCAATTTTATGATTTGTCCCAAGTATTTTGGCCAAGATTGTCTGAAAAATTGCTTTCACTACCTATCATATATGTTTCTATGAATCCAAATCTACTTGTATCAGACAATTTCTTTCACTATGAATGGATAGCCACTAACTGTCGGCTTAACTCCAGAGTACTTCAGATGTTAATGTTTTCATTGTTACTGGTTCATCCATCAGAACTATGACGTCATCAAATTATGCAAAATTTTCCCATGACGTTCAGTGAAACTTCTCTTGTGCACGAAACCTGCCAGTGATTTTCGCCTGAAAACATCACAGTTATCAAAGAGAACTGAAAACAAAGTTCCTTTTGAATCAGTGCAAATTCTGCGCCTCTGCAGTGCAATTGTCTTATTTTCAAATGTACCGTTAGCCAATTCTCTAACTATTCATTCATTTTCAATGAGATTAAATTCGCTCCACCAAACTTGCATTCACCCTGGACGGCATTGAATGGTCTATTGTGCCCGATGAATTGTAATCCACAACTTTTTGTTGAAGAAGAATATACCTGTTGCATAGCAGCAAGGCGGATTTGCCCTGTCTGGAAAATTGAGAAAGGGAACAAATTTGTCAACGCCGCTCCCTACTTTAAACATTAATAACGTCGGCAACGTTTGCCCTATTCTAACAAATTTTGTCTCATTTTAATGAGAAAAATGAGCTTTATTAGCCTATAGCAGTATTTGCATCGATATTTTCGTGAAATATGATTTCTGACGGTTCTCAATAGAGTTCAAAAGAAACTTATCCGGAACTGTTTATTTTAAGTTTTTTAATTTTGGAGCGCCGTGACATTTCCACCTTCCAGGCAATTTTTACTTGGTTTTTTTGCATGAATAGGAAGACTTTGATGTTAAAATGTGGAATCAGACGAATTTGCCAAAAAAGCGTGACTTATCCCAAAATTATGGGGCATTTTTCTGTGGAGCGCCGTTGTGAGAACCGAAGAATTCACAAGAAACCGGACCTCAAACAATGAGCCCAAAAGCTTTCTTGCAATGATAAGTCATTTTCAAAGAGCAGCGGAGTACACAATCTTACGATAGCGGAAGAAAGCTCAGAATCCTAATGTATGTCACTTTTTATAAGGGAATCTTTATGTGAGTGAAAATTGCAGCAATTTTGCCACGCCCATTTTTAAGAAGGTGCTCAGCGAATTTAACGAACAACGCCTATTTCGGCATAGATAGCTGAGAACTCACTTCTTTTGTTGGGGATGACGGTGTTAAAATTTCACACAGAAATCTCTATGGGTTCTCAAGCTATGAGGTATTATTTGTTAACAATCATTTTCAGACAATCCTGGCCAAAAGAAGCTGGGACGCAGGCAAATTTCAGTGTCTTCATGATGTTTCCTAAAATATCGAGGAGAAAACATACGTTTAGAGTCTCCTAATCCCCCCTTCCCCCTACTTCAATGTTGAGAAGGTCGAAAGGCGTTTGATTCAAGCAACTTTGAGAAGGGGGGAGCGGGGGGCACGTAACCAAAGACCGAAGTAGTGCAATTTTATGATTTGTCCCAAGTATTTTGGCCAAGATTGTCTGAAAAATTGCTTTCACTACCTATCATATATGTTTCTATGAATCCAAATCTACTTGTATCAGACAATTTCTTTCACTATGAATGGATAGCCACTAACTGTCGGCTTAACTCCAGAGTACTTCAGATGTTAATGTTTTCATTGTTACTGGTTCATCCATCAGAACTATGACGTCATCAAATTATGCAAAATTTTCCCATGACGTTCAGTGAAACTTCTCTTGTGCACGAAACCTGCCAGTGATTTTCGCCTGAAAACATCACAGTTATCAAAGAGAACTGAAAACAAAGTTCCTTTTGAATCAGTGCAAATTCTGCGCCTCTGCAGTGCAATTGTCTTATTTTCAAATGTACCGTTAGCCAATTCTCTAACTATTCATTCATTTTCAATGAGATTAAATTCGCTCCACCAAACTTGCATTCACCCTGGACGGCATTGAATGGTCTATTGTGCCCGATGAATTGTAATCCACAACTTTTTGTTGAAGAAGAATATACCTGTTGCATAGCAGCAAGGCGGATTTGCCCTGTCTGGAAAATTGAGAAAGGGAACAAATTTGTCAACGCCGCTCCCTACTTTAAACATTAATAACGTCGGCAACGTTTGCCCTATTCTAACAAATTTTGTCTCATTTTAATGAGAAAAATGAGCTTTATTAGCCTATAGCAGTATTTGCATCGATATTTTCGTGAAATATGATTTCTGACGGTTCTCAATAGAGTTCAAAAGAAACTTATCCGGAACTGTTTATTTTAAGTTTTTTAATTTTGGAGCGCCGTGACATTTCCACCTTCCAGGCAATTTTTACTTGGTTTTTTTGCATGAATAGGAAGACTTTGATGTTAAAATGTGGAATCAGACGAATTTGCCAAAAAAGCGTGACTTATCCCAAAATTATGGGGCATTTTTCTGTGGAGCGCCGTTGTGAGAACCGAAGAATTCACAAGAAACCGGACCTCAAACAATGAGCCCAAAAGCTTTCTTGCAATGATAAGTCATTTTCAAAGAGCAGCGGAGTACACAATCTTACGATAGCGGAAGAAAGCTCAGAATCCTAATGTATGTCACTTTTTATAAGGGAATCTTTATGTGAGTGAAAATTGCAGCAATTTTGCCACGCCCATTTTTAAGAAGGTGCTCAGCGAATTTAACGAACAACGCCTATTTCGGCATAGATAGCTGAGAACTCACTTCTTGTGTTGGGGATGACGGTGTTAAAATTTCACACAGAAATCTCTATGGGTTCTCAAGCTATGAGGTATTATTTGTTAACAATCATTTTCAGACTGTCTGAAAAATTGCTTTCACTACCTATCATATATGTTTCTATGAATCCAAATCTACTTGTATCAGACAATTTCTTTCACTATGAATGGATAGCCACTAACTGTCGGCTTAACTCCAGAGTACTTCAGATGTTAATGTTTTCATTGTTACTGGTTCATCCATCAGAACTATGACGTCATCAAATTATGCAAAATTTTCCCATGACGTTCAGTGAAACTTCTCTTGTGCACGAAACCTGCCAGTGATTTTCGCCTGAAAACATCACAGTTATCAAAGAGAACTGAAAACAAAGTTCCTTTTGAATCAGTGCAAATTCTGCGCCTCTGCAGTGCAATTGTCTTATTTTCAAATGTACCGTTAGCCAATTCTCTAACTATTCATTCATTTTCAATGAGATTAAATTCGCTCCACCAAACTTGCATTCACCCTGGACGGCATTGAATGGTCTATTGTGCCCGATGAATTGTAATCCACAACTTTTTGTTGAAGAAGAATATACCTGTTGCATAGCAGCAAGGCGGATTTGCCCTGTCTGGAAAATTGAGAAAGGGAACAAATTTGTCAACGCCGCTCCCTACTTTAAACATTAATAACGTCGGCAACGTTTGCCCTATTCTAACAAATTTTGTCTCATTTTAATGAGAAAAATGAGCTTTATTAGCCTATAGCAGTATTTGCATCGATATTTTCGTGAAATATGATTTCTGACGGTTCTCAATAGAGTTCAAAAGAAACTTATCCGGAACTGTTTATTTTAAGTTTTTTAATTTTGGAGCGCCGTGACATTTCCACCTTCCAGGCAATTTTTACTTGGTTTTTTTGCATGAATAGGAAGACTTTGATGTTAAAATGTGGAATCAGACGAATTTGCCAAAAAAGTGTGACTTATCCCAAAATTATGGGGCATTTTTCTGTGGAGCGCCGTTGTGAGAACCGAAGAATTCACAAGAAACCGGACCTCAAACAATGAGCCCAAAAGCTTTCTTGCAATGATAAGTCATTTTCAAAGAGTAGCGGAGTACACAATCTTACGATAGCGGAAGAAAGCCCAGAATCCTAATGTATGTCACTTTTTATAAGGGAATCTTTATGTGAGTGAAAATTGCAGCAATTTTGCCACGCCCATTTTTAAGAAGGTGCTCAGCGAATTTAACGAACAACGCCTATTTCGGCATAGATAGCTGAGAACTCACTTCTTTTGTTGGGGATGACGGTGTTAAAATTTCACACAGAAATCTCTATGGGTTCTCAAGCTATGAGGTATTATTTGTTAACAATCATTTTCAGACAATCCTGGCCAAAAGAAGCTGGGACGCAGGCAAATTTCAGTGTCTTCATGATGTTTCCTAAAATATCGAGGAGAAAACATACGTTTAGAGTCTCCTAATCCCCCCTTCCCCCTACTTCAATGTTGAGAAGGTCGAAAGGCGTTTGATTCAAGCAACTTTGAGAAGGGGGGAGCGGGGGGCACGTAACCAAAGACCGAAGTAGTGCAATTTTATGATTTGTCCCAAGTATTTTGGCCAAGATTGTCTGAAAAATTGCTTTCACTACCTATCATATATGTTTCTATGAATCCAAATCTACTTGTATCAGACAATTTCTTTCACTATGAATGGATAGCCACTAACTGTCGGCTTAACTCCAGAGTACTTCAGATGTTAATGTTTTCATTGTTACTGGTTCATCCATCAGAACTATGACGTCATCAAATTATGCAAAATTTTCCCATGACGTTCAGTGAAACTTCTCTTGTGCACGAAACCTGCCAGTGATTTTCGCCTGAAAACATCACAGTTATCAAAGAGAACTGAAAACAAAGTTCCTTTTGAATCAGTGCAAATTCTGCGCCTCTGCAGTGCAATTGTCTTATTTTCAAATGTACCGTTAGCCAATTCTCTAACTATTCATTCATTTTCAATGAGATTAAATTCGCTCCACCAAACTTGCATTCACCCTGGACGGCATTGAATGGTCTATTGTGCCCGATGAATTGTAATCCACAACTTTTTGTTGAAGAAGAATATACCTGTTGCATAGCAGCAAGGCGGATTTGCCCTGTCTGGAAAATTGAGAAAGGGAACAAATTTGTCAACGCCGCTCCCTACTTTAAACATTAATAACGTCGGCAACGTTTGCCCTATTCTAACAAATTTTGTCTCATTTTAATGAGAAAAATGAGCTTTATTAGCCTATAGCAGTATTTGCATCGATATTTTCGTGAAATATGATTTCTGACGGTTCTCAATAGAGTTCAAAAGAAACTTATCCGGAACTGTTTATTTTAAGTTTTTTAATTTTGGAGCGCCGTGACATTTCCACCTTCCAGGCAATTTTTACTTGGTTTTTTTGCATGAATAGGAAGACTTTGATGTTAAAATGTGGAATCAGACGAATTTGCCAAAAAAGCGTGACTTATCCCAAAATTATGGGGCATTTTTCTGTGGAGCGCCGTTGTGAGAACCGAAGAATTCACAAGAAACCGGACCTCAAACAATGAGCCCAAAAGCTTTCTTGCAATGATAAGTCATTTTCAAAGAGCAGCGGAGTACACAATCTTACGATAGCGGAAGAAAGCTCAGAATCCTAATGTATGTCACTTTTTATAAGGGAATCTTTATGTGAGTGAAAATTGCAGCAATTTTGCCACGCCCATTTTTAAGAAGGTGCTCAGCGAATTTAACGAACAACGCCTATTTCGGCATAGATAGCTGAGAACTCACTTCTTGTGTTGGGGATGACGGTGTTAAAATTTCACACAGAAATCTCTATGGGTTCTCAAGCTATGAGGTATTATTTGTCAACAATCATTTTCAGACTGTCTGAAAAATTGCTTTCACTACCTATCATATATGTTTCTATGAATCCAAATCTACTTGTATCAGACAATTTCTTTCACTATGAATGGATAGCCACTAACTGTCGGCTTAACTCCAGAGTACTTCAGATGTTAATGTTTTCATTGTTACTGGTTCATCCATCAGAACTATGACGTCATCAAATTATGCAAAATTTTCCCATGACGTTCAGTGAAACTTCTCTTGTGCACGAAACCTGCCAGTGATTTTCGCCTGAAAACATCACAGTTATCAAAGAGAACTGAAAACAAAGTTCCTTTTGAATCAGTGCAAATTCTGCGCCTCTGCAGTGCAATTGTCTTATTTTCAAATGTACCGTTAGCCAATTCTCTAACTATTCATTCATTTTCAATGAGATTAAATTCGCTCCACCAAACTTGCATTCACCCTGGACGGCATTGAATGGTCTATTGTGCCCGATGAATTGTAATCCACAACTTTTTGTTGAAGAAGAATATACCTGTTGCATAGCAGCAAGGCGGATTTGCCCTGTCTGGAAAATTGAGAAAGGGAACAAATTTGTCAACGCCGCTCCCTACTTTAAACATTAATAACGTCGGCAACGTTTGCCCTATTCTAACAAATTTTGTCTCATTTTAATGAGAAAAATGAGCTTTATTAGCCTATAGCAGTATTTGCATCGATATTTTCGTGAAATATGATTTCTGACGGTTCTCAATAGAGTTCAAAAGAAACTTATCCGGAACTGTTTATTTTAAGTTTTTTAATTTTGGAGCGCCGTGACATTTCCACCTTCCAGGCAATTTTTACTTGGTTTTTTTGCATGAATAGGAAGACTTTGATGTTAAAATGTGGAATCAGACGAATTTGCCAAAAAAGCGTGACTTATCCCAAAATTATGGGGCATTTTTCTGTGGAGCGCCGTTGTGAGAACCGAAGAATTCACAAGAAACCGGACCTCAAACAATGAGCCCAAAAGCTTTCTTGCAATGATAAGTCATTTTCAAAGAGCAGCGGAGTACACAATCTTACGATAGCGGAAGAAAGCTCAGAATCCTAATGTATGTCACTTTTTATAAGGGAATCTTTATGTGAGTGAAAATTGCAGCAATTTTGCCACGCCCATTTTTAAGAAGGTGCTCAGCGAATTTAACGAACAACGCCTATTTCGGCATAGATAGCTGAGAACTCACTTCTTTTGTTGGGGATGACGGTGTTAAAATTTCACACAGAAATCTCTATGGGTTCTCAAGCTATGAGGTATTATTTGTTAACAATCATTTTCAGACAATCCTGGCCAAAAGAAGCTGGGACGCAGGCAAATTTCAGTGTCTTCATGATGTTTCCTAAAATATCGAGGAGAAAACATACGTTTAGAGTCTCCTAATCCCCCCTTCCCCCTACTTCAATGTTGAGAAGGTCGAAAGGCGTTTGATTCAAGCAACTTTGAGAAGGGGGGAGCGGGGGGCACGTAACCAAAGACCGAAGTAGTGCAATTTTATGATTTGTCCCAAGTATTTTGGCCAAGATTGTCTGAAAAATTGCTTTCACTACCTATCATATATGTTTCTATGAATCCAAATCTACTTGTATCAGACAATTTCTTTCACTATGAATGGATAGCCACTAACTGTCGGCTTAACTCCAGAGTACTTCAGATGTTAATGTTTTCATTGTTACTGGTTCATCCATCAGAACTATGACGTCATCAAATTATGCAAAATTTTCCCATGACGTTCAGTGAAACTTCTCTTGTGCACGAAACCTGCCAGTGATTTTCGCCTGAAAACATCACAGTTATCAAAGAGAACTGAAAACAAAGTTCCTTTTGAATCAGTGCAAATTCTGCGCCTCTGCAGTGCAATTGTCTTATTTTCAAATGTACCGTTAGCCAATTCTCTAACTATTCATTCATTTTCAATGAGATTAAATTCGCTCCACCAAACTTGCATTCACCCTGGACGGCATTGAATGGTCTATTGTGCCCGATGAACTGTAATCCACAACTTTTTGTTGAAGAAGAATATACCTGTTGCATAGCAGCAAGGCGGATTTGCCCTGTCTGGAAAATTGAGAAAGGGAACAAATTTGTCAACGCCGCTCCCTACTTTAAACATTAATAACGTCGGCAACGTTTGCCCTATTCTAACAAATTTTGTCTCATTTTAATGAGAAAAATGAGCTTTATTAGCCTATAGCAGTATTTGCATCGATATTTTCGTGAAATATGATTTCTGACGGTTCTCAATAGAGTTCAAAAGAAACTTATCCGGAACTGTTTATTTTAAGTTTTTTAATTTTGGAGCGCCGTGACATTTCCACCTTCCAGGCAATTTTTACTTGGTTTTTTTGCATGAATAGGAAGACTTTGATGTTAAAATGTGGAATCAGACGAATTTGCCAAAAAAGCGTGACTTATCCCAAAATTATGGGGCATTTTTCTGTGGAGCGCCGTTGTGAGAACCGAAGAATTCACAAGAAACCGGACCTCAAACAATGAGCCCAAAAGCTTTCTTGCAATGATAAGTCATTTTCAAAGAGCAGCGGAGTACACAATCTTACGATAGCGGAAGAAAGCTCAGAATCCTAATGTATGTCACTTTTTATAAGGGAATCTTTATGTGAGTGAAAATTGCAGCAATTTTGCCACGCCCATTTTTAAGAAGGTGCTCAGCGAATTTAACGAACAACGCCTATTTCGGCATAGATAGCTGAGAACTCACTTCTTGTGTTGGGGATGACGGTGTTAAAATTTCACACAGAAATCTCTATGGGTTCTCAAGCTATGAGGTATTATTTGTTAACAATCATTTTCAGACAGTCTGAAAAATTGCTTTCACTTCCTATCATATATGTTTCTATGAATCCAAATCTACTTGTATCAGACAATTTCTTTCACTATGAATGGATAGCCACTAACTGTCGGCTTAACTCCAGAGTACTTCAGATGTTAATGTTTTCATTGTTACTGGTTCATCCATCAGAACTATGACGTCATCAAATTATGCAAAATTTTCCCATGACGTTCAGTGAAACTTCTCTTGTGCACGAAACCTGCCAGTGATTTTCGCCTGAAAACATCACAGTTATCAAAGAGAACTGAAAACAAAGTTCCTTTTGAATCAGTGCAAATTCTGCGCCTCTGCAGTGCAATTGTCTTATTTTCAAATGTACCGTTAGCCAATTCTCTAACTATTCATTCATTTTCAATGAGATTAAATTCGCTCCACCAAACTTGCATTCACCCTGGACGGCATTGAATGGTCTATTGTGCCCGATGAATTGTAATCCACAACTTTTTGTTGAAGAAGAATATACCTGTTGCATAGCAGCAAGGCGGATTTGCCCTGTCTGGAAAATTGAGAAAGGGAACAAATTTGTCAACGCCGCTCCCTACTTTAAACATTAATAACGTCGGCAACGTTTGCCCTATTCTAACAAATTTTGTCTCATTTTAATGAGAAAAATGAGCTTTATTAGCCTATAGCAGTATTTGCATCGATATTTTCGTGAAATATGATTTCTGACGGTTCTCAATAGAGTTCAAAAGAAACTTATCCGGAACTGTTTATTTTAAGTTTTTTAATTTTGGAGCGCCGTGACATTTCCACCTTCCAGGCAATTTTTACTTGGTTTTTTTGCATGAATAGGAAGACTTTGATGTTAAAATGTGGAATCAGACGAATTTGCCAAAAAAGCGTGACTTATCCCAAAATTATGGGGCATTTTTCTGTGGAGCGCCGTTGTGAGAACCGAAGAATTCACAAGAAACCGGACCTCAAACAATGAGCCCAAAAGCTTTCTTGCAATGATAAGTCATTTTCAAAGAGCAGCGAAGTACACAATCTTACGATAGCGGAAGAAAGCTCAGAATCCTAATGTATGTCACTTTTTATAAGGGAATCTTTATGTGAGTGAAAATTGCAGCAATTTTGCCACGCCCATTTTTAAGAAGGTGCTCAGCGAATTTAACGAACAACGCCTATTTCGGCATAGATAGCTGAGAACTCACTTCTTGTGTTGGGGATGACGGTGTTAAAATTTCACACAGAAATCTCTATGGGTTCTCAAGCTATGAGGTATTATTTGTTAACAATCATTTTCAGACAATCCTGGCCAAAAAGAAGCTGGGACGCAGGCAAATTTCAGTGTCTTCATGATGTTTCCTAAAATATCGAGGAGAAAACATACGTTTAGAGTCTCCTAATCCCCCCTTCCCCCTACTTCAATGTTGAGAAGGTCGAAAGGCGTTTGATTCAAGCAACTTTGAGAAGGGGGGAGCGGGGGGCACGTAACCAAAGACCGAAGTAGTGCAATTTTATGATTTGTCCCAAGTATTTTGGCCAAGATTGTCTGAAAAATTGCTTTCACTACCTATCATATATGTTTCTATGAATCCAAATCTACTTGTATCAGACAATTTCTTTCACTATGAATGGATAGCCACTAACTGTCGGCTTAACTCCAGAGTACTTCAGATGTTAATGTTTTCATTGTTACTGGTTCATCCATCAGAACTATGACGTCATCAAATTATGCAAAATTTTCCCATGACGTTCAGTGAAACTTCTCTTGTGCACGAAACCTGCCAGTGATTTTCGCCTGAAAACATCACAGTTATCAAAGAGAACTGAAAACAAAGTTCCTTTTGAATCAGTGCAAATTCTGCGCCTCTGCAGTGCAATTGTCTTATTTTCAAATGTACCGTTAGCCAATTCTCTAACTATTCATTCATTTTCAATGAGATTAAATTCGCTCCACCAAACTTGCATTCACCCTGGACGGCATTGAATGGTCTATTGTGCCCGATGAATTGTAATCCACAACTTTTTGTTGAAGAAGAATATACCTGTTGCATAGCAGCAAGGCGGATTTGCCCTGTCTGGAAAATTGAGAAAGGGAACAAATTTGTCAACGCCGCTCCCTACTTTAAACATTAATAACGTCGGCAACGTTTGCCCTATTCTAACAAATTTTGTCTCATTTTAATGAGAAAAATGAGCTTTATTAGCCTATAGCAGTATTTGCATCGATATTTTCGTGAAATATGATTTCTGACGGTTCTCAATAGAGTTCAAAAGAAACTTATCCGGAACTGTTTATTTTAAGTTTTTTAATTTTGGAGCGCCGTGACATTTCCACCTTCCAGGCAATTTTTACTTGGTTTTTTTGCATGAATAGGAAGACTTTGATGTTAAAATGTGGAATCAGACGAATTTGCCAAAAAAGCGTGACTTATCCCAAAATTATGGGGCATTTTTCTGTGGAGCGCCGTTGTGAGAACCGAAGAATTCACAAGAAACCGGACCTCAAACAATGAGCCCAAAAGCTTTCTTGCAATGATAAGTCATTTTCAAAGAGCAGCGGAGTACACAATCTTACGATAGCGGAAGAAAGCTCAGAATCCTAATGTATGTCACTTTTTATAAGGGAATCTTTATGTGAGTGAAAATTGCAGCAATTTTGCCACGCCCATTTTTAAGAAGGTGCTCAGCGAATTTAACGAACAACGCCTATTTCGGCATAGATAGCTGAGAACTCACTTCTTGTGTTGGGGATGACGGTGTTAAAATTTCACACAGAAATCTCTATGGGTTCTCAAGCTATGAGGTATTATTTGTTAACAATCATTTTCAGACTGTCTGAAAAATTGCTTTCACTACCTATCATATATGTTTCTATGAATCCAAATCTACTTGTATCAGACAATTTCTTTCACTATGAATGGATAGCCACTAACTGTCGGCTTAACTCCAGAGTACTTCAGATGTTAATGTTTTCATTGTTACTGGTTCATCCATCAGAACTATGACGTCATCAAATTATGCAAAATTTTCCCATGACGTTCAGTGAAACTTCTCTTGTGCACGAAACCTGCCAGTGATTTTCGCCTGAAAACATCACAGTTATCAAAGAGAACTGAAAACAAAGTTCCTTTTGAATCAGTGCAAATTCTGCGCCTCTGCAGTGCAATTGTCTTATTTTCAAATGTACCGTTAGCCAATTCTCTAACTATTCATTCATTTTCAATGAGATTAAATTCGCTCCACCAAACTTGCATTCACCCTGGACGGCATTGAATGGTCTATTGTGCCCGATGAATTGTAATCCACAACTTTTTGTTGAAGAAGAATATACCTGTTGCATAGCAGCAAGGCGGATTTGCCCTGTCTGGAAAATTGAGAAAGGGAACAAATTTGTCAACGCCGCTCCCTACTTTAAACATTAATAACGTCGGCAACGTTTGCCCTATTCTAACAAATTTTGTCTCATTTTAATGAGAAAAATGAGCTTTATTAGCCTATAGCAGTATTTGCATCGATATTTTCGTGAAATATGATTTCTGACGGTTCTCAATAGAGTTCAAAAGAAACTTATCCGGAACTGTTTATTTTAAGTTTTTTAATTTTGGAGCGCCGTGACATTTCCACCTTCCAGGCAATTTTTACTTGGTTTTTTTGCATGAATAGGAAGACTTTGATGTTAAAATGTGGAATCAGACGAATTTGCCAAAAAAGCGTGACTTATCCCAAAATTATGGGGCATTTTTCTGTGGAGCGCCGTTGTGAGAACCGAAGAATTCACAAGAAACCGGACCTCAAACAATGAGCCCAAAAGCTTTCTTGCAATGATAAGTCATTTTCAAAGAGCAGCGGAGTACACAATCTTACGATAGCGGAAGAAAGCTCAGAATCCTAATGTATGTCACTTTTTATAAGGGAATCTTTATGTGAGTGAAAATTGCAGCAATTTTGCCACGCCCATTTTTAAGAAGGTGCTCAGCGAATTTAACGAACAACGCCTATTTCGGCATAGATAGCTGAGAACTCACTTCTTGTGTTGGGGATGACGGTGTTAAAATTTCACACAGAAATCTCTATGGGTTCTCAAGCTATGAGGTATTATTTGTTAACAATCATTTTCAGACAATCCTGGCCAAAAGAAGCTGGGACGCAGGCAAATTTCAGTGTCTTCATGATGTTTCCTAAAATATCGAGGAGAAAACATACGTTTAGAGTCTCCTAATCCCCCCTTCCCCCTACTTCAATGTTGAGAAGGTCGAAAGGCGTTTGATTCAAGCAACTTTGAGAAGGGGGGAGCGGGGGGCACGTAACCAAAGACCGAAGTAGTGCAATTTTATGATTTGTCCCAAGTATTTTGGCCAAGATTGTCTGAAAAATTGCTTTCACTACCTATCATATATGTTTCTATGAATCCAAATCTACTTGTATCAGACAATTTCTTTCACTATGAATGGATAGCCACTAACTGTTGGCTTAACTCCAGAGTACTTCAGATGTTAATGTTTTCATTGTTACTGGTTCATCCATCAGAACTATGACGTCATCAAATTATGCAAAATTTTCCCATGACGTTCAGTGAAACTTCTCTTGTGCACGAAACCTGCCAGTGATTTTCGCCTGAAAACATCACAGTTATCAAAGAGAACTGAAAACAAAGTTCCTTTTGAATCAGTGCAAATTCTGCGCCTCTGCAGTGCAATTGTCTTATTTTAAAATGTACCGTTAGCCAATTCTCGAACTATTCATTTATTTTCAATGAGATTAAATTCGCTCCACCAAACTTGCATTCACCCTGGACGGCATCGAATGGTCTATTGTGCCCGATGAATTGTTTTTTTTTTTTTTTTTTTTTTTATATCAAGACGCTATATCATTTGATACATGGTCAACTACGGCTACAGATAACAAAAGATGATTTAAATACAAAATAAACAGTACGAAATAGAGGTTACAACTAAATACCTAAGAATTTCTACGTTGGGTTTGATTTTACTTTTTATTTATTTCCGTTTTCTGAATTGAGGCGTTTGGAGTATATATCATGAAGAAATTCAGAAAATGTCTGTAGGAGGTGTTCATCTTCGTTGGACATTAAGTATATAAGTTTCTGTTCATCTGTTGGTATACATTTAAAATTAGGGCAGAGATTTTGTGTTTTATCTAGGAACACTGTCCGTTCAGAGATAAATGTTTGGCACGAGAGAATGAAGTGGGTTTCGTTTTCAATTTTGTTTTGGCAGGATCTGCAAAATCGTCTTTCTCTTTCTAAGGGAGGCTTGAAATGTCTTCCTTTTTCTATTGCAAGGCAGTGGTCGCTAAGGCGCAATTTTGATAGTATTCGTCTATGTGATCTGTTGGTAATTAGGGAGAGATAATTTTCATATGTAATTTGAGATTTGTATGTTTTATATGATAAGGCTTTTGGGCAGTCACTCATGTGATTTTTCCACTGTATCTGATGCTCTTGTATAAGGGTTTCTTTTGTCGCATGTTTTGAGAGTAATGTAATAGATTCAGTATTTAGGCCATCCTCTGTAGGGTTATCAGCCTTATCAGTCAAGTTATTCATGTAGGAGGTTATTGTTTGACGATGGTTTATTGAGTTTTCGTATTTAAGGGCCTGAGATACTAAAGAGAGTGGTTCAGATTCATTAATTATATGTTTTATGAAGTTGTTAGTCCTGCAGTTTAAAGGGATGCTGAGGGGGTAGCGACCTAGTTCACCGCGTACTAATGCATTTGTGGTTGATCTATTTACTCCCAGTAAGCGTTTTAAAAATTGTGTGTGTATTCGTTCAATTTTACAACTATCCCAAAAATTTTGGTTTCGGTTTAGGTAAGGACCCCAGACCTCGGAACCATAGAGTAGAATAGGGGCTATGGTAGAATCAAACAGTTTCAATGCTGCTTTTATGGGAAGAAATTTTATTTTATGGCGGCTGTTAAGGGCTAACAAGGCACGGTTAGCTTTAGCACTAAGTATATTTAATGTTTCATGGAAATTGCAGGCAGCATTTATTGTGACACCAAGGTAGGTGAACTCTGTGACGTTCTCCAATGGGGAATTATTAATGTTGAAATTTTGTTTGTATTTGGTATTATTTTTATAGAACGTCATACATTTTGATTTATCATTATTAACTTGGAGTTTCCATTGGTCACAATAATTAGATAAGCTATTCAAGCATTGTTGTAGACCATCGTGGGAAGACGAGAGAATGATTAGATCATCAGCATAGACGAGGCAAGAGATAGGCTCATGCCCAAGGTCTAATGGTGTAGGATTGGTCTTACTAAGTTCGTCAACTAGATCATTTATATAAAGGTTAAAGAGTGTTGGATTGTAATCCACAACTTTTTGTTGAAGAAGAATATACCTGTTGCATAGCAGCAAGGCGGATTTGCCCTGTCTGGAAAATTGAGAAAGGGAACAAATTTGTCAACGCCGCTCCCTACTTTAAACATTAATAACGTCGGCAACGTTTGCCCTATTCTAACAAATTTTGTCTCATTTTAATGAGAAAAATGAGCTTTATTAGCCTATAGCAGTATTTGCATCGATATTTTCGTGAAATATGATTTCTGACGGTTCTCAATAGAGTTCAAAAGAAACTTATCCGGAACTGTTTATTTTAAGTTTTTTAATTTTGGAGCGCCGTGACATTTCCACCTTCCAGGCAATTTTTACTTGGTTTTTTTGCATGAATAGGAAGACTTTGATGTTAAAATGTGGAATCAGACGAATTTGCCAAAAAAGCGTGACTTATCCCAAAATTATGGGGCATTTTTCTGTGGAGCGCCGTTGTGAGAACCGAAGAATTCACAAGAAACCGGACCTCAAACAATGAGCCCAAAAGCTTTCTTGCAATGATAAGTCATTTTCAAAGAGCAGCGGAGTACACAATCTTACGATAGCGGAAGAAAGCTCAGAATCCTAATGTATGTCACTTTTTATAAGGGAATCTTTATGTGAGTGAAAATTGCAGCAATTTTGCCACGCCCATTTTTAAGAAGGTGCTCAGCGAATTTAACGAACAACGCCTATTTCGGCATAGATAGCTGAGAACTCACTTCTTGTGTTGGGGATGACGGTGTTAAAATTTCACACAGAAATCTCTATGGGTTCTCAAGCTATGAGGTATTATTTGTTAACAATCATTTTCAGACTGTCTGAAAAATTGCTTTCACTACCTATCATATATGTTTCTAGGAATCCAAATCTACTTGTATCAGACAATTTCTTTCACTATGAATGGATAGCCACTAACTGTCGGCTTAACTCCAGAGTACTTCAGATGTTAATGTTTTCATTGTTACTGGTTCATCCATCAGAACTATGACGTCATCAAATTATGCAAAATTTTCCCATGACGTTCAGTGAAACTTCTCTTGTGCACGAAACCTGCCAGTGATTTTCGCCTGAAAACATCACAGTTATCAAAGAGAACTGAAAACAAAGTTCCTTTTGAATCAGTGCAAATTCTGCGCCTCTGCAGTGCAATTGTCTTATTTTCAAATGTACCGTTAGCCAATTCTCTAACTATTCATTCATTTTCAATGAGATTAAATTCGCTCCACCAAACTTGCATTCACCCTGGACGGCATTGAATGGTCTATTGTGCCCGATGAATTGTAATCCACAACTTTTTGTTGAAGAAGAATATACCTGTTGCATAGCAGCAAGGCGGATTTGCCCTGTCTGGAAAATTGAGAAAGGGAACAAATTTGTCAACGCCGCTCCCTACTTTAAACATTAATAACGTCGGCAACGTTTGCCCTATTCTAACAAATTTTGTCTCATTTTAATGAGAAAAATGAGCTTTATTAGCCTATAGCAGTATTTGCATCGATATTTTCGTGAAATATGATTTCTGACGGTTCTCAATAGAGTTCAAAAGAAACTTATCCGGAACTGTTTATTTTAAGTTTTTTAATTTTGGAGCGCCGTGACATTTCCACCTTCCAGGCAATTTTTACTTGGTTTTTTTGCATGAATAGGAAGACTTTGATGTTAAAATGTGGAATCAGACGAATTTGCCAAAAAAGCGTGACTTATCCCAAAATTATGGGGCATTTTTCTGTGGAGCGCCGTTGTGAGAACCGAAGAATTCACAAGAAACCGGACCTCAAACAATGAGCCCAAAAGCTTTCTTGCAATGATAAGTCATTTTCAAAGAGCAGCGGAGTACACAATCTTACGATAGCGGAAGAAAGCTCAGAATCCTAATGTATGTCACTTTTTATAAGGGAATCTTTATGTGAGTGAAAATTGCAGCAATTTTGCCACGCCCATTTTTAAGAAGGTGCTCAGCGAATTTAACGAACAACGCCTATTTCGGCATAGATAGCTGAGAACTCACTTCTTGTGTTGGGGATGACGGTGTTAAAATTTCACACAGAAATCTCTATGGGTTCTCAAGCTATGAGGTATTATTTGTTAACAATCATTTTCAGACAATCCTGGCCAAAAGAAGCTGGGACGCAGGCAAATTTCAGTGTCTTCATGATGTTTTCTAAAATATCGAGGAGAAAACATACGTTTAGAGTCTCCTAATCCCCCCTTCCCCCTACTTCAATGTTGAGAAGGTCGAAAGACGTTTGATTCAAGCAACTTTGAGAAGGGGGGAGCGGGGGGCACGTAACCAAAGACCGAAGTAGTGCAATTTTATGATTTGTCCCAAGTATTTTGGCCAAGATTGTCTGAAAAATTGCTTTCACTACCTATCATATATGTTTCTATGAATCCAAATCTACTTGTATCAGACAATTTCTTTCACTATGAATGGATAGCCACTAACTGTCGGCTTAACTCCAGAGTACTTCAGATGTTAATGTTTTCATTGTTACTGGTTCATCCATCAGAACTATGACGTCATCAAATTATGCAAAATTTTCCCATGACGTTCAGTGAAACTTCTCTTGTGCACGAAACCTGCCAGTGATTTTCGCCTGAAAACATCACAGTTATCAAAGAGAACTGAAAACAAAGTTCCTTTTGAATCAGTGCAAATTCTGCGCCTCTGCAGTGCAATTGTCTTATTTTCAAATGTACCGTTAGCCAATTCTCTAACTATTCATTCATTTTCAATGAGATTAAATTCGCTCCACCAAACTTGCATTCACCCTGGACGGCATTGAATGGTCTATTGTGCCCGATGAATTGTAATCCACAACTTTTTGTTGAAGAAGAATATACCTGTTGCATAGCAGCAAGGCGGATTTGCCCTGTCTGGAAAATTGAGAAAGGGAACAAATTTGTCAACGCCGCTCCCTACTTTAAACATTAATAACGTCGGCAACGTTTGCCCTATTCTAACAAATTTTGTCTCATTTTAATGAGAAAAATGAGCTTTATTAGCCTATAGCAGTATTTGCATCGATATTTTCGTGAAATATGATTTCTGACGGTTCTCAATAGAGTTCAAAAGAAACTTATCCGGAACTGTTTATTTTAAGTTTTTTAATTTTGGAGCGCCGTGACATTTCCACCTTCCAGGCAATTTTTACTTGGTTTTTTTGCATGAATAGGAAGACTTTGATGTTAAAATGTGGAATCAGACGAATTTGCCAAAAAAGCGTGACTTATCCCAAAATTATGGGGCATTTTTCTGTGGAGCGCCGTTGTGAGAACCGAAGAATTCACAAGAAACCGGACCTCAAACAATGAGCCCAAAAGCTTTCTTGCAATGATAAGTCATTTTCAAAGAGCAGCGGAGTACACAATCTTACGATAGCGGAAGAAAGCTCAGAATCCTAATGTATGTCACTTTTTATAAGGGAATCTTTATGTGAGTGAAAATTGCAGCAATTTTGCCACGCCCATTTTTAAGAAGGTGCTCAGCGAATTTAACGAACAACGCCTATTTCGGCATAGATAGCTGAGAACTCACTTCTTGTGTTGGGGATGACGGTGTTAAAATTTCACACAGAAATCTCTATGGGTTCTCAAGCTATGAGGTATTATTTGTTAACAATCATTTTCAGACAATCCTGGCCAAAAGAAGCTGGGACGCAGGCAAATTTCAGTGTCTTCATGATGTTTTCTAAAATATCGAGGAGAAAACATACGTTTAGAGTCTCCTAATCCCCCCTTCCCCCTACTTCAATGTTGAGAAGGTCGAAAGGCGTTTGATTCAAGCAACTTTGAGAAGGGGGGAGCGGGGGGCACGTAACCAAAGACCGAAGTAGTGCAATTTTATGATTTGTCCCAAGTATTTTGGCCAAGATTGTAGTTAGTTTGTAAATGAAAATAGTTGAGAACGCAGTAACTCTAACTCTGGCTCCGTTCACACTGCTCCGTTTTTGATAGTATCCGTTTTTGTGGCATCCAAGCCACCCGTTCACATTGCTCCATTTTTGTGCAAAAATGGAGGGAAAAACATCCGTTTTTGTCCGTTCACATTGCTCCGTTTTTGTGAAACTCATTGTTGAATATTGGAGCGTTTCCAAAAACCTCCGTTTTTGTGCGTTCACACTGATCAAGTGCGTTTTCAAAAAAACCTCCGTTTTGTGGATATCCACTTTTGATAGCGTTTTCGAAAACCTCCGTTTTTGTGGAGTTTTTGTGCGGAACTGTTTTCTATTCAATTTATTTAAAGTTAGCTATTTACAATATACAATAGCACAAAGGTGCTAATTTAAGCCAACTACAGTTATGAAAATACAAAAAGAAATTAAATATACCCTAAGTTTTCTACATAACGCTTGCATAGTCTGCAGTCACAACTAACCGTGTACGTTTTAATTCTCCTTTTAAACATTGAAAGAGATTCAGATTCCTTTATGTCGGCAGGTAGTGTCCTCCAGAGTTTCTGCCCGAGGAACCAAACAGTTTCTGTTCCATACCTCATTGTTTTAACTTTTGGTAAACATATGTTTCCGCCATCCCTCAGCTCATATGAAGGCACTTTTTTTTTCTATGAAATCTCATTCATAAAGCTAGGGGTGTTTCCTGATTTTGTTTTATATATTTCAGTTAGAAGTAACTGCAGATATCTCTGATGGACAGATGCCGAATTTTGATTCAAGAGTAGAGTTTCAAAATCTGAGTGATTATCTTTATACCGGCTGTCCCAAAATGATGTATTATTGTTTGATTGCTTGTATGTCCATAACCAATGAACGGATTTTCAAAAACTTTGTTTTATTTGATTGCCTAAAGGCTAAATTGGATGTTAAGATGTCGGTTGTGGTTTTGCCAGTTTTTGAAAATCGGTTCATCGGTTATGGACATATAAGCCATCAAACGATACTACATCATTTTGGGACACCCGGTATACAATGCGTAAAGCCCTTTCTTGTATCTTATTGATTTTTTTATTTGTGTTTCTATCATGAAACATCCATACCAATGGGCAATAACTAAACACTTTCACTATAATTGTTCTTTAAAAATCCTCAGGGATGGTGCCGCGAATTTTGTCTCTCTTTCTAGATTGTTCCATTGTTTAGCACCGTGATAAGAAAAGACCTTTCGGCCATATATATTTTTTAGTAACTGTATCCTAAGATCAATTTCTAATGAGCGCAGAAGCCGTTCTCTACCATCCGAACATTTTATGAATGATTTTCTCAAGTAGTCTGAGGCAAACAAATTCAGGGATCTCCAAAGCCGCAAAGGAAATTCTGTCAACCAGTAATTCAAAACAAGCAAAGCCGCAAGAGTTTTTTCTGAAACCCAGATAGCTAGCTTGTTCGTTGTGCATTCCATAAACAGTTTTTGAGAGAAAACATGAGCTAATATCAAAAGAAGAAGAAGAAGGATATATCTACACATCTACCTCGGGCATTTTATTTCTTTGGTTCAGAGGCTGAGCTGTAAGTGTTTTAATTACACCCAAAAAATAAGAGAATTTAATCACCTCCCAATCGGCTGAGGAACCAAAGAAATAAAATGCCCGAAGTAGATGTGTAGATATATCCTTCTTCTTTCGATCTATGGTCATGTTTACTCTTACAAACAATTTTTGGAATGCACAACGAGCTCGCTAGCTACTTGGGCTTCAGAAAAACTTTTGCAGCTTTGCTTGCTTTGAATTTTTGGTTGAGAGAATAGACCATTTGCCAATTAAGAAAAAATTCCGACAGCCCTAGTAACAGTCGGAAATCCGGGGAGTCCTCTCCATTACAGTATAATCGGCAAGCCGACCCGGTCCGATTTTCTGACACGAAGCTGCATTTGGAGCTGATGCTCGATGGTTACTCAACTAATTTCAAAACAGAAAAAATGTACAAGAGATAATTCGTTTGTGAGTCTTATCACGAATTTGGGGTTCAATATTGCCCCCAGGGGCGGAGCGCGAGGGCCGCGAAAATTGGAAAAAATTTTGGCCTATCCTCCATTTTGGGCCGTAACTCCGTTTTGCGAGGGGTAAACGGCCTCGGCATGTCAAAAATCGACGAGAAACCGTATTTTTTCACTAACACACTATTAATCTCGAATTTATCTCTAAAATTCGCAGAATAACGAGCCTTTCTTTTTTCAAAGCTGTGGGGAAAATCCCGAAAATTTCTACTTAGGCCCTTTTTCCTCCCAAATGGATCGTGCTCGTTTTCCTACTAAATGCACTTACTAACTCCAGATTAATGATTAAATACCTTAAAAAGGGTTGAAATAAGGTCCTCCAAAAGTTTGTTTTCAGTTTCTCGATTTATCAACTTCAGAATCAGCCCAAGACGATCGGCCAGTTTTCGTTGATTTTTCAAAATTTTCTCCCAAGTTTTGGACTTATTACATTTGAAGTAAGGGGTCAAATGAGCTGATCGTTTGTTTATGTGCCCTACTCTACAAATCGATCGTGGGATATACATCGAATAAGATATTCTGAAGTGGAGAGGATTCCCCGATGCTACTAGGGCTGTCGGAATTGGCTGCGCTCGCCTCAATCCCTTTTTTCTAATTGGCAAATGGTCTATTTCCTTTGTCTGCAGTCGCTAATCGCTTTGAATTGAGGTGCCAATCAAACGTAACTGTTGCCATTGTATTTCAAAATCTGCCCTTGTTCGGCAAACAAAAAGAAATTTCGTTCATCGTTTCCTTTCGTTTTTGCATGTTTTCGAATGGGCCTTTCTGTAGAAGATCTCCACTATCAACCGGAAGGAATGGCTAATTGCAGCCGGGTAAATTACTGAGCCTAATTGAACATATCTTGAATAAAGCAAGACAGTTTTCAATATTATTGTATCTGTATTCAGGGAGCAGCATTCTTCAAACGCCGGGCCTTTTTTTTACTCACCCTGTAAAGGAATTCAAGCGATCCAGAAAATGCAACATTGAATTTTCATGGAAGTTCACAGCATCAGCCTCTACAATATTGTTCTTGTCCGTCCTCCTAAAGACGTACAGTTTTATCAAAATCCCGGGGGGGCCACTCCTATAGTTTCCAATAGTATCATGCTCGTACACAGATTTAACATATGCACCCTAAACGCTGACCTGTTTTAGCGAAATACATACCCTAATCGCGGAAAAATTTCTTCAGAACATACCCTTTCCCGCGTCAAAATAGAGCTTCTCAATTTCAGGTACCCTAATCGCTGACAAGCCAGTTATTAAAGTTGCTAATATTGCCAATGTGATTTGAAGAGGAGTACCCTGGGCACCAGACTCTCTAAAATATAATTTTATAGATGCTTTCACAGTGGCTTGGCCAAGGTAAATTAAGTGGGGGTATTGAAATGAGAGGGTCTGGCGGCGAAGCCCTCAGGAAATTTTTTGGTACACGCCCTTTACTTTGGCTGAGAATACATCTCCTAATATCATGCTTACCAATAGAGACAAGGTAACTTTGTTAGTTTTGTGACAGTTGTCCAATATAAGTAGAGCACAAGGAAAATTTTGTAGAAACATCTTTTACTTTGGCTTAGAAAGCATCTCCCAACATCATGCTTGCCATTAGTGGCAAGAAAACCTTTGTAGTTTTGTGACATTTATCCTATACATCGGAGCACGAGGAAAATTTTTGAAGATGCATCCTTTACTTTGGCATACAATGCATCCCCTGATTCCATTTTTGCCAGTGCTAAAATGGAACCTTTGACATTTATCAGAAAATTCTTACCCAACCTATGCCAAGCCATTTTCTCTTCGGTTTTAAAAGAATCTCAAGAGCCATTCGAAAAAAGTGGTGGGGCAATGACCCCCATACCCATACCCCCCGTGGCCATGCCACTGTACTGCCATGATGTTAACCCTAATCCTACCGGGCTTTTTTTGATCTAACATAGCCGGGGGGGGGTGCTTTCCACCCCCCTCTATAAATAGCCGTAGACTAATGGGAAATCCTTGAAACTTGGCAAGGGCGTAGTCCTAGCTATTCTTAGCCGATTGGTAGTTTTGGGCATGGCCACCTCATTAGGTGACGTCACTATGACGTCATAATGCCGGAAAATGTCAAAATATATGGCTTTCCGGCTTATTTGTTCTAAAAACGGAATAAAGGTAATCTGAATGACTTTTTCCATTCTTATTTGGCGTATTATTCATTTCCAATTCAAATATGATGCATATGAGTGTTTTTAGACTGTTATTTTGGAAGAAAATGACAAAAATTGATGACGTCATAACTAAAAACTGTGTTTTTCTGCCAAAAATTGATAATAATTAGCTCAAAATGCTTTTAAAGGCACAGTGATCCAGAATACGAAAATTAGGGAATAAACTGCAAAAAATGAATTTTCGAAAATACAACAAATACACGACAGTCTTTATAGAGGACATCCTGAGGATTAGCATAAAACAAACCGTTTTAAAATCGGACCACTGAGTGCGGAGAAATGTATTTTTGAAGTTGGCCTAAATTTCATATGGTTGTTTACACTGACATTTCCGGTACAAGTGTCAAAATAACGTAAATTTCAAAATGTCGAAAGGTCATCTTGCCTTTGTCCGATTTTAGAATTTTTTCTTTTAAATGAAAGGTAATTCTTTCGTCTTTAATACCATCTAGTTGCTGGATTCATACGGTAAAGGGTTATCCAAGAACTATGCAAAGTTATGTCCCTTGTACTCTACCCAAGAATCCTTTTTCAAAACTGGGAACTTTGACTTAAAAGTTGAAAACAAAAAAAGCAAGCGTTTGCAAGCCTTAGCGACTAATTTTTCATTAAACTCTAACGTCTTGTGAATGCTTCTCTGAAATGTTTCGTTCTGAGTCGTTCAAATGAATTGTCAAAAATTATTTCAAAATCGTTGGTAAAAGATTATGATGATTATGATGATACTTTAGTCAGGCAATTTATCAATTCCTTTATGCTTAAAACAAAGAGCAAAATCCCAATAATTTTCCTTGGAGTTTTCTCAAAGCATAAATAAAGTTTACAGACATAATGAAAAGAATAATTCATCGGATTGGATGCGAAAATATTTTTTGTCAGAAAATTGTTTGAGGATATTTTTAAGAGCATCAAAAATAAAAGCTTTGTTCCTAAATATGAGACAAACTCTGCAGTTCTGCTAAAGAGAGTCACACGCCACAAGTCTCTTGATTTCCCTCTTGTTAATCTTATTTATGAGCAAATGAATTTTTGTGACACTCTTTACATGCACATGTACTTATTGGTTCATTCTATTTGGCTGCCACTGTTGTGTCTGCCCCCCCCCCTTTATGTCACAATTCTCAGTACATTTTGCCATGGCTTTGTAGCAGTTGGAGCTAATATAACAAGCAGTTTTGCGATAATGGTAGTAATATCATTGATGATTTATTTTCTACAGAATAAGGAACGCTATGAGACATCCGGTATTTTGGATAATTTATTGTTTAGCGAATATAAATTTGTCGCTTGATACTCACGATAAAAAGATACCCTTTCAAATTAAAATCCCATCGGTAATTTTTCCCAGTAAGTCTGATAACTTAAAAGGAAACTTTACTTATACTTTGAGAAAATGCCATGAAAATTATTGGAAATTTGCTCTTTGTTTTGGCAAATAGGAATCAAGAAGATGCCTGACTAAAATGTTCATCATAATCATCATAACTTTTGCCAACAATTTTGAAAGAACTGTTGACAATTAATTTGAACGACTCAGAACGAAAGATTTCAGGTAGACACTCAGAAGACGCTGGAGTTTAATAAAAAATTAATCGCTAAGGCTTGCAAACGCTTGCTTTTTTTGTTTTCAACTTTTAAGTCAAAGTTCCCAGTTTTGAAAAAGGATTCTTGGGTAGAGTACAAGGGACATAACTTTGCATAGTTCTTGGATAACCCTTTACCGTATGAATCCAGCAACTAGATGGTATTAAAGACGAAAGAATTACCTTTCATTTAAAAGAAAAAATTCTAAAATCGGACAAAGGCAAGATGACCTTTTTTCAATATTTTGAAATTTACGTTATTTTGACACTTGTACCGGAACTGTCAATGTAAACAACCATATGAAATTTAGGCCACCATCAAAAATTCATTTCTCCGCACTCAGTGGTCCGATTTTAAAACTGTTTGTTTCATGTTAATCCTCAGGATGTCCTCCATAAAGTATTTCGAGTATTTTTTCAATTTTCGAAAATTCATTTTTTGCAATTTATTACATGCTCTGGATCACTGTGATAATTGTCAGAGAGTTTGAGGGTCATAGCTTTTGTCGTTAAAGAATGCTCTGCAAAAAACCGACAGGGGGGGTGGAAAACACCCCCCCCCCGGTAGGATTAGGGTTAATAATGTTAAAATGGTGTTAAAGATGCTATTTCATGCTCCCGAATTCCTGCCCCATCTTGTGCTGGTCTGTTTTTTCAAGTTATTTGACTCGTTACAAATTCTATTTTGGAAATTTTGATTAGGATTATCATTGCACAGGAGTTTAGGAACTTATCAAAAGCAAAATAAGACACCCTTTTTTGAAATTATGGTCGATTTGGTACCCCTAAACACGGGCCTGCGCGGGCCCGTGCCTACTTTGAAAAAAGACACCCTTTCCCGCGTTTTTTTGTACGCGCATGATAACACATAAGGTACCAAGTGGCCCCCCGGGATCAAAATATCCTTGACACATTTTTACTGTGAAATGTATAACTATCCATACGAAGCTTTTTCCCCATAGAGTTCCTCGTTTGGTCTGTTAGTCAGGCTAGCCTTTCCCTTGTGATTTCTTACTTTGCGGTGATTTCTGTTAGTTGATAATGACGAGTTTGTGCATAGGTAGTTAGACACTGCTGGTGTGCTTCTATGGAGGAGCGCTGGATAATATGTATCTGCGGAGGAAATATTGTTTAGTACTGC
Source organism: Aurelia coerulea (assembly GCA_039566865.1). Taxonomy (NCBI): domain Eukaryota; kingdom Metazoa; phylum Cnidaria; class Scyphozoa; order Semaeostomeae; family Ulmaridae; genus Aurelia; species Aurelia coerulea. The sequence goes on along the minus strand of CM076953.1, from coordinate 19,850,307 downwards.
GGAGGAGATATCGAAAGAACGAAAATATCTCCTCCGCAGTAATAAACAATATTTCCTCCGCAGATACATATTATCCAGCGTTCCTCCATAGAAGCACACCAGCAGTGCCTAACTACCCATGGTTTGTGTTTCAGATCTGCCTTTTCAATCTGGTATTTTGGAGGCAAAAGATTCCCAGATCACCCTGCCAGTTGTGAAAACAGTTTTTGAAGCTCAACGTTGTGAAAGATGCATCGAAGTAAGGAAGTTAAAAGTCGGTGATAAAGGCATGGAAAGGAAAATGATTGCAAACAACGCTTTTTTCCTTGTTGTCAAGTTCATGAATGAAAAGATGCCTTCTTTAAAGATGAATGCTACGATCGAGTTTACGGTCACTGAAGTCATCAAGAGTCCATTGAAAGACGTGAAGAAAGGTTATGCATTTGCCATCATTGCAGAGAAGGCCAAATGTCCTTGTTTGACGTCACTTGATCCAGGCTTCTACGCTGTCACTGGATCTGTGAACGACAAAAGCCAATTGGTCATTTCCAATGTTTTGATGAAGTTTGAAAAATGAACTTTGAACTTTGAAATGACTCGAGTTAAAGAGCATTATTTCTTTTTCGTAGCCGTAGTTAAAAAGACTGATTTAAGTAAGCAATAGTAGTCCTGCAAGACAGGAAGAAATGTCAACGATTCGTATTGTCATTAGCAATTCTTATGCTTTAAAGTTTTTTTTGTCATATTGCTGTGTTTCTGCTCAAAATTCTATTTTCATTCAAATCATTCTAAGAATCCAATTAAATTTGACAAGCATCGTTGTTAAAGTGGCTTATTCTGTCAAACCTTTTCAAGAAAAAGTCTGCGCGTGATATCAGCCCGGGGGGGGGGTACTCTCATTATGGCCCAACAGGGGGGTCCAGTCGGTTTGAGGGTCTTACGAAATGACTACCAAATGGCCCTATTTATTAAATCCTACTACCGATTGGGGGTATTCCAAGATTCCTGGCCAGTTATAAGATTTCAACTCTGTAGGCTCCTCCGCACGGCAATATGGTCGTTGCAGCAGTAATTATCATTGAATTTTGAAGTTTTTTGCTTCGTTCAATCAGTTTTTACAATAGAAAATTTTGAAAAACTGCAGAAAATTTTTGCTACCAGACGCTACCAAATTGCCCAATTTTTGGTCCACCAACTACCATTTGGGGGTTTCTAGAAAAAGATACATAACAGTTGAGGGTATTTTCCAAAAATTTTGCTTTGGGCCTCTTTAACCCTGACTGGACCCCCCTGTCAGGCCACAATTTGAGTACCCCCCCCCGTGCCATTGGCAAAGTCCTTGTTCCAAGGATGAAAACTTGCAATGGGCAGAAAGCGATATCTTTCCGGGGTGCAAAGACTTGGAATGAATTGCCTTTGGATGTCAAACAAGCACCCTCCCTTAACATTTTTAAAAGTAGGCCGAAGAGTAATTTGCCTCTCTTCTCCTAACTCTATTGATTTTTCATTTTTATATTGAAAATATACAGGGTGTCTCAGAAAAATTATTCCACGTTTGATTAAATATTGAAGAATAACGATAAAAGGTACAGGCCCTTGGTTAGATATCCCTGTTCCTACGATTTTAAATTAGTTTTAGACGCCAGAATCTTGCGAATCCGCTAAGAAGTCACGGAGTTACGAGCTTTTGCAGTTCAAGTTTATGCGAAAAGCTGAAACCAGACGCTCGGAAATTTAATCCTCGGAAAGCTTTGCTTTTTAATGTTATTCATAAATCATTGTTTTCAAGCATTTTTATTTGTCACATCAGAAGAAAACGACCTAAAACGTGTTTTTATGATAACTACCACGAATAAGGGACTTTAAGACTTCATCAGTGTTAAAATTATTATTAGAATGATGAAAGTGATTGATTTTCATCACTCAAAGTCTCTTCAAGCCCCAAATTTTTCTGTAGTTATGATGGAAAACATGTTTTTCTTTGTTTCTGCTGTCGGGACAAATAAAAATGTTTGAAAACAGTGATTTCATGTAGATCAATGAAACACAAAGCATTCTGAGGGTTAAATTTCTTGACACTATGTCAAAGAGATGGAGTTAAGTCAGTGTTGGAGGCTTTAGCAGGCCTTTATTTATTTTTATTGCAGAAAACATTGAAAAAAATCTGAAAACTCTCCGTTGTACCACAAAAGTAAGAATGACCAGAATTCTTTTTTGGGTACGATTTAGAACAAACCCTTTGGTAGAAACTTGCACAAATAGTTGCTTTAATTTTTCAATTTTTTTTTGGCAAATACATTTTGCCCCAATTTTTACATTTCAACTGTTGAATTTTTAAAGTGATTTTTAAAGATATCAATTTTGCAAATTTCTGCCATTATGAATTGCATAAAATGAACCAAAATATAAATATTTCCAGTCAGTATTGCAATTACTTAAAAGTACAAGACTAGAGGATTGAAATGAAATCAAAACGAAAATTATCAGACCTTTCTGAGCAGAGAAATATTGCTTTGAAAATTCAGTCCAGGCAGCGATATTCCGGAAGTACTTGTGCAAACAAATCAATGAATTAAGCCTAATTTCAAAAATCATTTTCTTGGCTATCCGTTGTCCAATTTAGCAAATTTTTGCGTTTCATAAATCTTCAGAGTGTGTTTCATGAAATGGGCATAAAATAAATTGAATTTTGAAACTTCATGCTTTGGTATTTCTTCTTCCACTTCCTGGATCACTATGCTACTGTGCGAAAATCTCAAAGCGCTGAAAACTTTCTCCTACCACTATTTTTTTGCTTTTCTGGTCCATTTAATGACCATAAGGTGAGATTTTAGTCTTATACAAATACAATAACGTTCATTTCGAAGTCAAGCGATTGTTTATTTTATGTTCATTTTTTACCAGGTGGGATAATGTAGGCCTACTGAGACCTCAGCCATAATTCAATTTCAACGAAGCCTTGAATTGGTTTAAAAAATTGCATTTATATTCATCCTGTCACGTTGTAATGTGTCTAAAATGCAACTACAGTAGTGTCCCGCATATAAGAAACACAAATTTAAGAAACACAGACCCTGATTTTCAAAATAAAGCCCCATTTTATAAGAAACTTGTTCAGGTCTGAAAAAAAGCTTGCTTCTTATGTAAAAATTATGGATTGAAACCTTGGAATTTTTCAAATCAAATCAAATCAAATCAAATCAAATCAAACTTATTTACAGTTGGTTGGTTTCTAGTTAACAACAACTAATTAATACCAACTATTTACAATACAAGATATAACTAAAAAGATAAAAACCCTAATTTAAGTGCAAATATAGCACGTGCAGTTGTTGCCATCCCAGCAACGTATTCCTTTTTTGAATTTCGCTAGAGAAGTTGTCAATTTTAGATCATCATTAAGGGTATAGGGTATTCCACAGTAGACTCCCTCTAAAGGATAGGGAATTTATTCCGTAGCGCCGAGAACTCACTGGGGGGAGCTTGCATAATTCCTTGGTACGAAGATTATAGGAAACATCTTTTTTTACAAAAAATTCCCACATGTACCCTGGGTTGAGATGGTTGATTGATTTGTAAATTTCAACCATGAGATTTTGCAAGTTCTTTACATGTATTTTCTTCGTTTCACCCCTCTCTAAAAGTTCCTCAAGTGTGGATTCATAGTCACTATATAAAGTTCTCAGTGCAGCTTTCCAGTTGCATTGAACTGTACCTATTCAAATGAAAAAATTAATTTTGTATGCAAAAAGCACCTTCCTGAAATAACAGTAGCATTTTCTGGAAGTGAAAATTTACAAATACAATTCAAAATAATAATCATCAAAAGAGATCATGTCTGGTTCAACAGTATATGATTTTTGTAATAAGAAACTTTACCCTGATTTGCAAATTTATCTCATTTTATAAGAAACGCATCAGACCTGAAATTTAAAAAGTTGTTTCTTATATGAGGGACACTACTGTATTGTTGCTGCGGTTGCTGTCTTGTAGCCAATAAATTGCTGATAATTTCGGAACGAGAAGTCCAATTGCAGTATAATGGATTCTCAAACTTTGTTCAAGACCTTGACAATTCAAGAAATATAAATATTGATACTTCATGGCAAGAACCCGTAAAAATACTGGTACGTCAATTTTACAAAATTTGGTCCTTTACAAGGGCAATGTTTTGTCCTTTTAAAAAAAGGGCAGGGGTCTGGGCCCCTGATGATCGTTGCGCCCCTGATGATCATATTTTCTGCCTGCGAAATAAGACGACGTGGTGTAAGTAAAACATCTATGTTCGTGTAGCCTGTGTGCAGACAATACTTAACTAAAGAAAAGGTATTCTGCGCAACGCCGCTCAATTTCGTGTATTGTATGCGTCAGCATTTCATTTCAATCAGTGGCGTCGTGGCCGGGGGGCCAGGGGGGGCCATGGCCCCCTTGTGAAAATGTTGTCGGAAAATTCGTCAGTTTTCCATTCTTGTCGGAAAAATCGAAAAAAATTGAATTAATCCATTTTCCTTACACAGCTACTTTATGGCAATCGAAATGTGTACATGAAATATCACTTTTTCGATCGCGAAAACGGTATTTTTTGATGAAAAAGTAGGTTTTTCGGCAAAAACTAGAGGGGTGTCGCCCTGATTGAGGGTATTTCACATTTGGCCAAATATTCCTGCTGAGCGAAAGAATTTTCAGAAAGGAACTTACCATGAATACCTTCCTAAACTCTTCCCCGTTGTTGATATAAAATACATTTGTCATTGGCGATATCGTCTTTTGGAGCGAACTGCTCAAGCACACTGCGGTCCAGAGGGCCTAAATTTCCGACGTCGCCCTGATTGAGGGTATCCAAGCTTTCACTTCGTTTCATATAAATTTAAGTCAAATTGATGCGAAAATCATCAGCATATCAACGATTAAAGTGTTTAGGTTGCTCTTAAATGTTTTCTGATTGTGTTTGCTGCGTTTTGTTACTGTAACCATTGATCTTTGTTACCGCATATACGTTCGAAGATTTTTTCAGCAAGCTGACATCAATTCTTCCTCCTTCTGTCACCTGAACAATATTTAAATGAATTTCTAATATTGAAAAATATTTGTCCAGTCTTTCAATAGAATCAACCTATTTTTGTACCGTAAATGGTCCTTTTACCACAAATGTAGGTCGCCTGTGGTGCTTTGGTAGCGCAGATTTTGTTCGAAAGCCGGAAGATACCACAATGCCCTCAATTAGGGCGACTTTAGGCCAATCAAACGGCTTACAAAGAGAAACCCATCGTGGCGGAAACGGATTTTGCATTTCATATGTTACGTGCAGTACTTCTTCAAGACACGCTTGGGTTGCTGTGCGGCTATGTTTTTGTTGGGAAAGTTCAAATAACGTCAAGAAAACAAGCAAAACCAAAACATTGCAATTAAATTTAAAATGAAAAATGGCGGATACTTACAGCTCAGTTCTCAGGTGAGCTCCTGTAAACATTTTCTCTCTGTTAGTGGTGGAATTTTATTCAACAAAAACAAGCAAAGATTTATCAAATGCTGTCAATGGGATATTTTCAAGAGCATTTTGATTCTAGCTCGGCACAACTCGCGTTATTCTGCAACAAACGGACAACATAGTGAAAATCGGTAAAAATGCGTTTACCCTCAATCAGGGCGACACCCCTCTAGGTCCTTCGTTTGTTTTTCTGCAAAAAAATCCTTTTTCAATCGAAAGAAAAGTGTGTTTTCTATTAGAAAAATAGATACATTAGGCGCAAAAAGTTTCGGACGAATAAATTTCAGACAAATGCTTTCGGTCAAAAACATTCGTGGACTTTTCCCCCGAAAATACCTACATTTTGGTGACTAAAAACGATAAATTTACAATTTATTTTGCACGTTTCATACTTAAGAAATGTCATGCATTTATGGTTTGTGCATTAAGCTTTCAATGAGTTGCTCGTCAGAATTTGCACAAGTGAATATTGTTGAGGAAGATGGAAATGATTGCTAAGATGGGATTACTTTCAGTTTCTGTAAACGGATGCTTATAGAAATGAAGATTTATATCAAGCTATCACGTTGTTATCTAAAATTTGAAAACGATCTATTTTCCAGTGCTTTTGAGGTCCTTTTTTCGAAATTTCCCATGAAAAATAAATAGTAGATTCTTCAAAATAGGGGCGTTTTGCAACGATCTAAAGGGCATGGTCACAGAAAATTTTTCCGGGGGCAGGCCCCCAGACCCCCAGTTTTCCTCCCTCCTTGCGCATCTAGCTTCAGCCTCACCTCCAACACCAATCATGTCTCAACAACAGCCTCACCTCCAACAAGAATCGCCTCTTAACAGGACTGCTGTGTCCCTTTGAAAAATTCTTCGCTATTATGGAACTTTTATTTGACAAAAGTTCTGAGACATTTTGCCACTTTTTATACGTTATATTCCTACTTAATTTTTGTCGGAGAAATGTCTCTTTGTCGGTAAATTCTGACCCTTGGCCCCCCCTAAAATCATGCTCCCACGACGCCACTGATTTCAATGTCAGTTTGAATCCGGGGAGTGGGGGTATTTGACCAGGTTTTGGTCGGGGACGTGCCATCGAAGCTTCAAAAACATACCTGTTCCTTATACCAATTTTCCGAAAAAAGTATATATTAGCGGTTTCTTATAAAAAAATGAGTGTAATTTCCGAGGACACAAACTAAGAAATCTCTGATTTCTGTTTGCGAGAAATCCTTGGTTTTAAATAGTGAAACTACGGGTGTAAATTTCCCATTGGAAATCTAAGGGACATAACATACCGCCGATTTATTTTGGGGAAACTGGACGCAAGAGAAACCAGCAAATTATCTTCTGGACACTGTTGGGAAATGTGGAAATTTCATCTTCTAGGAAATTATGTGAAACTAACACATTTCTTGCCGTGATACCCGACCTTATACCAATTTTCCGAAAATGTATATCCGACCTTATACTGATACAAAAATCGCGAAAATCGATACCGTTCCTTAAAGGCTAATTTCCAGTCAGTGGAATTTTCCGAGCGGGCGGAATTTTAGACAATTAAAGGTCGCTCAGCCGTAACTTTCTATTCAATACCAGAGCGACATTTTTTTTATATATTCAATTAAAATTTTACAATACGTGTTACAGACTACTTTACCTACAAACTACTTTACAATACTACAAGGACGATGCCACGAGGAGCAAAAGTCTATGTCTACCCCATGGCATTGTTTAAAAAAATGCTAAACTGCATACAATTTTACATAGATGCTACAAACAATGCTACAAAAAAAAACGATGACCGTGGCCTGTCTAACATTAGATATCTGGTCGGGGCTGTAATTTTCCCAAAAAATGTAAATTTTTATTTTGAACCAGACATCTAATGTGAGACAAATTACAAACAAAAAGAAAATTTACTTCAGACAATTGGTGGGCACTTGGTGGTTGCATGACATTCCAGTCAGTGTTATTTTCCGAGCCGACGGAAATTCTTTTGTTTACAAGAAAATGTTCTTCTGTAATTGAAAGCATAGCCGTCAAATCTTTTCTTTTGTCCAAAGCTCCCGCGGGGTTCTGACTCACGCTCTGATCAGATCGCATTTTCTCCCATGCTACTTTCTCTCTCCTTCTCCTCCGCCTTTTTTTCTCCATCCCCCGCAGCGCCCTTTACCTTTTGCATTTTTGTGGCTCAATCGACTGATGAAAAAAAGTGAGACTTGGACAAGTCCAGCACTACACAAAAGTGAGCGGTGTTGCGCAGACTATGTTGTGTGAAGTGCGTTCGTTCCTCATTCGTTGGTCATCTCCCACTGGGTCATTCCCCTTTGATTTCCATCCTTCCCGGAAACAAAATCAGATGCAGATCTAATTTTGGTTCTGACGAAAAACGCCTGTACACCAGATTAAAAATTTGAATACGTCTGGATGATCACAGATAAGTACGATGAGTAACCTTGAAAACAGAATAACACAGTCCATTCTGTTCAATTCAATATCAATATTACATTAATTATACATGCTTTGTTGTGAGGAAACTGCGTAGCGTTTGTCCTAGTCAAAATCTTCATGAATAAATAATGCCAAAAACCTGAACTTCCTTTTAGGCTGTTGATGTGCAGATATCGCAGCTAACTAGAGGCCATATTTTGTCGAATTAACAGGTGATGCAGACAAGAAACGTGAGTGTATTTACCCATTTACGAGGTGAAGAATTTCGCTGAGAAGGTTTTCAAATCTTTTTGGAGCTTCATAGCTTCAGACGAGAGCTGATCAGCTGATGAAATGATATAACAACAACATGGTAAGTCATTTGACAATCTTCGTTGAAATTATAACTTTTCAAGCCGTGTTTTATCACTTTCTCACTGATGAGTTGCCTCGATAGTGTGCGTCGAATTAACACAGAATATTTTACTGAATACAAGACTGGCTACAAGACAGCAACTGCAGTAACAGTAGTTGCATTTTAGACACATTACAACGTGACAGGATGAATATAAATGCAAATTTTGTTAAGCAATTCAAGGGTTCGTTGAATTTGAATTATGGCTGAATTCTCAGTAGGCCTACATTACCCCACCTGGCAAAAAATGAACATAAAAAAAACAATCGCTTTAATGACTTCGAAATGAATACATTTGTATAAAAGGCTAAAGTATGCAGTTAGTTTCGAAGAGCATAATTTCTCTTGTCTTGCGAGTTTCAAACTCTGCCTTGTTTCCAAAACTACATGCAAATTTGAAATGCAGAGGCGTATGCACTGCCTATTATGCAGCAAAAAATATGCGCAATCCTCATTTGCATATGAATAATACTTACTAATAATGTGTATATTGTATCGGCTCTGCATTCTTCTTCCCAAATGGGAAATGTCCCCCAATCGGGCAATTGTAGCCTGCGTGCAGACTCTAGGGTAGGGTGGGGTAATGTGAGTCTACGGGGTAAAGTGGGTCTATTGAGCTTTTTGCTAGAAATATCCTCCCTCGTGAAATGGAAGAAAGGCTGGCTATTTTTCTTTTAATGTCTGCATAATAAACTGCCTTTTTACATAAAACATTCGTCTTAGATAAAATCCACTCGCTTTATAAAATAACTTTACTGAACGGCCTATTGTGCAAGAATTTCAAAGCCCGGGAAAACTTTCTCCTGCCACTGTTGTTTTGCTTTTCTGGTCCATTTAATGACCATGAGATGAGAGTTTGATATTTTACAAATGAAATAACGTTTATTTCGAAGTCATTGACGCGGCTCTTCTTTTTATTTTTATTTTTATTTTTTTCCCAGGTGGGGTAACGTAGGCCTACTGAGAATTCAGCCATAACTCAAATTCAACGAAGCTGTTGGATTTTGTTTTTATATTTTTGAACACCCTGTGACGAGACACGCCTTCTTGTCACAACGGTTAGAACAACGTTTAGAACATCGGAGAGAACGCATCAAGAAAGTCAAGTCACGAACAAACGCACAACAATTCAAATCAACTATCGAACGTTAAGATTCAAGTCGTCATCTCATTGTAATATACATCATCGCTTTATCGTTTAAATCAAGTTTAGAGACATCGTGTTGAACTCAGTAAGCTATATTTTTCGTCATTTAATTTGTCCTTGTCTCATCTTATGAAGAACGCAGGTCCTTCTGCGCGCGTCTTAAACTAATTCGAAGATGCTCAGTCAACTATTTAACATTTTGGTGCCGTGACCCGGGACAAGGACAGATAAAAGTGAAAGTATGGCTGACAAGGAAGCCCTAAAGAAGAAACTGCAAGCCAGAAATGGCCATCGACTCGTAGCACGCAAGACTATCGGAAAAGCGAAAGATCTTTTACCGCCGTTTGATCAAGAAACCCCGCTCGAATTAAAACCAAAATTAGAAACGCTTAAAAACACATTAGAGAAAAAACGAACGGAAATTGCAGCACTCGATAACGAAATCACTAACCTTTTAGAAGAAGCAGCCATCGAGAAGGAAATTGTAGATCGGAGCGAGTTTGAAGAAGAAACAGAAGAAACACTATGTCGAATCGCTCTCGCGCTCAAGGAGAGAGCGGTACATCAGCAACCAGTATCACATCAAACACAACGAGAAAACGTATTCGAAAAGGTGAAACTTCCAAAGTTAACCTTATCATCATTCAACGGAGATCCAGCTCAATGGATATCATTTTGGGACAGTTTTGCGTCTACAATTCACAGCAGTTCGAGCCTTGCAGAGATAGATAAATTTAAATATCTACAGCAATCACTTCGAGGCGCTGCCGCTCAAACCATATCAGGACTCCCGCTCACTGGAGACAATTACACCGAAGCAATCGAGCTTTTGCAAAAACGATATGGAAATCGTCAAGTTATAGTTTCTAGACACATGGACGTTCTTAGAGATTTACCGAAGATTGAAAACAGCAGCGATTTACAAGGTTTACGTCAATTATATGACAAAACAGAAAGCACCGTACGCAGTTTGAGAGGAATGAAAGTTTCGACGGAGAGTTATGCCACTGTTTTGACCCCAAACATTATGTCTAAAATCCCTCTAGAGCTGAGACTCTTAATTTCTCGAAAATTAACAAACGATTGGGATTTGGAAGGATTACTTGAACATTTGGGGGAAGAACTTGCATTAAGAGAGAAATGTGCCTTTTCATCCAGCAGTGCCGTAAGCGGAGCAAGCGGCACAACAACAAAGTACCGACAAAGGGAATTTACACAGCCTTCTACAACAGCAACTTTAATGGTCAAAAATCAGCAACAAGGATGGAGAAACGATAGTGGTATACCATTTTGCTTATTTTGTGGAAATCAGCACTATTCTTCCAGTTGTTCAGTGGTTACAAATCCAAATGCACGGAAGAAAATGCTTCAGGAGAAGAAACGATGCTTCGTTTGTTTACGTGGGGGACATATTAGTCGAAATTGTACCAGTAGCTCAAGATGCTTTCGCTGTCAAGGGAGACATCACGTTGCCATTTGCGGTTCGCAAGCCAATAATTCACGACAGCCTCAGTACACTCAACCACAAGGTATTACTCAGCACCCCCAGGTGAGCCAAAATAACGCGCAACAACCACCTGTAAGTACCTTATTTACTTTACGGGATTCCAGAAACACCTCGGTTTTGTTGCAAACAGCAAAAGCTACAGTGCATAGGGTAAACAATGAATCTCAAGCATGCAATGTAAGAATTATTTTAGATTCTTGCTCTCAAAAATCCTATGTCACCTCAAAATTAAGGGATAATTTGCAACTTCCAAGCATAAAAACTGAGACAGTTTTAATCAAAGAATTTGGTAACGAAGAAGGCACATTGAAAAATTGTGATTCCGTACAAATTGCAGTTAAAGGGGCTGACAATCTAACAGTGTTTATCAATGCTTTTGTTGTTGATACTATTTGCAGTCCTATTTCCAATCAAGCAATTGATGTTGCCAAGTTAAGTTACCCTCATTTAAGAGACTTGCCTCTTGCAGATAGTGCAGATGGGAGTGAAGGTTTAGAAGTAGAAATCATGATAGGAGCAGATTATTTATGGCAATTTATGCTTGATCGCGTCGTACGGGGGGAGCCTGGTGTTTGTGCCCCTGTAGCCACTCTCACAAGATTTGGGTATGTTTTAAGTGGCCCTGTGCAAGTTCCATCAGGGAACCATCATTCTTCAAATGTAACGATTGCCCATGTATTGAAAACAGATGCCCTGGTCGTAAACAAAGAGGAAAATTTAAAGGAAGAAATTCACAAATTTTGGGACTATGAAACAGTGGGTGTAAAAGGACACCAACCGGATCTTGACCCCCAAATTGAAGAAAACCCGTTAAAAGGCAAAATTGAGTTCAAAACAAATGAGGGTAGATATCAAATCTCTCTTCCTTTTAAAGATGATCATCCAGTAATACCTGATAATTTCACGGTAGCAAAGAATCGCTTAGAATCATTGTTTTCACGTCTCAAGTCGAAACCTGATGTGTTAAAAAAGTATGATAATGTAATCAAACAGCAAACGGAAGCAGGAGTTGTTGAAGAAGTTGATGAAACTGATTCAGGGACTCCAGGTTCCACTCATTTTATTCCACACAGGGCAGTGCTTAAAGAAGATAGAGCCACTACGAAATTGCGCGTAGTGTATGATGCGAGCTCAAAACGAAGCGAACACGTGAGTTTAAATGATTGTTTAGAAACTGGGCCTAACTTAGCCCCGCTCATATTTGATATCTTGCTACGATTTCGAATGAAAAAAGTCGCACTCATCGGTGATCTTGAAAAAGCGTTTCTTAGCATTGGTATAGACCCAAAACAAAGAGATTTCCTTCGATTTTTGTGGGTGAACGATATTAATTCAGATAACCCCACAACGAAAACACTGAGATTTACTTCATTAGCATTCGGTCTAACAACATCACCTTATTGTTTAAACGCAACCATTCGTCACCACTTAGAAGGGTACAGAGAAAACAATCCAGATTTTGTCGAACACGTTATAAATTCGCTATATGTCGACGACTACGCAGCCTCGCAAAACTCAGATGCCGAAAGTTTCGAGCTTTACAAGCAGTTAAAACAAGTTTTTCTCGCCGGAGGGTTTAACATGAGGAAATTTGCGTCGAACAGCGAAACACTTATGCAGCTAATTGAGAAAGAGGAAGGTTCGATAAATCAAGTTCAGAGTTTGCCAAAAAACGAAAAAGAAATCAAAATCGCAGAAAAATCATGTCTTGATTCCAAATCGGTCACAAAAAACAGCGAAATCGTTTTAGAAGATGACGAGACATTTTCTAAATCCACATCCAACGCAATTTGCACTGAAAATGAAATCAAAGTTCTCGGTATCCCTTGGAATCGCGTGAAAGATGAATTGAAATTTGACTTGTCGAACTTTTCAGCCGCCACTAAGCAGGAGAACGTAACAAAACGGCTTATTTTGAGCACAACCGCGCGGTTTTTTGATCCGCTAGGTTTATTATCACCAGTTGTCGTTCCGTTGAAAGGTATCTTTCAAGAAGTTTGTGAATTGAAGGTAGGATGGGACGACTCATTACCTGAGGACATTAGTGAACGCTGGAAAAAATCTGTCAACGAGATTAACCTTTGTTCAGATATTGCAGTGTCGAGAGCAATCCTTTCAAATGTAACTTCAAATGACGTAATTTCGATTCAAATTCATGGCTTTTCAGATGCAAGCTTGAAAGCTTGCGGCGCCTGTGTTTATCTGAGAATTGAAACTAGCAAGGAAATCACAGTGAAACTCATTGCTGCCAAAACTAAAATAGCCCCGTTGAAAGGAGAAACAATTCCTCGTTTAGAGCTTATCGCAGCACTTTTGCTCTCACAATTAATAACATCAGTGCATCAAGCTTTATCAAAATGCCTGAAAATTGATAGAATCGTCTGTTGGTGCGACTCACAGGTAGTCCTGTGGTGGATTTCGAAAGAAGAAAAAGTTAAGAAACCATTCATTCAGAATCGCGTGAAGCAAATCAGAAATCTCGTTTCAAAAGAGAAATGGGCGTATTGCCCTACAAGTCAAAATCCAAGCGATATTGCTTCAAGGGGGATTGAATGTTCGAAGATTCAAAACAACCAACTGTGGTGGAATGGGCCTAACTTTTTAAAGAGTACTCCAGAATTTTGGCCTAAATTTGAATTAGATGTCAACAACGAGCCTGAACTTAAAGAGAAAAGTTCAACGATCACAATTCATTCAAACGTTTTAGTAAATCTATCGGAAACACAACAAAACTTGAGTGAAATCTTTACGTGTGAACATTACAGCAGTTTAGATAAACTTTTCCGTGTAACAGCAATCGTTTTGAAGTTTGTGAACAATTTAAAACGAAAAATTCGGAAAGAAAACGCAAATAACGAAGATCGTTTAGTTGCAGAGTTCAACCAAGCTAAGGTGCTCTGGCACAAGGAAGTGCAAAAATCATTCAATGATGATCCAAAACATGATCATACTGCAAAAATGTTGGGAACTTTCGTTGATACCGATGGAGTCATCAGAGTTGGGGGTAGGCTTCAAAATGCGCCCCTCCCTTACAGTGCAAAACATCCAGTTTTATTACCACGACGTCACCATTTTTCAAATTTGGTCATAGCCAAAAGTCACGAGTCTGTAAAGCACAATGGAGTTCGAGAAACACTTACACAAGTCAGATCGGATTATTGGATCCCAAAAGGGCGACAAGTAGTAAAATCGTTACTCTCGAAATGTGTCAATTGTAAACGAATCACGGGAAGAGCGTATGATACTCCTGTAGCTCCTCCGCTGCCAAATTATCGAGTTTCTGAAGAATCAGCTTTTACTTTTGTAGCAGTTGATTTCGCTGGACCTTTATACGTTAAGGATATCTACTCAAATAGTGATCAGGTGTACAAATGTTACATAGCATTGTTTAGCTGTGCAAGTACACGTGCTTTACATCTAGAATTGGTACCAAACCTACTAGCATCATCTTTTATTCGTGCTTTGAAGCGAATGATGAGTAGAAGAGGACTTTCGTCACTAATCATTTCCGACAACGGTCAAACCTTTTTGGACAAGAAAGTACAAACGTATACACAAAATTTGAACATCGTATGGAAATTCAATGTCCCCACGGCGAGCTGGTGGGGCGGATTTTGGGAGGTTTGTGTTAAACTCACGAAACGATGTCTCAAGAAAACACTCGGAAACGCGAAACTTTCTTACGAAGAACTCGAAACCGTATTAATCGAGACAGAAGGAATTTTAAATTCGCGCCCATTAACGTACATTCACGAGGAGATTACCGAATCTCCGTTAACGCCTTCGTGCCTGGTTATAGGACGAAGAATTCTCGACAAACAAGATGTATTAAGCTCATTAGACCCTGTTGTATCAGATCGAACGTCTTTAACGAAACGTGCCATTTATTTGGAAACAGTACTCAGTCATTTTCGAAACAGGTTCAAAACCGAGTATTTGCCATCGCTAAGAGAGCATCATCGTATGAACAACAAAACTTTAAATCGCGTCATATCTGTCGGCGATATTGTACATATATTCAAAGACAAAATACCACGTCAGTGTTGGTCACTTGGAAAAGTCATTCGATTGTTACCTGGAAAGGACGGTATCACACGTGCAGCCGAAGTCAAGACACATACCACTGCGAAGGAGCCTATCGTTCTGAGGCGGCCAATTCAAAAACTATTTCCATTAGAAGTAAGAAACGTTGAGAACATCGCTGCACACGCAGAACACGAAGCACACGAAGTAATGAACACGAACGATTCGAATAACATTGAAATCACCATGATCAAAGACGAAGACGTCACTGAAAAGATTATCGGACATTAAGCTGTTTTGAGATTGTAATATGCTTTTTTTAGAACATCGGAGAGAACGCATCAAGAAAGTCAAGTCACGAACAAACGCACAACAATTCAAATCAACTATCGAACGTTAAGATTCAAGTCGTCATCTCATTGTAATATACATCATCGCTTTATCGTTTAAATCAAGTTTAGAGACATCGTTTTGAACTCAGTAAGCTATATTTTTCGTCATTTAATTTGTCCTTGTCTCATCTTATGAAGAACGCAGGTCCTTCTGCGCGCGTCTTAAACTAATTCGAAGATGCTCAGTCAACTAATTCAACGAAGCCTTGAATTGCTTTAAATTTTCGCACTTATATTCATCTTGCCACGTTGTTTTCTGTCTAAAATGTGAAAACGGGTTTCCTATTACTGCAGTTGCTGTCTTGTAACCAGTAAATTGGAGTAAACATACTGCAAACATCTTTATTTGACTGTTATTATCAAATTCGATCACTGACTTGCAAGTCGCAACGATGGTGGATCACAGCATAATGACCGTAGTTTTATTTTCGTCGTGGGACAGACCCGTAGGAAGCGGGGGGGGGGGGGGGGGGGGCTTAAGCCCCCCAATAATTTTTTAAAACAATGGTGCTACGTCACATGACTTAATTAGATGTATTGTTCTCTATTGTTTTAAGAACAATTGCTCCCCCCCCAATCCGAAGCTTCTTCCTACGGTCCTGCGGGAACGGGACTGCTTGCGATAAAAGGCAAAGACTGTGATTTCATTGAACAGAGAATAGATGGGAAATATAAGTCCATTAATTTTTTTAATCATTTAGCCTTTCATATTCCGATTTTGTACACGTTTTGAAAATAGACCCACTTTTCCCGCTCGTCGGAAAAAGTGGGCCTAGGCCTATTTTAGTTGCCAAAAGAGAAAATTTTTTTTAAATATTTAACTGCCTTTGTTAGAGCTGAGATTTTTCCCAAGAAAGAAGAAGCACTGAATGTTAATTAAACGAAACTTTTGAAATGTTTTGCATTTTATTTTCGTTTTACCAGCTATTACCGCACCCTACCCTACTGATTTCTTTTTTCTGAGAGGTTCTTGAGAACCTCTCTGAAATGAAAAGAAATCAGTAGAGTCTGCACGCAGGCTAGGCAATTGGGCCACAGGTAACGGGGAAAAATTTGTATAAAGGTAACAACTACCTCCATCTTTACTTCAGTGTTTACCAAATTTTCTAAGTTTTGTCTAGATTCGTTTAGGCCAACCACGACAATGTTTGTTTGAGTGGAAACCGCAACTGTTTGTATCACAAACATTGTCGTGGTTGGCCTATACGAATCTAGACAAAATTAGCAAATTTGGTAAACATTGAAGTAAAGATGGAGGTGCTTGTTACTTTTATACAAATTTTTCCCCCTGGAACTGTTTGTATCACAAAAATTGTCGTGGTTGGCCTAAACGAATCTAGACAAAATTAGCAAATTTGGTAAACATTGAAGTAAAGATGGAGGTACTTGTTACTTTTGTACAAATTTTTCCCCCTGGAACTGTTTGTATCACAAACATTGTCGTAGTTGGCCTAAACGAATCTAGACAAAATTAGCAAATTTGGTAAACATTGAACTAAAGATGGAGGTACTTGTTACTTTTGTACAAATTTTTCCCCCTTTAACTGTTTGTATCACAAACATTGTCGTAGTTGGCCTAAACGAATCTAGACAAAATTAGCAAATTTGGTAAACACTGAACTAAAGATGGAGGTACTTGTTACTTTTATACAAATTTTTCCCCCTGGAACTGTTTGTATCACAAACATTGTCGTGGTTGGCCTAAACGAATCTAGACAAAATTAGCAAATTTGGTAAACATTGAAGTAAAGATGGAGGTACTTGTTACTTTTGTACAAATTTTTCCCCCTGGAACTGTTTGTATCACAAACATTGTCGTGGTTGGCCTAAACGAATCTAGACAAAATTAGCAAATTTGGTAAACACTGAACTAAAGATGGAGGTACTTGTTACTTTTATACAAATTTTTCCCAGTTACCTGTGATTGGGCAACAAAAATGGAAAACAACTTCCTCCGGCGAATTTATTCATTTTCTTTTCAGTCAGGTGTTGTTGTTGTTGAATCCAAATCTTTCAAACAATTATTTACCATGTACCGGATTCTGCGCTGTTGCAGGCTGAAAAGTCAAAAAGGAGGGAACGGCTGACAAAGGCATGACTCTTGAAAAAGAGAGGCATCGATTGATGAATTTCATGCTCACATCGCTACGGTCGCTGAGATCGAATTTGGAAACGTGTGGACCCTTACCACCTCGATTTTAAACACATACGTAGTAATTATAATTTTGTTCATTCGATGATGTAATGTCACTATTTTGTCTCAAGACAAGTAGCCTGCGTGCAGACCCATTGTCCAAAGGAGGGAAGGAAAGCTTTCCTCCTTTGGACAATGGGATCTGCACGCAGGCTACAAGACAAGTTGTTTGGAAACTACCTGTTGTGTCCAGACATATATTCAATGGTGCAAAGGAGGAAACGAAACCACCTGCGTCATAGAATGTGTGGGTTTTGATTAGACTAGCTACATTTGTCCCTCAATTTCGCTGTTCCAAAGATATTGTTTCCCGGGGGGGGGGGGGGGGGGGGTACTTAGTATATTTGTCCGACGAGGATGTGCCGTTTTATCGTTTTCACCAATTTTTTCTAGCACGGGGTATCAAAGTAAGGCAATTTCCCAAGAGCAGGCTGTCAAAACATGTCAAAAGGGGATATTTTTGTTAGATTGGGTCGTTTTTCGGTCAAATTTTCATGTTTTGGAGTATACTTTTCACCAATTTTTTCCAGCGCAGGTTATGACTTGGAGCGAAAAATGCTGGAGCAGGGTAAACTATTTTTTTCGTGGGCACACCCCGGTACAAATTTAGGTCAAGTACCCCCCCCCCCCGGGATTATTTCTACAAACAATTTTTGCATTTGCGATTTTCACCCTTCCAGTCACAGGTGGCGGAGAATGGTTCAGTATTTTCAAAATGGAATTGTTCAGTTTTAAAATTAGTAAAAACAAACCTTTCTTTCCAGTTAAATCTAAATGTGTCTGATTTCTCTGTGAATCTGATCCACTGCTATTTACTTTAGTTAGGCCAACATGCGACTGTTTAGTGTTGTTGCTGTTGTCTCAGAAATACTCTCTGAGACAACAGCAACAACACTGAACAGTCGTTCGCATTTTGGCCTAACTAAAGTAAATAGCAGTGGATCAGATTCACAGAGAAATCAGACACATTTAACTGGCAAGAAAGGTTTTTTTTTACTAATTTTAAAACTGAACAATTCCATTTTAAAAATACTGAACCATTCTCCGCCACCTGTGTTCCAGTCTTTTATGGATCTTATGGAACCTACAACAGATGGTGTGCTTTTTACAGTGTCAGATCCTATACCTCTAAAGGTCAACTACGAGAAGGTCAACTATGAAAAGCCTAACCCCATTAAGGCCCAAACATGCGAATTCAGTGAACCAATCAGGTGCGAGATTTGTGGATGGAAGACTGTAGAAACTGTATAAAAATGTATAAGAATAACGCTCGATCCACGCTCTGCTGTAGAATGAAAAACGAAATCATGAAAAATAATGAAAAGGAATTTTAGTGAGCAATTCAATTCAATAGATCAGTTCGTAGTGAAGAGTTTTTCGTGATCAATCTCGTCCCCAGTGTGAGATAATTTCGTTGCTCTACCTTCATTTTGGCAAGATTCATAAAGTGTACTAGACTGATGATATTTGTCTAAGTTTTGCTCCATTGAATTGAATTATTTTTTACTGTTGCAGTCATTCCGCTAAAACTTCGTTGAAGCGGAATGGGTATTGTGGGGGGGGGGGGAGGGTAATGGAGCGAAAACAAGGATTCGTGTAATAAGTCTAAAAGTGTACCAGGGTGCTCATTCTGCTTCGTGATCAGCGTATGACGTCAGAACACACTGGGAACGAGGTTGTTTTGTGATTCGTGATTGCAAGCGACAGCTGGGATGAAGTGTAATAAGCCTACCCAGTTCCTCCTTTGCCAACATTCTCTTGGCCTGTGCACGAAGGCTAACATTCTCTTTGTCTCACTGAGATTACATAGAGATAGGAATATTATTTTCTTTCTCTTTTCTTTGTCTGCGGTCGCTACAACAACAACTTCCTTTCCTTTGACTTGCATTCAATGTTCAAATTCGTTCTTTTGCGAAAATCGATTGAGTGGAATTCGTTCTCTCTTCGTTGAAGCGACCTCAAGATGTGAAGCCATGAGCTCCTGCCAAGAAATGACACTACAGTGCGACAAATGAACAAGGCCAATGGCAAGTACAACTACTTTCATCTTGGTGTTTTGTTATACAAGATATGTATAGGATAAAAATGTAGGACAGCCTAGGGCACCTGCAGGGCTAGAATGCAGTTTAGCGGGTGGCATTCGAATGTTGTGTTTTTGTATGTCATACGGTAAGGGTTAGCGTTAGTTTCAGAAGAGGGTTTTCAGGGTAAGTTAGGGTTAGTTTAGGGTAAGTTAGGGTTAGGGTTAGGGTTAGGGTTTGGTTTGGGTACATTTAACACCGCCCGCTAAACTGCACTCGCCCCCCCCCCAATGGTCACCAAACTGAATTTTTGCCTGTGTTTCACTTGATGTTTACAGTTACTAAAATATATATGAACTTGCCTTTGCAAAACTTTATGGTTCAAGCCTACTGTTTGGAAACGCGTTGATAGGGTACTGGCGGCGATTTATCAGGCAGCTAAGGTTTTTAAACAAGTCAATTTATCCCCGGCGACCAAAGATATTTCATAATCATGTGTCAAACATTCTTCACGAAGTTTATTCTGCTCGTTCGTCGATCTTTTTCACAAACGAAAGCGTTTGCCGTGAATTGTTTTGACTACTTGCGGAGGTAAATTTCGTACTCTGTCGGGATTCATCAGGCAGCCAGCATATATACTTATTCCAATCAATTTTGCAACTTGAATCATGTTAACCCTATCTGGACCGGGGGGGGGCTAAAATAGCCCCCCCTACCAGTTTTTTCTGGGTATCTTTTTAATGATAATTTCTAGGCTAATTATTTTCCGTGACTTTTCCTAACTATCCTTTTCGCATCTTTCACAGAAATTTCTACAAGATATGTCATGTATTTTTGGAAATATAACAATTTTTTCAGAGAGTAGTTTTAATATATCTTGTTTGTTTTACGGTCAAACCCTTTATAACTCCAAACTAAGATCATTCTTGACAGAAGTGAGATGAATGGATGAAATTTTCAGAGCAACCATAAATCAATAAGACAATATGGAAATAACTTATTTTTTTGGTTTTTCTTTTGTATTGCGTAATTCATGACGTCATATATCTAATGAATTTAGGTAATAAATATAAGTTTATAAATTTCATAATTTTTTCAAAAAATTATGTTTTTCAGAAAATTAGATATTTCATCTGTTATTTAAAGTTGTACGAAGCATGATATTTCTCGTAAGAAAGTTTTTACAGTTAAATCTGTAAGAGTACTGTTTTTGGCCTAAAACAAAGAAAATCGAAGACGTCATCGAAAATACAACAATTAGAGTAAAATAAAATAGATATTCGGTCGTTTCACATTAAGTTACATATCATGACCAAATTTCATCTTTCTAGCCCTTGTCAATTCTGAGTTCTGAGGGGGGGGGGGGCTAATTTAACCCCCCCTCGGCCTGAGGATGCTCAAAAAAGCCCGGTCCAGATAGGGTTAAAATATGAATTCTAAAGACTTAGCAGCCTTTCTTTGCAACGACACTAGCTATATTGAGGATAGTGACATTGACAGGTAAAATGTACCGCTGTTCAGTTTATCAGTTTATCAGTTTATCAGTTTTATATTTTAAATTCCAGACATACAATTCAAACATATTAACTATACAACAAAATACAATACTTACACACAATATTACAGAAAATTAATACACCTGTAAATGAAATTAATACAATATACGAATACTAACAAAGGGGAAAACATGAATTGTATGCAGAGAATTACTTAGGGGAGGAGCCCCCTCAATAGCTAAACTAATCGAGGAGGGACCCCCCCCCTATCCTAATTTATTATTGAATTAATTTAGTTGTTAAGACTATTTGTAAGGTATCAGAATAGTTCAGAATATTAGTTGGCCTTGTTCAAGAAGTAAATTTTCAGGTTTGTTTTGAAGGATATTTTTGATGGGGCATTTCTGAGTTCTGCAGAAAGTGTATTCCAGAGTTTGGCACCGAGGTAACGTAACGATTTTAGACCATATTGAAGGCTGTTTTTTGAGTCAGGTATAAGTCTCCTGGACTGGCCTGTCTAGTGGAATATTGATGAACAGATGAACTAAATAGGATGAAGTTATGAAAGCAATCAGGTGACGTTTGTTGACAGAGTCAAAAACAAAAGTCAAGAGCCTAAGTTCGAAAATCTCAGAAAGTTTGAGAAGTTTAAGATCTTTAAAGATGGGAAGCGAGGGAGACAAGCGTGGCTGAAATGAAATCGCTCTGACAGCTCTTTTCTGCAACCGGAAGATTGGTTCTATGTATGTTGCATATGTTTGACCCCAGACAATAATACCATACTGTAAGAAAAATAGAAACAAAGCATTATACAAGGGGTAGTACCACAGGGGTAGTACCGGTTACCAAAACATCCGGTACCCAGTACCATTAAGGTCAGTACCAGGGACCATCGGAGCAGGCAACAGTACCACTTTAAACAGAAAATTACGGAAAAATGCTGGGAAAACTTCGGAATGAAAAAGTTGATCATTTCCGTGTTTGAAGTCCTCAAAGAATGTCCTCGTACCACAATAATTCCTTCCAGTACCCAGTACCAAAGGTATTAGTACCAGGTACCGTAGGGGCCAGCACCCAGTGCCATCAATACACCATAATTCTTCTCAAAGCTTGATGGCCTTTCCTTAATTGTCATGTTGTTGATGTTGTTGATGTTGTTACTGTCTGATATATCCCGCCAGTACAGTTTGCGGACTGACCATCCTACATCCCCCTGGATTTGTGCCAAGAATTGAAAATTCAAAAACTTTCGTATGCATTATGGTTTTGGTACATGCCACCCTTTCGAAAATTGTAATTGGTCCATTCATGTGTCACAGTTCAGCCTCGTAATCGCTTGGGACAGAGAACGGAGCTTGTCGCTGATGATACAGACAAGATCGACGCTCGATTTGAAGTTTTCGGCCTAAGCGCGAGATTCTCCGCCGAGGCTCGCGGGAGGAAGGAAAGAGTGATTGGAATAATAATCATGCAGAATGGAAGACGAATGATAAAGGAAGGTACACAAAGAGTTAAGTTTAGATTTTAAAAGTTTAAGTCGCGTTTCTAGCTGTTAAGAGCTGCGTTAAGAGATGTTAAGATCTGTCTATGCAGCGTTCTCCAAAGCGTAAACATGTTTCATTTCCTTATTCTTCTTTACAAACTTTTAACATTACGATTTCTAACTCTGATTATTCCGGATTAGTTATGTTTATGTGCAGACAGGTATGAAGCTAAATCTAGGAATGAAAGAATCAACCTGCAAGGCATTGTGTGGTTTGTATCCTGCCATTTTGATGGAAACAACCACATGATATGCTTTGTTCGCTTCACTTGTGTGATGTGAACCCAATGGCGTCATGGCCGGAGGGGGGGGCAGGGGGTCATAGCCCCCCCCCCCGTGAAAATATTGTCGGAAAATTTTTCAGTTTTTCCAGTCTTGTCGCAAAAATGAAATTTAGTAAATCCATTTTCCTTGCATGGTCGGTCAAAAGAGTCAATCAAAGGCTCAACATGAGTGGACAAGGAGAGAACGTTTTCGTGATGATTTGGGGATTTAGAATTTGGTCAGTTATTAACCAATGCATGAGTGTTATTTCTAAGGGCCTGATTATATGAGGCGAGCTGGCTCGGTAAACGGGCTGGACCGGCAAGAGAGCCAGCTCACTTCCATGGTCTATTCCACCTATGATTCCACATCAAATGTAAGTTGCTATTGCTATTACATCAGGCCCGTCGGAACGAAATTCATATTGGGGGGGGGCTGAAACTTCATGCGAGCGGTGTGATGATAAATGGGGGTCCGGGGGCTTGCCCCCGGGAAAATTTTGCATGGCCACGCCCTTTAGATCGTTGGAAAACGCCCCATTTTTGGAGAATTGATAATTTAAAAAAGCAAAGGATGAACTCTGATGGGACTCTGATGGGGGTCTTTCCGAGAAAATTCTGAAGAATGGAACTTCAATTTCAGGAGGATATAGATTATATTTGAATTCAATAATATCAAGGATGATAGCTTGATAAATTCTAATAACTTCCTCGAATATAAATGATAAATAAGTTTGAATCTTCATTTCCATGAGATGGGCTTTCGCAGCCTTTTTTACTTACAAAAGTGAAAGAACTGCAGCAAATTATTGGGGGGCTGAAGCCCCCCCAGCCCCCCCCCCCCCGGTTCCGACGGGCCTGTACATGGAAGTGAGCCAGCCCGGTATTGGCTCACCTCGATGCAAGCGGGCTGGCTCGCTAAACGGGCTGGCTCGCTAAACGGGCTACGGGCTGGCTCGTCTCTATGTAATCACATCAAACCGAGCGGGCTCGGCAAGCGGGCTGAAAATACACAATGGAGCATGCGCAGTTTTCTTTCATCAACGTGTTACATCTCTTTTCAATGCTTTTCACAAATGATACCAATTTAATTGCATCTCGGCAAACGACTGGGCCAGCCTGTTTCCACAAAACCAGGCCTTAAATTCCATCTTGGCAAACGAGCCTGGCCGTGCGTCTGCCAGCCTACTTCCATATAATCAGGCCCAACGTTGGAATTGAATGTCAAAATACTTTTAATGATACAAATGAATGTATTCCAATTTGACATTGCATTAAATTTATGCTTTGGTGCAAAAAAGCATAGAGTCTTGTTGAATCTTTGTTTTTGTGACAGCAGGGGACAGCACTTTATTGCAACTACCACATAATTTCTGATCAGGCCAATCTTTTGAAGTACGTATTGTTACATGAATCAATTTCTTAACCCCCAAGTCACCCCGAGAATGCTTTCTTTTTGTCCATTCATGTAGAGTCTTTAGAAAATTTGATCAACGTTTTTTGATAGTTTTCATTATTTTCAAAAGCGAAAATTTTAAGAAACTCGCTTCTCACTCCAAAACCCGAAAACAAAACAATTTGCAAAAACTCATAGAATCTAATTCCGGTTTTCGGCTAAAGATTAAGTCATAAATATTCAAAGTCGGTCCAGTGTACGATTTACCGTGCCCTGTCAAAAGTGCATTGTTCATTTTCGCGTATCCGGTATTGATCCATATTTTCTGCAGCAGCGCTTGCCAAATTTGATTTTCAAACAGTTTCAAATTGCAGCGTGCCTACAAGGGACCCTGGAGGACCATAGATCTCTAAGGAGCAAATTAATTCCCGGCCTAGTCTAGAGGTCATTTGAAGAGAAAATACAAAGAGATTATAACAGTTTAATTCGAGAAGAAATGACAAAGCGAGATAAGTAGATAACTGTGACACATCATTTCAATATACCATTCTATGCAGTATTCCTTTTCTGTGATTTACATGTTGATATCAAGATTTTTTATTTGATTTTATAAGTTCTTATAGGGGCTCTTTACATGGGCTCTCTAGCCAGCATATTCAAAATGGTACCGAAGGATAGACTAATTTTTTACGAAAATGGTACCCTTGGCTAGACCATTTTGACCATTCTCTGGACCAATTTTTACGAGAATGGTACCCTTTGCTAGACCAATTTTGACCATTTCCTGGACTAATTTGTCAAATTTGTACCACATATGATATCATGACCGTTCGCTAGACCAATAGTGTCAAAAATGATACCCTTGGCTAGACCGTTGCTAGGCCAATATTGTCAAAAATGATACCCTTGGCTAGACCGTTGCTAGGCCAAAATTGGAAAAAAATACCCTTGGCTAGATTAGAAGTCCGAAAAAGTATACCCTTGCTCGCGGCACATTCCCAGGTACCTTTACTATGGAAGAACCCCCCCCCCTCCGTGAGCCATAGGAACGATACTTTGTCGAATTTTCTCTTCGTTCTTTTTATAGAAAAGCCTATTTACCACTGCGCACAGTGGGGGACACTTTGCTGAATATGGGAGGGGGGGGGGGCAATCTATTGTTTCAGTCAAAAAGCGTTGTTCATCATCAAAAATGTACCAAAAATTTGATGGTATGACCGTTCCCTAGACCAATATAGATTTTTTTGCAAATTTTTTCGTTGTCAGTTTTTGGAGCTAGAAGCGAATTTCTTAAAATTTTAGTTTTCGAAAACACTGAAAATGATAAAAAACGTCGATCAAGTTTTTGAAAGAATTGACATGAATGGACAAAGAGAGAATTTGTTCGTGGTGATTTAGGATTTAGAAATCGATAAATTGTAATCTGCTGTACGAGGGTTCGTACTAAATCCTCAAATCACCCTGAATACGTTTTCTCTTGTTCATTCATGTTGGATCCTTTAAAATTTGAACGACGTTTTTTGATCGTTTTCGATGTTTTTTGACTTGCTCCTTTCTTCAAAACGTCAAATGGGCAGAAGTCTATTTCATTTCGTGGGCCTAAGGTTTGGAACCAATTAAGCTCAGATGTCAAACATGCACCCTCCCTTCCAACCTTCAAAAAGAGGTTAAATAAGAAATTATAGAGGGTTTGCGGTTTTTCTCTTATTTTTCTTTTGATTAATTTCGAAGCATTTCTATTTATATCGTATTATTAGATTAACTGTAAATTAGGTTGTTAATTAGTAGTATTTTGCACGGCCCCCTGTAAAGCAGTCTCTGCAGGCTGACGGTTGAAAAATTAAAAATGAAATGAAAATGAAAAAGGTCGTATGATTGGTGTTACCTGGCCACCCGAAATACATAATGGCTCCTACTCTGTCCTTTTTTTACAGATGTGTGCAAAATGTATAAGGGTCTTCATTCTGCTTCGTTATCAGCGTATATCACATAAGAGCACCCTGGGAACGAGGTTTTTTGCAGCCTACTTCCTTTTCTCAAACGATATTTTGCTTTCTGATTCCCCGACTCCATTGCAGAGTTTCCGGTTCCGCCTTTTAGCAATAGGCTCTCATTTACATCTCTATTGATGTAACTGTCTCACGGGTACTGGACAGTTCTCGTTCTAATCCTCTAATCAGAATGATTTCTTACAGAATTAATGTGGTAATCCTGTTGCTTTGATTCTTTCAAGGTCGCATTATCATCTCTTTTGGACTTGCTCAGAGAAGACAGATTTTAGCAATATTAATATGCCAAGCTATAGAGTAGCCCAAGAAGAAGCAACGAATCGAACGAATCGATCTACGAATATGGAACGACAGCCGTAAGTACAACTAAATACATGATCAAAGTTGCTAGCTGTACTCTTCAGTACGAGACGCTACTTCAACAAGCTTTCCTACCAGAAAGTTCTGTCAGTGTGTGACGTTGCTATGTTACCGGTAATTAACATATAGAATACAAATAACTGCAAACGGATAGAAGGAGTTTGACTCTAGCCTGCGTGCAGGCGGTGCAGACTCTTGGACAGGACAAGACAGTTTTTCTGACAGAGTCTGCACGCAGGCTGGTTTGACTCTAGTTTTAACTCAATTAACTGCAGCCCCATTTACACTACAGCAAGTAACATGGGTTCGCCTCAATAACCCAGGCTCGATCCAGGCATTAGTTTAAGGATTTTTCATCACTGCACAAAACAGCGTAAATAGACCTTTTAGCTATTCTGAAAAGAATCAGAATCGAACAACATTTTGTAGAATTTTCGAATGTACACAATAGTGAAAGAAGCTCTAACACCATTCGATCGAACGTCGCGTATAAAAATGTATAAAAATAACGCTCGATCCAGGCTCTTTTGAAGAATAGCTAAAAGGTGAATTGCAATTTTTCTGCTTGAGAGTGTGTGGCAAAGGGTGCGGCAATGGGTTCGAAAAATTTTGTGGTGACCTGTATGGAGTGCACTATTTGTTCATCACCGGACAGGATTTGTCCATCAATAGACTTTTTATTTATTCTGAAAGAATCAGAATCGAACGATATTATGCTGCATTCTGCAGAATTTTCGAATGTGCACAATATTAGTAGAAGTTCTAGCGCCACTCGATCGAACCTCGCTTATAAAAATTCATAAAGACAACGCTGGATCCAGGTTCTTTTGTAGAATAGCTAACAGGTCTATTGCTGTGCACCATTAGTTATTTGTCCACCGGGGGGTAATGTCGTTAGGTTAGTATATGCCAGAAGTACATAATTTCAGGGGTCCAGAGGCATGCAACCTTGGAAAATTTCTCTAAATATGACCTCTAGGATGCCGCAGATGCATTTTGCTCTCCTTTTTTGCAAAGCAGTTTTTCACGCAGGTGACTTGCTGAAATATGAGCTAGAAACAGAGAAATAGGGATCATTGAAAGCGTAGGGCTCACATCTTTCAAATCTTTAAAAATGTCGGTGTAAATTCTATTGTAGTTTTCTTTGAATTGGATGGCTTGAAAGGAACTTATAGTACTTTGCTGTAAATCTGCCGTGGAAGTTTTTTGATATATTGGTTTTTTTCAAAATGGCGGCAATTCATTGTTTTTGAAAAATTCATGGAAAATTTTGAAAAATTTAAATCATCGTAAATCCTAAACTAGTAGAGGAAACATTATATAACCTTCAAAGAAACCATAGTTTATGAAGGTCTACAATATGATGGCAAGCAGAAATCTGTAGCTTTTCTAGTTTAGGATTTAGAAATTTGATGACGCCGTAGCCTCAAATTTAATATATGCCGCCATATTGAAACTAATGAAGATATCAATGAATTGTCACGGCAGATTTCCAGCAAAAAACCCTAATTTCCTTCCCAAGCTATTTATTTAAAGGAAAACTGCAATAGAATTTTACACCGACCTTTTTAAAGATTTGATCACTATGTTATCATTGATTATTGGACCCTGATATCCTTGGGATTTAGAAATCAATTAATTGTATCGATTAGTCACATCAATTAATTAAGCGATCTCTAAATCCCATCACCATGAAAAAGTCTTCTCTTTGTCCATTCATGTCGAAATCTTTAGAAAATTTGATCAACATTTTTGACTGTTTTCAGTGTTTTCGGAAAAGAGAATTTTAAGAAACTCACTTCTAGCTGTAAAAACTGAAACAAAAAAATTGCAAAAAATCCTAGAATCTAATTCAGGCTTTTTGCTAAAGATTAAGTCATGAATCTTCAACATCAGCCCAGTGTACGATTTATTGTGGCCTGCCAAACGTGCATAGTTTATTTTGGCGCACCCAGTATAGCGTCACAGAAAACCAAGATAAATGTACGATTGGATTGGATCTGTGGCGATTGAATCGAAATCTCTTTTCTGAAAGTGTGAGAGAGTTCAAATGCAGAAGTATATCGTCTTCAGTAGAGTCCAAAAGAATATGCCTCAAGAAACATGGGTTACAAATAGTATCCATCAAAGGTCTACGCTTGTATTATAAGTGCTAACACTGCAGACACTAAAAATCATGAGGGGAAGACTTCTTAGACGATAAACACGCTAAAACCAGTCGCTTTCGCTCGGCTTTCGCAGTGCTTGGCGGTGAAGAAGTCGTTGTACTGAAGATCCCTGCCTATATTTGAAAAGCCGAATCCATGATCACCACATGCGACCACATGAGGCAAAAATCTTAACCAATCAAAGAAATTGATTGTGTGACATATGAATAAAAGAAAGGGTTGTGCCAACGTTATTGCTAGAACCGCTCATCAAACAATTGTTTTCCATTTAAGAGAACGGAATGAAGGCTAATGTAATGCACTGAATAGTCAGTAAAATCATAATTCCTGAGTTTTCCTGAGGATGCTAATTTATGAAAGAGAACCTGTTACAAAATGGTCAAAATTCTATTTTTGAACTGGCAAACACGGGAACCGGAGAGGTCTTCGGAGCCTAAGTAGAGGGCGTGCTTTTAAAAGATTTCCAGGGGGCTTCACCGCCAGAGGCCCCTATTTTGCTACCGTCGTTGCATCGCTCACGTCAAAGGTCCTAATCAGCACGAACAGCTTATATGCGTTCAGTCGGTCCGAAAAAATTTAGCCGGTCCAAAGCATGGTGATACCCACCAAAACAAAATTGGAATGGGCGCCGCTGGCAAGCTGACTTTCATTAGTAATGGAGAAGTATTCATTGTTCTTTATTCTGAAAACATTCAAAACAGCAGTATTTCAAGTATTATTACAACTGAAAAGTGAAAAAATCCACTTTTGCAAGTCAGGATTCTTGTACAATGGACAGAATAGATTGGTTCTTATAAATAGGGGTCTAAATTAACAATTTCAGCTGGTACTGGAGATTCTTAATCCACTGGTCTCTTATATGCGGGTGTTTATTGTTTTACTGCCTTCATATCTGGGGAGCAGTCACGGGGGGAAGGGAGAGGGGCTCTTCAATAGTAAAGGTACCTGGGGATGTGCCGCAACGAAGGGTATACTTTTTCAGACTTATAGTCAAGCCAAGGGTATACCTTGTTGCAATTTTGGCCTAGCAACGGTCTAGCCAAGGGTATCATTTTGACAATATTTGTCTAGCGAACAATGATGATATCATATTTGGTACAAATTTGATAATACTGGTCCAGAGACTGGTCAAATTGGGCTAGCCAAGGGTACCATTTTCTTAAAAATATGTCTAGCCAGCGGCAGACCCTTACACAAAATTTAGCCAAGAACCTCCCCCGTGGGAGCAGTGGCCTTTTGAAATGGAGACTCTTCTTTTTTACTCACACAGTTTATTTCTATGTTTAGGGAAGTTGCTACATCTAGTTGCGGTTGTTGGAATAAATGGCTTGCCATTGCTGGAGCGTTCAACAGGGGCCTCGAAAGGTTCTTTTATCATTATGGCTATTTCATCACTCGTTTTCCATTTCTTGTCATGACGATATGTGTCATCTTTGCTGGGTCGCTTGGATGGGGAATCAAGCTACTGGAGGTCGAGAGCAGGAGTGAAAAACTGTATGTGCCACAAGACAGCAGAGCGTCACGTGACTTGGATGCTGCTCACCTTCTTTTCAGCGTGAAATCTCGCTTTGTACAGGTAATTATTTAGACATTTTAGAATAAGAAAATCATTGAGTAATTTTCACATGTTTTTATTTGTGAAAAATGACTTTCAAGGTTTTTCTGTGTCAGCCATTAGGGTGCCTGAACTTAAGAAGTTCTATTTGGCACAGAAAAGGTTATGTTCTCAAGAAGATTTTCCGCGATAAGAGTTTGTATTTCACAAAAGCATGTTAAACCTTTGTGCAAGCATGATACTACAGGAAAGTGTAGGAGTGCCCCCCCCCCCAGGGCGTTTATTGTACCGGTTCAAAAGGAACTTCTTGTTATACCTGGTGAGTCAGAAAAAAGGATCCCCTCTTGGAAGGCCACTGCTCCATGAATATCAAAGCAATAATATTGAGAAAGGTCTTGTTTTATTGCCAATATGTTCAATTACGTTCAGTAATTTACCCGGCCTTAATCGGCCATTCCTTCCCGTGGATATGGGTGATTTTCTGCAGAAAGCCCCTTCAAAAAACCTGCAAAAACAATGAGCACATTTTCCTTCCTAAAATTGATGACACTCACATAAATTCATGTATTTTGTCCTCTTGTGAGAATGGAATCCCCCTGAATAGGTCATCGATACCAGGGGGAGGACTTGTTCATCCTCCCAAGAGGATAGCACGTGCTAAAGCGTTTACAAGTCATTGCTGTGAGGCCATTGTTAGGCAGAAATGTTAGGGAACTTTGTTCATGATTCTGGGCACGTTTTTAAAGTTTTTGGAAGAGGCTTTCTCGAGAAAATCCCTCGTAATTTAAGAATGGAGTGGCCGATTTCAGTCAGGTAAATTTTATAGTAGATTTGAACATTTCTACCATAAAACTATATATTTGCCGATATCATTGTTTTGATATCCAGGGAGCCGTGACCTTTCAAACGGGGATTCTTTTTCCTGACTCACCCGCTATTTCTCTGTTGACGGGATATATTTCTATTTAATTATTTTCAGGATTGCATCAATACATCAATCTTCTTTATAGTTAAAGGGTTCAGAGAATTGTTTTCGTTAAATTTCAGGTGATCTTACTGAACAAAAACAAAGGCAACGTGCTGAATGCAGATACCTTGAACAAAGGTTTAGGCATCTTTCAAGGCATCTTGAATCACACAAAGATTGAGAGCGTTTGCATTAAATTGAATGTGTCGGGACAGCCACGTGTACTTGCAAAAACAGCACAATGTGTGAGAACAGACCCATTTCAACTTTTCAACTATTCTACAAATGAGATCGCAAAGGGCAACATAACAATGAAATTAAACAAGCTTCTGCAAAATCAGGGATATCTGATGACAAACGCCAGACCATTATCTGTCAATCTACCAAGCATACTTGGAAAGGTCAGAAGGGACTCGACTGGGAACATAACTTATGCTCAAGCAATCGGCTTTACTGTGTACATCAAATACCCTGATACTGATAATCAATACAAAGATATATTGTCATGGGAAGGGAAATTCATAAAATACATGGACACTATCAAGAAAGAAAATAACAAAAATGGATTAGATGTTTTCTATTTCACATACAAAAGTATTGATGATTCAATTAACGAAAGCACTAGTGGAGATATCGTATTCATCACAATAACATTCACAATCATGTGCACATTCACATGTTTTGCCCTGAGCAGATTTAGAAACAGAGTGACAGGGCATGGACTTGCTGGTATGGTCGGTCTTCTTGCGGTTGCAATGGGCATAGCAAGTGCTTTTGGCATTGTCATTATATGCAAAGTAAAATTTGTCAGTACAGTGGGAGTGTTGCCATTTTTGGTTCTAGGCGTCGCCATAGATGATATGTTTATCATACTAGACGAGCTAGATCGCACGAATTTCAACTTGGAAACACGAGAACTTCTGGCAACCGTTCTTTCCAACGTTGGTGGAAGTGTTACAATGACAACTCTGACAGATCTTGTTGCATTTGCAGTCAGCACAATGAGTGCCTTTCCAGCGATCCAAATTTTCTGTACTTATGCTGCAGTTGCACTAACATTCTCGTACTTGATGATTATGACATTTTTTGTCGCTTTCTTGGTGTATGAAGTGAACAGGATTAAGCAAAAACGTTTCGACACGGTTCCCTTCGTCAAGTCAACCACATTTGAGATTGAAAAAGAGTATGGTTTGATCTGTGATGCCAAAAAGCAGATTTCTAACGTGGTATGTATCTCATTCTTGCCCGTCCGTCCGTCCGTCCGTCTGTTTGTCTGTTTTGAATCATTTTTGCAGACATAATTGTGGCTGTCATATGATACCATTGCGGTCATTCTGGATATTGGTGCATGCGCTGCATGAAAATAATATGAATATACATATTTAAGAAACTCAACTCTCAGATCACCAAAAAAATTGAACTCCACTACTAGGAAAAAAATATAACTTAAACCTATCTCCCCTGGGGAAGTGCATTCCACCCCCCCCCCCACCAAACTTTTATTCGCCAATGCTAAAATATGCAAAGCAGGATGCCAAGATTCCGCTACTTCGACTGTATCGAATGATGACAATTTTGAGATTCTAAATAAGCACCGTAACAATGGCAACCAATGTTTTACTGCGTAGTCAACAAAATATTGTTGCGGATCTTAATCTAAAATATATGCCAAATTAGACCTACACATGTATTTGATCATATCCAACTCAAGTTGAAACAAAAAAGTTCAATTTAATGCCTCATTTTATTGTTTCCATCATGTTGGTAATAATCATGATAATCATTATTTAATATCTTTATAATATTAATATAATATAATATGATTCGTGGTACAAAATTTAAAAATAGCCTTAAATAACGGACTCATCATATTAAACCCATAAACGCAACAAAACACCGAAATCAGTGGAAAGAAGACTATTAACTCCTGTAAAAGAAACAATAACCAAAATAAGCCTGTAACAAGAGAAAAACTGTTAAATCCTGTAAGACAAAACCGAATTAACCTTAAAACCTGAAAGGAAAGAAATGAGTTAATAACTCACCAGTAACTGCTGAAAAGGTGAACGTGGAAATCACCAAATACTAGTTTCGTCGCACTCTCATCAGTATTTGGTACTAGTATGTGGTGATTTCCACGTTTATCTTTTCAGCAGTTATTGGTGAGTTATTAACTTGTTTCTTTCCTTTCAGGTTTTAAGGTTAATTCGGTTTTGTCTTACAGGATTTAACAGTTTTTCTCTTGTTACAGGCTTATTTTGGTTATTGTTTCTTTTACAGGAGTTAAATAGTCTTCTTTCTACTATCTTCTTATTGTCATAGCAACAAGAGCAACAGAGATCATTTGATTTAATCACGTGATTTTGATTGTTTGCATCAAAGTCTATCTATTTACCAAGTTTTAAAGATTATAGCTACTATAACAGCGAAGAAAAAGAGGGGGAGTCCCCCCAGGTATTGACCGCTTCAAAAGTCCCAGGTGAGATAGGGTTAAGGGTTAAGAACTATTTATTTTGATACAGGAAATCCTATGTATTTTTACCATCTTTTCAATTGTTTCCAGTATCATATTGGTCGGAAGACCCTTGATTACAAAATGCAAGTATCATATTGTTGCATATAGGAAAAAAATTGTATGCACAGTCAATAATTAACTTTATCAAAGGCAGTCTTCCTACCAATTTGTCATGCATCATGCAATCATAACTATTTTTTTGGAGTTTCATGATTTTGTAACTTTAGATGACTATTAGACGAAGCCATTGCCTGCAAAAGTTACTTTTAAAAGACAAGTCCGGAGTTGGTATGATTGATGATAAAATACAAGATAATACTACTATGAATGATGTATGATACTTTTTTCCACTATTTTTCGCCTTCTCCTTGTGAAATTATGTATTCAAATAAGCAATTTGAGCGAAATGACGTCATATTGCACAAACGAAAACGAGGCTGTGATTGTTTTTCACCTCTTAATTGCTGCTAGCCTCTTTATCGTGTATTCATGCATTGATAATGGCATGAGAACACGATAAAGAGGCTTGCAACGATAAAGAGGCGAAAAAACAATCACACAGCCTCGTTTTCTTTGCGCGATATGACGTCATTTAGCTCAAATTGCTTATTTGAATACGTAATTTCACAAAGAGAAAGCGAAAAATAGTGGAAAAAAGTATCATACATCATTTATAGCAGTATTATCTTGTATTTTATCATCAATCATACCAACCCCGGACTTGTCCTTTAACCACAATCATGAACATTTTGATGAACATATTTGCGAGTAAAATCAGTAAGCAGTACTCCCTGACTATCGTTGTTGCTAGCTTTAAGATTTATTAAATGGCTTTAACCTAATCTACATTTGGCTTTTTCAGCTGCGCAAAGACTAGATTGGGGCTTATCCAGCTTCCCGCCTCCAAGACCTTCATTTTAGCATCAATATACGATTGTTAACAAAATGCATTGCGTTCTATAATCGAATTCCTATAGAATCAACGCAATGCCTCTTAATAAAAGTTCCTCGCAGCCACCTTCATTTTAGCATCAGTTATGCTTAAGATTGTGGCGAGGCACTTTTTACCAAGATGCATTGCATTCTTTATCCTGACATCTTTATTTGACACGTCCTATTTTGGTTGGGGGGCAAAAAAGCCCCCTCCCCCTCCACCTAAATCTTCACTGGAAATAGATAGAGCAACCAGATTTTGTGTACTAATAGCCTCAGGCATGTACTTTGAGAATATAAAAATTATCCTGAAATTAGCTCTCATTATTGCTTGCGTCAGCATTGTTCTTTGTGTGGTCAAGAAAAGTGGCAAAATCGGTCAAAATCAGGAAAAATGCGATGAAATTTAATTTGGAGTACAATTTCCATCCAATCATAAAAATTATGATAGATTACATCAAATAGCACTACCCTGCAAAATATCTTTGCAAAATATTGCAATTTTGCTACTTTTTTCGCGAAAATTAATATTTGAGAATTGGTGATTTTGACAGAGTCAGGTCCGGAAAATTGTCTCCCTCCCCCTCATTTGTCAAAATATTCTTATAATACTTCTCGAGTCGTTGCATAATAAGTAGCAGCAAAAAGTCAGAACGTTTCCGGGCCGTAATTCTTCTCCTGGCAGAGTTATAACAAAAAGTCTAGTAGAGGGGGAGGCAAATTTGCCCCCCAACCAAAATAGGGTCAATCGAATTCCTATAGAATCAGCGCAATGCATCCTTGTAAAAGTTCCTCGCTGCCATCTTTAGCGTAATCGTCTATCGCAAGGAAGCCCTCCTCCGTGTTTGTCCTGAAAAGAATCATAATCTAACATAACATAACATAATCTAACGAACATACGAACGAACATAATCTAAAATTTCCTTCGGAATAGCGATTGCTATCCTGGGAGCAATGGCCTGTCAAATGGGGAATTGTCTTTTTTACGCGCCCAGTATCAAAGTCTCTTATACTTCCTTATTTGTAGGTAATGACTCGCCTTGGCCAATTTCTGATGATGAGATACGTTCGAGTTACTGTCATGATTTTGAGTGCAGGGCTTCTAGCGGCTGGCGTGGTTGGTGCATTGGGAATAACGGAAACATTCACCCTACAAATGCTGGGGAAGGATGGCTCAGAATACATCAAATTTCTCGACACAGATGCTGCTTACTTTCCAAGACCAATGCTAGTCAACATTGTTGTCCCTGGCACGTACCAACTCTCGTCATCACAAAATCAAGATGAGTATTCCAAACTGAGCGGCATTGCAATTGCAAGCAGCAAAGATATGAAGAAAGAAAAATTGGACTGGTTTAATGCGTTCAAAACTTGGGCAACCATAAATGGCAGGGGCATGACAGGCAATGACTTTATGCCATCACTGCAAATGTTTCTGAGCATTCCATCAAATGCTAAATACGCCACAGATGTGAAATTTTCCGCAGACAGAAAAAGCCTTCTTGCAACTAGAATCATAGTATACATGACAGATTCTCTGGACTCAAGTAAGCTAAAAGATGGAATGCTGAAACTACGTGATGCTATGGACAAACAGTCTAAGATTAAACCATACCTTGCAGCAATGCAGTTCATATTCGCTGAACAGTATGTCCTTGTCAAACCCGAGACAACGCGGAATGTCATAATTTGTGGAATCACTGTCGTCATTATGACAGCCCCGTTCCTTCTACATCCGGGAATCCTTATTCTCATGGTATTCAGCTTCACTGCTTTCATTTTCGAGCTTCTTGGACTGATGGCCATTTGGAATGTTTCTCTGAATAGTATTTCCTTAGTAGTGCTGACAATGGCTATCGGCTTCGCTGTTGACTACAGCGCACACATTATGCATGCGTACATCACATCAACTGCTGAGGGGTCAAAGGAGAGGCTCAGTGATGCCTTAGGAACGACTGGTGCCAGTGTATTAATGGGAGGTTCGTACCAAAAGCCAATTGAAAATGATTCTCTCGTCTTTGTGATTAATCTTTGTACTGCATTCTGATGCAAGTGAAATCTTTACACCGGATGCATCAGAAAAATTTAGGCACTGCTCGAAAAATTGTACACTTCTATCTGCTGGGTGTCCCAAAAAAATTTATACAGATTTGGTTGACTCCAGCAATGTGAATTTAGCTTTGATCAATGGCTAACCACTCTCAAAATGTTCCTCAGTAATTAACTTGAACATAGATATGCCGTTTGTAGATATTGGTGCTTTGAGAGCAGAAATATCAATCTTGAAAGCTCAAATTTGTGTCAACCTGCAAACCAGAGCTTTGTTTGGCCTTTTGGCCTAAGCAAATTCCTGAAGTACATCGAAATTAAGAATTTGAATTAATGAAAAATTAACAAACTGCCGAATGGGTGACTTGTGGGGTTGCCTTCTGGAAAGCAGACTAACACAAGATCTAATATCGTTCAAACTTTATTAAGGCTATCATTGATTTATACGCTATACCTTAAGAATTTGCTTAGGCCAAAAGGCTAAAGCTCTTCTGGTTTGCAGAAGTATGTGAATTTGACATTTCAAGATTAATATGCCTGCTTATCAAACTAGCTATATCAATAAACGAGGTACCTATGTTCAAGTGAACTATTGAAGAACATTTATAGAGTAATTAAAAATTGATTGAAGCTAAATTCACATCGCTAGAGTCAACCAAATCCGTATACATTTTTTGGGACGCCCAGTATCAATGCAGCCAATGTGTAAAACTCTGCTTCCATCATGATTACTGAGGCTTGAATTTAATGTTCAAAATTTTTTCATAATGCTAGATGCATCACAGTTCCTTGGTATACCAAAAATAACTAAAACATGGCAAAATCATGTAAATTTTTACTTGTTGATGCCCATTCAATGGTTTGCACATTTTTCCCATTCACCGGTTTTTGGTTGCAGTCAAATAGGCCCTGTTCACACTACTCCGTTATTGTACAAAAATGGAGAGAAGCACCTCTTGGAAAGTGCTCACACTGATCCGCACAAAAGCGGCACAAGAACGGAGGCTTTCAAAAACGCTATCAAAAGTGGATATCCACAAAAACGGAGCTTTTTACGAACCCACTTGATCAATGTCAACATACAAGGACGGAGGTTTTTTGAAAACGCTCCAATATTCAATAACGAGTTTTACAAAACCAGAGCAGTGTGAACGCACAAAAACGGATAGATTTGGCTCCGTATTTGTAATCATGTGGATCAATGTGAACGGACAAAAACAGATATTATTCCCTCTGTTTTTGTACCGGGTGTCCCAAAAAATGTATACAGATTTGGTTGACTCCAGTGATGTGTATTTAGCTTCAATCAATGGCTATTCACTTTCAAAATGTTCCTGGATAGTTAATTTGAACAAAGATGCCTCGGTCGTTGGTATTGGTGCTTTGAGAGCAGATCTATCAATCTTTAAAGCTCAAATTTGCGTCCACTTGCAAACCAGAGCTTTGGCCTTTTCTGAAATCAATGAAAAATGAAGAAACTGCCCAATGGGTGACTGGGGGGTGACTTCTGGGAAACAGAATAACAGAAGATATAATATTTCTCAAATTTTATCAAGGCAATCGTTGATTTATACGTTGTGCCTTAAGAAATTTCTTAGGTCAAAAGGCTAAAGCTCTCGTTTGCAGCAAAAGGCAAATTTGAGCTCTCAAGATTAACATGTCTGCTCTCAAAGTACCAATATCAACAAACGAGGTATCTTTGTCCAAGTTAACTATCAAGGAACATTTTTAGAGTGATTAGACATTGATTGAAGCTAAATTCACAGCACTGGAGTCAACTAAATCCGTATACATCTTTTTGGGACACCCGGTACAAAAACGGAGCAATGTGAACGGGTAGATGCAATGCATCAAAACACATCATAATGAGTTTTCTTCTGTTTTTCTTTCAGGATTCAGTACATTCCTTGGGATGCTGGTAACCGCTTTTGCTGCATCTGAAATATTTCGTATCTTCTTCAAAATGTTCTTTGGCATTGTCGTGCTTGGCCTTTTGCATGGTATTATCATCTTGCCCACTTTTGTCGAAGGTAAATACAAGAGTTTACTTCTTTTTTATATTTTTGCACCCATGAAGTGGTAGCCTATGTGCAGACAATACGAAAGGAAAAGGTATTTTCAGCTCAACGCCGCTCAGTTTCATGTATTGTACGCGTTAACATTTAATTTTCATAGCCGTTTTAATGCCTCTTTTTGCTTAGTGCCTGTTTATTGTTTGCCGTAGGGTACTTAAAATTCCAGAGTATTGTGTTGTTAATGATATTTGCTTAGAAAACAAAGCCATACCTGAGATTTAACCCTATTTTGGTTGAGGGCTAGTACATTTTTTGCTATAACTCTGCCAGGAGAAAAATTATGGCTCGGACACTTTCTGGCTTTTTGCTGCTACTTATTGTGCAACGACTTATGAAGTTTCATAAAGATACTTTGACAAATGAGGGGGAGGGAGGCAATTTATTCCGAACTGACTCTATCAAAATCGCAATTCTGGAATATTAATTTTCGCGAAAAAAGTAGCAAAATTGCAATATTTTGCAAATATATTTTGCAGTGTAATGCTATTTGACGTGAATTATTATAATTCTCATGTTTAGATGAAAATTGTCCTCTAAATTAAATATTATTGCATTTTTCCTGATTTTGACCGATTTTTCCACTTTTCTTGACCTCATAAAGGAAAATGCTGACGCAAGC
Source organism: Aurelia coerulea (assembly GCA_039566865.1). NCBI lineage: Eukaryota > Metazoa > Cnidaria > Scyphozoa > Semaeostomeae > Ulmaridae > Aurelia > Aurelia coerulea. The sequence continues at coordinate 19,810,772 of CM076953.1, read as the reverse complement.
GATAATGACGACTTATTTTATGCTGATTTTTATATTCTCATGAAGCACATGCCTCAAGTTATTAGTACACCAAATATGGTTGCTCTATCTATTTCCAGTCAAGAGTTAGTTAGGGGGAGGGGCTTTTTGCCCTTGCTTGTTTATTCTTTGACTTGCTTGTTGTTTGTTTATTCAGGGAGAAATAGCCTTTCAAACGCCGGTCTTTTTTTACATACACGGTATACTTTTTATGGGATAACCGATATTTGGCTCCACATTATTTGTATATTCTTTGTAATCATTTCTCGTGCCTTCTTTATGGTAGCATTTGGTATAACAGCAGTTGCAAGACGTGATCCAGTTGAAGGAAACGTGGAACTTGAAAATACAGCAAATAATGCTGGCACAGCCCAAGTGATAATCAACAACGATGCAGTAGCAACGTAACAGAGTTTTGCCATTGTAAAGTATTTAACATCCGTTTATCATGCTTGTTAGAAGTAATTAGTTGTTACAGTGCTCTCATTCATAGCTGCATTGCAGTGTAATAGTTACAAGTAACTTGAGTCTTACAAGAAACAACATTAGAATGGATGGTAGCTCATCTAGTAAGCATGCAGTATCTTTGAAAAGGTTTTTGTTAAAGGACAAGTCCGGGGTTTCTACAATTAATGTCAAAAAGCAACCTTACCAACTGCCAAGCATCGCTTGTATCTTTTTTCCGGGTTTTGATGTCTTTTCCTGTTGTAAATTCGTACGACTTTTCTCGTAAGTTAGGCCCAATGTCGTCGCCATTTTGAAAACGCGATAAAATCGCTAGCCTCAGTTTGGAGGTTCGATTGTGACGTCGGAAATTACTTGAGAGTTCCATATGAAAACAGCCTCGTTCAGGTCGAAGGCGAAATGGGTGAAATTTCGTCATGAATAATGACGTAATTTCGCTCATTTCACAGATTCCAATACACAATTTCGCAGAGAAAAGACAGAGAAGGTTAGAAAAAAGTACTACACACCATTCACAACATTGTGATCTTTCATTTTATGAACAATTGTTCCAACCCCGGACTTGTCCTTTAAATTGAACTTCACCATTTTTCTTTGAACCAAATGTCTTGAAGGAAACTTTTGCCACATTGCTATAATTCTAGGAACCGGGGGCAGTGGGCACGTGCCCCTAAGATTTCTCTGTTAAGCCCCCGTTGGGCTTATTTAATTTTGGGAACTTTTTAGCCCTTTTTGCACCACATTTTGCGATGTAAACATACAATTTTATGAGCTAAATACATGAAGTCGACAAAGTTCTATCTCAAAACATATAAAAATTAACATGCAAACTTATTTAGCTCATTAAATGGAGAATCTTTGGTAGCCTCTAGAATTTGATATTAGTAGGGAGGGGGGGCGCTTGATAGAGAGAGGGCTTAATAGAGCTTTTACGGTAATAAAAAAGTTCCCTCGTTGTGTCATGCCCTCTCCAGGTTTGAGATGCTTCCGACGTCGTCGCTGAATTCTACCATCAGAAATTTCTGTAATCTTCGATACTCTCACAATTTGAGGATTTTTTTCTTTCTTAAGAATTCTAGAAAACCTTTGAACAAACTTAGAATCATCGAAATTTCTGAACTTGTTGAGAAATTAAAGGATAATTTCGAAGAAAACCATAGTTTTCTGAATGTCTTCAATGCGGTATCAAGTTAGACTTATGATATTTCGTCCTTGTTTTCGCTCCATTACCCCCTCCCCCCACACTACCCATTCCGCTTCAACGAAGGACTCATAATCAAACATACATTATTTTGAGACTAATTCCTACAAGCCAGCTGCTCCACGCGAAAAGGTGGAATCTAGAATGGCATAAGTGAAAAGCCGGACTACCGGAATACGACAATGGATATGAAGCAGTGCACTTACTACATTTGTTGTACTTTCGTTCATTGACAGAGTCACTCGAGAATCGACTTCAATTTTAATTCAATTCAATAGATGGAGTGGAGACGGGGACTAAGTAGTTAATATAGTGAACAGCGCTTTTTTGGCTTTTCAACTTTTCAAGTGAGAAAATCAGAACGATCACACAATACAGCAAGCTTTGCTCTGCCCAATACACTCAACTGTTGCTTTGGTCTTTGGTTACAATCAATAAATTGTCAGGTTAGTGTCATGGGATCCTTTAGGATCTCATTCACTGCGTTTTTACTTCGTGACTCGTCTATGACTGCGAATGGAATGGAGCTGCTAACAGTCTGTTAGGCCTAAAATAAATTCACTCAAAGAAAATAAGAAGGTACCACACTACTCTGACTTGAAACTATGTGTGAACCAGGGGGAACTTGAGGGGGGAGTTAATTTTTGGACTTTTTTTAAAGTGTGGGTTTACAGAGTGTTTTCAGGGGCACTTCTTGCCAGACTGTGCTACCTGTACTTTAAAAGTACAAGCTGCACTGCAGTGACAGGATGACTGTTGGTGTTGCCAATGTTGTGAAATACTTTTTATGGGATAACCGATATTTGGCTCCACATTATTTGTATATTCTTTGTAATCATTTCTCATGCCTTCTTTATGGTAGCATTTGGTATAACAGCAGTTGCAAGACGTGATCCAGTTGAAGGAAACGTGGAACTTGAAAATACAGCAAATAATGCTGGCACAGCCCAAGTGATAATCAACAACGATGCAGTAGCAACGTAACAGAGTTTTGCCATTGTAAAGTATTTAACATCCGTTTATCATGCTTGTTAGAAGTAATTAGTTGTTACAGTGCTCTCATTCATAGCTGCATTGCAGTGTAATAGTTACAAGTAACTTGAGTCTTACAAGAAACAACATTAGAATGGATGGTAGCTCATCTAGTAAGCATGCAGTATCTTTGAAAAGGTTTTTGTTAAAGGACAAGTCCGGGGTTTCTACAATTAATGTCAAAAAGCAACCTTACCAACTGCCAAACATCGCTTGTATCTTTTTTCCGGGTTTTGATGTCTTTTCCTGTTGTAAATTCGTACGACTTTTCTCGTAAGTTAGGCCCAATGTCGTCGCCATTTTGAAAACGCGATAAAATCGCTAGCCTCAGTTTGGAGGCTCGATTGTGACGTCGGAAATTACTTGAGAGTTCCATATGAAAACAGCCTCGTTCAGGTCGAAGGCGAAATGGCTGAAAGTTCGTCATGAATAATGTTGTAATTTCGCTCATTTCACAGATTTAAATACACAATTTCGCAGAGAAAAGACAGAGAAGGTTAGAAAAAAGTACTACACACCATTCACAACATTGTGATCTTTCATTTTATGAACAATTGTTCCAACCCCGGACTTGTCCTTTAAATTGAACTTCACCATTTTTCTTTGAACCAAATGTCTTTGAAGGAAACTTTTGTCACATTGCTATAATTCTAGGAACCGGGGGCAACTGAATGAACCTCTGACAGCAAAGCAAAGCACAACATGGTTTGCCAGAGAGCAAGTCCATCCTAAAGCCTTCATTTTGCATCGATTTCAGCTACAGCATGCCTCTAAAACGACGTGCTTCGACGAAATCCTTCCTCCGCAGCTTCGGCGACTTGGTCGGCCATTTTCAAATCTTCGCGCGAAGCCTTGGAGACTCCGGACCACAGCAAGTTGGGTGGTCAATTTTTTGCGATCATAACGTGAAAATGTCGTTACACGAATTTGTAACCAATCAAATTGCGCAAAACCGCGAAAAACCGAAAAGACGCAATTTGATTGGCGGCTCAAAAAGTTGAGCAGAATTCAAATATTAGTCTCAAAACAATGTATGGATGATTATGAGTCTAAGTTTTAGCGGAATGACTGTAACAGTAAAAAATAATTCAATTCAATGGAGCAAAACTTAGACGAATATCATCAGTCTAGTATCAAGTACCGAGTCAAGTACAAGTCTTTCACTCTTTTGGTTCATGATTTAGGAATTTGATGACGTTTTATTCTTAAATGTGTTGAAATTTGAGATATGATGTAATTTACAAAAAGATTAAAAGGGCCAATGGAAGAATTGTAGCAAAGTAGCTGAGGTTCTTTCAAGCAATTCGATTCAAAGAAGAAGCTCGTAAGATTTTACCGTGCCATTTTTAAATATCTGGAATCTATGCCTATCCGGCTGACAACGTGTATTAAAAAAATGTCTTGACGTTTTAATGCCTGTTGCTCTCAAGACATGTATGAAATTCCAAGGGCGGGCATGTCACATTGGGAACGATGGCCCCACCTTTGTCTGAAAACCGGTAGTTCACGAAAAACTTGTCGTTTTTTATGACAAGTTTCCGATGTGATTTTCTTCAGTTTGAAAGACAATTTTAACTTGGTTTGTCGCTGACGATGTTTGTCCCAAGAACTGGTAGTGTCGACCAAATGCCGTTTTTCAAAAGCAAGTGGTAATTGTAGCCATGAGAGTACAAGTGCCCCAAAACCGGTTGTCTTGCTAACTAAAATTCCTTATCTTGCGGAGCGATTCCAGAGTTTATCCTGCTGGCATAATATCGCAGTAACTATATCTACAGAGCAGCAGTGTCCCAAAACTGGTAACTGCTTTCATGAAAAATTTCAAACCTCTGTCTTTTTTCATAAATTTGAACCACTCATGTAAAAATCTGAGATACTGGTCTTTTATGCTTAGATTTGGTGGACAAAGGGAGAACCAGCCTACGGGTAAACTTTACGATTTTGATTAGATAGGAGGTTAGAATAATTATATTTTTGTGACAAATTGATGGAAAAGGAAGACTGGTTTTAACATTTTACCTTTGTCCAAGTAACTCGTTGTTTTGGGCAGGAAAGTAGCACCATTATGTATTGAAAGAACCAGTTATTTTTCCAATTCCTTTGGGCAAACATATGATCAAATATTTTACAGTACAGCATTACCCCGCCACTAAGAAACTAACTTATAAGAAACTGCAGCGTGCCAGATGGCACCATGTTCATTGTCCAACGTTTGGTTTTGTATAACATTCATATGACATTTATAAGAATCCAAACCACCTGGTTTTGCAAAATGAGATTCTTAGTGGCGAGGTAATACTGCACTCGCCCGCCCCTGGGATTCTAAACAGGTCAAACCTGATATACCGGGTGTCCGAAAATGATGTATCATCGTTTGATTGCTTATCTATCCATAAACAATGAACCGATTTTCCAAAACTTTGCTCTATTTGATTGCCGAAAGGCTAAATTTTATTCGAAGATGCTGGTTGTGGTTTACGACCATGTTTTTATATCGAAAAGAAGATTGATAAACCTGCTCAAGTTCAAATCCAAGATGGCATGAGAAAGAAACGGCCTACTTTTCTAGTCAACATTTTAGATGTGTTACAAAAGGGTGAACTCGTATTTCATATTCTCTGAATTCAGTATTAACTGAATTCGTATTCTCTGAACGACATTTAAGTTCAGCCTTTTGTATCACATCTAAAATGTTGATTGGAAGAGTTGGCCGTTTGTTTTTCATGCCGTTTCTTTTTCATGCCATCTAAGGCTTGCATTTGAGCAGTTTTATCGATCTTCTTTTCGACATGAAAACATCGGCGTAAAAACACAACCAACATCTTCGAATACAATTTAACCTTTTGGCAATCGGATACAATAAAGGTTTTGAAAATCGGTTCATTGGCTATCGACATATAAGCAATCAAACGATAATACATCATTTTGGAACACCTGGTATGTCGTCTTGAGCTACGCAAAGTTTGTTCTTGTACAAATTCGTTTAATAAATAAAGTTTATGTTTGTAGATGGTAGGAACATAATTTTACTGTATTCAATAAAGTAGAAAATGATGGATTGAGCAAGGAAGCCTTTCCTGAAATCGTCGCTAGAGAACAAAATCATCTCTTTGACCTTGTTAAGTTTCGCAAGAAATTACGGAATTTCTTTAGAATTTTAAATCAAGAGGGATGCTGGAACTTAACATTCTGAAACTATTGGCGGTAAAGTTGGCTGTAAGGGACCGTTCATTATTTGGCCAGGGGAAGACTGAAGATAAATTAATTTGATAGAGAAATATATTCTCCCAACCGCAAGCATACAGCGGGTACCCGCAAATAAGAAACCACTTTTTGAATCGAGGCCTCCGAAAGTTTCTTATTTAAAGAGACCTTTTCATGATCAGGGTCAAAGTTCCTTATAGATAGGAAATCCAGTCAATAGGCCTTTCCCATAATTACGTCATCACCCGAGTGGCGCGCATTGCATCATGGGACCTGTAGTTAAAAATCCGATCTCGTGTTGTGATTTGTATGGAGTTGTAAGGAAGTGTGCGGAAGTAAGTGGTTTAACGTGATAGATATTGAAGAAAAACATGGAAAGATCTACTGAATTTACCGATGAGTATGTCCCTAATTAAAAAAAAAGCTCTAGTCTGAGGATCGGTGCGACAGAATTGCAGATTCGAAAAGTTTTAGCGGAGGAAGAGGACGAATGTTTAACACGGCCTAACATCAACATGGCATGGTCAACGTGAACCAAAATAGGCAAAGAGAACTAGAGAGAAATCGAGAAAGGAAAGCTGTCGTTGGGGGATTCAGATGCTGTGTTCCTGACTGCTTTATCAAAAGAAGACAGAATCCAGAACTTTCATTTTACAATCTTCCCAACGGAAAGAGTGCAGAAAAGCAGGAACTACGAAAGAAATGGTTGCACACGAAAGGATTTCAAGGGCCCAGGTTTTACTTTGACATTTTGGCATAATATATCTGTTCTTTGATTTATTTGTGGCCCTCTTCTGCCCTTTCTCGTTTTTAGGTTTTGGCACAATAATGGGAATATCATCCTTGTATGTTTTTTGCCCCCAAACGAAATGCTTTGAACGCATTCTGTGTCCCTCCCAACCCTGGCTCCTTGAAATCCTTTCGCGAAATCATGTGCAACCATTTCTTTCGCAGTTCCTGCTCTTCTGCACTCTTTTCGTTGGGAAAATTGCAAAATGAAGGTTCTGGATTCCGTCTACTTTTGATAAAGCAGGCAGGAACACAACATGTGAATTCCCGAACGACAGCTTTCCCTTCTCTTTGCCCATTTTCGTTCACGTTGACCATGTCATGTTGACGTTAGGCCGTGTTGAGCATTCGTCCTCTTCCTCCGCTAAAACTTCTCGATTCTGCAATTCTGTCGCACCGATCCCCGGACAGAGTTTTGAAAAAAGCTAGGGACATACTCACCTGTAAATTCAGTTGATCTTTTCATGTTTTTCTTCAATATTTATCACGCTAAACCACTTACTTCCGCACGCTTCCTTGCAACTCCATACAAATCACAACACGAGATCAGATTTTTAACTACTAGTCCCATTATGCAATGCGCGCCGCTCGTGCTATGACGTAATTATGGGAAAGGCCTATTAAAGGTATATGACTGTACCATACATGCATGTGTATTGCACATTACTGGTACATTTTACATGTTTACCTTGTTACCTTTTTATTGTGTGAATCTTTAATTTTGAAAATGTTAATTCTGTTTAGAGAATGCTACATTATATTACAGTCATTTATAGGCATTATTTTTTCTAGCATTTAGGAACTATGACAAACCTGAAAATAAGAAACTTTTAAATTTCAGACCTAGAGTTGCTTCTTATTAAAGGAGCCCCTTTTTGAAGAAAGTGAGGCCTGTTTCTTATACAAGGGGGTTTCTTATTTGCGGGTACTTACTGTATGCAAAATGTCTTTACCCAAGCCCAAACTATTATTTCTTGGTAAAAACTTTGCCCAACTGGAGCTGCAGAAGTTCGCCTGACATATCCTACCGGGTAAGTAAAAAAAAAAAGAATCCCTGTTTGAAAGACCACAGATCCCTCGATATCAAGACAATACTGTTGGCAAATATCATTCAATAGTGAACATGCTCAACTATATTCTACATTTTATCTGCCTGAAATCGGCCACTCCATTCTTAAATTATAAGAGATTTTCTCGAGGAAGCCCTGCAAAAAACTTCCAAAAACTGCATAAAATCACGACCAAATTTCTCGTATGTCTACGTCTTGTGGCAATTACTTTTACATGCTTTGGCACGTTTAATCCCTTTGAGAGATGAATATGTCATCCCTGGAGGCAAAACGACATTATTCCGGACAATTTGATCTTCCCAAGCGGATAAAACATGTCAGAATGTGTTGAACTCATTGAGATAAGGCAGAAGGCTCGGGAAATGTTGGTCGTTGTTTTGAGCTTGTTTTGAAGATTTCTCGAAAGGGCTTTCTGGAGAAAATCCCTCATAATTTCAGAATGGAGTGGCCGATTTCAGTCAGGTAAATGTTGTGGTCCATTTGAACATGTCTGCTGTTAAATGGTATGTTTTCCAATATCATCATCTTGATATTCAGGGAATGGTGATTTTTCAAACAGGGATTCTTTTTATTGACTCACCCGGTATATTTTTTTGAGCAAGGGTTCGATTGAAAGGTTACATCCAGTGAGAACGATGATGATGATCAGCATGAATTTGGATCAGGTATAGAATATTTTTGCATCTGTGCAGTGGTTGATCCAGTCTTGACTTGAAGGAGGGGAAAATTGCACAGGGCGCCATGGACCAAATCCTGAAGAGCATGACTTACAAAGAGCGTATTGTTGCCCTTGATCTCCCAACTCTTGCATATAGAAGAGCTTGAGGATAATTATTGAAATAATGAAAGGTGTTTTCGACTTGAACTATACCGGGTGACCCAGAAGAAGTGACCCAACGCAATCTGTTACAGAAAATTAAGTAAGTGGCTGATTGAAATGCTTCTAATGTTGTTCTGTATATTTAATTTCATATATTTCATATTTATATTTTTCATATTTTTCATATTTATATTTTCATATTTAATTCTTTTAAGGAGGGTTGCCCTTCAGCAGAAGCTGGTTTTCAAGGGGCCCTCCGATAAAAACAATAATTAAAATCTACAGAAACAAAGTAAAAAGCTATTAATTAAATAAAACTATAAAACCTTATTTACAATATCCAAGACCTATGTACAATAATGTTTAAAATTTAAAATCAAGCGAAAGAAAAAGATGCCTGTACCTAAATAGTCTTGAAACTCTTCAGTGAGGCTGCCTGCTTAGACTCGGCTGAGAGGCTATTCCACAGTTTTGCACCTCTGTAGGAGAAACATCTCTGGCCATTATTTGACCTTTTCTTGGGTAACCTAAGGTCGGTTCCTGTATTACGAAGGCTGTAGGATGAACACTGCGAATTTCGTGTGAAGAGGTCACACAGGTATTGCGGAGCCAGCTCATTTAAGGACTTGAAGACCATTGTCTGAGACTCATAGGCTACAAGTTCGTCAATGGTCTTCCATCCCAGCTCTTCGATAAGGGGTCTGCTTGGGGCATCGAAGCTGCTATGCGTTACAATCCTAGCAGCACGTTTTTGAAGTTTTTGCAACTGATTAATTTCAGTTGAACCAGCACAGCCCCAAACAGAACAACAGTATCGAAAGTGGGGCTCAACAATACCTGTGTAGAGTAGAGAGTTCGCAAAGTTTCTTGTGGGAGAAAAGACTTGGCATGTCTCAAAAAACCAACTGCCCTAGAGACCTTGCTAGAAACTGCCTTGATTTGTTCTTTCCAATCCAAGGAGCAGTCAATTTGCACACCAAGGTATTTTGTCCTTTTGACTACATCAAGCTCATTATCGCGAATTTTCAGTTCCAAGTCTTTATTTTGACTTTTGAGAATGTTGTGTTTCTGCTTAGTAGAAATAAGCATGGAATGAGTTTTCGCAACATTCAGGGAGAGCTTGTTGCCTTGTAACCAAGTGTCCAGCTTCCTAAGGTCACTGTTAATAGCCTCATTCAGCCGAGTCAAATCATCCCCAATCCTTTGTCGCCAAAGTTCTGTCGCCAAAATACTAGCCTATGGTACGAGTATTTTTCGCAATTTCTTTCGGCACGGTAAATTTCCAAAATTAAGGATTTCGAGGAAAAGAGCATGCCTGAAATCCTCAAAAAGTCATCAAAGACAGGGGATCGATTTTCAGCCATTTCAAATCTGCAAAACAACGAGGAGCGTGTTTAATTTCAACCTGGGAATAGGCAACGCAGTTGGAAGTCTTCAGAGCAAGTTTATAGTCCCTATGTAGATTCTCAGGCAAAATGAAACGTTGTTCCTCGTTGTTTTGAAGATCTGAAATGCTTTAAATCGATCCCCTGCTTTTGACTACTTTTTGAGGATTTCAAGCCTGCCCTTTTCCTCAAAAACATTAATTTGGGAACTTTAGCGTGCCCAAAAAGATTGCGAAAAATACTCATAATGTAGGCTAGTCTTTTAGCGACAGAACAACGTTTGAAATATTTCAATCGGCCACTTAATTTTTTCCATAACAGATTGCGGTGGGTCACTTTGTTCTGGGTCACCCGGTACGGCTTTCTTCACGGTGCTATTTTCATTGATTGATTGATTTATTTAGTCATTTATTAATTAATTTATTTATATATCATAATAAAATTCATTTTCACAAAGTATCGCAGAAGGCGTGGAATGAGGTACCAGAAAATCTTGTCAACTGTTCGACAGTATCGCATTTAAAAAACTTTATTCCAGCTTCTATTACGAACACAACTATGACTTCTAGGGTTTTTTCAAGTTCAAGCCTCATATTCTCTTACTTGATTCGTTATTGTTATCATGTGGCAGCCTTGTTCTTAGCGCACAACCTTTGTAAGCTCATTTTCCTTCTTTAAAATACAAGTCCAGGGTTGGTATGATTGATGATAAAATACAAGAAAATACTGCTATGAATGATGTATGATACTTTTTTCCACTATTTTTCGCCTTCTCCTTGTGAAATTACGTATTCAAATAAGCGATTTGAGCGAAGTGACGTCATATCACGCAAACAAAAACGATGCTGTGTGATTTTTTTCTCGCCTGTTAATCGCTGCTAGCCTCTTTATCGTGTACTCATGCACTGAAAAATGGCACAAGAACACGACAATGAGGGTTGCAACGATAAAGAGGCGAAAAACAATCCCACAGACTCGTTTTCGTTTGCGCGATATGACGTCATTTCGCTCAAATTGCTTATTTGAATACCTAATTTCACAAGGAGAAGGCGAAAAATAGTGGAAAAAGTATCATACATCATTCATAGCAGTATTATCTTGTATTTTATCATCAATCATACCAACCCCGGATTTGTCCTTTAAAGACCTTGTGCACATTCACTGGTCGATGCTAGAAGGAAAACATTTTTGAAGATATACCCTGATTGTCTCTTTTCGATGCAGTCTCGAAATTTGGGTAGTCAGAAGAATTGAAACCACCCATCAAGGAATTTGATGGTCATTCATATACACATATACTGTATATAGCCTACTCCGTTGCTGGATGTAAAAAGTGCTCCAAAGTGGTATTTTGATAATTCAGTGAATTTGGATACATCTCAGGGTGCGCCAAAATAAACTATGCACGTTTGCCAGGCCACAATAAATCGTACACTGGTCCGATTTTGAAGATTTATGACTTAATCTTTAGCAGAAGGCCTGAATTAGATTCTAGGACTTTTTGCAAATTTTTCAGTTTTTAGAGCCAGAAAAATGTTCGTTTTCGAAAAAATTGAAAATGATAAAAAAACATCGATCAAATTTTAAAAGATTCAACATGAATGAACAAAGAAAAACGTTTTCAGGGGGATTTGGGGGTTTAGTACGAACTCTCGTACAGCAGATTACAATTGGTCGATTTCTCAATCGCAAATCACCACTAACAAGTTCTCTCTCTGTCCGTTCATGTCGATTCTTTAGAAAACTTGATGGATGTTTTTTGATCGTTTTCAGTATTTTTGAAGACTAAAGTTTTAAGAAACTCGCTTCTAGCTCTAAAAACTGAAAATGAAAAAATTTGTAAGGTCCCAATATTTAATTCAGGCTTTCTGCTAACGATTAAGTCATAAATCTTGAAAATCGGTCCAGTGTACGATTTATTGTGGGCTGCCAAACGTGCATATTTTATTTTGGCGCACCCGGTATAAATAGTTTTAGTTTATCTTTACTTTCTATAGTTACAGCTAAGTTAGAGTAGAATTGTATTATCCAATGGAAACGTTTTTCTGCATGCTTGCTGCTGTAAAATCTATTTGAGTGTACACTCTTTTCTTCTTATGAGAAGCAACTTATAAAAAACGATAGGCTCAATTGTCCTAACCTTGAGAAACTACCCTCTCTGAATTCAAAAAGATTAGAAATTTTGTAATTTGCACTCAGAACTGTTCGCCACTGTACTTGTAGCGACTGTTTTGCTACTCGAGAAGCTGTTTTACTTTCTCTGGGAAAGCAGCGAGACATACTTCCACTGTGGTTCATCAACTATGGAATCATTAAATGGGGGGGGGGGGGGAGCCTTCTCTTACTTGTTAGACTCTTTAAGCAAACATATAAGAAAGCAATAAGAATCATGTCTTGTAACAGCGAAATGAACCAAGAAAACCCCCTTTTAAAAGTCTAAATTCTTTGAACCTAAATGGCACATACACTGTAGAATGCGCAAAATGTATGTATGATATTTTAAATAAGCACAGTGCTGACTTTTTCCAGAATTTGTTGCAACTAACTAGTGAAGAACATTTAAACTCGACAAGGAACCTCCCACAAATTGTATGTTCCGAAAGCTAGAATAAACTATTAACGAAACTTCATTTCAAGATCTGGAATAATTTACCCCAAAACCTTACAAATTTACCCTCGAAGAAAATTATCGGAAAGCATTATAAACAATTTTTGGTACAAACTTATTGATTAGAAACTATCTAACAATGCATTAAACCCCAACCCTTTTTCTTGGACTTTCTTTTTTACTTCCTTTTCCTCTGTTTCCCAACTGGCCTTCGTTCTAATTAGTTATTAGCAATTATAACAAAATGACTGAAATTTTCGTGCAGTTTGTATTACAGCATTTTATACATTCTTATTTCAATAAACATATCGTTCAGGGCAAATGGCTCGATACTCTTCAGCACCTTAAGTAAGATAGATGTTTTTTCATGTACTCATACTTGCAAACGTTCTTTCCTAGATATTGTATCGTCGTTTCATATTAGACTAACATGTGAGCTTTGCTGAGAATATATTCATGAAAATTGAAAAAACTTACGAGAACTTACAAAATGCTTACAAAGACACCTGTTGTAAACTGCTTCGTAAAGAAGGACTAATAAAGAGCCCGAATTCTTAGGCCCTGTTTCTTCAGAACAAATAACATGAGTAAGGATGAATAGCAAACACACAGTGATAATCAAATATAAAGTACAAGAGTCTGGTCTCTAGTCTCGCTAACAAGTCACTTTATTACACCTATCAATATATACGACAATGTGAGGAGGATAACATACATACAGTTCTCAAAATCTGATAACTTCAAGAGTTTACGAAGGGCTAAAGCGGCTCCCCGGGGGGGGGGGACACTAAGCACATCCACATACGGGGAGGTAAGTCTGATATTTTTGGGTCAGAATATTAACGAAAGTGATATTTTTGGGTCCAAATAAACTGAAATTAAGTTTTTGATATTTTTGAGCATCAAATATTGTCAAAATGATATTTCTGGGTTCTTTAGAGGCAATTCTGGTCTCAATATGCATTGTTCCAGGATCTTTTATGTTCGTTTACAGATGTCAAGGTATAAAATGAGCTGATATTTTTGGGTTGTAATGAAGCTAAACTGATATTTTTGGGTTTCCTGAAAATTTCTTGGACTGACCCCCCCCCCCCGGTATGCATATGTGCTGAGTGTCCCCTCTGGGAGTGGCTCTCAGTACTTGGATAATTTCTAAATTTCCTGATAAAAAAACTTGTATCGTTTGTCTACTCGACTGATCCCCAGAGCCTTGACTTGAATTTCTTAAAAGACTACCATAACGTTGCCAAATTTAGTTCTCGATTACAAAAGTTGCCAACAAACGATTTAAAGTTGCCAACAAGCAGCTTTTTGAAATAACACATCATATGGATTAATTACTGCACTGAAATGAATTTGTAATGCTGGAGCTGCCACACAGTATACTTTCCACTCTTAGCCAGTTCTCAGCGACGACCACACTATTGTCCAGGGTCCGGTTGTTCAAAACTGGTATTAGGCTAACCCTGGATTAGGACTATGCAACGATCACAGAATCATGGGCCAATCATGCTTCTAATCCAAGATTCGTCGTTTGAACAACCCGGCCTAGGTAGCTAGCGTGCTCGTCGTGCATTCCAGAGATTGTTTTTAAGAGCAAACATGAGCAAATCGTCTCCCAGTCGGCTTTTGAGCCAAACAAATGAACTGCCCGAAGCAGATGTGCAGATATATCCTTCTTCTTTTGATCTATGCTCATGTTTGCTTAAAAACATTTTCTGGAATGCACAACGGGTGAGCTAGCTACCTAGGCCGGGTTGTTCAAACGACGAATCTTGGATTATAAGCATGATTGGCCCCATGATTCTGTGGTCGTTGCATAGTCCTAATCCAGGGTTAGCCTAATACCAGTTTTGAAAAACCGGACCCAGACCTTTATAATTCACACTTTAGCACAAACCTTAAGATAGGGATCTCATATTTATAATTTTGATTGAGGGATTAAGCCTCTTTCTTGCATTTCAAAGTTTTAAGTATTTTGTAAATCAATGTTTACCTAAATTTACCATGCGTAGAAAACAGAAGAAAATTCACAAAAAAAGAATTGAATCCTAGGAATCCTAGAAATTGAGTTTCTCATCTGATCTGCAATTTTGCTAGTCGGTTAGTATACTTTTTGTGTTAGAACTTCCCAAAGAGCATATACATTGTTGTGCCTCTCCTTGAGCACCAGGAGGTAAAATGAATGATTTTAATATGGCCTAAGCTACGAATAGCCTCAGCTACTCTTATCATATGATTTCCCAACGTAGTTAACTCATTCCGCTGTTAAGATATGACGACAACGTACTCAAGTTCTTCTTTGTTGCTTCCTAATCTCGCAATCAGTTTCTGAATCGCATTTTCCTAGCCAACACAATCAACATCACAGCTCGAGAGTTCCTCTAACCGCCATTCTGCATCAACGGTCTCTGAATGAAGCTTTACTCCTCCGCAAATAATCTTTCACAACGCGCCTTTTCACCAGATTGCTTGCGCAGGAGCGAAAATACATTCAAGATGGCGGTCTGTTGAATAGACTTGGAAAATAAGATTCCGACAGTAATTGCAAGATTAGGAACGACAAAGAAGAACTCTAGTGATTTCTCGTTATATATTAATTGCAAATTCAAGTCATTATGTCTCCTGTTGCTCATGGTCTCTCTGGATAAGTGAAACATGTATGAACTCAGCATTTCAAGAAACAGTCATCGGATTGCCGATAACTTCTCTAAATTGAGGCGTTTCAGTTTCACTCAATTCAATCTTCTTATTTTTCACAGCTGCTTCATCAGTTGATACCGCCTTGATGCCAAATGCTACAATGAAATTGTTTGATGATAGTAATGTTTCTCAACTCTAATTTAAAGTTCTAAATATTGAACAATGGGAAAGATTTTAACAAGGGGAGATTACTTCACACCATAGCATCAGTTGTTTTGATTGACACCGGAAGTCAAAGCGATTAGCGATCAGACACAGGAAATACTCTCAACCAACGATTCAAAACAAAGAAAGTTCAATGAAACCCAGGTAGCTCCCCCCCCCCCCCGTTTGTGCATTCTAGAAATTTCTTAAAGGGCAAACATGAGCATCTATCGAAGGAAGAAGGAAGGAAGAAGGAAGAAGAAGGAATGATATATGTATAAAGGACTGCAGCGTGTATTTCATTTGTTTCGATTAGGAGCCGATTGGGAGGTGATTTTTGGGTTTAATCAAATAACGTACTGCTCAGCTTCCCCACGGGGTGGGGGGAGTACTCTATAGCTTTCAATACGGGGGGGGTTCATGCCACTATTTCTTTGCTGACCCCTAAATATTAAGTCTAATGTTTTGGGGACCCCAAATATTGAGTCTAATGTTTTGGAGACCCCAAATATTGCTATCTATTTCTGGGGCCCCTAAAATGTTTTTGAATGATTTCAATGAAAGCTTCTTGATCTGTCTCAGTTTTTAGATAATACCAAAAAATTTATCTCATGATTCGCAACTTCAGGACCAAATCGGGCCATTCTTCCTTTCTTCAGATTTGTGGACCTGAAATCAAGGGCGCCTACCTTGTAGGAAGTGTGTTTATTCCCAGTACTGTAGAGTAATGGGTGTCCTGTGACCCAGTACAGAGAGTGTCCTGAAACCGTACCGTGACCCAGAAGTACACAGAGTCAGTCCTCTCAGGGTCAAGATGACGTATGAATAACTTTGTGGTTTCAAATTCCGGTGTCATGAAACACGATATCAACTGTCATACGATCTGGCCACAGGGAATCAGACAGCGTGATTTTTGATTGGTCAATATAACTCTAACAGACGTTAGAATTTGAAAATCCCAGTAACAAGAAAAACTTAGGGGTATGCAACTTTTCCTAACTCCATTGTTCACTTTTCTCACAAGCGCGTTACACGTTGCTGTGGTCAGAGCCCGTTGCTATGGCCAGTAAACAAAACTTGCCGTAAATTGAGCTGGGGGTTGGCACTGCTAAGAAGTTTTTCAGCTGGTTGTTCGCTTATTGTCACGCAGTGTCTGTGGTCGTCTGACTTGACTTCGGATATATTTTGGTTTTATTTTCGCGGAAGAGACTTGGGGCAAGTCGAGGCAAGTCCAAAGTGAGGTAAGCAAAGTTGTTTAAATTAACCGTTTTGTTGTTGAAATATTGATTTTGCAAGTACTCTTCTTCATTCAAAGTAGCATAACATAAAGGAAGAATTGGTTCAATAGCATGCAAGCGCTTAATAAGTTTAAATTCTCAATTAGGCTAAGGATTTGCCTTGTGGATGAAAGGAAACTGTAGAATTTGAATGAAGAATGCATTTGAAAAATATTTATTCACTTGGAACTTGACCTCTTCTATTTATCATGGTTACTTAATTTTCTGGAGGTGCAGGCAAAATTTCTTGAAAGCTGTTGCTTATAAAAACGTGTATTGATTGTTATTCTCAGGTACTACTCTTGTCCTCCAATAATCTTGAGGATTGACTTTTTTACGCGACCCCCTAGTTTGCACACGGTGTCACTTTTCACATCTGGTTGAACAAAGGCTTATGTAAAAAATTTTGCTTGACTGAAACCACAACGGATAGAACGCGCTTGTGATAATCTTCTCTTGAGATCCTGCTCGCTGATTGGTTTATCTGCAGAAGTTGCATACCCCTCAGTTTATTATGATATACAAAGATTAACAGGACTGGGTCATAGGACACTCCGTAAAGTACCGTGAATAAACACACTTCCTACAAGGTAGGCGCCCTTGCTCAAATATTGAATTTGGTCCTCTTTGTAATTCACAGACCCCAAACTATTGATTTAACGTAAAATTTCAGACCCCAAATATTAGCAGGGACCCCCCCCCCCGGTACTCAAAGTCAATGAGTACCCTCCTGGGGCGTCGGAAGCAGACATACAAAATGCCCATGTCAGATCCTCCTTCTGTCGATTAAGATATTAAATGTTAGAAGTGAGATATTTTAGAGATCAAAAGATGATAGTTGACGAGCAAAGAAAAGAATGTTGGACTGTTATAAGTATCCAATCTTCATTCTTCCTGAAATGTGATTTCACAGGCTAATATCAAACAGCGCACTTCACAAATGAAACAAAATTCTGCAAACAAGTATCCAATCTTCATTCAGTGAAAACATGGGGCAATTTCAAAGCATAGGAGGAGCAAGCGACTGAAATGTGATTTCACTGGCTAATATCAAAGATTCCAGGGACAGCGCACTTTACAAGAAGGTTTGGAGAATTTAACGCTCAAAGGACGCGTTGAAGGGAAGAAAAGCAGAGGAAGGCCTCGGATGAAATAATTGATGAGTTTGAGCAGATGAATAGCAGAACATGTACCAGAAAGTCAAAGATAGAATTTGAAAAAACAAGAACTGCTGAAAAAATCAAAAGAAAGAGAAAAAGCAGTTGAAAGACATGATCGCTCACGTCTTGAACGGACATGGCCCACAAACAGACAGACGTACAGACATGCCGACATACTTACATGCATACATACAGATAGAGTCGCACAAACATGTTTTAAAAGTTTAAGAACCATTTTGTTTAGATTGTGTCGGCTTAACCCGGCTTAATCCTTGTTTATGTCCCACTTGTCGTCCCCCAAAAAAATTATGCTAAAAATTGGAACTTCTTGGACTTGTCTCAACATCGGTACAGAGCCTATTTCAGATGGGCTGATTATGAATATGAATGAATTCTCAAAATATTGTCACTAAAGTGGTCCAAATGGCACACAAAGCGGTACAAATGTCCACAAATTGTCATTGCGTCTTCATAATTGGGACAAGGACTTTTTTAGATGCGCTGATTACGAATATGAATATGAATTTTGAAAATATTGTCACTAAAGTGGTCCAAATGGCACACAAAGTGGCAAAAATGCGAAATTACGTATCAGATATAGGATATAGTCTAACGCTTGGATATTTAACTAATTGGCTTATTACCCATCAAATTAAATTAAAAATCTGTTTAAAACTTACCAGCTATAATCGTTGGCAAAATGATGAGACCATGCAAAAGACCAAGAACAACGATTCCAAAAAACATTTTGAAGAATATACGAAATATATGTGACGAGGCAAACGCATTCACAAGCATCCCAAGGAATGTACTGAATCCTAGAAATAAAGGCAATAGTGTTCTTAAAGGCACACTGTCGTGGCACCGATTGGATGTATAAGACAATATAAAAGAATAGAATTAGGCAGGCTTCAGTAATTTCGTTGTACACTGAAATTCACGAAGATGATAACGATCAGACTCCCTTTATTCTCGAAATCAAGTATGATCTAAAAGCATAAAGGCTTCATAATAATCAAGAGGCCAAGTCTTTTGTTAGGGATTTCAAGATCACAACCAGCCAATTGCAGCCACGACCGTGTGCCTTTAACCCCGGTTCTCATATATCGCAAACCTTCGGTGATACTTAAAGGACAAGTCCGGGGTTGGTATGATTGATGATAAAATACAAGATAATACTGCTATGAATGATGTATGGTACTTTTTTCCACTATTTTTCGCCTTCTCCTTGTGCAATTACGTATTCAAATCCCTGTGTTTAGGTTTGCAGGGACTCATACCACTTTTTAAGAGCGGTATGAGTCCCTATTGACCAAGTGATATCAGCAAATCAAAGAACGCAAGGAAACAAGGGAAGAACAGTCGCAAGTCTAATGACCATTACAGGTCTGAACTATTTCAGCGAAGTTACCAATGCTAAAACGTTTTAGAATTCGAGGTTCTGGGTGCATAGGTTCCAAATCTTTAAAAAGGCTGGTGTAAAATTTCTTTGAACTGAATTACTTCAAAGAAACTTTAGCTATTTATCTATAATTCTACCGTTGGACTTTTCTGAAATCTTCAATATTTTCAGAATTAAAATGTTTTTCTTATTTTTCAAGAATTCAAGAAAAATTTTCAAAAACTTAAAACCATCGTAATTTCTAAACTGTTTGACGCAACATGAATTAATTTCGAAGAAAACCATAGTTTATGAATGTCAACAATATGGTATCAAGCAAAAGTCTGTCACTTATTTGGTTTATGATTTAGAAATTTGATGACGTCACATCCTCAAATCAGTTGGAGTATAAAATACGCTGTAATTTCGAAAAATATTCAAGATTTCTGCAAAGTCCAACGGTAGAATTATAGATGAGTATCTAAAGTTTCTTTCAAGCCATTCAATCAGAAGGAATAGGTCATTGAATTTTACACCCACTTTTTACGCTGAGTTAAAGATTTGGAACCTATGCTGGTTCTGGAACTTGAACATGGAAAATTAAGTTCGTAGTATCTACAAGAATGCTATTTTCTTGATGCAAAAGGTTTAAATACCTGAACTTTTTTGCAACAATCTTCCTGTTGAGAGGCTAATGAGATCCAGTATATCAGCACCAAGCTGCGAGAGTCAACGTTTGTCTGCATGGCATTGTTTTCATGCCAACTTAATTAGCCAATCAGAGCACATTAATTGAATGCTACTCGCTAATATTTGGCTGTTGACTTTCTCTTGCATTCAAACGCTGCTTTCTGATTGGCTATGCAAAAAATACCCCCTATTAAGTCATAATATTATATACAAACCTCCCATGAATACACTGGCCCCAGTCGTTGTTAACGCAGCGACAATGCGATCCTCAGCTTTTTCAGACTTTGATGTAATATATGCATGACCAACATGTGCACTATAATCAACAGCAAATCCAATAGCCATTGTTAAAACAACCAATGATATACTGTTTAAAGACACATCCCAGATATACATCAAACCAAGTAACTCAACAATGAACGCTGCAAAGCTGCAAACCATCAGCAATAAGAGTCCAGGATGCAGAAGAAAAGGAGCTGTCATTATGATGACGGTTACACCAGAGATGATAACATTTCGGGTTGTTTCAGGAGTGACAAGGACGTACTGCTCGACGTAGATAAACTGCATTGCTGCCAGATATGGCTTGATATTGGATTGAGTATCTATTGCTTTGCGCAGTTGAACCATTCCTTCCTTTACTTTACTTGAATCATCAGACCGTGACATAAACACTGTAACCTTACTCGCGATTAATTTCTGACCATCTTCTGAGAACTTTAAATCTGCTGCGTATTTACTATTCGCAGGAAAACTTAAAAAAATTTTCAAGGATTTGTGAAATTCAGTGCCTGTGATTTGCCTGCTGGTTGCATCACCCCATGTCTTGAATGCATTAAACCAGTCAATCTTGCTCCTCTGCATATAATGACTGCTTCCAATTGCAATGCTGGACAATTTTGAGTACTCCTTTTGATTTGTTGACGTATCAAGGTGATAGCTGCCAGGGACAACAATGTTAACCACAATTGGGGGAGGAAAGTACTTGGCTTCTGTATCAAGAAATTGGATGTAATTCGACCCATCTCTCCCGAGCATTTGCAGCGTAAATTTCTGCCCAATGTTCAACGCCCCTACTATTCCTGCTGCAAGAAGTCCAAGACTGAATGCCATGACAATATATCGAACGTATGACATCATGAGGAATTTTCCCATCCTATTCATTATCTGAAATAGGATACCTTCTATTAGCAAAGACGGACTTTAAAAAGAGTAAAAAAGAGTTCCTGTTTGAAAGACCACATATCCCTCGATATCAAGACAATGATGTTGGCAAATATGTCATTTAATAGTGAACATGCTCAAATATATTCTACATTTTATCTGCCTGAAATCGGCCACTCCGTTCTGAAATTATAAGAGATTTTCTCGAGGAAGCCCCTCAAAGAAACTTCCAAAAACTTCATAAAATCACGACCAAATTTCTCGCATGTCTATGTCTTATATCAATGACGTGCATGCTTTGGCACGTTTTATTCCTTAGGGATATGAAAATGTCATCCCTGGGGGCAAAACAACATTATTCCAGACGATTTCATCTTCCGAAGAGGATAAAACATGTTAGAATGTGTTGAACTTATTGAGATAATGCAGAAATCTCGGGAAATGTTGGTCGTTGTTTTGAGCCTGTTTTGAAGAATAATCGAAAGGGCTTTCAGAAGAAAATCCCTCATAACTTCACAGAAGGGAGTTGCCGATTTCAGTCAGGTAAATCTTGAAGTCCATTTGAATATGTCTGCTGTTTTAATGTGATGTTTCCCAATATCATCATCTTGATATTCATGTAATGGTGATTTTTCAAACAGGGATTCTTTTTATTGACTCACCCTGTAGCAGCAGTTGGTTTTGATTGACACAGCAATTCAAAGTGATTAGCAATTGAGCCCGGAAAGCCTTTGGAGTAAAATATCAATATAGATCCGTGTACTCAAGTCATGAACTGAGGAATTTTAAGGATCTCTAGATCCCCGGGCTTAAAATAAAACATGCCCATTCCATTGATCAGCGAACCAATCAGAGTTATCATTTTGTCCATTATGATTTACAAAAGGGGGAGTTCGCAGTATCCCGAGCAAGTACTGTTACCCTGTATAAATGTATGCAATGAATGAAATGAAGTGTGATAAAATCAAATCTAATGAAATGAAATCATACCAATGACGATATTTGTTTCTTGACATCAGAAATCAACCCAGTATTCTTGTCAATCTCGAATTCATCTGATTTCACACAAGGAATCATGTCAAATCGGCTTTGCTTAATTCTGTTTACATCAAATGTCAAAAAAGCGACAAAGAACGTCATTATCATCATGAATGAGCACAAGATACCCACAGTTGCATAGATGCAAAAAACCTGAATGGCGGGAAAAGCACTCGTAGAGCTGACAGCAAATGCAACAAGATCCGTCAACGTTGTCATGGTAACGGACCCACCTATCTTTGAAAGGACTGTTGCCAGGAGGTGTCGCGTTGGTAGATTGAAATCAGTTCGATCAAGTTGATCCAGTATTATAAACATATCATCAATGCCTACTCCTAAAATCAAAAATGGAATAACGCCAACTGTGCTAACAAATTTCACTCCACATAAGATGACAATGCCGAACCCAATTGCAATCCCGAAGGCGACAGCCAAGAGGCCTATCAGCCCAGCCAAAGCATGACCAGCGACCCTGTTTCGAAATTTAGCAAGTATAATGCATGTAAATGCACACATTATTGTGAATGTAAGGGCAAATAATTGGACATCCCCACTAGTGCTTTCCTTTATAGAGTCGTCTGTACTTTTGTATGCAAAGAAATAGAGGTCGACCTTCTCCTTTTCCAGCCTGTTCTTTTCGCTTTTCATCAGCTTTATAAAGCTATCTTCATACCCCAGAATTTCTTCATATTCCTTGTCAGATTCTGGGTATTTCAAAATGAAATCGAAACTTATAGCTTCAGCAGAAGTTATATTTCCCGTTGCATCAGTTTTCACCTTGCCTAAAATCCTCTTAATATTTGCTGACAAAGGCATACCATTGTTCATCAAAATCGCTTGGTTTTTAAAGCGTTCGTTTATCATCTGAGTGATGTTCCCTCTGCTAAGAGGCTTCACAAAGTAATTGAAAAGCTGAAATGGATCCTGTCTAAGGCACTTTTTGGTCCTCTCAAAAATAAATGGCTGTCCCGATAGATTTGTTTTAATGCACACATTCTCGATCTTTGTTTCGTTTAAGATTTTAACAAAGACAGTCATTGCTTGCTTCAGTGCGTCTTCAGTTAGCATGTTTTCTTTGTTCTTCTTTAATATAATAACCTAAGGTAGAAAAATAAACTTTATGATAACCAAAATGTGAAAGTCCTTCGAGAGAGAAAGTTTTTTTAATACAATAATAGCATCAGTCGCTTTTGATTGAAACCCCCAATTCAAAGCGATTAGCTATCAAAGGGATTGCAGACAAAGGAAGTTCTCTCAACCAGTAATTCAAAACAAACAAAGCAACAACATTTTCCCTGAAACCTGTGTGGCAAACTCTTGCCTCGTGCATGCGAAAGGTTGTTTTTAAGAGAAATGTTGTGCTTATGAAGGAAAAAGAAAAGGTAAATCGAAAGTTTGTTTGTCGGATTTTGTGTGTTTCATTCAGGAGCTGAGTATTAATTGTTTAATTTGAGCACTGAATATGCAAGAATGGTAATGCTTTCTGCTTGGCTTCTGAATCAAATAAAAAAAATCCGCCACACTGAACTTTAGATTTACTCTTCTTCTTTCGTTTTAAGCACGTTTTAAGCTTCTTAAAAATCTCCTTTCACGTATACGAAGTGAGACTTTGCCGTACTGGTTTCAGGGCAACTTTTTCGGCTTTGTTTGTTTTGAATTACTGGTTGAGAGAAATTCCTTTGTCTGCAATCGCTAATCGCTTTTCCTATTGATGTTATTGTGTAACAAAATCTGTCCTTAAAGGGAATCTAAGCATATATAAGGCCTCGATAAAAATAGCAGCGCGAAGACAATATACTATGACACGTGCCGCTCCATATTTGGGTAATTGATCTACGTCAACAGGAAATACTGATATCTGATAGGCTAGAATTTGACCACAAGTGGCTTGAGCCACTTTTATATGCATACATTCCCTTTAACCAAACGACAACCTAAATGTGAAAGTTCTTCGAGTTCA
Source organism: Aurelia coerulea (assembly GCA_039566865.1). Taxonomy (NCBI): domain Eukaryota; kingdom Metazoa; phylum Cnidaria; class Scyphozoa; order Semaeostomeae; family Ulmaridae; genus Aurelia; species Aurelia coerulea. The sequence continues at coordinate 19,786,666 of CM076953.1, read as the reverse complement.
ATTGTTGCCGGTGACTGCAAATGTGTCAAACTCCTGTCACTTGTGAACTCCTGCTCTACTCGGGTGAGTGAGAAAAGTATCCACCCTTTAGAAAGTGTAATACAAAAACCATGGATTCTTATTTGAAAAATTACAGCTCCTTTACCTGACTTAGGGTTAAAGGCACACTGTCCCCTCGATAATTTGTTTCATCCAAAGAAAGCAAAGTCATTCATGCATAATTTTCAGGGCCATGAAAATTACGCATGGATGATCTTGCCTTCGTTGAATAAAAGAAATTAGCGTAAATTTGTGGAATATTCAATAGAGATAGTTTGCCTTTAAGATAGATATTCGGGAATTTCTTAATAATTTACAGTTCATCATCTTGATCTCAAATAAAGATTTCCAAAAAATTGCTTCTGTGGGCTTTGCCTGAATTACAAGTTGTTTCAGAAAGAACGCAACCCACCTTTATTCGAAACTCTACAGGAAGAGATGATATTTGAATCAATTTAAAGGGGCAGTCAGACGGGACATTGCGCGGGACATTTTAATTGAATTTGTTTGAAAACTGCTTAGGCTTAGCATCGATTCGTCAATGGAGATTTTGAATGGGATTATCCCACATTTCAATCCATTTCCATCGACGTTGTTCTTGACAATCTCAAGGATGTAATTGACAGATCTTGTTCGTCTATGTCAATTTCATGCATTTGCAAAGTTATTTTGTCCATCACAGATTCCTGAAAGTCGTAAACAGCGATCTTGCTGAAGCAACTTTGAAGCTGCAAAGAGATAATCTACAAATCGAAGTGAGCAAGAAACTCACCAAAAAATATGGTTTTTGACTTTGAGTCAAATTTATGATGCTTGGTGAAACCGAAAGGTGAATAGAACCTTCTCAAACACTACTGGATTCATTGCTCAATTAACTTCATCAGAGTTACAGCGAACAAAGAGGTACAGTTAAATTTATGTTTTCGCACGTATGGCCTATTACAAATGCCGGAAAGTGACAGGACATTTGCATAAACAAAAACTCGTCTGTATGAGAGCTTATTTCACCATCCTTTGCTTGCATTAGATGAGAATATATTTGTGTTTCCCCTACCTTGAGGCATCACCTCTGGTGCCTCTAGGCCTGAACTGTTTCGATAAAATCTGTTTGGTGGTCCTTTGCAACTGCATCAAGAATGGGACAATAGAACGTAAAACTCCTCAGCAGCCAATAAAATGGGGACCAACTTTAGGAGAACATTTTGGGGTGCAAATGGAGACCAATTGGTCATTTGTTCATCAGACATTGACCAATCGGAGCGCAACATTTGCTGATAACCTCGTTTAGTTCAAGCTGGTTAACTTGCAAGTATGAATGGAGTATAAATAAAGTGCTAAGTAATCTGGCTTTGACGCATCGGCGACGTGAAGATCAAATGTTAGCCTACCTTAGTTTTAATCCGCTATGGCCTAATTCCCTAAAATCATACTGTGTTTATCTGATCTCGTATTATCGAAACAGTCAAGGCACGCTGCGAGCGAAGCAGCTACTCGTCATCACTCCTAGGCCTAATTTTAAAATGCACCCCGCTCCACGGACAAAACTAAGGTAGGCCAACATTTGATCTTCACGTCGCCCGTGTTGGAAATACATCAAAAAAAGCTTTACCCGCATGTAGCGACTCTTCACATGGAAGTATTTGTTGGCAGCGTCCAAGTCGAGCACTGCACGGCTATTTTGTGGGACATAAAGTTTTTCTGTTCTGGCTTCAAACTCAATCTTCATCAGGCCCCATCCAAGACCTGCCGTGATAAGAAGGCAAATGATGATAACTTTCCATGGATGTCCAGAAATGAAATAGCCATATTTGTAGAAGAACTTCTCCGTCACCTGGTTGAATTTTGCTGCGATTTCCAGCCATTTTCTCCAAACGTTGCATCCACGGTTTTCCCTATAAAGAAAGTACAGATCTAGCAGAGAGCAGTTGTGCCGCCTGGTGCCAAGTCCACTAATCCAAGGGGAAATGGGTCTGGTCTGGTACCTGGGTGATGCACCAGAAGCAGGTACCAAATTTTGTTTGATCATTAACGATAAATCATTCAGTTCGCCATTGCTGAGACATTTGAAGGCTGTTTCTGCCTTGTTTTCGCAAGTTGCAAATTGTACATAACAGTTTACCCCCAGTTTACGCGTAGAACTTTCGCAATCCTTTAAATACAGTGCGGCACTGCCGTTTGAAACCTTTCTTCTGCGAAGGCATGCTAAGACACAGGAATACAAGGAAGATATATTCAAATAATTCGAGGCATTTGTTCCTAATAAACCGTTCAGTTGCACACCTGATGAAGACGAAACAGAGAAGCAAAGAAGACAAGAAATCAAGACAAGGATCAAAACAAGGTAAATAAATATGTAATCAACACGTTCGTGTCCTAACACCCTTGGTAACTCATGAATCAGCAAGTGATTCCTTTGTTACGATTTCTTGATGAAGTTGTGTGCTTGTTCGTAACTATGTGAAGGTTTAGATATTACCATGCTTTAATTTTGTAATATACTTTGCACTAATGGTGGTAGCTCTGGTTTTGCCCTGACCTGACAGCATATTTGAAGTTTGTTGATTTTTAAGTCTTCAATCAAGTCACCAAAAATTCTGAAAAATATATCAAAATTTAATCTAATCATTGGCAGATTTAGATAAAAATAATCATTTAAGCATTAATTTCAAACAGTTTGCGTCAAAATTTTTCGAATCTGTTGCGGTTTTTTGGGACACCAGGAAGTTGCTTGGTATTCTAACTTAGCACACCCAATAAAAAAGTTCCCGGATGGAATGATGCAAGTCGACCTACCCGGAAGGAATGGACAACGGGATAGTGGAATAGTACTGCTCAACTTGTAAAAACGAAATTGAAGACGAGACGCAATTTATTATCCTCGAATAAGAAACCTTTTTGAGTTACGTAGAAGACACTTATCCGAATTTTGAATCAATTCCAACTTATGAACACAATCTCATTTTTCTACCAATAAACCAATGAAAGTTGTCATTTTTTAGAGGCATTTACAAGGTATCTCAACACAAAATACGGACAGAAATTCAAAAACGAAATCCAGAAACAATAAACTTGATGAAATATAACATTTTTCATATAATCGGTGATATTTTGTGTGCACCGGGTGTCACAAAAAAGTACTCACGTTTGAAAAATCACCAACATTTGATTACACAACCGATCTGAAATTTTCTTTTTCCTTTGTCAACTAGATCAAGAACCAAATTATTTCCCACATATAGCAAATCTTATAATTGGTTTAGAAATTAGCAAACTTAGCTCTTGTTGGGGTTACCTTGTTTTAACTCATACTACAGAAAATCACTGTTGACTGCCAGATCATATTTTTGTGCATGTCAAGCTTCTAATTTGGTCATGAACGACAGAAAGAAATGCGCACTATCATTAGAAACTTAAATGATGTTATAAAATCTGAAGTTCTTTACTCTTGAGTATTTTGCTTAAAAACTATAACAGCTCAAAATAAGGTTTCTCAACCTGTAATTTTTCTATCTTGTTGTATCAAAATCAAAATTTTTGTTATCTAGAAATTTTCTTGGGTCCTTGACAAAACAAGCGAAAATGAGAATTTTATCAAAGGTTTGATAATTGATTTTAGGTGATTTTTTGACCCGGAGTACTTTTTTGGACACAAGGTAGCTTTAATTTGCAGTTCGTAGTGAAACAATGTCGTATCTTAATGATTTTGAGTCTTTATCGAAGAAAATGATAATTAAAACATTATTTCCCTTCGTTGGATTAACTCGATTTCAGCATCAGAAAAAACAATACACGTTTTCTATAAGAAACTGGTTTATAAGAAAGTACTAGTACTACGATGACCAAAAATTTAAGAAACTCTAGTACTACGCTCAAGAACAGTTAAGAAACTCTAAAACTTTATTTCTGTATGTCTCTCTTATTCTATGTCTCTCTAACAAAGGTACCTTCATCTTTTCTTGACTTTCAACTGCAAAATTGGTAAATTTTGCCTTAAATTTCATGGCTTCTTCTTGATGACAATGTCAATACATAATGGAAGCCCTTTGTCGAGAAGAAGGCTCAACTTCAAACAATACCGCAATTTTAGGCCCAAAAAAATAAGAAACTAATTAAAAAACTTTTACTACTAAAACACCGACATTTTCATGCGAAATTAAGAAATTTTTAGTACTGAGTGCTGATCCAAGTTCCTTTTCAAACAAAAAATGTGTACATGGAAATCAAAATTTAGGATTGTTTATTTGATTTAATTTATTATTTACTACTTACGTTCTGACATCATTTGATTGGTCGCGTTGTCCTCCGTTCTCCATTTTTACATGCCTTTGTTTTTTTTTCTTCCAAGTACATTAAACTTCAAAACGTTTTTAATGCTTCTGGAAGCGGTATACCAGCATCAACGTTGTGCCGGTTAGAGCAAATGAATTGAGATGAATTACGTTAGAAGCCAATATATAGATAGAAATGTTCGTAATACTTCTGGAGGCGGTATACCAGCATCAACCAGTGCCGGTTAGAGCAAATGAATTGAGATAAATTACGTTAGAAGCCAATATATAGATAAAATGTTCGTAATACTTCTGGAGGCGATATACCAGCATCAACCTGTGCCGGTTGGAGCAAATGAATTGCGATGAATTACGTTAGAAGCTCATTTATTGATCGAAATCATCAATTGACAATGATCAATAGCATTGGAAATACCACTGACAGCAAGATTAGCATACCACACAGGTAATCAATGGTATTGAAAGCGGCAGGTATTTGTGTGAAAAAAGTTCTATTCAATGCATTCAAGTCTGCTTTCTTTCCGTTTCTTAATGCTTAGAATTCTCACGAGAAATTATGCTTTGTTTTATGCCAATAACATAACGACGTAAGTTTCTTCGATAATCAAACCGTATTTTCATGACGCAGGGCTGTGCTTCTTGTTTGGATTAATTAAAGGTAGATCATTTTGAAAACTTTTCGCAAAACAAAACAAAAACAAAACCAAAAATTATCGCAAGTTTCCCAAAATTTGAAAGAGTAAAGGCAACGATACCAGCGTCGATTGTCGGATCCGAAGATTCTTGCGGTGGCGAAAAAATGAATAAGTTTTAAAGGCAGAAACACAGCAATGCGACAAAAAACAACGGCAAATATGATGAATTTATTTTATGCCAACATTTCGTCCTGCCATGCAGGACTTCTTTAGCCCTGGAGAAGTCCTGCATGGCGGGACGAAATATTGGCATAAAATAAATTCATCGCATTTGCTGTTGTTTTTTGTCGCATTTTGGTGTTTCTGCCTTTCAACTTTCCCAAAATTCGTCTGGTTCTAATGGGTCCGGATATGTATGGCTAAACAATCTAATACTTGAGCTAAGCAGCAGCCAGCAGTTCTTGCAGTTTTCACAATTACACATATTTTTTTGTAAGAAACTGCCCATAAGAAACTCAACTCTCAGATCGCCAAAAAATTAAGAAACTCCAGTACTGGGAATATTCAAGTTAAAAAACTATTTATTTTGATAAAGGAAATCTTTGGCAAATTTTTACTTCACTTTCATGTTTTTCCTGTATCATATTCCTCGTAAGCTACTTGAGTAATGCCTAAACATTGGAAAAGCTCAAAAAACCTTGTTATGAATTGTTCACGAGGGCGCAAGTAGTGAACATGAAGATTGTTATGGAACCTCTAAGAAGAGTAAGAAACTCTGAGTACTGAAAATCTGATAATTTTAAGAAACTTTCAGTACTGGCCCGAATTCTTAGTTTCTTATAAAAAAGTACGTGTAAATGCATCATTGATAGGAATCCAGGTTTGATATAGACCCTGGTTTGATCAAGGCTGCGTTCTTCTTTTCCTGTTCTCCTCTTTCTCTGCATGGACTTTCTCATATCTCCTTTCTTCAATTATTCAATAGCCTTTTATAATACGCTAGTAATTTCTTTTGAATTTAAACTAAACTACGTTATTCGTTCAATTCGTTCTCCACTTTTATAGTAGTTATGATCTTTGAACGTGGCGGTAATTAGATGGAATTTGATGCAAACAATCACAGTCATGTAACAAGGACAGATTTGGTTAGACAATAGCACGAGTTGGTTTTGATTGACACCGCAACTCAAAGCGATTAGCGATCGCAGACAAAGGAATTTCAACCAGAAATTCAAAACAAACAAAGCTGCAAAAGTTTCTCTGAAACCCAAGTAGCTAGGGCACTCGTTGTGCATTTCAGAAATTGTTTTTAAGAGCAAACATGAGCGTAGATCGAAAGAAGAAGGATATATCTACATTTCTGCCGCGGGCATTTTCTTTCTTTGGCTCAGAAGCTGAGCAGTAAATGTTTTAATTATACCCAAAAAACAAGAAAATTGAATCGCCTCCCAGTCGGCTTTTGAATCAAATAAAATTAAATGCCCGTGGCTGATGTGTAGATATATCTTTCTTCTCTCGATCTACGCCCATGTTTGCTCTAAAAACAATTTCTGGAATGCACAATGAGCGAGCTAGCTTCATGGGTTTCCGAGAAACTTTTGCGGCTTTGTTTGTTTTGAATTGCTAGTTGAGAGAATTTCCTTTGTCTGCGATCGCTAATCGCTTTGAATTGCGGTGTCAATCAAAACCAACTCGTGCTATTGTCTTACAAAATCTGTCCTTGTTCACTCATGTCATTAAATCATATAAAATCAATGGTGCTTGTTGCTATGACAATAAGAAGATATAAAGTTATGATTATCATGATTATTGCCATCATGCTTATAACAATACAATGAGACACTAGATAGGATTTTTTTGTTTCAAATTGAGTTGGATATCATTAAAGACATGCGTAAACATGCATAATTTGGAAGATATCTGCAACAATTTCCAAATTTACAAACTTTGTTCACTGCACAATAAGACATTGGTTGCCATGTTTGCGGTGCTATGTCTAGAAAAAACCCAGTACAAAAATGTTCCACGGTTTAACTCTATAGTGGTTAGCCTATCTGACACGTCCTGTTTGGGCCTATCTACTAACTCTTGACTGGGAATAGATAGAGCAACCAGATTTTGTGTACTAATAGCCCCAAGCATGTTCTTTATGAGAATATAGAAATTAACCTAAAATTAACCATCGTTATTGCTTGCGACAGCATTTTTATTTGTGCGGTCAAGCAAAGTGGCTAAATCGGTCAAAATCAGGAAAAATGCAATAAAATATATTTTGGAGCACAGTTTCCATCCACACATGAAAATTATGATATATTACATCAAATAACACCACCCTGCAAATTATCTTTGCAAAATATGCAATTTTGCTACTTTTTTCGCGAAAATTAATATCCAAGAATTGGCGATATTGACAGAGTCAGTTCCGGAAAATTGTCTTCTTCCCTCTTCCCCTCATTTGTCAAAATATTCTTACACCGGGTGTCCCAAAAGAAGTGTGCCCTGTTTGCCTGTAGATTGTGACAAATCTACAAAAGATTCTCGCCAAACTTTTACATGATGTTGTTCTTCAGACATTCATTTAAAGTTTGCTACCATCCCTGTAAAAATCCGTTGAAAAATGATGGAGCTATGACCTTCAGAAGGCCAAATTTGCCTGACGATTGAAACCAGCGGTTGGCCATTTTGTCTTACTATTTTGCAGTGATAATTATCTTCACGTGAGGTAAGAAATAATTTCTGTGAGGTCAGAAGTAGTGGAACACTCCGAGGATCATCGGAATTTTTACGAGAGCTATTTTCAATCCATGAAGCTATTTATCGCTGCAAAATGGTAAGACAAAATGGCCGAACGCTAGTTTCAGTCATCGGGCAAATTTAGTCTCCTGAAGGTCATAGCTTCATCATTTTTCAACGGATTTTCATGGGGATGGTTGCAAACTTTAATTGAACATCTGAAGAGCACTATCATGCAAAAGTTTGGCCAGAATCGTTTGTCTTTTTATCACAATCTTCAGACAAACGGGACACAATTATTTTGGGACACCCTGTAGAACTTCTTGAGTCGTGCACAATCAGTGGCAGCAAAAAAAGCCAGAAAGTGTCCGAGCCAAAATTTTTCTCTTGGCAGAGTTATAACACAAAATGCATTAGCCCCCAACCAAAATTGGGTTAAAGGCTGCCTAATTGGTTACCTGCCAATGATATTTAAAGCAAGGCATACCGGCAAAAAAGACGTTTCTTTTCTTTATCCAGGCAAAGATATGGTAATGAGAAATACTGTGCTATTCTCTTTAGAACTGCATGAATCGAATATTTTCTTATGCTATGCTATTGATCTCTCTCTGCTGGCTACCACTCATCTTTGCATTCAGGCATTGATTCTGGTAATAAAGTACCTCGATAGCATGGTGATCTCAGGCTTATCTATTGACAATGGTCAATCCAAACTTCTGTGAATTCATTTTATCAGGTCACGTTATCACAGCTAGTGAGTATCATTTTGTTTTGATTAAAATCACAGAAGAGTTGAATTACTGAAAAGTTGAATGGCTTTGTGGTTTGAAACCTTCCTTCTGCGAGGGCGCACTAAGACAAAGAAATATAAGGAAGATATATTCAAATAACACGAGGCATTTGGGCCTAATAAACCGTTCAGTTGCACACACCAGTTGAAGACGAAACAGAGAAGCAAAGAAGACAAGAAATCAAGACAAGGATCAAAACAAGGTAAATATATATTTAATCAGCACCTTCGTGTCCTAACACCCTTGCATTGGCAACCTCCCTGATAGCCTTTAAAAACTCCATCTGATAGCTACATTATAGTTTTCTTTTACGTTTTGTAATGCTAAATCATGTAAGTTATAACTAAATATTGAGTACGTAAGATTATTTTTTTATTAGGTTTTCTTAACAGGTCAATCTGTAGAGCAGTTAGCTCAAGCTGAAATTCGTTACCTGTATAAATATTTGAAAATATAAAAAATGATCATTCAAGCGGTGGTCATTGGATTAGTGATCACTTGAGACTCCTTCTTCGTGTTGTCACTGCATTCGAAGACTTTGTTTGTTTCTATCGCATTCCCTCTTGATACTGCCTTGATGCCAAATACTGAAATAAAAGATTTTAAAAGGAATCTCATTCAAATACAGTAGATCCTCGCATATAAGAACCTAAAAAATAAGAAACTACAGGCTGTTTTTCCTAACTTATGCACCTTGCAATTAAGAACCTGTTTCAGTTTGATGAAAAAAATGTTCTTATAGCAGGGGTAGCAAAGTTGATTTTGGATTTTCAGTGTTCAGTTCATTTTTGTCCCAGTGGGCTTTTAATGTTTGAATCTCCTCCCCTGCTGTTTGAAAGCTTATCATTGGTTATTAGGTATATTTTAATCTTGCCAGAACAAATAATAGGGCTGAAAATCATTGACGAAGGTTCTAAAATGGCCTACGCAAGGTACTCTTCAAATAAGAACCATTATACCTTGAAATCTGGCTTAGTATTTTTAAAAAAAGAACCTATTTCCGCCTAGCTCTCAAAAAAGTAGGTTCTTATATGCGGGGATTTACTGTAATGGGTGAGTCATATCAATGTTTTGCCTTCAACTTTCAAATTATTCACTCTGATAATAGTTCGTTTTTAGCTAACATGTCAACCTAGATAGAGTGACAAGCAGGGCTGACGGAGGTGACAGGCAGGGCTGCGGAGAGGATTCATTGGCTCCGGATCAGAATGAAACATGGGCCCATGCAAAGCAAGCTCTGATATATATGCGGAAGGGGTAAACGTGCGTCAAAGGCGCAGCTATCAAGGTTGGTCCGATGGAATGCTCCCCGGGAAAAATGTTGAAAAAATCATTGGAATCTGATTTCTTCTTGGGCTGCATTCTAGTGGCCCATGGCCGAAGCCTTCAAAGCCTCATTTTCATGGACCAATCAGACAGCTGATTTAGCGAAGAAGACAAAAAAACTCGTGAAAATTTTTCTAAATTTTACCTACCTTCATAAAATGCAACCAGGACAAAAAACTGCTTGAAATTTTCCTGATTCTGTCAATTGAAATCTACTCTCTAGATGTTTGGGTATGCAAGTTTGGATGCCAGTTAAAATATTTCCAGGTTTGATAGAGTTATTGCCTCTCTACTAGACAAAATCGGGGAAGGCTTGTCGAGACCAGCCTGTTTACACAGCATAGGAATCAGATGTTGTCGTGGACCAAATGCTCGTCCCACTTTGAGCGGTATCGGTTTGGCAGGATGTAGTCTCGTTTTGATAAGCAAGGATAGATTTTTAACGCTATAGAATGATTTGTTTTGTTGACATCTGAAAATGAAGTGATTAGTGTTTACAGACAAAGAATATTCTCTCAACCAGTAATTCAAAATAAACGAAGCAGCAAAAGTTGCCCTGAGACAAAGGTAACTAGCGTGCTCGTTGTGTAATCAAAAAATGGTTTTTAAGAGCAAAGAGAATACATGGAAAGAAGAAGGATGCATATAAACATCTACTTCGGGCATTCTATCTGTTTGGTTCAGAGGTTGAGCAGTAAGTTTTTTAAATACACCCCAAAACATACGAGAATTGAATCGCCTCCCAATTGGCTTCTATACCAAAAAAATAAAATGCTTGAGGTAGATGTTTACATAGCCTCTGCACAGACTTTACTTTTTTGCGGAGGAGGAAAGGAAAATGTTTACAGAACCCGTTCCTTTCCTCCCCCGCAAAATAATAAAGTCTGTGCGCAGGCTAATGTTTAGATGTATCCTTCTTCTTTCGATAGATGCTCATGTTTGCTCTTAAAAATATTGTCTGGCTGGGTTTCAGGACAACTTTTGTGGCTTTGTTTATTTTGAATTAATGCTTAAGATAATTTCCTTTGTTTGCAATCGCTAATCACTTTGAATTCAGTTGTTAAAAAAAGCAACTGATGCTGTTGCCTCACAAAATCTGCCCTTGTTGTTTCGATGAACGATAACTGGCACTCACTGGAATCAGGCTAGTCAATCCCCTCTTGATACTAAATTTGTGCCGGCACTAGGAGTACTGTATGGATAAGAATTAAACCAATTTTGTTTGATAGCCGACGGATTGAAGTACCGAAGATTTCTGAAAGGAAGAAACTCGATCTTGGGATTAGGATTGCACCGTCCATTGCTGTTTTTAAGTCAAAGCTTCTATCAATAATTCGTCCCCCGGCAAAATCTGTCTTTGGAATTCATGACCCAATAGGTTTATCGTATCTTTCCCAAATAAGAGTCGGTCTCAGTAAATTAAATTTTCACAAATTTAATCACAACTTTAAGGACACAATAAACCCAATGTGCCCTACGAATGACGGCAGTGAAGATACGGAGCACTTTTTGCTGTCTTGCCCTTCATTTGACATCCATCGGGAGTTTTGCTCTGAAGATGCCCTAGTGGGCGAAACTAGTCAGCACTGAAATAAAGAATAATAAGCGCAAAAAGATCAAATTGATGCCTGTTTTCTTCGAACGGTTAGGCCCTCTTCAACGGTACACTTTATTTAGTATATATTAGTACATATAATTGTCATTATTTGTTGGTTACCAGGTATGTCGAACTCAGAAGAATCCCCTAACGATCTTCAAGCAAAGAAAATAGCCAAGCTTTTCCCTTCCAAATCCACCTGGACCCCCAAAGCAGGAAAGTATGCAGCCCTGGACCTTTACATTGAAAAATGCAGGTATGAAATTTCTAAACTTAATTTTAAATCTAAGCAAACAAGATCCAACCTCACATCTCAAGAATGGAGTGCATTAAAGCAACTTAAAAATCGGGACGACATTGTCATCAAACCAGCCGACAAAGGAGGACGTATAGTCGTTTTGAGTAAAGATTTGTATCTTCAGGAAGGTCACTCTCAACTGCAAACCACTTCCTATCAAGCACTTAACAAGAATCCAACCAAATCCTTCAACAAAACCATCATAAATTTTGTCAAAGAAGAAATCAACAACGAAAATCTCCCCTCCAATGCCTCTGCACTATATTTTCAGCATCCTAGGACTTCTGTTTTCTATATGCTGCCCAAGATTCATAAACCCAATAATCCTGGTCGCCCCATCGTGTCAGCCGTTTCCTGCCCCACTTCTCAAATAGCAGCCTACCTTGACTCAATTTTCACACCAATCGTCCAAGATCTTCCTACCTATGTCAAAGATTCTTCCCACGCCCTTCGCATCTTTAAAGAATTCAGATTCACAGGACCACACAAATATCTGTTCACTATGGATGTTAAATCATTGTACACTTGCATTCCCCACAATGATGGCCTACAAGCACTAAAGTTTTTCCTTGACAAACGACGCCTTCAATGCCCACCAACTACCACTCTTCTACGCCTTGCTGAATTAGTCCTAACTACTAATGCATTTTCATTTAATGGTCAATATTATCTTCAGACATCTGGCGTTGCCATGGGCAGTAAACTTGGCCCAAGTTATGCCTGCCTCTTCGTTGGCCACCAAGAACAGCTTATCTTTCAATCTTACAATGGTCCTTTTCCTTGCCAGGGCAAAAGATACCTCGACGACATCGTTGGAGCAACATCTCTTCCTTTGGCCAATCTCCAGAAATTCATCAACTACACCAACAATTTTCACCCAGCCTTACAATTCACACACTTACGGAAGCCCACAACTGCCAGACAAACTTTATTTCTCGAGGTACATTTAATGATTATTTTCTGCGGACAAGTTACGTTTTTCGAGGGCAAGTTGTATTCTTCCAGGACAAGTTTTATTTTATGAAGGCAACTCGCTGTTTTGGGGGACAAGTTATTTTTGATTGACAAGTTATTTTCTGAGGGACAAGTTATTTTCTGAGGACAAGTTATTTTTTGAGGACAAGTTATTTTTAGAGGGACAAGTTATTTCTTGAGGGACAAGTTATTTTCTGAGGACAAGTTATTTTTAGAAGGACAAGTCATTTTTAGAGGGACAAGTTATTTTTTGAGGGACAAGTTATTTTTTGAGGACAAGTTATTTTTTGAGGACAAGTTATTTTTTGCGGACAAGTTATCATTTTCTTCTGGCTGCTTGGGTACGAGGCAGATCTGAGATGGCAGTTTGGTAGTGAAGACCTACCTAGTAATGGCCGACGAGGAAGAGAGGATTTTGCGTTACTATTTTTACACAGGATTCGAGTAAGGAAGAACAATGGAACTATTCTTGTTAAAACAATGGTCAGGCGTGCATCTTCCATGCGCATTTTGCAAACATATCAGTCTGGTTTTCAACTTGTGTGGTTTACAAATTCAAGTTTTGACCCCCCTTCAAAGTTACATGCAAGTCAAGCTTCATTCCCTAATTTCTCAAAATCAAGGGGGTAGATTTTTATGACTTAAAACTTTCGTGATAACTTATTTCTGCATTCCAATTCCATTCATAGATGATATATTTTTCTGTTGTGTTTCGATTTTCCTTGAGCAAAAATGTCCACTATTACGAAAAATGCTGCTTGTAAAGGTTCCCTTTCCGAAAATATCGATATATATCAGATCAAAATAACAAAAAAGGCGTTTCCCATGTTTTCCACCACTCTGTATGGTGTGTAATTCCACCCAGATTTTTTGGGCTGGCAACGCCCCTGCTGGTAATAGCATTTGAAGCTCACCTTTACTTTCTCTGCTTTCTTGGCAGTTGTTTTAATTTTCTGGCCTGCTGGTCTCTTTCTCTCTTTCATGAAGCTGTCAAAGTTCATCAATGATGTTGATGAAGCGGCAGCGGCAGGGATATTAGGCCTAGGCCTACTGACATTTATGGGCCTGCTCCAGCAAGTCGGCAGCGTAATTTCTCCGTCAGTGGTCTGAGTGGTGGACAGAGAGCTTCCACTGGCATTAGCTACGTCGGCAGCAAGTTTTTTCCCACAATTTGAGCAAAACTGCCAGGTCTCAGCACACGCAAATCCACAACTGCTGCAGTACATGTTGTTGAAGTTCAGCTCTGACAAAAGTAATGGACAAAGGGACAAAGGTGACGAGGAAGAGCTCTGGCGGCAAATCGCGGTGACGTAGGACTCCTCTCCTCCCCAATGCCTCATAAAAATAACTTGTCCTCAAAAAATAACTTGACCTCAAAAAATAACTTGTCCTCAAAAAATAACTTGTCCTCAGAAAATAACTTGTCCCTCAAGAAATAACTTGTCCATCAAAAATAACTTGTCCTCAGAAAATAACTTGTCCCTCTAAAAATAACTTGTCCTCAAAAAATAACTTGTCCATCAAAAATAACTTGTCCCTCAAAACAGCGAGTTGCCTTGATAAAATAAAACTTGTCCTGGAAGAATACAACTTGTCCTCAAAAAACGTAACTTGTCCGCAGAAAATAATCATTAAATGTACCTCGAGAAATAAAGTTTGTCTGGCAGTTGTGGGCTTCCGTACACACTCTATCACCGAAGAAAGCCTGCCATTTCTGGACATCCTCCTCAGCATATCTGATGACCAAATCTCCACGTCTATCTTCTACAAAGCTACAGATTCCCATTGCCTCCTTAACTACGAATCATCACATCCGAAGAAATGCAAAGACTCCATCCCTTACTCGCAACTTCGCCGTCTCCGCCGTATTTGTTCAAATGATGATGATTTTAGTTCCAAAACAGAGGAAATGTCTTCTTTCTTCAAACAAAACAAGTACCCTGACCACATCACCCAAGCAGCTTTCAATAAAGTAAAGGATCTATCTCAAGACGAAACCCTCCAACCTTCTAACAACGAAAACAGCAACAACCGCATTCCTTTCACCCTGACCTATCACCCTTTTAACAACAACGTAAAGAACATAATTTATAACAACTTCAACATTCTAACCAACGACACAGAAACAAAGAACATCTTCATTGCACCTCCACTTATGGCTTTTCGCAGAGACAAGAATTTAAAGGATTCCCTAGTCAAAACCCACCTAGCAACCTCACAACTGCCTGGTACTTTCCCTTGCCAACATCGCCTCTGTCAGACCTGCACCCACATCAACCAATCGACCACTATCACCAACCAAAACCGATCCTTCAATATCAGATCTAACTTTACCTGTTCATCATCCTGCGTCATCTATTGTATCATCTGCACCAAATGTCAATATTTCTACATCGGCGAAACCTCCCGACAAATCAACAACCGTTTTGGGGAACACAAACGCAATGTAAGAAACAAGATCCACCTCGATGAAAACCATGAAAACGATCCAGACAGCAACATATCCAAACATTACAACTCAGCCAACCATTCAACTGCCGACATGTCCATTCTTGGCTTATTATATGCACCTCAAGACACCACCAAACGCAAGACCTTGGAGAAACGCTTAATTTTTAACTTAAAAACTCTTTATCCTAATGAAATCATTTATATATTATATTAAAGATTACTGTGCCCTGGCGTGAATTCCTCCATGTAATCTAATGCTACATTTAATCCCTGTTTACCAAGGCAGACCTGCTAGCAGATCCAGCCCTGAGCATGCAATCAGGCTCAAAGACACCTCAACCTCCATCAGTCTTATTTTACCTTTGTTTCATTCCTCTAGATACTGAAACTGAATTTTCGTTAATTTTCACTTACCGGCTAAAAATGCAGGTAAAAGGATCAAACCATGTAGAAGACCAAGGACGACGATGCCAAAGAACATTTTGAAGAATATCCGAAATATTTCAGATGATGCAAAAGCAGTCACAAGTATTCCAAGAAATGTACTGAGTCCTGTAGATAAACAAAATGAGGTGATTTAAAGAGATATTGTTACCCAGGGTTCTTTGCTAGCCTGCTGCAATTAAAAAACTGTCTGAAATCCAAATTTGGCTGAAGCAGAAATTATGGAATTTCTTTATCAATCTGAAATTGAAAAAGCAAAAAGTGAATACAAGATACTGTGATAGCTGTAACGAAAAAAGAAGTGCGGTCACCGGGTTCTACAAAGTATGGATTGACACCGCAGTAGTTAAACTGATAGGAAACGTTAGTTGATATGAAAGTTGGTGATTTGTTCAACAACTCAAACAGATATATAAGGTATACAAAACCTCCCATTGATACACTTGCCCCAGCTGTTTTCAGGGCAAAAATCACACGGTCCTCAGCTTTTGCAGCAGTTGAAGTCATATATGCATGTCCAATGTGTGCACTGTAATCAACGGTGAAGCCAATAGCCATTGTTAGAAGTAGCATTGCTATGTTGTTTAAAGAAACATTCCAGATCGACATGAGTCCAAGCAGTTCAAGTATTAATGTAGAAAAACTGAACAGCATGAAGATTAAGACACCCGGATGGAGCAAGAATGGTGCTGTAATGACAACTACTGCCAATCCACAAATAATGACATTCTTGGTAGTTTCAGGAGTAATAAGGGCATATTGCTCTGCGAAATAAAACTGGATATTTGCCAGATATGGCTTTATTCTAGACTTCTTGTCAATTGCATCACGCAATTGTAGCATGGCATCCTTTAACTCAGTTGAACGAGCATTTTCTTTCAGGAAAGCTAGAATTCTTGACGCAATTAATGTCTTTCTGTCCTTTGAAAATTTGATATCTGCAGCATACTTGGAATAGGCAGGGACGCCGAGAAAAACTTGAAGGGAGCCATAAAATCTGCTTCCTGTGATATTTCTACCATTCTGGTCAGCCCAATTCTTGAATGCACTGAACCAATCAACTTTTCGGTTTTGCATGTACCTGCTACTTGTCATTGCAATGCTGCCCAGCTTCAAATACTCCAACTGATTTTGTACCTCATCAAGTTGGAACGTACCAGGGACAACGATGCTAACTTCAACTGATAGAGGAAAGTAGAGTGCTTCTTTGTCGAAGTACTGGACGTAGCTTGAACCATCTTTTCCAAGCATTTTCATCGAAAATTCTTCACTGATATTCAGAGTACCGATGATACCAATCGAAGCCAGTGCAACATGAAGTGCCAATACAGCGTATCGCACGTAGGAGAACATCAAGAATTTACCAAGATTGGCCATGATCTGAAATCAATTTAAAGTCGTCGTATTAACAATTAACGATTATCGTAATTAAATACATTTTAACTTGTCTACCGGGTGAGTCAAAAAAAGTTTTTTCTTTATATACCATTATAAATGTTATTTACAAGACAAATTACTTATGACGCTACCTACTAATTACTCTACGAAACACCACAAGGACAATAATACCACGGGGAGCAATAAACTATGACAACCCCGCGGCCTAATATAGAAAGAAATAAAAACTGCTGGGTGAATCAGGAAAGATGTACTACCCGCCCGCAAAACCGCACCCCAAGAGCCACCCAACTGATTCGCACAATTTGGTAAGATCAACTCTAAGTTGGGTAAGACATGATAATCCTGTCGGATCATGTATCCAAAAGACAGATTTAGCAGTGGGGCGGATTATGGACAGTAGCTTTTTCTTAAAAATAGCAATGGTTGGTGCAAGTCTAATCTCTGGACATAGATCATTCAATTCAGACAAGAAATTGGGATAGAAGCTAGATTGAAATCTCTCAGTCCTTGCCTAAATTCACCTGAAGTTTACCTGCTTGGTGGGCTGTGGAACAATATGTATTCGGCTGATATTCAAGACTGAAATGTTAATCTATCATGCGAAGACTAACTTAGACGAGAATAATTTATTTGGCAAAATCACTCATCTCTATGATCCAAAAATTAGAGAAAGGCCTGTAAGGGAAATTTATGGGGAAAAGAATTCTACTTTCCATTCTGGTTGAGATATAAATGCTATTGAATCAGAATTCTATTCCTGAAACCGTTAATTGTAGTGAACTTAACTTTCCACGCCAAATAAATTATGGAAAAGAATGGAACCCGGAATTCTCGATTCCCATAGAAACCCCTTGCAGGCATTTTTTCAGTTTTTGGGTCTTGAAGATGAGTGATTTTACCAAAAAAATTTTCTCATCTAATTTGGCCTTTGGCTGAAAGTTCAACACTTTTTAGTTTTTAATATTGGCCACTTCCTTTTTATTTCACAGCCCGGTAAACGCGTAAACAATTTTTTGTATATCCAAATCAAAGTTTTTGAGATGACACGAAAACAGTTATTTTGAGCCAATAATATTTAGAGATAATGCATTTTTAGACAATGAGATCTCTCTTGCAATTTCAAATGAACTTTCAAACAATGTATGACAAAAGAGCGTTGCCACTAATTTTGTAGCCTGCGTGCAGACTCTGTCAGAAAATTGAAAAGAGAGGAAAAAGTAGAGTTTGCGCAACTGAGCCACTCTTCTTGTTCAATGACATCAGCATATTTTTCAACTACTGTCCTCTTCGATGAATGAAACTTTGAATCGATAAAGATCTTTATTGTTTATTCCAGAAGTTTGTGCTAATTCGCTTTATCCAAAGAAATCAGGGCCATAGACACTCAGTGATGCATGAATTTAGCTCCATTTTGAATAAAGCAGTAACTAAGGTTTAGAACAGACTGCTTTTAATCTCGTCTTTAGAATCATTGCATTCATAATTTAAATGCTTTGTTAAACGTTTCCTGATTCCAGATTTTCAACATTGTTTGCTTTGAAAATTCCACTTTAGAAACTAACAAAGACGATTGAGTTCCCTAAACCAATCAAATTTGGTTCCTTGAATCCAAGGAACCTGTGAACAAGAAATGTGGCTCGGTTGCGCAGACTCTACTTTTCTCTCTCGTTCCTATCTTGTCCTGTCCAAGAGTCTGCACGCAGGCTACTAATTTTGGTGATCTTTTAG
This sequence comes from Aurelia coerulea, assembly GCA_039566865.1. NCBI lineage: Eukaryota > Metazoa > Cnidaria > Scyphozoa > Semaeostomeae > Ulmaridae > Aurelia > Aurelia coerulea. The sequence continues at coordinate 19,767,959 of CM076953.1, read as the reverse complement.
AGTAAAGTTTCAAATTGATAATTGTTTACTGTGATTTCAGAAAATGTTTCGAAACGAGTTAGCTTTGAAAAGCAGGAATTCTCACAAATTCAAAGCAATGTAAATACTTGCAACATTTTGAAAATTATTCTGGTTTGATTTTTGACACAAACATCCGAAAAGAAGTTTTCAAAACCAAGGAAATGATAAAAGCTTGATACTACCGGGGGTGTCCCAAAAAAATGTACTCCCGTTTGAAAAATCACAAAAATTTGCTTACACAACCGATCTTAAATTTGTTTTTGTCAAGTAGATCAAAGACCAAATTATTTTCCCAGATATAGCATATTTGTAATTGGTTTAAAAATTAGCAAATTTTGCTCTCTTTGGAGTTCCCTGGTTTTGAATCATACTGCAAAAATCACTGGTGATTGCCAGATCAAATTTTTGTGCATGGAAAGCTTCTAATTTGGTCATGAATAAAAGAAAGAAATGCACAATATCCTTAGAGACTTAAATAATGTTATCAAATCTGAACATTTTGACTCTTAAGCACGATTGAGTATTTTGCTTAAAAACTATAGCTCAAAATAAGGTTTTTCAACCTGGAATTTTTCTATCTTGTTGTATCATCAAAAGCAAAACTTTTACAATCTAGAAATATTTTTGGGTCCTTGACAAAACAAGTGAAAAAGAAAATTTTATCAAAGGTTTGATAATTGATTTTTGGTGATTTTTTAAACCGGAGTACTTTTTTTGGACACCCGGTATTACAGATAGGGTTCCAATCTTTGAAATCCTTCAATAAGGAAAACAGATTCAAAGGAAGAAAGATGTAGCATTTATTTCAAACCAACCTTTACTGAAATTGACTTCTCAACATCACAGACTAAGCCAGAATCCTTGTTAATAGAAAATTCATTTGACTTGATAAAGGGCACAATATCATAACGACTATGCTTAATCCTTGTTATTTCATAGATCAAGAAAGCGACAAAAAATGTCATTATCATCAAATAGGAGAACGTGATCCCAACTGCAGCGTAAGTGCAGAACATTTGAACACCCGGAAATACACTCATCGTACTGACTGTAAATGCTACTAGATCGGTCAGCGTTGTCATGGTAATGGATCCACCTATCTTTGACAGAACAGTTGCCAGTATCTCTCTCGTTGGTAAATTGAAATCTGTGCGATCGAGTTCATCTAATATTATGAACATGTCATCAACACCTACACCTATGATCATAAATGGAATTATCCCTACGCTTGAATCGAACTTCACATTGCATAAAACAACCAATCCGAATCCACTGCCAATTCCCATGGTGACAGCAATCAGTCCCATTGCGCCAGCAAGTGCATGCCCAGCAACTCTGTTTCTGAATTTGAAAAGCACCAAACAAGTGAACAAACACATTATGGTAAAGGTCATTGTAATCAGCATTGCATCCCCTATGGAACTCTCGATCACTGAGTCTTCCAAACTTTTGAAAGAGAAATAAAAAATATCTATTCCTGCATTTGAGGGATTCCTTTTGATCTTCTCCATATATTTGTTAAATCCTCCTTCCCAGGAGGAGATTTCTTTGTGTTGCTGGTTTGTGGCAGGAAAATTGATGAAGAATTGGAAACTTAATGCTTCAGCGTGCGTCACATTGCCAAAAGAGTCTCTTTTCACCTTGCTAAATAAATGACGCAAATTTGCTGATAGTGGGCGAAAATTCTTCATGAGATAGCTGTCATCGCGCAAATATTTATTAATCGTAACAGTGACATTGCTTCTTCGTATTTCTTCCATGGAATAATTAAATAATTGAAATGGATCATCTCTCAGGCACTCTGCTGTTTTCTTCAAAATGAAAGGCTTCTTCGTCACATTTAACTTGATGCAGTGAATCTCAACTCCTGTATTGTTTACTATTCCTCTGAAAACTTCAAATCCTTTAGCTAATATTTCTGATGTAAGAACATTGCCTCCTTTCTTGTCCAGCAAGATTACCTAGAGTGAATAAAAACAGAGCATCCATGTACCGGGTGTCAATAATATGATTTACCGTAAGTCCTCCAATAAACACCGGATGGTTTCTTTGCCAAAATATATTTTGGGGTCGTGTGCAATCGAAGGGGCTTATTCGTAGGTGGGACTTATTTGAGGTCTTAAAGGGGCTCCGTCGTCAAACAGTAAACAAATCCGTAAACTAGCACGTGTCGGGGATTATCCATTGTTCATCCATTGTTCTCTGCAGTTTGTTGGGTGGCTTCACCCAAGCCACAAAAAAATGACCGTTAAATATCCACTTATATCCGAGCAATCGTAGAAGATATGAATGTTTGGTTTGTTCCTTAGTGAAGTACAAGGATTAATGCCCAAACAGCAACTTTCATTTTGAAAAAAAAAACGAAAATCCTGTGTGATATCACCTTCCAAAAAACTGCAAAAGTCATCGTTTTGTTTACATTTTGACGACGGAGCCCCTTTAATGTTGCGGCGTTTCCCAAAATATGCTATGAGGAAGTGATTGATTAGAAAAAAAGGCATATCGTTGCAACGAACAACGCGTTGTGCAGCTAAATGCCTGATTTATGTATAGAATTTAGTTCACTGACATAGGTATACCATGATAAAGTTACAGGTTATTTTGCCTGGGATGTAATTTGAGAATAACTCAAAGAGAAATGATGTAACATTTTCCGTAAATTTCAGCTTCAAAATATAAAATCGAGCATTCTTATCTTCTAAGGAGCAAATCTTTATGATTAATATGTGCGTCATGATATGTGCTTTAGTACCGTATAATTGATCCCCCCTCATATCATATTAAATTTTCCGAACCCCCCCCCCAATTTATTCAAACCCCCTTTATCATTTATTGAAAAATTGAGATGATGGTGAAAATAATTTCTGAATGATAAATCAAGAGATGCTTCTTTTGTTTCATTAACAAAAAAGGACTCTTTTTAATGTTTCCAGGCTCCCCCTGTTCCAGCCTCCGTTTATTCGGTATTCTCGAGCACATATCAATGTCCATTGTTTGCTTAGCTGAAGATAACGCTCCAATTCTCAGCATTTGATTGGCTGATTAGATCCAAATTTGATTTAAATGAAGTGACGATGTTTAAATTTTTTGCTCGACATTCGAAGTATCGAGGACAATCTGTTTTTCTTCGGATTTTTCGAAGAGTTTTAAAAACGTCGTCCGTCTGAACTTCAATTAAATATTCAGGAACATACCTTGAGGTAGCGTGCTTTAACTGGGAAATATTTATTGGCCGCATCAAGGTCGTTTTCTGCCCGGCTGTTTCGTGGTATGTAAAGTTTATCAGTTTGAAGTTCAAATTCAAGCATTGCCAACCCCCATCCAAGACATCCTGTGAAAACGATGCATGATATGATAACCAGGATTGGATAGCCAGAAATGAAGTAGCCATATTTATAGAAAAATGTCTCCAGCAACTTGTTCAGTTTTGCTGCAAATTGCAGCCATTTTTCCCAGCAACTGAAACCAACTCTTTCCCTGCGAAAGAAATCAAATTAAAGAATCTATTTCAATCTTTAACCACCTGCAGAAAGTGGAGGAAATTTGTATGAAATTGAAAAGTATTCTTCTTTTTACTTTAATGTTTGCTAGACTGATTACGATGAGTCCCAGTAATCGCTATTCAAAACGAGACTACTACACAAAATTGAGACCTGGACTGATAGCAAGTTCGTAGTTATTGCTATTGATAGGCTGATGGACGCTCGAACTACGACTCATAGACTTTCACATTCAAAATTGAGATGAAATCGTTTCCCTCAATTTCATGTCCGATACGGAAACCATAGCTACACTGTACAAAAGCCAAGTGCTCCAGGCAATGGCGGATGGGCCTAACTTGTCGGCTCAAGCCTCGGATGATAAAACGCCTCAAAGTTCACGTTTTCGGTGACGTTAGAAACAACAGGTATGCAGATGAATGTTTCCTCAATCCAAGAATCGACAAACCTTTCACTTTCAACCAGAATTTCCTCATTTTTGAAGGCCACTTAGCTTCCTTCAGCTCACCATAGCGCACGCCACAGCGATACAATTTTTGCAACTGCTGAAAAGTTGCAATGATTACGAAGTAACCTCTTTTCAATGTGAATAGAAAGTTGGTGCCCCCTTTGTTTATTTTTGTTCCACTTTTTGATGCCAAAGTCCATAAGTCGCAGTTTGAGCAAAATAATAATATGTTGCTGTTGTTGTCATTGCTGTTGTTGTTGTTGTTGTTGTTGCTGCGATCACTGCGAGTATACTTCGTGAGTCTAACTGAGACCGTTCATACTGGGACTCATAATATTAAAACACTTTTGTTGAAAGGCTTTTTTCAGTTGTAAACGCCCTTTGGAATGAGGCTGCTATGCGTTCTGTACAAAGTATACAACACAACAAATACAACACCATAAGGATTTGTGTTAATTGATGTTGACCAACGGAAACTCGAAGCTCACAGCAGAGTTTCAAGGAACTTGGCCGGATAGAAGAAAGTCTCTCGAACTAGAATAACATGAAAACAGTTGACGACAATATCAAACCCTGTACGTGAAACTATTTTGTTCATTCGCTAAGCATTAATTGATTCACAGTGAACTTTTCAAATCAATGTGTTCCATTTGAAAGATACAAATGTTTCTATTTCTCGGCCTTAGGCCCTTATCGAAACGATGCAGTACTATTCATTTCAAAATAACAACGTTTGGTTATGAACGGCCATATAATTAGTCTAAACGTTTGCCACATTTTGGCTGCATTAGGCCAATTCATTTCATACCAGCCTTCAACCACAACCTGCGTTCTACCAACCTACTGGATCGACCTCTGTCGAATATTGTTGACTATTGCTGTGAAGGTGAAGGTGAAGTTGCAGTTTTTAGCGCCAAGCGCTGGGAACGCAGAGGTAGAATAGGCCTAATCGAGTCCGCGACCCATTGTCATGACGCTCAAGTGGTGGGGCTCTACCCCCGGGAGGTGTAGCAGGATCGCTCTTATTCATACGTCATATCCCTTAGCCTCGTAATCGCGTTTAATCTAATGAATTAACTTTTTTCCTTTCGTTTAGCACATGCGCACCTATTCCTTTATTTGTAGTTTAATGTATGCTAATTATTTCCTTTTTTGTAAATAGTATAAAAGCTTCTAGATCGTAGATTCTTGTAGTTCATCATCGTCTGAGTTATGATAATGTCAAAATGTAACTCATGACCATTTTATTGTGATTTTACTCTCTCGCAAGCCAAATTTATTCGACGCAATTCGTCGCCTATCACAGAGGGGGGGGGGGGTACTCCCATACTTGACCTGATGGGATGTGCCGCTCAACAGGGTGTCCTTTTGCGGTAAAAATTATGCGACAGGGTGTCATTTTCTAGCGAAAATTATGCGACAGGGTATTATAATAGGTAAAAAAATTATGCCACAGGGTATCACAAGCAAAAATTGCGTTCTACACTGTATTTGAGAGGCAAAGTTTTTATGCCACAGGGTATCACAAGCAAAAATTGCGTTCTACACTGTATTTGAGAGGCAAAATTTTATGCGACAGGTTATACTTTTGGCCTATTTTTATGCGACAGGGTGCAGGGTGTGGAGAGGTTTCCGCACACCCCCGTCACTTCCCTAGTCAAGTACCCCCCCCCCCGGGGCTCTACCTGGGATTGAAACCTGTCCGCCTGACCGTTCTGGCTGCAATGTCAGAGGATCACACCACTGTGCCACAACACCTTCAATTGCATGTTTTGACAAACTGATTGATGACACCCAAACAACGATCATCAGTTTTAACCCTCTCTCCCACCAACCAAGCGTTCGTTTACCAATGCTAAAATATGCAGAGCAGGATCCCATGATTGCACTTTTGATTTTATATCTATACTCTATGGAATGTTTACGCCACTTCGAGTCAGGTGATAAAATCTCTTGACAAAACCTCTTTTAAATTTTATAACTCATTTCGCAACGAGTAAACTTGTGCGATGAATTCAAAAGTAGTACAATACAGAAACTTCCCTAGAATATTGTCACATGACTTGAAATGCTGGAACAAGCCTTTGTAAACTTTTCCAATTTACATAGAAACCGTAGGGGCATCATTGAATCTTGAACAAAACAAATTTAGCGGAAAGACAATAGCAAGAACAATTGAAAACGCAGATTGTGGCGTTTTCGAGTCGTTCTTAAAACAATCACTATTGTTATTACTATTGTCTCCCGGCCAGAATTTCTATTGTTCAAGGTTCAATGCCTTATCGGTTTGTTTGTGGCCATAACTCCGCCAATCCTGGAGATATGTTAACCAACATTCACACTTGTACACCCAAACATATGAAGAGTAGAGTTCTTTGAAAAAATTCGGGAAATCTCAAGCAGTTTTTTGTTCTGGTTGCGTTGTATGAAGGTAGGTAGAATTTAGAAAAATCTTCACAGGTTGTTTTTGTCTTCTTTGCTTAATCGCCTTCTGATTGGTGCGTGAAAATGAGGCTTTGGTAGTTTCGGCCATGGGCCACGAGCATTCGGCTATGTACGACAAATGATTCCCGATGATTCCTATGCTTGAAAATACATAAAATGCTGTCCTTTCTCTTTATAAACATCTTGAAATCAAATTCTTTTCACCGATGGTCAGCAAAAAGAAAACACAAAACATTTCAATAAAAACTCAGAAAGAATTATTTCTTACTCACCTCTGTTCTTCTTCCTTTTCGGAACTTGCCTCCATTTTATTTTCCATTTCGTTTGATCTACCAGCTAATGCTCAACAAACCAGTAGCTCTATGAATACATATTTAGCATCCTGTTGTCAGCTTTGCAGTAAAAATAAGACTAATTTTCAATAGCTGCCCAATGGATAACCTGCCAATCATAGTTCAAATCATGCATACCTGCAAAAGAACGTTCCTTTGCTTTATCATATGCAAACCTATGGAAATGAGAAATATTGTGCGATCCTGCATGAATTAAATATTTTCTTATGCTATGCTATTGATCTCTCTCTGCTGGTTACAATCCATCTGTTCATTCAGGCATTGATTCTGGCAATCAAAGGACCTCGATAGCATGCTGATCTCAGGGATATCTATTGACAATTGTCCTTTCATAGTTCTTCAAATTAAACTTCTGTGAATTACATCAGTCACGCTATCACGCAGGTAGTGAGCTACATTGCGTTAATTAAAGGAAAACTGTTAGGTACAGGGCAAAATCTATTATATTACATGGCCGGTGGAGAACAAAATTCTTGCAAAAAAATCTGCTCGCCCTGCATGAAATTATAGCCATAAAAACCAACTGCCCCGTCACCCTTTCCTTAAGAATATGTATCTGCCCCGTATTCATGAACAACAAATGTTGTATAGTACCACAGATGAATTAGCCAAAGACCATAACAAAATCAATTCTTGCCTTTACGAGACTTTGTCAACGAAGAAATCGACTTTGAAGATGAAGAGAAATGACTGATGAATCGTTCTTGCAAACGACTGACAAGGACATTTTGCGTCATTCTCATACACATCCTTTCAAGCATTTCTCAACCTGCATGATCCACAAATTTGGCCTCAAAATGTGCCATTTCATAGTTCAAACTTCCTCTTGAGCTTATAAAAAGGTACTGTCCCGTTCATAATTGCTTTGTAAAAAGTGTTCACCCAGTTCTGTACAAGCTAAAAAAAGTAGTTGCCCCGTTACGTTTTGCACCGGCCATGTTATGAAATAAACTTTGCTCTGTCCCTTATGGTGCTGGGTGCTGATTGGGTGAATGAGACAACCAAAAAGAAAAACATTAGCTAAGCTTCAGTTATTTCTGTTCCCAGAGAAATAAATTCCTTGATAACGATCTGATTCCTTTTATTCGGAAAAGAAAACACGACTTCAATGTATAAAGGCTTTATGAATACATACAAACCCACAAAATCTTTTGTTATTGATTTTATTTGAAGATCTAGCCAGTCACATATATGACACTGCCCCTTTCAACCTATCTGTATTTGATGATTTTTTGGTGGTTTTGTACTTCAAAACGTCCTCTTCAAAATCACCAAAGACAAAATGATAAGACCTATCCCTAATGCTCTTCAGAAAATTAGCTATTATTTTATATCAATGAAAATTAATTTATTACGTGATTTGTTGCCAGGCAATCGAAAAAAGAAAAATCGGTAAATTTATACCTACTCAACAAGAAAAATTTTATTTAACTAACTGCACAACCGATTTTTTCGAAACTCGTTCCCAATGTAGGAAATATGTCATAGATCTAAAATTTATACTTTTCAAAAAATTTAGTTTCTATTTTAGCACAATTAGTTTTAAATCAACTTTTTGTTACATGCGTTTATCTTAATGGCAGTTGTTACAAGTCCTGTATGAAGCGGTAATCGTGAAAAAATCGTAACCTTGCACGGCAGTACTGTTAGACGTACGTCCATGATAACCTTAGACGTCAACAGGACGAAATCATATGTTTCAGGTCAGTGAAAGGCAGCTTATTATTTGCTCTTGAAATCGGAGTACCCTAAAACTGAAACGCATGTGCATATTGACTGACGCAAGATTCAACAATGGCTAAAAAAATTCACGTTTCATACGACCTCCCTCTAACCCTCTCCCAGTGCCACCCCTGGTGCCACCCCTGGAGAAGGGAGGAGAGCAGGAAAAGAAAAAAGCAGCCTTTAAGGGAATATAAGCATATATCAGGCTTTGATAAATGTAGCCATCCAATGATAATAGGCCGTGACACGTGTTGCACCATATTTGGGTAACTGATCGACGTCAACAGGAAATACCGATATGTGATTGGCTAGGGTTTCAGTGCAGGTGGCTTGAGCCATTTTTATATGCTTACATTCCCTTTAGCAAACCTGGATTCCTATCAATGATGCATTAATTTGTGAAAACTGCAACAACGAACGCTGCCGCTTAGCTCACGAATTAGATTATTTAGCCATACATCTAAAACAACGTTGGAAAAACTTGCGATGATCTTTGTTTTTGTTTTCATTTTTGTTGTAGTTTTATTTTGCAAAAAGTTTTCAAAATGATCTTCCTTTAATTAATCCAAACAAGAAGCACAGCCCTACGTGATGAAAATACGGTTTGATTATCGCAAAAACTTACACCGTTGTGTTATTGGCGTAAACCATAGCATGATTTTTCGAAGCAATTCTAAACATGATAAAACCGAAAAAAATCAAACTTGAATGCATTGAATAGAACTTTTTTCACACAAATACCTGCCGCTTTCAATACCCTTGATTACCTGCACGGTATGCTAATCTTGCTGTCAGTGGTATTTCCAATGCTATTGATCATTGTCAATTGATGATTTCGATCATAAATTGGCTTCAAACGTAATTAATCTCAATTCATTTGCTCTAACCGGCAAAGGTTGATGCTGGTATACCGCCTCCAGAAGTATTACGAACATTTCTATCTATATATTGGCTTCAAACGTAATTAATCTCAATTCATTTGCTCTAACTGGCACAGATTGATGCTGGTACACCGCTTCCAGAAGAATTTATAACGTTTTGTTCAATGTTCTTGGAAGAAAGAAAGAGGGCATGCGAAGATGGAGAAAGGAGAACAAAACCAACCAAGTAATGTCAAAGCGTAAGTAGTGAAATTAACAATTCCTAAATTTTTGTTTTTTCGGGCATTGTTTGTTCTGACGCTGAATCAAACAAAATCTTTTCATTTCACTTTCATTTGAAAAACAAATTGTTAATCTACCTTTTTTTTTATTCAAATATAAAATTTTACAATAATCTTACATTCTACTATACCTATCTAAATTACTATACAACACTACAGGTACGATACCATGGGGAGCGAAATACAATGACTACCTCATGGCCAATATATAAAAACATGAAACATTAAACTGTATACAGACACATTACGAAACGACGAAACAATTAAAGATTAATGGATACTATACTAGATTCTGTCTCATATCAGATGTCAGGTCAGGGTTTAAATGGGTTGAAAGATGTCACGAGTGCAAATCATTTAATTGTTGATTTAGGAAGGTAAAATGGCCGACATCTGATGTGAAACAGAATTTACAAAGGAAAGAGCTATTTACGATAAAGGACTTGGTGGTTGCTTAGTACATAGCTGTAATCTCAATAGATTAATCTACCTGGTGTCCAAAAAAAATTACTCCAATTTAAAAAATCATCAAAATTTGATTACAAGGTCGATCTTCAATTTTCTTTTTTTGTCAAGTAGATCAAGGGCCAAATTATGTTCCAAGACATAGCTGATTTTGTAATTGGTTTAAAAACTAGCAAGGTTAGCTCTTTTTAGGGTTACCTGTTTTTGAATCATACTGCAAAAAACACTGATGATTGCCAGATCAGTGTCTTTGTGCCCCAGGGGGGGTACTCCCTAACTTTCAATACGGGGGGGGGTCCATGCCACTATTTCTTTGCTGACCCCTAAATATTAAGCCTAATGTTTTGGGGACCCCAAATATTGAGTCTAATGTTTTGGAGACCCCAAATATTGCCATCTATTTCTGGGGTCCCTAAAATGTTTTTAAATGATTTCAATTAAAGCTTCTTGATTTTTCTCAGATTTTAGATAATACCAAAACATTTATCTCATGATTCGCAACTCCAGGGCCAAATTGCGCCATTCTTCCTTTCTTCAAAATTGTGGACCCCAAATATTGAATTTTGGTCCATGTTGTACTTCACAGACCCCAAATATTGATTTGACGTAACATTTCGGACCCCAAATATTGGCATGGACCCCCCCCCGTATTGAAAGTCAATGAGTACCCCCCCTGGGCTTTGTGCGTGTTAAGCTTCTATCTAGTTTAGCCATAAATGACAGAAATAAATCCGCACTACCATTGGAGACTTAAATATATGATGATAAAAAATCCGAAAATTTTGCTTAAAAACTATAGCTCTAAATAAGGTTTTTTCAACGTGCAATGTTTCTATCTTGCTGTATCAAAAGCAAACATTTTATCATCTATGAATATTTTTGGGTATTTGACAAAATAACTCTGAAAGAAAATTTTATCAAAGGCTTCGTAATCAACTTTGGTGATTTTGTAAACAGGAGTACTTTTTGGACACTCGGTAGATACTTACCAACTTTATACAAATTTTCTCCACTTTCTGTAGTTGTTGAGGATACCGAGGACTGTCCCTTTTGTCTGAGCCTTTTGTTATGCTGGTAAAGTTCAAAGCAGATCAACAGCTCGGAAACCTATTACCATGCGTGAGAATCTCTTTGTCTCTTTGCTAATTCTTGTTTGGATTGTGGCCGGATTATCCGCCCACATCCTTTCCACAAAACCAAACATGCGTTCACTATTCCGAAAATAAACCAATTTTTTGATCACTTGCCTCAAATTGTCCTGAAGATACGAGGAATAATCTGGACAAACCACAAAAGTGGTTCCACCTCTGTCCCCTTTCAGGCATAGAAAAAACCGCATTTCAACGCACAATCCCAACAAAATGCATAAGTGGTTCCACCTCTGTCCTCCCTTAAACGTAAAAAAAACCGTACATCCACACATACAATCAATACTAGAGGTCCGTAGCAGCTATTAGGGCCGGTCGGACCCCCCCCCCCCAATAATTTCCAAACGTTGCTGATCATCAGTTCCTTAGTCCTCAAGCGAGTCAAGACCTACCTTAGGTCAACGGTAACAACAACCGCCTCTCCGCCAATAATGGTGCTACATACATGTGCTCAGTTGATAAACTCAATTTTCAGCGCAAACGAATTCGTTGGAGATTCCGATGTAAGAAAATTTAACTTTTGAAAGTTCAGCCTTTTTGACACATCAGAAGCGCTTCGTCAAGTGAGACAAAAAGTACCAATAATTTAAACTCGCGAGGACTTTTGCAGATCAAATACCAAAGAAATCTTGTACAATGGTCTCCCAACAAAGTATTCTTGTCCTGTGGTAGTTAAGTTTTAGCTAGCCTGTTTGAAATATATTTGGATTCGTAAATTTCCTATTTTGCCTCCAGATACAAAATACCCTTTCAGCGATTCACAGAAGGGCGTTGCCAAAAGAAAAAGGGCGTTACCCGACAATTTTATCTCGCCTTCGGCGCGAATTAGTGCCTCCCCCCAAATCTGAAAAACGGGCCTGCAAAGTACCTAACCTTGGCATGCATCCAGAGGAAGAATATTAAACACAGAAAATAACATCAGAAGGAAATCTTTAACATCTACGATTATTTCCTAACTACATGTTGTGGTTATAAAGAGCAAAAGTATTTGTTCTGCTACCTGCGTTTTTATCGCCGTCCCCGTTTGTTTTCCACAATCCTGAAACGAATATGACCGCTGAAAATTCGAAATAAGACATGATGATGGGACGGGGAAAACACAAGGAGACTGCAATGAAAACGTGTGTATGAGGAACAGAAGCTTTGTTTCCAACCCAGGAACAGATCTATTGCCTTCTTCGTGGTCGTTTGTATCGCGTCCATGAACTACATCAGTTCTATCTATTTTCGCCATTAAGCTCAGCGGAAATTATGTGTTGAAACCTTTGCCTCAAAAGCGACGTTTTCAAAAAATAGCCTTTTCCCCCAAAATACACTTTTCCATCATTGCAAAAAGGGCCATTTTTGTAATTTATCATCCTTAATTACATCCGAAGGAATAAGATTATGTTATGAACAAGTTGATTTTGGAAGCAAAACAGAACTGTACACGTTATTTTATAAGAAACTGGTTTATAAGAAACTAGCACTACGATGGCCAAAAATTTAAGAAACTCTAGTACTACGTTCAAGAACAGTTAAGAAACTTTAAAATTCAATTTCTGTAGGTCTCTCTTATTCTATGTCTCTCTAACAAAGGTACCTTCATCTTTTTTCAACTTTTAACTACAAAAATTGTTAATTTTTTGCCTGAATGTGCATGACTTATTCGTGATGACAATGTCAATGTAGAATGGAAGCCCTTTGTCGAGAAGAAGCCTAAAATTTGAACAATATCGCAATTTTAGGCCCAAATAAATAAGAAACTAATTGAGAAACTTTCACTACTAAAACACCGAAATTTCCATGCGAAATTAAGAAACTTTTACTACTAAGTGCTGATCCAAGTTTCTTATAAAAAACGTGTAGTCGAAGAAAGCTTCGAGAAACATGCATTATCTTTGCGTCGATAGATTTGTAAACAGCTCTAAACAGGGGCGAAGCTAAAGAAAATTGTTGGGGGGGGGTGCAGACACCCCAATTTGCCGACAAAAAAAACGAAAATACCATTATATATCATCAAAGTTTGAAACGTATAAGCAATCGATGATTAAATTCAAATTGTAGACACTTGGCATAGTATTTCATGGGCATACGCAGCACTTGATGAGTGGGGGGGGGGGGTTATGGGGCGTGGGCTAGAAAATTTTTTGTGACCACGCCCTTCAGACGCTCGGAAAATGAGGGAAACGCCCATTTTAGTTTTATTTTGCATCTTAAAAATGGCTGCAATGAACATAAAATGGGCAGGATGTTTTATTGAATTTGCATTGAGAATTTATACCCATCTTAGCAAGTTAATCTAGGAAAGTAAACGAACATGTCAGAGTACAGCTAGCTCTTCAAATTATTTTGATGAAATTGCTTGAAGGAGCAGTAGCAAATAGGGAACCCTATAGCCAATGACACGCACAGGTTAAGACAAATGAGATCTTGAAATAAGTAGGTCTGGGGGCAAAGCCACCAGGAAAATTTTATAATATGCATTCTACTTTGGCTTAGAATGCCTCTACCAAGACCCAAGATCGTTCAGTCATTCAGTTCAAAGAAATCGGTCACTGAGTTTCACACCAACCTTTTGAAAGATTTGGAAACTGTATTCGCCGACAGACACTCAGTAGTACCAGTACCAAGGAAACGTTTTTGATTTGCCGACAGATATTATCAATTTGCCGACAAACTGAATGTTGGGGGGGGGTGCGGCACCCCCCCTTTGGCTACGCCCCTGGCTCTAAAAACTAGATGAATGCATCAAAGATGGCGTCAGAAATATCTTTTATGATTGCTGGCATCCCAAAAAATTTCAACAGATTTTGATTGGCAGATCATGAAACAACACGAATCATGACTAGAAGTTCCCCGAGGCAATTTTATTACGAGTTGTCCATCGCTTTAGAATCTAGGTCTTTTTCCTGGTGCTAATTACCGATTTGGAAAAGGTGTTAAAATAGCACTCATTGCTTTATTTGTAAGAAGCTTTGTTCATAATTACATACACGTATTTTTTATAAGAAACTAAGGTCCGGGGCTGGTAGGCAGTTTCTTAAATTTTAAGGCCATTTTGCTACCAAAAGTTTCTTCCGCGCTTCTTATATTTTTAATGCCAGAGAGTGTAGATTTAATCTTTTTTGTCTGAATTGTTCCCAAATTATTCAGTAAGATCTAAAAACAAGTAAATAACATAATTCGCATTCAAAATAATGCGCAAACAGTTGCTATAACTGTACAGTGTCAAAACATTTTTGAGTGCGATAGGAAAATTAGAACTGCAAATTACAAAAGTTTCTTAGCTTTTTAAATTCAAGTAGGGTTGTTTCTGAACTTTCGAAAAATTGATCCTACTCTTTCTTATAAGCGGTTTCTTATAAAAAATATGTGTAGTTAAGTTTCTTACGTTTAGGCCTAATTCTTAACGTAAGTTTCTTGTAGAATTTCGTAAATCACAACTCATTAAATTCCACATTTTTGGAAGAGGCTACTCCAGTTTCATATGAGCTGTTCTTATAAAAAAAAACGAGTGTATTTCATCAGCTTCCAAGATTTCAAATCGACTCGTTTGAGAAAAAACACGAAATACCAGGTTTCCAAAAATGTTGTAATGTATCAGCGTTTGCTAAATATACAATGATAGATTACAACGAATCAACAATCGTGTTGTAAAAGGGTAAATTAGATGTAGAGCCATATTCCATTTGAGCATGCTTCAAAAGGGGACAAGTAATTTCTATAAAAGTATGCAGAAGTCTTAGCTTCAAAGCACTGCCATCGAGAATTATCATCACCCAGGATGGAAAGCAAATGAAACTATTTTCTCTTTACTTAAAAGTACACAGGTTGCTTATTCAAGTTCCTTACAAGGTCATGGCTGTGACTGTCGTCATTGTAAGACGAAACTTGGATAAAACGTTATCAGACTCATGGTAAAATTGTCTACCCTATGGCGATTTTGAAGGTTTAAGTGTGATAAATTTCTACAACTGAGTTACACTTGCTATTGCTACAAAATAATTGGCAGTTCATTAAAATCGGTGCAGAATTACCGGGTGTCCCAAAAAAGGTAACAGATTTTATCGGGGCTAGCTATAACAATTTATGTCGAATCGATTCCTAATAAGTTTTGAAGAACATTTTGATAGTTAACTTGAAGACTAATACCTATTTTCTTGATATTGATGCATCAAAAGTTGGAATATTAATCTTGAAAGTCCAAATGTGTGTTCATCACCAAACCAGAGCTTTTGGGTTTTGGCCTGAACTGTAAACGCGCTGGTCAAGGATCCGTCATTTGGGTAGTACTCATGTGAATAAAATACAAAAACTGAAAACTGACAAACGAATTAAAGTAAATGAACGGAGGTATAGCGACATGATCTAAACATAGCACAAAAGAACGGCAGACACCACTTATTTTCTATTGTTTTCATCAATCGAGAACATCAAATACAATAGGTTATATTTAGACTGACCTAGTTCAAGTTGCCTTTAACTCTGATTTACTTTAATGGATATAAAGTCACCAAGGGATATCTTCCTGCAGATAAAATGAATGCAGTTACACCAAGCCAACTGAAACTGAATCTTTGTTCCCTTGGGCATAATTGCTTGTTTTGTAATAATATTGAGAGAAATGATACAAAAAGCATTTCATTCAAGTATTCGAGTAATGAAGATTCCAATATAGCCAAAGGGAACTATTTCGCTTATGAAACACTTTTATTAGGCAGATGCAATTTGAACTTTTTGTTGAATTAAGAGTGATGTCTCAGGTAGGATTAGATTATTCATCTTGCTGTCCTTCGCTATGATTGAGGAGATTCCACAACGCAGCGCGATAACAGCTTAGGCCAAAACTCAAAAGCTCTGGTTTGGAGTTGGATGCAAATTTGGACTTTCAAGATTAATATTTCAAGTCTCTACGCCCTAATATCAACGAATGAGGCATTAATGTTCAAATTGACAGTCGAGGATCATTTCCAAATTAGTGCAGAATGATTGAAGCTAAATTCTAATTACTACGCCGGGTAAAATCAGTTACCTTTATTTTGGGACACCCGGTATATGGTAACATTAATACACTTGATTTGACACTGAAACTCTGCCAACTTCTGAATGCAGTTATTCCTTTCATCACGATGCATATCTGGCGAAGAAACTTGCTGATTTACATGGTTGAGTTGTGCAAATTGAACTCTTTTGAATAGTTAACAATTGTTTTGACTTCCTCAACACAACTGACTTTTCCTATAAAGGAGAGACAAAATATAACGATTACTTTAACAATTCAAATTGTTACATAACCTATAGCAAGCTTCTTGGAATCACTTATCCGCAAAACGCAGTCCACCACAATCCACTTGCTCTACATACTTTATCTATACCAGGAGCACAAGATTTATTTTAATTCTTATGTAACCTATAGCAAGCTTCTTGGAATCGCTTATCCGCAAACGGCAGTCCACCACAATCCACTTGCTCAACATACTTTATCTACACTGGGAGCACAAGAGTTAATTTAAATTGTTACGTAGCCTATAGCAAGCTTCTTGGAATCGCTTATCCGCAAAAGGCAGTCCACCACAATCCACTTGCTCTACATACTTTATCTACACTGGGAGCACAAGATTTATTTTAATTGTTACGTAACCTATAGCAAGCTTCTTGGAATCGCTTATCTGCAAAAGGCAGTCCACCACAATCCACTTGCTCAACATTCTTTATCGATAACAGGAGCACAAGATTTATTTTAATTGTTATGTAACCTATAGCAAGCTTCTTGGAATCGCTTATCCGCAAAAGGCAGTCCACCACAATCCACTTGCTCAACATACTTTATCTACACCAGGAACCCAAGATTTATTTTAATTGTTACGTAACCTATAGCAAGCTTCTTGGAATCGCTTATCCGCAAAAGGCAGTCCGCCACAATCCACTTGCTCTACATACTTTATCTACACTGGGAGCACAAGATTTATTTTAATTGTTACATAACCTATAGCAAGCTTCTTGGAATCGCTTATCCGCAAAAGGCAGTCCACCACAATCCACTTGCTCTACATACTTTATCTACACAAGGAGCACAAGATTTATTTTAATTGTTACGTAACCTATAGCAAGCTTCTTGGAATCGCTTATCCGCAAAAGGCAGTCCACCACAATCCACTTGCTCTACATACTTTATCTACACCAGGAACCCAAGATTTATTTTAATTGTTACGTAACCTATAGCAAGCTTCTTGGAATCGCTTATCCGCAAAAGGCAGTCCACCACAATCCACTTGCTCTACATACTTTATCTACACTGGGAGCACAAGATTTATTTTAATTGTTACGTAACCTATAGCAAGCTTCTTGGAATCGCTTATCCGCAAAAGGCAGTCCACCACAATCCACTTGCTCTGCATACTTTATCTACACCAGGAGCACAAGATTTATTTTAATTATTACATAACCTATCGCAAGCTTCTTGGAATCGCTTATCCGCAACAGGCAGTCCACCACAATCCACTTGCTCTACATACTTTATCTACACCAGGAACCCAAGATTTATTTTAATTGTTACGTAACCTATAGCAAGCTTCTTGGAATCGCTTATCTGCAAAAGGCAGTCCACCACAATCCACCTGCTCTACATACTTTATCTAGACTGGGAGCACAAGATTTATTTTAATTGTTACATAACCTTTAGCAAGCTTCTTGGAATCGCTTATCCACAAAAGGCAGTCCACCACAATCCACCTGCTCTACATACTTTATCTACACCAGGAGCACAAGATTTATTTTAATTGTTACGTAACCTATAGCAAGCTTCTTGGAATCGCTTATCCGCAAAAGGCAGTTCACCACAATCCACTTGCTCTACATACTTTATCTACACTGGGAGCACAAGATTTACTTTAATTGTTACATAACCTATAGCAAGCTTCTTGGAATCGCTTATCCGCAAAAGGCAGTCCACCACAATCCACTTGCTCTACATACTTTATCTACACAAGGAGCACAAGATTTATTTTAATTGTTACGTAACCTATAGCAAGCTTCTTGGAATCGCTTATCCGCAAAAGGCAGTCCACCACAATCCACTTGCTCAACATACTTTATCTACACCAGGAACCCAAGATTTATTTTAATTGTTACGTAACCTATAGCAAGCTTCTTGGAATCGCTTATCCGCAAAAGGCAGTCCACCACAATCCACTTGCTCTACATACTTTATCTACACTGGGAGCACAAGATTTATTTTAATTGTTACGTAACCTATAGCAAGCTTCTTGGAATCGCTTATCCGCAAAAGGCAGTCCACCACAATCCACTTGCTCTACATACTTTATCTACAACAGGAGCACAAGATTTATTTTAATTATTACATAACCTATAGCAAGCTTCTTGGAATCGCTTATCCGCAAAAGGCAGTCCACCACAATCCACTTGCTCTACATACTTTATCTACACCAGGAACCCAAGATTTATTTTAATTGTTACGTAACCTATAGCAAGCTTCTTGGAATCGCTTATCCGCAAAAGGCAGTCCACCACAATCCACTTGCTCTACATACTTTATCTACACAAGGAGCACAAGATTTATTTTAATTGTTACGTAACCTATAGCAAGCTTCTTGGAATCGCTTATCCGCAAAAGGCAGTCCACCACAATCCACTTGCTCAACATACTTTATCTACACCAGGAACCCAAGATTTATTTTAATTGTTACGTAACCTATAGCAAGCTTCTTGGAATCGCTTATCCGCAAAAGGCAGTCCACCACAATCCACTTGCTCTACATACTTTATCTACACTGGGAGCACAAGATTTATTTTAATTGTTACGTAACCTATAGCAAGCTTCTTGGAATCGCTTATCCGCAAAAGGCAGTCCACCACAATCCACTTGCTCTACATACTTTATCTACAACAGGAGCACAAGATTTATTTTAATTATTACATAACCTATAGCAAGCTTCTTGGAATCGCTTATCCGCAAACGGCAGTCCACCACAATCCACTTGCTCAACATACTTTATCTACACTGGGAGCACAAGAGTTAATTTAAATTGTTACGTAGCCTATAGCAAGCTTCTTGGAATCGCTTATCCGCAAAAGGCAGTCCACCACAATCCACTTGCTCAACATACTTTATCTACACCAGGAACCCAAGATTTATTTTAATTGTTACGTAACCTATAGCAAGCTTCTTGGAATCGCTTATCCGCAAAAGGCAGTCCACCACAATCCACTTGCTCTACATACTTTATCTACACTGGGAGCACAAGATTTATTTTAATTGTTACGTAACCTATAGCAAGCTTCTTGGAATCGCTTATCCGCAAAAGGCAGTCCACCACAATCCACTTGCTCTACATACTTTATCTACAACAGGAGCACAAGATTTATTTTAATTATTACATAACCTATAGCAAGCTTCTTGGAATCGCTTATCCGCAAAAGGCAGTCCACCACAATCCACTTGCTCTACATACTTTATCTACACCAGGAACCCAAGATTTATTTTAATTGTTACGTAACCTATAGCAAGCTTCTTGGAATCGCTTATCCGCAAAAGGCAGTCCACCACAATCCACCTGCTCTACATACTTTATCTAGACTGGGAGCACAAGATTTATTTTAATTGTTACATAACCTTTAGCAAGCTTCTTGGAATCGCTTATCCACAAAAGGCAGTCCACCACAATCCACCTGCTCTACATACTTTATCTACACCAGGAGCACAAGATTTATTTTAATTGTTACGTAACCTATAGCAAGCTTCTTGGAATCGCTTATCCGCAAAAGGCAGTCGACCACAATCCACTTGCTCTACATACTTTATCTACACTGGGAGCACAAGATTTATTTTAATTGTTACGTAACCTATAGCAAGCTTCTTGGAATCGCTTATCCGCAAAAGGCAGTCCACCACAATCCACTTGCTCTACATACTTTATCTACACCAGGAACCCAAGATTTATTTTAATTGTTACGTAACCTATAGCAAGCTTCTTGGAATCGCTTATCCGCAAAAGGCAGTCCACCACAATCCACTTGCTCTACATACTTTATCTACACTGGGAGCACAAGATTTATTTTAATTGTTACGTAACCTATAGCAAGCTTCTTGGAATCGCTTATCCGCAAAAGGCAGTCCACCACAATCCACTTGCTCTACATACTTTATCTACAACAGGAGCACAAGATTTATTTTAATTATTACATAACCTATAGCAAGCTTCTTGGAATCGCTTATCCGCAAAAGGCAGTCCACCACAATCCACTTGCTCTACATACTTTATCTACACCAGGAACCCAAGATTTATTTTAATTGTTACGTAACCTATAGCAAGCTTCTTGGAATCGCTTATCCGCAAAAGGCAGTCCACCACAATCCACTTGCTCTACATACTTTATCTACAACAGGAGCACAAGATTTATTTTAATTATTACATAACCTATAGCAAGCTTCTTGGAATCGCTTATCCGCAAAAGGCAGTCCACCACAATCCACTTGCTCTACATACTTTATCTACACCAGGAACCCAAGATTTATTTTAATTGTTACGTAACCTATAGCAAGCTTCTTGGAATCGCTTATCCGCAAAAGGCAGTCCACCACAATCCACTTGCTCTACATACTTTATCTACACAAGGAGCACAAGATTTATTTTAATTGTTACGTAACCTATAGCAAGCTTCTTGGAATCGCTTATCCGCAAAAGGCAGTCCACCACAATCCACTTGCTCAACATACTTTATCTACACCAGGAACCCAAGATTTATTTTAATTGTTACGTAACCTATAGCAAGCTTCTTGGAATCGCTTATCCGCAAAAGGCAGTCCACCACAATCCACTTGCTCTACATACTTTATCTACACTGGGAGCACAAGATTTATTTTAATTGTTACGTAACCTATAGCAAGCTTCTTGGAATCGCTTATCCGCAAAAGGCAGTCCACCACAATCCACTTGCTCTACATACTTTATCTACAACAGGAGCACAAGATTTATTTTAATTATTACATAACCTATAGCAAGCTTCTTGGAATCGCTTATCCGCAAACGGCAGTCCACCACAATCCACTTGCTCAACATACTTTATCTACACTGGGAGCACAAGAGTTAATTTAAATTGTTACGTAGCCTATAGCAAGCTTCTTGGAATCGCTTATCCGCAAAAGGCAGTCCACCACAATCCACTTGCTCAACATACTTTATCTACACCAGGAGCACAAGATTTATTTTAATTATTACATAACCTATAGCAAGCTTCTTGGAATCGCTTATCCGCAAAAGGCAGTCCACCACAATCCACTTGCTCTACATACTTTATCTACACCAGGAACCCAAGATTTATTTTAATTGTTACGTAACCTATAGCAAGCTTCTTGGAATCGCTTATCCGCAAAAGGCAGTCCACCACAATCCACTTGCTCTACATACTTTATCTACACTGGGAGCACAAGATTTATTTTAATTGTTACGTAACCTATAGCAAGCTAAGCATAAATAAGCATAAATGTGCTAAAGCTGACATTAGATAAATTACCCCCATCTACTTCAGCCATGTTAACTGTTTTCTTCTGTTATCAAATCCGTCTCTATCTATCCATCTAATCTAGTGTCTGTTTATCTATACGTTGCTGTACATAAGTATACAGTGGTTATAATATGATACTCTGCTGTACACATTGTTCAAAGTTAAAAGTAAGGACAAGGTGAATTATACTTATCTGTTGAACTTCTGGTAAATCATTCGAAGGCTAGGAGGCACTGTTGGTATGTCTTCCTCTCGATGGATGCCCCCCCCCAGTTTTTGTTTCAGGTGGTTTATGAACTTGATAGACTTGTGTTTAGTTTGTTTTGCATCCCAGTGCTTGGCTCATAAACTGCAAATGGGTATTCTCATTTCAATGGTCAACACTTTGTGCCAAAAAGGGTCATTTTCAGAAGTTTTCATTTATGGCTGATTTCCTGCTCACCTGCTTGGTGGATATCTAAAAAACTTACTTTTAAAGTTCTAGGGCTTAATGGTACAAGATTTTTAAGTTACGTAAGGTTGAAATTTGATATTGAGTGCAAAATTTGCTACAATTTCCATGTTTCATGGTGCAGCATACAACATGTTAACTAAATTTGTTACTTAATATGAACAGCTTTATCTACTTTTAATCACTGTGGATAGGCATAGAAACCATACAATATGCCTCCTTATGCTTGTTTCCCACTATTTTTCAATCGTTTTCCGGACAATTGATAACAGATACAAACTACAACAGTCAATTATATTCAATTGGTAGTCAAATATTGTTGTATCTTCTGTGAATTTTTTGTTTAGATTAGCTACTTTACCATTGAATTCAACTTAAACAATGTTCTGAACTTGAAGAAAAGGATATTCTTTATAAAAGATTAAGTTTTCCGCATTTGATGTTTTCCGTCATTCCGTGACCGTTAGGACCAAGTTGACAAATCTGTCTTAAGTTACAAGATATATTCAAATGTCTGGGCAGGAATGAAAAAGATCCATGTAATAGAGACAGAGGACATTGAAATAGTCTCCTTTTTTCTGGAGAAATGCTCAAAATCAGTGACATTGTCAAGGCAGATATTACTTATTTTAGGATTTTAACTTTTGATAGCCCTTAAAACCTGAGATACTGAATGGGCTGCATATATAAATGATGATTATGATTTATTTGTCTATGGCCTCCTTTTCATCTTGGAGTTACCATAGAAACAAAAAATGGCCTACTGCCATTTCTGTTTTAAAGAGACTGCAGAATGGGGAAAACAAGCAAAGAGAAAATGGAAAAGTGGCGGGAAAAAAATCGAGAAAATGAGAGGGAGAAAGATCGTCTTCGGAAAAGAAAAAAGAAAGATGGAATGACAGAGGAAGAGCTCTCAGAGCTTAAGTTGAGAAACAGATTAAATAAACAGAGGTCAAGAGCCAATATGTCACGCCAAAAGAAACAGGCTATCAAGGTAAAAGACCGCGTCAGAAAAAGCAAGAAGGCTGACAGCAACCCAACAACTATTGAGAAGAACGACTACTCGACACCGAGGGTAAGAGAATTCAGAAAAAGGCAAAAAGAAAAAATCATGGTAGTACAACTCCCATTTGGTAAAAAGAAGAGCTTGACAAATTCACAGAGAAAAGGCTTGAAAAAAACCAAAGAATTTGTTCAAAATGTTGCTTCGCCAGGAAGACGAGCAAGAATTGTGTCATCAATTTTTGAAAGTGCAAAGTCCTCCCCAAGAACTAAGAAAATCCTAGACAGCAGCACAGAGCAGCAGCAAGAGCACAGGAATGCTAAAAGAGTTATTGAGAAGCTAAAGATGCGCAAGGATAACAGTGCTAACGTTGCGAAAAGGCTGATAGTTGGCACAGTTGCTAGTGGAACACCACTCTCTTCCCTCAGATCCTCAAGTGCAAATCTTGGTGTTTCTTTTCGCACTTTAAAGCGGGCATTATTCGACCTGGAATCAATAGATAATTTGCAGTTCATAACTCATATGAGTAGAAAACGAGATTCATTCGTCTTGACAGACAGTACTCGAAAGTTGGTCCTTGATTTTTACGAAGAAGTTGGCAGGGAATGTCCGTATAGAAAATCAGCAGTCACTGTTAATGGCGAGAAGAGGCATGTTCTATTCCTTGAAAAAACATTGACTGAATATTTCAATTTGTTCAAATCTTTGAACCCTGATGTTAGGATTGGTCAAACTAGCTTTGAGAAGTTGAGGCCCAAAAATGTGAAGCTGAAATCGCAAGCGAAAAGACAGGTGTGTTGTTGCACTCATCATGTCAATGCAGATTATCTTCGAACAAAGCTGAATGATCTTCTAAGAATCAATGAGCAGGCAGTCATCAAAGACAATGAAACTCTGGTTTCCAACACTCTTTGCAATTCTGATTCAATTGCATGCATTGAGCGAGACTGCAAGGAGTGTGGTGTGGACAACTTGGACTCATTGAAAGAAAACATTCATTATTGTTCCCTTGAATGCAGAAGGAACAAAGATGATTGCTTAAACCACACAATCACATTCCTTCAATTCAAGAGCACAAGCTACACAACAAATAAAGGTGAGACAAAGAAAAAGGTGGCACTTGTTTCTGAGAGGATTACCATCTCCCAATTTTTCACTTCATTGAAGAAGGCAATGCAAGGTTTTGCTCGACATCGTTTCAACCATTTCCACACAAAGGAGATGTACAAAATGGCAGCAGAGGGATTGCAGGAAGGACAGCTGATTAAAGTCCAAGATTTCAGTGAAAATTACACTTGCCTTGTCCCTGATGAGGTTCAGTCATTACACTGGACACAAACACAAGCTACATTGTTTCCAGTTGTAACTTTCAGAAAGGGAGATTCTGGGAAGCTGCTTGAAGATCACCTTGTTTTCATATCAGATGATTTAGAACATGACTGTGCTTTTGTAGAGTTGGTCAATGCTAAAATCCACAGCTATTATCAACAGGCTGGGGTTGAGATTGTGAGGGATATTGAATTCAATGATGGATGTGCTGCTCAGTTTAAAAGCATCAAGTCATTTGGGTTGTTCTCAAAGCGATCCATGCATACTGACAGGGTTTATTTTGAATCATCGCACGGAAAAGGACCCTCTGATGGAGTTGGTGGTGTAATCAAATCATTAGTTGCTACAGCAGTTTGCAGTCAAAAAGTGATCATTAGAGATGCAAAAGAATTCTTTGATTTTCTCTCTGACAGATGTTGCATTGAAAATGAAATTGGTGCAAGTGATAGCAAGCATAAAATTAAGACAAGAAAGTTCTCCTTCCTTGACAAACAAGATGTTAAACAGCACAGAGATTCTTTGAATGAGCTACCATACAAGACCTTGAAAGGCACAAGAAAGATTCACCAAATCACAATTCACAGCTCATTAAAGAGTCACGAGCTTGCAATACGAAATTATGCTTGCCTCTGTGAAAGTTGTGCTCAGATAAACTTGGACAGCTCTGCATGTGACAATTCTCAAATGTTGCAGGAATATGGCCAAAGAAAAGTTGTCAATCTATTAAGGAAAGCTGCTGATGAAGATAGTGATGATGAGATGTGTGATGAAGTGCAAGATGAAAAAGAAGAATGGCAAATGAGTGATGCAGTTAATATGATAAAGAAAGATGACATAGTAGTGATTAGATCAGTTGACACCTTTAATCCATACTACTTGGTGAAGGCTATAGATGAAGCTTTTGAGCTTGAAGAAATGTTTGCAGATGATTATGGACACACTCTTCCACCTGATCATAGCATAGTCAAGGGACATTATCTAGAAGTTCAAAAGAGAACAAAAGATGGTTGCTTCATGTTTGAAGATGAGACGAAAGTTGTCGGAATTTCTGCTTTTTGCATTGCTGGAATCTCACCACCCTTGACAAGATCTACCGGCACCAGAAAGAGAAGGCCGATAACCTTATATGAAGTTTCTCCTGAAATCAACGATATTCTTTTGGGCCTAGTAACTGGTTACAACATTTAGCACTTGTGTTGTGAAATAAAACTCTTGATTTAGTTTAATTAAGTCTATTTGAGTTCATTTGATGCTTTCATTTTTGCGGTCACGGAATGACGGAAAAGTTCTATGTTGATAATTTCTACAAGTTTCACAGCAAACCATCCAAAATTGGGTTTTATGGTATATTTCATTTGTATTTTACAAGGAAAATATGTTACTTAAGTTGTTTACTTCAGTTTGACTTTTGAAAAACTTTCAATCATTTTGGTCACGGAATGACAGAATTTTAAAGCCAGTAAAGTTTCATACACAAACACTGTGAAAGTTTGAGGTATTGACAGAAAACAAGTTTTTGAAAGCATTTTAATGACCAAAGAGTCAAGTTTTGGCAAAATTATGTTTCAAGTAATAGTTTTATAATTTTTTGAGATGTTTTTGCATTTTTTCAAAAAATTCTCAATTAATGTTTCATTTACCATTCAAATGTCTTTCGTACATTTTTTGTATTGATGAAAGGTTAGTAAGCTGGTTAAATTTTCTCCAAAGTCCTAATGTATTATCATATCTAAACATACAACATTCAGACATACAGTGTTGCTTATTGCAGTCATATAAAGCCTTTAAATTCATTGAACTGCTTCAAAATGGACTGTTTCGTCATTATTTTTGGTATTTGTGTGACTTTTCTCGTGAAATTAAGAAAAAATACTAACTTGAACTTCTTGGTTAAGCTATATTATGAAAAACATCATATTTCTGGCTGATAGAAATGAAAGGCAGCTTTGTTGATCAGTTTCTTTTTGCTGAATTATTCATTTCTCTGAATGTAGTATGTTGTTGACCAATAAAATGAGAATACCCAAATTGAACTCCGCCAATCAGCAATCCGCCATTGTTGCATGAGGAAACAGCAATCAGGCAATGCAATCTTATTTCAATCTAAGGGCAAAAAATGCGAAATTGTTGCAAAAGCATCTTCTTGACCTGTGTGTCTAATGACTAAAAAATAAACAAAATAAGATCAACAATCTTACATTTCATTTTGATCTCATCTTTATCCTACCGTATACCAGCATGCCTGGCCGTATGCCGAGTTGGTTTTAAAAATAGGATTAAAAATAGCTAGGCCTAAAATCACCGCAAGCATCTTCGGATCCGACAATCGACGCTGGTATCGTGGCCTTTCCTTTTTCAAATTATTTTAGGCCTAAAATCTCGCAAATCGCTCGCACCTAAGTCCTAGACGCCAATAGTGATTTGGCTGGTTGGCAATACCTAAAAAAGTTTACTAGACTAGTAGAATCAGAAAGGTCTTAACTTACCTCTTGCTTGATGTAGGAATTTAGTTGGTATTCAAATCGTCTTTACGCGTAGATTTCAGGCATTATAGTATAGATGATGGCGCCAAGGCTGTTCAGCGATCTTCTTCTTCAACGGTCGTCAACAATCCACTCTAGTCTCCACGCCACGCACGAAACTAATTTTGAAATGCTCACCGCAAACCGCCAAAAGCTGTTGCTGTTGTGTCGATGCAACTTTATCACGCTGGGAAGGGGAAGGGTTGGAAGGGGGTGGGGACGTATACATTACTTTCCTATTTGTCAAAGATTTTGCTCCAAAACGGAGAAAATTAATTGCAATTTAAAGATTTTCGTAGATTTTTCATTGGTATAACTGGGTAAATGTATGGCGCGCCATAACGGCCAAAATCATTAATTTTTCCGCTTCTATGTGAAGACTGTGAACAATTTTTGTCGATCAAACTTTCCTTTTTGTCGATCAAACTTCTCTTTTTGTCGATCAAATTTTCATTTTCGTTGAATTATCGTCGATCAAACTGTCATTTTTGTTAATGAAAAAATCATGCGTTGAATCATAGATAATAGATCTATGGTTGAATAATGTGCCACACTTTTTCATAAGAAATTTTATCAGACTGGGTACTAAAAGTTTCTTAATTTCGCATGAAAATTTCGGTGTTTTAGTAGTAAAAGTTTCTTAATTAGTTTCTTATTTTTTGTGCCTACCTAAAATTGCGGTATTGTTCGAAGTTGAGCCGCCTTCTCGACAAAGGGCTTCCATTTTGCATTGATATTGTCTTCAAGAAGAAGACGTGCACATCGAGTCAAAATTTACCAATTTTGCAGTCAAGAAAAGATGAAGGTACCTTTGTTAGAGAGACATAGAATAAAAGAGAGACATACAAAAATAAAGTTTTAGAATTTCTTTACTGCTCTTGAGCGTAGTACTAGAGTTTCTTAAATTTTTGGTCATCTTAGTACTAGTTTCTTATAAACCAGTTTCTTATAAAAAAATGTGTGTTTAAATGTCCTAAGGTGTTTCTTTCAGTGCCATCCATTTCAAATTTCAATAAATGCCATATTTCATCTTTAATTGCATTCACACCCAAAAGTTTGTAATGTGCCGTTTTACTATTGTCCAGAATTACTTGAAAAATAAACCGTTATTTCAAATGAATGGCAGAGGATTGTCAAACAAGTGTTGTCCATCAAGTTCACGAAAAAAGTCCGGATTCTGCAATTCCTGTATTCCGATGACAGGTTTGTCCAGCTTCAGGGTATTGAAATAAACCCAATTTTGGGGACAGACATCGCAAAAAATTAATAGTCCATACTGCTAGTGCAAAATAAACTACTTTTATAGGCCCATAAAAAAACCTGGTTTTGAGGACAAACATTGTCGAAATAAGGACAAAATAAACCGATTTCTGGGACATACATAGGACCACTGTCTCCATACCTACATGCCCACCCTTGGCGTTCTACGCATGATCACAGGTTTCCTTTTTGGGGGATGACAGTTGCTATGAACTTTGACGATTCGTATCCCCAACAAGTAGGTGGTTGGAAATAAGAGTGCATTCTAAAATTTGATTTCTTTCGCAGGGAAAGAGTTGGTTTCAGTTGCTGGGAAAAATGGCTGGGATTTGCAGCAAAAATAAACAAGTTGCTGGAGACATTTTTCTATAAATATGGCTACTTCATTTCTGGCTATCCAATCCTGGTTATAATATCATGCATCGTTTTCACAGGATGTCTTGGATGGGGGTTTGCGAAGCAAGAAACTGAAACTCAAATTGATAAACTTTACATGCCACGAAACACGCGGGGAGAGAGAGATCTTGATGCTGCTAATAAGTATTTCCCAGTTAAGGCACGTGTTCTCAAGGTATGTTCCTGAACGTATAATTGTAGTTGATTTGACCTTCATCCAAACCTGGATTTTAAGGTTCGACCTTCCTCATTTCAAAGTTTTGTGAAAAAAGGGGAAAGGGCCTTTATACACATATCAGGACCGTTGCATGTCTTGTAAACTTTTGCCCGCAGTCTGGAAAGAAATCCAAAAGGTGGTTCGCACACCTAGCTAAAGCTTTAACCAGAACGACTTTTGATGAATGTCACTGAACTTTGCAGTGGCGTAGCCAACGTAAATTAACTAAGGACATTGAAATGAGGGGTATTTACAGCCGGGAAAATTTTTGAGGACACGTATTTTACTTTGGCCAGCTCTCCTGATCTCTTGATCCCAGAGTTAGAGTGTGATAATTTTGTAATAGTTTTATGTGAACCACCACCATCTTCAGGATGTTTGCTAATGCAAAAATGGAAAATATTACAATTTTGTGTCCAATTCTTCAATAAATTAAAGTCATTTGGAAAAATTTTGGGATATCAACTTATACATTGGCTCAGAACGACTCTCCCAGCCTTGCAAATTCGATTTCCCCATATTCTTATCTTTTCAAATAATCTTCTTCACTTTTTTGCACAAAACTTCCTCCAAACCAGGTTTGTGGGTGTGTAGTGTTTTTGCATATCTGCATAATTTCTTGCATTCTTTCAAGCTCTTCAAACACGCTAAGAGATATCGATCGTTCTCTAGGGTATCCTTCAAATGTCGAGCAAAAAATTCGAGCATCGTCATTTCACTTAATCTACCCTATTGTACCAGGGCTTATTGGGTCAGAACACTGCCAGGGGGGCAAAAATGTCCCCCTAATTATCTCCAAAACAATAAATAGTATGCCATTGTAACATCGTACGATGGTAATTACATCTATTAGGAGTCTAATTGTAGACTTTGATCCTAATTGGTCACGTGGTTTATTGCCAAGTGACCAAGCAATATAACCATGTCAGATATAAGCTTCAGTACTGAGAAAATAGAAAGTGCAAGTATTTCCGATAAAATGTATCAAAACCTCAACAAACTATTAAAAATGAAGAAAATATGTTTATTCATTGATTTACATCAGCATTTAAAATTTTGTCTTTCTTTGATAGAGATATGACGTCATCAATTCACATGACGTCATGGAATCTATAATTTTCTTATGTCAGCAAATATGAATAATTTATAGATCAAACGAAAGTACTTTGCAAGGAGCATCGTTTGGTACCAAACACAGCTTCAACAAGGTCAAGACAAAGAAAATATGAATGTGATTTTCTTTGTGACCACTTTCCATATGTCGACCGTGATCCACTATTCGGTTTCATGAGATCAAGGGACGACATTAAAGAACAAGTCCTGGGCAGGTATGATTGAGATAAAATACCAGATAATACTATGCTATGAATGATATATGATACCTTTTTCCACTATTTTTCACCCTCTCCTAGTGAAATTACATATTCAAATAAGTATTTTGAGCGAAGTGACGTCATATCGCACAAACGAAAACGAGATTGAGCGACTGTGCTTTCATCTCTTTATCGTTGCAAGCCTCTTTATCGTGTACTAATGAATTGAAAATGATCCAAGAACACCATAAAGAGGCTTGCAACGATAAAGAGGTGAGAAAACAGTCTCTCAATCTCGTTTTCGTTTGTGCGATATGACTTCACTTCGCTCAAATTGCTTATTTGAATACGTAATTTCACTAGGAGAGGGTGAAAAATAGTGGAAAAAGGTATCATGCATCATTCATAGCAGTATTATCTTGTATTTTATCATCAATCATACCAACTCCGGATTTGTCCTTTTAAAGTCGTCAAATTGCAGTTAATTTCTTACGTTTGAAAGGTCTTACCTATCCAACGTTGTCCATGGTTGTTCCAATGTCTATTATTCTCTTGATTTTGCTTTTCAATCGACATGAATCCCACGGAGGAGGGGGGGGGGGGGTTCTTCCACAGTAAAGGTACCTGGGGATGTGCCGCGAGCAAGGGTATACAGGGTGTCCCAAAATGATGCATTATTGTTTGATTGCTTACATGTCCATAACCAATGAACCGATTTTCAAAAGCTTAGTTTTATTTGATTGCCTAAAGGCTAAATTGTATTTTAAGACATTGGTTGTGGTTTTACCACGGCGTTTTCATGTCGCAATGAAGATCGATAAATTTGATCAAATTCAAGCCTTAGATGGCACGAGAAAGAAACGGCCTATTTTTCCAGTCAACATTTTAGATGTGATACAAAAGGCTGAACTCCTATTCGTATTCTCTGAAGTCAGTATAGCTGAATTCGTATTCTCTGAGCGATATATATTCTTTGAACGACATATAAGTTCAGGCCTTTTGCATCATATCTAAAATATTGACTGGGAAAGTAGGCCGCTTCTTTTTCATGCCATGGAAGGCTTGAATTTGAGCAGGTTTATCGATCTTCTTTTGAACATGAAGACATCGGCCTAAACCACAACTAACATCATCGAATACAATTTAGTCTTTCGGCAACCCGATAAAACAAAGTTTTTGAAAATCGGTCAATCGGTTATGGACATATAAGCAATCAAACAATAATACATCATTCTGGGACACCCGGTACATTTTTGGCCTCCAACGGTCTAGCCAAGGGTATCATTTTTGACAATATTGGTCTTGCGAACGGTCATGATTTCATATTTGGTACAAATTTGACAATACTGGTCCAGGAAATGGTCGAGATTGGTCTAGCCAAGGGTACCATTTTCGTAAAAATTGGTCCAGAGAATGGTCAAATTGGTCTAGCCTAGGGTACCATTTTCGTAAAAATTAGTCTAGCCAACGGTACCATTTTGAATATGCTCGCGGCAGACCCCTACCCAAAATTTGGCCAAGAACCCCCCCCCCCCCCCCCCCCCCCCCCCGTGATGAATCCCTCCCTTTCTCAAACTTTATTTTAGTTTTTAGTGAAATAAACGTTTTTTAGTGAAATAGTTTGTAGTGAAATAAATATTGACACGTATATCAGGCTTTCAGCTACACATGACTTCATGATAGCACATTTTGGCAATTGCCGATATCGTAAGTCCTCGGATAACCCCCACCGTCGACTAGGCCCCCTTCATTATGCCCTTTTCCCAAAATTTAAAAAATATGTTGCTAAAAATAAGCCCCCAGGGCTTATTGGAGGAAATGCGGGACACTATTTTTGGGACACCCGGTACACGGATGTTGTTCTTATTCGCTCTAGGTAATCTTGCTGAAGAAGAAAGGAGGCAACGTTCTTACCCCAGAAATATTAGCTCAAGGATTTGAAGTTTTCAAAGGAATAATAAACATTATTAACTTTGAGAGCTACTGCATCAAGTCAAATGTGACGAAGAAACCTTTCCTTTTGAAGAAAACAGCAGAGTGCCTGAGAGATGATCCATTTCAACTCTTTAACTATTCCATGGAAGACATACGAAGAAGCAATGTCACTGTTACGATTAATAAATATTTACGCGATGACAGCTATCTCATGAAGAATTTTCGACCACTATCAGCAAATTTGCGTGATATTTTTGGCAAGGTGAAGAGAGACTCTTTTGGCAATGTGACGCATGCTGAAGCAATACGCTTCCAGTTCTTCCTCAAGTACCCCTCAACTGATCAGAAATACTTAGAAATCTCCAACTGGGCAGGAGAATTTAACAAATATTTGGCAAAGACCAAGGAACAATCTTCAAATGCAGGAATAGATATTTTCTATTACTCTTTCGCAAGTAAGGACGAATCAGTGATTGAGAGCACCTTTGGCGATGCAGTGCTGATCGTAATTACCTTGGGAATCATGATTTTATTCACTTGTTTGGTGCTTTTTAAGTTTCGAAATAAAGTTGCTGGGCATGCACTTGCTGGCGCAGTGGGACTGATTGCTGTCATCATGGGAATTGGCAGTGGATTCGGACTGGGTGCCCTATGCAAGGTGACATTCAATACATCTGTTGGGTTGCTGCCATTTATGATAATAGGTGTAGGTGTTGATGATATGTTCATAATATTAGATGAACTCGATCGCACAGATTTCAATTTACCAACAAGAGAGATACTGGCAACTGTTCTGTCAAAGATAGGTGGATCCATTACCATGACAACGCTAACCGACCTAGTAGCATTTGCAGTCAGCACGATGAGTGTATTTCCGGGTGTCCAAGCGTTCTGCATTTACGCTGCACTTGGGATCACGTTTTCCTATTTGATGATAATGACATTATTTGTCGCTTTCTTGGTCTTTGAAGTAACAAGGATCAAACATAGTCGCTATGACATAGTGCCCTGTATCAAATCAAAGGAGTTCACAATCAATAAGGATTCTGGCTTAGCTTGTGACGTTGCGAAGTCAATTTCAACTAAGGTAGGTTAGGTTTCTACAGGGTGATATCTTTCTTCCTTTTAAAGCCTTGGTCAAACGCATCCAACATTTCATCCAACATTTCATCCAACATTTCCTTGATCGTACATCACTTGCGCAGCAACGTGTTTACATCAATTAAAAAAGGCGCCAAAAACAAAACAAAACAAAACGTTCTGCGGATACCCAAACATGAAATGTTGAACAAAATGTTGGATGAGGCTTTCAAACGCATCCAACTTTACATCCAACATTTCAAAACAAAATTTGTTTTTGATCTCGATCAAACTTCATCCAACATCAGTTTGCAAATGTTGGATGATCCAACATGGGTGGTCAAACGCATCCATGATTTCATCCAACATTGGTTCTCAGCATGTTGGATGAAATGTTGGCTGCGTTTGGACGCGACATCTTAGTCCCATAAAAATTGTCTCCATCCTCGATCCCAAGTGGTCAGGTTACATCAAGTACTTATGGCTTATTTAATAGTATACATGTATTAATGATTACTTATAGTATATTCGAACATTTCGTGTAAAAATGTAAAGAAATGTAAGGGACTTTATTCATGATTTTGGGCACGTTTTGAAGGGTTTCTGAAGAGGCTTTCTTGAGAAAATCCCTCATAACTTCAGAATGGAGTGGCCGATTTCATTCAGGTAAATTTTACAGTGGATTTGAACATTTTTACCATTAAACTATATATTTGCCGATATCATTGTCTTGATTTCCAGGGAGCCTTAAAGGAATTGAATTAAGCATTCTCGAAGGAAATGAGTCCATATAAATAGCTGAGCGTTAGCGCTATCCTAAATTTTTGCTGACAAACTGCTGACGGCCCTTTGCTATCGCAAAATAATGCTAAAGTCATTAGCAGTGGAGACTAAATCCTAATCTTAATCCTAGCATTATCCTCAGGAATTTCTTTGGTTTAATTTCAAAAGCGATTAAATCACAACTATATTTCGAATCTTAGGAGCAGTGTTATCTTACCAGAAACCAGATCGTTGATTTTTAATATCAAATCAAGCGTGGAAAAATTTTTCTGGGACATCCTGTATTTAGCTACGATGATTTTAATTTGATTTCAGATCATGGATAGTCTTGCTAAATTCCTGATGTTCTCCTACGTGCGATATGCTGCATTGGCCCTTAATGTTGCGTTGGCTGCTCTTGGGATCATTGGTACCTTGAATATCAGTGAAGTATTTTCGATGCAAATGCTTGGAAAAGATGGTTCAAGCTACGTCCAGTATATTGACAAAGAAGCAATCTACTTTCCTCCGACAGTTGAAGTTAGCATTGTTGTCCCTGGCACTTTTCAACTTGATGAGGTACAAAATCAGTTGGAGTATTTGAAGCTGGGAAGTATTGCAATGACAAGTAGCAAGTATATGCAAAACCGAAAAGTTGATTGGTTCAGTGCATTCAAGAATTGGGCTGACCTGAATGGTAGAAATATCACAGGAAACAGATTTTATGGCTCTCTTCAAGTTTTTCTCGGCATTCCTGTCTATTCCAAGTATGCTGCAGATATAAAATTTTCAAAGGACAGAAGCAAATTGATTGCATCGAGAATTCTAGTTTTCGTGAAAGAAAATGCTCTTTCAACTGAGTTAAAAGATGCCATGCTACAATTGCGTGATGCAATGGACAAGAAATCCAAAATAAAGCCATATTTGGCAAATCTTCTGTTCTTTATCGCAGAGAACTATGCCCATGTCACTCCTGAAACTACCAAAAATGTCATTATTTGTGGATTGACAGTAGTTGTCATTACAGCACCATTTTTGCTCCATCCAGGAGTCTTAATCTTCATGTTGTTCAATTTTTCTACTTTAATACTTGAACTGCTTGGACTCATGTCAATCTGGAATGTTTCTTTGAATAACATTTCAATGATATTTCTAACAATGGCTATTGGCTTCACCGTTGATTACAGTGCACACATTGGACATGCATATATGACTTCAACTGCTTCAAAAGCTGAGGACCGTGTGATTTTTGCTCTGAAAACAGCTGGGGCAAGTGTATCAATGGGAGGTTTGTATTCCTTACATATCAGCTTTAGTTGTTGAACAAATCAGTAACTTTCACATCACTTAACGTTTTCTATCAGTTTAACTACTGCGGTGTCAATCCATACTTTGTAGAGCCCGGTGATCACACTTCTTTCTTCGTTACAGCTATCACAGTATCTTGTATTAAGTTGTTGTTTTTTTCAATTCCAGATTGATGAAGTAAATTCCATGAGTTCTGCTTAACCCTATTTGGACCGTGGGTGGGGGGGGGGGCATTCTCGCCCCCTTCTAAACTTTCTCAAATATCTCCATCGCTGTTATAGATATGGTGTTGCAAATCCTTGAAATTTCCTTAAATTTAATTGGCCATCAACATTTTGAAATTTCATGGTCTATTGTTGTACCACGTGACCTCCAGATGCCATTATGGAGACTGGTCACAAAGAAAATTTCAAAATTCTTGCTAAATTCTTGCAAATAGTGCTAATGATAATGATGCACCATTCGATTGGTCTTGAAGAGTACTTTCATTTCATGTATAGTGTGTCTTTATTTGCTGAAGTCAGCAACCTTTGCTATCAATGACGGAATTTTTCTTTATGACGTCATAGAAAGAATGATTTAAGGAAATATATCTCAAAACGTGCAGAAAACAGTGTCAGGCTCCTTATTCCTAACTATTTACACTAATTAGAAGTCTAAAACTAGAAATACAAATCTCAATTATTCTATTTACGAACAATTATTCTAATTATTCTATCTCAATTTACGTTAGTAGCACAATTTTGACCATGTTCCCATTGTTTTTGGTTGCCTAGCAACGACCCACGTTAAAAATTAAACATGAATTGTTTTTCTGTAAAGTTAATTGTCCAAAGAACAATTGGAATAAGGTTCATTGTTATATCTCTTGTAGTATTGAAGAAAAAGAAGGGGGGAGCGCTCTCCTCCCCCCCCCCCCTAGGTCAAAACTATAAAAAATTCAATCATATCCAAATAATGGTTGGGCCAAATTTGGTTTTCAGACAGTTTGAAATTGCAGCATGCCAGCAAAGGACCTTGGGTAACGGTGGCTCTTTAAATCACCTCATTTTCTTTATTTACAGGACTCAGTACATTTCTGGGAATACTTGTGACTGCTTTTGCATCATCTGAAATATTTCGGATATTCTTCAAAATGTTCTTTGGCATCGTCGTCCTTGGTCTTCTGCATGGTCTGATATTTTTACCTGCATTTCTAGCCGGTAAGTGAAAATTAATGAAAATTCAATGAAAGTATCTAGAGGCATGAAGCAAAGGTAAAATAGAATTGATGGAGCTTGAGGTGTATTTGAGCCTGATTCCATGGGCAGGGCTGAATCTGCTAACAGGTCTGCCTTGGTAAACAGGGATGAAATTTAGCATTAGATTACATGGAGGAATTCATGCCAGGGCTCATTAATCTTTGCTGGAAAATGAAATGTTTAGCAATATGGTGGCTTGGTGCATGCACAGTTAAAAACTTTTGGTAGCCAGCCCTGTTTCCAGTCCTGCCAAGCGATTGCACGCGGAAAACCTCGAAATTCATCCCTTTGAACAAGGGTGTTAGGACACGAAGGTGTTGATTACATATTCATTTACCTTGTTTTGATCCTTGTCTTGATTTCTTGTCTTCTTTGCTTCTCTGTTTCGTCTTCAACTGGTGTGTGCAACTGAACGGTTTATTAGGCCAAAATGCCTCGTGTTATTTGAATATATCTTCTTGTATTCCTGTGTCTTAGTGCAGTGCTCGTAAGAAGACGAGAAAAATCACAAAAATACTTGGATCTTTTGGCTTTTAACTAGAATTTTAATCATTCAAATCCATGAAGGATTTGTGGTGCTCAAATTTTCGAATGTGGGAATTTTTTTCTGGCTCACCCAGTATTCACACAGTATTCGAATTGACATTTCTGTAAATATTTCATTGCAGTATTTCGCATCAGGGCAGTATCAAGAGTGAAAGTGAAAGAAACAAACAAAGTCTTCGAATGCAGTGACATCATCAAGAAGGAGTCTCAAGTGATTACTAATCCAATGACTGTCTCTTGAATAATCTCCTTGCTTCATTCTTAAATATTTATATATATGTAAGAAATCTCTGCTTGTACTCACTGTTTTACGAATTGATCTCTTAAAGGGGCTCCGTTGTCAAACAGTAAACAAATCCGTAAACTCGCATGTTTCGCCGATTATCCATTGTTCATCCATTGTTCTCTGCAGTTTGTTTAGTGGCTTCACCCAAGTAGCCAAAAGTGACCGTTAAAAATCCACTTATATCCAAGCAATCGTAGAAGACATGGATGTTTGGTTTGTTCCTTAGTGAAGTACAATGATTAATGCCCAAACAGCAACTTTCATTTTGAAAAAAATACGAAAATCCTGTGTGATATCACCTTCCAAAAACTGCAAAAATCATCGTTTTGTTTACATTTTGACGACGGAGCCCCTTTAAAAAGCTACCTAATAATTTATCTTGCACACACAATATTTAGTTGTAACTAACACGGTTTAGCATAACAAAACAGAAAAGAACATTAACATGTAGCTATCGAATGAATTTTTTAAAGGTTGTCAGGGACGGAGCTAGACTTGCCCCAAGTCTATTTCGTCAACTGTAATAAGTCTAGTACCTGAAAGTATCGAAATAGACTTGGGGCAAGTCTAGGAGGGGGCTAATTTAGTTTCCCTGCTAAATTCACTCCTTAATGTTGCTCCTTCATAAGAACATGTTTTTTGACCTGTAGATGTTCCAAACAGATGTATATGCAAATTTGTTTCGGTAGAGCGAAGTTGGCGATCACTAACCTCCGAGCATTTTCGTGAAACATTCTCCTAAATAATGAGGAGCAATTGAACTAAATGACTTATAGGTCAGCGTTGCTGTTTCCTTTCTGATGAGATATTCAATTGACGGAAAGCCAAGATTTTGTAGCTTACGTTTAAATCCCTCCTTACGTAGGCTAATATTTTGGAGCAGTAGGACAGCAGAAGCATCGTCAGGACTATTTGTAGCACAGGAAGGGGGGTTCTTGGCCAGATTTTGGGCAGGGGTCTGCCGCGAGCATATTCAAAAAGGTACCGTAGGCTAGACTATTTTTTACGAAAATGGTACCCTTGGCTAGACCATTTTGACCATTCCCTGGACCAATTTTTACGAAAATGGTACCCTTGGCTAGACCAATTTTGACCATTTCCTGGACCAATTTGTCAAATTTGTACCGAATATGATATCATGACCGTTCGCTAGACCAATATTGTCAAAATGATACCCTTGGCTGGACCGTTGCTAGGCCAAAATTGCAAAAAAGGATACCCTTGGCTAGACTAGAAGTCCGAAAAATTATACCCTTGCTCGCGGCACATCCCCAGGTACCTTTACTATGGAAGAACCCCCCCCCCCCCCCGTTATTTGTAGTTATTCTTGCAGCTCTATTCTGGATATCTTAGAGATACTTAAATTTGGTTTCACTATCTACGACAACCCCAAACCGAGCAACAATTATAAAAATATGGCTCAGCAATTCCCATCTACATTTGCTCCAGATCACCAGATGGGAGTAATTTCTTGGCATGGCATGCGTAATAATACTGAGAGCTCGTAGTGCCTTACCCTTAACTTTTCCAATATGGCCCATCCCATTGGAGTTTGTCATCAACTTGTATGGAACGCCGTTTGCACAAAAATGACATAAACATAGTTTATGTTACATAAACTATGTTTATGTGCACATAAACTGTGTTTATGTACATAAACTATGTTTATGTGCACATAAACATAGTTTATGTACATAAACATAGTTTATGTACATAAACTAGGTTTATGTGCACATAAACATAGTTTATGTACATAAACACAGTTTATGTCCATTTTTGTGCAAACGGCGTCATAGTCATTGTTCTAGAAGGTGTCATAATCATAGTCATAATGAGTCCCTGTAGCGTCACATCGGTAACAATAGCGGGCTTATCGCATTCAGAACACCTGTGCAATGTGATCCAGATTTCCATTTTAGTGTTATTAATGCCAAAAAAATGAAAATATCAGAATAATACGAAACTGACTTTGTAGTCTTAGGTATATCAAAACACAAAAATTTTTCAAATCGGACAATTTAGTGCTGAGAAAATATTCTTTCAAGTTATGCATACAAAGTGTACTTTAGGCCTCTTTCTTAGCACAGTATCAATCAGAATCAAATTTAATCTATTGGGAACACTTTTGCAAAAGGGCTAGGTAGACTAACTCTCAAATTGAGCTCTCGATAATTTTGGCAAATTTCTTACGTCACGTCACGAATTTTTTACGGGTACTTCACCTTGAACTACCGAATCGCCCCTGGGCTCTGAACTTTATATTTTGGTTTCTTAACTTTGGGCCTAATCCTTTGCGTAAAAGACTCCTTGTTTAGTTTCTTAATATTCATAAAATTCATTTTACCCTTAATCATAATTTATCTAGGACCGAAAACGCATAGACAAATAAAACGTAATTTCCATACTTTCCAATCATATTCGAAACAAATCTGTGCAAAATCTGACGCGCCGCGCGCGCACTGTCCTCCCCCTCTTTTATGAGAAGCGTGTTAACCGACTTCACTCTAAATTCTCCCAAGCTTTCACAAGAAAGAGTGCCGTAATTTGCAAACTGATCCTCGGGGAATAATTTAGACGCGTCTCAGAACAATAGGTACGACGCCGTTTGCACAAAAATGGACATAAACTATGTTTATGTGCACATAAACATAGTTTATGTACATAAACATAGTTTATGTCCATTTTTGTGCACATAAACCTAGTTTATGTACATAAACTATGTTTATGTGCACATAAACATAGTTTATGTTACATAAACATAGTTTATGTGCACATAAACATAGTTTATGTAACATAAACTATGTTTATGTCATTTTTGTGCAAACGGCGTTCCACAAAAATGACATAAACATAGTTTATGTTACATAAACTATGTTTATGTGCACATAAACTATGTTTATGTACATAAACTGTGTTTATGTGCACATAAACATAGTTTATGTACATAAACTAGGTTTATGTGCACAAAAATGGACATAAACTATGTTTATGTACATAAACTATGTTTATGTGCACATAAACATAGTTTATGTACATAAACATAGTTTATGTCCATTTTTGTGCAAACGGCGTCATAGTCATTGTTCTAGAAGGCGTCATAATCATAGTCATAATGAGTCCCTAAAGCGTCACGTCGGTAACAATAGCGGACTTATCGCATTCAGAAAACCGGTGCAGTGTGATCCAGATTTCCATTCGTAGCCTGAGGCATTATTTCAAGTTAGGCACACAACGTGTACTTTAGGCCTCTTTCTTAGCACAGTAAGGGCACAAAATTGCATTAAATTTCAAATTCAAATTTCTTAGCTTGCACTCACTCGATTTTCATGATCTTCCTTTCGTTTTAAAGATTAAACCTTGCAGAATACACGTTTTTTATAAGAAACTGGTTTATAAGAAACTAGTACTACGATGCCCACAAATTTAAGAAACTCTAGTACTACGCTCAAGAACAGTTAAGAAACTCTGAAACTTTATTTCTGTATATCTCTATATCTCTCTTATTCTATGTCTCTCTAGCAAAGGTACACTCGTTTTTTCTTGACTTTTAACTGCAAAATTGGCACATTTTTGCCTTGATGTGCACGGCTTCTTCTTGATAACAATGTCAATGCAAAATGGAAGCCCTTTCTCAAGAAGAAGGCTCAGCTTCGAACAATACCGCAATTTTAGGCCCAAAAAATAAGAAACTAATTAAAAAACTTTTACTACTAAAACACTGAAATTTTCATGCGAAATTAAGAAACTTTTAGTACTAAGTGCTGATCCAAGTTTCTTATAAAAAAAAACGTGTATGTAGTGAACAAGCCGATTGAAAATTTTATCTTGAGATGTGCAAATTTTGTGAATTCTAAATGGTTACCAAACGTTAAAAAAACTAAAAAACTGAATCATTAAACTACCGAGTGGCTCCCCTGGGCTCTGAACTTTGTATTTCGAGTTCCTAAAATTGGGCCTAATTCTTCGCGAACAAGACTCCTTGTTTAGTTTCTTAGTATTCATAAAATTAATTTTACCGTTAATCATAATTTATTTAGGACTGAAAACGCAAAAACGTAATTTCCATACTTTCCAACAATATTCTAAACAAACTTGTGCAAGATTGACGCGGCACTTGCTGTCTTCCCCTCTTTTGTGAGGAACGTGTTAACCGACTTCACTCTAAATTCTCCCAAGCATTCACAAGAAAGAGTGCCGTAATTTGCAAACTGATCCTCGGGGAGTGATTTAGACGCGTCTCAGAACAATGGGGACCACGCCGTTTGCACAAAAATGGACATAAACTATGTTTATGTACATAAACTATGTTTATGTGCACATAAACATAGTTTATGTACATAAACATAGTTTATGTCCATTTTTGTGCACATAAACATAGTTTATGTACATAAACTATGTTTATGTGCACATAAACTATGTTTATGTTACATAAACTGAGTTTATGTGCACATAAACATAGTTTATGTAACATAAACTATGTTTATGTCATTTTTGTGCAAACGGCGTTCCATAGGCGTGGGACCCCTAGTTTAACGTCCCTTCCGAAGGACGGCGCGAGGTGAGTTGCGAGGTCAAGCCTCAGAGGTCACCCATCCGGAGTTTGACCTCACTCGACCGAGCTTAACTTCAGTCACCTGACGGAAACTGTTTAGCCACTCGGCCACTCATCCCGCTGTATCGTTTATCATATTAATCTTTTGATCACCTATTTTAAAATAAGGCTTAGCTTTAGTTAGACTTGCCCCAAGTCTGTTTTGTCAACTGTAATATGTCTACCGGATAAAGTATATTTTTTTGACGAAATTTTTTTTTGACGAAATAGACTTGGGGCAAGCCTAAGCTTTAGTCTGCTTTCAATTTTTTTGAATATTTGGTCTGGATCCTACTATCAACGACTGTGTTTTGGTAAGGTTTAGAGACAATGGATTGCCTTGTAGCCAGTTATATTTTAGTTTTTCATGTAATTTTCATGTGTTTTGTACAGTAGCGTCCCGCGTATAAGAAACAACTTTTTCAATTTCAGGTCTGATGCATTTCTTATAAAATGAGATAAACTTGCAAATCAGGGTAAAGTTTTTTATTACAAAAATCATAGCTGAGCGTTAACGCTAATGCTGACAAACTGCTGACGGCCCTTTGTTATCACACAATTGTGCTAAAGTCATTAGCAGTGGAGATCAAAGACTTCTTAATCCTTGCTAATGCAAGGATTAAGAAGTCTTTGATCTCCACTACTAATGACTTTAGCACAATTGTGCGATAACAAAGGGCCGTCAGCAGTTGTCAGCATAGTGCTAACGCTCAGCTATTTATATGGACTCAATTCCTTTAATACTGTATATGTAATATTGAAAGGGTCGTTGAAATAAAGAGAGTGATGCCCTTAAAATTGCAGAATGGCTTCCAAACAACTTATGAAATTGCAGGACCGTCGAGAGGGGGGGGGGCTAGCCAGGGTAGTTACCAGGGGGGCCGGGGCCTTTGGGGGCCCGCAAAAAATAAGGTATGTATTTTTCTTTGTTGTAGTTTTCTTTCAAGAACATTTTCAGGCCCGCAGGCCCACTGAGATTCCAAATGAAATCTAACAGCAACGTTTTACCAGTGCATAGGAGGGCGTGGCCCAAGGATAAAAGGGTGTGGTTCGAAAAAATGTCCGGCACCGGGGCCCGGCCCCTCTCTCGACGGCCCTCTGAAGTTGAATGAGGGCAAATGCCATTTGATAGTATTTTGGGATAAAAGTAATGTTATTTCTTGAAACATTGCAAGGGTAACCAGAAAAAAGCACCGAAGAAAAGTTTCTTTGAGTGCATGCCTTAAACAGCAAGTAAGAGGTCTATTTTCAAAAAAAGGCTGGTCAAATGCTACATGCTCTCAAAAATTTCTCACTTTCTTGATACTGAACAACTAAAGCGAACAATGAATGCATTTATCTCGTCCCAGTTCAACTACTGTCCTCTTGTTTAGATGTTCTGGGCCAGAACACAAAACAATAAAGTTAGTCTCATTCACGAACGTGCATTGCAGATAACTTACAAACATATGAGATCAGATTTTGATACAATGTTACTGAGAGAGTACAGTAGCGTCCCGCGTATAAGAAACAACTTTTTCAATTTCAGGTCTGATGCATTTCTTA
Source organism: Aurelia coerulea (assembly GCA_039566865.1). NCBI lineage: Eukaryota > Metazoa > Cnidaria > Scyphozoa > Semaeostomeae > Ulmaridae > Aurelia > Aurelia coerulea. Next base: position 19,724,401 of record CM076953.1, on the reverse strand, counting down.
TAAAATGAGATAAACTTGCAAATCAGGGTAAAGTTTTTTATTACAAAAATCATATACTGTTGAACCAGACATGATCTCTATTGATGATTATTATTTTTTATTTTATTTGTAAATTTTCACTTCCAGAAAATGCTACAGTTATTTCAGGACGGTGTTTTTTGCATACAAAATTATTTTTTTCATTTGAATAGGTACAGTTCAATACAACTGGAAAGCTGAAAAATTCCAAGGTTTCAATCCATAGTTTTTTAATAAGAAACAAGATTTTTTTCAGACCTGAACAAGTTTCTTATAAAATGGGTATTATTTTGAAAATCAGGGTCTGTGTTTCTTAAATTTGTGTTTCTTATATGCGGACACTACTGTATGCAGTCTAAATCCACATTAGGAATTTACTGATGTGGATGACTGAAATTTATGAAGCAAAATGGGAGCTTACTCCTAGTATCATGAAGGTTTGTCAAAAACAAAGTCATTACGGGTAAAGAAACTTCCATAATCTACTATTGCTACAGGCGCGTATTACGTGATATCGTTTCTCGGGCGTAGATTACGGCAGGCTCTTCCCCATTACATGAAACAATCTGATACCCTCTCCAGCTTTAAAAGGAGATTTATTCTACAGGTAGGAAATGGACTGGTCTAGGCAGCACTTGTTTTGTAAATACAGTTTGCATTAGAATGCATATTGGAAAGCATTTACAGCAACAACAAACAACGTATTTCAACTTCAACTCTTCTGTTATTTTAATTTAAACAACGGAATCCTGTTGTTTAGGGAATGGACTGAACTAGCGAGTCCTTGTTTGTTTAAAGAGGATGCACAGTTTGGATTCGAATAAAGATTGGAGAGGATTTACAGCAAGAAAAACAAGGTGTTTCAACTCTTCTGTGGCTTTAATTAAAACAATGATATTACTACCTGTGATAATGTGACGTGACCAAATTAATTTACAGCTAGGCAGCCCTTGTTTGTTTAGGAGATGCACAGTTTGGATTCGAATCAAGATTGAAAGGATTTACCACAAGAAAAACAAGGTATTTCAACTCTTCTGTGACTTTAATCAAAACAATGATATTACTACATGTGATAACGTGACGTGACCAAATCTATTTGCTGAAGTTTGCATTGACAATTGTCATTAGATAAGCATGAGATCAGCATGCTATCGAAGTACTTTGATTGCAAGAATCAATGCCTGAACGCACAGATGAATTGTAGCCAGAGAGAGATCAGTAGCATTTTTTATTCTACCTGCTTTACGTATCTCTACATTACAATTAGTTGATTATCGTAGCGATTTCTCTCAATTGCTTCGAGCTTGTTGATATCTACATCTTTATCTTTGAGTTCACTTGAAGGGGCTCCGTCGTCAAAATGTAAACAAAACGATGATTTTTGCAGTTTTTTGAAAGGTGATATCACACAGGATTTTCGTATTTTTTTCAAAATGAAAGTTGCTGTTTGGGCTTTAATCCTTGTACTTCCCTAAGGAACAAACCAAACATTCATATCTTCTACGATTGCTCGGATATAAGTGGATTTTTAACGGTCACTTTTTGGTGGCTTGGGTGAAGCCACCAAACAAACTACAGAGAAAAATGGACGAACAATGGATAATCCCCGACACGTACGAGTTTACGGATTTGTTTACTGTTTGACGACGGAGCCCCTTTAATACTTGAACGTACCGTATTGTGATGGGATGGCCTCTTTTTCTTGTTACTGCTCGTTTGAAATCATTTATTGCTTATTTACATGATGTATTTTCAGAGAGGCGTAGTGCATGTCCAAACAACCTTATTCGCTGTTTTTGTCAGATTTTTGACCATATTTCTTGCTTTGTTAATTTCATTTTATATCTTTGTTGGTCATTATATGTTAAGTGCGTTTCTCAGTAATGTTCTCAGGGCTGCATCAATTTTGTTTCTGGTTTCACTGGTTACTATCCATAGGCACGTATGTTAATATTTGCCAAGTAAAATAAGAAATTTACAAGAAATAAATAAAATTTACAAGTTTTAAAAAGCTAAAGAATAGATAAAATACGATGACAGTGCTCATTAAATAAATACGTTAATAACACCCCTAATTGTAGTGCCAGTGATAGCATTGAAAGGTCATATTGACCTTATTTCCATAATGGTCCCCTTAGAGGTGGTTGCAAAAGAAAAATAATAATAATAAACAACAGATGTTAAAGTGATTTTGAATGAAGCATAATTTAGTAGGGCCAAACCACATATGAGAGAGGAGGCGTGTTTTAATAAAACACATATACGTTGTCTTCTTCTCTCTGTATATTTTGGAAAAAATTTTCTTTCTTTATTTATCTATTTATTTATTTGTCGTATCGTATTTTTTTGTCGTGTTTTGGGATCTATAAATCAATTAATTGTAATCTGCTGTACGAGAGTTGGTTCTATCTTGGGAGAAATGTATTATTATTTCAATAATATAACGAACTGTCTTTCCTTTTATAATTTCATTGAATTCATGCTTTGGTGCAGGTTGCTTTCAAGTGTCAAACGGGGGTTAAAAGAAAAACAGGGGAAGCGTCCTGAGGGCAGCAAGCATGGAGTCTTTTAGAATTTTGATTTTGTGACGGCTAGAGGGGACACTTTATTGCAACTATTACAGAATTTCGCAACAGGCCAAAATCTTTGAAATAGAGCTCGTGCAGAAGTTTACATTAATCAATGTCGAAATCCCAAAATCACCCCGAAAACGTGCTCTCTTTGTCCATTCTTGTGGAGTCTTTAGAAAATTTGATCGACGTTTTTTGATCGTTTTAAGTGTTTTCGAGAACAAAAATCTTAAGAAACTAGCTTCTAGCTCTAAATACTGAAAACAAAAAAATTTGCAAAAATTGATAGAATCTAATCCAGGCATTTTTGCTAAATATTGAGTCATGAATCTTAAAAATCTGTCCAGTATACGATTTATTGTGGCCTGCCAAACGTGCATAGTTTATTTTGGCGCACCCGGTATGCCTCAGCAAATACCGACACACGTTTTTTATAAGAAACTTGGATCAGCACTTAGCACCAAAAGTTTCTTAATTTTGCATGAAAATTTCGGTGTATTAGTAGTAAAAGTTTCTTTATTGGTTTCTTATTTTTTGGGATCTAAAGTTGTTCAAACTTGAGCCTTCTTGTCGACAAAGGGGCGCTTGCATTTTGCATTGCTATTGTCACTACGACTAAGCCATGCACATTAAGGCAAAAAGCTACCAATTTTTGGAGTCAAAAGTTAAAAAAAGATGAAGGTAGCTTTGGTAGATAGACATAGGATAAGAGAGACATGCAGAAATAAGATGGTAGAGTTTCTTAACTGTTCTTGAGTGTAGTACTGGAGTTTCTTAAATTTTTGATCATCGCAGTACAAGTTTCTTATAAACCAGTTTCTTATAAAAAACGTGTACATCATTTTTGGACATCAGGTAGTGAAACAAAGTCGATCTGCTTCAGGTTAGTCCTTCGGCTTTAAATAAGACATGATTCATTTAAATCGGTGGCTGGTTCAGGGTTGTACGCCTCAGCAAATATCGACACATCATTTTTGGCCATCAGGTAGTGAAATAAAGTCGTTCTGCTTTAGAAGATACACTCAGTTTTGTTGATAAGAAACCACTTAAAAGAAACGGTAGGCTCAATTTTTCAAAAGTTTAGAAACAACCCCACCTGAATTCAAAAAGCAAAGAAACATTTGTAATTTACAATTTTAATTTTCCTATCGCACTCAAAAATGTTTTGACAGTGTACAGTTCTAGCAACTGCTTGGACCTTATTTTGAGTGCGAATTATGTTATTTACTCGCTTTGAGATCTTACTAAGTAATTTTGGAGCCCTTTAGACAAAAAAAACGTAACTGTACACTTCCGGCACTGAAAGTATAAGAAACACATAGGAAACTTCTGCTAGCAAAATGGCCCAACAATTGAACAAACTGCCTACCATCCCCAGATCTTAGCTTCTTATAAATGAAATGCGTGTATTTGTGCTTCTTCAAAAACAGTACAATAAATACAAAGACCAGAATGTTGCAAGAAAACTCAAAGAAAGTTTAAGAGGTTGTCATTGGATTAGCGATCACTTGAGACTCTGTCTTCATGATATCACTGAATTCGAAGACTTCTTTCGTTTCTGTCGCATTCACTCTGGATACTGCCTTGATGCGAAATGCTGAAAAAGAAGATTTTTTAAAAAATTCCATGGGAATGCTGGATGAGATATTATAAACCCGGAGTCATATTAATGTTTTGCCTGTAACTTTCAAACTACCGGGTGAGTCAATAAAAAGAATCCCTCTCTGAAAAATCACCATCCCCTGAATATCAAGATGATGATATTGGGAAAAATAACATTTAACAGCAGACATGTTCAAATGGACCTCAACATTTACCTGACTGAAATCGGCCACTCCATTCTCTCCAATTCACACACAAACCTATGAGGCGCTGAACGTTGAACAATAGAAATTCTGGCCGAGAGTTGTAAGAACTGCTCAAAATGCCGAAAAATCTGCCTTTTCGTTGTTCTTGCTATTGCCCTTCTGCCACTTCTGCCAAAGTTTCTTTTGCTCAAGATTCAATACCCCTTCGGTTTTTTATGTGAATTGAGAAAAATCTACTAAAATTTCTTCACGCACTTCAATTCATATGACAATACTCACGGGAAGTTTCTGTATTAAACTACTTTTTGCATTCATGGCACAAACTATCATGGTGCGAAATAAGTTATAAAATTCAAAAGAGGTTTTATCAAGAGGTCTTAAGCCCTGGCAAAACGACTGGACTTTTGCACTGAACACGCACTGGACATTGCTAACCTTGTTCAGCGTCTGAACATCAAGAAAATTTAGGTTCTGGCATAGTCACTTAGAATACGTGTATTCTAGCAGGAACGCCGGAGAGGGGGGGCGCGGGGGGTCAAGCGCCCCTCCTGCCCTTTCCTAACGGGGGCAAGGGGGGCAAAAGTGCCCTTTCAATGAAAAACAATAATTCACTTTGAAACTTGATAGAAAAGCCGCCATAGCTTCATTCCCTTATCAGAAACACACCAGTAACGAAAAATGACTGTCAATTGCAACTTCAAAATAAGCAATATGCAATTTTGTGCGATTCGGAATGAGGACATGTGGAGGAATGGCCGAAAAATTTCGTGAAAGAACATGATTAATGTTCATTAAAACGTTTTTGATAGCATTTTAAGCCAATCTAAAGGGCGTGGCCACAAAAATTTTCCCGGGGGAGTACCCACGGACCCCCCAATTTTTAGGCTCGCTTCGCTCGCCTTCGGTCTCGATTGCCCTTACCCTCCTAGTCGCCCCCCTTGCCCTACCATCGCTCCGGCGTCCCTGTATTCTAGTGACTATGGTTGTGGCAAAACGACTGAACATTGTCCAGTGAACATTTGCTGGGCAAAAGAAATGCGCAAAGTTTTTTGGATTGAGAATTCAGTTTGGGAAGTCTTAGGCGAACTCCCAACAGAGCACCAGGGAGCTCGTAAACAAAAAGATAGCCAGCCATGGTTTTGACTATTATTCCGAGATAAAAACGGAAGAAAACCAATAGAAACGCAAGGCAATGGGAAAAGATACTATGCATGAATGAGAATGTTTGTAAATGACACGAAGGAGTTGCCAATGGAGGACAAGCTCAGCTTGGAATGAAAATATGTGAATGAAATCGTCCACTATTTCATTGCAATGCGCGTGCGTAAACTGGACAATGTCCAGTGGAGTGGCAAAACGACTGAACATTTTTCCACAACATTTTCAAACAAAAGAAATTTAATCTTGTCCACTGAACATTTTTGACTGCCTTCAAAATCAACTGAACAACGCTCAACATCGCTGAACACGACTGAACAAGACTGGACAAGGTGGCAAAACGACGCAACATTTTACGCTGAACATTTGTCCAGTGCATGTTCAGTGCAAATGTCCAGTCGTTTTGCCGGGGCTTTAGCGCCTGACTTGAAGTGGTGTAAACAAGCTTCGACAAGCCTTAGCCGATTTTGTCTATATTGTTGAAGAGGCAATAACTCCTCGACACCTGGAGATATTTTAATCGACATTCAAACATGTATACCCAAACATCGAGAGAGTAGAGTTTTTCTAAATATTTTGGGAAATTTCAAGCAGTTTTTTGTCCTGATTGCGTTTTATGAAGGTTGGGAAAAATTTTGAAAAATCTTCATGGGTTATTTCGTCTTTCCGCTTATTCGCCGTCTTATTGGTCCCTGAAAATGAGACTTTGGGGGTTTTCAGCCATGGGCAACGAGCAAAATTTGTCGGAAACAATTGATTCCTATGCTGTCTCGAGATACGTTCTTGACTCAAATCCACTCGTCCCTATGTTTTCACTCCATTCCATTTATACAGTACGATCACAGCAGCGGAAATACGTTGTTGCGCAGGAGCATAGAATGTCGGTTCGTTAATAAAACTCAATTCAATTACAAACATAAATTTCCGTATTAATCATAAACAATTATTATTAATTATAAACATGTTGTTGTTGCTGTAACTGGGACGTTCTATTGAGTCTAGATACTTTCATTGAATTTTCAGTAATTTTCATTTACTGGCTAGAAATGCAGGTAAAAATATCTTATTTGTAGAGATCATGGGGTCTCATTCACAACAGAAGTTTGTGGAATAATAAAAAATGTGTATATTATCCTGGATTATATAAAAATTTACGATTCTTCCAAAAATTGCTGTTGTGAATAATACCTCATAAACTCAAGTGATGTGAACTGACAGTAAATAATAGGCCTGAACTTTCATTCTAAAAGAAAGAAATTCCTGAAAACCTCAATAAAATAAGTACCAATTTAAGAACCTCAACAGCCTCATTTCCCACTAAATATCCAAAATATAAGAACCTAGGCAGGCTGACTTGCAAAATTGTATGTTCTTATATGCGGGTTCTTACTGTACCTAGAAATTTCATTCCTCTGACTATACTTGCCTACCCATGCAATCAGGCCCAAAAAACACCTAAAGCTCCATCAATCTTCTTTTACCTTTGCTTCATTCCTCTAGATACTTTCATTGAATGTTCATTAATTTTCACTTACCGGCTAAAAATGCAGGTAAAAATATCAGACCATGCAGAAGACCAAGGACGACGATGCCAAAGAACATTTTGAAGAATATCCGAAATATTTCAGATGATGCAAAAGCAGTCACAAGTATTCCAAGAAATGTACTGAGTCCTGTAAACAAAGAAAATGAGGTGATTTAAAGAGATATTGCTACCCAAGGTCCTTTCCTGGAATGCTGCAATTTCAAACTGTCTGAAGTCCAAATTTTGCTGAAGCAGAAACTATGGATTCATTTGTCAATCTAGAATTTAAAGGGGCTCCGTCGACAAAACGCAAACAAAACGATGATTTTTGCAGTTTTTTGAAAGGTGATATCACACAGGATTTTCGTATTTTTTTCAAAATGAAAGTTGTTGTTTGGGCATTAAAGTTAGTTGACGGAGCTAAGTAGAGGCAATCTATAAATAGGACAGAGAAACGCCTACGCACGTAATTGCTCCCCTTAGGAAGAGGTATGCACGCACGTGTCGATATCATCAAATACAATAGGCTAATTTTAGACACGCATATGCAGTTCTTGACCTAGCTATTTATCTCCGTCAACTAACTTTAATCATTGTACTTCACTAAGGAACAAACCAAACATTCATATCTTCTACGATTGCTCGGATATAAGTGGATTTTTAACGGTCACTTTTTGTGGCTTGGGTGAAGCTACCAAACAAACTGCAGAGAACAATAGATGAACAATGGATAATCCCTGACACGTGTGAGTTTACGGATTTGTTTACAGTTTGACGACGGAGCCCCTTTAAAGGAGCACAAGTTAATACAAGATACTGTAGGATTTCTAGCGAGGAAAAACGTGTGATCACCGGGTCCTTCTACAAGTTGTATGGATCGGCCATCGGCACTGCAGTAGTTGATTTGACAGCAAAAAGTTAACTGACGTCAAATCGTCAAAGTTTTTGATTTGCTCAACAACTTCTGTCTTTTCCTTTGTAATTTATTCTTTCCTTTGTAAGCTATTCCTTTGCAAGACCGTTTCACATTGGATGTTATGCATATATAGAAACCCAGACCCAATAGCGGTGGCTACCAAATGGCCCTTTTTGTCAAACACATACCGGGTGCGCCAAAATAAACTATGCACGTTTGGCAGGCCACAATAAATGGTACACTGGACCGATTTTGAAGATTTATGAATTAATCGTTAGCAAAAAGGCTGAATTAGATACTGGGATTTTTTACAAATTTTTTCATTTTCAGTTTTTAGGGGTAGAAGCGAGTTTCTTAAACTTTTAGTTTTCGAAAAACATTGAAAACGATAAAAAACATCGATCAAGTTTTCCAAAGAATCGGCATGAATGGACAAAGAGAGAACTTGTTCGTGGTAATTTGCGATTTAGAAATCGACCAATTGTAATCTGCTGTATGAGAGTTCGTACTAAATCCTCAAATCCCCCTGAAAACGTTTTCTGTTTCTTAATTTATGTTGAATCTTTTAAAATTTGATCGACGCTTTTTGATCATTTTCAATTTTTTCGAAAACGAACATTTTAAGAAACTCGCTTCTAGCTCTAAAACCTGAAAATGAAAAACATTGCAAATATCCCAGTATCTAATTCAGGCTTTCTGCTAACGAATAAGTCATAAATCTTCAAAATCGGTCCAGTGTACGATTTATTGTGGCCTGCCAAACGTGCATAGTTTATTTTGGCGCACCCGGTACTACCAATTGGGGTAATTCCAAGATTCCTGGCCAGTTACAAGATTTCAACTCAGTAGCCTCCTCCGCATGGCAATATGGTCGTTGCAGCAATAATTATCAATGAATTTTGAACGTTTCTTGCTTTGTTCAATCAGTTTTTCAATAGAAAATTTTGAAAAACTGCAGAAAATTTTCACTACTAGATGCTACCAAATGGCCGAATTTTACATTCAGGAACTACCACTTGAGGGTTACTGTAAAAATATACTACCATTTGAGGGCATTTTTTCAAAATATTGCTTTGGCCTTCTTTAACCCTGACTGGACCCCCCTGTCAGGCCACAATGGGAGTACCCCCCACCGGGTCTCTTTGCCTGAAGATTGCAACAAAACGGTAAAAGATTCTTGCAAAACCTTTGCATGATATTGCTCTTCGGATGTTAAATTGGAGTTTGCTGCCATCCCCGTAAAAATCTGTTGAAACATGACGGATCTATTAGTACCCCTTAGCTATAGTTTTAAAATGCACCTCCAAGAGGGAAATTTTGCCAGAACGGACAAATGCTAATAAAGTAGGCCAACATTTGATCTTACCGTTGTCCACCAATTGACAAATTCTGAGCAGCCAACCATAATGCTTTTCTCTCATTGTTTATTGTGATTTCAATCAAGAGTTATCAGAGGTATGAGATTTACTCTTCAGAAAGCCGAGTCATTCTTCAAAGCAAAAGTCACCCATGCTCGTAAAATCAGGACTTCTTGATTCATCTAAATATGTTTAAAGCACATGCGAACAGGGCCGCATTTAAGTCTGTTGGGGCCCTGGGCCCAAAACTGGTTGGGGCCCCTTGTAATATACCTAAAAAAATGTGTATCATAGTACTCGCGATACCCTGTTAGCACGTATGCCATGTATGGGTAAGGCCACCAGATTCAGCCGTAGCCAAACAAGTTAATATATTAACTAAACATTTTGAAAGGGGAAAATTCGAAGAAATGAGTAAACTTGTACAAATATATACAAGTCGGTACAATCCTAAGAAACTCCCCTTTGTCCAATGGTTTTTCATGATTTTCGTCTTGCCTTCAATGCTGCAACATTTCGGATGATATTCTTGGGGTCTAAAAACCTCACGACAGTGGCGTGGCCAGGGTAAATTAAATGAGGGGAACGAAAGGAGGGGCCTGGGGGCGAAGCCCCCGGAAAATTTTTGGGGCTACGCCCTTTACTTTGGCTTAGAATGCATCTCCTAATATCATGCTTGCCATTAGCGACAAGGAAAATTTGATATTTTGTGATGGTTATCCAACCTATACCCAACTTTGGACAAAAGTGGGGGCAATCCCCCCCCCTTCGTGCCTCGGGACATCAAAATTTGCTGCCATTCATTAGGCGAAAGGCAACAACGCGCTCTTGTGACATTGTGGACCTTAGTTGACACCTGACTCTTGACCCTTTCAGCGTGGAGAAACTTCTTTCACTGGAGGAAACTCTGTATGGCAAAGTGCGGTCATTGCATTGAGCAACAATCTAAGTGCGGTAATTGCCTTTGGGAAGTTGCAGCTTCAACTCCTTTCACAATTTGCTGTAATAGATCATCCAAAATAGGCTTTTGTGTTTTATGGGGTTGTTGTCGCCTCTTCCATTTCTTTCTTTTTATGGACTTCAGCTTCGGTATCAACGAGATTCCTCCTTTTATCGATGAACTTTTCGAGAGGCTTTTTTAACAATCATTTCAAACACAAGAGTGAAATCAACAGCACTTCATAGGCTTTTTCAAATTTTGCTCGGGCCCCCTAGATTTAAGAATTTTAGGGGGCCCCTGGGCCCGGGCCCAGTGGGCCCATGGGTAAATGCGTCACTGCATGCGAAATCTTGAAATTGAGATAAAAGCAATTTTGACGCTTCTTTCTCAGTACTTTCAGAGCAGAGGCGTTTAGGGGCCCTGATAAGTAAGGTATACAAACCTCCCATTGATACACTTGCACCAGCTGTTTTCAGAGCAAAAATCACACGGTCCTCAGCTTTTGCAGCAGTTGAAGTCATATATGCATGTCCAATGTGTGCACTGTAATCAACGGTGAAACCGATAGCCATTGTTAGAAATAGCATCGAAATGTTAGTCAAAGAAACATTCCAGATCGTCATGAGTCCAAGGAGTTCAACCATGAATGTAGAAAAACTGAAGAGCATGAAAATCAAGACTCCTGGATGGAGCAGAAATGGTGCTGTAATGACAACTACCGTCAATCCACAAATGATGACATTTTTGATAGTTTCAGGTTTGACAAGGGCATAGTGCTCTGCGAAGTAAAATGGATAACTTGCCACGTATGGCTTTATTTTGGATTTCTTGTCAATTGCATCACGCAATTGTAGCATGGCATCTTTTAACTCAGTGGAAAGAGCATTTTCTTTCACGAAAACGAGAATTCTCGACACAATTAATGTCTTTCTGTCCTTTGAAAATTTGATATCAGCAGCATACTTGTAATGGGCAGGAATGCTGAGAAAAACTTGGAGGGAGCCATAAAATCTGTTTCCTGTGATATTTCTACCATTCTGGTCTGCCCAATTCTTGAATGCACTGAGCCAATCAACTTTTCGGTTTTGTATGTATTTGCTACTTGTCATTGCGATTCTGCCCAACTTTGCATACTCCAACTGATTTTGTACCACATCCAGTCGAAAAGTGCCAGGGACAACAATGCTAACTTCAACTATTGGTGGAAAGTAGATTGCTTCTTTGTCAAAATACTGGACGTAGCTTGAACCATCTTTTCCAATCATTTGCATCGAAAATACTTCACTGAGATTTAAGGTACCAATGATTCCAAGAACAGCCAATGCAACATTAAGGGCCAAAGCAGCATATCGCACGTAGGAGAACATCAAGAATTTGCCAAGACCCTCCATGATCTGAAATTGAATCGAAATTCATGTTAGCTGGATATCTGCTAGCCTATCCATATTCAGGGTGTCCCAAAAGGATTATGCCCGTTTGCCTGAAAATTGCAACAAAACAGCAAAAGATTTTCGCCAAACTTTTGCATGATGGTACTCTCCATATAATTAATTAAAGTTTGTAACCATCCCCGTAAGAATCCATTGAAAAATGATGGAGCTATTACCTTGAGAAGACCAAATTTGCCTGATGACTGAAACCAGCGGTCGGACATTTTATCTTGCTATTTTGCAGCGATCACAATAACTCCATGGATGAAATGAAGAAGCAGCCTCCAGTGGCATAGCTCTCGTGAGAATTCGGATCATCATCAGAGATTTCAACTATTTCTTACCTTAACAAAAACTATTTCTTACTTCACAAGAAGCTATTTATCACTGAAAATAGTAAGACAAAATGGCCGACCGCTGGTTTCAGTCATCAGGGAAATTTGGTCTTCTGAAGGTCACATCAATTTTCAACAGATTTTTACGGGGATGGCAGCAAACGTTATTGAAATATCTGAAGGTCAGCATCATATAAAAGTTTGGCGATAATCTTCTGTCATTTTGTCGCAATCTTCAGACAACGTGGCACAATTTTTTTGGAGCACCCTGTATATACATATATTTTTAGAGTTTTAGAGAAGAAACAGGGCAGAGCAAACTTTAACTTGTGGGTAGACATAGTTATTGCTCCCCGCGGTCATGTCCTTGTAGTAGAGTAGAGTAGCGTATAAGTAAAGTAATCAAGTAAATAACTATTGTAAATTTTTAGCAGAATGTACATAAGAAAAAAATAACCATTAACTCGGGAAAATCGATAAGAGGAGAACCATTGCTTAAGGTAACTCTGCTTTCAGTTCCAGTGCACAGATAGATACCATTTCGCAAAAACCTCTCTTTCTTTAGAATTATACATTTCTATTTACTTTTCGATAGCGAGAGAGAGAAACCTTTGTCAACAGATTACCATGCTACGAAGCACGCTTGCAAAGCCCAGGCTTGAAATAATTTATTGGTAAACAAATGAACGTCATCTGTTGGGAATACCATACCCAAGACTCAATGGAGATCCTTAGGGTGCTTGTAGATGTATCGTTTGCATCTATTGATTAAATGTTACTGACTTTTTAGACTGTTACCAGTAACTTCACAAAGCCATATTGAGGGTGTTTTTCAAGACTTTCATGAGCATTCATAAAATATCAGTTTATTTTAAGAGTACACCATGAACAGTGATCTAGAACTAAACATTTTCAAAAGTGGTCAATTCCCTCTGTGTGCTACTTTGTTAACCATCTATTTTCCCATTCGATTTAGAAAGGTAAACGGAAATATAAAAGTTGATTGCAGGAAATCTAGCCTGCTTTTTCAATCAGATTTGGCGAACTTGTAGATCAACTACCATATTCTTTCGATAAAAAGGATTGAGATGAAGAAAGAGAATGCCCAGTAGAAACGTACCTTTATCGAAATTGACTTCTCAACTTCACAAGCCAAGCCAGAATCCTTATTAATTGTAAATTGCTCTGATTTGATACAGGGCACCATGTCATAGCGACATTGCTTTATTCTTCCTATTTCATAAACCAAGAAAGCGACGAAGAATGTCATCATCATCAAATAGGAGAACGTGATCCCAACTGCAGCGTAAATGCAGAAGATTTGGATACCCAACAATAGACTCATCGTGCTGACTGCAAATGCTACAAGATCAGTCAGCGTTGTCATGGCAATGGATCCACCTATCTTTGACAGAACAGTCGCCAGGATCTCTCTCGTTGGTAAATTGAAATTTGTGCGATCAAGTTCATCTAATATGATGAACATATCATCAACACCTACACCAAAAATCAAAAACGGCACCAGCCCAACGCTTGCATAGAACTTCACCTTGCATAGAGCAACCAACCCAAACCCAGCGCCAATTCCCATGGTAACAGCAATCAGTCCCACTGCGCCAGCAAGTGCATGCCCAGCAACTCTGTTTCTGAATTTGAAAAGCACGGAGCAAGTGAATAGGCAAATGAGCGCAAAAGATATCGTAACCAGGATTATGTCACCAAAGGTACTCTCCATAATTGAGTCGTCTAGACTTTTGAAAGTGAAATAGAAAACATCTATTCCAGCATTTGAAGATTGTTTTTTGAACTTTTCGACATATTTGATAAATTCTCCTTCCCATCGGTTCATTTCAATGCATTGTTCATCTGTGTGGGGGTATTCTGAGAAGAATTGGAAACTTAATGCTTCTGCGTGCTTTATATTGCCAAAAGAGTCTCTCTTCACCTTGCCAAATAAATGACGCAAATTTGCTGATAGTGGGTGAAAATTCTTCATGAGATAACTGTCATCGCGTAAATATTTATTAATCGTAACAGTGACATTGCTTCTTCGTATGTCTTCCATGGAATAGTTAAAGAGTTGAAATGGATCATCTCTCAGGCACTCTGCTGTTTTCTTCAAAATGAAAGGTTTCTTCGTCACATTAAACTTGATGCAGTGAATCTCAACGCCAGTATTGTTTATTATTCCATTGAAAAGTTCAAATCCTTTAGCTAATGTTTCTGATGTAAGAACATTGCCTCCATTCTTTTTCAGCAAGATCACCTAGAGCGAATAAAAACAACATCCGTGTACCGGGTGTCCCATTTATGATGTACCGTATGTCCTTGAAAAAGTCCCCCGGGAGTTTGATTCTAAAAATACTTTGAGGTGCGGGGATTATCGCGCGGGGGGGGGGGTATCCGAAGGTTCATTGGAAGATGGAGACTTATTCGAGGACTTAAAGTATCATAATTGATTGATTTTAATAAAACGCATATCTTTGTGTAGCTGAAAGCCTGATTAGGTGTAGAAATTCATTTGACTAGAATCTGCCATACCATGACAAAAGTTGCGGGCTATTTTGCCTACGATGCAATTTAATCAAAATTTAATTAATAGCGAGTATGTGCTTCTTACAAATTAATGTTCATAGTTTACTTAGTTGAAGATCATTGACGTAACTTTTATCTTATGAAATTGGAAAGTGGGAGGAAACATTAATGTAATGTTTCGCTTTTCACAAGACTTGTCAGAAATAGCATAAATGTAAATTTTTTCAAAACTCTAGAAGGACATGACCGATTTTAATGAAATAAATTAGTACATCTTAGTTAGCTATTTTCTTCATAGTGGTAGGTAGGTTGTTCAAATTGGTGCATAGTCCATAAAACACTGATACATAATTTTACGACACCCACTACATTCATTTCAACAGACGATTGCGCTAGTGATGGCGCCGTGGAGCTTTCTGCCAAGATGCATTGCGTTGTAATCACGATTCTTTAACGATTTCGTATGAATTAGATCAAAGAACGTAGTGCATCTTGGTAAAAATTTGCTCGCCGCCATCTTTAGCGTATTCCTCTGTTGACTTTTCATTGTCTGTGCACAATAGAGGATTTCACTAAGCATAGAAGCGATTAGCTTTTTACCAAGATGCATTGCTTTCAAATAACTAATCTTTGGTGATTCTATAGGAACTCAATTAAAGAGCGCAGTGCACCTTGGTAAAAAGTTCCTAGCTACCGGGTGTCCAAAAAAGTACTCCCGCTTGAAAAATCACCAAAAATTGATTTCATGGCGGATCTTCAATTTTCTTTTTTTGTCAAGTATATCAAGGACCAAATTACTTTTCAATCTATAGCTGATCTTGTAATTGGCTTAAAAATTAGCAAGTTTAGCTCTCTTTAGGGCTACCTGGTTTTGAACCATACTGCAAAAAAGCACTCATGATTGCCAGATCAATTTCTTTCTGCATGTAAAGCATCTAGTTTGGTCATAAATGACAGAAAGAAATGCGCAAAACCATGGCAGACCTGAATGATGATGAACAATCTGAAAGTTTGGACTCTTAGGCAAGATTGAGTATTTTGCTTAAAAACTATAGCTCAAAATAAGGTTTTCCAACGTGTAATTTTTCTACCTGGCTGTTTCAAAAGCAAACATTTTATCATCTATGAATATTTTTGGATCTTTGACAAAACAACTCAAAAGGTTTGATGATAAATTTTTTGTGATTTTTGAAACAGGAGTACTTTTTTTGGGACAGCTGATAGTTTACACTCTGGCGGAAAGCGGACATACCTTTAACATTTTTCGATGTTCGAATTTTGTACCATATTTAGATGGAGTTTGCACCTCGTATTCGTTCAATATCATAGAGGAAGTGACGATGTTCGGATTTCTCAATCGATATCCGAAGGATAGTAGCCTGCTCGCAGTCTTTCTGTTGTGGTTGTTGAAAAGTGAGCTTCCGAACAACCACAACAGAAAGACTGCGCGCAGGCTAGAAGGATAGAAGATGATCGAATTTTCTTCCAAATTTTCGTATCTGTTTCGTTTAGAATCTGTTTGGTTGTAAGTCCTTGTACGCGTGAAAATAAAAACATCAGATTAACGACTGAACGAATACGAGGAATCACGTCGTCAGTCTAAACAATAGGGTCTACACTACAATTTTAATATTGAGGAACATACCTTGAGATAACGTGTCTTGACTGGGAAATATTTATTAGCCGCGTCAAGATCTGTTTCTGCCCGGGTGTTTCTTGGTATGAAAATCTTTTCCGATTGAATTTCAAATTTTAGCTTCATGAACCCCAATCCAAGACTTCCTGTGAAAACGATGCATGTTATGATAACCATGAGTGGATAGCCAGAAATGAAGTAGCCATAATTGTAGAAAAATGTCTCCAGCAACTTTTTAATTTTTGCTGCAAATTCCAGCCATTTTCCCCAGCAACTGAAACCAACTCTTTCCCTGCGAAAGAAATCAAATTAAAGAATATATTTTTATTTCCAAACACCCACAGAAAGTGATGGAAATTTGAATAAAATTTAGTAGCATCTAACGGATGATTCAGTAAGAGAAACCCATTTGAAAGGTCACGGCTAGCTGGATATCAAAACCATTATATCGGCAAATATATAGCTTAAAGGGGCTCCGTCGTCAAAATGTAAACAAAACGATGATTTTTGCAGTTTTGAAAGGCGATATCACACAGGATTTTCATATTTCTTTCAAAATGAAAGTTGCTGTTTGGACATTAATCATTGTACTTCACTAAGGAACAAACCAAACATTGATATCTTCTACGATTGCTCGGATATATAAGTGGTTTTTAACGGTTACTTCTTGGTGGCTTAGGTGAAGCCACCAAAAAAAAACTTCAGAAGACAATGGATGAACAATGGATAATCGGCGACACATGCAAGTTTACGGATTTGTTTACTGTTTGACGACGGAGCTCCTTTAAAGGTAGACATGTTTAAATCCATTTTGAAATTTACCTGATTGAAATAGGCCATTCCGTTCTGAAAGCTGAGGGATTTTCTTGATAATGAGTCCCAGTAATCGCTATTGAAGAGGCTACTACTAAAGCGAGACCGCTCATACTGGGACTCATAATATTACAGCAATTTTTTCGGACTGACTTTTTTCATTTTTGAACGAGGCTGCTATGCACAATCATGTACAAAGTATCCAAAAAATCTTCTTGTTGCGTGTAGTGCAATTGTACAATGATAAACAAGTAAATAAAGTAAAATATAAGCACTTTGATGCGAATTGAAATAAGCACGACGTTTCGAGCATAGCCCGTTATCAAGCCAAAATATACAAAGTAATGTACAAAGTATACAACAAAATTCAACGACGTAATAATTTGCAAAGTCGATGATGATAAAAATCGATTGATGTTGTTCAACGGAAAATCGAAGCTCAAAGCAGAGTTTCATGGAAGTTGGCCGGACAGAACAAAGTCTTACGAACAATAATACCATGAAAACGTTGGCAACAATGCCAAACCTTTTACAAAGGTACTATTTGTTGCTTTCGCTAAGCATTAACTGATTCACTGTGAATGGAGTTTTCAACTCAATGTGCTCCATTTGACAAATACAAATGTTTGTGTTTTTCTTTCTAGGCCTATATCGAAACGAGGCAGTAATAGTCATTTCAAAAGAATGGCCTTTGATTATGAGTCGTAGTAAGGAGCGTCGGGCAGCCTTCAATAGCAATAACTATGACCCTTGGGTGGCAAGACGATAAGATTGGCAAATGTATCCCTTAATGGGAACGTGCCTTCTTATATGAAAGACATGTTCACGAGAGTCAACAACTCTACCATTCGTTCTCTTAGAAACGCTGAAGTCAATCTCAGGTTGCCATTGTTAAAATCGGCAGGGGGGCAGAAATGTTTCGCGTACCTAGGCGCCAAGCTTTGGAACAGTCTTGGCCCTGAGATCAGAAATACTTCAACCCTGAGATGGTTTAAAAAGAAGGTGCAACCATGAATTTCACTCTCCAATTCGTTTCTGTTTTCTTTCGTTTATTTATCGCAAAGTGTAATTAGTTTAGGTTTAGGTTTTATAGCAAATTTCGTTTTTATTGTAAATTAGTAGTTATTTGTAATTTTTTAGCATGGCCCCCTGTAAATCAAGTATTATTATTGAGGGGCTACCATGGGCAAAAAGATAAAATGAAATGAAATGAAAATGAATCAATCAATGGTGAACATATTCAAATCCTTTCTAAAAATATATCGGACTCAAATCGGCCATTCATGTTTACAATTATAGGCGATTTGCGCGAGAAAGCCCGCTACTTTTGCCTTTTATCCACCCAAAAAGATAACACGTGGGAAAGCATACAACACCCATCATTGTTAGGAAAAATCTTTGGTCGTGATTTTAAGGCCATTTTGAAGGTTTCAGGTAGACTCACGAAATAGTCCCAGCTATCGCAACAACAACAGCAACAGCAATGACAACAATTCTTGTGAAAATCCGTCAAAATTTTGAAATGAAGTGGCCGATGCCAATCAGGTAAATTCTAAAATGGATTTTTAAAATGACAATCAGTAAAATATTACATTTGCAAATATTATTGTCTTGATATCCAAGGTGCAGTTTCTTTTTAAACGGGGATTGATTTTTGGCACACTTGGTAGCATGAAAAGACATGAAATGCTGACTTTTCTCTTTATAAACATATTGAAATCAAATTCTGTTTACTGATGGTCATTAAAAAGAAAACATAAAACATTTCAATAAAAATTCAGAAAGAATTATTTCTTACTCACCTTTCTTCTTCCTTTGTGGAGGTTGCCTCCATTTTATTTTCTATTTCGTTTGATCTACCAACTTTTGCTCAACAAAGCAGCAACTCTATGAATGTAGACAATATCGATAGTAAGTAACCACAGTAGTAAGACAGTTACAAAGTCTACACAGGAGGCTACTTTTTCAACTTTACATTACACGTTTTTTTTGTAGAAATTGGTTTATAAGAAACTAGCACTACCATGACCAAATATTTAAGAAACTCTCGTACTACGTTCAAGAACAATTAAGAAACTCTAAAATTTCAATTCTAGAATAAGAGTCGGTAGATTACGGTGCGCGTGGCATTGCCTTTGTAATATCAAGTTTTGACTGCCAAAAATTGGTAACTTTTTGCCTTAATGTGCATGGCTTATTCGTGGTGACAATTCCAATGCAAAATGCAAGCCCTTTGTCGATAAGAAGAAGGCTCAACTTGGAGCCATACACGTTTTTTTTTATAAGAAACTGGTTTACAAGAAACTAGTACTACGATGACCAAAAAAATTTAAGAAACTCTAGTACTACGTTCAAGAACAGTTAAGAAATTCTTAAAATTCAATTTCTGTATGTCTCTTTTATTTTATGTCTCTCTGACAAAGGTACTTTCATCTTTTTTTAACTTTTAACTGCAAAAATTGGTATTTTTTTGCCTGAATGTGCATGGCTTGTTCGTGATGACAATGTCAATGTAAAATGGAAGCCCTTTGTCGAGAAGAAGCCTCAAATTTGAACAATATCGCAATTTTAGGCCCAAAAATAAGAAACTAATCAAGAAACTTTTACTACTAAAACACCGAAATTTTCATGCAAAATTAAGAAACTTTTAGTACTAAGTGCTGGTCCAAGGTTCTTATAGAAAAAAAGTGTAACGCAATTTTAGACCCCAAAAATAAGAAACTGAAATAAGAAACTTTTACTACCGACATTTTCATGCGATAGTGCTGATCCAAGTTTCTTATAAAAAGAAACGTGTACATCCAAGACGTTAGTCTTGCGGCATAATGAAGGAAAATGGAAAGTCACAATACCTCACATCACATCAAAATAATTACAAACAACAAGATCTTAAAATAATACATGTAACACATCAAATAAACTAACTCACGTAAACAAATGGAAAACATGGCTCTACTTCCAGGTGGTATATGATGGTCAAATATTTATGTTCCAAAGAAAATGTGTTTTGATTGACGTTCGGCCTAAATCAGCTTAGCTTCTAACCATGGAACATTGCGGACACCTATATTTTGTAGGAAATTTTTTATTCGATACTACTACCTTAAGTCCTCTGCGGAGGAGCATTGCTCGTGAAGCGAGCTACCTCTCCGAAGCAGCGATCACTTCGCGAGCAATGCTCCTCCGCAAAAGACCTCCGCAGTAGTAGTATCGAATAACAATTTCCTACAAAATTTCCCACAAAATAAAGGTGTCCGCAATGCTCCATGTTCTAACGACTAAAAAGAGATGATTTTTAGATTTTCATTCCCAATCAAAAGCTTAGTACAAGTATTTAAGTAAAAACCCGCGTATAAGAACCTAGTAGATTAAGAACCTGCAGGCTGAAATTTTGCAATTACATCTCCATTGTATAAGAACCAAATCAGGCTAAAATTTGAAATAGGTTCTTACTTGTAGAGATCATTGGTGTTATTCGCAACAGAAGTTTGTGGAAGAATCGTAAATTGTTAAAATATCGGATGAGAAACTTATGAAGGCTTTTCTGTGGATGGCATAACCATTTCTAATTCAACCGAAAATCCTGTTGCGAATCAAGTCATGTGAACTGACAGTAAATAATATGCCTCAATTTTCAATCTGAAGAAACTAAATTCCTCAAATCCCTGAATAAAATAAGAACCAATTTAAGAACATGAACAGCCTAATTTCCCACTAAATACCCAAAACATAAGAACCTCTTCAGGCTGACTTGCAAAGTTAAAGGTTCTTATACGCGGATTTTTACTGTACAGCTATTGACGGGTAAATAACAGAACGGAATAACATAACAGCAATACGTATAATAAGCGAAATGCAGCAAAAGTGACAAAAAGATGAAATGTAATCGACTGAATAGTCATGAATAGTCATTTCGCCAGAGGGCAGTTAAAGTAAATAGGCGTTGTCTTGAAATACCAGTGAGACGGAACAATTATAAAATCAATGCTTGTCTAACACAATACTTATTCCTATCGGGTAGTGTAATGTGTGAAATCTACGAAACCAAAGGACACAAATAAACAAAATTTGAGTAAACAACCAAAATGGTGTAGAAAAATGCTATATCTTAGAAATAAATGGGAATCGCTATTCAAAACGAGGCAAAGCAAATGTGTTAATTGTCCTCTTATTACACATGCGCGCCAACACCGACTGGCGAAACACATGAGCGTCCACGTTGTTTTACATTGTGTTTATCTGCTGTTATCCTATGATTTTGGCTCGGATTTTGGTGCAATTTTTGTAGATAATTTCAGCCCAGGCTGGCATCTGTCATACAATAGGACGCCAGTTTCACCTCAGCTAACAGGGGTGAAATTCCAGCCCGGGCTGAAAACTGTCATATATTCGGCCCCTAACTTGAAATAAGAAAGTCTAGTCTAGTAAAAGTCCCGGCAAATCTATCTGAAATCCGCTCGGAGCTGGATTTCCAGCAAGATGGTAAAATTCGGCTGGATTGCCTTGCTAGCCGGATACCCGGTACATCCTTACACCGAATCCAGAAAGGATATTTAAATCAAGAAAACTGCTCTAGAAGTTAATAATCTTATGCTCCAGACAGAGCCGTATTAGTTCATCCTTTCCAGAAATGTACCAACTATTAATACTTTTCATCATTTTGCAAGAAATTGTTGCATCGGCAGAAAGATCATTTTCAAAGTTGAAACTGACAAAGACATATCTAAGATATACGATGCCAAAAGAGAGACTTGACGATCTAGCAATTTTGCCACTGATTGAGAACCAGAGAGCAAGAAAAATCGACAATAATACATCATTTTGGGACACCCGGTAGATGGAAAATGTTTAGAGGTCTCTTCGAACAATTGCTCGTGTATAATTTTGGCAAAATTTGTATGCGACAGGGTATACTTTTGGGAAGTATTTTATGCTACAGGTTTTCTAGACACCCCCGGCACTTATCTAGTCAAGTAGCCCCCCCCCCTGGGGTTTGTCTCCGTTACGCCACTAATCACGAAAAATTTATTTCCTTACGTAACACGACAAGCAGCGATCACTCTGTAAAAGTCTCATATACACCGTTTTGGTAAAATTCTTTTTGTTTAAAGAAAAAACCGCAAAATTCCCTGAAAATCCGATTTCAGTAAAGAAATTTCGTACCCTTTTTTGGAAGTGTGATACACCCCTCGGTTATAAATATTAGTAGAGTAACAACGCTGGTACTCTATATTGGAGAGCTAATTTCTTTGAATAAGTATTTTTTACAGAATATAAAACGGCGATAGGGCATTAGCCATTAGTAGTCGAAACTGCATGATTTGCGAATGTCAATACATCCCTTAGTTTAGTGCTTTGTAGCAGTACACAAATCATTAACAACATACCTGAAATCTTCCTTTTTCTCCAGCAGCAGTTGTCTCTCCGATGTGCCACACAAGAAGAGCGAAATTATGTCCAATTCGAGATTAAAACCTTGACCCTTCCGCTTCCATTGAATAGGAATCAAAATTTTCCGCCAATTTTTGCTCGTGGCCCATGGCCGAAAACCACCTGAGGCTTATTTTCACGGTCCAATGAGACAGTGAAAAAGCGAAGAAGACAAAAGAGAACCGTGAAGATTTCTCTAAATTTGAATGCAACCAGGACAAAGAACAACCAGAACACGTTTTTCATGGATTCGAAATAGGTCATAAAATTCAAAAGAGGTTTTATCAAGAGGTTTTATCACCTGACTTGAAGTGGTGTAAACAAGCTTGGAAAAGCCAGGTTTTATCACTTGATTTGAAATGTTGTAAAGTAAACAAGTTTCAACAAGTCATAGCCGATTTTGTCTCTTTGAGAGGCCATAACTCCTTATGAATGTAGATCAAATTTAGGAAAAATTTCACTGGTTCCTTTTGTCTCCCTCATTTTAACCGTCTGAATCGAGGGGAGTATCACTCTGTAAAAATCTCGTACACCTATGGCATTTTGTTTTCAAGAAAAATCTGGAAAAAATCCCTAAAAATCCTATTGTTTAAAAAATTCTCGTACGCATTTTCGAAAGAGTGATACACCCTTCAGTCTGAATGGTCCGTGAAAATGAGGCTTTGGAGGCTTTCGGCCATGGGCCACTTGCAAAAAGCAGCGGACAAATTTGATTCCTATTATGCTCCTACCAGCATATGAGTCAAATCTTTCAATAGGGCACAGGGAAACCCGCAAATCTTCCAATTCCACGCTTATGAGCCAATGATATCGTCGTATTCCGATCACATGACTGAAAATAAGGCTTTCGAGATAAATTTTCGAGTACCTTCACGAAAATAAAAATGGATATTCGAGTAATAAAGATACAGAGCTGGTTTTACCACGAATCGATTCGAGAGGTCCCACTCCACATTTGTTTTTCTGCATTTGGTTAAAATCTCGTCAGGGATCGGCGTTACATCGAATTTCATTCCTTCGAAAATTGGCCTATGTTCAAGAATTCTTCAGGAACGCTACAAATAAGATATAGCTTTCAAAATTTCACATGTTACGTGAATTATGTCCAGGAATAACATGAAAGTATTTGTTTGTGTGATTTTCGAAAATCCTAGACGAATAAAAGCTATTTGCTGCGAATAAAGCTAATGGGCCCACCTTCACCCGCAGCAGAATCCCAGTAATCGGCATTAAACCACTCTTTTTCGCAATAATAACCAGCGGATATATTAACGAATAACTTCACCACAAATTCAATTTCTTTCCACCATTTTATCATCGATAATTTCGATAAAATGTGACAAGACTTTACAGCTTCTGCAGCAAACCGTCCAACTACCGTCGATTCAAAGTTTTTCTTGTTGCAAACACCAGGAAAGCTTGCATAAAACAAAAGGTTGTGCAAGGCTCAGATCTCCCATATGACACAGCAAAATGTTACCATTGATAATAGATTGTACACCTTTGAGAATAGATTGCAGGGGAAATTTCTTTACACAAATTATGTACTTTTCCGATGTGACAAAGAAATTTGCAATCTTTGAGAAATGTTTTATTTTCTCTTTATTTTGCAACGATAGAAAGACTTTAGGAGTGTGCAATCTATTCTCAAAGGTATCATTTTGCTGTGTCATATGGGAGACCTAAGTCTTGCAAAACCTTTTGTTTTATGCAAGTCTTGCAAGACTTCCAACGTGTTTGCAACAAGAAAACTTTGAATCGAGGGTAGTTGGACGGTTTGCTGCAGAAGCTGTAAAGTCTTGTCACATTTTATCGAAATTATCGATTATTAAATGGCGGAAAGAAATTGGATTTGTGGTGAAGTTATTCGTTAATGTATCCGCTGGTTATTATTGCGAAAAGGAGTGGTTTAATGCCGATAACTGGGATTCTGCTGCGGGTGAAGGTAGGCCCATTAGCTTTCTTCGCAGCAAATAGCTTTAATTCGTCTAGGATTTTCGAAAGTCACAAAAACAAATATTGTCATGTTATTTCTGGGTAACATGTGAAATTTTGAAAGCTATATCTTATTTGTAGCGTTCCTGAAGAATTCTTGAACATAGGCCAATTTTCGAAGGAATGAAACTCGATGTAACGCCGATCCCTGACGAGATTTTAACCAAATGCAGAAAAACAAATGTGGAGTGGGGCCTCTCGAATCGATTCGTGGTAAAACCAGCTCTGTATCTTCATTACTCGAATATCCATTTTTATTTTCGTGAAGGTACTCGAAAATTTATCTCGAAAGCCTCATTTTTAGTCATGTGATCGGAATACGACGATATCATTGGCTTATAAGCGTGAAATTGGAAGATTTGCGGGTTTCCCTGTGCCCTATTGAAAGATTTGACTCATATGCTGCCAATCAGACCCGTGAGACTATTTTTAACACATCCTTTTATTTCAAAGAAATTTTTGGTATTCTTTACGGTGTTGAAGAACAATTGATAAAGCCGATAAAGCGAGGCTGGACGTGACATACTGTTGTTGTTGTTGAAATAAATGCAGGAAGAGGTTCCATTTAAACATGTTATAAACAAGTCTATTCACACTTGTATTGTGATAAAGGATTATCTTAGTCACAAATCCACAATCGAAATGCCCTTGCTGCTCATTAAATTATATTATCTGCGACAAAAAATCTAAGAGAATTCCGCATTTTTCACCTTTCTGTGGCAGACTTTTGCATTCCTCCTACAATGTATTTACAGCAAATTGTAAAGCCAAGAGGGACTAGGGAGATTTCAGGCGTAATTTATATAAGTTAAACCCACCTGAATCCACCTGAACCCACCTGAACCCAGCTGAATCCATCTGAACCCACCTGAACCCAGCTGAACCCAGCTGAACCCAGCTGAACCCAGCTGAACCCAGCTGAACCCATCTGAACCCAGCAGAGACCAACCTGACTCGATAGAAATTCCCAAGAGGTCCCCTGCCAGGTGTGATGGCTCCGTTTGGAAATATCGAGAACAATGTATCAAAAGAAGCGGGTGATAAGCATAGTTAGTGCTTTATGGTGTTAATGAAAACAGCTGAATAACAATCGTTCTGATCTCATTGGCTCGGACGGCTTTTCATTTTGGCATTTTATGGGTTCAAAGTGTCTTATCGATTTGTGTGTGGCCATAACTCCGCCAATCCAGGAGATATTTTTAGCCGGCATCTGGAGAGTAGATTTCTTCAAAAAAATTTGGGAAATTTCAAGCAATTTCTTTCCTGGTTGCGTTTTATGAAGGTAGGTAAACTGTCGAGAATTTGTCATGGACTTCTTTCGCAGTGATATCACTCTCCTACTAAATCGTCAGGCCTAACTTTTTTGCCTTCACGTGTACACAATATTGTTTTCGTCATTTATTTGACTGAAACGTCCTTTGAGTTTCCGTGTTTGTTAATCTGAAGGGCTATAATTCCAAACAGAGCCATTAGCATTATGGACAAGTGTTAAAGTGAATCAACGGAGCAAAGTAGAGGCAATCTATAAATAGGACAAAGAAAACTCCTACGCATGTTATTGTTCCTCTTGCTAAACAATATCCACGAACGTCTCGAAGTCATCAAATACAATAGGCTAATAATAGAATAACCAGACTCCTTCCGCGCGGAGCTTTTATCTCCGTTGATTCTCTTTAAATGCAAATTCCCTGCTTGTGTGCTTCATACAAATCACATGACCTCTTGGGATTTCTATTGCGCCAGGTTGGTCTCTGCTGGGTTCAGTTGGATACAGCTGGGTTCAGCTGGGTTCAGCTGGGTTCAGCTGGGTTCAGCTGGGTTCAGCTGGATTCAGGTGGATTCAGGTGGGTTTAACTTATATAAATTACGAGATTTCAGGTCGTTTCTGAAAAAGCATCAACAACATAAGGACCGGCGATAAAATGATGTATATGTAAAATTGCACGTAAATCATAAAATTCCAAAACAGGCAAAGTCTGAAACTCCACAACCAATTCCCCCATTCAAAGGGACTACACGTTTTTTTTATATAAGAATGCCTGAGCTAAGCAAACGTCATTTGCCATCTGAATTCTTGAAAAATTTATCATATTGAGCCGATGACTTAGGAACTGATTACATGGAGTTTTCAACCCCGGGGTTGGGTTTCAGCCCACCTGGCCGAGTTGAAATTCCATCTCACCTCTCCATTTATTCCTTTACACGTTTTTTTTTATAAGAAACTTGGATCAGCACTTAGTACTAAAAGTTTCTTAATTTCGCATGAAAATTTTGGTGTTTTAGTAGTAAAAGTTTCTCAATTAGTTTCTTATTTTTTGGGCCTAAAATTACGGTATTGTTCGAAGTTGAGCCTTCTTCTCGAGAAAGGGCTTCCATTTTGCATTGACATTGTCATCAAGAAGAAGCCATGCACATCAAGGCAAAAATTTACCAATTTTGCAGTTAAAAGTCAAGAAAAGACGAATGTACCTTTGTTAGAGAGACATAGAATAAGAGAGACACAGAAATAAAGTTTTAGAGTTTCGTAACTGTTCTCGAGCGTAGTACTAGAGTTTCTTAAATTTTTGGTCATCGTAGTACTAGTTTCTTATAAACCAGTTTCTTATAAAAAAAACGTGTAATGTTGAGGCACACTTTGCTTTTAAAACGACTTTTTTCGAGGGGCGTCTCACTCTGTAAATATCTCGTACACCTTTTCGGAAGAGTGATACACCCCTTGATTTGTTTTACCTATTTGAGATGTTATTTCTACCAAAAAAAGCGCAACATTCTCAGATGGGCCCCTACAGCTCTCAACATGACAGTGCTTGTGTTTCTTATCCTGTTGGAAATGAATGAGAAAATTTCCAGCAGAATGAGAAACATAAGATCCTTTTGGATGATTACAAAGTCTGTCCTGAGCTAAACAAGCTAAGAATATCTGAATATTGATTTCTTCATAACCCCAAATGATCGTAGATGCTGTTTTTAGCTACAGTCAGAGGGATGAGTGTTGCTGCTAAAGTCGCCTTCAATGGAAAATCAAGCGCCTTGTATAAGAAAAAGAACCGCATCAAAGGCAATATTTTGGTCTTTATGTCAAACGAGAATGATACGCAAAAATCAAAAGTCATTACCCCTAGTTTGCTTAGTTCGTGCACAAAACTATTGGTGCATTTGTGTCAAATGAGATGTCATGTGAGATTTACGATAACGCAAAATTACTTATGCAGAACCCAACAGAACGTTTCAATTGTTGCTATTCGCGGGCATCTAATTTGAGACAAGCAGTCACGAAGATAACCTCTGTGCAGAATGATATGCATGAAGATGGTTTGGTTCAGTGTGATCTCGTGCCTTCCTCCTGTCAATGGCGCCATTGTTTGCTGGGATTCTGCAACTTTCTGTAGCTGTGTAGGAGGGGGATCCTTCGCAGCCTCTGTGCAGGCCGCCGGTTACATCATCCTCTAAAGTGGACTTATTTGCATAATGAGTACTATCAATAAGGCTAATGATTCGTTCGTTCTAGAAAACGATTGTTTTGACATAATTGAGCTCCTAATGAAGTCAAGAACGTGCCAATTCTACGTAAATTTGTTGTTGTGCCAGGGTAAACATCATGGTAATTTATCCATCTTATGGTGTCAAATCTGTCTAACATGAAATAAGCCGACGTCAAATGTTCCTATAGGATCGCGGGAAACTTCTGTCTTATATGCGCTTTATGTGCGCTTTCTTTATTTCAGTGCCAATTAGCTGAGATAAAACGTTAATCAATCGCTTTAACGAGCGTGACGGAAGTGGGTTACTTACTTACTTACTTTCTTTCTTTCTTTCTTTCTTTCTCACTGACTGACATCGAAGCCCCTTCTTAGATTACAAAGTGGACTTTGTAATCAAAAACGAGCAAAGCTGTCGGGAAAGTTTCTTATTTTCGTCCGCTTAGGCCAATTAAGGCCCACCAGAATCTTGCGTCCTGTCTCGTTTTATTCTCTTGTTTTTGCCTGGGCTCCTGGGATCTTTGGCTCCTGGGCTGTAAGGGCGCTGAAGCGTGGGCTCTGGCTTCATCGACGTAAAGAAAGCATTTGATAGTGTAGATCATAACTTTCTCCTTTGCAAAGCTAATTAGGTATGGTATCACAGGTCTAGACTGGAACATACATGGTTTGCTCAAGGATCTTCCTCGACGGCTCAGACTCCTTCGTAGTAGGAAGGTAAAGTATGCACGCAGCAGGTACGCAGGCTACCTTGATTCCTGCTGAGCTGACCTGCAAAAAAGTAGTGGAATTTCATACCAGCCGGAAAATTGCTTTATTGCTCCACACCGAGTGTCCGTGCGTATGTACGTAGATGAGGCTTCATACACGTATTTTTGAACAAGAAACTAAGGATTTGGGCCAGTACTGAAAGTTTCTCAAATCATCAGATTTTGAGCACTCAGAATTTCTTACGAGTTTCTTAGAGGCTTCATAACAATTTTCACATAAAAATTCTCACTACCTGTGCCCTGTGAACATTTCATAACAAGGTTTTTTAAGCTTTTCCAATGTTTAGACAGGAAACAAGTGAGGTAAAGTAAGAATTTGCCAAAGATTTCCTTTGTCAAAATAAATAGTTTCTAATAGTTTTTTGATAGTTATTTTCCCAGTACTGCAGTCTCTTAATTTTTTTGGCGATATGAGAGTTGAGTTTTTTATGGGCAGTTTCTAACAAAAAGGATACTTGTATTTTTTTATACATCATACAATAACTTACAATACGCATTACTTATAGCACTTCTTACAAAATACTATACCCTACTACTAGAAAAATACCATTTGGAGTGAAAAACTACGTCTACCTCATGGTAACTAGCCTGCGTGCAGACTTTAATTTCCACTGCAAGGAGAGCCTATGATCATCTTGTAAATGCTCCACCTTGGCTCTCCTTCGCAGTGGAAAGTAAAGTCTGCACGCAGGCTACATGGTAACATAAAATGGGAAATACAAACATAACACTAGAGAGAAAAAGATTTACTTTCAAGGTTACATATAAAATATAATTCAGTTTACATTTTACTATTATACTCTCTTATTACAAATAAGTAAGTATGCACAAGATTTAGGGATGTTTCATGAGATAAGTATCTCAAATCCTCCAAAATTTTTCGCACATATGTCACATTGCTTCGTGACTTTTTATTTCTATTTCATGAATTTTTATTGCAATGAAAATTCAGCCTCGATCCTGTGCTTTGTAATAAACAATAGAGAGAATTATATTGCATGAACCAATCAGCTTCATGAGATATGCCCTTTAAAGGAACAGTATTTTGATTGGTGGCTTGAAAGTCATGTGAAAAGTCCTGTTTTTTTCAAAACGGTTTGGTCAGCCTTGATTTTTGTTCGTTCACACATTTTTCAAGAAGGGTTCCAAGGAAATGTAGAGATGTGGAGCGGCACATGTTGACATTAAAATCGCATATTTGTGCACATTTGTTTGTATAATAGCAGACAAAAAACGAAATAAAATAACACGAGGCAAGTTACAGCTATTCATCCTCTGACCAGCAGACTAAACGAGAGAGTATTTTTCTTTTTTTTTGTTTTCCTATTGATTTATTGGCTTGAAACCAGCTAGAAGATTGTCAATAATAGGCCCATCTTTCCTTTGTATTGTTTTGAGACATCTAGAGCAGTCTTTTAGCATGAAAAAGCAAGCAACTAGTCACCAGACAGACTCCATCATACGTGATTCAGCTAGACTTGCCCCAAGTCTATCTCTTCCGTCCAGTGGCGGAAATTCAGCTTTTTGAGTGTGGGGGCAAGCCGTAAATTTTCCGAGTCGGAGGAAATGCTTTTGTTCTCAGGCATTTCGCTAGAAGACTTAGACCTGACATAAATAGTTCCTTAAATGTGCTAAGCCCGGGGGGGGGGGGGCACTGCTACACTTGACCTGACGGGATGTGCCGCTAAACAGGGTGTCCTTTTGCGGTAAAAATTATGCGACAGGGTGTCATTTTCTAGCGAAAATTATGCGACAGGGTATTATAATAGGTAAAAAAATTATGCGACAGGGTATCACAAGCAAAAATTGCGTTCTACACTGTATTTGAGAGGCAAAATTTTTATGCGACAGGGTATCACAAGGAAAAATTGCGTTCTACACTGTATTTGAGAGGCAAAATTTTTATGCGACAGGGTATACTTTTGGCCTATTTTTTATGCGACAGGGTGCAGGGTGTGGAGAGTTTTTCCGCACACCCCCGTCACTTCCCTAGTCAAGTACCCGCAGTCATGATTAGATTAGAGGGTGACCTACAGGGATTAATGCAATGGTTTACTGACAACGGCATGAGTGCCAATCCTTCAAAATTCCAAATCATGTTTTTGGGGCTAAAGGGAACAAATAAACTATGCCTTAACATGAGGGGTGAATTGATTCCATGCAGCGAACATGTAAAACTTCTGGGGGTAAACATTGACAACTCACTCAAGTTTGAAACGCATGTGAAAGAACTATGTAGGAAGGTCAACCAAAAGGTGCATGCATTTGGAAGGTTAAGACCATATTTAGGAGAGCAAAAATCAAAGTTACTTTTAAACTCTGTGGTTATGTCGAATTTTTCCTATTGCCCTCTGATCTGGCTATTTTGTAGCAAAGTTGCAAATAATCAAATTAATAGCACCCACAAGCGTGCACTGAGAACTTTATATAGAGACTATCAATCCACATTTGAGGAACTTCTAGATAGGGTTGAGACAAAGACAATACATAAAAAGAACTTACAAAACCTCATGGTTGAAATTTACAAGTCAATGAACCATCTCAATCCAGAGTACATGTGGAATTTCTTTGTTAAAAAAGATGTTCCCTACAACCTGCGGACAAAGGAACTATGCAAGCTCCCCTCAGTGAGTTCTCAGCGCTACGGAATAAATTCCTTATCCTTTAGAGGGAGTCTATTGTGGAACAATCTTAGTGATGACCTAAAATTGACAACTTCTCTCATGAAATTCAAGAAAGAAATACGTTGCTGGGATGGCAATAACTGTACGTGCTACATTTGCACTTAATTTAGGATAATTCATTAGGGTTTTTTATCTTTTTGTTATATTGTATATTGTATATTATAGATAGTTGGTGTTAATTAGTTGTTGTTAACTAGATCAAAACCAACTGTAAATAAGTTTATGATTATGATGATTATGATTATACCCCCCCCCCCGGGGTGCTAAGGTCATTGTATATCAGATTTCAAAACTATTTGTATTCAGCGGCTGATAGAAACATAAGATCCTTTTGGATGATTACAAAGTCTGTCATGAGCTAAGCAAGCATAAGAATATCTGACTGTTGATTTCTTCATAACCCCAAATGATCGTTGATGCTGTTTTAGCTAAAGTCAGAGAGATGAGTGTTGCTGCTAAATTCACCTTCAATAGAACGTCAAGCCCCTGGCATAAGGACAAGAATCGCCTGAAAAGCAATATTTTGATCTTTATGTCAAACGAGCATGATACGCAAAAAATCAAAAGTTATTACCCCTAGTTTGCTTAGTTCGTGCATGAAACTATTGGTGCATCCGTCTCAAATTAGATGTCATGTAAGATTTACAATAACGCAAAATTACTTATGCAGAACCCTCCAGAATCAACCTCGTCCCCAGGACTTTTTGTCATATTGGGACGGAGGTCTCCGTCCCAATATGACAAAAGCCCCTGGGGACGAGGTTGCTGGCTGCAGAACGTTTCAATTGTTGTTATTCGCGGGAATCTAATTTTAGACAAGCAGTCACCAAGATAACCTTTGTGCAGAGTCATAGAGACGTTTTGGTTCAGTGTGGTCACGTGCCTTCCCCCAGTCAATGGCACCATTGTTTGCTGGGATTCTGTACCTTTCATGTCAGCTTCACCTGTGACGTTGGCATCTGTAGCTGCGTAGGAGCGTGGTCCTTCTACCTGCGGTGATACTGCGAATGCTAGCCTCTGTGCAGGCCGCCGGTTACATCATCCTCTACAGTTGACTTATTTGCATAATGAGTACCATCACTAGCAATAAGTGGCTAATGATGCGTTCGTTCTAGAAATCGATTGTTTTAACATAATTAAGCTGCTAATGAAGTCAAGAACGTGCCTATTCTGGGTAAATTTGTTGTTGTGCCAGGGTAAACATCATGGCAATTTATCCATCTTATGGTGTCAAATCTGTCTAACATGAAATAAGCCGACGTCAAATGTTGCTATAGGATCGCGGGAAACTTCTGTCTTGTGTGCGCTTTATGTGCGCTTTCTTTATTTCAGTGCCAATTAGCAGAGATAAAACGTTAATCAATTGCTTTAACGAGCGTGACGGAAGTGGGTTACTTACTTTCTTTCTTTCTTTCTTTCTTCCTTCCTGACTGACATCGAAGCCCCTTCTTAGATTACAAAGTGGACTTTGTAATCAAAAAGGCAAGAATGTATTATGAACGTACTGTCGGTAGGCCTAATAGCTACGAGGACGCTGGGGGCGAAGCCCCCAGGAAAATTTTTGAGGACACATGACCCTGTGTTTGCCAGTACTGAATTGGGATTTTGACAATGTTGTAACATTTTTTCAGAGTAGCATCCCAAGGAAATTTTTTGGGTAATCAGATAGTTTAATTGGGCTTAGGAGAGCTCTTGTATCCAATGTTTGCCAGTGCCAAATTAGAATATATGATAATATGAATTACCAGTTCTCAAAACAGTTCTGCGTGAAGAACCTCTCCTTTGTCTTAGAACGCTTCTCGCAATTCAGGTTTTGCCTGCCCCCGCCCCCAATATGGAAACTTTGAAAATTCGCTGATAATTTGTGTTAATGTCGCGTCCAGGAAAATTTTGGAGAACTCCAACCTTTACATTGGCTTAGAATGCCTCTCCCAAAGCTTCAACATCTCGCGGAAATATTGTTACTCTCTAACTAACCCATACCCAAGAACTTTCTTCTCGTTTATGAAATAAATGAAAGTGAATAAAAACTTTAGAATATGCTTTTCGAGCTTGTGCATTTCGTTTGCTCTTTCTATATAAAAACTCGTCCACTTCTTGACGGTGACTCGTTTCTTCACTACAGTTTCAATCCCACCTACGAAATTTCCGACTTTTAAGAAAATTTCCGAGTCTTATCGAATTGGGGGGGCAATTGCCCCCCCAACCCCCCCATAAATTCCGCCACTGCTTCCGTCCGTCTACACCGTTCCCTGTACAGTAGTTCCTGGATCCGCCACTTCCTGGATCCGCCATTCCAATGTTCCGTCCAGAGAGGTCGAGAGATCTCTTGAGCTCTCGAGCTCTCTTGACGGAATGTTGGAATGGTAGATCCATGAAATAGCGGATCCAGGAGCAACCCTAAAAAGGGAACGGTAGACGGACGGAAGAGAAAGACTTGGGGCAAGTCTATGATTCAGCAGAGCCATCCATTTAGGCCACCATCACTCATCAAACCAGGGCAGTAACATTTGCCCTTCAACCACCACCAGTCTGCTCAGTCTGAAAGTATGGCACATTTCGACGAGATCTCCGATGGTATGCAAGGAGATATTTCTTTTGTTCTCTATTCTTTATTTTGAATAGCCCATTGAAATCTCCGGTGTGCAAGTGCCATACTCTGCACACGGGCACCTCAATGGGTATGTAATAGTTGTAATAGATAGAAAACTACTTCAAATTCACTCAATATCTATTTGCAGAGTGGAGGCCACTTGGGGGGGGGGGGGCATAGTTTTTACTATTTCTATTCTTACAGCAGCCCAGCCCAAAGCGCCAAGAGCGGAGGAGCGTGTAAACACAAGTGGAGAAAAATCATTCAATCACTCAGTTAATCAATCAATCACTGGCTCGATTAGCCATGACTTATAGTCATTAATTATTCTTTTATTGTTTGGATTGGGCGAAGTTAGGCCAAAGGAATGTCTTTCTTCGCCGCAGCTTGAAGAAAACAAATCCCACATTCAGCACAGAAGATTTCAAGTCTCAACAGCAAATGGTTTCTTAGATGTTTCGCACCTGTGACTTTTCATTTGCTTTCAGGGTAAGTTGTCAAGTCGTAGGTCGTCGAGCGCAGGTAATATGATACCCTTGAAACTTGGCAAGCACTTACTGTCTGTCCGAGGAGGCTAGGCCTATAATCAATAATAGGCCGCCAAAATTGTTTACGGGTTTAGGCCATTTCTTTTGTTAAGACAGCAGAGAAAACAACGATGCTCGTACTAGTGGATTTTCTGAATGTGGTTTCTTACAGCAGGAGTCCTTCCTTATGATAGAATAGATTTAAATTTTGCCTGTCCCCATGATATGAAAAATATTAATGATGATTTGATTATAATAATAATGTTGATATGGCGAGTATATTGCACCACGTTTGTTGGTTAATGAGTTAGTAGGCATACCGATAGTCGAAGGTTTTTGTACAACACGAAATGCACATCAGTGCCCCATTACATTTGTAGAGTTTTTGCTGTTGTATTTGAGAAAGAACAATTCATGCAATGAACGAGGGACTTTTAATTTATTATTCATATTGTATGAAAAGTGCTGGGAAATAGAATGCGAGCAAAGTGCTGCAAGGTGAGCAGAAAAGAGGCCCTTCCATCAGGGGGTCAAAGGCTACCTTGTTCGCCAGTGATTTTGCTGTTTGCACCCTTACCTTATTCCTGCAAGAAAAATCAGGAAATTCATCAATTTTCCCCAGGGTGCCTATTTTCGGAAGATCTTCGGCGCAGGGATTAGTGCTCATCTGATTTTTGGCGCACATTTGTGGTGTAGAAAGAGACCTAAAACAATAGACAATTCACTGTCTCATTGTATTAAACAATAGATATCAATTATTCTTTGGCGCACACTGGCGCACAAAGTCATTACACTCGGAAATATTTGACGGCAGAGCAATGAATGAAGAGATTCACCCTGGAATTTTTCCCCCAAAAAAGTATGAATTTTTGCAAATTTGCTTTCTTGTTGCCAGACTATTTTCACAAATGTGTGGACCTTGTTCCCAGCCTAAGATATCTGAGTATGACCTGTTTCCTAAACCCTATGGGAAAGCCTCGTCATAAGCAGTCAGGAGCAACTAGGAGCAAATCTTAAGCAGTCAAGAGTAAATATTCCAGGGTGCATTCCATGTACTTAGGCATGAAGATCTTCGGCGTAGACCTGACTTTTTGTCGGCGTAGCGGCTTCATTTTTTCAATAAAATCGGTTCTTGGCGCGACGGCATACAAAAATCTGCCTACCTTGGCGTTATTGTGAAGGTGTCCTTGATATTTTCTATGTGAATTAGCAGTCTCTTTTGATATGATCAAATATATATGGCGTGTGCTCTCCCTCCCTGAAAATACCTGGCGTGCGAAAGCTTAGGGCTCGGTGTACCTTTGGCGTAGGTTTTACATGGAATGCACCCTGGCAAATATTACAAGTTGATATGAGACAGGCTGGTGCAATGCTTCACACATTACTCTATTCTCGATATAGATTAGTATACTGTAGGTAAAGGTGCCAGGTGAAGTTGCAGTTTTTGGTGCCACACACTTGGATCGCAGAGGGAGAGAGAGAAGACCACATTGAGTCTGTGACACCTTGTCATCATGCTCAATTCGTGGGGCTCTACCTGGAACACAGGGAGCCCAGGAATAATTAGCAAACTCTAAGAATAGATAAGTCTAACATTCTAAAAAAAATTTAAATAAACCATCTGAAAATGCACTGCGTAGGAAACTGCGAAGGACTTGCGAAGGCTTAGAGCTGCAAAGGTACTTTGAAAAAGGAAGCTTTGATCCTTAGCAAGTCCTTCGCAGTTTCCTACGCAGCGCTTTTTCAGGCGATTTAGTTGAACTTGTTTTAGAGTTATTTATGTTAAGAGTTTTCGCTAACTGTTCCTTGGCTCCCTGTGCCTAGAATTGAACTCTGTGTGCAAAACTGTTTTGGCTGCAAAGCCCCTGCAAAGTCAGAGAATTGCACCACTCGGCTATAACACCCTCATAGATTTGTAGGTACTGTAGAAAGAAGGCAGCACACCAAAAAGTGACAGCATAGTACATAACTTTATAAGGATGTCATTGGCAATGCCGATATTCTTTATGCACATTTGCGCTCATTTTTTCATCGCATTGTGCTGTTTCTCTACCAACAAAATGTTTTCATTATCATTGCAAGCATCTTTGAATCAAAACATTGACATTGCATCATGACCTTCCTTTTTGGATTTAGATTCACAGCACTTTGATAGGAAACCTTGGCAACAACCTTGGAAATTATGCAATTTATTTTCCAGTGCATCAGTTCACAGCCCCACTATAAATAATATGCACACAAAGACAAGTTATTGAATGGCTGGATGCACAGCCATTTTGGGAACAAAGCCATGTATCTTTGAGGAGTTTTTGCAAAAGTTTACTTCCAAAGTTTGACATCATCTGAATACTCTGTTGAGCATTATCATGCAGACATTTTTCTCATATTGTGTACCTTTCCTGCTTACTGCAGCATTCCAGTACTTCTACGACTTTAAGCTTGGTGGTCAAAACATGGCAGCAAGGGTTTTTGAAAATGAATAAAAACCTACTAATGACCCACAAAAGATGTGGTAGAGTATCAAGCTTTTTTATAAACTAGATAGCAACAGTCAATGATTTAAGTGTAACAATAGCATACTAGGTTCCAAATCTTTAACTCAGCGTAAAAAGGTGGGTGTAAGATTCAATGACCTATTCATTCTGATTGAATGGCTTGAAAGAAATTTTAGATACTTATCTATAATTCTACTGTTGGACTTTGCAGAAATCTTGAATATTTTTCGAAATTACAGCGTATTTTATATTCGAACTCATTTTAGGATGTGACGTCATCAAACTTCTAAATCATAAAACAGAAGAATGACAGACTTTTGCTTGATGGCACATTTCTAAGAGCAATATGAATTCTTTTCAAACTTGTTTGATATATGTGGAAAGCAGCTAAAGAATTGAGGTGTTCGATATAACAACCTGCAGCAATTTATCAAATCATTATTGCTTTCAGAAACTATCAGCACTTATCCTTGAATTTCTAAGGCCTGTCAACAACATTTGTCATTAATACCTGTAGTCCTGTTTCTAAATGAGGATACAATGTGCACATATTTTTTGTAAGAAACTAAGGTCAGGGGCTGGTAGGCAGTTTCTTAAATTTGTGTGCCTTTTTGCTATCAACTTGTTAATGGTTGTAAAGTGTATTGTTAAAAGATAAGGGAAAAATTTGAGTAATATTGAAAAGGTGAGATCTCTGAAGATGAAATGTTTGTTTTGGTCACTTCCACACTTTACGCCATCCTGCTTTAAATTGGTAATAATTTGTTAATCGAACTATTTGATCTTGCAGCTATAAAGGGCTTCAAAATGAACATCATAAAAGGATTGAAAGGAAGCAACAAAGGGCAGACAGTAGGCAGGCAGTTTCTTAAATTTTTGTGCCCTTTTCCTATCAACTTGTTAATGGTTGTAAAGTGTATTGTTAAAACGTAAGGGAAAAAATTGAGTAATATTGAAAAGGTGAGATCTCTGAAGATGAAATGTTTGTTTTTGTCACTTCCACACTTTACGCCATCCTGCTTTAAATTGGTAATAATTTGTTAATCAAACTATTTGATCTTGCAGCTATAAAGGGCTTCAAAATGAACATCATAAAAGGATTGAAAGGAAGCAACAAAGGGCAGACTGAATATGAATCTGTGGAGGATCAAAGGGATTTGAAAATTCCTGTTCAAAATGAAGATGCATTCAAGCATGGGATTATTTTCAAGGCAAAGGTTTGCTGATAATTCATATTTTCCTTCCTTTAGGGACAGTGCAAAGTTTATTTTCTAACATGGCCGGTGCAAAACTTAACGCCGGGGCAACTACTTTTTGACCTTGTACAGAACTGGGTCAACACCTTTTACAAAGCAATATGAACAGGGCAGTAACTTTTTATGAACTCAAGATTAAATTTGAAAATAATATAAAATGGCTCATTCTGAGGACAAAATTGTGAATCGTGAAAGTTGAGAATTGCTTGGAAGGATGTGTATGAAAATGACCCAAAATGTCCTTGTCAGTTGTTTGCAAGAACGATTCATCAGTCATGTCTCTTCATCTTCAAAGTCGTTTTTTTCGTTGACAAAGACTTGTAATGGCAAGAATTGATTTTGTTATGGTCTTTGGCTAATTCATCGGTGGTACTTTACAACATCTGTTGCTCATGAATACGGGGCAGATACATTTTTGAAGTAAAGGGTGACGGGCAGTTGTTTTTTTTTGCAATAATTTCATACAGGGCGAGCAGATTTTTTTGCAAGAATTTTGTTCTCCACCGGCCATGTAATATAATAAATTTTGCACTGTCCCTTAGTACTTGTTAGTTTTCTTCACCTGCACGAAAATACAAGGCCAGGAAATAGCCATGTACTGTACACGCCTTGTAGTTATGGCCTTGTAACCTTGTTCTAGCCTAGAAAAGGATTGGTGCAACCTTGTAAATACTGACAAATGCTAACTAGTTTAACCTAGGCTAGCATAAGGCTGATCTTAGCCTTGTGGAAACCTTGTGTTCGACTGGTTGTAACTTGTAATCTTACTGATAGCCTTGTAATTTTCTTCAAAGGTTAGGACAAGGTAATACCAAGGTCATAATCTCCGCTACACGTCTAAAACGTTGCATGTAGTCCATGGCTAAGTTTGCATTTGTATTTTGTACAGGCGAGCCAACTCAACTGGATGAGTCAGAATAAACCAGAAGAACGTCCCTCTTTCGTAAATTCATAGCGCCATACGTACTTAACAGGTTTAAAAGATTAAAACTCCTGTTGAAAGCCAAAAAACGAAACTATTTGTGTGATTGTTGTTGCCTTTTTATAGCAACTAAAAATATAGATAAATTCAACTTTACGAATATTCCATGGTCGTGAAATGCCTCAAGAAGGGCCTAACACTTGATCAAATCCAAAAAAATACAATATTGACAAAATATAATTGCGATACTGCAGGGAGCATGGAGTACATAAGAACTCAACGGTCATCAAAGAAAATGCAAATCAAAGTAACTAAAATGAAATATTTGCGAATACAAAGTCAGCTAACAAAGAGTGGTTCTATTGTATTAGAGGTTTCAGATTACCAAGCAGTTAGAAGCGTCCTGTAGCATGAATGAACTTGACGGTTGCCTCTAGCAGTTTTTTATTGATGTAAATGGTTAAAAATTCGTTGCCATACAGGGTGTCCCAGGAAAATTGTATGAAGTTTGATTAAATATTCAAAATTATTGATAATATGTACAGACTCCTGGTTAGATAACCCTTTTCCTAAGATATTAAATTGATTTTTGAAACCAGAATCTTGTGAATCCGCTAAGAATTCACGGAGTTACAAGCTTTTGAAGTTCAAGTTTGTACAAAAGCTGAAACCAGATGCCTTATCTGACTTGTTTTTCAAAAAGACGCCCCAAAATCTAGGTAAAAGAAAACTGCCCAATGTTTTACCTCTCGTTGATATCAGAGCAAACCAAATAGGACTTCAAAAGTATTTTAATTCTTGTAACCGTTGACAAAATTTACTTAAGAAGGCAAGTCTCCAAAATCATGGAATGAAAACTCAATCGATAAGACACGGGACCATTCCAAATTGTGCTCAACAGGATTCCTCCAAGCATCCATAGCCTTGATTCAATGTCAGAGCATGGGTAGTTAGACACTGCTGGTGTGCTTCTATGGAGGAGCGCTTGATAATATGTATCTGCGGGGGAAATTTTTTATAGTACTGCGGAGGAGATATCGGAAGCGAAGAGAGAAGGAGAGAGAAGACGTTTTAATAGTTTAATATTTTCGTTCTTCCGATATCTCCTCCGCAGTACTATAAAAAATGTCTCCAGCAGATATATATTATCCAGCGCTCCTCCATAGAAGGCCACCAGCAGTGTCTAACTACCCATAGTTAGAGAAAGCTAGTTTATCGAAAGTGCTTTTTATATTCCATTTGATTTGCTTTGAATAAACGAGATCCTACTTTCACGAAATATGCAATTTGGGGGCGTCAGGCTTCAGCTTTGACACAGCCCAGACTGGCTAGTACTTGGTATAAGACCAAACGAAATGTCCCGAAACCATGCTCGATTGTATGTAATTTACGCTATATCTGCAGAAGATGAAATAATCAATGATAGATATCTTATACGTGACTTTACATCATTTCAGGACATTTCGTTTGACGTTAGTTGGTCAGGTGCAGAGGTTCTTACTGGATACTTTATTACATACAATCGAGCATGGTTTCGGGACATTTCGTTTGGTCTTATACCAAGTACTTGCCCACAGACTTGAACTTCAACAGCTTGTAATTCCGTGAATATTTAGCTGATTTGCTAGCTTCTGGTGTTTAAAATTTATTTAAGATCTCAGTAATATGGTTATCTTACCATATAGTATATTTATCGTTTTTTTGGGACACCCTTCATATAAAATGGTCTGGGTAAAACTTCATTTGAAAGAGAAGATGTATTAATATTTTGTGAAACAATGATTTGTTGATTTAACTTCTTGATTAGTAAGGATTTTCCTTGATAGTTTCTTCGAATTCTTGCTTGTCATGAGATCATTTGGAGGCATGTGCTATACCGGGTGTCCCAAAATGATGTATTATCGTTTGATTGCTTATATCTCCATAACCAATGAACCGATTTTTAAAAACTTTATTTTATCCGATTGCCGAACGGCTAAATTGTATTTGAGGATGTTGGCTGTGGTTTTGGCCGATTTCTTCATGTCGAAAAGAAGATCAATAAAGCTACTCAAATTCAAGCCTTAGATAGCATGAACAAGAAACGGCCTTCTTTGCCAGTCAAAATTTTAGATGTGATGCAAAAGGCTGAACTTATACGTCGTTCATAGAATATATGGCGTTCAGAGAATACGAATTCAGTTAATACTGAGTTCAGAGAATACGAATACGAGTTCAGCCTTTTGTATCGCATCTAAAATGTTGACTGGAGAAATAGGCCATTTCTTTCTCATGTAACTAAGGCTAGAATTTGAGCACGTTTATCAATCTTCTTTTCGACATGAAAACGCCATCGTTAAATTGCAACCAACATCTGAAAGTACAATTTAGCCTTTGGGCAATCAAATAAAACAAAGTTTTTGAAAATTGGTTCATTGGTTATGGACATGTAAGCAATCAAACAATAATACATCATTTTGGGACACCCGGTATGATTTCCTGTTCTGAGAGCGGTTTTTCTTTTATTCAGTATATTGGAACTCAAGAAATCACAAGGCCTGGCAGTAGGGTTGAAATTGTTTCTGCAATGAGACGTATAAGAGTAAGTTCTTCATTTATAACTCATGCTTTACATTTTAGATTTTTACATGCCAGGTGCTCCAGAATAAACTAAGCACTTTTGGCAGGCCACGATAAATCTTACACTGGACCGATTTTGAAAATGGATGACTTAATCTTTAGCAGAAAGCCTGTATTAGATTCTAGGATTTTTCGCAAAATATTTTTTTTCAGTTTTCGGAGCTTTCCGAAAACGAGTTTCTTAAGCGAGTTTCTTAATTTTTTTCGCTTTCGAAAACACCGAAAACGATCAGGAAACATTGATCAACTTTTCTAAAGACTGGACATGAATATACAATACGAAGACAAATTTCTTCGGGATGATTTGGGGATTTAGAAATTGATAATAGTGTAAACTTCTGCACGAACGTTATTTCAACCATTGACCTGCTGCAAAATTCTGCAAAACATGCCACCCTAAGCCATCGCAAAATTGAAAAAGTCATTGGGTTGGAATTCAGACGGGCGCATGAGCATCAACCTACTGCACGGGGGGACATATAAAGAAATGGAAAATATGTTACATCATGTTGATTAATTACCTTCAAAATGAATCATCGTTTTTTCTCTTTTTGCTCCGTATTTAGTATGAGTACAAGTACAGGAATATAAAGAAGAGAAAAGTGAATCTTGATATATCTGT
Organism: Aurelia coerulea; assembly: GCA_039566865.1. NCBI lineage: Eukaryota > Metazoa > Cnidaria > Scyphozoa > Semaeostomeae > Ulmaridae > Aurelia > Aurelia coerulea. The sequence goes on along the minus strand of CM076953.1, from coordinate 19,681,970 downwards.
TGATGGCATCAGGGTTACCATATGGAAAAAGAAAAAGGTACTGTACATGGAACATCCTGAATATTTTCTACAGTATGTGTGCACATATTCATATAAAATCGTATCTTTATAAAGATACATTAACTAAAGTTAATATTTCGACCTCGATAGCGTGCAAAAGTCCAAAACTAGAGGGCTGATTTTTGGCTTCAACTTTAAAAACACTTTTTAACAATCCTGGATCTTTCCTCGTCTTGTATATTTGATATGAATAATATATATCGGGAGTCCCAAAAAAACGCAACGGATTTGATCGGGACTAGTGACAAGAATTTAGGTCCAATCAATCCAAAATATTTTTTGATACAATCCTCGAAAGCTAACTCGAAGATTAATACCTTGTTTGTTGATATTGCTGCATGGAGAGTTGGAATATTAATTTTGGAAGTCCAAATTTCCTTCCATCTCCAAACCAGAGGATTCGGGTTTTGGTCTAACTGAAAACGTGCTTGAGGAATCTCCTCAGTCATATACAAAGTGTAGTAGTGTGAGCTTGCTATGGCACACATGTTAAGGCACTTATTTCAATTGAAATTCGAAAGCTAAGAATTGACAAAGATAACAATGCCGAAGGGAAACTTCACAAAGGAATATATTTCTTCAATCATAGTGCACCTGCAAAAGAGCCAAGCACGAATGAGCAGTTTCAAGGATCTTATCCATGGATAATTTTCCTTTGGGTATATTTGGTTTCTTGTTCTGTAATAATTCCAAGAAAGATTATACAAAATGCATTTCATTAAAGTCATGAAGATTGCAAGAATTAATTAATTTTTCACACCAAAACAAACTACTTCGTGGATTTCTTTCTTTTATGAGACAGATGCAATGCTAACTTTTCGAAACTTTCGAAGCATGAAAAAGATGTCTTTTCAGGACAAATCTGATGAATTTGATTGAATTTCTGGCCAACTGTTTTCATCAGCATGGTACTTTATTCTCTTATTTCACAGTAATTCAGGAGATTCCCCAAAATAGCGCGTTTGCAGTTTAGGCTAAAAGCCACAAGCTCTGGTTTGGAGGTTCAGGCAAATTTGAACTTTCAAAATTAATATTCCACCTCTCCATTCACCAATATCACCAAACAAGGTATCTATCTTCAAGTTAGCTATCGAGGATTACGTAAAAAAATACTATGGATTGATTGGGCCAAAATTCTTGTCGCTAGTCCCGATCAAATCCGTTGCATTTTTTTGGGACACCCTATATTATTCATATCAAATATACAAGACGAGGAAAGATCCAGGATTGTTAAAAAGTGTTTTTAAAGTTGAAGCCAAAATCAGCCCTCTAGTTTTGGAGTTTTTGCACACTATCGAGGTCGAAATATTAACTCCAGTGTTTCGGTCTTGAATTGGTATTGTTTGTCAAGGTTGCTCTTTCCTTTTTGCACACAATTTCAATAGCCTTCATAATTCTTAGATTGATGTAGTTTTGGCTTTTATGAGTAAATAAATTGCATTTATCTACTATTCAAAATTATTTGAACAGAAAATGAAACTTCAGTGCTAATTGCAAGAACCTTTGCTTTTCAATTGTAGTCTATTGATGATGGGAAATATGAAGAAAGCCACCTATTTGTCATGTGCTATCCAATAAACAGGTTTGCTGCAGCATTACTTACCTTTCTACATGTGTCCCAAAAAAGTTCTGTCCTATTTTTGAGGTTGCTGTGGAGGAGCTATACGCTCTACTGCTCCGATCTTTACACAGTTGGTTAGGATAACCCTCAACTTTAAAGGTGATCTGAAGCGAAAAGTGTTATTGATGCAAATTAATGACTGTTGAATGCTAAAGAATGTCGTTTGAAATTCTTTGATACCTTGTTTCATTTTCGAGTTATCCACTATTTCGCATGATTGGCTGATGACGTCATTTTGTTTGCAAAAAGTAACGAAAGTATACAAGTTTGACTATGTTTTCAAAGTGAAATCGACTCAAAGAACTTTTCTTTGGTTAAAATGCCTTTCTAAACATCATATCAATTCGTGAAACAATTTCTGTTACATTTATTCAGCTTACCTTAAATGTCTCCTGCAACTGTAATCTTTCAAAGATCAGATACAGCTAATATTCCCATATATTACCGTAGTGATTTGCAAACAAAATGACGTCATCAGCTCGCACTTAGAATCAGTGGATAACTTGAAAACGACATGAGATATCAAAGAAATCTAAACAGGATTCTTTATCATTCGACAGTGCCGTTCATTTGCATCAATACAAATTTTCGCTTCAGATCACCTTTAAGTTTTAGGCCTTGTTTTAGCAAGCTGGACAAGTGGTTGCTAATTTATGGTACAAGAAATCGAAAAAGTTTCAAAAATATTACTTTGTTTGTTCTCCTAGCATGTCAAAATCACGTAAGCTTGAAAGATTGGGTTTTTTCATTTGCATCTGCGTTGCATAGCATTGTATTTGCAGTTTCATAAATTTGCAAATATGCCATTGGTGTTGTGTTATCAACAAACAATTCGATTAACCCGTTTTAAACTGTAGACAAATTGCTGTATTTAGTTTAAATTTGGCATTTTTGGACAACTGAGAAGGGCTGTTTTCGAAGCAATCATTTGTTGACTTTGGTGTGCTGTAAATCATCAACCACGTGAAAGATTGGCCAAAACCTAGCCTTAAACTCCAAGTTGAAAGCATAGGTTCCAAATCTTTAACTCAGCGTAAAAAGGTGGGTGTAAAATTCAATGACCTATTTCTTCTGATTGAATGGCTTGAAAGAAACTTTAGCTACTTACCTATAATTCTACCGTTGGACTTTCCAGAAATTTTTTAATATTTTTTGGAAATTACAGCGCATTTCATATTTCAAGTCATTTGAGGATGTGACGTCATCAAATTTCTAACTCATAAACCAGATGAGTGACAGACATTTGCTTGATGCCATATTGTAGGCATTCATAAACTATGGTCTTCTTCCAAATTACTTCATGTTGCGTCAAACGATTTAGAAATTACGATGGTTGGAAGTTTTTTTGATTTTTTTTGTTGAATTCTTGAAAAAGAAGAAAAACATTCTAACTCTGATAATATTAAAGATTTCAGAAAAGTCCAACGGTAGAATTATAAAGTAACAGCTAAAGTTTCTTTGAAATCATTCAGTTCAAAGAAATAGGTCATTGAATTTTACACCAGCCTTTTTAAAGATTTGGAACCTATGCTCAAGTTGAAGCCTATCCAATGCAACTGTACCTAGAATGGAGCAATAGAACGTACAATTCTTCCGTTGCAGCCGTAAAAATCGGACACAATTTTTTTCGGACACCCTGTTTATGATTGTTTATTGGTAGCGAAATTCATTGGTTGCGTGATTCGCTGATTCATTCATTCATTGACTGATTGATCAATTTACTAACTTTGTTTACTGATTCAGCTTTTGAGGTTAGTAAATGGAGAAACAGCCACCGAGTCAAAGAATAGAACGAATTTGACCACGCGCGACTTGATCTCCTATTAGGCTGTTTTAGCAACAAGGCGTGGACGTCTTCGAAGACGGGGACGCTCAGAGATTTTTGGGGCATTCCAACTTTCCAGCCTTTTTATCTCAAAAAGCTGCTCATAAAGAGGAATACTCCTTGAAAATAGTTTGTGTTCTCGTGTCTCCATTGGTTATGAATATGCACACATAGTTTTTACTTTCCATATCGACGTTCTATTTTTCGTAAGCGGCCTTCAAAACTACACTTTTTCAGGTTGTCGATTTCATAAAAGAACTTACACAAAGCCCCAGGAGATTCACAAAAGTTTTGAAGTTAATTTCGCTTTGTAAATTACATCCTCGAACAAAAGGACTCTACTGGCGTCTTCTCGGCTCGCGTCTTCTTGCTAAAATAGCCTATTGCCTCATATTTTGAGAACGCCTAGCATCATACCGGATGTCCCAGAAAAAAGTATACAGATTTGGTTGTGTCCAGCGATGAGAACGTATCTTTAGTTAATGGCTACTCATTCTAAAAATGTTCCTTGATAGTTAACTTGAACATCGATACTTCGTTTGTTGATACTGGTGCTTTGAGAGCTGAATATTAAAGGGGCTGGGTCACGTAAAGTAAAAAAACTTCTTTCGAAACGAGGATTTTGCTGTTTTTGGACAGGCCATATTACAGAGATTTTCCACTATTTTTCTCAAAATGAAAGTGCTATTTTGAAGATGAACTCTTGAAGTTCAGAGAGAAACGAACGAAACAACCATATGTTGTAAGATTGCAAAGATATTGATGAATTTTTAGAAGTAACTTTATTGTGGATTCACCCTATCCACTAAAATCTGTGCAGAACACAATGGGTGCGTGCCGACGCGTGCGGGTAACAATATAGATTATAAAGATAACAGATTTGTTTACGGTTACGTGACCCAGCCCCTTTAATCTTAAAAGTTTGAAATTTGCATTCTCTTGCAAACCAGAGCTTTGGCCTTCTGGCCTAAACAAATTCTTGAGGCGAAGAGATTAGATCAACGATAGCCTTGATGAAATTTGGACAATATCAGATCTCATTATATTGTGTTTGTCAGAAGGCAACCCCCCCCCCCCCCCCAGTTACCCATTGTGCAGTTTCTTAACTTTTATTTAATTTAAGTTTTCAATTTCGATTTTTGAATGACCTTAACAAATTCTTGAAGCACAGCAAATGGTTCAACGATATCTTTGTGATAAAATTTGAACTGAACTTATACCATATTATATTCTATTTGCATTTTGCAAGACGTCACCCATTGTGCCATTTTCTCATTTTACTTTTATTTAGTTCTAAATTTCGATGTGCTTAACGAATTTGCTTAGGCCAAAAAGCCAAGGAAAAAGCTCTGGTTTGGACATGCAGGCAACTTTGAACTATCAAAAGTGATATTTCAACGCTCAACCCACCAATACCAAAGAACGAGGTATCTACAGGGTGTCCCAAAAAACATGTGCGCTGTTTGAGTGGCTTCTTTTTTTTTGTTTTTTTTTGTATGCTCATAATATTTACAATATATCTAAACTACTTGTGGCTTCTGCGGAGCAGCCATAAATCCAATTTTTCTGTTTTTAAGATCCTTGATAGAAGAGACTTTAAATTAAAGGTTGACGCCGAGTTTGGGTAAATCTGATCACTAGTTGCTGATTTATGGAGCAAGAAAGCCAAAATTATTGGCTGCCTCAAAACCAGAGGATTCATTATTCTCCATTGCGTTAAAATCAACGAAATTGATTGAAAAAACATACCATCCCTGTTTTCTGATGTTCATAAGTGAGACAGGTAGTCATACATTGAAATTTGTGACAAGCAAGAATATTGGACATATCTAGGGTTGCTAGGAATGGAAATGTGCAACCCAAGTGCCTCAGACCATGTCATGCGTCCATCAGATATTTTGCTTCTGAAAAGTGATAAAGTCGTCTTAAACCAACAATATTGCGTTCAGCATGCTGCTTGGTCGATATTCTTGAAGTATATGGTCATTAATTACTCCAAAATGTGTTTCCTTGCATAACTGTAGAGTTTAAGTTCATTTAATGTTAAAATTCAAGTTACAGTATAAGGTTAAGTACGGAGATAAAATCCTCTGGTTTTGAAGCCATCAGTGATTGTGACTTTTTTTCTCAATAAACCAGCAACCACTTGTCAGATTTACACAAACTCGGTGCCAAACTCTAAGTTGAGATCTCTTCTATTCACAAATCTGAAAAACAAGAAAGTCAGATTTATGGCTCCTCCACAGTAGCCATTCAAACGGCGCACATGTTTTTTTGGGACACCCTGTATGTTCAAGTTAATCATCGTGGAATTTTCGAAATTGATTAGCCATTGTTTAAAGCTAAATTCTTATCACTGGACCCAACCAAATCTGTATACTTTTTCTAAGACAGCCGATACATCAAAGGTGGAAGAAATATTTGCCTTCCTGCGAAGGAACGTCAAACCAGAATTCTTCCTTCCATTGTTTTATCAATTTTCTGTAGTCACAGATTTCAGTGTAGTCGATAATCCACTAGGAACTAAAAGTACTGTTAAAGCTTCTTGGATCACAAAACTGTTAATTAATCCAAACATTAATTTTCTTCTGTTCTTGCCTTTCTTTAGTCCTTTCCTGTCTCTTTATGTTTTCAATTATTGCTTTCTCTGTCATCCTATCTTCCTTCCATCCTTCTTTCTTCCTCGTCTCCTTTTTCTCTCAATCTTTTGCCCTTCCATCCTTTTTTTACAACCTCTTTCCTTTCATTTCTTCAATCCTCCCTTCATCGTTTCCTTTCTTTTCCTTCCTTCTATTCTGTTTTCTCTCTCTCTCCTTATCTTTTCTTCCTTCACGCACTTTTTCCACCTCTGCGATACATATCAGTTACTTTGGTGAGATTCAATACTTTTTCATTTCAGGGTATTTTATGTGTCGCACGATTCTCAGGATCTGCTGATATTCAGTTATATTGCAAGAGGCGATGATGGAATTTTCCGATGCAGTGTTTTCAAATCATTCAAAAAGGTATCTTGCTTTAATTTCTTTGCATATGCCTCATTTTTTACTCATGATAAATGTTCATTCTTAATACTGGGTGAGTCAATAAAAAGAATCCCTGTTTGAAAAATCATCTTTCCCTGAATATCAAGATGATGATATTGGAAAACATACTATTTAACAGCAGACATGTTCAAATGGACCTCAATATTTACGTGACTGAAATCGACCATTCCATTCTGAAGCTATGATTGATTTTCTCCAGAAAGCCCTTTCGAGAAATCTTCGAAACAGGCTCAAAACAACGACCAACAACGAGCTTTCTGCCTTATCTCAAGGAGTTCAACACATTCTAACATGTTTTATCCTCTTGTAAAGATTAAATCGTCCGGAATAATGTTGTTTTGCCGCCAGAGATGACATTTTCATCTTCCAAAGGAATAAAACGTGCCAAAGCATGTGCAAGTCATTGCTATAAGGCATAGACATACGCGAAATTTGGTCGTGATTTTATGCAATTTTTGCGAGTTTTTTGAAGGGGCTTCCTCGAGAAAATCTCTTATAATTTCAGAACGGAGTGTCCGATTTCAGGCAGGTAGAATTTAGAATATAATTGAACGTGTTCACTATTGAATGACATATTTGCCAACATTAATGTCTTGATATCGAGGGATCTGTGGTCTTTCAAACAGGGATTCTTTTTTGACTCACCCGGTATTACAAATGATCAACACAATGCTCATATTAAACTTTTCCTCTGTAAATATTTTCATTTTCTTTCTAGTCCCAAGCAATGAGTATTGTCAGGACAATCGGCCAAGCTTTTGAAGTTTGTCATAAAATAAATCAAGAAAAATCGCCAGATGAGAATGATGTGGAGACTAAGGAGCAAGCTGCTGATATATCCGTTAATGAAGGTAATTCATAATTTACTGACCATTTTGACTACAGTAAAAACCCGCATATAAGAACCTTACATTTTGAAATCACCCTGTTTAGGTTCTTATGCATATGATACTATTCTTAAAAAACAGGATGCAAGGTTCTTAAATAGGTTCTTATCAAAGAATCAATTACATATCTTCGGGAATTTATGCCAAAAACATAAAAAAGCAAGGTTTTCACATACCCATTATCATGACACAATTTTGTAAAGAACAACCATATCTACCTGGCCCTATCTGTATCCAATCCTTTCATACAAGGATTTTGTTATTTAATGCGTTGTATCTACTTAAGTATTTGGCTAAATTTCTTGAAAAATTTGTCACATATTACCAACTAGTAGTTTACATTTAACCTTTTTTTTAAGATAAGAACCTTCCTTGAATTGAAGGATCAATAGGTTCTTCTGTAATGGGGTGAAATTAGAACATTTTAGGCCTTAGGTTCTTATAAGTGGGTGGTTCTTATATGCGGGTTTTTACTGTAGAGTAAAATTGAAGTTCCCAAAGCGCCAAAAAAACTTCAGGGGTTTGAAAAATCGTGGTATCTGAAGTAATGGATAGAATTAAATGAATAAAAATCGCTTGATAGCAGAAAGATTGAAGATCCGGGTGCACCACATATTTTCATATTTTTGTCCTCTTTGGAGAATGGAATCCCCCTAAATAGGTTATTCATACCAGGTGGAAGACTTCATCCTCCCAAGAGGATAGCACGTGCTAAAGTGTGCAGAAGTCATTGCTGTACGGCCCCGCGAAAAGCAGAAATGTTAGGGAAATTTGTTTGTGATTTCGGGCACGTTTTGAAGGTTTTTGAAGAGGCTTTCTCGAGAAAATCTCTCATAGTTTTAGAACGGAGTTGCCGATTTCAGTCAGGTAAATTTTAAGTTAGATTTGAACATGTCTAATTTTCTACTATTAAACTATATATTTGCCAATATCATCGTCTTGATATCCAGGAAGCCGACCTTTCAAACGGGGATTCTTTTCACTGAATCATCCGGTAGATGATTCATGCTACTGTTGATAATTGATTGATCGAAGCATTGATTGATTGATTAATTGATTGATTGATTGATGGATTGAATAATCGTTCATCTTACTAGGGAAAGGTGAGACCGATATTGATGATGTTGGCGAAACTGATATTGATGATGCTGCGATTCCCGATACCGATCAAAATGCCTCTAAAAAGAAGGAATCTAACGCCACATTTGTTACAGACATCGATAAAGCCGAGGAGAATACTGGTATCAATAGGGTGAGTACATTTCTTGTATGCCTAGGGATTTTAAACGTATGTGTGGTGTCCCAGAATAGTGTGTCCCATTTGTGTGGCTACAGTAAAAACCCGCGTATAAGAACCTACAATTTTGCAAGTCAGCCTGACTAGGTTCTTATGTTTTGGGTATTTAGTGGGAAATGAGGCTGTTCAGGTTCTTAAATTGGTTCTTATTTTTTTCATGGCTTTCAGGAATTTCATTTCTTCAGATTCAAACTTCAGGCCTATTATTTACTGTCAGTTCACATTATTTGAGTTTATGAGAGATATTCCCCCACATAAATTTGTGGAAGAATTTGAAATGTTTATATAATCCAGAGAAAATCTTTCAAAAGCTTCTCATCAGGTAATATAAACATTTTTTATTCTTCCACAAACTTTTGTTGTGAATAACAGCCCCCCCATGCTCTCTAAAAATAGGAACCTATTTCAAAATTTCAGGCTGAATGGGTTCTTATATAATTGGGGTTTAGTTGCAAAAATTCAGCCTGTAGGTTCTTAATTCACTAGGTCCTTATACGCGGGTTTTTACTGTATTGCGGAGGAATTTTAATTTTCTCGTTCTTGTCTGGTTCTTCATACAGTTGCATGGAATAAGGTTTCAGCCTAGACTTTCAGACCAATCTGAAAAGTAGTAGCCTACGCGTAGACCCATTCCAAAAGAAGAAAGGGTCTACGAAACAATGAGCAAAAACTTGCTACTACAATTCCAGAGTTCTGGAACTTAATTTATGCAACCTTTGTTGAGACGCGTATCACACATTATTTGAATAGAGGATTAGCATAATTAATTAGGCAGCCGTAGCAAGCTTTATCTCTTTGTTTCTTAGACCCTTTATTCCTTAGGATGATGGGTCTACTCGTAGGCTAGACAAGTAATCGCTGGTTTACCGGAAACACTCTATTGTGGGATGAGTGTCCGAGCGGCTTAATCAGTTTCCGTCAGGAGACTGAAGTTAAGCTCGGTCGAGTGAGGTCAAACTCCGGATGGGTGACCTCGGAGGCTTAACTTCGCAAATCACCTCGCCGTCCTTCGGAAGGGACGTTAAACTAGGGGTCCCGTGCCTGGATGCGGCATGCACAGTGGACTTAAATTAGCTTTAAGTAGCTAGAAATACTTCCTGCCCACTCAAACTAAATTACTGAAAAAACCCTCGGGTGCTTATTTAATTACGGCCACTCCAGAGGGAAGGGGGGCTAAAATAGAGGGGGCTTATTAGAGAGGAGGCTCATTCACAAAATCAAATGGCAAGGATATATACGATGGTTGTTCAGTTCTTTTACAGCATATTCTGCGGATTCAACATACAATTTTACGATTCAAATACATAAATTGGACACAGTTTTATCTCAAACCATATTCAAATTAACATGCAAACTTATTTAGCTCAACGAATGGCAAATCTTTCGTAACCTCTATAATTTGATTATAAGTGTGGGGGCTTATTAGAGAGGAGGGCTAATTTATAATTTCTTGGCTCAGAGGGGAGGGCTTATTAGAGGGGGCTAAATAGAGCTTTTACGGTATCGCACTTGAAAGTAAAAAGTCATTATTTCAAAAACGGTATTTTCTTTTCCAAACATGTCCAAACCAAGTAAATAATATAACAAAGGAGAAGTGCTGTGTTGGAATTTCTCCTACAGTTTAAAAAAGGTTTATTGTATTGTCTACTGATAACACAGCAACAACAACTCTGACCATTTTCAAATGTACGCTCTGTATCGAACGATTTTTTTCAGTTCGTTAGTGAAGTGGTTTAATCTTACTTCTTGTAGATTGTTCCTCACGAACTTTTGAATGGAGAAGCTGGGTCACAAAAAATTGGCAATGTCACGCTTGCACAGTTGCAGCAATTTTATGCACAACAATTACGTCATCAAATACAAGAAGCAGACGCTGCTAAAGCCGAGGTTGCGTTATTGAGACAACAATTGCGGCTCGAAAATGAAACGAGAAAAAACACTCAGGTAAGACTCGAATTAGGCCATTTGCTATATTTACTGGTTTGGACGGCATGGGGCTCAAAACTTTTCTAAAATCTTTAAAAGATGGGTGTAGAATTCTATTACAGTGCTCATTGAATTGAATGGCTGGAAAGGAATTTTTGGTACTTTGCTGTAAATCCGTGGACATTTTTTAATATCATGGTTGTTTTCAAGGTGGTGGCATTTTTAAGGTGATGGCGTTTATATTTCTTGAAAGAATTAATGGACAATTTTGAAAAAATTGAAATCATCTAAATTCTAGATTAATGTAGGAAAAATGATGCGGTCATAAAGAAGACCATAGTTTATGAAGGTCGACAATATGGGGGCAAGCAGAAGTCAGTCTCTCTTCTGGTTTAGGATTTGGAAATTTGATAACGTCACAGCCTCAAATATGATAATTGCCGATGTTTTAAAACTAATCAAAATATCAAACCTTTCCTTGGCAGATTTCCAGCAAAGTACCCTAAATTCCTTTCAGCAATTTGATTCAAAGGAAGATGTAACAGAATGCTACACTCACTCATCTTTTAAATAATTGAACATTATGCTTTGTCTACAAGCATCACAAAACTATTTAGCACTGTACGAAAGACGAGATCGATCTTACTTCATAGCAAATTGATATTGCATATTACAATTGGTCTGCAGTAAGAACCCGCAAAATAGAAACCACTTTATAAGAAACCTCAGGCTGATTTTTTCGAGAAATGGTGCCTTCATATAAGAAACTTCTCAGCCTGATTTTAGGAAGGTTTCTTATAGAGGAACCCAAATAAATTCATATTCAATGATCTTTGTTAAAATCAGGTGCCAAACATTTTCAGAGATTTTATCCGAAGGAATCTCTCTCTGTATACTTGGTATGTATGATGTGGTTGAGTAATTTTAGAAGTAACAAGAACATACCGTTCGATAGAATTGGCTCTGGGTTTGTTTAAATATTTAAGTTGAAATCACTGAAGGTTTCTTAATCATGTGATAAGAAATCTTTCAGCTATTTCAAACTTCTACATGGCTCTATTTGCCTTTACAGGTGTTAAGCTACATTTTCTATCAGAACCAACTGCCCTGGAGGCGCATGTTTTGATAATTTCAGATAATTTCATACACTCTTGGAATGAGCCTTTGTTATTGCCTGTTTTTGAATGGCATTGAGTGCTAATGATCAGTTGAACGAATACAGTAAGAACCCGCAAAATAGAAACCAGTTTTTTCAAAACAGCCTGTTTAGTTTCCTATTAAAAGGTCATTAATCTTGAAACAGGCTGAAAGGTTTCTTATCACATGGTTAAGAAACCTTCAGTTATTTCAACTTAAAGCTTTAAAGAAAACCCAGAGCAAATACTATCGAAAAGTATATTCTTGTTACCTGGTATTCGCTCGAAATTTACTCAACCTTAGCATACATGCTACGTATATACGTAGATTGAGATGCTTTTGATGAAGTCTTTAAAAATTTTTGGCACCTGATTTTAACAAAGATTGTTAGATATGAGTTTACTTGGGATCCTCCTATAAGAAACCTTGCTAAATCAGGCTGAGAAGTTTCTTATACGAGGGCACCATTTCTCAAAAAAATCAGCCTGAGGTTTCTTCTAAAGTGGTTTCTATTTTGCGGGTTCTTACTGTATTCTTTATGAAGTACTTTTGTTACGAGATTTGTTTTGTGTTACCTATGGGTAAATGTTCGTCCAAACTTTTAACTTTTTACTCCGAAGAGGTCAAGAATTAGTTCCCACATGGCCAAGGCACAAACATGGCTTTATCAAACAACGATCAAATCAAAGGAGTATGTGGTTTCCAATCACAGACCAACAAAGATGCTCAGCGATATCATGGACAGATTTCATGTACTTGTGCAGTAAATCCCCGCATATAAGAACCTAAAAAAATAAGAACCTAGAGGCTGTTTTTCCTAACTTATGCCACTTGTAATTAAGAACCTTTTTCAGTTTGATGAAAAATATGTTCTTCTAGCAGGGGTAGCAAAGTTGATTTTGGATTGTCATTATTAAGATCATATTTGTCCCAGTGGGCTTTTAAAGTTTGAATCTCCTCCCCTGCTGTTTGAAAGCTTAGCATTGGTTGTTAGGTATATTATAACCTTGCCAAAACAAATAGTAGGGATGAAAATCGTTGGGGAAGGTTCTAATATGGCCTACGCAAGGCACTCTTCAAATAAGAACCATTATACCTTGAAATTTGGCTTAGTACCTTTAAAATAAGAACCTATTTCAGCATAGCTCTCAAAAAAGTAGATTCTTATATGCGGGGATTTACTGTAGCACAGGAGTCCCAGTTGCGTATTATGGCGTCCTAGCTTAACTAAGGTAATTTATGCTGCTGCTGTTTCCTTACTGCAACATAAAGATAGCAGTATTTGTTCTTTGAATTGAAGAACAATGAAAGTCATACCGTAAATGGTTGATTGTTATCTCGGTTATCTCTGTCTTTCCTCTTGTACTCTTGTGCTCCGAAATCATTGCAGTATTTTGCCGCCGTGGTAACATCCTACTACTCTGTTGCTGTTGTTGTACTGCAAGAACGCAACAATATAGTTGCAATGTATATTTTATGAAATTCATAATTCATGTTATATACATATTGCAACCTATAATGCTGCGTTATTGCAGTACAACAACATCAAAAACAGAGCAGTAGCATGTTACCATGGCGGCAGAATGCTTCAATCATTTCGGAGCACAGGAGCACAAGAGGAAATTATTATTATTATTATTAACAATTTCTTTTACGTTGGCAAGATAAAAAAAAATATATATAGCTAATAAGCTAATTAACGCCAACAAATAAGTTAAAACTTAATTTACAATTTTTTACTTTAAAACCTACAAAAACCCTAAATCTTTAATGAAAACTTTGCACAATCTGCAGATGCAAGTATTTCCATGCCATAATTTTATTTTTCGCTTGAATTCAAATAATGTGTTGGAATCTTTAATTTCCTTTGGCAACGAGGACCACAAAAGGTGACCTCTGTACTGAATATTTTCTATTCCGTATGTTGTTGTCTTTATATTCGGCAACTGCAAATGATTCTCACTTCTCAAACTGTAGTGAATATTTCTCTCAGTAAAAATGTTTTTCATAAATGTTGGATTTAGATTGTTTTTTGTTTTGAATATTTCAAGCATTAGCAATTGCAGATTGTGCTGATGAATGGTAACATATTTTTTCTTCAACTTTTCTAGCTCTGATATACTATCTCTGCATACCAATCGCAGTGCTCTTTCGTGAATGCGATTTAATTTTGAATTAGTTGACCTATCATTAAACATCCATACAAGTGGGCAATAATTGAATTGTGCCCTGATGAAGGAATTCATTAAAATTTCTGATTTGATAGGATCAATGTAATTAGACAAGCGAGCCAGTGCGTGAAGCTTTTGGTTAGCCTTTTTATATAAATCTTCAACATGTTTTTTGAAACTTAATTTCTTATCAAAAGTCACACCTAGCAGCTTTTCATAATCACTTTCCTTAATTCTTGAATTTCCAATTGTGACCGTTGTTTCGGTGCTTTTATCACCAAATATCATCAGGTGGCACTTATCATTATTTAGCTTCAAAAAGTTGTCAGAAAACCATTTTACTATCACAGAGCTGTCTGCTTCTAATTGTCTAACAATAGTATCAAGATCCGCATGGCATGCAAAGATTGTGGTATCATCAGCATAGTTACATATCTTTGTGTGATATGCAAAAAAGAAGATATCATTTATGAAGATGTTAAATAGCAAAGGCCCCAGGACCGACCCTTGCGGTACTCCAACTTTAATTTCTTTCCAGTCACTAAAATAGCTGTTGATCTTTACTCTCTGTTGTCTTTTTGATAAATAGCTTCTTATGAGTTGAAGGGCGTCCAGATCAAGTCCATAGGCACTCAGTTTTGCTATTAAAAGCTCGTGGTTTACACAATCAAAAGCCTTTGAAAGATCCATGAACACTGCCCCTGCAAGTCCCTTGTTATCAATGCTGTTCTTACAATATTGCAAAAAGTTTAACAAAACATGCTGCGTGTTGTACCCTTGTCTAAACCCTCCTAATAGTGGTGAAAAAAAGCGTGCAGTAAATTCAGACAATTGTCTATGCATTAGTCGCTCAAATATTTTCGTAAGACACGAAAGACACGGGGATAACTTAGATAACAATCAACCATGTACGGTATGAATTTCATTTTTCTTCAGTTCAAAGAACAAACACTGCTAGCTTTTTGTTGCAGTTAGGAAACAGCAGCAGCGTAAATTACCTAGGACGCCATAATACGCGATTGGGACTCCTGTGCTTGCAGTAGTCTGCAAAGAGTCGTCATGCAGGGATCGTGATTTTACCACAGTAATGTGTTGCTCGTTTTCTTTTGAATGTTAGTTTCTTGAACCTCCTCCTCAAGTATCTTGACTAGGTACCTTTTCCTCTCTTTGTTGTTTTTCCCACTTTCAATCGCATTCATTTAACTCCTCCTCCTTTCTCTCATGCCCTTCGCCTGTTTCCTTCCTGCTCATTTCCATTTTTTTAACTCAATTTTCGTCGCTACCGATTGAAAAGCTTTTGTTCGGGATTTTCCCGACTCAAACACCGTGTGAGCCAGAAAAAAGTTCCCTCTTTGTTGTTTTTCCCACTTTCAATCGAATTCATTTAACTCCTCCTCCTTTCTCTCATGCCCTTCGCCTGTTTCCTTCCTGCTCATTTCCAATTTTTTAACTCAATTTTCGTCGCTACCGATTGAAAAGCTTTTGTTCGGGATTTTCCCGACTCAAATACCGTGTGAGCCAGAAAAAAGTTCCCACTTAAAACTTCATAGTATCAAGAGTACTGGATGGATTGGAATGAATCATTATTTGCTTGAAAGCCAAACGATCGAAATATTTTTGTGATTTTTCTCGCCTTGTTACAAGCATTGGAAAAATTGATAAATTCAAATTTATGAAAAGTTTGTGGTTGCAAAATGACTGAAAAGACCAAAAATCACG
This sequence comes from Aurelia coerulea, assembly GCA_039566865.1. Taxonomy (NCBI): domain Eukaryota; kingdom Metazoa; phylum Cnidaria; class Scyphozoa; order Semaeostomeae; family Ulmaridae; genus Aurelia; species Aurelia coerulea. Next base: position 19,666,283 of record CM076953.1, on the reverse strand, counting down.
ATTAACTCATAAAAGACTCCTTGCTCAGAACAACAGAGAAAAAGCGATTTCTCATAGGTGAGAGATATCGTCTGCAGATTTATGCCATGGGATAGATGTCTTCATTTTCATTTCATTTTAAAATTGTTTACCCAGGGTACAAATTCAGTATAAATACTGTTTTACAATTGGCCCTGCAAAAAATTACTTACAAAATTAAAGAATTATATACTACAAAATTTACAATAAAAAGAGAGGAATACGTCAAAATTAAAGATATATAAATTTACAGCGATACACCTCCATATATAAAAGGTTTATTTTTCATTGATTTTGGACTTGAAGGCATTGATTGAGGGAGCCATCTTTGTATCCAAATCAAGACTGTTCCAGAGACTGGCCCCACGATAAGCAAAGGATTTTTGGCCATTGCCAGTTCATTGCCAGTGTCTTCTACTATTGAGAGAGGTGAAATGTCCGTGTGTATCGTTCTATGCGAGGAGATTCCTTACGATTTGATCGGGTGTGTTAGGCCCTTTTTCGGTCATTTTAAAAGCATGAAATTTTCGTAAAGTTGAATTCACCCATATTTGCAGTGCTCGTAAGAAGACGAGAAGAATCACAAAAAATGCTTTGATCTTTTGGCTTTTAACCAGAATTTGAATCATTCAAATCCATGAAGTATTTGTGGTGCTACGAATTTTCGAAAGTGGGAAATTTTTTCTGACTCACCCAGAAGAAGAATGTTTTATCATTGTTTTACCCTGCCACCATTTATGGAACTAAAGAAGATATATCTTAATAAAAACAGGTGCGTGTTGACCAATTATTAGCACAAAATCGAGAATTGTTGGTTACGATTCAAAAACTGATGTGGCAAGTACAGAACGCACCCGCTAAGGATGTCTTCGACCCTATCGACGAGTCTTGGATGACATCATCAATTGCAATTACCGACAGCTTTTTGCCGACCATGCCGAGTCATGCTCCTCCTCAGGATGTAACAAATGACTGCATATCAAAAGTATATGACAATGCCCATCATCAATCCATTGATTTTGATTCAGCTGGGATAACGTCATCAAATCCACACAGCAACAGTAATCCACTAACGCAAGTCAGTAATGGTTTTATCTCGTATGGGAATGACAAACAGCCATTCCTTCAATCCAAGAGTGTCGATGTTGGGGGTAGTTTTAGTGATTTACGGAAGGGGGAACACGTAGCAGAAAGTGCACCAATTCACCATGTCACAAGCGAAAATGGTCCTGCTTTAGGTGAAAATATGGGGGAAAAGCATGGGGGTCTAAGCACCAGTTTTAGTGATCTTAGGAAAGCTGGCACCAGTGTTGAAAAAGTAGATGTAAACCATAACTCAGACCGTGTTACAAAGTTTGAAAGGAAGACTAACACCGAAAGCGTGACAAACGACATTAAGCCCCCTGATGCGGAGCTAGCAAATACAGGACTGTTGGAAACAGGACTCTCAGATGAAAGGAAATTGCCCACGGCTGCCGTCAGAAAAGAGGATTCGAGCATCCCGAAGTCAGAGCTTAGTAAAGAAATGATGGAAACATTTTCACAAGAACTTAATGAGCTCGAAAGCTCAACGTGGAATAGCAAGACGAACCGCGTACGTACGCAGAGTAGCGTAACTGATCTTTAATTAGTTAAAGTAATATAAGGGACGTGTAGCTAGTCTTCACATTATAGCAGATCCATATGGGCGTAAAGGGGCTCTGTCGCCAAATTGGAAACAAATTTGTAAACACCATTGTTTTTGGCACGTCTCCATTGTTTTCTGCAGTTTGCTCGATGGCTTCACATAGGCCCACATAAACCACCAAAAAGTACCCGTCAAAATACATTTATATTCGAGCTATCGTAGGAGGTATGTATTTTGTTTTTTCCTATGTGAAGGACAAAGATTTACCTTCAAAATAACGCTTTCATTATGAAACAAAGATGGAAAATCTGTGGGACATTGCCTGTTAAAAAATTGCAAAATTATTGTTTCGAAAAAAATTTGAAGACGGAGCCCGCTTAAGTAAGTTTCGAGTAATACTTGTTTCCTTTCGTGTACCCATCTCTAAACAAAATGCGTTTCTATGCATCAGATTTTATACTATTTTTTAATGCGAGTTAAGCAATATTTTTCGATAATTTACGTTTGCTTATTGCATGTCAACAAAACCTATTAAAGACAAATGACGGAGATATGAGGCGATTTAAGTCAGGGGCCTGGGCAATCTAAATATAGCCTATTGTATTCCATTGTAATAGACCTTTTAGCTATTCTACAAAAGAGCCTGGATCGAGCGTTATTTTTATACGCGAGGCTCGATAGAATGGTGTTAAGAGCTTCTATCACTATTGTGAAAATTCGAAAATTCTACAAAGTGCACTTTGTAGAATTTTCGAATATGCACAATATTGATAGAAGCTCTAACGCCACTCTATCGAACCTCGTGTATAAAAATAACGCTCGATCCAGGCTCTTTTGTAGAATAGCTAAAAGGTCTATTGATGATCTCGAGAGATTAGCAAATCAATTGGACAAATGAAAGCACTCAGCCATCTTTTGTTCTATTTTTAAACTAGACGCCATATATCCGTCATTTGTCGTTAAAAAGCAACTTAATGTATTTAGTGGTAGAGTATCTCATTTTTCGTAGATTTTCGGGACATTGTAAATAATTTGTTTTACTCAAAGTCATTTCTTTTAGGAAAATGCTGTAATGTAAGTTCAGAGCGTTTCTCTTAATCTAGGGTAATTTAGGCATTTTATAACTCGTAGATTAATTTTTTTCTCGGTAATGTAACCATAATTTCGTTGGTTCTCCAGATATTCTCCAGATATTCAATATTACTTCCCATGAAACCGACATAGCAATGTACACTAAGAGCGGAAAGGTGCGTCCCTTCGTGTTGAGAAATCAAGGGATATAATAGTGGCGAGCGCCAGAGTTATTGTAAACGGTATTGAAATCGAAGCTGTTTACAAAGAAACGAAGAGAGAATCATGCACGTGTCTATTGTTTACTCTATGTGCCCGGTGAGTCAGAAAATATATCCACTGTTTGATAAACAGCGCCGGGAAATATGTGCAACCAATCTGTAAAATTTCAAATCCACCATCTCACTGAGGCTTCAAGTTAATTTTAGAAATTTTTTCTCACAACTATGGGTGCATTCTTTTACTCCGAAATCAGGATCTATCCATAAGTCGTATAAGGAATGCCATGCTAGTTATGTGCCCGCCATGTTAAAAATACGTTGATTACGGCCAATTCTTGATTCATTAATAACATTATTTACAGTTGGTGAAACACATAGTTAATAAAAACTAATTAAAACCAACTATTTACAATGTAACAAAATTATTTACGAATTAAACATTTATATCCTTTGGCATCCAATTCTGCGACGCCCCTTTTAAGAGTTCTCAAGGTACCTGCTCTCTTGATTTCATCATCTAGGTAGCCTGCGTACAGACTATACCCAAGGAAAAGGTATACTGCGCAACACCGCTCACTTTTGTATAGTGCGTGCTTCAGCATTTATTACGCAATAGTGATAACAAAGAAAACGTATTGTTGTAGCAGCCAACAAAATCACTTTCCCGGGAAACGAGGAAGCAATCAGATTTGAGAACGGTCATCATGTGATTAAATCTCAGGTTTCACTTTGTTCTCCAGGCAAACTTCATTAGCAACACAATACTCTGGAATTTTAACTACCCTACTGCAGACAATAACCAGACGCTAAGAAGAAAGGGCCATTCAAACTGCCATTGAAATGAAATGCTGACTCACACAATACACGATATTGAGCGGCGTTGCGCAGACTATACCTTTTCCTTAGTTAGGTATTGTCTGCACGCAGGCTATCATCTAGGGTGTTCCACAGGAGACCTCTTAAACGGAAGAGAATTTAGCCCATATCAATGTGATTGTGCTGTACCGGGTGATTCAAAAAAGTTTACCAGTTTGGCGAGCTGTGAAGTAAAAAGTAAACGGCTGATATCAAAACTAAAATGCTAATCTACCAGTCAAAGACGAACTTAGATGAGAAAATTTTGTTTCGAAAGATCACTCATCTTCAAGACCCAAAAATTGGAAAAATGCCTGTAAGGGGTTTGTATGGAAATCGCGAATTCCACCTTCCATTCTGGTCCATGATTTATTTGGCATGAAAATTTAACTTCACTACAATTGTCACTTTCAGAAATAAGAGTTTTGATTTCAATAGCAAGTAAATCATGGACCAGAATGGAACGTGGAATTCTCGTTCCCATACATGCCCTTTACAGACATTTTTCTAATTTTTGGGTCTTAGAGATGAGTAATTTTACCAAACAAAATTTTCTCATCTAAGTTAGCCTTTGCATGATAGATTAACATTTCAGTTTTGAATATCAGCCTCATACGTATTATTCCACAGCCCGCCAAACGGGTAAAATTTTTTGACTCACCCGGTAGAAGCCTGCATAGCTCTCTTGTGCGGAGATTGTACGGTATGTCCTTTTGACAAAGAACTCCCAAATATATAAGGAATTTAGATGGTTCGTGGTCTTATAGATTTGAGTCACAAGACTTTATAGATTATTTTGGTGGACTGTAATGCTTCCATCCCTAGCTAAAAGCTGCTCAAAAGATGAGTCGCAATCTCCGTACAAAACTCGCAAGGTAAGCTTTACATGAGAAATTTCAACCCGGGTTGAGTTGAACATGGTTTGAGTTTCAACTCTGTTGTGACCTAATCTCAACCCGTGTAGAGATTTCATGTAAACGCAAGGCAAAATAAGCAATGCTGTAAAGGGCCTCTAAGTTTATTGGTCATATCTATATCCTTTTTAGGGACCAGTCATTTATAACTCTGGGTACCGGGGCGGGCTGGAATTTATAAAATGATGAAAAGTTTTCACACCCCTTCCAATTTTCTCTAAAAAATTTGATACCCCATTGAAAAATTAGAAAAAATTTCATACCCCAGTTAGCCATCTACAGTATAAAGTTGCAATGTAAGTTTACTGTAATTCACTTTGCTAAGGTGCTTTTCAATGAGCTTTCTGTTGATTCACTTTGCCTTTACTTTGCATTGCTGCTGTAGTTTCACTTACCTGAAAAATTTCATACCCCCTCGAAAATTTCCAAAAATATTTCATACCCCCCTTATTTTCCTATGAAAAGTTTTCATACCCCCACCAATTCTAACCCGCCCCGGTACCCAGAGTTATAAATGACTGGCCCCTTAGCAATTTTTTTAGCAATTAAGATGGTTTGGAAACATGTAATTCGTTGCCAAAAAAGTGAATACCAGTAAGATAGCGAGCACTTCAAGTAGTTTTAACCATAGCTTCCCTTGAATCACTTGGGTCAGGCAGTTATATTGCCGTCATTCATGATCTGGTATTATTAACATTTTAAATTAGTGTTTTAAGGTTTGTTTTTGTAACACACTACTGATTCTAATCTATTAAGTAAACACATCAGAATTTCTCAGCAAACCAACTGCATTTCTTACTATGCTTCTCTTCGCAACGCATTGCCAGTTTGACCGGATTTACAATTAGAAATTTACATCTTCATTCTTCTCAATTTGAAATGTCCACACTGTTTTGGAAAACCTCCGCTTTTCGTAGTGTTGCACAGGAAACACCAAAAATTGGGCATCAAGATATGGAGACAGTGGTCCTAAGTATGGCCCAGAAATCGGTTTATTTTGTCGCTTTCCAAAATATACGATGCTTTGCAAGAGAGGCAAGCTCATAGCCTTAATTTTTGGTGCAAAATATTCACTTTCCAAATAGCCAATTTTTGCAAACAAGGGTATTGCCTTACTTTTTGACGAAAAATAGTAACTTTCCAAAATAGCCAACTATGGCAAAATAGGGTACGACAAAAAAGCAGAGGCCTTTAAGGGCAAGAAAGCCTTCAATGGATTTTTGCAAAAAAGATGAGGTACAGTAAGAAGCCGCAAAATAGAAGCCACTTTAAAAGAAATGTCAGGCTGATTTTCTTTAGAAATGGTGCCCATATATAAGAAACTTCTCAGCCTGATTTAGGAAGGTTTCTTACAGGAGGGTCCCAAATTAACTCATATCTAGCACTCTTTGTCAAAATCAGGTGCCAAAAACTTTCAAAGACTTCATCAAAAGCATCTCAATCTTCGTATGTAGATAAATACCTAGCATGTATGCTAAGGTTGAGTAAATTTCCAGCAAATGCAAGGTAACAAGACAATACTGTTTGATAGTGTTTGCTCTGGGTTTTCTTTAAAGGTTCAAGTTGAAATAACTGAAGGTTTTTTAACCATGTGATAAGAAACCTTTCAGCCTGTTTTAAGATTAATGACCTTTTAATAGGAAACTAAACAGGCTGTTTTGGAAAAACTGGTTTCTATTTTGCGGGTTCTTACTGTAAGCCTATAGCCTTACTTTTGATGTAAAATATTCACTTTCCAAGGTAGGCGATTTTTCCAAAAAAGTTAAGCCTATAGCCTTACTTTTTGGTGGACAATAGTCACTTTCCAAAATAGGAAACTTTTGCAAAAAGGGTAGGCATTTTGCCTTACCAGACATATTCACTTTCCAAAATAACCGACTTCGGCAAAAAAGGTACGCTTACTCGTAGTAAAAATATTCACCTTCCAAGGTAGGCGATTTTTCTAAAAAACGTTAGCCTATAGCCTTACTTTTTGGTGAGAAATAGTCACTTTACAAAATAGCCAATTTTCCAAAATAGGTAAACAAGGAACATTTTGAGAGTGATTAAAGCAAAATTCACATCGCTAGAGCCAACCAAATCTGTCCCATACTTTTCTGGGACACCCGGTTTGATGTATGATATTATATACAATGAGATGAACGTACCGAACGAGGCACTGATCAAAGCCTTTTTGCTAACGAATTTATAATTCACCATTTCCCTTCCTATGAACATAAAATTAAAATTTTCAAAATTACTGTGAGTTACTCTCAGTTTCCATTTTATTATCCGCTGTGTCATTTCTCTTTCGGTCATGTTTCGATCGTTCATTTCGTTTCTCTTTTCGTTTTTCAATCTTGAATTCAGGCCCGCCTCCATATATTCGATGCAGAAATTCCCAAGTTTCGATTGAAATGAAGCCATAATCAGAATCTACGATAAAACGGACTATTTAGTTCTTTGAATAAGCATGTACAATATTCATTCCACCCATCACCAAACTGTTCTAGATCATAATTGTTTTCGGCCAAAGAAGTGCCATCTATCGTAACACATAGCAAACCATTGGGTGGGTAAAAAAAGAATCCCCGTTTAAAAGGCCACTGCCCTCTAGGTATCAAAGCAATAATATATGCAAAAAGTATCAATTAATAGTGGATATTTTCAAATCCATTTTAAAATTTACCTGGCTAAAATAGGCGTGGCTGACGGAAAAATCCTTCATTCTGAAGTTTTAAGGGATTTTCTCAAGAAAGCACCTTCAATAAACCTTCAAAACATGCCTAAAATCATGAACAAATTTTCCACCTTACAGCAGTGACTTATGGATGCTTTAGCACGTGTTATCCCTTTGGGAGCATAAACAAATTTTCAGGCGCTTTCATCCTCCGAAAGAATGACACGTAATAAAGCGTGCAATATCTATTGCTGCAAGGCCCGTGTTTGAAAATGTCTTCAATTAAATTATATATTTGCAGATGTCATGGCATTGGCGAGTGGAATTTGAATCTTGTAATTATGAAACATTGGTGACTTGAAGGTGGTCACCAAAATTTCATAACTCTTACAAGATTCAATTTCCACTTCGCTATTGCAGTATTTTGCAACAAAATGTCAGTTTTATGACAGGCAACAATTTTGGTCGATAACATTTTTGGGAGTAGCTTAAATATCTACTACTGATAATTTCAAGTTGACCAAACGCTGTCACAAACAAAGTTAAATCCACACAGGACGCAATATCTATGATGTCATACATGGGATTTACGTTGTCATAGACCTTTTTACTTCTTAAAAAAGAGGTTTGGATCGAGCGTCCAAATCTGGTAAAATTTGGGAAGGAAAACGAGAGAACGACCCCCGTTCTCAGTGGATGCACTGCCAGCTGTGGTATGAAGTTGCATCGGATCTCAAAACTTTTCAGAGAGTTTGTTATCGACTACTTTGTGCAAAGTGAGTTAGCCATAGTTTAGTTTACACACACGCAAGTGTTGTTGGTCTTTTTGCTTTGTTTCTCGTTACTTTCGTTCATTTTTAGCTGACTTTTCTTTCATTTGAATAACGACGGTTGAAACGTAAACTTCGATTTGCAAATTCACAAACTGAAACCCTTGCAATGCTCGCACTGTTACACAACAAAATCAGCGAACGACAAATGAAAATAATGAGAAACAAGGCCAGAAGGCACATAAAACCTATTAGTGTATTTAAACTGAACCAGTCGTAAGTGGTCTTAAGTCAATTCGAGCAAAGTTATCGTTGCTTAACTCGATCTGAAGGAACTTCTGGCTTCAGCTAGCAGGTATCTATCAAAAACGGGGGTCGTGTTTCCATTTCTTTTAACAAAATTTACCAGGTTTGGACGCTCGATTCAAGCCTCTTTTTTAAGACCTCTTTTCCTTGTGGTGTCTAAAATATTAATCCGGTCTATAATTATGCCACTCAAGTGTGGTAAAATGAAATGGAAAATCCTCTCTTGGAGGAGTTTCCGTTTGAGTGGCATAATTGCGCTAGGGCCCTTGAAGGCATGTCAATCGGATTAAAATGGCGCCTTCGCAGAAGAGGTAGACACAGAAGGAAAACAGGTCGATATATCACGAATGGAATGATTTATTAGGATAGGAATAACTCGATGTATCAACCATAAATCTTTTTCTAAATTCAGAGTTTCCTACCGCCCGTGTTTTAAGAGGTAAAAAGGTCTATTGAGCTCACGTTATGACATCTGTGATATCATTTAACAGATGTACAAATCTTGAAAAATTCGTCGACTAACAAAACAAATTGCTAAATATCATCAACTGGCCCTAATACTGAAAAGAGATCCAAAAACGAGGAAGCGAGGTTAAATACCGTACAATACTTTGAAATCAGCCAATCAGAGAAGAGAACCCAGTACACTTTAGTATTGATGTACTTATAAATAAACAAATAAATATATTAGTCCGAGTTTTCAAAATGACTTTCATTTTTAGGCCATCCGGATAGATACTGACAAAAGTGATAAAGTATCGATTTGCTCTACCTTGTCTAAGCACATGTTCAGAATCCTTCAATTCCAAGATATTTGTATTGTCAATTTCTCCAGGAGGCTCTACAAATGAAAGAAATTATATCAATCTTTGTTTAACAAATAAGTTTCTATCTCAAAAGAGGGGAGCTCATTTACCGTAGACTGATTACATGAGTCTCAGTTTCTGCATTGAATTGGATGATATTATGCCTTCAAACTGAGACTCATGACAATACAGCTTCAAAATGCAAACTAATTTAGGCCATCTCCACCGCGTTTACGGCGGGATCAATCAGATCGATACTTTCTTAATAAGGCCACACCACGTGCCCATTCATAGCGCTTGATTTAGATCAAAGGTCAACTTTTCGAAGCGAAACGACGCTCGAAATGAGTTCGACTTTTCTTTCTACGATCGAAGGATGAAAGACGTTCGATTTTCTTCAGATCTCTCGTGAGATTTTAATCTCTGTTTGAATCTGTTTGGTTGTGAGTCATTGTATGAGTGAATATAAAAACATCATATTAAAAACGTTGAACGAATACAGTGAATCACGTCGTCACTCTACATTTGCTGTACCGATAGAGGCAGACAAATGTATATACTTTTGTACAATTCTTACAACAAAGACTATAACATTGATTTGAAAAATTACAACTTCATTGTCTCCCTTGTCTACATAGACCTTTTAGCTATTCTACAAAAGAGCCTGGATCGAGCGTTATTTTTATACATTTTTATACGCGACGTTCGATCGAGTGGCGTTAGAGCTTCTATCACTATTGTGCACATTCGAACATTCTACAAAATACAGGCAAAGTATCGTTCGATTCTGATTCCTTTCAGAATAGCTAAAAGGTCTATTGTCTACAATTTTGAGAATATATTCATAATTTACAATTCACGATCTTAATCTCAAAGCAAGAAATGACAAAGACTAACTTTGAATGGCTTTGGCTAATAACACAGGTTGTAGGATAAATTTAGGCTGTATGAACGGAATACACATCACCTTGTCTCCTTCTTGTGTTTGTCTATATCTTTACCTTCTGGGGCAGCAAATAAGCTTCTTTCAGGTCAAACACTGCAAAATTTACCTTGGCCCATTTTTTTTTTTAAATAACCACGAAAGTCTCAAATTACAAACATTTTGTTCTGGTTTGCTTCTTCCTAGCTACAATGCCAAGCATACAAAATGTTGAGATTTTAAGGCATTGTAGCTAGGAAGGAGCAAACCAGAACGAGATTTTGTAATTTCAGACTTTAACAAAACGAGGTGGACCAACCTGGGTGAATTTCACAGTATATGACCCGAAAGAAGCTTATTTGCTGCCCCAGAAGGTAAAGATATAGGCAAACACCAGGAGGAGACAAGGCGATTTATACTACTTACTTAATACCAATTTAGTTCATTCATAGTGACTAAATGTATCCTACAAGGTTTCGGCCATAGGCCACGGGAAAAACGTTGGAAAAAACATGTGATTCCTGTCTTGGATGGTTTTAAAACAACCAAATAACGTTGTCTGGCACAATGGTATCGTTCATTTGAACAAAAAATTTCCCCAACCAATCTAGTCGGCTCATCTTGAAAAGATCAAACAAACCTTGTTCATCTCCTTTTGTAAACGCTTTCCATCTTCTATGCCATGAAATACTCAAACAATATGCCAGGTCAGGATCAGATTCTTTTTGAAATTCCTCATGTAACTAGAAACAATGACAGGGAATTAAATGTTGATCTACAATTCTGTTCATTCATTCATTCATTCATTCATTCATTCATTCATTCATTCATTCATTCATTCATTCATTCATTCATTCAATCATCCATTCATTCATTCAAGCCTGCAGCTTTACGGTTTACGGTTTACGATTTAGCGAATTAATGACATCATAGCTTCATAACAAGCATGCAGACATTTTCAAAATACTGTAATTCTGAAAATGATGATAATATCGAAAATGCTCTCTCAGGAATTATGGTAAAGTACAAACAGCTTCCTTAGATCACTTCAGTTGAAAGGATAGGGCAATGGCATTGTATACGATTTATTTTAAAGTTTGCAAGGAATCGCTGCCTATGCTCTCTTGCACACAACTTGCAGGGAAAATGCAGGCCATACTGATGATAATACTAAATAATTAAGGGTGGAAAACATATTTTAATTTCTGGCACCAAAAAATGTTTTGAACAAACTTTCTGTGACAGCCAGCTGCTCCCATGATTGAAATACGTTGGGCAGATTTCAAAGGTTGGATATTAATCTTAAAACTCAGTTGTAAATTACATTTGGCGAATTACGTTGATTTTTTGGCTGACGCGATGTCTTCCCGAGTTAATCTGGAGATAGTATAAATTGATCGAATATTAATCTAATTTTCTAATAACTTGGTTTGAAATAGCAAGAGAAAAAGGATTTTAACACAAAATCCAATCATCGATTCCCCCTTCTTTCTCATTTTTCTTTCTCTCTGGAGACTGAAAAGATTTCTAGGGACCATTGGTGCCGTGGTCCACTTTTTTTTCCACCCTTGAACATAAAAACGGAAAGCATGAAACCTGACAATCGATATGGACAAATAAAGTAATTTTGACTCTTCTGAAGTCAATAGACACAAACAACAGAGATTAAATACAGACCTTGTCAAACAAATTTGATTCGTATTCTCTTCTTGCAGCGAGCTCCTGCAATAAATATGAATGAAAATGTTCAGGATGGCGAACAAAAAGCAAATCATGATCATAGTAACAAAAGTATTTTCTAGCAATTTTTGCACCCGAACTGCCGGGTGACCAAAAAAAAGAGATGTTATAAAAAATTCAGGAAATTTGACTATGTCACCGATCTTGAAGTTTCTCTTTGTGTATTTGTGTCAAACCATTTTGGTGCATGACTGTCAATCTTCTACCGGGTGAACCAGAAAAAAGTTCCAACTTTTGAAAATTCAGAGCATCATTGAAAACTCGATGGATTGGAATTAATCAATATTTGCTTGACAGCCAAAAGATCGAAGTATTTTTGTGATTTTTCTCGCCTTCTTACGAGCACTGGAAAAATTGGTAAATTCAATTAAAAAAAACATAGTGGTTGCAAAATGACTGAAAAAGGCCTAAAATACTTGATCAAGTCATATGACTCCTCGCTCAGAACAATAGAGAAAATGCCATTTCTCATGCGCGAGTTATATCGTCTGCACATTGATTGCCATGGGATTGAAAATCTTTAGTATCTGTTTGAGAATCTATGTCTTATAATCATTCAGAGAGGTGAGACGCCCGTGCGTACTGTTTTGTGCGAGGAGAGTCCTAACGATTTGATCAAGAGTTTTAAGACCTTTTTCGATCATTTTGCAACAATGAAATCTTTGTAAAGTTGAATTTACCTATATTTGCAGTGCTCGTAACAAGACGAGAACAATCACAAAAATACTTCGATCTTTTGGCTCTTAACTAGAATTTGAATCATTCAAATACATGAAGTACTTGTCATGCTAAGAATTTCGAAAGTGGGAGATTTTTTGCTCACACGGTATTTTGAGGGAGAGAAAATGAAATTGCCGTGTGAAATTCGTGTGTTTAGTAATAGCATTTTACAAAATATTGAACAATTAGTGAAACACATTCCTGGTGATTTCACGCAAAGATATGAGTTTTACATGATACAAGGGTTGCAGCAAGGTTAAAAATAATTCAAGTGGTACAGGGAGATAAAACGTCAAGGATGCAATAATTTCCTGTGATTTCTGAGCATGCTTCAAAACCATGTACCTTGTAAAACGCACATGACCACAAGTCAATGACATTTGGAGATTTCGCAAAATATCTGAGAGAAATTTGGTCTTTGATACAAATGTTCATAGGGCTCAAATCTTTCAAATCTTTAAAAAGGTGGGTGTAAAATTGTATGACATTTTTCTTTGAATTGAACGGCTTGAAAGGAACATATGGTACTTTGCTGTAAATCTGTCGTGGACATTTTTTGATATTTTGATTTTTTTCAAAATGGCGATAATTTGATTGTTTTTGAAAAAATTCATGGAAAATTTTGAAAAAATTTAAATCATCGTAAATCCTAAACCAATAGAAGAAAAATGATATAACCTTCAAGAAAACCACAGTTTATGAAGGTCTACAATATGGTGGTAAGCAGAAATCTGTAGCTCTTCTGGCTTAGGATTTAGAAATTTGATTACGTCATAGCCTCAAATTTGATAAAGGCCGCCATTTAAAACAAATCAAGATATCAATAAATTTCCACGGCAGATTTACGGCAAAAAATCCCAAGTTCGTTTCAAGCCATTTATTTCAAAGAAAATTGTAATAGAATCTTACACCGACCTTTTTAAAGATTTGAGCCCTATGTTTTTACAAATGTACATGAAAACATTTCCAAGATCGATAATATAAACAAACCTTGAAGATTTTTAAAATTTGGGTCACCCGGTATGTTGGTGGCTATGCAAGGACTGACGCGGCTACGCAATCCGAGCCTAAAATCGAAGTGATCATGCAAGTCCCTTATAAAGTGAGAGTGACAATTTCTCATGGACCGAGAAACTAGGGATCAAAGTCTGGCCACTCGCTTGAGAAACAGTTAAAGCAAGTGTGCAATGGTAAATAGACTCCTCTATAAATAGAACAAAGAAATAAATCAGACACAGCATTGTTTCTTAGCAAGATAAAAATCTAATTCTTATGCTACTCCTTGTTGATATTGTGTGCAACTTCGATTTGAATGGGGGTATTTCTAGATTTTCTGCTCTCTGCAAATGCAAGCTTTTAACCTTGCACAAACCCTTTAATACCAATACATCATTTGCCATTTCGGTATCTAGACTATACATAAAAAGTGAATACAGACAAAAATTCTCACCTTGCAAGTTTTACATTCTGCTAGCGATTTTACCTCTGGGCCACCTCCGAATCTGAGGGAAAGGATCGTCAATATAAAAAGTTGAGCATGCATATGTTAAAAAGATAAAGTCTGATATCCTCTTAGGCGATGAACAATTAATTAGTTTTGCCTCACAATTTTTGTAGTATGTTTGCCTTCTCTCGAGACAAACAGGAAAAAGTAAGTTCGATTCCTGATTGGCTAATTTCAAGAAATTCGAGTAAATATTGAAGAAGAGAAGCATTTACAGTTAATTTTGCCATCAATTTGTATTCGTATATAGTTGCTTTTTGTTACCCCCCCGAGTAGAGGGGCTCTTTCCATCTCCTTCCACAACTCATTTCAACTTTCTGGAAAAAATTCCCTTCCCTGACAGGTCAGCAATGGATAATACGCTAAGGATGGTGTCAGACGCCAGGGAGCTCATTACCAACAGTCAATGCGCTCTTTAATTGAATTCCTCTAGAATCAATAAACATCCTTAGTTAGAACGCAATGAATCTCAGTAAAAAGCTCCCTGCTAGCACTATCTTTTACTGTGACTGCTTGCTTCTTGCAAAGTGTCATTTTCGCCATATTTTCTTCTTTTTACTAACAGTTTTCTTAAGAGATATTGTGAAATGTTACCTGGCATGAAGCTCATTCCACACTTTCGTTGATACAAACATGACAAAACTCTTTATTTGAGGCATCAACGCTGGTGGTACGTCTGTTGAAAAATAAAGAATTGTACTGAGTGAGTAAAAAGTAATCCCTGTTTGAAAGGGTCACTGCTCCCTGGATATCAAGGCAACAATATTGGTGAGTATATTTTACAATAGTGGACATGTTCAAATCCACTTAAACATTTACCTGAGTGTAATCGGCCACTCCGTTCTGACATTATGATAGATTTACTCAAGAAAGCCCCTTCAAGAAACCTTCAAAACAGGCCTAAAATCATGGCAAAATTTTGTGCCTTACATCGATGAGTTATACATGCTTTAGCACGTGTCATTCCTGGGACTATAACAACATCATTCTGAGAGGGATTTCATCTACCCAAGAGGAGAACACGTGAAAAAACATCTTTAAGTCATTGCTGTAAAGAAGAACAATTACGGAAACTTGCTCGTGATTTTTAAAGTGTTTTAAAGCGTTCTTAAAGGGGCTTTCAAGAAAATCCAGCAAAATGTGCGAACGGAGCACCCAATTTCAGATCAATTTTAAAATGGATTTGAACATGTCTACTGTCAAGTGATATATTTGAAATATTATGGTCTTGATATCCTGGGAGTAGTGGCCTTTCCAACGGGTATTATTTCACTCGCCCGGTACAAGCTGCAAAAGTATATCCAATCTAGAGTGAAAATCACAGCTTTATTCACATTGGAAATTGAACTGATTTTCAACCCCTATTCATTTGGTATTAATACCAACTCTTTTATTTAAAGTTGGCTAAATAATCATAGCTATAATTGCTAATTAAGGCGAACTATTTACAAAAATACATACAATGTTGTAAGGAAATATAATTTGCGATAAAAAACCTAAACCAGGGTAAAATATTTACATAATCTGCAGTTGCAGGCTAGGACTTTATGGGCTTTAATAAGTCTTTTGAATTCATATTTACCGAATGCTTCTCCACCGGAAATCAAAAGCACTTTACATTCCTTTTCCATACTGAAAATCACTTGAGATAACTTACAGACGTGCTTACGGGCGAAGCTTACGGATTGAAATGAAGATTGCTTATCAATTGTCATAAAAATCAAATGACTGTTTGAGACAGCCCCTAGAAGGATTGGCTTTGTTCCAGATAAGCGTTGTCACAAAATGTGATAAGAAGGCAAAAATAGTCATCTTGTTCATAAAACATCAAATATGTTTGAAACAAAATCTTTGTCTTACCTCCATGACGACACAAGAAATCATAATTTGATATTTCCCCTGAAAACGAGAAACAAATGACATTTGATATTAGGGTTAAAGGTGATCTGAAGCGAAAATTTTTAATGATGCAAATGAATAGCGCAGTTGAATGATTAAGAATGCTGTGTGAAATTTTGGTATACTTTGTTTCGTTTTCGAGTTATCCACTGTTTTGCATCATTGGATGATGACGTCATTTTGTTTGCAAAACGTGAAGAAAGTATACAAGGTGGACCATGCTTCCAGAGAGAAATCTAATTTAAAAACTTTGCACAATTAACATGTATTTCTAAATAACATATTGAGTCATGAGGCAATTTATATAACATTTATTCAGCTCAGCTAAAATTTTTCCTACAACTGTAACCTTTCACAGATCAGATACACCAATATTTCCATACATCATCCTAGTGATTTGCAAACAAAATGACGTCATCAGCTGAACTTGAAATCAGTGGATAGCTTGATTACGAAACAAAATATCAAAGAAATTCAAACAGGATTTCTTACCATTCGACAGTGCCGTTCATTTGCATGAATAACAATGTTCACTTCAAGTCACTTAAGTACTAAGCCCACGCACACATAGACTTGCCCCAAGTCTATCTCTTCCGTCCGTCTACCGTTCCCTTTATGGTAGTTCCTGGATCCGCCATTTCCTGGATCCGCCATTCCAACATTCCGTCTCTCGAGCTCTCTGGACGGAATGTTGGAATGGCGGATCCAGGAAATGGCGGATCCAGGAACTACCATAAAGGGAACGGTAGACGGACGGAAGAGATAGACTTGGGGCAAGTCTAACGCACACAAGAAACTGAAGATTTTAAATTAGGCTGTTTAGTTCTCATGGGTAGCTAGACACCGCTGGTGTGCTTCTGTGGCGGAGCGCTGCTACTAATATGTTCTTATAGGAATACAGGAATAATTGCTATAGTTCTGCAGAGAAGGTAACAAATACGCTAGCTCCTTCACAGTAGTAAATAATGTTTTCCTCTGCAAAAAAACAAAGCTGTGGAAATCGAGCACAACTACGGCGTCTAACTACCCATGCATACATATAAGAAAATAGCCTCACAAGAGGCTGGCAGGTTTCTCATTCGTCCAATGATAAATATTCTTTTCATATGCCAAATTTTCCTCTGTCAAATAGCAGTTTTCAAATTCTGAGGACATGTTGAATACTTGTACAGGTTCAAGCATCAAAGGCCGGGATTTGTAAATGATGATATATTACTTCAATTGCTTCAATGTCAAATAAGAGATTTGGACAACAACTTTGATATTTTCAGGGAAACTTATTTGATAATTTCCACCATTAATAAGAAATTGAAAAGAAAACAAACTCTGCACTTTCTGATATTTCTGAGTGCTATATATGCAGGGACTTACTGTACGATGTTGATTTAAATAGAATTAACAGCAATGAAGAGATATACATGATAATTTCTGGGTGGGGGAGCTTCCTACTGCAGGCCTTTCTAATTGCAGAAAGTATTCTCGCAAGAAACAGAAATGTGTTTCTAAGAGCTTTATCAAACGCTGATGAACATTCAAAGCTCCATGTTAGGAACGTTGGGGGACAGAGCATGTCGTACAGCGCCCCAACATTTCTGTCATTTGAAGTGGCATACTTCAAGTTACCATTTTTAAGAAATAAACAGTTTGGTGTAAAATTCTATGACCTATTTCTTTGAATTGAATGACTTGAAAAAATCCAGTTACTTTGCTATAATTCTACCCATGGACTTTTCAGGAACCTTCGATATGTTCCGAAATTACAGTGTCTTTGATATATGAAATCATTTG
This sequence comes from Aurelia coerulea, assembly GCA_039566865.1. NCBI lineage: Eukaryota > Metazoa > Cnidaria > Scyphozoa > Semaeostomeae > Ulmaridae > Aurelia > Aurelia coerulea. The sequence continues at coordinate 19,648,463 of CM076953.1, read as the reverse complement.
GGGACTGACGTCATCAAATTTCTAAATCGCAAACCAGAAGAGTGAAAAGACTTGTGCTTGGTGTCACATTTTAAGCCTGAAATACACTATCCAATTTATTGGATTCAATAAATTTGATGCTCCAATTAGTTGGATGAGAAGTTCTGTTTACATTCATCCAATAAATTGAAACGATCTTTGGCAAGTTTCTCATTTCACAATGGACTCTGAATATGAGTATGCTGCAGCGGCTGTCTTAGTTGCAATTTTAAGTAAGAAACGAAAAAGGTTGCGAAAAAAGGCAAGATCTGTTTGGGTTAAGTCAAAGAAATGAGCTTGGCATTGAAAGTACGCTATTGCGAACATTTCGGCTTGAAGATGAAGAAGAGTACCAAAAGTTTCTGAGAATGTCCTCAGAAAATTTCGACGAATTTCGACCTAAGCCTCGTTGAATTTGACATACACGCTTTTTCTTCCTTCCATAAATTTATGAAATCTTTAGTCACTTCAATACGCTGCGCTTTAGCGGCCATGTTAGCTTGCACTACCTATCCGCCTATCCAAAAGAAATGCAGAAGGTATGAAATTAGGCGTAGGTTTTCGTTCGGCGCCATAAAGTCAAAAGGTAATAAGAAACACAAAGGGAAAAAGTTGGATGAAAGTTGAACACGTCCAATTTTTGAAAATGAGATTTCAATTTGTTGAAACTGGGAAACATCGTCCAATTTTTGCGTTTACATTGTCCAATTAATTGAATCCAATAAATTGGATAGTGTACAAAATATATACAAAATGTGGTGTTCTTTAAAATTACTCTACGTTTCGTCAAAGAGTTTAGAAACTGCGATGGTATTTAATATTTTGATATTTTTTCTTGAATTCCTAACAAAACAAAATACTATGATTATGAAAATATTGAAGATGAAGTTTCTTTCAAGCAATTCAATTCAATTCAATTCAAAGAGAAAGGGACTAGAATCATACACCAACCATTTTTACAGATTTGGAACCCATGCTAGGAAATATGCAAACCTGGTTCTGCGCATGTGCTAAATCTGTTGAACCATTCTTTAGACAAGTAAACGCCTTCAGTTGATCCCTGTTGGAATGAAATACATGCTGTGTTCAACTGAATTACGCAAACATGTCTGTCAGTAACTTTTCTTTCACATATGTCTTCCATTAAAAAGTCACAACACACGAAATTTATCACACTGCTTACAAAATACTCTTAGGACCTGATTACATGGGAGTTTTCAACCCTGGGGTTGAGTTTCAGCCCACCTGGCCGAGTTGAAATTCCATCTCACCTCTCCATTTATTCCTTTATTGATTTTAATTTTCAATTACATGGATAAATCTCAACCCGGGGATGAAATTATACCCGGGGCTGAAATCTCATCCCACCTTGAGCTAGCCGAGGTGAAACTTTTGAGCCGTTATTCCCATTGTTTCCAAAACGTGAATGTCCATGTAATCGCAATCTTGCTTCAACCCCGGGGTCCAATTGCTATTGACGCATGCGTGATGTATTGCTCATGGCGTGCTTTTTCATACCCGGCGGTGAAATTTTACGGCTCGCTTTTTCATACCCGGGAGCGAAAATACCCATGTAATAGCAAATTTATTTCAACTCGGTCAGGTAGGTTGAAACTCAACCCCGGGGTTGAAAAATCTCATGTAATCAGGCCCTTCAAATACTACACAGACGATACTACGAGGAGCAAAATATAATGTCCGCCCCATGGAAGGAACATGGCAAAAGTTAAAAAAAACTACCAATAAAGTGCAAATACCTACCACTAAAAAAGGAAAATTCATAAAAAAGGGAATTTTTTTGGCGGTTGTTGGACGAACAGCAGAAACTCAACTAAATGCAATGAACTCGACTAGTTTCATGAATAAAATGTAGAGTTATCTCAAGGCTATTTCTATCAATTTCATCTGGTAGGTCTTTATCACCATAAATTGAAATCTTCGTTAGGAAATTGATTGAATGATTACTGTGTACAAATGGTTGTAAAAATGCAAGGACTCCAGCGAGAAGATCTCGTCGTTGAATGTCAAAAGACAGACAGAGAAACAAAAAGTGTTCCGTTTCCTCAATGCCATCGTTAGACAGGCATATTGGGTTTATAGTATCCTTACAACTGTGCTTCAATTTGTGAAAGGTCACTTTTCTAAGACCAACATAAAGTTGTGTAAGATACAAAAGTCTTCTTGGGTCATGAATCCAAAAGGTAGCCCTTGAACGGGGTGAATAAGTAATTTTGAGACAGTGCATAGAAATGACAAGCTTCATATGCGAATAAACATTAAAAGGGTCTCCCAAAATATGCACCGCATTTGTTAGAGCAACGTAGATGGCACTTTCCTCTGTGGATGCTCTATTTTGGGGAACAGGAGGAAAACGCTCTGCGGAGAAGAGTGGTAAGTGACAAAATCTATCCCACTTTAACATGAGTTACGCTGCGAATGCCAAGTTGAAATTTGATGAATTCCCATAAGATCCGTTTGAAATTGACCGAACTATAACCCTAAGAAATTCAAATTTACCTGCTAAGTAAAACATGGCGTCCACAGTTATTTTGAATTTGGAGCAACAAAAGCTGCATAGATGGACAGAATCTTCCTTCAGAGATTATGCGCTGAATAAATAAATTCTCCAATGCTTATTGGAGATTGCAAGTGACATAACAATAGAGACAACATTTATCGCTATGTATTGGAATATCTGAAAGGACTAACAAGTCAAGTGAAAAGAAATATGCTTACTGCTATTTTAGAAGGTCTATTTCAACCAGGATGCCTTGCCCGTGCTATCTCTAGGTTCGCCGCGTAGCATAGGTTCCAAATCCTTGAAAAGGCTGGTGTAAAATTGAGTGACCTATTGCTTTGAACTGAATGACTTCAAAGGAACTTTAGCTATTTCTCTATAATTCTACAATTGGATTTTTCTGAAATCTTTAATATTTTCAGAATTAGAGTGTTTTTCTTCTTTTTCTAGAATTCAAGAAAATTTTCAAAAAAACTTAAAACCATTGTAATTTCTAAACGGTTTGACGTAACATGACGTAACTTCGAAGAACACCATAGTTTATGAATGCCTACAATGTGATATCAAACAAAAGTCAGTCACTCATCTGGTTTATGATTTAGAAATTTAAAGACGTCACATCCTCAAATGACTTGAAATGTAAGATACGCTGTAATTTCGAAAAAATGTTCCAAATTTGTGGAAAGTCCAACGATAGAATTATAGATAAGTATCTAAAGTTTCTTTCAAGCCGTTCAATCAGAAGAAATAGGTCATTAAATTTTACACCCACCTTTTTATGCCGAGTTAAAGATTTGGAACCTATGCTTCGCCGCGTCACCATTCTCATGGGCCAGGAAAGTGGCGATAATATAGACCAACCAAACAATGGCAAGATGCTGGTTTAAACAAACTCTATAAAGGGCTGTACAAGGTAAACTTCAAAAATCTTAAACTTTCTCTCCCTAATGCAGGCAATTATAGTAGCAGATACATTGCAAATGAAGATGATTTTTATATGCTTGAACCCTGTAGAATTCGCCAGTGCAATCAGATTTTTTATGCCATGAACGATTTTAAAGATACAGATGAATTCTGAGCGCCTAGTTTCAGATGTGTTTAGCCTGAACACAGGAAGGGCATAGGCAGACCAAAGAAATTTTATGCCACGAGCCAATTAGAGAGGAATTTCTCATTGAATTTGATAATATGGCCAGCTGATCTTTATCTTTGTTTACAAAAATCTTGTGCAGCCCTTTTAAGGAATTCGTGGCTAGACCGATACCAAAATTGTGTCGAACAATTAATATATGAATGCCTGAAAGAAGTCCCAAACTTACCGAGTTATGCGTATGACTCATTCTGTCTCGAATATGAGCACGGAACTGTTGTTCACTTGATGATCTTTTGCTATGAACGAAGCGGAAGAGAGTGAACTAGAGTATGAGCTCTACGGATCGCATACAAAGATAGTCACTCTTGTTTTGAATCCCTTTTAGAAAGGAATCATTCTGTGTCTGTTCATCAGAAAAATCTGCAGTTGTTGTTGGTCGAAATTTTTAAAACTAAGGAAAACCTGAATCCAAGCTTCATGAAAGATATCTTTGTTGAAAGAACGGAAAACTATAATCTAAGAAGTGGGAATACTCTGCAGTTGCCAAAAGCCAGAACAACAACATACGGAATCGAATCTGTATCATTTCTAGGCTCACTGCTTTGGCATGCATTGCCAGGAAGTTTGAAAAATCAGAAAATCTTGCAGTATTCAAACGAAAATTAAGGAGCTGGAAAGGACTGGACTGCAACTGTCGACTTTGTAAAATATCGCAGATTTGGGGTATTTATAGTTGATTTTTAAGATTTTGTATTTGTAGAAGTTATCATGTAAATAGGTAAATAGTTGGCTTTAATTAGCTGTAGTTAGCTATCTTTTTTCTGTTACTTGCCAACTGTAAATAAATCATTTATTATTATTATTATTATTATTATTATTATTATTATGAATGTTACGCACAAATGAATTAACATTTGGAATTACTGTCCAAGATATCGGGTCACATCTAGTGTCCTTAGATATCAAGAACCTGTCTGATGATTCTCGCCGTGCCTAGAAGGGTTGACTTCTGGATTAACTCAATTCTTGTTGTTACACCTATTTCCTTCAGGTACTGTTCAAGTCTGCCCGTTATAGTGCCAAGGGCACCTATGACAGTTGGGATGACTTTGGTTGACACATTCCAAATCTTTCTGATTTCTCTGGCTAGATCTTGGTACTTTGTGATCTTTTCTTGTTCCTTGTTTCTTATGTTCACATCAACTGGTATGGCTACGTCTATTATGATCGTTTCATTCAAATTTTTATCCACTATTATGATGTCTGGCCTTCTCGCATGTATTTCAAGATCCGTCTGTACTGTAAAGTCCCATAATACTTTGAAGTGTTCATTTTCAACAACGCTCTCAGGTTGATGTTGGTACCACTTGTCACTAATTTCAAACCCTCGCTGACGTAAAATATCCCAGTGGAGTGCTCTGGCTACGCAGTCATGTCGGCGTTTGTATTCTTTTTGCGCAAGATTGCTACATCCGCTTACAATGTGGTGGATTGTTTCATCCTTTTCACTGCACATCCTGCATTTTGCATCTTCCCTGCTTTTATCAATCCTTGCTTTTATGGCATTCGTTCTGAGGGACTGTGACTGTGCAGCCATTATCATTCCTTCGGTTTCTTTCTTTAGTTCTCCCTTCTGTAGCCACGTCCACGACTCCTTTGCTCCTACGTCTTTCATCTGTCTAAAATGCTGCCCGTGAAGTTCCTTTCCCCAGATATTTGTTCCTCTCTCTTCTTTTCGTCTTTTCTTGTAAGATTCCGCACTTTCTACCTCTTCTGTTACGCTTCCTCTGGCTGCAGATATCAGTTTCTCTTTGCTTTTCATTACATATTCCTTGAGACTCAGCTCTGCGATATCAACACAATCTTCTATCGAAATAAGTCCTCTACCTCCTTCCTTTCTGGGAAGATATAGCCTGTCCACACTGTCTCTCGGGTATAGGGCTCTGTACATGGTCATCATCTTTCTTGTCTGTCTGTCTATGACTATTAATTCTTCTCTTGTCCAACTCAAGAAAGCAGCAGAGTATCTTAGTAGTGATACTGCCCAGGTATTTATTGTAGTGATGCTATTTCCACCATTCAGTTTTGATTTAAGAACTTTCTTTGTCCGTCTAAAATACTCCTTCTTTACTTTGTCCTTCATTTCCTTACGCAAGATCTGGTCTGCTTCCATTATTCTCAGGTACTTATAACTATCTCCATCATTCATTGCTTTGATGATTGTATCATCCGGTAGTACAATCCCATCAGACTTTGTGATGTTTCCTCGTTTCAGAACTAACATGGCACACTTCTCAATCCCAAATTTCATTCCAATATCTTCACTTACAACCCTGACTGTCTGAACTAAAGAGTTCAATGCCTTCTCATTCCTAGCAAACAGCTTAAGATCATCCATAAAAAACAGATGATTAATCTTCTCTCCATTTGTAAACTCGTAGTGAACCTTCGCTTTTCTTAGGACTCTTCGCTTCGCTTCGCTTTTCTTATTATTATTATTATTATTATTATTATTATTATTATTATTATTATTATTATTATTATTATTATTATTATTATTATTATTATTATTATTATTATTATTATATTGACGATTCTACAAATTATAAAATTTTAATCAAACCACTCTATTGTATTACAGATATCAATTCCTAATTTGGCGATCATTAATTCAACGTTATGAGATAATGTATAATGTACAGCGGGTACTCGCAAATAAGAAATCACTGTTGAAATTGAGGCCTCAGAGAGTTTCTTATTTAAAGAAACCTTTTCACGATCAGAGTCAAAGTTTCTTATACATAGAAGTCAAGTCAAAGTATATGACAGTACCATACATGTATGTGTAATTAACCTTAAAGGGTCTGTTTCATCCACCATTCCTTGCACGTGCCGTCTCTTGGTTTTTCTTTGTTGCCGCCATTTTCATGGGCCAGGAAAATGGCGGCAACAAAGGCCAATCCAAGAGATCGCACGTGCAAGGCATGCTGGATGAAACAGACCCTTTAAAGGTACATATTACATTTTTACCATGTTACATTTTTGTAGTGTGAATCCTTAACTTTGAAGATGTTCATTCTGTTTTGAGAATGCTACATTACAGTATATCACAGTAATTTATGGGAATATCTTTTGGCATTCAGGAACAAACTGTGACAATCTTGAAAATAAGAAACATTTAAATTTCAGACCTAAAATTGTTTCTTATTAAATGAGCCTTTTTTGAAGAAAACGAGGCCTGTTTCTTATTCAAGGGGGTTTCTTATTTGCAGGTTGCAGGTTGCAGGTTACTGTATATCGTGGGGATGACTCAGTGGTAGCACATTTGACTACAAATTTGAAGGTTGGTGGTTTGAGTCCCCACCCTGCCGAACCAACTATCGCCACCTCTTTGTAATTCCAGGCTAAAAGAATCACGATGTTTGGTCACATCGAAAGGAAGGACCTGAACACTGCTTCGATAAGCTTAGCTTCTCAGTGTCATAGAACTACCTTCGGATGTTAGGTAGGAAACAAAACGAAACACATAATGTATTCATTATCTTAATGTCGGCAAAATTATAGATTTCAAAAGCCTCGATTGCGTTTCATTTCATTTCATTCCATATATTTATTTAAAGTTGGTATTTACATAGTTTAAAAAGGATAAAGCTAATTTACAACAACTATTTACAATAAACCTAAAGTAATACATGCTAATTTACAATCAAAGGAATTAAATGTCTATTTGCAAATTGTACAAAGACAACTGGTTCCATCCCAAGTTTTAATTTCCTTTTTGAAAGCTGCAACAGACGCTACATTCTTTGCATCATCGTTTAGGGTATTCCACAGCATAGCTCCCCTAAATTTTGGGGAGTTTATCCCATACTTTATCGTGTGAGACCTCTGAGGAAGCTCACATAATACTTGTTTTCGTAAATTGTAAGTAATAGATTTTGTTTGGAAATTCTCCCAGAGGTATGACGGATTTAATTGGTGGAGCGTTTTGTAAACTTCTAAGAGCAGTTTCTGTAGGTTCTTTCCATGTATTGTAACATCATCATGCCTAAATAGAAGTTCTTCAAAAGAGGATTCAAAATCCTGGTATAAAACCCTTAAAGCACGTTTATGTACTCGATTGATGTTACTGTTAGCAGCTTTGCTACAAAATAGCCAAATCAGGGGGCAATAGTTGAAATGTGACAGTATAACAGCGTTGAACACTATCCTTGCTTGATTAAAATTAAAGGACAAACAAGAATTTAAGGAATAGCTGCGAAAATAAAAATCACTTACTTGTAGAAAAGAACATATGCTTCCGCATTTTCTACTTGATATTCTGAAACTAAATCAAACATTTTGCAAGTCAAAATTTGCATATAATTTGCTTAGTTTTAAAAATAACAATAAAAAACTTAACCTGGGAGGAATATTTGGATGTAGTTCACTCAATTGATCTTACATACCAAGAATACCGAGTGAGTAAATATGAAGACAATATTACTGGAAACTGCATTATTCAATGAAGTGGCAAAATATCATTCAATGGAACAAGGACAGATTTTGCAAGACAATAGCATGAGTTTCTTTTGATTGACACCGTAATTCAAAGCTATTAGCGACTGCAGACAAAGGAAATTCTCTCAACCAGTAAATCAAAACAATCAAAGCCGCAAAAGTTTCTCTGAAACCCAGGTAGCTATCTCATTCGTTGTGCATTCCAGAAGTTGTTTTTAAGAGCAAAAATGAGCATAGATCGAGAGAAGAAGGATATATCTACACATCGGCCACGTGCATTTAATTTATTTGATTCAAAAGCCGATTGGGAGGCGATTCAATTCTCATATTTTTGGGTGTAATTAAAACATTTACTGCTCAGCTTCTGAACCAAAGAAATAAAATGCCCGAGGTAGATCTTTAGATTTTTTTTTTCTTTCGATATATGCTCATGTTTGCTCTTTAAAACCATTTCTGGAATGCACAACGAGCGTGCTAGCTACCTGGGTTTCAGAGAAACTTTTGTGGCCTTGTTTGTTTTGAATTACCGGTTGAGAGAATTTCCTTTGCCTTGGATCGCTAATCGCTTTGAACTGAGGTGTCAACAAAAGCAACTGATGCTATTGTTTTACCAAATCTGTCCTTGTTATTCAATGGTGGATAATTTCAAATACATACATACCCTGTACATCAGAAACGAAATTTAGGCGTATATAAAAGTGTAAAACGCAAACAAGCAATCAATGATAATCCAGTGAAAAGATAAACAAGAGAGCATAACAAGAGATAAAATTGTGTTTATTTACCTTCATAAACACTTGAATCATTGAATTCATACCATTTATTGTTGATACTATTTTTCGCATAGGCAACGTAATGCCCACCTGCAAGTAAATATATTAATTACGGAATGAGGCGATAACGTATACACTTTACAAAACATACCAGGTGAGTCAGAAAAATGTATACACACTTGAAACATCATAATACAAGAACTACCGGGTGTATTATTGTTTGACTGCTTACATTTCCATAACCAATCTACCGATTTTCAAAAACTTTGTTTTATTTGATTGCCTACATGCTAAATTGTATTCGAATATGTTGGTTCTGGCTTTACGACAATGTTTTCATGTCGAAAAGAAGATTGATAAACCTGCTCAAATTCAAGCCTCAGATGGCATGCGAAAGAAACGGCCTATTTTCCAGTCAACATTTTAGATGTGATACAAAAGGCTGAACTCACATTCGTATTCTCTTAATCACCCACCCATTTGAATTCAGTATCAACTGAATTCGCATTCTCTCAACGACATATAAACTGAGCCTTTTATATCAAAACTAAAATGTTGGCTGGAAAAGTAGGCCGTTTCTTTTTCATGCCATGTAAGGCTTGAATTTGAGCAGGTTTATCGATCTTCTTTTCGACATGAAAACATCCGCGTGAAACCAAAACCAACATCGTCGAATACAATTTAGCCTTTCGGCAATCGGACAAAATAAAGTTTTGAAAATCGGTTCATTTGTTATCGAAATTTAAGCGATCAAACGATACTATATCATTTTGGGACACCCGGTATACAGTAAAATATTGCATTTAAGAAACTGGTTTTTTTCTGATCAAGCTGTACAGTTTCTTATAAAGCGAATACATTTTGATAAACAGGCTGGTGAGTTTCTCGTACGAAACTCTGATAAAAATAGCAGTACCAACCCAGAAAGGCAAAAACTCCGTGATTAATAATAAATGCTGTATTCTATTGAATTTTACTTTTTTACTACAGGCTGAGTATCGCACATTTCATAAACCAAACACTCCAAACTGTATGAAAAAGGGCAAATTGACAATGATTTCAATCAGTATTGACGGGTAAGGGAAACTGCAACCAAGCTCTTAGATTTAATAAGTTGAAAGCTAGTCCATTCGGGAAAACTGCTCCTGAAATTTATTTTGCTTCACAAATGTTTGTTCTGAAATAAGAACTTCATACAAACTGGACAAAATTCAGGCTCACCAGCTTCTTATATCTTGGTACATGAATTTAAAAAGTCCGCCTGCAGTTTCTTATAACTGAGTTTCTTATGTGCGGGTTTTACAAAAAGTCGGATTTGAAAAATTACAACTCCATTGCCTAACTGGGGGTTTAGCTTGATTTTGAGAAGTTCTTCGTAACTTCAATCGAATAACTTTAAGTTATTCGTAAATGCTTTGACTTATTCAGTTCAATTCATTTCAATTCAACTATTTTCATAGAATACAGGACTAAAAGTTAATACAGGTATATATAAAAAGATCTGTATCCTATACGACCAAAGTAAAGCATAGCTTATCTAGCTTTGGACGTTAAATTAAAAGCAAAAAAGAAAAGAAAAATACGAATAAATATCGAAAATTACATTATTGTCACAATAGATGTATAATGATGAAAGATTAACTATTCATAAAATGATAATTTTGATTTGAAGTTTATGATTGTTAATATTTAGCAATTTTGAACGCTTTAAGGCTTGTAGTATACTGTTGTATTTTGATTGTTTTTTATTGATTTTGGCAGATTGTTCCATAATCGGGCACCCTTGTTTCGAAAAGTTTTATCCCCCCCCCCAAGTTTTACACGATTTATATATCCGATAATCTATCGCTTGCCTTGTAGCTTATTAATAATCTTAATCTTAATGTGGAATTTCTGGAAACTAGGTTCCATTGATTTTCCTAAAACTTTAAGTCATCGGCTCAAAATGATAAATCTTTCAAGAATTCAGATGGTAAATGACGTTTCCTTAGCTCAGGCATTGCTTTCTAGTGAAACGGAAACACTTGAAATGTTACTATGCTTCCCCATCAATGCTGGGCATCAACAAGTCTAAATCTACAGAGTGCCCCAAAAAAATTGTGCCCCGTTTGCCTGAAGATTGTGACAAAGTTACAAATGCTGTTTGTCAAACTTTGATATGATGTTGCTCTTCAGATGTTCAAGTAAAGTTTGCTGCCATCCCCGTCAAAATCCGTTAAAAAATGTTGGAGATATGACCTTCAGAAGACCAAATTTGCCTGATAACTGAAACCAGCGGTCGGCCATTTTGTCTTACTATTTTCATTTCATTTCATTCATTTAATTTTATCTATTTTACCCATGGTAGGCCCTCAATAATTTAATAATTGATTTACAGGGGGCCATTCTAAAAACTTACAAATAACTACTAATTTACAATAAAAACGACATTAGCTATAAAACCTAAACCTTAACCTAAACCTAAACCGAAACTATTTACAAATTGTCATAAATAAATAAAAGAAAACAGAAAAGAATTGGTGAGAAATTCATGGTTGCACCTTCTATTTAAACACTCTCAGGGTTGAAGTATTTCGGATCTCAGGGCCAAGACTGTTCCAAAGCTTGGCGCCTCGGTACGCAAAACATTTCTGCCCCCCTGCCGATTTTAATAATGGCAACCCGAGATTGACTTTGGCGTTTTTAAGAGAATGACTGGTAGAGTTGTTGACTCTCGTGAACATGTCTGTCATATAAGAAGGCACGTCCCCATTAAGGGATTTAAAGACCATTTCAATGATAAATAACTTCACATGAGGTAAGAAATAATTTCTGTGAGGTCAGAAATAGTGGAACTTTCTGAGGGTTATCGGAAGTTTCACGAGAGCTATGACATTGGAGGGTGCTGTTTCATTTTCCATCCATGAAGCTATTTATCGCTGCAAAATAGTAAGACAAAATGGCCGACTGCTGGTTTCAGTCATCGGGCAAATTTGGTCTTCTGATGGTCATAGCTCCATCATTTTTCAACAGATCTTTACCGGGATGACAGCAAACTTTATTCGAACATCTGAAGAGCAACATCATGTAAAAATTTGGCGAGAATCTTTTGCCGTTTTGTCGCAATCTTTAGGCAAACGGGACATAATTTTTTTGGGACACCCTGTACATGATTTTGAACAAGCCGTTTTAGTTTTTTGGGCATGTCAAGAACTGTGACTTTCGGCTAATTCCTATTTTCAGAAGGAAATGATGCATCTAGCATTATGAGAACAATCTAGAAAATTATGCTGAAGCCTCAGTACGTTGATTTGATTAAAATTTTACAAACAGGTTGCACAGGTAATCCTGCACGATTTTTCAAACAGAGGATCCATTTCTCTGTCTCATCTGGTACATGACGCAAAACAAAATAATACAGTCAATTCCCGCATATAAGAACCTGAAAAATAAGAACCTACAGGCAAAGTAGCAAAGTTGTGTAGCAAAGTTGATTTTGGATTGTCAGTGTTAAATTCATTTTTGTCCCAGTGGGCTTTTAATGTTTGAATCTCCTCCCCTGCTGTTTGAAAGCTTAGCATTGGTTATTAGGTATATTATAACCTTGCGAAAACAAATAATAGGGCTGAAAATCATTGACAAAGGTTCTAAAATGGCCTACGCAAGGTACTCTTCAAATAAGAACCATTATACCTTGAAATTTGCCTTAGTACCTTTAAAATAAGAACCTATTTCAGCCTAGCTCTCAAAAAAGTAGGTTCTTATATGCGGGGACTTACTGTACATTAGCTGAAATATTCAATCAATTAAGCACTTTTATTAAAAATTTACATCTAAATCCAAGATTTGTTTGCAGTTCAAAGATAAGAAAATAGAAATTCTACAAAAATATTTATCTAAATAATTAAATCTGGAAAATTTACCTCCAACATTTCCAAAATGGGTTATAACTGCGCAAAGATCATATGTTGTGAATTTTGAGTCACCATCTATAAACAGATTTAAGACTTTAATTATTTCCTACTTCAGAAAGAATTTTACATCGAAGGGTATTGAAAAACAACATGATTCCTGTACAAGGATAAAACCAAGCAATATTCTTGTGTCTACAAAATTAAAAATGATTTGAGTTTTCTTTGGAAGATATTCTCAGGAAGTGGGATCGAACGTACTACAGGGTGGTTCAGAAAAAACGGGACCCAACCACGGGGGGGGGGGTTCTTCCATAGCAAAGGTACCGGGGGATGTGCCGCGAGCAAGGGTATACTTTTTCGGACTTCTAGTCTAGCCAAGGGTATACTTTTTTTCAATTTTGGCAAGCAATGGTCTATCCAAGGGTATCATTTTTGACAATATTGGTCTAGCGAACGGTCATGACATCATATTTTGCGCACACATTTGACAATATTGGTCAAGAAAATGGTCAAAATTGGTCTAGCCAAGGGTACAATTTTCGTCAAAATTGGTTCAGACAATGGTCAAATTGGTCTAGCCAAGGGTACCATTTTCGTAAAAATTGGTTCACACAATGGTCAAATTGGTCTAGCCAAGGGTACCATTTTCGTAAAAATTAGTCTAGCCAACGGTACCCTTTTGAAGATGCTCGCGGCAGACCCCTACCCAAAATTTGGCCAAGAACCCACCCCCCCCCCCCCCCCCCGGTGGACCCAACTGTAATTGAAAATCATTAAAAATTGACAACATTTTAGAAAATGCAATTTATCCCATATGAAAGTGCAGTCTTTCTTCTTTCTGATGGTTTGCAATTTAGATACATTAGTGGCAATAGTTATCATTTAATTGATATTTTTAGCGCATATAGCCGACTTCAAATGCAGAATGCTGTACGAGCAAAATCAACACCTTTTTTGCCGGCGGGGGGGGATACTCCCATACTTGACCTGACGGGATGTGCCGCTCAACAGGGTGTCCTTTTGCGGTAAAAATTATGCGACAGGGTGTACTTTTCTAACGAAAATTATGCGACAGGGTATTATAATAGGTAAACAAATTATGCGACCGGGTATCACAAGCAAAAATTCCGTTCTACACTGTATTTGAGAGGCAAAATTTTTATGCGACAGGGTATAATTTTGGCCTATTTTTTATGCGACAGGGTGCAGGGTGTGGAGAGGTTTTCCGCACACCCCCGTCACTTCCCTAGTCAAGTACCCCCCCCCCCCCGGGTTTTGCCATAAATAATTACACAACAGATTTTGTCACAACATTTCAGGCCTAGAAGCACTTGAAGGAATGCCTAACAGCAGGAAATGCTAAATTTCTATTCCTATAAGATACATTTATCAAGAATGGTAAAGATAACCTCTCTCAAAAATGGTTTTTCGTCCATGTAAATGATGTATCACTTCTGGCATCTGGAATAGGCCATACTTGCGAAAACGTCAATTAAGTGATGAAAAATTCAATTAACACGCCCAAACTGGGTATCATTAGACAGAAGATAGACAGTGCCTAAAGATTATAGAGGGTGTCCCAAAAAAATTGTGCCTCGTTTGTCTGAAGATTGCAACAAAACGGCAAAAGATTCTCGCCAAACTTTTGCATGATGGTGCTCTTCTGATGTTCAATTAAAGTTTGCTACCATCCCCGTAAAAATCCGTTGAAAAATGATGGAGCTACGACCTTCAGAAGACCCGATTTGCCTGACGACTGAAACCAGCAGTCGGCCATTTTGTCTTACTATTTTGCAGTGATAAATATGTTCACGTGAGGTAAGAAATAATTTTTGTGAGGTCAGAAATAGTGGCACTCTCTGAGGATTATCGGAATTTTCACGAGAGCTATGACATTGGAGGCTGCTGTTTCATTTTCAATCCATGAAGCTATTCATCGATGCAAAATAGTAAGACAAAATGGCCGACCGCTGGTTTCAGTGATCAGGCAAATTTGGTCCCCTGGAGGTCATAGTTCTATCATTTTTCAACGGATTTTTGTGGGGATGGTTGCAAACTTTAATTGAACATCTGAAGAGCACCATCATGTAATAGTTTGGCGAGAATCTTTTGCCGTATTGTCGCAATCTTCAGACAAACGGGGCACAATTTTTTTGGGACACCCTGTATATGAATCAAATTGATTCAAATATAATTATTTCCTGAAGAATCTCAAATAACGTTAGCTAACGTTTTTTCTGAAACACCTTGTACTTGTACCTGTACCTGTAAAAATGAGCTTGTAATTATCCTTCCCATTATTGCAATGTAAATTGCAGCCAAATAGAAACATTGATCGTACCTTTTCCAAGAAATGGTTTCAAATCCAATCCATTTACAGGAAATAAAACATAACTGCTAATTTTCGATGAGTAATACATTTCATGGCGAAATCTTTTCAAATGAATGCAAAGAATCTGGAAAATAGACAGATATCCAAAAAGTTCTAAAAACAGTAAAGAAATTATCTATGAATATCTATGAGATGTTTATCTTGATTAGAAAACTTAAAGGGGCTCCGTCGCCAAACTGCAAACGAATCTGAAAACACAGCATCTGGCCATTGCTCTGCATTGTTTTCTGCAGTTTGTTTGGTGGCTTCATCTAAGCCACCGAAATATGCTCGTTAAATATCCGCTCATATCCAAGCAATCGTAAGAGATATGAATGTATGGATTTTTCCTCTTTGAAGTACAAAGATCTATCGTCAAAATGATGCTTTCATTTTCGAAAAAAAAGGTAAACGTCTAAGTGATATTGCCAATCAAAAAACTTCAAAATCACCGTTTCGACCGAAATTTGGTCCTTCACTTGAAATTGAGTCCTTCGCTTTCAAGAGATGAGTCAAAAAAATGAATTCCCGGCGTTTGAAAAAGTACTGCTCCCTGAATATCAAAGCAATAATATTGAAAACAATCTTGTTTCATTGCCTATATGTTCAATTAGATTCAGTAATTCACCCCAGCTTTAATCGGTCATTACTTCCCGAGAAAAAAGGAGATTTTCTGCAGAAAGCCCGATTCAAAACCCTGCAAAAAGGAATGAAAACGACGAGGAAAATTACCTTTATTTTCCTTCCTAGCAACAATGACACTTGTATGTATTCATGTACTATGTCCTCTTGAGACAATGGAATCCCCCTGAATAAACTATTCATACTATGGGGAATACTTGTTCACCCTCCCAAGAGCATAGCACGTGCTACAGTATGTTTAAGTCATTGTTGAAGGATACAAATATTGGAAAAGATTGCTCGTGATTTTAGCGCGTTTTTTAAGGCTTCTCGAAGGGACTCTCCTGAGAAAAACTCTTGTAACATCTGAACGGAGTGACCGATTTCAGCTAGGAAACTTTCTAACAATAATTGACGATGTTAGCCATTCAATCATATATTGCAAAATATTATTGCTTTTACATTTAGGAAGCAGTACCATTTCAAACGGCGGGAGTTTTCTCTGACTCATCCGGTAGTTTTAGCAACCTATGGAATCTAATTCTTCGTTTGAAATCAAGGTGGTACATTGTGAATAATGAAGAAATTATAAAATTTCAGCGAAGCGCTCAGCAAGTGAACAGAGCTGTAATTTTTCAAATCGGTTTGCTTGTCTTTGTAGAATGTTTTTCCAACAGTGGATACATTTTTCTCATTCACCTGGTATGTTATAATCTCCAGTATCTGTGCTCAACGGTACTATTTACTGAATCTTCATAGACCTTATTACTTGCCAGAAAATAGGTTGGGATCGAGCGTCCAAATCCTTTTAAGTTTGAGAAGGAAAACGAAAGAATGTCCCCTGTTCTCCGTAAATACACTGCTAGCTATGGCATGAAGTTTCTTTGGATTTCAGAACACTTTTCATAGACTTTACCATCAACTTACTTACGCAAAGTAAGTTAGTAATGATCCAGTTTATAAACAGGCAAGTTGTATTGGTATGTTGGCGTCATTCCTCGTCATTTCCAT
Organism: Aurelia coerulea; assembly: GCA_039566865.1. Classification (NCBI taxonomy): domain Eukaryota; kingdom Metazoa; phylum Cnidaria; class Scyphozoa; order Semaeostomeae; family Ulmaridae; genus Aurelia; species Aurelia coerulea. The sequence continues at coordinate 19,631,665 of CM076953.1, read as the reverse complement.
TCTTTGTTGGCTAACTTTTTTTCATTTCAATAACAACGGTTGAAAATAGCAAACTTCAATTAGCTAACTTGTAAAATGAAACATTCGTTTTGCAACTGCTACACAGGAAAATCTGCTAACAACAAACGAAAACAACAAGAAACAAGGCCAAAAGGCAACTGAAACTTACCTGTGCATAAACTGAAACATTCGTAACTCAAATTGAGCAAAGTTACCGTCAATTAAATCTCTGAGATTATTTGATTAATGGAATTCATGTAAGTACAAAATTTTGTTCCTACAGGGGGGTGCTCTCTCCTCTATTAGTTTACCTATTGAGAGAGCTCCTCCTTTAAGAAAATTCCCTGCATGCAAATCCATTGTTAAGTTGTTATTTTTATAGTTTGTATTTCTTTATTGTAATTCGTTTTGATAGTGTATTGTAAATTTTATGGCATGTGTATGTAGTGGAGTTTTAAAATGAGCTGAACTGCATTGGACTGGACTGGACTGGACTGGACTGGACTGGACTGGACTGGACTGGACTGGACTGGACTGGACTGGACTGGACTGGACTGGACTGGACTGGACTGGACTGGACTGGACTGTACTGGACTGAACTGAACTGAAGTGAACTGAAGTGAACTGAAGTGAACTGAACTAAAGCGAACTGAAGTGAACTGAAGTGAACTGAGGTGAACTGAAGTGCACTGAACTGAAGTGAACTGAACTGAACTTAACTGAACTGGAAATGACCTGAACTGAACTGAAATTCCGAGATCAGAAGCAATTTCATGCCACAACAAGCAATGTTTATACAGAGAACGGGGGTCGTGTTTATGTTTTCCTTCTCAAAACTTTACCAGCATTTGTCGCTCAATCCAAGCCTCTTTTCTAGCAAGTTAAAGTATCATCTCTCAAAACTCCGATGACAAACAAAAATATTTTTACCTCTGGTAGTGAATGTAGTCTAAGGTATTTGACACCATTACGTAGTCTGAAATGTGGAAAATAAGCATTTCTGTAAATTCTCTCCAGAAAATACCAATAAAAAAGGTCTGATAAAAACGATCTTTTAAGGCCATCCTCCACTTGCAGTAGTTTCGGTCGGCGACCAGCACGCTCTCCATGTGCGCATGCTATGCTGCTAGAGAGCATGCGCATTTGGCAAGCGCGCATGTCACCGACCAAAACTACTGCAGTGGAGGTCGGCCTTTATTTGCTGGTTGTTTTTTATTTTTCTAGTGCTGCAACAATTTTCAAGAAAGATTTTCCGACATAATTTTGAAGATAAATTTCCAGCCTTCGTCCTTCTTATTTTTCTTTTCATCCGCTTTCCTTCCTTTTATTGCGCTTTTCTTCTCTTTTTCTTCCTTCCTTCCTGACAAATAATCTTCCTGCGAAGCTACTCCGTGGCATCAAGCGCTGTTTCCACCTCTGCATTTGACATTAGGGGGCAAGGGGGGGGGGTTAGTAGAGAGGGGGCTCATTTAACATTTGGCTTTGAAGGGAGGGCTTACTACAAGGGGCTAAATATAGCTTTGCAATATTACAAATCAAAGCCAAAGGGAAAATTAAAACATTTCAGATATACAGGGTGTCCACACAAAAAATTGTGCCCCGTTTGCCTGAAGATTGCGACAAAAAGGCAATAGATTCTCGCCAAATTTTTGCATGATGTTGCTATTCAGATATTCAGTTAAGGTTTGCTACCATTCCTAAAAAAATATGTCGATAAATGATGGAGCTATGACCTTCACGAGACCAACTTTACCCGGTGACTGAAACCAGCGGTCGGCCATTTTGTCCTACTATTTTGCAGCGATAAGTAGATCATGGATGGAAAATGAAACAGCAACCTCCAATGTCATAGCTCTCGTGAAAATTCCGATAATTCTCAGAGAGTTCCATTATTTCTGACCTCACAGAAATTATTTTTGTTACCTCACGTGAAGATACTTATCACTGCAAAGTAGTAAGACAACATGGCCGACCGCTGGTTTCAGTCATCAGGCAATTTTGGTCTTCTGAAGGTCATAGCTTCATCATTTTTCAACACATTCTAACAGGGTTTGCAGCAAACTTTATTTGAACATCTGAAGAGCAACATCATATAAAAGTTTGGCGAGAATCTTTTGACCTGTCATTGCAATTATTAGGCAAACGGGGCACAATTTTTTGGGAGCACCCTGTAGATATAAATACAATTGGCAAACATACTTGTTACATTTTTCACAGTTGTACATATTGTCACCTGAAAATAATAACATTGACAATAACAATATGTCATGTTTCATACATTCAGTTAAGGAGAGGGTAGTCCACTTGAAGAAGTACTTGCTTTCTACCTAAAATACTGGCAATAACAGTGGTTGTGTGCGTGCAGCGTTTTTGGGATCGGAAACAAATAGAAAACGTGGAACAAAATATAATTACAGGCCTTTCTCGTTCTGTTGGCATTACAAGAACTGCCAAGAAAAATAAGCACGAGTCATTCATTAAAAAATTAGAGCAAACACAATGTTGAATAGTCTTAATTTAAAATACAGGGCGTCCTAGAACAATTGTTCGACGTTTGATTAACTATTAAAAAGTAACGATAACATTTACAGGCTCCTTGTTACATAACCCTGTTCCTAAGATTTCAAATTAATTATTGACACCAGAATCTTGCGAATCCGTTAAGACTTCATGGAGTTATAAGCTTTTGAAGTTCAAGTTGGTGCGAAAACTGAAACCAGACGCCTCTAGCTGACTTGTTTTAAAAAAGATGTCCCAAAATCGAGGTAAAAGAAGGCTGTTCAATGTTTTACCTCTTGTTGACATCAGGCAAACCAAATAAGACTTCAAAATCAATTTAATTCGTGTAACCGTTGCCAAATTTTACTTAATGCAAGTATCCAAAAGCATGGAATGAAGACGTAATGGATGAGAGACAGGGACATTCTCAATTGTGCTCAACAGGATTCTTCCAAGCATCCATAACCTTGATTCAATGTTAAAGAAAGCTAGTTTATCGAAATCACATTTAAATTCTATTTTTGCTTTGAATAAACAAGATGTTCACAAAATATGCAATTTTAGGAGGGTCTGGTTTCAGCTTTCGCACAAACTTTAACTTCAAAACATCGTAACTCCGTGAATATTTGGCCGATTTGCTAGCTTCTGGTGTCTAAAATTACTTTAAAATGTCAGCAATATGGTTATCTCACCATGGAGCCCCTTATTATCTCGTTATGTTTCAATATTTAATCAAACGTCGAACAATTATTTTGGTACACCCTGTAAAATGAGCCTAAATTTCAAAATCGCCCTTTTTCATTAATCTTTCAACAAGAATGATGAGCCTCTCTGCATTGATTTCATCCTGATCTTTTTGGCAGGCGATATGTTTTAGACAGACTTCAAAAGCCATAGACCTTTTAGCTATTCTTCAAAAGAGCCTGGATCGAGCGTTATTTTTATACATTTTTATACGCGACGTTCGATCGAATGGCGTTAGAGCTTCTTTCACTATTGTGTACATTCGAAAATTCTACAAAATGTTGTTCGATTCTGATTCTTTTCAGAATAGCTAAAAGGTCTATTGCTAACCAAGATCTACTGATGGCACACTGCATTTTTAGATTGTATGAAAATTGAATTTGGCATAAGGCAAATATGGATCCGCATTGCGGTAGTGAAACTTTTATTTCAGTCCAACTACCGGGTGAAGGTGTTGTGGCGCAGTGGTGTAATCCTCTGACTTTGCAGCCAGAACAGTCAAGCGGAGTGGGTTCGATACCCGGTAGGACCCCATCACTTGAGCGTCATGACAGGGGTCGCGGACTCGATTAGGTCTGCTCTATTTCTGCGATCCCAGCGCTTGGCGCTGAAAAACGCAACTTCACCTTCACCTTCACCTTCACTGCGTGGATTTGAATGATTCAAATTCTAGTTAAAAGCCAAAAGATCGAAGTATTTTTGTAATTGTTCTCTTCTTCTTGCGAGCACTGCAAATATAGGTAAATTCAACTTTACAAAAATTTCATGTTTGCAAAATGACTGAAAAGGGCCTAAAACACTTGATCAAATCGTTAGGACTTTCCTCACATACGCACATGCGTTTTACCTATCTCAAGAGTTATAAGACATAGATTTTCAAACAGATACTAAAGATTTTCAATCCCATGGCAATAGATGTGCAGACGATATCTCTCACCCATGAGAAATTGCATTTTCTCTGTTGTTCTGAGTGAGGAGTCCTTTATGATTTGATCAAGTATTTTAGGCCTTCTTCAGTCATTTTGCAACCATCAAATTTTTGTAAACTTGAATTTACCAATTTTTCCCGTGTTCGTAAGAAGGCGAGAAAAATCACAAAAATACTTCAATCTTTGGGCTTTCAAGCAAATATTGATTCATTCCAATCCATCCAGTACTCTTGATGCTATGAATTATCAAAAGTGGGAACTTTTTTCTGGCTCACCCGGTACTGCGCAGTGTGGTCATATCGTCAGCTCAGGCCAAATTATATTTGAGACAATTGGAGCGTCCTCGCAAAGGACACTGGGTGACAATAATGGCTCTTCAAATATTCACCGATCTTAAAGGTGACCTGAAGCGAAAATTTTTATTAATGCAAATGGACGGCCCAGTCAAATGCTAAAGAATCCTGTTTAAATTTCTTTGATATCTCATTTCGTTTTCAAGATATCCACTGATATTAAGTTGCAGCTGATGACGTCATTTTGTTTGCAAATTACTAGGATAACATATGGAAATATAGCTGTATCTGATCTTTGAAAGGTTACAGTTGTAAGAAATATTTTAGCTGAGCTGAATAGATGTTATATAAACTGCCTCATGACTTAATATGATGTTTAGAAAGGCATGTTGATTGTGCAAAGTTTTTTTAATTAGATTTCTCTTTGGAAACATGGCCAACCTTGTATACTTTCTTTACATTTTGCAAACAAAATGACGTCATCAGCCAATCGTACAAAACAGTGGACAACTCAAAATGAAAGAAGGTATCAAAACAATTTAAACGACATTCTTAATCATTCAACTGTGCTATTCATTTGCATCAATAAACATTTTCGCTTCACACCACCTTTAAATATCAATGCGTGCATTACCTGGTTTAAGAGACAAAAATTAAACGTAAAATACCTTTTAATTCATCCTTTGCAAAGAAAGCGGCAAGGCAGTCTTGGAGTGAAACTTGTGGACCAATAAACCAACTAGAAGAAAATGAAGCATTTTGGTTTACATTGTGTCCTTCCTCTTTTCTTTTTTACACAACTAAGTAGAACCAACTGCAACCGTCCGCATGGAGACCACATGACTTTGAATCTTGAGTCTTACGTTTTGTGTCAACGAAAATGAGTGCTTCAAACGTTGTTTGGTAGCTAACACAGTTGGTAGCCAGGAACAACTGAGACAAAATATTCCCTTTCCTGTGGTAACAGAGTGCTTTACAGGGAGAATAAATATAAGCAAGTCACCTGGTTGACACACGATCGAGGAGTTGATAGATAGTCAATCGAAAGTAACGGTTTCTAAATGCCTCAACGACCTTGCTCCTAACTAGCTTTGCGATGTTTTTACCAACAAAGCTGATTGCACCGAGCGCAGCCTACGAAATACAGATACTGACTTAAGGCTGTCTTTGAAAGTTCTGCTAACAGACAAAAATGCTTTTCGTTCAGGGGTGCAAAAAGCTGGAACAGCCTTTCAACCGAGGTTAAACAGGCTTCTTCGGTTAATGCCTTCAAGAGCCATATTTAGCTTGAACAGCTGTGTAGATGATATATTTTAGATACCTTGTAAATTGATTTTAACACTGTATTCCAATAGATCAACTAGACTTTCGACATATTGTGATTAGGTTTTTTCTTTTCCTTGTATAATATTACTATTATTGTATCATATCGTAGATGGAGGGCACCTTGAAAATCAGCATTTGCTGAAGGGCTACCCTCCCTATTCCTAACTATATGAAATCAAATCAAATCAAATCAAATCAAGCCGAGCCGAGCCGAGCCGAGCCGAGCCGAGCCGAGCCGAGCCGAGCCGAGCCGAGCCGAGCCGAGCCGAGCCATGCCATGTCATGTCAAATCAAATCAAATCAAATCAAATCAAATCATATCATATCATATCATATCATATCAAACCATATCAAAATCATTTCAAATCAAAAATCAAATCAAGTCAAGTCAAATCGAATTGAATCGAATCAAATCAAGTCAAATCGAATCGAATCGAATCGAATCGAATCATATCATATCAAATCAAATCAAATCAAATCATGTCAAATGAAGTCAAGTCAAGTCAAATCGAATCAAGTCAAGTCAAGTCAAGTCAAATCAAATCGAATCAAGTCAAATCAAGTCAAGTCGAATCGAATCTAATCTAATCAAATCAAACCTTTATAAGTGAGGACTTAGATTGTGAGATAAAAACTGTGAGTACCTTCGACACCAATCATAGAAGCTTGCAAACCATCCTTGGGCATACGAATTGGGTGAGCAGGAGACAACATGTGAAGAACATTGTGAATGGATTCGCATCAAATCATCCTTTCCTGTATTCAAATAAATTCACTTTTGTCAGAATTCAGAACAGACTGATTGCATATTCAGGGGTGGAAAAACTATTTTAATTTCTGGGACCGAAAAGTCGTCGAAAAAACTTTTTGTGACAGCAGAGTGCTCCAAACAAGAAGTCACTTTTTGGTAGATCATGATGGACATACGTGGGACAGATTTTGACGATTCGTCTCAGTAATCTTCAATCTCAGTTGTAAAGGATGTTTGGCGAATATTTGTTGACTTTGCAACGGACTACTTGATGCAAAGAAAAATTTTTGGATTTTCACGCAAAATTGAATCGCCAATTTCCCCTTCTTCTCGCATTTATTTCTTTCTGGAGACTTGAAAAAATTTCTGAGACCATTGGTGCCGTGGTCCGCTATTTTTTCCACCCATGTGCATATTCGTAGTTATTGCTATCGATAGACAGATAAACGCTCATACTATACGCCTTATAGGCATTTACATTGAAAATTAGGACGAAGTTGCTTTCCTCGAGTCCATGTCCGGATATGAAAACCATAGCAACACTGTATCAAAAGTTCAATGCTTCAGGCAATGGTTGATGGGCCTAAGTTGCCAGCTTCAGCCTAAGATGCTAAGGCCCCTCAAAAATCAAGTTTTCAGTGATATTAGCCCTGAACAAAAGCCAAAAGAATCCAGATGAATGTTTCCTCAATCCAAGAATCAAAAAATCTGTCTTTCTTATGAATGGATTGAACACCTCTGAGCACTCTCAACAAAATCAAAATAAACGGTTAGTACAAAATATTATGGTTCGTCGCATCAAAGGTGTGAAATCTATTCTTCAGAATGGCAAATGGCTTTGTGATGCAAAAGACCTAAATGTTTTGCTTTGCGAAATGTTCTCTTGTTATACTGAAGACACATCACCATCGTTTAGATTTAATTTATCAAAGATAAATCTTTCAGAAAGAACAACAAAACGGTGCTAATGCAGTTTCGCACAGCCTCTTCATACCGTGTCTATAGTGTTTGTAGCTATAACTTTGTCATTGTATGTCTATTATATATGTATTATATATCAATCGATAGCCCAGAAGTTGAGGATTAATTTGATATATGATTAATAACTAATTCAATTCTCTTCAATGCCATCTTTTATTAGCAAAAAAAGTCCATGACTAACGTCGAAATCTTGGCGCTAATGCAGTTTCGCACACTGTGCCTATACTGATCCTAACTAAACCCGACCAAAACCCTATAAGGTGTGCGATACTTCATCAGCCCCCGAATTCTTTACTTTGTTCCATTTTGTGAGGTTCGTAACAACTGTCAATTCAATCAATATTTTGATATTTTAGGCCAAATATGGTCGCTGTGTCGCCATTTTCTTGCATGAGCACACGATAGAGATAGAGATAAAGAGGCTGGCAGCGATTAATAGGCGAGTATACAGTATACAGTAGCCTTGTTTTCATTGAAAGTGATGTCAGGAGACACAGATTCTTTGTGCTTTGATGACGTCATTTCGCTCAGGATGCTTATTTGAATACGCAATTTCGCAGGGAAAAGACGAGAAATGGTAAGAAAAAGCATGGCAAATCATTCATATTCATAACGATATAATCTTCATCTTGTATTTTATCATCAATCATACCAGACCCAGACTTGTCCTTCAAGGTAATGGAATGAATCAAAGTTGATTGACAGCCAAAAAGTCTGAAGTATTTGTTATGACTTTTTTTCTATTCCTCTGAGCACTGTAAATATAGGTAAAATTGGATTTATCAAAGTTTCCTCACTTCAAAACGCGTGACAAAGGACGAATAATCTCCACATCCAAAGCAACATGCAAATATTGTTCACTTCCCTTTGAGGTTTAAAAACTTATTTTTGCTTAAGTATCAGATCGCGCACGCTGCTCCTTTAATTTAATTAGTCAGATTTGATTCTTAAATCTTGAAAGGAACAAAATATGTTTAAGTGATGAGATTCTTATAATTCTGATCGACGGTTTTAGGCTGCTTTTCATCCACATAGAAGTAACGGATTTCTGTAAATTACATTTCACCTACCGGGTGTCCCAAAAAAAGTACTCCCGTTTGAAAAATCATCAAAATTTGCTTACACAACCGATCTTAAACTTTCTTTTTTGTCAAGTAGATCAAGAACCAAATTATTTTCCCAGATATAGCAAATTTTGTAATTGGTTTAAAAATTAGCAAATTTAGCTCTTTTTGGAGTTACCTGGTTTTGAATCATACTGCAAAAAATCACTGGTGATTGCCAGATCAAATTTTTGTGCATGGAAAGCTTCTAATTTGGTCATGAATGAAAGAAAGAAATGCACACTATCCTTAGAGACTTAAATGATGTTATAAAATCTGAAAATTTTGACTCTTAGGCATGATTGAGTATTTTGCTTAAAAACTATAGCTCAAAATAAGGTTTTTCAACCTGGAATTTTTCTATCTTGTTGTATCAAAAGCAAAACTTTTACAATCTAGAAATATTTTTGGGTCCTTGACAAAAGAAGAGAAAAAGAAAATTTTATCAAAGGTTGGATAATTGATTTTTGGTGATTTTTTAAACCGGGGTACTTTTTTCGGGACACCCGTTATATTTCATCAAAAGAACAGAGCAAAATCACTGAAATACTGCAGCACTTCGGCTATCAACTAAACATTGATTCAGCCCAATACGTCAAATATTCTCCGCGTAACGAACTTTCTCATTTTTCAGTTATTTATTTTAAGTGACTGAAAGGATTTGTAGCTTTTTAACGCTAATTTAGGCCCACTATGATGCTGCATCCAGGCATGGGACCCCTAGTTTAACGTCCCTTCCGAAGGACGGCGATGTGAGTTGCGAGGTGAGGTCATCCATCCGGAGATTGACATCACTCGAGTGAGCTTAACTTCAGTCACCTGACGGAAACAGTTTAAGCCACTCGGCCACTCCCCCCACAAACTGGTAAAACGTTGAAGTTCTTCTTCGTCCATCAGGCATAAAAACGGTAATTTTATTCCGTTAGTAACAGTTCAACAATGATGTCATCTTACCTGGTATCGGGAGTGAAAGGTCTTGAAAATTCTCAACTGTTGTGGATATCTACGAATGAAAAAATTCTGTACTTTGTCTGATAGTGTCAAGTGGTTAGATGAAAACAAGCAAGTCATCTTCGACATTGATTCAGAAAGCTTTAGTCAGCAGATTGCCACATTTTCCAGTCGAATACTTTATATTTTAGTAAGTGCGCTCTCAAATAACTTGTTCATTTAGTTGTTCTTTTAGTTCTTTTAGTTTTTAATTCCCATCTCTATGTAATCTCCTTGTGGTAGACACAGCCTTTTTGCTCCCGGGGTATTGTCCTAGTAGTATTGTAGAGTAATTCTTAGAGTAAGTAGTGCAGGTCGTAATATGTATTGTAGCATTTTATTGGATCATAAAACAAAACATGTTCTCCATAGATTTTACCATATTCCCCATTAGTCTACTTTATCGTCAATAAAAGACACTCATTTGGCCACAGGCGTACGCGTAGACTGACAACATTAGTGTCTTTCGTAGTGAACTGAATGATGGTTGTGGTTTCAACTTGAGACTCATGAAAATACAGCCTCAAAGCAGAAACTACCTAAGCCAAATACACCGCATTTAGGGCGCACCCTAAAAAATCAAGATTTCATGATTGTAGTCAGATCATGCACCTATCCTTGGCGTTTGATTGGCTGGTTAGATCAAACAACCGACTTTTTGAAGCAGCATTCGATATTTCGTGCGACGTTAGAAGGATAGAAGACGTTCAAGATTCCTTCAGATTTCTCGTAAGATTTTAACCCGTGTTTAGAATCTGTTTGGTTGTGAATCCTTGTGTGAGGGAAAATAAAAGAATCAGATTCAAAACATTGAGCAGATTCAAGGAATCACGTCGTCAACGTAGCTCAGGATTACCTTCCATTGCTCACTGTCGGACAGGGCAGTCTCCCTAGGGTCTCTAATAGCAGTTTCAAGGCGGTGTGGCTCTGAGGGCTAAGGTTAACTACAGTGTGTCGCAAAAAAAAGTGCTCCGTTTGCTTGAAGATTGCGACGAAACGGCGAAAGATTGTCGCCAAAATTTTGTATGATGTTGCTCTTCAGATATTCAATTAAAGTTTGCCACCATCCCCGTAAAAATCCGTTGAAAAAAGATGGAGCTATGACCTTCAGAAGACCAAATTTGCCTGATGACTGAAACCAGCGGTCGGCCATTTTGTCTTACTATTTTGCAGTGATAAGTATCTTCACGTGAGGTAAGAAATAATTCCTGTGAGGTCAGAAATAGTGGAACTCTCTGAGGATTGTCGGAACTTTCATGACAGCTATGACATTGGAGACTGCGGTTTCATTTGCAATCCATGAAGCTATTTATCGCTGCAAAATAGTGAGACAAAATGGCCGACCGCTGGTTTCAATGATCGGGCAAATTTGGTCTTCTGAACGTCATAGCTCCATCATCTTTCAACGGATTTTCATGGGAATGGTAGGAAACTTTAATTGAACATCTGAAGAGTATAAAAGTTTGGCGAAAATCTTTTGCCGTTTTGTCGCAATCTTCAGACAAACGGGGCACAATTTTTTTGGGACACCCTGTACAGGTTAGTAAGAACCGCCACTTGTCTTACAAAGACGCCTGCGTTAATCTTTAAAATTCCACCATTCCATAAGCTTTTCGTCAAGCAACTTTACCCCAGCATTTAATGCTGGCTGATGAGCCTTATACTGTTTAGCTGCATTGATGTGTCCTGGAATTGGGCGAAACCGGTCTTTATGATGACTTGCGCTTGTTAATTTCTCTCCACAATGTTTTACCTTTCTGCCATATTTCTGTTCGATAGGAGACATTATATTTGTCTGTCTGTTGAAATCTCAAAAGAAAATAAAGTACTTACCCGATGACATGCAAGGCACTGAACAGAGCTCATCAACTTCCCATTGAAAATATCCGTAATAATACTGTGATAGCTTGTGGCTGTTTTATCTACAAAATAAATTAAAGCAGAGTCTATCAAATTCATATTGCACGAACTGAACTGATGAGTTTACGACGAAACGCGTTGTTGGTTATTCAATCTTGTTCTGTATCGCAGTTACTGGACAGTTACTAACTCATTTCTTTCCTTTCAGGTTTTAAGATTAACTCGTTTTTCTCTTGCAGGATTCAACATTTTTTCTCTTGTTACAGTTTTGTTTTGGTTGTTTTCTTTTACAGGAGTTAACAGTCTTCTTTCTACAGATTTCGGTGTTTTGTTGCGTTTATGGGTCTAATATGACGAGTCCGTTATTGAAGGTTATTTTTAAATTTTGCATCACAAATGCTTCGTAGCAACAAGGACAGATTTTGTAAGACAATAGCACGAGTTGGTTTTGATTGACACCGCAATTCAAAGCGATTAGCGACTGCAGACAAAGGAAATTCTCCCAACCATAATTTCAAAACAAACAAAGCCGCAAAAGTTTCTCTGAAACCCAAGTAGCTAGCGCGCTCATTGTGCATTCCAGAAATTCTTTTTAAGAGCAAACATGAGCATATATCGAAAGGAGAAGGATATATCTACACATCTACCGCGGGCATTTTATTTCTTTGGTTCAGAAGCTTAGCAGTAAGTGTTTTAATTACACCCAAAAGAATAAGAGATTTGAATCGCTTCCCAGTCGGCTTTTGAACCAAATAAATTAAAGGCCCGTGGCAGATGTGTGGATATATCCTTCTTCTTTCGATATATACTCATGTTTGTTCTTAGAAACAATTTCTGGAATGCACAACGAGCGAGCTAGCTACCTGGGTTTCAGAGAAACTTTTGCGGCCTTGCTTGTTTTGATTATTTGGTTGAGAGAATTTCCTTTGTCTGCGATCGCTAATCGCTTTGAATTGAGGTGTCAATCAAAACCAACTCGTGCTATTGTCTTACAAAATCTGTCCTTGTTCTTCGTAGCACAAGAGCTTCGTATTGCGCACATTTTCAATTCAGCCGGTCACACAAGCAACTGGCGCATAATTTCGCAAATTAACATCGATTTTAGGAATATACCGGGTGACCCAGAAAAAAGTGACCCAACGCAATCTGTTACAGAAAATTAAGTAAGTGGCCGATTGAAATATTTCGAACGTTGTTGTGTCGCTAAAAAACTAGCCCATGCTATAAGTATTTTTCGCAATTTTTTTCGGCACGGTAAACTTCCAAAATTAAGGATTTAGAGGAAAAGGGCACGCCTGAAATTTTCAAAATGTTGTCAAAAACAGGGGATTGATTTATAGCCATTTCAAATATTCAAAACGACGAGGAGCGTGTTTCGTTTCAACCTGGGAATAGGCAACCCAGTCGGAAGTCTTCAGAGCAAGTTTATAGTCCCTAGGTACTTAAAGATATTATCAGGCAAAATGAGACATGCTCCTCGTTGTTTTGAAGACCTGAAATGGCTTCAAATCGATCCCCTGTTTTTGACGACTTTTTGAGGATTTCAAGCCTGCCCTTTTCCTCTAAATCCTTAATTTAGGAACATTACCGTGCCAAAAAAAAAATTGCAAAAAATACTCATAATGTAGGCTAGTCTTTTAGCGACAGAACAACGCTTGACATATTTCAATCGGCCACTTACTTTTTTTTCTATAACAGATTGCGTTGGGTCACCTTTTTTGGGTCACCCGGTATATGTTGTGAAAACAATGGAGAGTGACATACAACCGTATCAGTTGCACTGGATTACAGCAAAAAATGCATTTTGAAGGATTATGCAGAGTGGCTGGATAATTTTGGCAAGTAGTGTGGTTAAAGCTGAATTGTAAGTACCAACCATAGTGCAGATCAATGTCCTTTCCCGCTGTGGCTGGTAAATAGTAATGTAACTACTTCTTAGTTTTTCTAAGTTATAGATCAATACAAAAAATCATCAGATAGTACCTTCTGTTTCTTTGGTATCACTGCTTGCATCATTTTCAATTCGATCTTGATCTGAGTTCCTTTCAATATCCATTGGTTGATCTGGACAAAACAACATAGAGAGAGTTGCTCAGCTTTTGCTCAAAGACCTTCTGCTAGCCACAAGACCCAGCCTCGTACCCAGTGACAATGAAGGTTTTGCGTAAACTTCAACGCCTACATTGAGGTCTAGCCTCCTATTGAAAACAACATGTACCCTTGGGAACGGGGTTGCACAAGACCTTGTGCGCTGTTGCTGTCCAATAATGCACTGCGAAAGGACGTCCACACTATCTGAAAGTCTGCAACTCTACATTACATCCACGCAACTGGTCGCTTCAGTTGAGATCACCGTAAATCTAGTTAAACATCACCAAACCACTCAGTCCATTTTCGTAAAGTTTCTTGTCGTAGAGTCCTGTCCATATATTCCTTTGCAAGCCTGTTTCACATTGGATGTTAGGCTTATATTAGAATTCCAGACACGATAGCGGTGTCTCGAGCGATGGGGACCTTGGGTGGGGAGCAGTGACGGGGACAGTTGTTGCCGTTGTTGTTTCCTCGGCCGGCGTTCCGATTGTTCACTATTATATTTTGACCTGACATCTAATGTGAAACCGGCTCAAATATTTATTTGTAAAATGTTTTTATAATTAGAATTTCTATCTGTATTAGTTGTAGCGTATGTATAGTAGTTTGTAGTAGTTGTATTTTAGTTTATATTAATTCCAGGGGGTAGACATGATATTTTGCTCCTCCTGGTCCCCGTCCTTGTAGTGTGGTATAGTAGATTGTAGGTAGTGTTTAGGTAATTTTGTTGTAAATTTTTATATTGAATATAAAAAAAAAGTCTGCAAAGCTACGCCAATGTGTTTTTTTATCAAATCACTCCTTCCATAACAAGTACAAAGTAAAGTTACAATGGATACAGAGAAGAACATGATCGGTAACAGAGTGGCATGTTCTTTGTGTCCTTCTTCGAGCCTGATAGAAGAATCGTAGACATTTACGACCGCCAGTTCTCAGCTTTTATTCGTGTTGTGTTTCTCGTGCTCAAAGCGCAAAGTCTAATTTTCAGCAGAATGGAGGGCCTAAAAGGGGCAGTTGCACGGTTCTAGCATACTTCTCACATATTTACACATTTTGTAGGTTTAGCATGTGTAACCTGCAAGATAACTAGACAAAATAAAGACTGTTTCCAGATGATTAAGTACCAGAAAGTTCGCTCCCACCCTCAAAACTTTGATAGCTTAGCTTTAGTGATTGCTGAGATAGAGGCAGATTTGAAGAGCATGGAAACTCTTACCCGTTTCGCGGGTTGTGGAATGATATGTATGCAGCTGATATTCAAAAATTAAATGTTAAAGGGAATAGACATAGCTATATCTCGTAGCCGCTATAAATAGACTAAAGAAACACCCACAAAGCCATTGTTTCTTCAGCTACACAATGAGACCGGATGCGTCAAAGTGGTCAAGTATAATAGAATATATTTTTGACCTGGCCCGGGCCAGCTTCTAACTATGTCGATTCCCTTTAATCTATCATGCAAAGGCTACCTTAAATGAGAACATTTTGTTCGGTAAAATTATTCTTCTCTTAGAACTAAAAATTAGAAGAATGTCTGTAAGGGGAATGTAGGGGAAAGAGAATTCCATGTTCCATTCTGGTCCATGATTTACTTGCTAATGAAATAAAAATTCTGAAAACTGACAACTGTACTAAACTTAAGTTTCCACGCCAAATAAATCATGGACCAGAATGGAACCTAGAATTCTCGATTCTCATAAAAACCCCTTACAGGCATTTTTCCAATTTTTGGGTCTTGAAGATGAGTGATTTTACAAAACAAAATTTTCTCATCTATGTTGGGCTTTGACTTGTAGATTAACACGTAAGTCTTTAACATAGGCCACTTACTTTTTATTTCACAGCCCGCCAAACTGGTAAGCTTTTTTTTTACTCGCACGGTATGGTTTTCTTGACAAATACATGCTTCCTAAAGATTATGGAAATTATGAGAGTCCTGATGTTTTCAAACTTTTTTGACTTCTTAAAACAGAAGGAAGCCCTTTGAATCATGGAAATATTTCCTTTAAATCACGGAAATATCTGAGATTTCTGAAAAGCCTAATGCAAAAGGCTAAAATTTCCTTTAAGCCATTCAATCAAATGAAATACTAGGTCGTTGACTTCTACATCAGCCAGCTTCTAGATTGGGCACATATGCTGGCAAAAACTCTCAAACATACCTTCAGAAGAGCCATTTCCACCCAATAACTTCTTGCTGTTATGTTTTACATGACTTTTTCTTTTGCTTGTTTGATTTCTCTTTGACGGCAATTTCATTACAGGCCTTTTCAACTCATCATGCAAACGATCCATGATACAGCGAAGAAATTCTTGTGAATCTTGTTGTGCATATCCTCTGAACTGACCATAAACAAGACGAACTGATCTTGCAAGAGCCGATGGAGTTATTACTCTCAACCTAGTAGAATAAAACACATTTAATGATATAAGTTTTTTGTGTAAGAATTTTGAGCCAGCCAGCATAGGGATAAAATCTTTAAAACAACATTACACGATTGGTTAATGCATCTTTCGTTTGCTCTAATGGCTTGCATCATTTGGGACAGGCAGTTTTATTGCCTTCATACATGATCTAATATTCAAAATGTCAGTTTATTGTGTTAAGGTTTATTTTGAAATGCACTGATTCCAACCTAATTAACTAAGCACATCAGAATTTCTCAGCAAACCAACTGTATTTCTTATGATTTTCTCTTCACAATGTTTGAGTTTGCCAGTTTAAGCGGATTAAAGTTAGAAATTTCCACATTTTAAAGCTGTTTTTGAAAACGTCTGCTTTTTGCGACGTTGCATTGGAAGCACTGCACACGGATCAAATCTTTAAAAAATATTGCACGATTGTTGTATTAATCTTTAGCTTGCTTTAACCCTATCTGACCTGGGGAGGGGGTACATTTCTGTTTACACCGTTTTCCATGTATGTAGCAGGCCTCTGAGATTTTGCAAGTTTAACTTTGCATCATAGAGCAATAAAATTGTAACAATTTGGACATTCTAATGTTAGCCTTGCCTCCATGGTCATCAATTTTTCATACTGCAGTCAATGAAAAACCTACTTTGTACCTCTCTTAATCATGTTTAGTTGGTCCAATTACGTCTAAATTATCAACTTATATATGTTTTGAGCTATATTTTTCATTTCCTTATGAAAAATCAAGTTTCATGTACTTTTAGCAAGCTTTCATTTATATGACGTCATATGACATCATAATGATCATCATATTCTACTCTAGCAACAACAACAACATTGCTAATTGGATTATGATTTTAAATTTTCATTGTTTATATAATGAACTACCTTTGTGCTAAATTTGGTTGCCATATCTCTTATGACAACAGAGATAAACAGGGAGGCGGAATCCGCCCCTCCCCAGGCATTGAGTGTTTCAAAACGACCAGGTCAGATAGGGTTAATGTCTTCAAAAAACGTCGGGTAATTGGGTACAAGCGTTCATTGGCAATCTATCATACCTTGATTACAGTAAGATCCTGCAAAATAGAAACCAGTTTTTTCAAAACAGCCTGTTTTGTTTCTTATTAAAAGGGGATTAATCTGGAAACAGATGACAAGTTTGTTGTTGTCGTCATTTTATTTTAATTCCAATAAATAAATGAAGCTTTTAATTATATAATAAAAAGAAACTAATCAAATTCGAAAATAAACTAAACTAAATAAATATGCTCTAATTCTATGGAGGTATCAAAAGAAAGAAATAGATCATATAGTTAAGAAACTTTCAGTGATTTCAATTTAAATATTTCAAAGGAAACCCAGCCGAAACACTATCCAAACAGTATGTCCTTGTCACCTAGCATTCTCTCTAAATTTAGTCAACCATAGCATACATGCCAATTATAGGTGGAGATATTTTTGCATGAATTCTCTAATAAATGTTTTGCCCCTGATTTTAGCAATGATTATTAGATATGAATCTATTTGGGATCCTCCTGTAAGAAACCATCCAAATATCAGGCAGAGGAGTTTGTTATACGAGGGCACCTTTGCTCAAATTAATCAGTCTGAGGCTTCTTAATGTAGTTTCTGTTTTGCGGGTTCTTACTGTATTTCAGAATAGCAGCGTCTTTTTTGTTTCAAACAGATTTACGGTTGTCACGTCAACAAACAGCAAAATTGTGAAACACAAAAGCTATATATTTCGCTTACCACCATATCATAAACGTTAAAAAAAACTATGGTTTTCTAGGAGATTGTACTGTCTTTCCTATTCTTTCAATGAAAATAAAAACATAATTATTCTGAAAATAATCAAGATACAGTAAAAACTCGGTTATAAGAACCAACAATTTTGCAAGTCAGCCTACCTAGGTTCTTATGTGTTGGGTATTAGGTGGGAAATGAGGCAGTTCAGGTTCTTAAAGTGGTTCTTATTTTATTCAGGGCTCTGAGGAATGTCTTTTCTTCAGATTCAAACTTCAGGCCTATTATTTACTGTCAGTTCACATCACTTGAGTTAATGAGGTATTATTCCCAACAGAAATTTGTGGAAGAATCAGTATTGTTTATATAATCCAGATAAAAGCTTTCAACAGCATCTCATCGGGTGATTTTAACATTTTTGATTCCTCCAAACACTTCTGTTGTGAATAAGACCCCATGATCTCTGCAGATAAGACCCTATTTCAAATTGCAGGCTGAATGGGTTCTTATACAATGGGGGTCTATTGCAAAATTTCAGCCTGCAGGTTCTTAATCCACTAGGCTCTTATGCGCGGGTCTTTACTGTATCAAGATTCCCAATGATCATTTACAACGAACACAAGAAAAATGCATCAACCAATCGTACAATGTCTTTCACAGATTCGATTCATATACTGGACCAGCCCATTGCATTTTAAAATTTCTTAATTTCACATACAATTTTCAAATTCTTATCAGTGCAAGTTTCGTACAACAAAAATCACTGAATATCCTTGTATTTAACTGTCTAAATTCTCTCTTCTGTAATTCAGACTCTTCTGTCGAGTAGCAAATACGTCTATTTTGAAATCATTTGCTGAATAATTTCATCCAACATTATGTTGTTGTTGTTGTCATCTTATTTTAATTCGATTAAATAAATGTAGCTTCTAATTACATGATAAAAAGAAACTAATAAATTCGAAAATAAACTAAACTAAATAAATATGCTCTAATTCTATGGAGGTATCAAGGGAAAGAAATATTGATTTACGAATCGAGGATGAATAAGTGCAGCCACATCAAAATGCCCTGTTATGGACCATTGCGATAATTGAAAAAGAAAGACCCTCTACTACATAAAAGGTAACCACTGACGCCTATCTTGCAAACAGCAAATCGCGAGCAAAGCACCAAAATCGAAGTAATGCAAGTTCTAATACCTTTCCCTCCCCCAAATGTTGTGCATCAACTTGCAATATTCCACTGATACACTTGTCTTGCCATTTTCATTACCTTGGACGAATGGCTGGCATTTCAAGAAAAACTGTGTCAATGGAGTGCTGAAAAAGGAAACAATCACTATGTAAGGCAAAGGCAATCAATTATAAAGTCTTTAGAAAACAAATGCCCTACTGGGTGACCCAAAAAAGTAATCCAGTTTAAAGGGATCTAGTCTAAAACACCACACAGATGATTACAGATGAACACAGATGAACACAGGTGAACACAGATGAACACAGATGAACACAGGTGAACACAGGTGAAGACAGATATGAACACAGATGAACACAGGTGAATACGGATGAGCACCGGCCAAAATGAAGATACTAGTAAAAACAAGAAAGAACACAAGTCGCGAGTCTTTCAGAAAAAGAACAGGTCAAGAATGAATAACTAGAACAAATTAGACATAACATGTCTTATTGTAATAATTCATATGAATCTAGAAAACGAGATTGATGATCAGACAAATCACAGAAATGTGGGCAAGTTCTGTATCTTATTCCATGCCAGTTTAAAGGGGCAGTACAAGATTTTTGTAAACAATCGGAAGGTACTGGACAACCCGTGCATGTGATTAGCCTTGGGTTTTCAATGACGGCCAGTTTCATCGCAGCTTCTACATGAGTTTTGTTGCAGTGTTTCCTGGTCTATGTCAATGAAATATGATAGAACATTTGATATCCATTAAAACTTTCAAACATTCAGCGTTAGTAAAATAGAACAAATCCTCCACCAAAGCTTCAATCATCAAGATTGTCGCAGATACTTTGGATAACTATTTTCTGTGCAAAATCGCCATTAGCTGTGTTGTGATTAGCCGAAACACATTCGATGATTTGACACACAGAGTCACGCAGAGACGACGGATTGTACAATCCCTTTGCCTTTCCTCTGAATTAAATCAGCAACCATTTTTCAGATAAAGTCAAACAAGGTATCAAACTATAAGTTGGAGCATGGCCTATGGGAATGCGTCAAAACAGATAAAATTAAAGCAAAAGTTCCTCCGCAGCAGCTACATGATCGGGGCACACTATTTCTTGACATCCTGTAGATGATCCTACTCCAGATCTATTACATTACTTCTGCGGTCTTTTTACTCAATGACATGCAAAGAACCTTTATATTTATCACTGTAACAACAATCAAGCAAAAGAAGAATAAATTGCAGTACACTGACCAGTTTGACAGTGATTGTAATGCAGAATTCATGTAACATGTATTTCCCATGTTGCTCAATCCAGGTAACCCTAAAAATATAATTCAGAAAAACCACGAGCTAAAGACAGCATAGACGTCAACACGAATGGTTGATGCAACTTTTGTTAGATTTAAAAAAGGGTTTGAAACTTTGAGAACTTTTCAAAATTGAAATCATTGTAAACCCCAATTCAACGGAAGAAAACGATACAACCTTCAACAAAACAATAGTTTATGAACGTCTACAGGGTGTCCAAAAAAAACGCAACAGATTCAAAAAATTCTGAGGCAAGCTGCTTGAAATTAATAATAAAATGATTACTTTTCTCTGAATCTGCAATGATTAGATTAAATTTTGATATATTCTTCAGAATTGTTGGTGACTTGATTGAAGAGTTAAAAATCAACAAACTTCAAATATGCTGTCAGGGCAAAACCAGAGCTACCAGCACTAGTGCAAAGTACACTGTACAATTAAAATCAATATCTAAAAATAATATCTAAAACTTCACATAGTTACGAAAAAGCACATAATTTAATTAAGAAAATGTAACAAAGGGATCCCTTACTGATTTGTGAGTTATCTCGAGGAAGCTGTGTTAATTTATGATTGGAAGTATACATCTAATAATGGCCTTGTCATTCTACAAAACGTAACGTAAGCAACACTTAAGAGGCACGACTGTGTTTTGACAGAAATCTTTATGACAATGTCTGTTCGATATTCAATTAAATTGTGTGTTAGCGTTTTTGTCAGCAATGCTTTGCAATTGTAGGGATAGTCATGCTTTACAATTTGACATAATGATTCACCAATGTTAATGCAATAGCTCTGGTTTGGAAATCAGGGTAATTTTGAAGTTTGCTGATTTTTAACTATACAACCAAGTCACCAAAAATTCTGAAAAACATATCAAAACTTAATCTAATTATTGCAGATTTAGATAAAAATAATCATTTTATCATTAAGTTCAAACAGCTTGCATCAGAAATTTTTTAATCTATTGCATTTTTTTGGGACACTTCGTACAGGGTGTCCCAAAAAAATTTGCCCCGTTTGCCTCAAGATTGCGACAAAACGGCAAAAGATTCTCGCCAAACTTTTGCATGATTTTGCTCTTCAGATATTCAATTAAAGTTTGCTACCATCCCCATAACAATCCGTTGAAAAATAGTGGAGCTATGACCTTCAGGAGACCAACTTTACCCCATCACTGAAACCAGCGGTCAGCCATGTTGTCTTACTATTTTGCAGGGATAAATAGCTTCATGGATTGAACATGAAACAGCAGCCTCCAATTTCATACTTTCGTGAAAATTCCGGTATTCCTCGGAGAGTTCCACTATTTCTATCCTCACAGAAATTATTTCTTACCTCACGTGAAGCTACTTATCACTGCAAAATAGTAAGACAAAATGGCCGACCGCTGGTTTCAGTCATCAGGCAAATTTGGTCTTCCATCGTTTCTCAACGGATTTTTACGAGAATGGTTGCAAACTATAATTGAACATCTGAAGAGCACCATCATGCAAAAATTTGGCAAGAATCTTTTGCCGTTTTGTCACAATCTTCAGGCAAACGGGGCACAAAATTTTTGGACACCCTGTACAATATGGCGTAAGCAGAAATGTGCAGCCTTTCTAGGCTACAATTTAGGAATAGGATGACGTCACAGCTGGAAAACTGTTTGAAACATAGAAAACGCTGCAATAGACCTTTGAGCTATTCTACAAGAGCCTGGTTGAAGCGTAGACTTATAACTGTTCGTCCCTTGTTTCCAGGGACGTGGGAAGCATCTCAAACTTGCGGGGGGCACTACATTTGAATGGCACTTTTTTCATCAAGCTAAAGGGGCACTTCCTTAAACTAAAAATTGCACTTCTTTGTTCATTGCAACATCTTGGGGGGCACTTGCCCCAGTGCCCCCCCCGGATCATACGTCTCTGTTTGTTTCCTTGCGTTATTTGATTTGCTGATACTGTATTATATTTGCTGGTATATTTATGGGATGGTAGATACATACTGTATAAAGATGAATCTAGCACTCTGGAGCATACTTTACCTCTTGGCTTCATATCTGTGCTCTCAAATTCATCCAACTGGAGCTAAAATAGATATTTCTAATTCAGCTACGGTCTATACTGTCCCTACTTCATACAAAATACCTTCCGCATATTTCTCAAATGCTTGCAAGGAAAAGCTATACATTGACTCTGCCCTTAAGCTGATCAGCTTAAGTTTAGCTACTTCCAAAAATGTTACCAGATATTAAATACTGTAAGACAAATGGCACCTCAAAGGCCAGTTTCAATTCCACTGACTGAAACTGGCCTTAAAGCTGGATTTTACAGAGCTGCCTCGAGCAATTATTCCTACAATTATGACATAAATGTAGAATCATGCTTGTGCAAAGAAGTCTTGAATTTTTGTTTATGTAAAGGCCTAATTTCCAGAGCACGGAATTTTCCAAGAATGCCGAATTTTACTCAAGCTAGAGTCATTCGACCGTAAATTTCCATTCAATAACAAAGCAAACAGTTTCTCGTGTAAATATAAGCAAGTCCACCAACTCAGAAAATTCTGCTGACTGGAAACTGGGCTTTTAGAATATGTGCCTGAAATGCAAAACTTCAATAGGAAACACAAAAAAGACTGTTGGCAAATGACTTGTAACAAAACAAAACAAACCCACTTTACATCATTTGATGCCTGCAATTACACTTGTGCACATTGGCATACATGAGAAATAATTTAAACTACCAATAATTAAGCTGTAAGTGATGTACAGGTTAAACTTGCAGAGACTATGACTTTCTCTACATAATCCAGGCAAATAGCAGCCGATATATTGTAAATTAAGATAGCTTCTGTAGGTTCGAGCTTTTGTACAATTAGTCAACAATGTGATCCGATTTTTCATGGCATCAATGATTTTAGAGATACAGCTGGTTTTGGAGCAACAGATTTTAGACCTGTTTAGTTTTAACACATAAAAGACCATTGCAGGCTTGAGAAATGATGCCAAATCCCAATTAGAGAGGAATTTCTTATTGAATATGTGACATTGGCTAGCTGATGTCTAACTTTGTTTCCCAGGGGCGTTACTCATTGACTTTCAATACGGGGGAGTCCGTGCCAATATTTGGGGTCCAAAATTTTACGTGAAATCAATATTTGGGGTCTGTGATATACAGCATGGACAAAAGTTTAATGTTTGGGGTCCACAAATTTGAAGAAAGGAAGAATCGTGCAATTTGGCCCTGAAGTTGCGAATCATTAAAAAAAATTTCTTGGTATTATTCAAAAACTGAGAAAGATCAAGAACCTCAAATTGAAATGATTCAAAAACATTTTAGAGACCCCAGAAATAGATAACAATATTTGGGGTCCCCAAAACATTAGGCTTAATATTTAGGGGTCAGCAAAGAAATAGTGGCATGGACCCCGTATTGAAAGTTAGGGAGTACCCCCCTCCCCGGGCTGTGTTTACTCAAAATTTTGTGCTGCCCCTTCGTGATAAACCACACTCATTGGGATTTCCTCAGGCCAAAACAAACAAGAAAACAAAAGGACTTACTGGAATTCTTCTCTCTTCATAATATTCAGTTTCAATCTTGCTTGCAGTCATATTGGCATTTGAATCAGTTTGACATTCCATGCAAAATATTTTCCAACTATCCAGTAAGCAGCATATGCAGTGCTTGGTATCCCTGTTGAGTAATATCATGCTGCAGCAATATCCTACAATATCCTACTACAAATTTACACCGGATTTCAACACTGAAACTTTTCGCTCAGAAGATGATCCTTTGCATCTTCAAGAACTCTGATTCGCTTCAAACATGGAACACATATACAGTAGCATCAAGGTAAAAACTTGTCAACTCAACTTGGGCGTGATTGGCTATTATTACATGTCATACCCCCCAAGATTAAAGAAAGAACATTGTGCTGTTTTTTGTGATGATGCTGTAGATAGATTTACTATAACATAGTCATGGATACAAAATTACAGTGCACTTATTGAGGGTAGTTTCAGGCATAAAAAATAAGTAACAAGTGGTTCGATGGCTGTATAATTGCATTGCTACAGGATTTATTGAAACTAGGCATTTCATTTTCAGAAGGGCGTTGCCTTAAAAGAAAGGGCGTTCCCCAAGAAGCAAAAGGGCGTTGCTCAAAAGTTCTTCCGGGGGCTTTGCCCTGGACCCCCAACTTTGTTGCTCCTTCGGCCAAACAATCCGGTCAGGGAAATCGCTGTATCTGCGCCTGTTGTCATTGCACAGAACAGCTTGGAAGCATCCAAGATTGCAATATGAGGGAGCATTGATAAAGTATTGCAATCAACAAGGATTGCACTTATGGATTGCATTTGGTTTTTCAGAGCAATCATCACTAGTTACAAGAATTTATCAATAATTGTGCGATTGCATCAAATATGATAGACAGGTACAGATTGCACCACACTGCTTTACCTGTCTGCTGTGTTTGTTGATGCTACAATCATAAAATGAACTAAAAATGTCAGTACCATAAAATAATAGACTTTTAGTACAGGGGGTGCTCTCTCCTCGATTAGTTTATCTATTGAGAGAGCTCCTCCTTGAGAAATTCCATACCTACAAACTTCCGTTAAATTAGTTTAGTCCTTTAAAAAATGTAGACTTTGATATTATTTGTTGTTGTTAATGTAGTTTTGTACTTCTTGTTAGCTGGAATTTGTATGTTGGAATTTTTAAAATGAGAACTTGAACTTGATAACTATCTGAGCAAACTTCAACATACAACAATGACACCAGAATGATAAGTTTGCAAATTTCGCACGGAAGATGCCCGCCTGGCAATTGTTTTGAAAACAATAATTTTATTGTTGTTCCTTTGTCATGCATGAAATTGCGCATGGCATAAACAGAAGTCTGGATTGACACACAATGCTTTATCCAAGGTGGAATCAGCAAATTCCACATTTCACAGGTTAACAACATCAAGCACATCTCTGTGTTACGACCAGACTGCTATCTATGTAACGCGCAATTTCATTCAGAACAAAGGAAGAACATTGAAATAATTGTTTTGAAGCAATATCCAGGCGCGCATCTTATGTGTGCACTTTGCAAACTCATCAGTCTGGTGTTACACCAGCCAGGTGAATGTATTAAGAATAGATCAAAATAGTGCATTTCTTTATTGCAGCAGTATCAGCACTCATAACATACCATATAATATAAAATTGTTTGTGCCAAATATTAAACCAACCACTCTTGGAGTTTAAAGAAGGACGGATGTTGACTTTTTAGCATCAAATTTTATGCCAACCATCCTTGGCGTAGAAAGAAATATGCCAGTGTAAGAAAGACCAATAAACAGGCTGTATGCCACAGATCTCTGGCGTAAAGCACGCAATTTCGTTTTATTTATTGCATTTCTTTTTTCTTGCAAAGTTTCTTCAATTTTAGTCATCATACTTTGCAGTTCTGGAAGACTCACAATATGATGGCAGGACACTATAGCAGCAGTTTCCCCAAACTGTTCCAGATACACTCATGGACTCAAAATTAATCATATTTTTATTTGACCTCGTTTCTTTTCTGAAACCCTTCTCACTCTCCCTATCCTATCCTGTATCTGTGTGGTTTGTTTAAATATTGCGTATGTTCATGGTTTATTTACAGATGATGTCCTTCAAGTTATCATGTCCTTCGGTTACAACATGCCCCCTTTTGGGATGGACCCTAAAATCTAGATGAAGGTGCATGTTTTTAGCATATTTTTCCTTTTACCCTTTCAGCTGATCCCTAGATCTATGTTATAGTGAGACTATATATCATGAAAACTTATAAGTATAAAAAGTTGAACTGTAATAGGCTTTTAGCCTCACACAGAATATATTTATTATGTTAGGCCTATGTTAAGTTATGAGCTTTTCAACCCAAAGACAATAAATTAGGCCCATATTTCTTTCTCACTAAAATCTCGAATGAATAATTATACCCAGAATTGAAACCACAGTAGAAACGTCTTCGAGTATCCTCTGCTATTAAGTTCCAATGCTTTGTGCTTCTTTTCGGTATGGATCAATTCTCTTCAGTTCAGTTTAGCAAACAAGCCAAACAGCTCCATTCCAGTCCAACTACAAAGCAACTTCCAAAAGCAACCAGCAACAACAGCAACAAAATCTAATCGAATCATCATCATCATAACCAGAATGATAACATGAGTCTCTTTAATTGTCATTCGTGTCGTTGGTAGTAACAAGTCAGTTGGGGAGCGATACAAGAGACCAGTGGAATAAGTCTGTAAGTAAGTTAAGCCAGGGGTCTGGTATCTAATCGAGCTTAGGCCAACAAAACGGGAACGAATTTGCTCATGCTTTGCTTTACACGAAACAATTAGCGTTTTGCTCAAGGTTGCAAGAGATTGTTCAAGAAAGAAAGACAAAAGTAAAATGGTAATCACTGCCTTTAGTATTTAGATTGCTTTCTTTGCAGGGCAAGAATTTGCCGCTCCTAACCCGTTCCGTTCAATAAAAAACAACGGCCTAGAGTAGATATAGCCTCTAGGCCTAGTTATTTTCGCGCCATTTCGGAGAAAGAATGATCAAAAACAAAACCAAATCAAACATTTCAGATGTTTCATGTAATTGTTGCCCTTCAATATAAAGAGGCTCTATAATAGAGCTGGTTTTTAAATGGAAGGGGCCTCCACAAAAAGATTAACTATAATATTACTGTAACTCTATATATAATATATGTCATAAAGATGTACACACACAATCAGACCTGTATGGAAATTGTGGCACTTGCGCACCCAAGGAAAACAATAGGGTATTAAAAACAGACAATAGATAAAGAACAGAGGACCCTTCTTGCACACCTGAGGTCTCGGCAAAAATTGCCCTACTTTCCATACTGACTGGCAATCAGACAAAATAATGATTTCACAGCTGTCACATTTAGGAGGTTTCACGTTCACTGGGGATAATTAACTATTTAATTATAATACGCATGTAACAGTACCATACTGCTCTTTACGCTATAAGTGCGGAAGATCTTCCAGCACAATGTCATGTAATAACAAAGAAAGGACAATAGAGTCATTGTTCTTAAAACGAAAGCCAGGCTCACACCTTCCGTGTGCTTTCTGCAAACCTATTAGTCTGATGAATCTCCTTCCTGTAGAAGAAAATTTCAAAGAACAACATCACATCTTTGTGAGAGACGCAAAATTTGGCTAATTTTTATAACCCTCTAGCCAGTTTGCATTCTTTGTAGTGCCCCGCACCACATTGACTGCTTCCAGCTGCACCCGCTCCACAACTCTGTGAAAGCACCACCCATGGCACCACCTCTTATTTTAGACAAAAGAGGTTGCACTGGCACAATTTTCATGGATCTCTCAAAAGCGTTTGATTGCCTTGACCATGAACTCTTAATAGCAAAGCTTGATGCATATGGTTTCAGTAGAAATGCGCTGCATTTTATCCACAGCTATCTCACCAATAGAAAACAAATGGTAAAAGTGAATGGAGCATTTAGTGACTGGCAAGAGAAAAAACTACGTGTCCCTCAAGGGTCTGTCTTAGGGCCCCCCTTCTTTGATATCTATACAAATGATCGGTTCTATTTAATAAAGGACACACACATTTGTAATTATGCCGATGATATGACTATCTATGTGTGCGATCATCAGCTTGAAAACATTCAGAATCGATTAGAGCAGGATGCTTCGAAACTATCTGGATGGTTCCATGATAACTACATGAAGTTAACTCATTGACTACGATAAGCGCCATATGGCGCCCTTTTGATTCAGTCTCACATCCCGATAAGCGCCATACAGCGCACCTTTGAATCAGCGTTGTTTCCCGGGAAACACCATATGGCGCGTGACCAGCATGCTCTACCAATTACGTAATATCTCTACTCTCAGCATGCTTGTGTGTCTGAAACAAAGGGCTTTGAATAGAGGAGGAAATCCTCTTTCTTTCCATGTCAAAAGGTCCATGGGTGTCCATAGTAACTGTTCGAGATATTTGACTTCAAAGTTTGTGTAGGAATTTTTATAATTTTGCCGGCCGGTCTTCAGTTAGTGTTTACAAAATGAGTCTTGTCGATATCTTTGGCGAATCTTCAGACGAAGAAGAGGATTTTTACGGCTTCACGAACAAAGAACTTGGGATAAATTCAGATGTTGATGTTAGTGACGGAAGTTCAAGCGAAAGAGCAGTTTCAGATGTAGGAGATAGTGAGGAGGAAGACTTTGACGATCAGCGTCGGCCTAACGAAGAGAGGGAAGCACAAAGGCAACCGATTTGGACGAGAACGTTGACCAGCACTGCGATCGAGCCTTATACTGAAGTTAATACAGGCCCTGTAAATATACTTCCCGAAGATAGCAAAGAACTTGACTTTTTGAATTTAATGTTCCCGCCAGCTATCTACGAAATCTTAGCTCGAGAAACGAACTTATAGCCTATGCACGTTGTAGGCCAGTCTGTCAATCTGTGCATCGGCTGCTTCGAAGCATATCACAAATAAAGACAGTTTAAGAACATTTCGCATATTTTTATGAACTGTTATTATTTAGAGGGATTTACACATACTTTTGTAATGACTTTAATTTACTAAATTTGTAGGTTTCATTTGGTTTTGGCGATTTTTGAGGCATGTTGCTTCTCTTGTTATGACTGATTCTTATGCTCTCCTTTCTTCGTTTGGCAACAACGCAGTGAAAAATCAGCTTTCTAAAAATCTAATGATACAAGGAAAAAATTCTATCTTTTCTCTTCATTTCATCTCTAGAACATTGTTTGTTACTACAGTTAAATGATGAAAAATGCCACTTGCTAGTAGTTGGTGATAAAACGAATGATCTTTCTGTGACAGTGGGAAATTCTCTGATCAAGGCGAGCACTGAAGAAAAACTCCTAAGTGTTACCTTAGATAAAAATCTTAGTTTCAAAACACACATAGATTCCCTCTGTAAAAAGGCTAGTCAGAAACTTCATGCACTGGCGCGGATATCCAAGTTTATGAGTACAGACAAAATACTGTTGATGATAAATAAGTCTGTCATGTCACAGTTCAGCTATTGTCCTCTGAGCTGGATGTTTCATGACAGATGCATGAATAATAAAGTAAATAAGATTCACGAACGAGCTCTACGGATCGCATACAAAGATAGTCATTCTTGTATTGAATCCCTCTTAGAGAGGAATAAATCTGCGCCTCTTCACCAGAAGAATCTGCAATTGTTGTTGGTTAAAATTTTTAAAACTAAGGCAAGTCTTAACCCAAATTTCATGAAAGATATCTTTGTCGAAAGAACGGTAAACTTTAATTTAAGAAGTGGGAATATCTCCAGTTGCCAAAAGCCAGAACAACAACATACGGAATCGAATCTTCATCGGTTTTAGGACAACGGATTTGGCATGCATTGCCTGAAAGTTTAAAACAATTGGAAAATCTTGCAATATTCAAAAGAAAAATAAATGACTGGAAACTAGACTGTAACTGTTGACTTTGCAAAATATATACCGGGTGTCCCAAAATGATGTATTATCGTTTGATTGCTTATATGTCTATAACCAATGAACCGATTTTCAAAAACTGGTAAAACCATAACCAACATCTTAAAATACAATTTAGCCTTTAGGCAATCAAATAATATATATTGCAGATTTGGGCTATCTATAGTTGATTTCATACTTTTCTTTTTTATAAACAATAGAAATAAACAATGTTTTTTTCAACTGAAACAATAGCTTTCCCCCTCCCCCCCCCCCCAATATTTTGCAATGTTTCTGCCATTGTTTGGGACTACTTTAAGCTCATTATCACGAATTTTCAAATCATACTCTCATTTCGACTTTTGAGAATTTTGTGCTTCTGTTAAGCAGAAAGCATGACATGAGTTTTTGCAACATTTAAAGACTGATTTTGGCCTATGATTAGACTTTTCAGTCTTATACTGGGTGTCCCAAAAAAATATACATGCAGATTTAATTAACTCCAGCGATGTGAATTTAGCTTTAATCAATGGCTAATCACTCTCAAAATGTTCTTTGATAGTTAACTTGAACACATACTGTATATACCTCGTTTCTTGGTTTTTTGTTTTGTTTTTTTATAAATCAATCGAATTTTACAATACATATTACGGTCTACACTACTTACAAGAATTACTTTACAATACTACTGGGACAAATACCCCCGGGGAGCAAAAGGCTGTGTCTACCCCAAGGGAATTAACATAGAATAAGAGAAAGAAAAACTACTTAATCTTAAAGAACACTACTAAAACAACACATACGGATAATAAGAACGATTGATACCTAAGTCTTGGTATTGGTGCTTTGAGAGCAGATAGATCAATTTTGAAAGCTCAAATTTGCGTCCACCTGCAAACCAGAGCGTTGGCCTTTTGGCCTTGAAGCAAGTTCCTGAAGCAAATCAAAAATTAAGAACTGAAATTAATGAAAAATTAAGAAACTGCACAGTGGGTGACTTGGGGGGGGGGTGACTTCTGGAAAACAGAATAACACAAGATCTACTATTGTTCAAATTTTCTCAAGGCTATGGTTGATTTATACGTTGTGCTTTAAGAATCTGCTTAGGCCAAAAAGCTAAAGCTCTGGTTTGCAGGAGGAGGCAAATTTAAGTTTCCACGAAAAACATGTCTCCTCTCAAAGCACCAATATCAACAAACGAGGTGCATTAAGTGTGAAAATATTCAGCGTGACTTGTCCGAAAATTTATTTATATGAAATATGGAGTTGTCCAAAAATTTGTCACGCTGAAAATTTTTGCATAGATATTCGCATGCGCGGTGTGAATTGAATGCCAACAATAGGAACCAAAACAAGAAATTTGAAATAGAATCTCAAGCACGTCATGAAAGATTATTGTAAACATGCCAAGTTTTTGAAAAACTGTTTCCAATCCAATATTATTGTCATTAGTCAGAACATATGGTCAGAACAAATAACAACAACGTCCTCTTCGTCTATCACGATTTACATGCTCTCACTATTACTGATGTAATTTGAAAAGAATTCATATCAAAATTGCCAAAATTGATGATGCTATCAAAAGCAACATGGAACAAGAAGACCCTCTTGCAGATTTAAACTGCCTATGACAACCAACTACAATTTAAAGCATGTATACAAAAAATTTACGAATACCAATAGAAACAGGAATATCAGTGAATGTTTTGCTGTTCCATTTCAGAAAATGTTATGTTAGAAGGGACTTTAGGACATGTTAGGGCTTTATTCCAAACTTCATGAAGGTGTTTTGTTTCAATACATTAAAAACCTGATGTCATTTTGCATAAATGATCCAAAGACGAGTGAAAATGTTGTCCGAAAATTTATTTGCCCGAAATACCAAAAATGTATCCGAAAATATTTTCACCGAAGTTTATTGTCCAAAGCTAAATTCACATCGCTAGAGTCTACCAATTCCGTATACATTTTTTTGGGAGACGCAATATTAGAGTGTGCCTCTGTCGTTATAAGTTGGAATGACTCTAGCTACTTCTTTTTTTCGCTACTTTCCAGGAGTCTGGAAACTGCTATGGGTTGTACATTGTAAACATATCAAGGTTTGATTATTTTGCCTCGTCTAAGTGGGACCATTTTTTTTCAGTTATTCTACTCATTTTTTAAATCAATTATTGGCAAGGAGGTTATTGTGGAGCTGAAAAATGATTTGAGGTGAGTACCAACTTTCTTTATAGGCCACAATCCTTGAAAAAATTGTTGAGAACAATTTATATTGACAGCTCGTACATAGAAATGGTGTCCCACTTTCGTCCATTCAAGTGAATGTGTTCTTATTTTTTAAGCAAAGCAGCACAGGTCAGCTCATAATAATCAACATTGAAAAGGGAGAATGGGTGCACAGATTTATCAACATACAGTATTATGTCATTATGGCACATTTACTGCTATGGGATTTAAAACATCTATTTTGGATCAAAACTATCTTAAACTTTTAAGCTCAACAACTTATGATATGTGAAAATGGGAAGTAACAAAAGCTGACCAGGTCAGGGGCAATTGTAGCACGCCCCGGTGCAAGCTTGCGGATGGCTTGATTTTGATTCAATTCCAAATCTGGTCCAGCAATGTGCATCCTTGCAGTATTACAAAGTTAAAAGTTGAAATCTGCAAACAACTGATTCATCCAAAGGTACAAATAAATAAAGGCCATATTTGTTTCTGATTTGTTCTTTTTGAAGTAATGAATAATGTGCTATGTTGCTGTGCAAATCCTTGTGCAGTCAATTGAGTTGGTTAGCATTTCATCCTTCCAAAGGTGCCTCCAACTGAAATATGCCTTTTCTTGTCTTGATTATGTGTAAAACCTGATCAGGTGGTAATATATAAGGTACAATGTTTAAAGGCAGGAACACTGAAAAGCAACACAAAAGAAAATACCACAATTTCTTAGATTAAATATTTCTTGTATATATATTTCTTGTATATACTAAGAGCTGCTGTATATATTTCGCTTATTCAGAGCTAAACTAACGGAATTAGAAATTTACGATAATTTTGAATAAAGATTAAAGGGTTTGTGCAAGGCTAAGTTGGCCTATCTAAAAATAACTTTCGATCTAGGCATGCGCAATACGCCATGCTGAAAGTGATCACATGATGGGCTGCCGGGTTGTATTTGTTTTGAAAAATTGATAGGCCCACACTGTGCCGCTCCGCGCCCTACCCTGTTATTATTTGTTGCTATTTGTTGCTCTCCTCCTCGCATTTTTTCCTCTATTTCTGTCCCCGTCCCCTCAATTATTGGATAGAAATAGCAAATGATTCCTTGTGCAGAAGAAAAGTATGGAGTTGTTGAGGGTACCGAGGACTGCCCCTTTTGTCTGAGCCTTTTGTTATGCTGGTAAAGTTCAAAGCAGATCAACAGCTGGGAAACCTATTACCATGCGCGAAAATCTCTTTGTCTCTTTGCTAATTCTTGTTTGAATTGTGGCCGGATTATCCGCCCACATCCTTTCCACAAAACCAAACATGCTTTCTGCGCATGATCACAGGTTTCCTTTTTGGGGGATGACCGTTGCTATGAACTTTGACGATTCGTATCCCCAACAAGGAGATCTTTATCATTTGTCATGGCCGTGAAAATAAAATTGTATTGCTTCTCATTGAATTTTCACAATACTATATTTGAAAGTCTGCAGCTTTAATAGTAGTCTCCATGGCTGGGGACACACCCTGCCTCAAATTACAATAGAAATGTAAGAACTTTGATTTCAAACAAATTAATTCTCTGGGTGGGGCTTTTATAATCCTTTTATAATCCCAGGTCTCTTGGCACATTTCAAACTCTTTCGCGGCGGCGAGCTGAGATTCTCATTGTCCGCCATATTCGTTTCTTCTTTTCCTCGAACTGATCACATGCAAAGTTTCTCGTGACCTGAATACTTTGCTGCCATTGGATGACTCGCTTGATCTATTTTTAGATATTTTGCTTGTGCAAATGCAGGCTTTTAACCTTGCACAAACCCTTTAACTGTAACGTGATTGGCTAAGGTGTACTACATCGCAGGGGTGAATGTGGGTGGATGTGGGGGATAAGTTGGTTGTGACATAAGCGTGTATGAAGGATTTTTGTTTACATTCCATCAAAAGCTTACAAAACGAATTACTAATTACACTACTTACAAAATACCATATCCTACTTACTAAAACAATACCATTGGGAGCGAAAAACAATGTCTACCTCGTGGCAACATAAAACAGAAGATCAACATAACACTATACGTATGAAGGAATATAGTTTGATGATTATGATTTTGGTATGCTATTAGACTTATTACTTTTCGTCCCTTGTTTCCCTGTGTTCTTTGATTTGCTGATATCACTTGCTCAATAGGGACTCATACCATTACTCTTATAAAGTGGACCCCCTGTTTCAACATGGCCTGAACTAGCTGGGGTTCTCTTAGCTGGGGTTCTTGAAAAGCAAGCTTTTAGTACTAAGAATAATGTTTTCCTGACCTACTAATCGCAAAGTACATACCTTTCAAGCAGTCATCTTCCTCTGTAAAAACAAAATAGATCCATCGCAGCTACGAGAACTCTAGGCCGTATCAACCGTTTTTTGTATGCAGCAACGGTCTAAATAGCGCCTCCTTATTGGTTGACAACTAAATTCTAGCAATTTGATTGGTAAGTACGGAACCACTCCATATGGACGTAAAGGAGGCCTACTTTATAAGAGTAATCGTATGAGTCTCTATTGAGCAAGTGATATCAGCAAATCAAAGAACGCAGGGAAATAAGGGACGAAAAGTCATAATTGTAGTATGTTATGTCGCAGATTGAATAATTGTAATGATGATAGAATATGTAATAAGAGGATAAATGTAGAATATATTATTTTATGGTTAGTTTGTTGTAAGTTGCAACTGGGTGATATTTATAATGATAATGATAATAATCTTCTTTAAAGTTGGTCTATTTGCAGTAGTAATATAATTACTAATTATACCAACTATTTACAAAAACAACTTTAACGGAAAATATACAAATTTACAATTCTGGTTATTTACAAATCCGGCAATTACACTTATCGCCAAGCAAGTGCTTGATCGCTCTTTTGAAAGCTGCAACTTTTGGAAGGGCTTTTATCTGGTCACTAAGGGTGTTCCAAAGGAGGCTTCCTCTAAAGGATAATGACTCTATTCCAAATTTTGTTGTTCGTGTTTTTGGCAATCGACATAAATTTTTTGTTCGTAGGTCGTATTTCACAACCTTTTCTTCCAGACGTGGAAAAAGTGCGTGAAGCCGCGAAGCAGCTTCGCAGGAAGCTAGTTTGTCTGGAAGGAATAAAAGAGAGGACAGGGAGAAAAAGTAATAGAAGGAGTGAAATAAACGATGAAGGGAGGAAGGAAGTGTGCGTTAAGCTTGACAACATGTAAAGCAATAAACTTGTTTGCCTCCTGAAACATGATTAGTCCGAGTGACTCTAAACATTCCCTAAGAAAACTTAAGTGTGTGTTGTGCAAGAGTTCAACAGAAATATGGCTCCACAGAAAATTGATAAAAGAATGAAAGGAAGAATTCTACTTTTGCATTGCCTCGCAGGAAGGCAAATATTTTTTCCATCACTGTTTTCTTCATGAAATTCCCAAATATATGAGGGGTTCAAGTTGTTCAATGTTTTGTAAATTTCGATCAGGTATAGGATACGTACTCTTAATGAATCAAGATAAAAGATAATATAATATATAAGATGTAGGATACGTACTATTAATGAATCAAGAAATACCTTTGAAATCAAGAATAACGTATTGAATTGAAACCTACTCTCAAGTACCGAATAATCGCCCCCCCCCCCGCTTATTAATTTTTGAAAAATTTTCCAACCCCCCCCCCCACTTTTATTCCAGCCCCCCTTTATTAATTCTTGAAAAATAGAAATAATAGGGAACATAATTTTTTTAATAATTCCTGCTAAGCGAATGTACTTACTGTATTTATTAACTTTATTCTCCTTTGTTTGTCTGACCCGTGTTACATACGTGCTTTACATACGTGGTACCCATGTTAGATACGTATTTTACTAAGAAAACGAAAAACGACTATTCTCAATTTTTCCAACCCCCCCCCCCGATTGTTCCAACCCCCTGATTATTATTATATTGAACCATTTCCAACCCCCCCCCCCCCGATTATTCTCACCCCCCCCCCCCCGTTTATTCGGTACTTGAGAGTACGTTAAAACTCATGACCATTATTATTTTTTGCAGTATCTGTGGCACAATGGATTCAGTTGATCAGGTTTGTCAGTACTTTCTAAAATTACATTAAAGATCTGACAATGATTCGTTTTATTCATATAAAATATTTACAATAAATCTTACATTCTACCGTATTTATCTAATTACTATGCAACACCACAGGGACGATACTAAGGGGAGTGAAATACAATGACCACCCCGTGGCCAGTACATAAAGACACGCAACGTTAAACCACATTCAACTACCGGGTGTCCCAAAAAAATGTCTACGGATTTGGTTGACTCCGGCGCTGTGAATTTAGCTTCAATCAATGTCTAA
Source organism: Aurelia coerulea (assembly GCA_039566865.1). Taxonomy (NCBI): domain Eukaryota; kingdom Metazoa; phylum Cnidaria; class Scyphozoa; order Semaeostomeae; family Ulmaridae; genus Aurelia; species Aurelia coerulea. The sequence goes on along the minus strand of CM076953.1, from coordinate 19,595,379 downwards.
TCACTCTAAAAATGTTCCTCGATAGTTAACTCGAACATAGATTCCTCGTTTGTTGATATTGGTACTTTGAGAGCAGACATGTTTATCTTGAAAGCTCAAAATTTGCCTCTTCCTGAAAACCAGAGCTTTAGCCTTTTGGCGTAAGCAATTTCTTAAGGCACAGCGTATAAAGCAACGATAGCCTTTATAGAATTTGATCAATATTCGATCTTGTGTTACAGCGGGTACCCGCAAATAAGAAACCACTTTTTAAACTGAGGCCTCAGAGAGTTTCTTATTTAAAGAGACGTTTTCATGACCAGGATCAAAGTTTCTTATACATAGGTAATCAAGTTAAGTCAAGTCAAGGTATATGACAGTACCATACATGCATGTGTATTTAACCTTAATGGTACATTTTACATGTTTACCATGTTACGTTGTTGTGGTGTGAATCTTTAATTTTGAAAATGTCCATTCTGTTTTGAGAATACTATCTTTTGGCATTCAGGAACAAACTATAACAATCCCGAAAATAAGAAACATTTAACTTTCAGACCTAAAATTGTTTCTTGTTAAAGGAGCCATTTTTGAAGAAAATGAGGCCTGTTTCTTATTCAAAGGGGTTTCTTATTTGCGGGTACTCACTGTATTCCGTTTCCCAGAAGTCACCCCAAGTCACCCATTGGGAAGTTTCGTAAATTTTCATTAATGTCAGTTCTTAATTTCGATGTGCTTCAAGAATTTGCTAAGGCCAAAAAGCCAAAGCTCTGGTTTGCAAGTAGACCTAAATTTGAGCTTTCAAGATTGATATTTCTGCTCTCAAAGCACCAATACCAACGAGGTATCTATGTAGACTTGTGACATTTCGTCCCTTGTTTCCCTGCGTCCTTTGATTTGCAGATATCACTTGCTCAATAAGGGACTCATTTCATTTCTCTTTCTCATTACTTTTAAACTCTGTGGTTATGTCGAATTTTTCCTATTGCCCTCTGATCTGGCTATTTTGTAGCAAAGTTGCAAATAATCAAATTAATAGCACCCACAAGCGTGCACTGAGAACTTTATATAGAGACTATCAATCCACATTTGAGGAACTTCTAGATAGGGTTGAGACAAAGACAATACATAAAAAGAACTTACAAAACCTCATGGTTGAAATTTACAAGTCAATGAACCATCTCAATCCAGAGTACATGTGGAATTTCTTTGTTAAAAAAGATGTTCCCTACAACCTGCGGACAAAGGAACTATGCAAGCTCCCCTCAGTGAGTTCTCAGCGCTACGGAATAAATTCCTTATCCTTTAGAGGGAGTCTATTGTGGAACAATCTTAGTGATGACCTAAAATTGACAACTTCTCTCATGAAATTCAAGAAAGAAATACGTTGCTGGGATGGCAATAACTGTACGTGCTACATTTGCACTTAATTTAGGATAATTCAATAGGGTTTTTTATCTTTTTGTTATATTGTATATTGTATATTGTATATTATAGATAGTTGGTGTTAATTAGTTGTTGTTAACTAGATCAAAACCAACTGTAAATAAGTTTATGATTATGATTATGATTATAAGATGGGCACCCTGTGTCAAAAGGGCCTAAACTAGCGGGAGTTCTCGTACACTCAACAAAATCGCTTCAAAGTCTGGTTTAAAGAGCTTAAACATTGAAAAACCAACTTTTAGTACAAAAAACAATGTTTTACGATCCTACTCATCGCAAAATACATACCTTTCAAGCAGTAATCTTCCTCTGTAGAAACAAAATAGATCGATCGCAGCTACGAGAACTCTTTCCCGAATCAACCGTTTTTGTACGCAACAACAGCAACTGTCTAAATAGTGCCTCCTTATTGGTTGAAAACTAAATTCTAGCAATTTGATTGATCAGTACGGATCCATACAAAATCGGCCTCAAGTGGCTGCACTTTATAAGAGTTACGAAAAGAGTTCCTACTGAGCAAGTGATATCTGCAAATCAAAGAACGCAGGGAAACAAGAACGATATGTCATAAGTCTAGTATCTATGTCCAAGTTAACTATTGAGGAACATTTTGAGAATGATTAACCATTGATCGAAGCTAAATTCACACCGCTGGAGTTAACCACATCTGTATACTGTTTTGGGACACCCGGTGCATCAAGAACGATTTAAAAGTAATGGATACTAAACTAGTTTTCGCCTGACATTAGAATTAGATGCCGGGTCAGGGTTGGGATTTATTGAAGAAAATCATGAGCGCAACTCACTCAGTAATTTTAATGAATAAAATGCCTGGCAACTTATGTGAAACAGAATTTACATACCGGGTGACCCAGAAAAAAGTGACCCAATGCAATCTGTTATAGAAAAAAGTAAGTGGCAGATTGAAATATTTCAAACGTTGTTCTGTCGCTTAAAGACCAGCCTACATTATGAGTATTTTTCGCAATTTGTTTGGGCACGGGAAAGTTCCCGAATTAAGGATTTTGAGGAAAAGGGCAGGCTTGAAATTCTCAAAAAGTCGTCAAAAACATGGGATCGATTTGAAGCCATTTCAGATCTTCAAAACAACGAGGAGCGTGTTTCATTCTGCCTGGGAATATTTTCAAGTACCTAGGGACTATAAACTTGCTCTGAAGACTTCCGACTGGGTTACCTATTCCCAGGTTGAAATAAAACACGCTCCTCGTTGTTTTGAAGATTTGAAATGACTGTTAATCGATCCCCTGTTTTTGACGACTTTTTGAGGATTTCAAGCATGCTCTTTTCCTCGAAATCCTTAATTTTGGAAATTTACAGTGCCGAAAAAAATTTGCGAAAAATACTCATAGCATAGGCTAGTCTTTTAGTTACAGAACAACGTTTGAAGCATTTCAATTGGCCACTGACTTAATTTTCTGTAACAGATTGCGTTTGGTCACTTTTTTCTGGGTCACCCGGTAGAAAAAGGAACAATTGCGTAAAGGGACTTAGTGGTTGCTTAGTACTGACGTTTCAAAAGTTCTCAATGGAATCGATCAGTTTCGTGGATTAAACCTTAAAATCATTCCGAGTATATTTTTGTTCAAGTCATGAAAATATGTACCATTTATTTTGCTGAAATGAATTGGAACGTTACTTTTGATAAGGTTTGAGATCAAAACTGCGTATATTATGTATTTAACAAGTAAAATCGTATGTTGACTCTTCAAACTACAGGGTGTCTCAAAAAATTGTTCGGCGTTTGATTAAATACTAAAAATTAACGAAATATTGAACGGGATCTATGGTACGATAACCATATTGCTGAGATTGTAAATTAATTTTAGACTCCAGAAGCTAGCAAATCGGCTAAATATTCACGGGGTTATGAGACTTCGAAGTCCAAGTTTGTGCGAAAGCTGAAACCAGACGCCCCTAAATTGCATATTTTGTGAAAGTGGAATCTCGTTTATTCAAAGCAAATCAAATGTAATTTCAAAAGCACTTTCGATAAACTAGCTTTCTATATTCATTGAATCAAGGTTATGGATGCTTGGAGGAATCCTGTTCAGCACAATTTGGAATTGCCCCTTCTCTCATCGATTAGGTTTTCATTCCATGTTTTCAGATACTTGCATTCTTAATCAATTTCCGCAGCGATGGCAAGAATTAAACTACTTTTGAAGTCCTATTTTGTTTGCTCTGATATCAACAAGAGGTAGCACATTGGACGGTCTTCCTTTACCTTTGTTTTAGGACGTCTTTTTGAGAAACAAGTGAGTTAGAGGCGTCTGGTTTCAGCTTTCGTGCAATCTTGAACTTCAAAAGCTCCTAACTCCGTAAATTCTTAGTGGACTCGGAAGATTCTGGCGTCTAAAATTAATTTAAAATCTTAGGAATAGGGTTATCTAACCAGGAACCTGTACATTTTATCATTATTTTTTGACATTTAATCAAATGTCGAAGCATAGCCTCCAAATCTTTTCTTTTGTCCGAAGTTCCCCTGGGACGCTGACTCATCCTCTGATCAGATTGCGTTTTCTCCTAAAATTGGACCAATCAGGTGCCGTCATTTCATTACTTCCGCGTTTCGCAGCTAGATTTAGGCCATTTTGGGTACCCCCCAATAAAAAAATATTGCACGCTCGAATAAATCGAATTTTTTGAAAATTTCAACGGGAAAAGGGTGCTTATACATAGGACCACAAGTGTTCATGTAACCCCCTTGCCATCACCTAAGATTGAAAAATTACGGCGATTTGAATGTTTGTCTTTGGTATTTTTTCAGACAGGTAGAGGCATCCTGCTCGCCCTCCCCCCAAAAATTAGTTTTTTAGCAAAATTATCAAAAATATACATATTTCCATGAATAATTCTTCCAAAATTTCCAAAATTTGCGCTTTACTTCGCCTTGACTTGCGAATTTGCAACACCTCCAAAATCTGTCCTTCTTCCCTGTATGGTAACTTATGCCTCTCTCTGGTCTGGACCAAACATAACAGGAAAAGGCGGGAAAATATATCTTTAACGGTGGCGGTGTCGTCATGTTTTTGTTGGTAAAATCATTTATCGTCTCAAATGTTTCTTCACAAATCTATAAGAAAATTGTCGATTACGTTTGAAGTTGAAACAAAGTATCGAAACAACTACCAATATTTTTAATTCCTGCGCTGCTTGCGCTTGGAGTGTGAGTGAAACCAAACTGACAGCATTACAAACAATTCTCAAAGAAGACGACGGCATTGCACCAGGAGCGATCAAGATCACGATGAAGTAAGTTTTCCTTCTAATTTGTCTTGCAGTGAGCGCATTTCAAATTTTTACATTCTTATCAAAAGACGATGTTGACAACGATTTCCGCTCAATTTTTACAAGAAAGAAGCCGCCTGTGCTGTGTGAAATTGTAAAATTCAATTTTGTAAAAAGTTAAGAAATCTAGGAGAAACTTTTACCCCGGGAAGGACTGGGGTCAAACTAAACAACTCAGATCAGAGACCAGTTTATTGTAAAAGTTAGTGCACGAGTTTATTAGCCTGCGTGCAGACTCAACTCCTCGAAACTTTCGAGGAGTTGAGTCTGCACGCAGGCTAGAGTTTACCAGAAAATAAAAATTTGGGCCAGTAGTGAAAGTAATAAATGTTTCTCAAGATTATCAGATTTGGGTGGCTACTCAAAGTTTTCCTGTGCCCCCGTGAACATGTCAAAACAAAGGTTTTTGAAGCCTTTCCAATTTTTAGACATATACATAAACAATCTTCATGTTTACTACTTGTGCCCCGTGAGCATTTCGAGACAATATTTTTGAAGCCTTTCCAATGTTTAAATTTTTCTCAAGTACCTTCCGAGCCCCTTGCGAGCAACATGATACCAAGTGAAAATAAAGTAAAAATATCCCAAGAATTTCCTCTATCATAATAAATAGTTTATTAACCTATATTTTCCCTGTACACGTATTTTTCTACAAGAAAGGGTAAAAAACTCGACTCGCAGATCGCCAAAAAATTGCGAAACTCCAGCGCTGGGAAAATATAACTTAAGAAACCACTTATCTTTATAAAGATTAAGGAAATCCTTGACATATTTTTATGTTATTTTCACTTGTTTCCTGTAATACTTAGCTAGCATCGGAAAGGCTTCAAAAACCTTGTTTTGAAATGTTCACGAGGGCACAAGTACCCGGGGGGGGGGGTACATGACTTGAGGATGGACGGGGGTATGCCGCCCGGCTTTCAGAAAGCTACCCTCTTCTAATTACCCAAACTTGCCTTTGATACCCACTTTTATGATGAATTTTGGCGGGAAACTGCCCATTTTAACCATTTTTTGCGAATCTCAGCAAAACCCCACCCTTGTTTATGGAAAATCTGCCGAAAAAGGACCCTTGTTTAGAGAATTTTGGACCCAAAAACCCACCCATATGGGCGGCACATACCCGTATCCTAAATATGCTATGAACCCCCCCCCCGGGCACAAGTAAGGAACATGAAGACTGTTATAGAACCTCTAACAAACTCAGAGTACTGAAATTCTTTTAAGGAGCTTTCAGTAAAGACTCAATTCTTAGTTTCTTATAAAAAAGTATGTATGCTGGAGTTTCTTAATATTTGGCGATCTGATGGCTGCGTTTCTTAAAAGCAGCTTCTTACAAAAATAATACATGTGATGCAAATGTTGGTAATTGTTGTCTGTGAAATTTATTTTGTTTTTACAACTCCAACAAACCTTTTGATACAGAGGTAGACTTTTGATTTTAGTTGGCAAAATTCTTGTATATTCTCTCTTGTCGAGACATATCATCAGGCAGTCAATGCAAACAATTTGTTCATGGTGTCTTTCTTTCAATAATGTGAATGCTTTGGAGGAGAAGATGTTGCAAAGTCCAAAACGCTCTTTCAGAGTTAATAAACATGTTGTCGAGCTCTTCCAGTCAGCATGCATTGCATTTAAACGAAATTATTCTTTTCCTTTCCCCATTTTTTGAAGAAACATTTGAGACGAAAAATGATTTTACCAACAAAAACATGACGACACCGCCACCGTTAAAGATTTATTTTCCCGCCTTTTCCTGTTATGTTGGCTCCACCCCCCCCCCCATACATGGAAGAAGGACAGATTTTGGAGGTGTCGCAAATTCGCAAGTCAAGGCGAAGTAACGCGCAAATTTTGGAAATTTTGGAAGAATTATTCATGGAAATATGTATATTTTTGATAATTTTGCTAAAAAACTAATTTTTGGGGGGAGGGCGAGCAGGATGCCTCTACCTGTCTGAAAAAATACCAAAGACAAACATTCAAATCGCCGTAATTTTTCAATCTTAGGTGATGGCAAGGGGGTTACATGAACACTTGTGGTCCTATGTATAAGCACCCTTTTCCCGTTGAAATTTTCAAAAAATTCGATTTATTCGAGCGTGCAATATTTTTTTATTGGGGGGTACTCAAAATGGCCTAAATCTAGCTGCGAAACGCGGAAGTAATGAAATGACGGCACCTGATTGGTCAATTTTAGGAGAAAACGCAATCTGATCAGAGGAACAAGGGCAGATTTTGTAATACAATAGCAACAGTTTCGTTTGATTGACATCTCAATTCAAAGCGATTAGCGGATGCAGACAAAGGAAATTCTCTCAACCAGTAATTCAAAACAAACAAAGCCGCAAAAGTTTCCCCGAAACTAGTAGGGCAAACTCTCGCCTTGTGCAAGCGAAAGATGGTTTTTAAGAGAAGTTATGTGCTTGTAGCGAAAGAAGAAGGGTAAATCTAAAGTTCTGTCACTTAGATTATGTTTATTTGATTCAGGAGCCGAGCAGAAGGCATTGTAATTCTCGCGTCTTTAGGGCTTAAAATGAAACGATTACAAAACAGCTCCTAAATCAAATAAACATAATCTAAGCGATAGAGCTTTAGATTTACCCTTCTTCTTTCGCTATAAGCACATAACTTCTCTTAAAAACCATCTTTCGCTTGCACAAGGCGAGAGTTTGCCCTACTAGTTTCGGGGAAACTTTTGCGGCTTTGTTTGTTTTGAATTACTGGTTGAGAGAATTTCCTTTGTCTGCATCCGCTAATCGCTTTGAATTGAGGTGTCAATCAAACGCAACTGTTGCTATTGTATTACAAAATCTGCCCTTGTTGATCAGAGGATGAGTCGGAGTCCCAGGGGAACTTCGGACAAAAGAAAAGATTTGGAGGCTATGCTCCAGAGCGGGCAGACATTTTATTCACAAGAGAAAAGGTTCCATTGTAATTTAATAGAATTTAGATTTAAATAATTTTTGATTGTGTGAATTAGCCTAAGGTGTGAAGAATTTAAACAAATAGGTCTCGGGAAAACTGTTTGCTGCTGTTATTGCTGCCTTGTGCCAACTGGGAATTTCAAATGGGAATTTTAACTGTTTCACGGTTTCACGGCACGGAGTAGAATAAACTATCTTTTCTTAACTAAGGAATAGTTTCAATTGCTTTTTCGGTCTGCCATATTATGCAATAATGCATTCTTCTGTGTTCGCCCAGTCCAAATTGAGTGGCAAAGTATGAACTTAGTATTTTCCCCCGAGACCTATTAGATTCTATGTTCAGACCTTGAAACTCTTGCACGTCGTCAAGGCAATGAAACAAAGTGTCAACCTAGTTTTGCGTTGCTCATCCGGAGATGTCCCCTCCACCACGATGATGCAGAAAGGCGTACTGACCTCTCTTGTTTGGCCTTGAACATGAAGATGCGATGTTAGGACTAATAACTCCATCTTCGGATTACTGATTTCTTCCTACGATATGCCAAACTGTAAGTCTAAATGTCCAGCATGTACCTAGAATGAATAGAAATTGCTAGATAACGAACTTTTTTGTCTGCATTCAATCAAACGCCGGGACTTTTTTTGGGACACCCGGAAGACCCAAAAGGGTATGATTTATAGACTTGTATTTTGAATTTGTGAACAAGCCAACCTATTTCAGTTGAAGCTTGTATTTCTTCAGTTCCATTGTTAAAGGGTCTGGGTGTATTATCATGCTCTGGGGCGGGAGGGGGCTACTTCACAATAAATTCATACAGGGGTGTGCGCCGCCAGGATTTCTGTTATGACCCAATCCCAGAATTTTGGTCTGATATTGATACCCTATCCTAGAATATAGGTCAGATATTTATACCCAATATGAGAATTTTGAAGAAGTAACAAAAACAATTCAACGTTAAAGGGTCATTTAATGTCAATGTGAAAGTAAGGATATCCTCTCATATATGGTCACAAACAGAACAAATCTGCACTGAATCAATGGGGACATTCAACACCCATTACCAGAATTTTTGGTAGAACAGTCTACCCCAGTCCCAGAAAATGCCAAGTGAAAGTATTCCCCAATCACAGAAATTTTCCCGTAAAAGTATACCCCAGTCCCAGAATTTTCAGGCCAAAAACTACTCAAAAATAGCGCACATCCTCGTCTGATCCGATAGTGAAGTACTCTCTTAGAAATAAGGTCTTTGAAAAAACTATAAAAGGTTTTTCGGAATCATACACATTTCGAACCTTTACTAGACTTTCATAGAACCCTATTGAAGGATTTTTGTTAAAAACCCCATTTTAAAAGTTTTTTGAAGAACCTTTATCACCTAACGAAAAACCTTTAAGAGTTTTTTGAAATTATACACGTTTCAAAAAACTCTTAAAGGTTTTTCGTTAGGTGACAAAGGTTCTTCAAAAAACTTTAAAACGGGGTTTTTACCAAAATCCCTTCAATAGGGTTCTATGAAAGTCTTGTAAAGGTTCGAAATGTGTATGATTCCAAAAAAAACCTTTAATAGTTTGTTCAAAGACCTTTATTTCTAAGAGTGTACCGTACCCCCCCCCCCCCGGGATCATGCTTTGCACATGCCATTCCTTTGTTGTCGCCTCTTTCATGGGCCATGAAAATGGCGACAACACAGGCCACAAAAAGCGACAGCACCTGCCGAGCATGTTTGATGAAACAGACCAATTCTTTTTGCAAAGTTTACACTTCCCATATTATCGGGTCAGGTTAAAGGCAGTGTGTCCATATATCAATAAATTGCATGCACGAACAGTTGAAACTGCTGACACGATGCTGACATGCATGTAACTGTTCGAGAATTTGATTGGTTTAGGGCAGGCTGTTTTAAACTGATCACGTGAAAATAAGAGCCTCGTTGTCGAAAGGAAAGGAAGCTTATTCTGTCTGATAACAATCAAACAAGAGAGGAAAACAAGGACCATTGAAAATTCTAGAACATCATTTCAAAAGGCGATGTTCATTAATCTGTCTGATAACAATCACACAAAAGAAGAAAACAAGGACCTTTGAAAATTCTAGAACACTATTTCAAAAGGCGAGATTGCTGAATCCCTGCTGACGAATTCAAAAGAACTTGAAACAATAGTTTGACTAACAAACAACGCTTTGCAAGAAAAGACTTTGCAAGAAACAACGCTCACATGAAAAAGCGACCAAAGATCACATGTTTTCGAGATACCCCCCTCGAAGTCGTCTACTTACATGGACACAGTGCCTTTAATCCTGTGATTAAGTCCAAATTTATTGAATTTCGCTCCAGTTATTGTAATATAAGCTTCTTTTATCATTAGTATCTAAATATAAAGTTGCTGGACATCAGTGTGACAGACCCTGAACGCTATCCACACATGGTGAGTATCTGTGAGTCTCAACAGAAAGTATACCTATTTGGTTTCGTCCAGCGATGAAGAATGTAGCTTGATCAATGGCTAATCAACTTCAACATTGTTCTCTATAGTAAAGTTAAACATGCAATCTCTTACAAAAGTGTTGGACCCCTATTGAAAAATTTGAATTTTTGTCCCCCTCCCCCCGTTTCAATGTTGATTACCTGACAAAGAGGTGTTTTTCATGCAGATCCACCAGAAAGAATGATTCACCAATGCAAGCAACATTGAAATGGGGGGGGGGGGCAATGTTTCCGAAAAACATAGATTTTCGTAGGGGTCCAACACTTTTGCAAGAGATTGTAGATATACAAGTCTAATTTGAATCCCCATGGTCGATTTCGTATAAAGTAAGCATAACATCAAAGTTTGGGCGGGTTGCTAGTTAGTTAGTTATGGGCACTTCCCAGTCTATGGTGAAATGGTCAATTGAAAATTTCATCTTGGAATGTGCAAATTGTGCGAATTCATAATCGTAATCAAACGTTAAAAATACTAAACTGAGTAATGAAATTCTTTGCTGTAAAGCCTGTTGTTGTATTGTTGTAAAGCCTATTTCCGAATCAAGTTTAACCTACTGGTAACAATTTTGCAAAAGAGCAATGAAGTGTAAGCTTTCAAATCATGTTGGTGATTTTTTTATTCATATAAATATTACAATAAATATTACATACTACTATACTTTCTTAAATACTATACAACACTACCGGGACGATCCCAAGGGGAGCGAAAGACAATGACTACCCCAAATTGTTCACAAAGGTCGGTAAACCCCAAATTGTTCACGAAGGTCGGTAAAGAAGAAGTCTGTGTTTAGCAAATTATGTCTATGTTTGCCACAGTATTACCGGGTGTCCCAAAATGATGTATTATCGTTTGATTGCTTATATCTCCATTACCAATGAATCGATTTTCAAAACCTTTGTTTCATCCGATTGCCGAAAGGCTAAATTGTATTTGAGGTTGTTGGTTGTGGTTTAGGCTGATTACTTCATATCGGAAAGAAGATCGGTATAGCTGCTCAAATTCAAGCCTTTGATAGCCTGACAAATAAAAAGAAACAGCCTTCTTTGCCAGTCAACATTTGAGATGTGATGCAAAAGACTGAACTTATATGTCGTTCATAGAATATATGGCGTTCAGAGTATACGAATACGAGTTCAGCCTTTAGTATCACATCTACAATGTTGACTGAAAAAAGACTGTTTCTTTCTCATGCCATCTAAGGCTTGAATTTGAGCAAATTTATCAATCTTCTTTTCGACATGAAAGCGCCGTGGTAAAACTGCAAGCAAGATCTTAAAGTACAATTCAGCCTTGAGGCAATCAAATAAAACAAACTTTTTGAAAATCGGCTAATTGGCTATGGACAAATAAAAAATCAAACAATAATACATCATTTTGGGACACCCGGTATAGGCTTGGATAGATGTTAAATGACGCAAATATCCCCTCTTAAAATGAAAAGGAGGTTAGAGATCAACTCCCTAATTTATACAAGGTGAACAAGGTGTCTAATTTTGGTGTTTGCTGTGTTTTCGATGTTACTCGGTGCATTTTTCACCTTGAGATACAAGGAATCATTATAGCGGGTGAGTGAGAAAAGAATCCCCGTTTGGAAGGTCACGGCTCCCTGGACATCAAGACAATGATATCGGCAAATACATAGTTTAATGGTAGAAATGTTCAAATCTACCATAAAATCTACATGACTGAAATCGGCCACTCCTTTCTGAAATTATGAGGGATTTTCGCGAGAAAGACTCTTCAAAAAACCTTCAAAACTTGCCCAAAATCATGAAAAAATTTCCCTAACATCTCCGCCTTACAATGGCCTTACAGCAATGACTTGTGGACGGTTTAGCACGTGCTATCCTCTTGGGAGGACGAGCAAGTCCTCCCCCTGGTATCGATGACCTATTCAGGGGGATTCCATTCTCCCAAGAGGAAAAAATACATGAATTTATGTGAGTGTCAATCTTTTTTAGGAAGAAAAATGTGCTCATCGTTTTCATTCGTTTTTGCAGGTTTTTGGAAGGGGCTCTCTGCAAAAAGTCACCCATATCCACGGGAAGGAATGGCTGATTAAGGCTGGGTAAATTACTGAACCTAATTGAACATATTGGCAATAAAACAAGACAGTTTTCAATATTATTGATTTGATATTCAAGGAGCAGTGGCCTTCCAAGCGAGGATTCTTTTTCTGACTCACCCGGTAGAGTTGGCTTCATGTTTTGAAAAACCTTAGAGAATTACTTGAATAATAAGAAATTTTTTCAGACTACTAGGTTGTTAAAAAGCATGTATTTGAAATTGTGGGGGTATGATGAAATATTACCTTCGTCAACAGTTGTTCGTCAATTAAGCAGAAAAATGCCAAGGTGAAAAACTGGTCTTCCTGAAAAACTCGCAAAATTAGTGGAAAGCTTACTCTACTTAGCCCGTTTGCAAAAGTGTTGCCAATAGTTTAAACTTGATTCTGCAATAGGCTTTACAAGAATTCTGAAACATAGACTTTTGATTTTAATGTTTTTAACCAAAATTTACAAAAAATTTGCATTCAGAAAGTTTTAAGAAATGTTTATCACGATGTTATTTTTTTAGCCCACAAATTAGTTACTTCAGTTATCTATTTAGTTATTTGCTCTGTTTCATCTCCTTCTTGTAGCTATCCGTCAAGAACTGCTTCATAAGAGGCTCAGTTGTGAGGTATGTGCAACTTCCAAGTGATGAGGTAGACGTTACGCTGCTTCAGGATGCTGCACGAAAAGAGGCAATGCAAGGCAAGCAGAAAGAATGAACATGGAATAATTAGCATTAATGAGACTGCATGCCGGGAACAAGGACAGAGGATGTTACGGAAAACAATAGCATTGAAATGCGATTAACAAGGACAGATGATATTGCGATAGGATACGCTACTTTTGATTGACACCCACTGGATTTGATTGACACCCACTGGATTTGATTGAATGGCGATTGTAGACAAAGGGAATTATATTCCGGGTGGGTCAAGTCATAAACAAAACAAATCAAGCCATAAAAGTTGCTCTGAAACCCAGGTATTAAAGTGAATAACCTGAGTTAAAGGATGAGATCTCATAGATTTATAAATATCCTATTGTATTTGATAATCTAGCTCACGGCGAATGAAAGCAATGCTAAAGAAAACAATAGAGGGATTTGGAGTTTCTTTGTCCTATTTATAGACAAGCGCTATATACCTCAGGTCATTCACTTTAAAGGAGCTCTGTCACGAAGGTGATTGGTTTAGAGAACAAAGCTTAAACAAAGGAAAGGAGCTAGATCCCAGACTCTTTGAATTTTTCGCATGATAAAAATGCAGTTCAATTCGAAACGATCTCTTTTCCAATTCTTTTCTGATAATCCCGCCATACAAATCTTTAATCCCTTTATACAATCTTCAGCCAATTATGAATGAGACAGATTGCCTTTAAGGTGGCTCATTGTGCATTCCAGAAATGATTTGTAAGAGCAAACATGAGCATGTATCGAAAGAAGGAGGATATATCTAGACTTCTGCCTCGGGAATTTTACTTGTTTGCTTCAGAAGCTGAGCAGCAAGCGTTTCAATACACGCAAAAGTTGAGAGAATCGGATCACCCTCCCATCGGCATCTGAACCAAATAAAGCAAATGCCGAAAGCAATGTTTAGTTGTATCCCTCTTCTTTCGAAAAATCCTCATGTGAATTGCTTTGTACAAATGTGTATCAATCAACAAGGGCAGATTTTGTAATACAATAGCAACAGTTGCGTTTGATTGACACCTGAATTCAAAGCGATTAGCGACTGCAGACAACGACAATTCTCTCAACCAGTAATTCAAAACAAACCAAGCCGCAAAGGTTTCCCCGAAACTAGTACGGCAAAGTCTCGCCTTGTGCAAGCGAAGAGTGGTTTTTAAGAGAAGTTATGTGCTTATAACGAAAGTAGAAGGGTAAATCTAAAATTCTGTCTGGCGGGTTCTTGTTATTCGATTCAGGAGCCGAGCAGAGGGCATTGTTAATTCTGGCGTATTTAGGGCGTAAATGAAACGATTACAAAACAGCTCTTGAATCAAATAAACAAAATCCGCCGGTTATAACTTTAGATTAATTCTTCTTCTTTCGTTATAAGCACGTAACTTCTCTTAAAAACCACCTTTCGCTTGCACAAGGCGAGAGTTTGCCGTACTAGTTTCGGGGAAACCTTTGCGGCTTGGTTTGTTTTGAATTACTGGTTGAGAGAATTTCCTTTGTGTACAATCGCTAATCGCTTTGAATTGAAGTGTCAATCAAACGCACATGTTGCTATTGTATTACAAAATCTGCCCTTGTTGTATCAATCAAAAATAGCAGCTGCTTTTGTAACTTTGTTTATCCTTATTCATGCCGGCTGCCCAAAACGTAATACCTTTCAGACAACTCACTTCGACTAATTCAGGAGAGAGTTGGGTATTAACAAAATATCGACCAACAAAAATTTGAACATGTCTGGTTTTCACTTTCAACAGAAATAACTGTTCATGTTCAAATAGGACTGCAGGTTCAAACGCAGGTTCAGGAGTATCAGTAGTAACCTTGATTTTGATTTCTTTGGTTGCCTGTGATTCGAATAGACGATTACGCTAAGGGATGGCGGCGAGGAACTGTTTACCAAGATGCATTGCGTTCGAATAACGAATCTCTAACGATTCTATAGGAATTCGATCAAAGAACGCGGTGCATCTTGGTAAAAAGTTCCTTGCCGCCATCTTTAGCGTAATCGTCCATTATGAAGACAACAGCTCTGCAATTTAATACAAATCATCGTTGCGGTCGGCCTGCAATTGTTGCTGTAGAATATGCCACTGCGCAGGATTTTGAAAAAACCGCGAGTTCAAACCGCAGCCAATGACATAATAGCTCTCTCATAACAAAAGATATTTCTACTATAACAATAGCAGGCCGACCGTAACGATGATTTAATCTGTATCAAATTACTATCACACAATTGTTATTTATATAATCCGGATAACAGGAAACCAAAGAACCAAACTACGGTCTTTGCTGACACTCCTGGACTCCCTGTGGTTCTAATAGCCTTTTTTGAGCAATTGACCGAGACTGATGATATGGTCGTAGTTATCGCTATTGAAATACTGCCGGACGCTCCTAACTACAGTATGAGCGGTCTCGGTCTGGTGTAATAGCCTCGTTTTGAATAGCGATCACTGGGACTCATTGTAATCAGTCTACAGTTGACCCTGGTTATTTCGTGATTGCTTTTGCAATGAATTTAATGATCAAAAGCATCCTTTAGTGTATCGACGGAAATTAGTATGTTTGCATTATGACGAACGGCAACAAGCTTTCATAGAAACAGTTAAAGGGGCTGGATCACGTAACTGTAAACAAACCGCTCTTTGAATGATGACTTTGCAATTTTTGCAAGGTCAAATCAGTCAGATTTTCCACAATATTTTTCAAAATGAAAGTTTTATTTTTAAGATGGATCCTTTAATTTTACAGAAAATAAACGAAACATTCTTACGTTGTAAGATTACAGAGATATCCATGGATTTCTAAAAGTAACTTTGTGGTGGATACACCTCTTCCACCAAAATATGTGCTGAAAACAATGAACGTTTGGCTGAAATAATATATATTATAGAGATAAAGGCTTGTTTACGGTTGCGTTACCCAGCCCCGCTAAAAAGCGACTGCTAACACAGACAAAGGGATGATATGACAAAAGAGAGGACAATAATCAAACATATACCCCATTGACAGTGACAAGCTTAACCACAGGGGCATCAGTTTCCATATTTTTCAATACTTTTCTTTCTTTCTTATTTCTGAAGTTTTTTTTCTTTTTTTCTCATTTTTGACGCGCAGAGAATATATTGGCCGATGGGAAGGAGAGCAGAAAGATGCCATCGACCAATATATTCGCTGCGCATCAGAAATAAGAAACATCGGAAATAAGAAACATCGGAAATAAGAAAAAGAAACAAATCACAAATTAGAAACAAATGAAACTACAGTAGAAACCCGCATAAAAGAACCTAGGTTTTTTCTGGGCAGCCTGAATAGGTTCTTAATTAACTGGCTGCTATTGTAAATTCCAGCCTGTAAGGTTCTTAAAAAGGTTCTTGTATACGAGCAGGCCTTGCACACATTAACACTGTTTTCCAGCCCAAGAATTCTTGAGAATTCTTGAGAACAAATCTTTTGTACCAATGAATATTTGATTTTTTGTCCCAATGAACCTTCTGTCTGTTCAGAATGTGAAGAATTCTAAAAGTTCTTGTCATTTTAATAATTTACATTACAGCTATTATATAAGAACCTTTCCCAGTTTCAGCCTCTTAGGGGGTCTTATTTAGGGGGTTTAAAAGATTGAATTTCAGCCTCTAGGTTCCTATAAAAACAGGTTCTTTTATGCGGGTTTCTACTGTGTTGAAAAATATCGAAAAGGATGCCCTTGTGGTTAAACCGGCTGGAACTAAACCATGTTTTCATATGTTGCGTTCTTATTGGTCATTCCAATATTCTTCCGCAATATTAGTTCAGATCCTTTTTTCTAGAATCCTTCTCTTTTCCGTCCAGGATACTCGCAAATGTAATGGTAATGTAACCTGGTTTAAAGAAAGCTATTTTAAGTGTATCAGTGTGAATGGGGGTATCAAAAACTTAGCGTTAAAGGCATTGAGTCTTGATAAATAGACCTGCTCTGCCGTGTATCGTGTGATCCACGTGATATACATCAAGTATCACTCTTACCAGAAAGATGACCTGCTATCACACAACGAACTCCCGGGGGGGTGGTACTTAGTATGTTTGTCCAACGGGGATGTGCCGTTTTTAAGGTATCGTTTTCACCAATCTTTTCTAGCACAGGGTATTAAAATGACCCAATTTTTCTAGAGCAGGTTGTCAAAACATGTCAAAAGGGAATATTCTGTTAGATCGGGTCGTTTTTCGGTCAAATTTCATGTTTTGGAGTATACTTTTCACCAATTTTTTCTAGAGCAGGTTATCATTTTGAGCGAAAAATTCTGGAGCAAGGAAAAAAATTTTCGTGGGCACACTCCCGTAAAGATGTAAGACACTTCTCGCAGTATCCTTGGAGCTAATCTTATGCACATTTGTCAATTATTCATACATCTGTAGCACTTGGCCTTAAAAAAATGACGATAAATGAGCAACTTTTGAGCAACTTTTTGAAAAATTGGCAACTTTTGAGCAACTTTTCAGGAAATTATGAGCAACTTTTCGAGATATTTCGAGCAACTTGTGGACAGGGCTATTAACACCCCGGGGGGGGGGTCTACTCGTTTACTCAATACATTGTCTGCCAATAGGGTCTCATTTTCAGCGGAAAATTTTGGCACATAATTTTACCATTTGCTTCTTTATTCCAGGACATGTGTGTCCATTAGAGCTACTTAAATTATTTTCACGAAAACCGTTAGTTTTCCCAAATTTTACTCCACGAAAGGTATTATTTTTAGAATTTTATTCCAGGACAGGGTCATCCCCGTTGTTTTTCTCCACGGTAGAACCCCCGGTTCGTTAGCCAATCAGATGCACCATCGAGAACCATCAGTCAGCATATTCTTGATTTTTGGTTATACGCAGTCTGTTTACTTGACTCGATACCTTTAAAGTTGTTGTTGCTGTCGAACGTCATTGTGTTGCAAACATGAATATAGGCCAGGCTGAGAATGCGGGAATGGTCGCACGACGGAGAAGTTTATTTAAACAGGCTGATTTGGTCAATTTTGGGGTGCTGAGTTCAAAAATCGTTGGTATACAGGCAATGGGTGGGACCTTCAGCCTCATTTTCGTGACTTAAAGTCTCGTTTTGGTGGAAACGATCGATGCATGATTGAACATGATGGTGATGGTGATGGTGATGGAAGCGAAAAACAAGGAAAACTTTGCTAAATAAGGATGACCAACGCTATTTTATACTGCTAAGTGAGAAGAGTGATGGTACACTGTCATTGGGCGTGGCATTCAACCTCATTTCCATGATGGAAAGTCTCGTTTTGGTAAAAAACGAATTTACATGAAGAAAAACAAAGGAAAATGTACGAATAAAAGTAGCTTTAGCAATTTTTGGATGCTGATTTCATAAACCACGTATAAAAGGGGCAGTGGGGGATCCTTCAACCTCATTTTCATGGCTCGTGCGTGTTATGGAGAGCGATTGTTCAGTGGCTAAACAAAGAACACGAAAATACGCTAAATAAAGTAAACGTTTTAAGCAAAATTTAATCATCATCCTCTTCCATCATAGCCTGCGTGCAGACTCTACTGATTCCCTGAAGAGAAGTGAGGTTCCTCCTCCAGTAGACTCTACTGGAGGAGGAACCTCACTTCCTGGATGAGGAACCTCACTTCTCTTCAGGGAATCAGTAGAGTCTGCATGCAGGCTACTTCCATCACGTCTTCAAAATCATCTCTTCTAAATCACTATTTTGTGCGATATCGGTGTTTTCTTCATCTTTCATCATCAATTGACTAACATCTATATACATAACGGCTGCAAGGTCGGTTAAGATTGTTCTTTTGTCGTGGACTATGTTTGTGTGCTGTGCCGGGATCTCCACGTTCCCGTGCCCCCTAGCGGCCGCTCTTCCTCTCCAAAATTCGCCCCGAAAACCTAGGTTTGCAGAATGCGTTCGAGAATTTGGGGGCAGCCACTCGGGCTGGGGTAGGAGCGGGGAAACTTTTTGGCAGCCGTCCTATTTTCCAGTTTGACGTATGTCGAACGTCACGGAACAATGGAGGTGAGTCACTAACGACAATTGATGGGGTCATCAAGGGTCGTCAACGGACAAAATGGGTTTGTCAACATCAGACAATGCTGGATTGTCAACAACCTAGGGGCTACGTAACACCGACGTCACGCAATGAACTTCACAGGGGCTCATGTCCTCCTCCGCAACAGGTGGGGCTAACCTCCACAAAAACAATCGGAAAACTGACTGGGGGCAGTCACGTGATGGCACCCCATGTCACGTGACTCACTTGGAACGTTGCAAAAATTGGTCATGTGACCTATCATGAGACTTGGTAAGTCCCTACGTTTCGAGTGAGCTCAATGTGGAAGTAAACAACAAGTTAGGCCTATTCCCCTCTACTGAAGCAAGAAGTAACACTGTTCTGTCGCGAAAAATACGCAAGTAGCATATAACTCCACCTTTCTTCCTGCTCCAGCGAAAACATAGGCCTACTTACGTTTCACTTCCACGCTCTTCATTCTGAAACTTCCGTTGATTTCCCATCACTTTTTCCCCCAAGGTAATTTCATCCAATTCAAATTTCATAATCGCTATCTTCGAAGATCTACTCCCAAACAAACACTCCTGTAGATATTTCAACTTCACGAATCACTATCCTAACATTCAGCGGTCAACTAAAACTCATCTGCACGACCAAATCTTACGACGCAACAGATATTGCAGGTAATTTTATCGTGCCAAGATCATTAGGTAGGAAGTTAATCGTGCCA
Source organism: Aurelia coerulea (assembly GCA_039566865.1). NCBI lineage: Eukaryota > Metazoa > Cnidaria > Scyphozoa > Semaeostomeae > Ulmaridae > Aurelia > Aurelia coerulea. The sequence continues at coordinate 19,575,750 of CM076953.1, read as the reverse complement.
AGATCATTAGGAAGCCACTTCTCCGGGAAACAATCGTTATAAGGACGATCACATCATTAGTTGCTCATTACTTCAATGCATAATGAATACGTTCACCTGCACAGAGGTTATTGTGCGCAGCAGTCAGCACTTATCCAGCAAAGACAAAAGGTACTTCCTGTTAGCTATTTTCACATTACCTAGCCCCTCTACCATATGCAGATTGCCATTGGCTAATTTGGATTGGTACAGACCCCATAGTGAAGCTACTAAAGATGAAAGCCGACTGTTATTGGCTAATTTCAAATGACCTAACCGATCTAGCATATGCTGATTGCCATTGGCTAATTTCAATTGGTATAAGCCCCATAGTGAAGCTACTAAAGATGAAAGCTGACTGTTATTGGCTAATTTCAAATGACCCAACCCATCTAGCATAGGCAGATTGCCATTGGCTAATTTCAATAGGTACAAACTCCATACTGAACTTACTAAACATAATAGCCGACTCTTATTGGCTAAAGATTGCCATTGGCTAATTTCAATTGCTACAGATCCCATAGTGAAGCTACTAAAGGCGAAAGCCGACTATTATTGGCTAATTTCAAATGACCCAACCCATCTACCATATGCAGATTGCCATTGGCTAATTTCAAATGGTACAAACTCCATAGTGAAGCTACTAAAGATGAAAGCTGACAGTTATTGGCTAATTTCAAATGACCCAACCCATCTAGCATAGGCAGATTGCCATTGGCTAATTTCAATTGGTACAAACTCCATACTGAACTTACTAAACATAATAGCCGACTCTTATTGGCTAATTTCAAATGACCTATCCCATACAAAAGGAGGCTACACTGTGAGGGCAGTCATACTATCTCACATTAGTTGGGGGCAGTCACGTGTCTGCCCCCATGTCACGTGACTTACTTATTTGTTCCTCTCCCACAGCGAGATCTCAGCTCTCCCGCTCTCGGCAATCTCGCTCTTCGTCTCGAAAAATCGACGGGGAAATCTATGCGTGTCATCAGAGCTCCAAATTTTGGGGTCACCTCCAGCTGCTGGGGTATCAGCGGGGCAAATTTGCTGGCAGTCTTCTTCAGCAGGTCATTGTTTTTGATTGACAGCCGATTGTCTTCCCAACTGATGACACTTGATGGTGCTATCAAGGGCTATCAACGAACAATCCAGTCAGTGCTCGGTGGTAAACAACCTAACACGTCACTTCGCCCGTGGTCACGTGTACATTCACCCTCGCAGGGGCTGGCAGGCTTGTGCCAGCGGTATCCTCCTTCACAACGACGCTCTCTGAGGTCACATCCCCCAGTATGGACGATGTCGTTGGGTGGTGGGGTGCATGGTTGGTGCCAGCGATTGGTACCGCCTATTGGGGGATGTCACGTGACCACACCCATATCACGTGATATTTTCTCCTCCACAATGGTGCTCTTTATAAGAATATACAGGGCTCCCTGTATGAAAATGCTTCATTACAGGGGTGATAGTAAGTGAAGACTACATCAGTTGATAACTAAGGAGTATGTAGGGTGCTAAAATGTATATTTGTTGGGGGCAGTCACGTGCCTAGCCCCCATGTCACGTGACTTACTTGGCAAAGTTCCAAAATTGGTCATGTGACTTGGCACGGTGCCAAGTTCCGGTCATGTGACTTGGCACTTTGCCAAACTATGTGACGTCATTTGGCACTGTGCCAACTTCCCCCCCCCCCCCCCACCAATGCCCCATGTGCATGAGCAGTCCATTTCCTTCACTATTTCCTGAAAACTTTCCTCGAAGGGCTGAGTATAACTCTTGCAGTCTTCCTACCTGATGTTATCTTCCACAAGGGAGGCTGAGATCTACGGAAACGTTCTAAAATAACAACAACGTCAGCAAATGCAACTAAGGGAACTCAGCCAAGAAGAGCAACTACATTAAAACAAAAAAGCCAACAACTAATTTCTCCAACAACGAACGCTACTAACGCCACAAAACAAACAAACACCTAAGTGAACAAATACCAGGCAACTAAATCAACCCTACTGAAGCAAAAACAGCTGCCTGAGGAAGCCAAGGGGTCTATCTTTCTTCCCAAAAAGCCTCCGAGACTCTTTTAAACAATGGGGTTTGTAGGGAATTTTGATGGATTTTTCATTCAAAAAATTCTGGATTAAATTAAATGCAAACTACCGCTCCCGCACCCCGTCCTTGGGCTACTAACGCCACTAAAGTCAAGAGGATAGCTAGAAAACAATAACAATAAATGTGATTTAATGAAAAAAGAAGAGAATAAAGTTAACTGCAATAACTATAGACATTATTATTTTTGTTATTATTTGTATTATTAAAAATCCATTTAAATTAGGCACGTTCACCTTCGCAGGGGCTGGCAAGGTGGTGCCAGCGGTATCCTCCTTCACAATGGCGCTCTGTCAGGGCTTCATCCCGCAGTATCAACGAGGTGGTAGGGTGGTGGTGGGGTGCATGATCGGTCCCAGCGATTATTATCACCTATTGGGGGCTCTCACGTGACCACACTCATATCACGTGATATCTTCTCCTCCACAATGGTGCTCTTTCTAAGAATATACGGGGCTCCATTTATGAAAATGCTTAAATGACACCGGTTATAGTAAGTTAAGACAATATAAGTTTGTTACTAAGGAACAATAGGGTGCTACCACGGTTAATTGTTGGGGGCAGTCACCTGCCTAGCCCCCATGTCACGTGACTTACCTGGCAAGTTGCCAATGTAGGTCACGTGGGGGCTAACATGGGTAAAAAGATAAAATCAAATCAAATCGAGCTATAACCAACTCCACTTAGGTAAGAAACGCAACCAGATCTACTTAGCAACTAAAACAAGACGCCAACTAACGCAAGAAAGCCCACTAAAGCTACCAAGGCCAATAAGACAACTAAGGGCACTGAAGGTCCTGGCTCAACTAAGTCCACGGGCAAGAAGCGCAGCTACATCTACTCAACAACTAAGAAGCCAACTAACATAAGTAAGGCCACTAAACCAACCGAGGCCGGTTAGACAACTAACGCAACTAAAAGCGCTAAGGCAGCTATGTAAACGAAACGATGATTTTCGCAGTTTTTCTGAAAGGTCTTCACATAGGATTTTCATATTTTTTTCAAAATGAAGGTTGCCGTTTAGACATAAATCATTGTACTTCACTAAGGAACAAACCAAACATTCGTATCTTGTACCATTGCTCGGACATAAGTGGTGACTTGGCTCTTTGCCAAATTATTTGACGTCATTTGGCAATGTGCCAACTTCCCGCCACAAATGCCCCTGCGCACGAGCAGTCCATTTCTTTCACTATTTCCATGAAACTTTCCTCGAAGGGCTGAGTATAACACTTGCAGTCTTCCTACCTGATGTTATCTTCCACAAGGGAGGCTGAGATTTACGGAAACGTTATAAAATAACAACAACGTCAGCAAATGCTACTAAGGCAACTCAGCCAAGAAGAGCAACTACATTAATGGACGGAGTTAAAGCTACTGGGGGGAAATTCAACAACTAACGCAACCACAACAGCGAGGTTTACCTTGCACAACTAACACTAATAACGCAAGGAAGGCAACTTAGGGCACAAAAGCTACTATGGCCACTATGGCAACAATTACGACTACATCTTCTCTACTAAACAAATGACACACACACCGAAACGAAGTTAACAACTAATTTCTCCCAAAACAAACGCTACCAACGCCACATAAGAAAGAAAGAAAACTAGGGCAACGAAGGAATCGAAATCAACTCTACTGAAACGAATAAAGCTCTACGAGTAGGGAGACTGGAGATATACAGAAGCTGTCATAATAATCACAACGTCACGAAATGCAACTGCAACTTACGGCAATGAGGCAAGAAGAGCTACTTCATTAAATCAAGGGGTCAACACAACAAACGCTACTTGGGCAACCAAATGAACAACGCTACCACAAGAACAAGGGTACTGTCAATAACTGCACAAAAGCTACTATGGCCCCTAAGCTAAGAATTACAACTACATCATTATTCATTTCTACCAAACAAATAACGCATACACTAAAACAAAGGCAAACAACGAAATGAAAAAAACTAACGCCACAAAAGAAACAAACACCTAATTGAACAAATACCAGGCAACTAAATCAACCGTACTGAAGCAAAGCTGCGTGAGCAAGCCAAGGGGTCTATCTCTCTTCCCAAAAAGCCTCCGGGACTCTTTAAAACAACGGGGTTTGTAGGCAATTTTTATGGATTTCAACCACAACAGCGAGGTTTACCTTGCACAACTAACACTAATAACGCAAGGAAGGCAACGAAGGGCACAAAAGCTACTATGCCCACTATGGCAACAATTACGACTACATCTTCTCTACTAAGCAAATGACGCACACACCGAAACGGAGTTAACAACTAATTTCTCCCACAACAAACGCTACCAATGCCACATAAGAAAGAAAGAAAACTAGGGCAACGAAGGAATCAAAATCAACTCTACTGAAACGAATAAAGCTCTACGAGTAGGGAGACTGGAGATATACAGAAGCTGTCATAATAATCACAACGTCACGAAATGCAACTGCAACTTACGGCAATGAGGCAAGAAGAGCTACTTCATTAAATCAAGGGGTCAATGCAACAAACGCTACTTGAGCAACCAAATGAACAACGCTACCACAAGAACAAGGGTACTGTCAATAACGGCAAAAAGCTACTATAGCCCCTAAGCTAAGAATTACGACTACATCATTTCTACCAAACAAATAACGCATACACTAAAACAAAGGCAAACAACGAAGACTACTAACGCCACAAAAGAAACAAACACCTAAGTGAACAAATACCAGGCAACTAAATCAACCTAACTGAAGCAAAGCTGCCTGAGCAAGCCAAGGGGTCTATCTCTCTTCCTAAAAAGCCTCCGGGACTCTTTAAAACAATGGGGTTTGTAGGGAATTTTTATGGATTTCTCTTTAAAAAAATTATGGATTACATTAAATGCAAACTACCGCTCCCCCACCCCGCCGTTGGGCTACTAACGCCACAAAAGTCAAGAGGCTAGCTAGAAAACAATAACAAAAAATGTGAATTAATGAAAAAAGCAGAGAATAACGTTAACGGCAATAACTATAGACATTATTATTTTTGTTATCATTTTTATAATTAAAAATCTGTTTAAAGTAGGCTAGAAAACAATTAGCAAAAATTACAGCTAATTAAGGTCTACCACAGCTAATTAACGCCTACTCAGAAGGCCTGCTAAGAAGGCCTACTACTAATTAACGCCTACTACTAACACACATCAGCTACGTGAAGAACTGCGGCAACTATTCTCACTTCATCTAATAATGCAACTAAATCTGCTAAGGTAACTATAATAATGACGGATAACAAGATCAAGTATAAAACAACCACACCAACGACAAAAATAAGACTGGAAGTACTGATATTGTGGCGCGCGAAGCGCGACAGTGGCCGCCGCAGGCGGCCCGGGCGCCGAAGGCGCCCAAGCCCTCCGCAGGAGCTAGGAACTCCGAACCCGCGCGCAGCGCGGGTTCGGATTCCTAGTCTATATTACTACTCGCTGAGACGGTCAGATCAAACGCTGAATTTGTCTGTCTGCCGCACTTATTCCAGACCTCTCCCGTGTCCTGGAAGCTCGCTCTTCGTCTCCAAAAATCGACAGGAAAATCTATGTGTGCATGAGGATGTCCATATTTTGGGGTAGCCTCCTGCAGCTGGGGTATCAGCGGGGGAAAATTGTTGGCAGCCTTCTTCAGCAGGTTATTGTTTTTTGAGTGACAGCCGATTGTTAGCCGATTGTTACTAACCACACTTGATGGTGCTATCAAGGGCCATCAATGAACAAATCACTTTGTGGTCGATGGTAAACAACCAAAGACGTCACATTGGACGTCACATGCACATTCACCTTCGCAGTGGCTGGCAGGCCTCTGCCAGCGGTATCCTCCTTCACAACGGCACTCTAAAGGGTTTCATCATCCCGCAGTAAGTATTGACGAGGTTGTAGGGTGGTGGGGTGCATGATCGATGCCAGCGATTGTTACCACCAATTGGGGGTTGTCACGTGGCCACACCCATATCACGTGATACCTTCTCCTTCACAATGGTGCTCTTCCTAAGAGTATACAAGACATATTGGGATGACACCAAGTGAGGGCGCGTATAGCATAGTTACTGACGAAGATGTGGGGGTAATGATACTTTAAATTGCTGGGGGCAGTCACTTGCCTAGCCCCCATGTCATGTGACTTACTTGGCAAGTTGCCAATGTAGGGCACATGACTTGGCACAATGCCAGGTTTTCAGCATGTGACTTGGCACCTTGCCAAGTTCTGTGACGTCACTTGGCACCTTGCCAACTTCCCCTAAATTTACCCCCTGATGACATGCAGCACATTCCCCTGATCATTATTTCAAAAGCTACCTTGCATAGGGAGATTCAACACTTACTGACCTGCTAAAAAACCAAAAAACGAAGCTAACGTTACTAAGGCAACCAGCGCAAGTAAGACGTAAGACAGCAGCACCAGCAAGAGCAGCTAACGCAGCAAATGCTACTGTAACAACGTAGCTAACTAACTAACTAAGAAAACGTAAATGATACATAACTAAAGGAATCGAGCAAGCAAGTAAGCCAGCTATCTTGAAACTAATCCATATGTGAGCCGGGCTTTTCAACCCCCTTCCAGGTTTTACTTGCCAGGTTGTTAAAAGAAATCAGCTATGTCACCCCAACCTCCCTGACTTTTGCTAATTATTGATTACTTACATTTTGACGGAAAAATGCAGCACTAATGCAGCATCTCGGACACGCCTATCTAAAGCAAATGTCTGAGCACTAGATAAGTTACTCTCGGCGTCTTCTTTTTCGCAAAAGAAACAATATGGACGGAAATTTTCTGCACAAAAACGTGATCGGGTGCCTCGTGTAGCACAACTCGTATCTGGCAAACATTCATGATCTGCAAGTTTTCTTCGTTTACATGTTCTTTCGTAATGATAGTTGTCATATTTATTTTTACATGTTTTATGAAACTTTGCGTTATATTTAATGAATGACTGCAATAAATCTCCACATTCTACTCTGACCTGCAGTGATTCGGGCAATTCTCCAATGGAAGAAAAGTCTTTTAATTGATCTGCAATTTTTACATACCCAGAAACAATAGAGCTCACACAAGTCACGTGATATGCCCATACTTGGAAGCAGGTAGCAGCAAGATCATTGTTTTCCATGATTTCCATGGAAAGATTTCCTTGAATTATGGAGCATCACATAGCAAATGAATCTGCAAATAAGAGCTTTCGTTTGATGCCAGAATTTGTAGAATTTGCTGATGTCGGCATTTTTTTTATTATGATCTCATTCTGGCTCCCATATTCGCCTAATTCGTAAATTTTTTCAATTTTCTCAGACTTTTTCAATTCAGTGAGCTCTATTGATACATTTGTCATAGGTTACCACCATTTTGCAGCCACTTTCTCTCTATTTTTACATAGAAAAAGCAGTGGCACAAATTACGTCATCAGAATTGGCTAATTTCGCTCAAAATATCACTCCAAAATCGTCATATTCAATAAAATGATATTTTCCCACCAGCTACGTTGATAAATTTAACCAACAACTGCATAAAGTTCATGCAAGATGGCCTTTAAACACAAATTTAACTTTAAACGCCTAATTTTTTCTGATTTTCAACTTCATTATGTCACTGTGACCCCGTTGTGACCACATAAGACGTGGCAGCCATACCCAAATTGCACTACATGCTACAAACTACTTGCTCTGTAATTGAACCAAGTTCTATTGAATTCTGGTGACTCTAAGGCAGTTTTCACAGAAGGGCGGAACCCCCCCCCCCCCCCATAAATGGTAGCTCAAAAAACCCATACGGATTAGGGTCACCTAAGGCAACATGATTGATCTTATTGATTTGATTGATTGATTTTATCTTTCTTACCCATGGTAGCCCCACAATAAAAATAATTGATTTACAGGGGGCCATGCTAAAAACTTACAAATAACTACTCATCTACAATAGAACGAAATTTGCTATAAAACCTAAACCTAAACTAATTACAATTTGTGCTAAATAAATGAAAGAAAACAGAAAAGAACTGGTGAGTGAAATTCATGGTTGCACCTTCTTTTTAAAAGAGCTCAGGGTTGAAGTATTTCTGATCTCAGGCCCAAGACTGTTCAACAAACAAGACTGTACAACAAAGGCTACTGGGGCAATACCCAACTAATTTTCCCCTATAACTTTTTTATCAAGCTGCTTGGGCCAAGTAAAGCAATTACAGCAAGTAAGGCAACCACAACATTCACCCTACGTAACGTGTATACAATAATATAACCGAAAGCGCCTCTATATCATTGAACGTACGTAATGTCATCAAAGCAAGGCCAATACGACAACTAACACAACTAAAGGTGCTGGGGCAACTAAGTCCACTAAGGAAAGAAAGAACACAAAACCAACTCCACAACTGAACAAAGACAAGACAACACCTAACGTAAGTTAGTCCACTAAAGCAACTGAGGCCAATAAAGCAACTAACGCCACAAAAGGCGCTGAAGTTAGAAATTTCCCCACCCTGAAAGCATTAAAAAAAGAGTTGCAAAAACGCATCATCAAACGACCAATTGTAATTTACCAAATTAACAATGTACATGTACATTATTTGTTATTTTAAGTTTTTAGCATAGCCTCCTAAAAATCAGTTATTATAACTGAGAGGCTGCCATCGGTAACAAAGATAAAAGCAAACAGCATCAAGCTATAACCACGTCCACTAAGCCAAGAAACGCAACTAAATCTACTCAACAACTAAAGCAAGAAGCCACTAACGTAAGTAAGGCCACTATACCAACTGAGTCCCATTATGCAACTGACGCACCCCCAAGGGGGGGGGTACTTAGTATATTTGTCGCGCGGGGATGAGCCGTTTTCAAGAGTATCGTTTTCACCAATTTTTTCTAGCACAGGGTATCAAAATCAAATGAGGCAATTTTTCTAGAGCAGGTTGTCAAAACATGTGAAAAAGGAATATTTTCTTAGATCGGGTCGTTTTTCGGTCAGATTTCATGTTTTGGAGTATACTTTTCACGACATTTGTCTAGAACAGGTTATCATTTTGAGCGAAAAATTCTGGAGCAGGCGAAAACAATTTTTTTGCATGGGCACACCCCCGTACAAATTTAGGTCAAGTACCCCCCCCCCCCCGGGTGACGCACCTAAAAGCGTTAAGGCAGCAAAGTCCTTAAGGCAACAAACGCCGCTAGACTAACTTAACTGAAACAACTGATACAACCAATGCACCCACAATAATGACGGCAACTAACTTTTCAGCAGATTATCTCTTTCACGTCCAAACTTCCACGGAAGAAGCAAGTCCCAAAATACACTCATATGCATTTCCTTGAATTTCCACTCAAGTACTGCTTTATTGAATGAACTAACGAAGATACATTTTCCACTGAAGTACTGCCACTTAGACGAACTACAGCGAAGCTAAAAGGAACGCGGAGGCGCGGCGAAGCCGCGCCGAGCGGGCCTAGTCCAATATTTACGAGAGAATATTTTCAGGTCAAATTTAATTACTACATGGAAAATATCTTGTCTCCCTATCTTTGTGGGTATCATAAAGGCTATAATGCTTTCCTTGGATTGATTGAAAAATGCAGATCTTTCCTAGGTATCAAAGGGCTCGCAGATGCAATTCTAACAGATCTTTTGATGACTTTTGATTGTCTGAATCACGAACTACTTATTGAAAAGCTTGAAGCTTACGATTTCAGTAGATCTGCCCTAAAACTGGTTCATGATTATCTTTTGAATAGGAAACAGCGAGTTAAGGTCAATGGATCATTCAGTTCCTGGCAGGAATCAATTAAGGGTGTACCACAAGGCTCTGTGTTGGGGCCCTTCTTATTTAATGTATTTATAAAAGATCCTTTCATTTTGGTGGAAGAGACTGAGATTTTCAGTTATGCCGATCACACGACTATCTATGTATGCGGTCGTGAACTAGAACATATTGTTTCTAGCCTTGAAACAGATGCTCAAAGGCTTTCTTAGTGGCTTCTTGATAATAGTACAAAGCTGTATGCTGACAAAAGTAATCTTTTGATTTTTGGAGAGAAAAACACTGGCGTATCAGTGCATAGTGGTGCAACTATACGATAACAGAATCTGGGTGTAACACTGGATGAGAACTTTGATTTAAAAACTTATGTGAACATACGTTGTCAAAAGGCTGGACAGGAGTTGCATGCACTTGCACGTATTTCAAACTATGTGGATGCTGAGAAACTGAGGGTTATGATGAACGCTTTCGTTATTTCTCAGACCCCGTTTACACCATGCCGGTACGAAAAATGTACGGCATAAAACTGTGCCTTAATGGCCTCCCGTTTACACTATGCCAGCATAGTTTTTATTTGAATACGGCACGAAATGAATACGGCATGCTAACTGGCTTCGTCGCTCTACCGGCATAGCGTAAGCGGCGAATACGGCATCATTTCATGTCGGATTCACATCGAGGCGATAATCTGGCAACTGAAAGCATACGCCTTGACTAATCCTCGCTCTGCGCATGGTCAAAACCTATCGTATTTATTTTGTGCCGGTATAGTGTAAACGGTGATTCCGTTTCAACAGAAATACCAATACGGCATAGTTTTCTGCCGTATTCGCTTCGTACCGGCATAGTGTAAACGGGGTCTCAGTTTAGCTACATTGTAACTCGATCTGGAATTTTCGAATTTTCGAATTTCTTTCCTTTTTTGGTTGAAATGTCACTCACACATAGTAACAGGTACGGTGTATACTAAATGTGTATACATCGTTCGCATTACCGCATGAGAATCACATTTTCCCATGATCTCAGAAGGTTCCAAATTTATCCAAGAATTACCTGCAAGCAACAAGAAAGAAAATGTTCGGAGATTGCAAATAATGGAATGTAACAATTTAATTTCGTCCTGAAATGAGAAATGATTCTGTAAAGCTTGGCTTTAGGTACGAGATTTCCTTCTTGTATTTGTTGGAATAGGAAAACTACACATCGGTAAATGCAATTTTTCTTAATGGGGAATAGGAGGAAATGAAACACGCAAGATTTGAGGCGCAAAGTTGATTGTGTACAAATGTTTGGAAATTACTAATTATTAGTTGCTTATTATTTCGTATGAAAAGAGAAATGTTTTGTAAGATTCTAGAACCTGAGTTTGCAGTGCACATCTGTTCGCAAATTGCAAATTACCAAATACAACTGACTTGCCCTAACAGGGAAACGAAAGCGCAAGATTTTAGACGCAGTTTTCTAACTTTCTATATGATCGGAAATTGCAAACTATTATGATTTAATGATTGTTGTCAATAGGAAAGCGAATGACAGAATTTTAGGCCCAAAAGGTTTTCTGTAAATTTGTTAAGAAAATGCAAAAATTATTAAATGAAAATTTGTTTTTCTAATAGAGGAAATGAGACACGTATGAATTCTGGTACAACGTTTCTTGTGTGTATGTGCAGTTATATCGTAAATTGGAAATGAATCTGTAAGACATCAAGCGCAAATTTTCCAGCCCAGTTTTACAACAGGGAAGCTATTTGTTAAAACCAACGAGTTTTAGATATCTGCTGACTCGAATGGCTTTGAAATGAATCTAGCCAGAGGAATTAGTTATCGATATTGTGTCTAGCCAAGGGTGTCATTTTTGTAGAAATTGGTCTAGCCAAGGGTACCATTTTCCATACAGTTAGTCTAGCCAAAAAGCACTTCATATCAGGACTGGCTAAGATATACCGCTCGCTTACTCCTCTCGCGTGGCATTCTCCACCTTTGATCCTATTGTCCTGGTATGTATCACAAACTATGAAGAGGGTAGTATTTTGAGTAGGAACAGTGGACATTGTTCTAGATGCTAATTCTGTTATTGTTGATGCAGTGCCAACTAAACTGCGTATAGAAGTGGCAAAATTTAGCAAGTATGTTCTCATTTTTCCAGCGGATGGCAGTTCATCATATGGCTTACAATGTTCAGGTCAAGCATGGCACTTTCGTATATTTTACTTTTGATGGTCTTTCTCATTGTGCCATCTGGTATGCTTAGCGAAACTGAGACTGTTGCAAGAGGAAAACACAGAACGCTCTCTCTCAAAATCGACTCCTGTCCCTTGCTTGTTAGAATATGCAACTAAAATTACCGAAATATCTCTTTGAAATATTAGTTCCTTTGCCTTGACGGCTAAGTTATTGAAGGTCTTGAGGGGTTCTCTCTTGATTGGTCTGAACGAATCTGTTTCGTATTAATCCTTTGAGATTTTGTCCTGAAATTCAGCCATTAGCTCCTTTCCTCTTGATTCAAGCTCGAGTAAGCAGTGGTGCACATTCTCCTGAGCTGGGTAGCCTGACACCAAACTGAGCAATACATCTTTATCAAGATCAGGCTGGAATGGATTAATGAAATGCGTCTGTATTATGACCTTTATTTTTTCCGCCATCTTGTTTATTTCATTCATACGTAGACATTTTTGTGGATTCGATATTGTAGTTGTAATTCCTGATATCAATGTGGTCTCAGGCTACCCAGCTCAGGAGAATGTGCGCAACTGCTTACTCGAGCTTGAATCAAGAGGAAACGAGCTACTGGCTGAATTTCAGGACAAAATTTCGAAGGAATAGTCCGAAACAGATTTGTTCTACCCAATCAAGAGAAAGCCCATCAGTACCTTCAAGAACTTAGCCGTCAGCATGAAGTTGTAGGACCATTGAAAGACAAATGAACTAAAATTTCAAAAAGATATTTTGGTAATGTAAGGTTGGTAATTCAACACGGGAAAGGAGTCGATCTTATAATAATAATTACTAAACTAGCTAATCCAAGCCAACTGCTATAAAAGCTAATACAAGTCCAAGAAATATATACATGATTAAATAAATAAGATTTCAAATACAAGGTATAAAATTTCAAAACAGAATTAAAAACGTAGTAATATAAAAATCCGAGCTGTTAAAAATCCGAATGTCCGAAATATGAAATGGAAGCTGTATCAAATCATGGTATCACAAAAATCCAAGTTGTGGTATAAACGTCCTACATAATCTGCATGAGCAGTCAGCGCCAATCCAACTTTTAAACTCATTGATAGATTGAGCATTCCTTATGTGATGAGGAAGAGATAGCCAAAGACGTTGCCCTCTATATTTGATAGTCTCGGATCCATAACTTGTAGTTCTTACACTTGGTAGCACAAATTCATTGCTGTTTCTCAGATTATGATTAACACGACGCTCGCAGAAAATTTCCCTCATAACAGGGGGGTTGATGTTCTCCTTAATTCTAAACATTTCGAGCATAAGCGTTTGCAGGTTCCTTGCACGAATATTAACCGAGTCCTCACCGAGTCATCTTTTCCTAGCAGGGTATTGAAGCTTGATTCATAATCCTTGTATGCGATTCTCAAGGCTCTCTCGTGTATTCTTTTAATCTTATTATTCATGTGCCTACTGTGGAACATCCAGACTAATGGACAGTATTGAAACTGGCTAATTACAAAAGGCTCTCATCAAGATTCTTAGTTTATTAGAGTCCATGTATCCAGATATGCGAGCGAGGGCGAAGAGTTTGCTACCAGCCTTATTGCACAACTCATTGATATGCGTCTCAAAATTAAGTTTTTTGTCGATCACAACGCCTGGATGCTTTTCCTCGTCCGTATTTGCTATGACAGAATCTCCTACCTGTGACCTGTTGATTAGAATTTCTACCAAGTAAGAGTAAATGACATTTATCTGCATTCAATTTCATAAAGTTATCAGCGAACCATTGAATAATTGTGCTTGAATCATTCTCCAGCCTTGCAATTACGTTATCAAGATTCTTATCGCATGCATATATGGTTGTATCATCCGCGTAATTGCAGATATCAGTATCGTGTATGGAGAGCAACAAATCATTTATGTAGATGTTAAAGAACAGGGGACCAAGAACCGATCCTTGTGGAACTCCAAGGGACAGTTGTTTGTAATCACTAAAAGACCCATTAATCTTAACTCTCTGGTGCCTATTTTCCAAGAAGCTGTTGACGAGACACCGTGCTTCACGGCTGAAACCGTAAGCATCTAGTTTTGCTAAAAGGAGGTCATTTTTAATACAATCGAACGCTTTGGATAAGTCCATCAGGATTGCGCCAATATTTTCTCCATTGTCTAAGCTTGTTTTCCACTTTTCAAGCATTCGAACTAACGCGTGCTGCGCATTATACCCCTTACGAAAACTGCAAAGAAGTGACGATAAATAAGGTCCCATATAATCAATAATCTGTTTGTCCAGCAGTCTTTCAAAAACCTTAGAAACAGTTGGCAAATCGCTCACAGGTCAGTAATTTTTCTTCCTGGTTTTTTCATCCATCTTATGAAGAGAGGTGACATCTGCTAGTTTCAATAAGTCCGGAAACAAACCATTTTCTACGCAATCATTGAAGATAAGCTGTAACGATTCGGAGCAAATGTCAGAGTTGCTTTTCAGCACTTTTGCAGGTATATTTTTATAGATTTAAAGGCAGAAACACCGCAACACGACAAAAAACAACAGCAAATACGATTAATTTAATTTTTGCCAATATTTCGTCCTGCCATGCAGGACTTCTTCAGGGCTGTAATGTGACAGTTATAATAAAAATTTGAATATGTACAGCGATTTGAAAAGGAGAAGTAACACGTGATTGGTTAGATATGATGGCTACGCAGAGGTTATATGGGTTAGGTTTATAACGGCTATGTAATGTATGTAGTAAAATGATGATGATGCTAATCAAAATAATAATGATAATAATAATGCTGATGGTGATAATAATAATAATATGATGATGATAATAATAATAATAATAATAATAATAATAATAATAATAATAATAATGATAATAATAATAATAATAATAATAAAAATAATAATGATAATGAGAGTGTTAGACGAGCCAAGGAAAATTACTTCATTGACTTAGCGAACACTCTCTCACCCAACGGACTGAACAGAACCACAGACCGCTAACAAACACAGTTGTAAGTAACCTAATCTACTCACTCTCTTACCTTACCTATTCTCCTCACTATCCCCATCATTATTATTATCATTATATCGCAGTTAGTTTCTAACATTGCATTTACATAATCATTATCATTATTATTATTATTATTATTATTATTATTATTATTATTATTATTATTATCATTATTATTATTATTATTATTATTATTATTATTATTATTATTATTATCATCATCATATTATTATTATTATCACCATCAGCATTATTATTATCATTATTATTTTGATTAGCATCATCATCATTTTACTACATACATTACATAGCCGTTATAAACCTAACCCATATAACCTCTGCGTAGCCATCATATCTAACCAATCACGTGTTACTTCTCCTTTTCAAATCGCTGTACATATTCAAATTTTTATTATAACTGTCACATTACAGCCCTGAAGAAGTCCTGCATGGCAGGACGAAATATTGGCAAAAATTAAATTAATCGTATTTGCTGTTGTTTTTTGTCGTGTTGCGGTGTTTCTGCCTTTAAATTTATTCATTTTTTCGTCATCGCAAGCATCTTCGGATCCGGCAATCGACGTTGGTATCGTGGCCTTTACTTTTTCAAAAAATATTTTTATAGGTTGTTGCCTTCTTAGGATTAAGTCTCCCAATTTCAGAATGCATCTGTTCCAAAGAAACCTTTTGGAATTTAAAGAAATCGTCGTTTGGAACAATACTACGAATTCTCCTTATACTTGGGTGGTTGGAATATTTAAGTAGAGCCCTTTCTGCAGAATCTGAGACACCTTTTGTACTTAAGATAATCTCACTATTTCTCCGTAAGACCTAGTGCGTCAGTAATAGTTACGAAATAATCATTCAGGGTTTCAGCAACTTCCTTATCATTAGAAATTATCGTGTCATTTTCAATAAGAGTAATTTTTGAATTCGATCGACCTTTATCGGAAACGATAGGTTTCACAGTTTTCCAAAACTTTTTATTGTCAGTAATATCAGTAATATTCAAGTTTTTGTAAAAATTTCGTTTTTCCTTTCTAAATAATTTAACACACAAGTTGCATTGCCGGCGGAACGCTTCCCAGTTTTCAGCAATGCGGCTTTTATTATATCTATTTTTCAACTGAGCACGCAACATACATAGTAGCTTTACGGAGAACTCGATTCATGAAGGGACCATCATTAGCCCTTGCGTATTTCTTTTTCATCGGTGCATGCTTGTGTTGTACTTTTTCAAAGCAATTTTGAAAAGAGCTGTAGTCTAAATCAGTTGTTTTGATATTATCCAACTCTTCCCTAAGTTCTTGTTTGAAGGTCTGTTCTGAAAAATTCTTATAATCTCTTATAACAGTGGGCCCAGATTTTTGATATGTTGTTTTCAAAACTGTGACTATCATTTTGTGGAAGTTAGAGAGTCCCGTCTCGAATGTGGTGGTATGTTGGAAACTCCTACCGGTATATCAATACACCGTGGATTATCAGCCTTGAAACAGGTTGGCTCCTTTACCAGAATTTTGAGTCATAGCTATTCATAAAAGTACTAACCTGCTGATCTGTCTCCACTGCATTAAAATCACCAAGAAACAAAAAATTGTCATATTTTTCACTGTAATGATCAACTGCTTTGCCAAGATTTTCGAAAAATTGATCTTGAGATTGGGATGGTGGTCGGTAAACACTGAAAAGAACCCACTTTTTTCCCCTTAGATTAATTTCAAAACAAATACATTCCATATCAATTTCAAATTTGAAAGATTTTAACTGTCTCGTTGTGATGTTATTTTTCACGTAAACCAACAGACCCCTACCTTCACTATTTCTATCAAGCCGCAGCGGATCAGCGTACCCTTCAATATAGAACTGTTGGATTGGAAAAGAATCATCAATTTTTATTTCGGCGACCATTAGAATATCAAGATTCTGTGAAACTATCTCCTTTAATGCATCAAATTTATTTCTAATGGAATTTATATTTAGATAACCGATAGTCATACGACCTATATTCTTCAAACGCAACTTTTTCAATCCAGATTTTGCATCACTGTCATCAGGGGTGTCATGTGAATCCAAAACAATGGATCCAGGGGTAATCTCCACTGCTTGGGGGGATAGAACTACCGAAGCTGGAAGGGTCAGGCTCCTCAGGTTCCGTATGAGTGTGAAGTTCATTGTATGACTTTACCCCCTCAATATCTAGTCAGTATCCAAGGTTAAAAATAAAATTATTAGCTAAAAGCGTGGTTCCAAAGTTATTGAGATGAAGTCTGCTGCGGTTAAGGTGAATACTTGGATCTATATTTGAGTTGTCAATGAATTTCAAGTTCTTACTTTGACATAACTGCTTCAGTATTTTGTTGACTTCAGTTGCCTTGCTGTTTAGAAAGTCACCCCGGGGCACCAACCCTGACACCATAACTGAGTTGTTCCCTGTTTCCAAGGTTTGGCTAAGTCGATGATATCTGATATCTTGAGCAATGCTGCATGCAGCTTGAGAACTATTTAAATCGTTCGTACCACAATGAAGAATGATTGTCTTAAAAAGAACCCTAACTTAGGGTTCTTTTTTATCGTTGGGCAAACATAACTGAAACAGGTTGGCTCCAGATGAAACAGATGATCTTAAGAGAGAGAGAGAGTTCTGTGTTTTCCTCTTGCACCAGTCTCAGTTTTGCAAGGCATTTCAGATGGCACAATAATAATAATAATAATCCATTTGTTTAAAGTTGGTAGAATACTATGGAGTGCCAAATGCAAAAAAAATAATTTAATGGTTGCATGTGCTAAAATTTAACATATGCTTGTTTATTTGACTAAAATTTAATATATGCTTGTTTATTTGAGTAAAATTTAACATATGTTCGAGTAAAATTTAACATATGCTTGTTTATTTGAGTAAAATTTAACATATGCTTGTAGTTATGTTAAATTTGACACATGCTTGTAGTTTTATAAAATTTGACATATGCTTATACAAACGAGGTCATATTTTCACATTGCTTAACCATGGTAACGAAGTTATATTTTCACATTGCTTAACCATGGCAACGAATTCATTTTTACATTGCTTGACCATGGTAACGAAATCGCAACGAGGCTTTGGATTCAAATTGGATTCTGGTCACAAACAAAACAACTGCAGTGTCCTGGCATATTCTGAACCAACAAGGAGTATGTACTGGGCTCGGTTGTAACCAATAGTTTCAGGATCACTTCCTAACTGAGAATGGACGCTGGGAAGTTCTCTTAGGACATCTTCAACAGAATCACCCCTCCACTCAAAGATACACACGGCATGTCGATTAAAACTAAAAGCAAAACAGCAAGCAAAAAGCAGCAAGCAGCCATCTTTATTTTTGTACAAGCTCGTTGCCACCTAGTCTCGTTGCGATTTTGTTACCATGGTCAAGCAATGTAAAAATGGATCAGTTGCCATTGTTAAGAAATATGAAAATATAACTTCGTTGCCATGGTTAAGCAATATGAAAATATAACTTCGTTGCCATGGTTAAGCAATGTGAAAATATGACCTCGTTTGTAAGCATATGTCAAATTTCATAAAACTACAAGCATGTGTCAAATTTAAGATAACTACAAGCATATGTTAAACTTTACTCGAACATATGTTAAATTTTACTCAAATAAACAAGCATATGTTAAATTTTACTCGAATAAACAAGCATATGTTAAATTTTAATCGAATAAACAAGCATATGTTAAATTTTAGCACATACAACCATTAAATTAATTTTTTTGCATTTGGCACTCCATAGGTCTATAGTGCACATCAAAAGATGTGCACTAATTAATACCAACTATCTACATAAATATACAAAAGCAACTTAATTACAATTCAACTCTTTACATATCTATTTACAAACTCTGCAGGTACATGTATTTACATTCCATTCTCTGATTTTTCGTTTGAAAGAGAGGACACTGTCGCAGCTCTTTACCACATCAGGTATGCTATTCCAAAGGTAGCTGCCTCTGTATGTTATAGAATTTGCCCCATAAGTTATCGTTTGGAATCTTGGTATCTTAAGAAAGACCATCAAAAGTAAATTGTACGAAACTACCATCTTCATAGTTTGTGAATTGTGATACATACCAGGAAAATAGCATCAAAGATGGAGAATGCCACGCGAGAAGTGTAAGCGAGCGGTACACTCATTTTTTTTTTATAAGAAACTAAGGTCCGGGGCTGGTAGGCAGTTTCTTAAATTTTTGGGCCCTTTGGCTACTAAAAGTTTCTTACGTGTTTCTAATATTCTAAATGCCGGAAGTGTAGAGTTAATTTCGTTTTGTCTAAAGGGCTCCCAAATTACTTTAGAAAGATCTCAAAACAAGTAAATAACATGATTCGCACTCAAAATAATGTCTAAACATTTGCTTTAACTGTACAATGTCAAAATATTTTTGAGTGCGATGAGAAAATCGAAAGTGTAAATTACAGAAGTTTCTTAGCTTTTTCAATTCAGGTAGGGTTGTTCACGGGGGGAGGGGGTTCTTCCATAGTAAAGGTACCTGGGGATGTGCCGCGAGCAAGGGTATACTTTTTCGGACTTCTAGTCTAGCCAAGGGTATCCTTTTTTGCAATTTTGGCAGGCAATGGTCTAGCCAAGGGTATCATTTTTGACAATATTGGTCTAGCGAACGGTCATGACATCATATTTGGCACAAATTTGACAAAGTTGGTCGAGAAAATGGTCAAAATTGGTCTAGCCAAGGGTACCATTTTCGTAAAAATTGGTAAAAACAATGGTCAAATTGGTCTAGCCAAGGGTACCATTTTCGTAAAATTAGTCTAGCCAACGGTACCCTTTTGAAGATGCTCGCGGCAGACCCCTACCCAAAATTTGGCCAAGAACCCCCCCCCCCCCCGTGTGCTTCGTTTCTTAGCTTTCGAAAAATTGAGCCTACCGTTTCTTATAAGCGGTTTCTTATAAGAAAAATTAGTGTATATCTTAGCCAGTCCTGATATGAAGTGCTTTTTGGCTAGACTAACTTTATGGAAAATGGTACCCTTGGCTAGACCAATTTCTACAAAAATGACTCCCTTGACTGGACTAAATATCGAAAAACAATATCTCCGGCTAGATTCATTTCAAACGCATTCGAGTCAGCAGATATCTAAAACTCGTTGGTTTGAACAAATAGCTTCCCTGTTGTAAAACGGGGCTGGAAAATTTGCGCTTGATGTCCTACATATTCATTTCCAATTTACGATTTAACTACACATGCACACAGGAAACGTTGTACCAGAATTCATACGTGTCTCATTTCCTCTATTAGAAAAACAAATTTTCATTCAATAATTTTTGCATTTTCTTAACAAATTTACGGGAAACCTTCTGGGCCTAAAATTCTGTCATTCGCTTCCTATTGACAAAAATCATTAAATCCTAATAGTTTGCAATATCCGATCATAAAGAAACATTGAAACTTTGCGTCTAAAATCTTGCGCTTTCGTTTCCCTGTTAAGGCAAGTCAGTTTTTATTTGGTAATTTGCAATTTGCGAACAGATGTGCATTGCAAACTCAGGTTCTAGAATCTTACAAAACGTTTCCCTTTTCATACGAAATAATAAGCAACTAATAATTAGTAATTTCCAAACATTTGTACACAATTAACTTTGCGCCTCAAATCTTACGTGTTTCATTTCCTCCTATTCCCCATTAAGAAAAATTGCATTTACTGATGTGTAGTTTTCCTATTCCAACAAATACAAGAAGGAAATCTCGTACCTAAAGCCAAGCCTTACAGAATCATTTCTCATTTCAAGACGAAATTAAATTATTACATTCCATTATTTGCAATCTCCGTACATTTTCTTTCTTGTTGCTTGCAGGTAATTCTTGGATAAATTTGGAACTTTCTGAGATCATGGGAAAATGTGATTGGCATGCGGTAATGCGAACGATGTATACACATTTAGTATACACCGTACCTGTTACTATGTGTGAATGAGATTTCAACCAAAAAAACAAAGAATTTCTCGAATTCGAAAATTCTAGATCGAAACAAAGTTCGCGCTGTTTCAGTCACATGACTCATGCGTCTCCACATGTCCTAATAAAGTCCCAAGGAAAGCAATGTCGCAAGGAGAAACTTGGAAATAAAACGCAGTTTAAGGGATTTGACTTTGCCTCGTGATTACTTTATTTCTATTTCGCGCTTTATGCTTTGTGGGGCAAATGAAAGGTTCATAATTTTGTTAGCTCAACATTCCCAGTTATCTGTTCTCCTCAATGTTAAATGAAAGCAAACTCTCGCACCATAAGTGTTGATACATACCTTTGAGACTAGGCCATTAAGGTTTTCCTTGCATTGCGTCTTGAACAAATTCAGAATTGAAAGCAGTTTCGAAAATCACTATAAATCTCCGCAAATGCAAATCTTTGCGATTTTGAAATACCCCCAGACAACCTTTGCAGGGTTTGCAAGACACAAGATGTTGAACAAAAATCCTTGAAGGGCTTCTCTTGAGTGTTACCTTAACCCTATCCAGACTAGGCTTTTTAAAACTCTGGGGAGACTAGGGGGTACAAAGTGCCCCCCTGGTTTTTCTCAGAATCATAAGTGCCAGAGACTTGAAACTTGGCAAAAGTAACAAACATGATAAGGCAAACAAGATGGTGTGATTTGTTTTTGTTTATCTCACGTGATTAAATGCTGAGATCAGCAAATGTTGCTAATTTGGGTGAAAAACCACATGTACTTTGTCGCTTTGTATCTCCAAATTGATAAAATATATCGATGTGATATTTGAAACATAGAAGAATTATATCCTTGTTATTCTTAGTTTGAAATTTTTGCTTTGTAACACTAATATTTTTGCTGATGTCAGCATTTATTTATTCTGTACGAAAAAAGAGCGATTTTTGTCTAAAATTGATTATAAATTACTTTTAAAAACAGCAAAAAATGCTAAATATACATAAAAAGACCTGCTTCTCTTTCTTTTTGCTGTAAGTTTGTTTCACATTGTATTCATTGTGTAGACTCATTGGGCACAATCCATTCTAATTATTCTAAAGTGAGCAGAGAGGAACACTTACTTGTTGGCTTACATTTATATTTGGGATGTAAATAATTTCAAGCATAAATTTTTTTATGTGATGTGAGATTTCCAATAAACTAAAATTAGTCATGCACTGCTCTTCTATGTTCCAACATGTCTAATGTACGAAAATAACAGTGGATTGTATATCGGTAATAGCAGATTTTAGAAATGAACACAAAAAAGCAGACACAAAGCTGGCTGCCTTAGCCTCTGCTGCTAATACTGCTACTGGAGATAGAATAGTGATTCGGTCTTCTTCTGTCGACATCAATAGCCTTGCTCTGTTTGTGCATGGTTTGTGGCGTTAGAGTTCTAATCGACCAAGGAACGGGCCAAGCTGTAGAGATTATAGATGTAACATTGTCAACACTCAAGAAACAAGCTCTCAACACTCAAGAAACAAGCAAGAACAAGACTTGTGGGGGACTTGCTTCACTGAAGAAACTGAAAAATACCTAGAATATTTAAAGCAAAATCGTTTCGTACCCCATAAAAATTTCTCTTGATATTTTCGTATCCCCACAGAACAATGAAAACAAGTTTCATACCCCTGCCCAAAATCCTCCGCCCTCGTACCCAGGTTTAAAAACGATTGCCCCCTAAGCTTTTTGGCACCTTGTGAAACTAATTTGAAGCATCATACCGGGTGTCCCAAAAAAAGTACTCCGGTTTAAAGAATCACCAAAAATCAATTATCAAACCATTGATAAAATTTTCTTTTTCACTTGTTTTGTCAAGGACCCAAAAATATTTCTAGATTGTAAAAGTTTTGCTTTTGATACAACAAGATAGAAAAATTCCAGGTTCAAAAATTTTATTTTGAGCTATAGTTTTAAGCAAAATACTCAATCGTGCCTAAGAGTCAAAATTTTCAGATTTTATAACATCATTTAAGTCTCCAAGGATAGCGTGCATTTCGTTCTTTCATTTATGACCAAATTAGAAGCTCATGCACAAAAATTTGATCTGGCAATCACCAGTGATTTTTTTGTAGTATGATTCAAAACCAGGTAACTCGAAAAAGAGCTAAATTTGCTAATTTTTAAACCAACTACAAAATTTGCTATATCTGGGAAAATAATTTGGTCCTTGATCTACTTGACAAAAAATAAAATTTAAGATCAGCTGTGTAAGCAAATGTTGGTTATTTTTCAAGCAGGAGTACTTTTTTTGAGACATCCGGTATCATGCGTGCTAACTATGTTGCATCGATTTTCAGGAATGCTGATGGCTTGATCCTCGATCTAGATGGGCCAATAGATTATGAGTGACCATGTTCATAAAGTTTGCAAAAAAGCGGCAAATAGGCAAGGCTTGTTGAGACGTATTCGACCAATACAGTAAGAACCCGCAAAATAGAAATTCAACTGAAGTTTTTAATGAACACCCAGAGCAAACAGTTTGCTTTGGGTTTTCATTAAAGATTTAAGTTGAATTTCTATTTTGCGGGTTCTTACTGTATTGGTCGAATACGTCTCAACAAGCCTTGCCTACTTGACGCTAACACCATCGAACAGTATTTTCTTGTTACCTAGCATTCGATCGACATTTACTCAACTTTGTACACATGCTAAGTATACACGTAGATTGAGATGCTTTTGATGAAGTCTCTAAAAATTTTTGGCACCTAATTTTAACAAAGATTATTAGATATGAATTTATTTGGGAGTCTCCTATAAGAAAACTTTCTACATTAGGCTGATAAGTTCAGGGACGCCGGAGCGATGGTAGGGCAAGGGGGGCGACTAGAAACGTTAGGGCAATGGAGACCGAAGGCGAGCGAAGCGAGCCTAAAAATTGAGGGATCCGGGGGTACTACTCCGGGAAAATTTTTTGAACCTACTCATCAAACAAAATAGATCTATCGCAGCTACGAGAACTCTTTCCCAAATCAACCGTTTTTGTACGCAATAAAACAACAGTCTAAATAGCGCCTCCTTATTGGTTGAAAACTAAATTCTAGCAATTTGATTGGTCAATACGGATCCACAACATATTTGCCTAAAGTTGCTAGACTTTATAAGAGTAATGAAATGAGTCCCTACTGAGCCAGTGAAATCTGCAAATCAAAGAAGGCAGGGAAACAAGGGACGAAATGTCATAAGTCTAGTAGCTTTTCGCAACACACCCTTTAGCTATTCTACAAAAGAGCCTGGATTGAGCATGAGTACATTCGGAAATTCCATTTGCAAAATATCGTTCAATTCTAATTCTTTTCTGAATAGCTAGAGGGACTCTTATATATTTAGTTTATTTAGTTTATCTCCTTCATGTCATGGCCCTGGGGTAGTCATGATCTTTTGCTCCCCTTGGTATCGCTTCTGTAGTATTGTATGGTAGCTCGTTTGTAATCTTAGATAATTCGTAAATTGTAAATTTTTAACATTGAATTTATAGAAAAAAAAGACGCCTCGCGTCCAGCCTTGTTTTGCATTTTTTCTGTTTGCTCTAATATGTAAATATCGTTTGTAACAGGTATAGCTCTGTTCGGTGACCACTGTAAAACGTAACCTGACAAGTAGTACGAAAGCATTGTAACCAAATGCCTCATGAATTATGCAAGCAAAGTGATTGAATTGAATTGTTCGTTATTAAAGATCTGAAGAGTGGTCGTTTCATTGCTATCATTGAACATCTGACGGAGAAGACGTTTTTAATGCACAGTATCAATGTTCTGACAGAGGACTGCAGAAATTCATTTGAAGACTTTGAGAAGAAATCTAAGCATGACGAGGATCTTTGTTTACATTGAGGTAAGTGTATGGGATGTTTTAGGGGGTATGACAATCATTTTTTGTACAATTTTTTGACATTTGTCATTTCTCGACTTTGAATTGAATAAATATCTGCAAGAGTATGGCTTACTTACAGGATGTTCTAAAAACTGTATGCAAGTTTAATAGCTCTGTCATATCAACTCAAAACCATGTTTACGTTAGCCTTAATTAACTGAAGCAAATTTTGGTGGCTTCCTTATAGTTTTTGTGAATTTGGTTGCAAAGCAATAGGTCAGCAAGTGGGAAATTTCTGCTGGAGCCAAAACCAAAGCTCAGAAAGTACTTGAGTAAGGCTTTAACAATGTCGTTTTGAAAGGTTTACAAGGGCACAGAGAGTAAACATGGAAATGTCACTTCAAGCTGAAAATAATTGTGAAATTGAGAAGGTGATATACCATTTAGAGAATTCAAAATTCAAATTTTAGTATATTGCATCATATCTTTTAGAATCCTTTGAGACGATACACTTGGTATTGAAGAGCAAAGAAGCCACTGAGACGATATCGATTTTCACACCTTTTCTGCAATTAGAGTTTCTCTCATATCTCACGAACAGTTTGGAATGTTTCTTTCCAATCAAAATATAACTTTGGCTTTCAGGTTTTCCTCTGCTTCTTTTTATCACAAGAAACATTCAAGTTCACCTTCGCTGCAAAATCACCAACTCGTAAGTGTGTCAATCATATTCATATCATAACCTGGCGTAGGGAGCAGGGCACAAAGTGTTCTCCGTGGTTTTGAATTTAAGCAGTGTCGTCCGCAAAGTTGCAAAAAGTCTTTGAAAAAACCTGGATTTTAAGGTCCGACCTTCCTCATTTCAAAGTTTTGCGAAAAAAGAGAAAGAGCCTTATACATCAAGCATCAAGAAAGGTATTGATTCATCTTTCCATAGTATATTAGGACCGTTGCATGTCTCATACACCTTTGGCTGCAGTCTCGAAAGGAATTCAAAAGGTGGTTCGCGCACCCAGTTAAAGCTTTAACTATGACGAATTTTGATGATTTTTCAAGAATTTCATGGAATTGTGCAGTATCGTAGCCAGTTTAGATTAACTAGGGACATTGAAATGATGGATCTTTTACCCGTTAGAACGTTTTTGAGGACGCGTCTTTTACTTTGGATTAGAACAGCTCTCCTGATCTCATATTTGCCAGTACTAGAGTGGCAACTTTGCAAAATTTGTAATAGTTTTATCACCATCTTCAGAAATTTTTTGAGTAAACACTTCCTAGGTTGGCTCAGAATGCCTCTCTCGATCCAAAGTTTGCTCATGTGAAATAGATAATGCTACATTTTGTGATACTTCTTCTATAAATTAACGCCCTTTAGAGAATTTTGTGGGTGTTTTGTGACATCAGCCTCTACATTGGCTAAGAACGACTCTCCCAGCTTTGGAAATTCAACTTCCCCATATTCTTATCTTTTCAAATAACCTGCCTAAATATTTTGCTCAAAACTTCCTCCAAACCAGGTTTGTGGGTGTGTAGTGTTTTTGCATCTCTGGTCGTCCGTTCCATAGATTAAGATATAACAAGTAGCAGTTTTAACAAGGCACCAAGCAGAAAATCGTATTGGATGGACGAAAAATAGCGGTAGAAAGCAAATAGAAGCAAACATAAAATAGAACAAGATTAGCTAAGACATCACATTTACATGACGAAGCTGTTTTATACGTAAAAGGAATACAGTTGAAGTGAAGGATATCTGACATCATTGAAATCGCTGCTTGTTTTACAATGTTCTTTAGCTTTTTGCATTTACTATCTAAGTGAATTCACCCGAAGAAGCTACTGTGTGCGGCAACTACTGTGTATATCTCCCTGGTGTGCCCTGGTGTGTAGGATCCACTATGGGCCAATCAAAAAGCATAGAACCTATAGCAAGCCATACTTGGGCAAACAAACAATTCAAAACCAATGCGTTGAACTTTTACTTTGCAGGAAAATGGTTGAATTAGGCTTGAAAGTTAAGTTTGTTAGAACCGGCCATTCCTTTCCATATCTATGTGTCATTTTGTAGTATAGCGTTTTGGCGAAAAGTATCGCTCACTTGTACAAGAACTTTCTGCTTCCTAACAACGACAATTAGATCGATAGTTCCAAAAAGGATAAGATATAAGGGTATTCTTTTTGCGCTCTGCTCCGATACATGCCTTGTTTTAGCATTTTCTAAAAGAGAAGCAATTTGTGTTTGCAATGGCTCAGGACTTCATTCTTGAATGAACATGAATCCAATTCAAGACGCATTTTAGGAATCCTACGAAACACGATTTTACTAAAATCGCTCGCAATTATGAAATGGATTGACTGTTTTCGGGAGGCAAATCTTTCATATGTAAGTTCGCATTTCTTTAATGAAATAAAGCTTTAAAGAGAGGATTTTAAAAGTAAGCTGCATCAATTCAACTTGGCAAACATCCCAGATTTTTCTGCCTGAAAACAGTATTAAACTAAGTCGTTTTATATCTTTTCATAACTCTCTTTCTTTGTAGGTATCATGATAGAGCATAGAGACTATCATGTATTAGTCAGGTCGCTACGGGGATTCACACTGGAAAAATTTGCGGGCGATTTAATTTTTGGTTTAAATCATACCTTTTACTTTCCTGATGATGATTTTAGTGGTTGGACGCCTTCAAATTACTTCAGTGGCGCCTCCAATCGAAGTTTAATCAGCGCTGCTTTGGGGCCTATCTTCCATGGAGGCGGCCATATTGTTTTCAATGTCAGACTTCTCGAGCAGATTGTGTTAAAGTCTAAATGTGCCTTGATTCCTCAATTAATTTGAAAACAGCCTCCTTTAATTCAAATTATTCAACTGAATGTGGAAAATAACTGTTTCAGCGTATTTTCAAGGCGTTTAATCACGATTACGGGTAGGGGGCAACCGATAAGTTCTCGAGAAATATGACACAGACTTTTGTTGTCATCTGACATTACTTCATTAGTTTCTTACGAATTTCTTCAAGGTTCCATAACAGTCTTCGTGCTCATTACCTGTTCCCTCGCGAACATTTCAAAATAAGGTTGTTTAAGCCTTTCCAATTAGATTAGACGTAATACTCAACTACCTTTCATTTTCAAGTAATATAATACAGGAAGCAAACGAAACTAAAGTAACAAAATATGGTCAAGGATTTCCTACAACAAAATAAATAGTTTCTTAATTTTTGGCGATCTGAGAATTTAATTCCTTATAAGTACTTTGGTACAAAAAATATGGGTAGTCTTTTCAACCAGTTTCTAAAGAGAAACGTGTAGCAGGAAAGGAAATCAAGTGTTATTTGGAGAAATGTGGATACATTGGTAATAGTGTGACTGAGATGAACAGACTTATTTGGATGCATTTAGCTGTGAGAATATTAAAATTCTGTAGACGAAGAAGGAGAAATATATGATGGACATGATAACTGGTACAAACTCAGAGCCCAAGAAAATGGTACCAATATTATAATTATACATATAATGCCTTGATGAGGACAAAATACCACTGGTGCTGTTTATCTTAAGTTAGCCACACTCTTTAATTAGGACAAGTTTCTTCGAAAGATATATGTCGTTAATCTGATTTGGCCCAACAGTTCCTTGAAAATCTTACAGTTTTCATACATGCTTGTCTTCTAAAAGTTCCCATGGTTTTTGTATTCAGAATTTTTAAATGTTTTCTTCAAACAGGCTTTGATCCAATTTTCGCTGTTTACCGTGCTGTCCTTATTTCACCCCGAGGTACATATCACTCCACCAAAATGTCAGGGGCCTTTGATAACGATCCTTTTCCGTTTTCGGGTTCAAGAAAACTCCATAAAAATCCCGAAAAATTGCATTTTTAAATTTTGTACCCTTTTTTCAAACAGTGATCCCTTGCTTTCTCCGGCTCTTACTGACGTTGTTTCAACTAATAATTAGTAACATAGGACAAGACATGGCGAAAATATGATATGGATTTTCTAGAGGAAATGAAAAACAGTTTGTTGATGAGAGTTTCACTTTTCTGCCTCATATTTAGTGGACAGTAATTGTTCCTTCGTGATATTTTTAGCTCAATTGGGGAGGGGTGGCAATACCCCAATTATTTAGTATGGTACCACTTTCTTATTTATCCCCTAACTGGAGCCCTGCATTGGGTTGCCCGTTGAATTTGCTGCCTTTTGAAGGCTGATCCAGACATATATGGCAAGCGAAATGCACAAGAATTCGAAAAACCTAGTTTATCGCCGATAAACCTACTTTTTCAATCGATAAACTAGGTTTTTCACTGATGAAGTAGGTTTTTCGATCGATAAAGTGGGTTTATCGGAGATAAACCTAGATTTTCGATCGATAAAGTGGGTTTCTCGCCGATAAAGTGGGTTTCTCGCCGAGAAACCTACTTTATCGATCGAAAAACCCACTTTATCGACCAGAAACCCACTTTTTCACCGAGAAACCCACATTATCGATCGAAAAGTTAGGTTTTCATCGATAAAGTAGGTTTCTCGATCGATAATGTAGGTTTTTCGATCGATAAGGTGGGTTTTCGATCGATAAAGTGGGTTTATCAGCGATAAAGTTGGTTTCTCAAGCGAGAAAGTGGGTTTTTCGATGAGAAAAACGTGGTGTTCCAAAGCCGGGTGTGTACGCATAATATTACAAACAGATCGAGTAAAGCATGTTTGCATTGTTGGAATATTTTGAATATAGATTCTTTTCAGCTCAAGTAAATGATAGAATTATCCAAATTATGAACAATTTACAGACGATTTATCTCGTAATTATGAATGTATAGGACCACAGCGTTTCAAATACGAGTATACAGTTGCGTCACCTGAAGAAAATATCCCCCCTAAAAAATATCCTGTAGAAAATATCCTTCCATTGCCGGTACTTGGAGGGGTTTATCATTGTGAGTATCAAAATGATGGCGAACAGCAATGACGATGATGATTTTCAAGACTTGCTATCAAATGCGATTTCAAATGTGCAGAGCTTACGGCATCTGCAGTATGGCAAGAGATTGAATGGGCCCCCAATGGGCCATCGCGGGTTAAACCAAAAAAAGCCACGTGGACCAAAGCCAAAATCGTTGCAGCTCAAACTATACCATCTGACAGATGCATCTGGCCTCCCGCATTTTAACTATCTATCCATGTTGCCTTGTGTTTTCAATAGGCCGTTGTAAAGTTGTCATTGAAATACTGGAATTTTTTATTGAAAAAAAGGCTTTGATGGAAAACCAAACTTTCGTGCGAAAAATCCAGCTTTTCCAAACGAGAAACCCACTTTATCACCGAGAAACCAACTTTATCACCGAAAAACCCACTTTATCGATCGAAAAACCTACTTTATCGACCGAAAAACCTACTTTATCGATGAAAACCTAACTTTTCGATTGATAATGTGGGTTTCTCGGTGAAAAAGTGGGTTTCTGGTCGATAAAGTGGGTTTTTCGATCGATAAAGTAGGTTTCTCGGCGAGAAACCCACTTTATCGGCGAGAAACCCACTTTATCGATCGAAAATCTAGGTTTATCGCCGATAAACCCACTTTATCGATCGATAAACCTACTTTATCAGTGAAAAACCTAGTTTCTCGATCGAAAAAGTGGGTTTATCGGCGATAAACTAGGTTTTTCGAATTCTTGTGCATTTCGCTTGCCATAGACATATCCACATGCAGACATGCGGAAGTAATATCAGATGACAACAAAATTGTGTGTCATATTTCTCGAGAACTTATCGGTAGCCCCCTACCCGTAATCGTAATTAAACCCCTAGAAATTACACGGAAACAGTTGTTTTAAACATTTTGTTGAAAAATTTGAGTTGAAGGAGGCTGTTTTCAAATTAATTGAGGAATCAAGGCACATTTAGACTTTAATATAATCTGCTCGAGAAGTCTGACATTGAAAACAACATGGCCGCCTCCATGGAAGATAGGCCCACAGCAGCGCTGATTAAACTTCGATTGGAGGCGCCACTGAAGTAATTCGAAGGCGTCCAACCACTAAAATCATCATCAGGAAGGTCTAAGGTATGTTTTAAACCAAAAATTAAATCGCCCGCAAATTTTTCCAGTGTACACACCAAATCGGCCCCGTAGCGACTGGACTATATCTCTTGAGAGTGGCACCAACAGACTGATCTTGTCAAAAATTGATCCATATCTCGTGTTATACAAACATTCTGATGGGACATTGAGGAATGAGAAAGGCAACAAATGCGTACGACCATCAGGATTGGATTCTGCTTTACATCTCATGGGTAAGCTTTTGATTTGCAAAACATAGAAATGAACGTAAGAAATCTCTGACTTGAAGAATGTTATCAATTTTGCGAATTCAAAAATTCAAAAGCGAATATACTTTCAAAATTTTTAGTACAACACTCATTTGCAAAAATGAACAACTTTGCAAGGTTGTCTGTGTTTTATATGTTTGCTATACCGGTATGGTAGTGGTGGTAGAGCAGATGGAGGTTGGTATGTGTAGTGAGTTATGTTTATTGTTATGTTCATGTAAATACTTCGGATTAAAGAAATAGATAAATAAAGAGAATGGCTACAGCAACTTATGTTCGGATCCAACGAACACTGGAGCAAGATGGACGAGTTGAATAGAACGTTTTGAAACATATCTGATTGCCGCAGATGTCAAGGAAGATGAACGAAAACGCGCCCTACTGTTGGGCGTGGTGTACAACCACTTAAAACCGACCACACCGACCAGCGATCACACCGACCACCGACCAGCTCCACCGACCACCGACAAACACCACCGACCACCGACCAACACCACCGACCACCGACCACCGACCAACAAACCACTTACCACCGACCATAACTGTCACCGACCACCGACCAGAACCACCGACCACCGACCGCCGACCACCAAATTAACCGACCACATAGCACCGACCACATACCACCGACCACATACCACCGACCAAATTTTAATTACAAACTCAACGATTTGTAAGAAACTTAAACTATAAATATTTTCAATTCTAAAAGATTGCGTCGAGTGCCTAAAAATGTCTAAAAATGTAGGTCCATTTCTGAATAATCGGTTTAGTAAGAAACTGAGGGTGCAGTTTTCTAAACATTCTATTTCTATCTCAACGATAAACGCACTTTAAATAATTGTAATATTAAACGTATTTTTATATAAGAAACTGCCGATAAGGAATTCAACTCTCGGATCGCAAAACATTAAGAAACTCCAATACTGGGAAAAGATAAGTTAAGAAACTATGTATTTTGATATTGGAAATCCTTGGCATATTTATACTTTACTTTCACTTGTTTCCTGTATCATATTACTCGTTAACCCGGGGGGGGGAGTACTCGTATATTTTGCCGCCGAACAGAGTTAATTTTCAGGATTGCTACTCTGGGACAGGGTATCACTTTTGTACAGTCGGTTTCATGACAGGGTCCATATTTTGTATAATTGACTACGTAACGTCGTTGTAAACCATTTGCAATCCGCGAGTGTGATTTAAATCGTTTGGATGGCAACATTTCCACATTTTCTGATAGATTTCTATCAAGGGTAGCCTACAATTTTGTATGAAGAATCTCAAGAACAAGGTATTGTTTTTAAAATTTTATGCCAGGACAGGGCATCATTTTCGGGAATTTTACTCGGGGACGGGGTGCCTTTTCAGATTTTCAAGCGGCACATCCCCATATTTTCGTAGACCAAGTACCCCCCGCCCCCCGCAGCATAAGCATCATGGTTACTTCATACTTAAAAAGCGAGATCACTTGAAGTAGCACTGAAGAAGATCACGTACAGTTATTTCAATATGTTGTTATTAGACTGTGTGTCATGTCATAAGAAAGTACTCCCATTTAAAAGATCACCAAAATTCGATTACAAAACTTATCATAAAATTGCTTTGTTGATCTCTTTTGTGAATGATCTGAATACATATCTACAAATTATCAAATGTTTGATATGATGAAGTAGATGGTATAAAATGACACTTTGAGAAACCTTATTATGAGAGCTATGCGCTTTAACCCTATTACTACCGGGCTTTTTCGACCATCCTAGTACCGAGGGGGGGGGGTGCCCCCCCCCCTCCGTAACTTCGCCAATATTGCAGATATGAGGATGAAACTTAGTACAATAGTGTATAGGAACAAAATCTACACAATAGGCTGCTTTTTTAATTCTTCATTACATCCATGACGTCACAATGACGTCATAATTGAGGAAAATTGCACTTTTTCCTTACTATTAACAATATTGACAATATTTAAGATCTTAGTTGATAATTTCTTTCATACTGCTACTAGAATGTATCCCAAAGCATCACTGAATAGAAATTGGCAATTAAGTGTCAATTTAAGCTTGTTATTTATATCATATATTCATCATTTATTTGCATCAGTTTGTCATTGTTTCATTTAAACCCCTAATCACTGATGAAAATTCTCTAAAATGCCTTAAAATTGTTCATAACAATCAATAGAACCAATTTTGACCATTTAAGTTATCTAATAGATTTGTTATTATATATATGACGTCATAAACTTTGATGACGTCATGAACGTTAAATTTGCTGACGTCATCAAAAATGGATAAAACTATACATCATTTGAATGCTCTCATCGAGAACTATCGAATGGTGGTATTATCGATGTTCTACGACCATCAGTGTTAAAACTGGACTCGCTTCTTTAATTGTCTGGCTGACCACGTGTTGAAAAGAGGTTGGTCACGTGATCAGTATCTACCATTTTGAAATAAAATTACAAATTTTGATTAGTCCATGAAATTTTAGGAAAAGTCGCAAAGTTTCAGCTTTATATCTTTTGAACTGATGACACTACATCAAATAAACTTTGCCGCGGGCACTTTGTGCCCCCCCCCCCGGTAGCATTAGGATTAAGCAACATAGTATTCTTGTCATTTTGTGAGATTTTTCAGTATTCTCCAAGTCTAGAATGATTGCATTTCTTTCTGACATTTTTTATTAAACTAAGAGCTTAGAATACAACACTTTGAGAAAGTATATAAAAAGGCATCTGCAAGGGTAAAGCTCCTTTCCCGTATTCGAGAACAGATAGGTCCCTATGTTGCAGAATCAATATACAAAGCTATGATACGTCCAATATTAATGTATTGCTATCAACTACAACTTGGACTACCTAAGGGTACCATTGATAAGCTACAGTCTATTCAGAATAGAGCAGCAAAGATCGCTTGCCCACGTGAACCACCTGAGTGTTGGGATAAAATAGCGGAAGTGCGCAACAGACGTGTTGCTATAGACGTCTTCAAATGTTTGAATGGCCTTTCACCAGAACAGTTCACGCAATATTTCAAGCGTCATCAGCATAGAAAAGACACAAGAGGAATTAATTCAAGTCTCATTTTACCATCAATAAGAACAGAAACTGGCAAACGAACTTTCGCTTTCCAAGGAGCTCATATTTTCAATAAACTTCCCCAAGGACATTCGGGACGAAGAATCTCTCGTGCGTTTTAAGCACAAACTTAGCCTTTTATAAAACCTTTTTAATGAAACAGTCTTGAACACAGTTTTAACTTTGATGTAATTTGTAATTTCTCATTTTATCTTTTTTGTTCAACAGGTCCTTGACTGATAACAGAATTTCTATTCTGAACAAGTAAACCTGTATAAATATTATTTATTATTATGAATGTTACGCACAAATGAATTAACATTTGGAATTACTGTCCAAGATATCGGGTCACATCTAGTGTCCTTAGATATCAAGAACCTGTCTGATGATTCTCGCCGTGCCTAGAAGGGTTGACTTCTGGATTAACTCAATTCTTGTTGTTACACCTATTTCCTTCAGGTACTGTTCAAGTCTGCCTGTTACAGTGCCAAGGGCACCTATGACAATTGGGATGACCTTGGTTGACACATTCCAAATCTTTCTGATTTTTCTGGCTAGATCTTGGTACTTTATTATTATTATTATTATTATTATTATTATTATTATTATTATTATTATTATTATTATTATTATTATATATTATTATTATTATTATTATTATTATTATATATTATTATTATTATTATTATTATTATTATTATTATTATTATTATTGTTATTATTATTATTATTATTATTATTATATATTATTATTATTATTATTATTATTATTATTATTATTATTATTATTATTATTATTATTATTATTATTATTATTATTATTATTATTATTATTATTATATATTATTATTATATATTATTATTATTATTATTATTATTATTATTATTATTATTATTATTATTATTATTATTATTATTATTATTATTATTATTATTATTATTATTATATTATTATAGATTATTATTATGCTTATGAGGAAGGACTGACGTGCTTCTACTAAGCTCTGGTTAAACTTTAATAAATTAAGGCTGTTTACTTAAATTATTTCATTATACTTTTACTGCCGACTTACACGTTACCGGAAAGACATTATGAAATCGCTGACAGTTCTTGGACTCGTCCTGGTGCTCACTATTTGCGATTATTGCGGGAAAGATTTCCAAGTTTTAGGACGACATCGATGGAGATGCAGTGGAAAACTAAACAATAGCAGACAAGGCGATAACCATGGCAACGGTTATGAGTCAGTCATACGTGAAGCTAGCTATTCAATCTCAGACAATAACTCTATTCTATCACAAACCCAACAAACAATAACAAAGTGTTGTTGCGGGAAACCTTGCAAGGGCCTACGAGGCTTGAAAATTCACCAACGAAGCTGTCGGGTGATCTTGGGACTAGGACAGGAAATAACTGATGCAATTATCGAAGCAGAGAGCGAGGAAGATCCTGCCACTGTGTCGGACACGGAGGGGCAGATCTACGACGAAAATAACGAGCCTATCTTGAAGGTGGGGGTAAAATTACCAAGAACTGCACAACAATGGAAAGCTGCAGAAGACCATTTTAGGGAAACACTCCCATCAAGGGAGATATCGCCGAATTGCTTGAATGAAAATATAGAAGAAATGAATCGATCCCTTTACGATTATTTTGTGGGAAAATTTGGGAAGGAAAACGACAGATGCCCCTCTGAACTTGCCGAGCGATACAAAGACAAAACCAAAAATGATCTGAAAAGGATTCTGAAAACTTTGAAAAATTCCCCCCCAGAAAATATCGATTCTGATGAAATTAAATACGTCGCGAAACTACTTCGACAGAAAATTAAGGATAATGCGGAAAATCAAGTTCCCTTCTCGACGACAGAAGATCACAATATCCTTGTACAGAAAAATGTTTGGAGCTACGCAAAGAAATTTATCAAGAAACCGTCAGAGATCTTACCCACATTTCCAAAAACTGATTGCATCGAATACTTCAAAAAGACCTTCAGTGTCATTAACCCCAGAAAACTCTTCAGGGTACCTGATCACATACCAAAATTCGATAAGCCTTCTATTGAATTTGATTTAAAGGAACCAACATACCAAGAAGTAACTAGAATTATTCGAAGAATGAAAACCTCGGGTTCCCCCTGCCCCTTAGACCAAATATCCATAATATGTTTGCAGAGGATGCCCTATCTTAGAACATACATCCACCTAATTTTGGTGGAAGCATGGAAGGCTGGTACAGTACCCTCGACATGGAAAAGGGCGGTAACGGTGCTAATTCACAAAAAGGGTGACCCCCGGGGGGGGTACTTAGTATATTTTGCTGACGCCATGTGCACTCCTTTCCGGGTATCGTTTTCGCCTCTTTTTTCTAAAGCCGGGTATCAAAAGAGGGCAATTTTTCTAAAGCCGGTTGTCAAAAGTGTTATTTCATTGTTTTTCGACGAATTTTTTACGTTTAGGGGTATGCTTTTCGCGATTTTTACGTTTTGGGATATGCTTTTCGCCGATTTTTTCTAAAGCCGGCTATCATTTCGAGGGAAAATTTCTAAAGCCGGTTGAAAATTTTTTTTCTTGGAGTGCACCCCCCCGTACAATTGAAAGTCAAGTACCCCCCCCGGGGGGTGACCCCAATGTTCCTGCAAACTTCAGACCAATAACACTCGAGTCTGTGCCTCTGAAAGTGTTTACATCCCTGATTCGTAACAGGATGTTTGACTTCCTTCTCAAAAACAAATATCTTGAACATAACATTCAAAAAGGCTTCATACCAAAAATTTCGGGAACGTATGAACATACAGCGCAAATGGCTTTTCTTATCAATCAAGCTAGATTAAAGCAACGATCTCTGTTTATCACATTACTCGATCTTCGTAACGCCTTCGGAGAGGTCCATCACAATCTCATCCAAGAAA
The DNA here is from genome assembly GCA_039566865.1 of Aurelia coerulea. Taxonomy (NCBI): domain Eukaryota; kingdom Metazoa; phylum Cnidaria; class Scyphozoa; order Semaeostomeae; family Ulmaridae; genus Aurelia; species Aurelia coerulea. The sequence continues at coordinate 19,538,556 of CM076953.1, read as the reverse complement.
CACTCCGATTCCATCATGTTCCAGTTGAAATCCAAAGCCTAATAAAGGATTTGTACACAGATTTTAAAACGTCAATCATTACCACAGGGTATGCAACACCATTTATTCCAGTGACTAAAGGTGTTCTTCAGGGTGACTGTTTAAGCCCTCTCACGTTCAACATGATATTTAACATTTTCATTCAACTGATACGAAAGGAAGAGTACTCTCAACTACTATACAAACATGATGCATTCTTAAGGCCCAGAAATTGGCTCCAATTTGCGGACGACGCATGCGTAGTAACCGGCCAAGAATATGAAAATCAGATCCTTCTAAACTGTTTCACAGCATTCTGCTCTTGGGCAAATATGGAAGCGAGGCCAGACAAATGTAAAGCATTCGGTATGATGAAAGTCAATACAAATTGTTGTCAAGTTAGTCCAAAGGTGTTTGTCTCAAACCAGCGAATCCCTCCTGTTTTATCTACTGACTCATTCACTTACCTTGGTAGAAGTTTTAACTTTAAAATGGACAACGAAGAGCATAAGAAAAAGTTACTGGAGACAACTAACCTGCTGCTGGAAGCGATAAGTAGGCTACCACTTCATCCGAAAAACAAGATTCTTCTCTATTCGACGTATTTCATGTCTAAAGTGTCTTGGGACTTAACTATTGCAGATTTAGACATCACGTGGGTCAAACAAAATCTAGACTCACTAGCGCACAGGTACATTAGATTATGGCTCGAGATACCGATCAGTGGAACGTTGGATATAATTGGTCTTACGAAAGAAAAATGCGGGCTAGGAATTATTGATCCGTCTACAAAATTTTCCCAGTGCCAAGTTTCGCTTAGGAACTGTTTAAAGAAGTCCCCAAATGGAGACATACAGTCGCTACATAAAGTAACTAGCCGTGATAAAAATGTGCAATATGACACATACGCTAATGGGAAAGAGGTAATTAAAGAAAATAGAACGAAGAAAATCCATAGGATCACACATGAATTGACATCTCAAGGCCTTATACTGAAGGCTATCCTTGAGCATACGACAAATAAAATAACAAGCATATGGAGTGAGGCACAGAAACTTCTACCTAAGAACATCTTCAACTTCTCTGTGCGTTATCTTAATAACAGTTTGCCTACAAAGAAAAATATGAAATTTTGGGGTAGAGTCGAAAGCGAGTTGTGTAACTTTTGCCAACTCCCACAATCCCTTCTTCACGTCGTCTCTGGTTGCAAATCCATGCTTGAAGGGAAAAGATATACTTGGCGTCACAACTCTGTCCTCCTGGCGATTGGCAACTTCTTAACAGGAATAAGAAATGTTAAAGTCTATGCTGATGACATTCCAGGCTTCAGACCATCAGCTGTTATCACTGGAAACAGCAAGCGTCCATATCTCCTTGTAATCAATGAGGGTGTATTATATGTTCTCGAACTGTCTGTCGGTTTCGAAACAAACATTGGAAATAACGAGGCTCATAAAAAGCGGCGCTACGAAAATCTTCTGAAAGACCTTTCATCCTCATACTTGCGTGTGGAACACATAAATCTATCGATGGGAGCAATAGGAACAATCGGTATTAACGGACACAAAGCGTTTATGAATATGTTGCAAAATTTATCAACGAGTAAGCAAGAGCAACTTTACCTAGAAAAGAAAATAATAACCATCTGCATACGTTGTACATACTATATATTTTGTAAGAGAGACAGTGAGTGGGCTAGTCCAGAACTGCTAACGTTTTAAAATTCTTTCCTATCAAGATGTGGACAAATATTCTATTTCGGACGTATTAGCTGTAGATTTTTCAATTTATTTTAAGGAACATTTTAATCATACTTTTTGAACTTATTTGTAAATTTCCCCATCATGCCTAATTGAGAGTGATGGGTGTCATCATGTATCGTAGTATTTGTAGGGAATAAAAAGTTTCCATTATTATTATTATTATTATTATTATTATTATTATTATTATTATTATTATTATTATTGTATATTATTATTATTATTATATATTATTATTATTATTATTATTATTATTATTATTATATATTATTATTATTATTATTATTATTATTATTATTATTATTATTATATATTATTATTATATATTATTATTAGTATTATTATTATTATTATTATTATTATATATTATTATTATTATTATTATTATTATTATTATTATTATTATTATTATTATTATTATTAACCTGTTATAACCTGTTCCACAAGCAAGTTTTTTCGGTCATTTTTTTGAAAACGGACATAATGGGAACTTTCGGGTTGGTATTAAAATCATAGATGGGGCGGATGATGTTTTTTCACTTCGTAGGAAGGAGTTGTTTTGGCAATATCGACTTCAAACTTTTACACCCAAGGGTCTTAATGAAAGAGCTGCAGACGTGGAATTAGACGTATTTGCGTGCGGGGGAACGGCTTAGATTCTGCCACTGCATCTGAAGGTCCCTAGAGGTTGCGTTGGCGTCCGCTTTGTGGTTGCCCTTTGTTACTTCGCGCTTTTATGCGTGTGGCGGTAGGGTGGAATTCCCTATCAGGCCATCCGGGATTCAGCAATTGCTAAAAAAAGTTTTAGCAGCGAGCGAATCTATCGGAGGGTCACTTGGGGTGACTGCAGAGTTGCCAAGGTAGCCTCAAAGGAATCAGTAGAACTTTAAAACGCCTCCAATCCCTTCTCAAATTTAAAAAGGACAAAAAGATTATGTAGAGTGGCATAAGTGGGAAAAGATGTTATTGCTTTTAATTGTAAATTTAACATTTTTATGTACTTTTTGTTTGTAAACAACTTCTTCTGTATAAATTCTCGGCTGCCCAGTAAAGTTGTAGACTGATGAAGATTTTTAATCGAAACGTATTTTTATGAAAACAGTTTAATTTCTTTTATTTCATGTTCTGTTTTTTGTGAATGATGGTTTAGTTTTTATTATTATTATTATTATTATTATTATTATATATTATTATTATTATTATTATTATTATATATTATTATTATTATTATTATTATTATTATTATTATATATTATTATTATATTTTATTATTATTATTATTATTATTATTATTATTATTATTATTATTATATATTATTATTATATTTTATTATTATATATTATTATTATTATTATTATTATTATTATTATTATTATATATTATTATTATTATTATTATTATTATTATTATTATTATTATTATTATTATTATTATTATTATTATTATTATATTTTATTATTATTATTATATTTTATTATTATTATTATTATTATTATTATTATTATTATATATTATTATTATTATTATTATTATTATTATTATTATTATTATTATTATTATTATTATTATTATTATCGCCACAGCGCATACTGTCTAAATGTCAGTAGAGTTCTTTTTCTTGAGGTTCGGTGACAACAAGTCTCCTCAAATCTCAAGAACTTTCCTGAGGATCCTTGCAGAATACAAGATGGCACTCTTCTGCAGTTCCACTATCTTCGTTTCGATGCCAATGTCCTCCAGTCTCTTTTTTAAAAGTTTTGGAGTCGTTCCTAAAGCTCCAATTATGATAGGGATGACTTTCACTCGTTTGTTCCAAATCTTTCTTAGCTCCCTGGCTAAATCTTGATATTTTTCAATTTTTTCCATTTCCTTTGCATCCACTCTGCTATCATAAGGCACCGCGAAGTCAATTATCTTGCATATATTTTTCGTTTTGTCTGTCACGATCATGTCAGGCCTTCTCGCTTCAATTACATGGTCTGTTTGTACTTCGAAATCCCATAGAATGTGGAAATCATTGTTCTCACTGACTGCATCTGGCTCATGTTCGTACCATTTCTCTTTAACATCAAATCCACACCGTTTACTGACTTCCCAATGCACCTTCTTCCCAACCCAGTCGTGTCGACGCTTATATTCCTTTTGTGCCATCTTACTGCACTCGCTCAAAATATGATTGACACTTTCGTCAGCTTGACCGCACATTCTGCATTTGCTTTCTTGCTGGGTCTTGTCTATCTTTGCCTTGATCAAATTAGTTCTGATTGCCTGCTCTTGAGCTGCCATTATCAATGTTTCTGTCTCCCTTTTCAAAGTGCCATCCTTTAACCACATCCATTGCTGCTCATCCGCTAGATTTTCTGTCTGCCTGATGAACTGCCCATGTAGCATATTTGCTTTCCAGTTGTTTTGCCTTTCGAGTTTTTTTTCGTTTCTTGAACTCATTCTTACTTTCAATTGCTGCTTCCCAGTCTGTGGCTTCATCGGCACCTCTTGCAGCACTAATCAGCCTTTCTTCACTCATCTTCACGTATCCTTGCAATCCCAGTTTAGCTAAATTCACTGTATCTTCAACACTCAGGAGTCCTCTGCCCCCTTCACTTCGTGGTATGTATAGACGATCAACATTGCTCCTAGGATGCAGTGCATTATGCAAAGTCATTAGCTTTCTTGTTCTTCTATCCATTTCTTGTAGATCACTAATAGTCCAGTCAAGGAAAGCAGCTGAGTATCTTAGCATTGGTATGGCCCATGTGTTGATTGCTTTGAATATGTTGCCACCATTGAGCTTGCTTTCAAGTATTTTCCTTACACGTCTTTTGTATTCTTTTCCAACTTTGTCTTTCATATCTTTCCGTTGTATTTCGTTTGATTGTAATATACCCAGATATTTATAGCTATCATCTTGCTTTAGAGATCTTATCTTTTCGTCATTGGGCAATTCGATTCCATCTGATTTAACTATCTTTCCTCTCTTCATTATCAGAACTGCACATTTATCTAACCCAAATTGCATGCCTATATCGTTGCTGAAAACTCTAACTGTCTGAACAAGTGAGTCTAGTGCCTTTTCATTTTTCGCATATAACTTGAGGTCGTCCATGTATAATAAGTGGTTGATTTTTTCTAATTATTAATAATAATAATAATAATAATAATAGTAATAATAATTATTATTATTATTATTATTATTATTATTATTATTATTATTAAACTAACTTGGACATCATAAGTGCTTCTTTGCAGCATGCTTCAAAACCAGACAGCCCTACAAAGAGCAAAATTTGCAAATTTAGGTCTCCTATACCTACAAAAATTATTTGGTCCTTGCTTTGATCTAGTTGCAAAAATGAAACTTGAAGATCGGCAATGTGATCAAATTCTGGCGGTGTTTCAAACAGGAGAACCTTTTTAGACATCCGGTATTTTGAATACATTGAAAATATGGAAGTTTCAAAGACATAGAGATGTTATGTTGTATAGTTATTTATTCTAAGGACAATAACTGAAGGGATGATTTTTTTTAGATGGCTGTAACATAACCTTCACGTACAACAAGGCTGCTTCCACTTACGATAATCTTGGCAATTGTTGGCTTGCAGGTTTCTACAGAGTAGACGATAAGATGTACCGCTGGATAGCGTTGGTTTCATGTAATTTTAAGCCCTCATACGGTTTTATCGAAGGTAAGAAATTCTTTTCCAAGACGATTTGTCTTTAATTTAGAATTTAGAAGAAAATAATACTCTATCAGTTCTTATTTGGACAAGCCTATATTGTTTTGAGTACCGTCAAGATAATAATGACCAAGCGTAGCCATCCCATAGAAAAAGAGATTTAATAATAATGATAAAACGTCACGAATATTTAATGAAACTGGATAAAACCTTTCAACTTACAAAGACTGTTCACAACTTATGTTCAGCCAAATATAAAGAATATAACCAAAACAGAAGGTAATCTAAAGTAAAGCACTAAATAAAAAATTTCTTACGAATTTCTATAATAAAATGTCAATGCATTTCAGCTAAGACGTTTCTTTATTGCTTACAGAAGAGGTAAGTTAAGTTGTTGGCATTTTACGAGCTTCCAACGGCAGGATATTGTACTCCTTTGTACCAGCGAATTAAATCTTTTTCCGGCACATTTTCTGATTTCGTGTGAAATCGAAATTCGGATGGGTGACACTTGCAGATGCCTCACAAAGAAATCCGGCAGTAAACCTAAGCAATTTTCAAATCATAAAGGAAGGAAACACAACCTAGAACCATTTCTTTCACAATTTTCATGATTTTGCCTTTATTGGATGGCAAACAAATTATTGTCATTAAAACAACCACATATCATGCCTTTCCTGTACAATAATACAAGAACAACTCGCCTTTTTTATGCAGAGGAATAAATTGGCAATCATCTGATTGGCTAGAACAACAAAAAGAACAACAACTCATCTGATAGGCTGGAACAAGGTCTCAGACTCTAAATTGAAGTAGAAAACTGAATGGATTACAGAGCAATAGAGCATAAAGCTTCTCTGCTGCATCCACATCTTTCATACAGTGGCGTGGCCACGGTGACGTAGCTACGGGGGGGGGAGCGGATGGGGAGCTTTGAACCCCTACTTTTCAAAAAGACGGCTCCTGAGATTCGCACAAAAATTCGATAAAATTTGTCTCGCAGGAGGGTTAAGCCTAATCAAGCATTTTTCTAAGGTAATTAAACGAGCTACTAAATATTCTTAAAAACGCCTACTGTAAATTCAGCTAAAAGGACATTGTCTGAGCTTTCCAACAATTTGAAGGGCGTCGTCATGCAAAGTTTTCCAGGGGCTATGTCCCAGATTCCCTAATTTTTCGAGTGCTTGCTCCGCCGCTGGCTCGAGACACCTTGTGAAATGGAACAATCAGTTGAAGTCAAATTGAAGCAAGTCCTAATTAGGATAAGATTCTTAGAAGCTAGATAATTAGTTTATTTTGTTTAGCGCTTCTATCTGAATGACAATATTTTGCTTTCTTCTTTTGCAGTGGTAATCCCAGAACCAAAACCAACACCAACATCAGTACCGAGAGGTAAGATCTAGTCCTTTTCTTGGTTAGATCATAGTTAATAAATGAATTCAGTCTTTATGACAATGCGTTGAACTTTAGTTATAAAGACGACTTTTTTCTGAAGAGATCTTTAATTGATCGGTGAGGTTAGGGGAGGATTTTCCAAGAAATGTCAAGCTTCCATTTTAGCACTGGCAAATATGGAATCAGGGAGGGGGATGCATTCTAAGCCAAAGTAAAGGCCATGGCTCAACAAAATTGTCCTGAGGGCTTCACCCACAGACCCCTCCTTTCAATGCCGCCCTCTCCCACTTAAATCACCCAGGCTACGCCACTGGTGAGACTGTTAGTTCTTCAAAGCATGCGTAACACATATCAAACAATTTTGTTTTCGGTCATTTGTGATTTGAGCCAATAATTTGATGAGATCCCGTGTGTTGTTTGACAAATTGTATTTAGGTTGCTTCATACCTATTTTGAGTTTTTAAACCATAATAGGAAATATACTTAGATTTTAATAGCATTCTTGTCAGAATGCTCACTGCCCCTCGGCCCCTTCGAAAATTTTCCAGATGAGGATTGAATTCAATCTTGTCTTTACTTGGAAATTACTGTAAATTATTACGTTCAATCTTTACGGTTGATCTTTGCTGGTAAGCAGTTTCATAAATTTTAATTTTCCTGAACTTCACAGCTTCTCAGCCAATACAACAAATATTCCCGACTGCCTTCTTTACAAATATACTATTTACTGGAAAGAGGTTTGTCGGGCACGTATCGAAGACAATGCAAGTCAAGACTGTCGAGAGATGTTTCATGGTTTGCCTTGAATGCATCCAAGCCAAATCTACATGTCACTGTTCCTCATTCAACATCAAACGTCGTCCACCCAAATCAACATCTTCACTCTCATGTGAAATTAATAATTTTAATCATAATGCAATACCAAGTGACTTGGTCGAAGGAGCTGAGTATCAGTATTATGAAGTTATGTAACACAGGATTGAACATTTGAAAGACACTGCCACTTTTGCACGTTTTCAATATCATATTTGTTTTCTTTCAGTTAAAGGTAATGTGTCAATGTAAGTACAGCGACTTTGCTATGATATATTTCATGTGATGATTTAACCGTAATAATAATAGATAGCAAGCTCTAATATAAGCAAACTGATGACTTACTTGCGGTTGCGATTCCAGAGCTGAACCCGATGTCTCGCAACAGGCAGCCTCGTTGTGAAATATAAATTCTAGTTTTGTATGTGATCAGTTCAATTCTACCAATCACAGTGCGCTCTTCGAGGCTCTTAGTCAGCATTGCGTCAGCAAATTTTGACAAGAGTGTATACGCAGCTGTTTACTTACATGGACACATTAACTTTAACTTGTACAACGTTGTTATTATGAACATAAATTAACTTGCACAACAATTAGTATGAAGATATAATGTCTGAAGTAGTTTGAAACACTAGCCTATCCTGTGTGGAAGAAGTCGTGTATTGCATGTCTATTTCATCTCCGTAACAATAATGCAACTGTAGCTGAAGCTTAGCAAAGAAGCATACAACAAGCGATATCAATAGTCAGGAGTGCTGCGTACACCGTTCCGTTCCGTTCCAGTGCAGTGTTTCTTTAATGAATTCTAAAAGTATAGGGGGCCGATAGTTGCAAGAGCTGTAAAGGTACCAATGCAGTGGTTGTATATTGACGCACGGAAATAGAAGGTTCCATAAATGGTCCAATGCTATTTTTAATGGCAAGTAAGTCATGAACCAGAATCGAAAATGGAATTCTTCTTTGAGGGAAAAGTTTCAAGACATTTTCATTGCCGTAAGAGTTGGTCTGGGCTTCGTTTTTCATCGCAAAGTAATATGAATGTGATGATACGATTAAGACTATGCAAATATTATTTCTTTAGATTTATTTTAAATAGTTTCAAGTTTCCCGCTCGTAACTGGAAGCAATTCGAGGCTAGCCTCAAAACGAGACATTCGCCCAAGGTCCCTAGATCTGCGCACGAGGCCGCGTGCTTGTTCTTGTGAGAAGATTCTTATGATTTCGGCCTAAAAAATAAGCTTTAATATTCCACTGAGTGTAAAGTTTAATTGGAGATCAAACGCGAAACTACATTGGAAGTGTTTTAAATCGTGTTTACCTAGCAAGGCTTCGGCCGGAACTACCGCCTTTTAACATGAACACTTCATCAATTTCACGGCGTTTTCATATTTACCCAATAGGCATATGCTCCATAAACCATTTAGATATGATCGAAATGCTCATGGAGGTGGTCTCATGAGTCATGATCTATATTATTAGAGACAAAGTGCCAGCTAAGGAGTTGTCAGATATAGATATTCCTGTCAGTATGGAGTGTGGCATCGTTGAAATAAATGTGCACAAGAAGAAATGGATCATGCTAGGGATCTACCGTCCTCCCTCTCAAAGTGAAAGAGACTTTTTTGGCGAGCTTGGAGAAGTCTTAGATGTGTGTACCATGAGGTCTGATAATGTAATTATTGTTGGTGATTTCAATTTGGAGGAAGATAACGATAATATATCTAATTTCATGAATTTGTATGCGTTAGGTAATTTAGTTAAGGTTCCTACTTGTTTTAAGTCAGTTAATGCACGTTGTATTGATTTGATACTAACTAATAATTTGAATTGCTTTAAAGGCACAAGAACTGTTGCAACTATGTATGTGTTATGAATTTGTATGGGTTAGGTAATTTAGTTAAGGTTCCTACTTGTTTTAGATCAGTTAATGCACGTTGTATTGATTTGATACTAACTAATAATTTGAAATGCTTTAAAGGCACAAGAACTGTTGAAATTGGACCCGGGGGGGGGGTACTTGACTAGGGAAGTGACGGGGGTGTGCGGAATACCTCTCCACACCCTGCACCCTGTCGCATAAAAAATAGGCCAAAAGTATACCCTGTCGCATAAAAATTTTGCCTCTCAAATACAGTGTAGAACGCAATTTTTGCTTGTGATACCCTGTCGCATAAAAATTTGCCTCTCAAATACAGTGTAGAACGCAATTTTTGCTTGTGATACCCTGTCGCATAAAAATTTTGCCTCTCAAATACAGTGTAGAACGCAATTTTTGCTTGTGATACCCTGTCGCATAATTTTCGCTAGAAAATGACACCCTGTCGCATAATTTTTACCGCAAAAGGACACCCTGTTGAGCGGCACATACCGTTAGGTCAAGTATGGGAGTGCCCCCCCGGGAAATTGGACTGTCTGACTTTCACTCCATGATTGTGACTGTAGTTAAAAGTAGTTTCATTAAAGACAAATGACGGAGATATAAGGTGATTTAAATCAGGGGCCTGGGAAATCTAAATATAGCCTATTGTATTCCATTGTATTTGATGATATCGAGAGATTAGCAAATCAATTGGACAAATGAAAGCACTAAGCCATCTTTTGTTCTATTTTTAAACTAGGCACTATATATCCGTCATTTGTCTTTAAGAGAGGCCCCAGGATAATTACTTATCGTGAGTACAGCAAATTTGATCCACTGAGATTTAAAGAGGATCTTAGAGAACAATTAGATAAAAATAGTTCTTGTTGGGAGAAATTTGAAGTTTTCAATGCTATAGTTACGAGTGTGCTGGATAATCATGCTCCAATAAAGAAAAAATCTGTTCCAGCCAATGATGGCCCATTTATGACGAAGCACTAAGAAAAGCAATCATGAACAGAATCAGATTCAGGAATATATATATGGCAAAAATCGCACTTTTGACAATTTTTTAAAGCCTTTAAAAAGCAAAGAAATAGATGTGTTAAGATATTACGACAAGCTAAAAAGGATTACTATAAGGATCTTGGCATAAAGGACTTGACCGAGAATAGGAAGTTCTGGAAAGCAGTAAAACCTCTATTCGATGAAAAAGTCAAGACCTCTTCAACAATTGTTTTTATGGAAAATGATGAGATCATTTCGGAAGACCGAGCAGTTGCTAATATATTGAATGAATATTTCAGTAATGTTACAAAATCCTTGTGTTTTTGTGTTGAATTCTTAATGTGTACGGTTCCGAAAAGGTTCCAATACTGTTTCCAATGGACTTTAATTCTACTGCCAAATCCTATCTCAAAATGAAACTCCCAAGGGTTCCAAAGGTTCCTGTACAGTATTTTTGTATTGAATTCTAAAAGTATACGGTTCCGAAAAGTTTCCAATACTGTTTTCCTATAGACTTAAATTCTACTGTCAAACCCCTATCTTAAAATCGGGTTCCGAAGGTCCCAAGGCTTCCGAAGGTTCCAGTACAGTGTTTCTTTATTAATTTCTAAAAGTATAGGGGGCAGATGGTTGCAAGAGGTGTAAAGGTACCAATGCAGTGGTTGCATATTGACGTCTGAAAATAAAAAGTTCCATAAATGGTCCAATACTATTTTTTGCACTCCAAACTTTACAGTGAATAAAAAAATGAGGAGGTTTTGTTATAGTTAGGTCCAAACTCTTATATTTTTTACTTTTCTCAAAGTAGTAGCAATGAAGGCAAATTCTTTGGATGCTTAAATTTTTGACGAGGCCACTCTATAGAGTAGAAGGTTGAACACTTCTAACAATGTGTTTATATGACAGACAAGTATGTACTTGCACCTTAAATCCTAGTTCTGAGAAAATTGAATTTGAAAACCCAACTTTGTATTTTTGATTCATAGGAGCTTTTGTTTCGATCTCTTAACCCTATTTTGGTTGGGGGGGCAACTTTGCCCCCCCCCCTAGTAGACTTTTTGTTATAACTCTATCAAGATACCAATTACGGCCCGGAAACTTTCTGACTTTTTGCTAATACTTCTTGTGCAATGACTCAAGAAGTTTCATAAAAATATTTTGACAAATGAGGGGGAGGGAGACAATTTTTGGGAACTGACTCTGTCAAAATCGCCAATACTTATTAATTTTCGCGAAAAAAGTAGCAAAATTTCAAAATTTTGCAAAGATATTTTGCAGGGTAGTGCTATTTGATGAATTCTATCATAATTTTCATGTTTGGATGGACATTGAGTTCCAAATTAAATCTTATCGCATTTTTCCCGATTTTGACCGATTTTGCCAATTTTCTTGACCACACAAAGAAAAATGCTGACGCAAGCAATATTGACGGCTAATTTTAGGCTAATTTTCATATCATCATAACGTACATGCCTAGGGCTATTAGTACACCAAATTTGGTTGCTTTATCTATTTCCAGTCAAGAGTTAGGTAGGGGGGGCTTTTTTGCCCCCCCCAACCAAAATAGGACGTATCAGATAGCCCAACCACTATAGGGTTAACGCAGCTTCACTACACTCTTTTTTTATAAGAATGCTCTAAATTTTGTCCAGCCTCGAATTTCTTAAGAAAATTTCGTTTTCAGCCTGAACATATTCTTAAAGTATTTATGTCAGTCATGCGATTCTCTGTTATGAACATCACAAAACAGGCAACTGCTGAAAAATGAGACACAAATATGTCAGCTGAGGCTGGCAATATTCTTATAATATTCTTAAAAATTGGATGATTCTGAGCCTCTTATAAAAAAGAAAAGAGCGTATTGAATTTGGAAACCTGTCCAAAGCAAAAGAACTTGAACATATTTCAAGTAAAGATTTTATCGAATTGCAGTTTTAAAGATTCGAGTTCGAAGTAGGAAACCCCCAAGAAACCTTTCATGCATTATTCAACCAAAAGAACAGTTTGAAGTTTCATTCGGTTTGATGCCCTTTCTAGAGAATTCGTATAAATATTGCTTCAAATGATCCCCAAATTGATGCACAAAGTTCTCGTTCAGCGAGCGAGAATTCTCCGAAGTGCCGATGCAGGGAATCACCAGCTGTAACTTTCATTGCTTTGTTGCTGTAGGAAACACGACAAAAGGCCCAGCAGTTGTCAAAACCGTGCTTCTTATCTCGCTTCTGTTGCGAGATAAAGTAGAGGAAGGGGTTTGGCAAATCTTTACATTTTAGCACTCCCATAGTACCTTAGTCCATTCCCAACACAAACATCGGCGTAGGGGGAAATAAAATTTTGGGGGGCTGCCCGATAAAAAATCCATTGTTTAAGAAAATTTTGCCCGACTTAAGGCGGATTTCTGCCCGATTATGGCTGATTTTTGCACAATTTTCCGACGATGGGGGGCTGCAGCCCCCCTTTGACCCCTGTCTCCTACGCCTATGAACACAAACCTGGTCCAATGGACATATTTCATATTTCATATGGTCATATTTCTTCCCTTTCTAGCTGTATTCCAGCAGAAGATAATTGAAGTTTTATTCAATTTTGATAAAATTTTGATAGTAAATTTGAGATAAAAATTTGATTTCGACAAGCAAATTTGTAATAGCAATGTGTATGTTGAGAGTATGTTGAGATACATATCACATCGATCTACCAGCGAAGGCTGATGTGGTGGTTTTTAAACCGTTTGTCTTTTGGAGGAACTTGGATGTCGCTCATCGGAAATCGAGAGGCTGGCTCTGCAGTGGATGTTCTTCGCCAGGTACAGATCTTGCAAGGAAAGGCGACGAATGTCCAGCTCTGCATATTCTCTGAGATCTTGTTGAAACTCTTGTACACCCAACAAGAATTATTGATCCTCCTTGCAAGCTTCGCAATCCATTCCTTGAAATATCCTTCCTTCGAAGATTGCTTCCAGTTGACGTTTCACTTGGCTGTAGCCGGTTTCTCTCTCAGCAATAATCTTGAAGGCTTTGCCTGCAACGATACGCCTCATCACACTTGCGAAGGTAGCATCTAGCTCTTGGGATGCCCAGGGGGGGCACTCAGCACATGCACATACGGGGAGGTAAGTCCGATATTTTTGGGTCAGAATATTGCCGAAAGTGATATTTTTGGGTCCAAATAAATTGAAATTATATTTTTGATATTTTTGGGCTTCAAATATTGTGAAAATGATATTTCTGAGTTCTTTAGAGGCAATCCTGACCTCAATTTGCATTGTTTTAGGATCTCTTATGTCGTTTACAGATGTGAAGGTATAAAATGAGCTGATATTTTTGGGTTGTAAGGAAGCTAAACTGATATTTTTAGGGTTCCTGAAAATTTCTCGGACTGACCCCCCCCGTATGTGTATGTACCGAGTGTCCCCCCTGGGTTGGGATGTTTCCTAACGCAGATGCCAGCGAAACATGGACAGCAACCTGCCCATTCTCATCTCTGAGTACTGCTGCAGGTTGGCTTTCGGACAGGACAGACACCAGCAGTTTTGATGACCTTCCAAGCTGAGGCTTCTTCGGAACTGACTAACTTTGACGAGCAAAGCTTTCAAAATGATGCTAACCGCCGAATATATGCGAAACCCACCAATGAATTGTTGTATAAGGTGCTTTTTGGTCACGTGAACAAAAATGTGATCCTGACATCACAATTCTTACGTGATGTTGTTCGAAATTGCCTTCTATTCGATTGACAGTGCTCTCAGAGCATCCTGTCAATCATACAAATCCTTTCATCATGATGCTAACCGCCAAACGGTAACTCCTCACAAATGAAACGCAATTAAAACCACGTTAACCTGATAGGGTTAATGAATGATTAAATTCAAAGAAGAAAGTTCATTTTACTTGGTGATTGCAAAATAGATCTTTTAACGCTTGATTTCCATGTATCTAAGATCAAAATTCATCAAAGAAAATTCCAGCCACCTGCCTCAGGAACTTCGTTCAAATCTAATCAATTGCATCAAAAAGTCGAAAATTCGGAAACCATTATTCTATAGCATAGGTTCCAAATCTTTAAAAAGGCTGGTGTAAGATTCAGTTACTTATTTGTTTGAACTGAGTGACTTCAAAGAAACTTTAGCTACTTCTCTATAATTCTACCGTTGGACTTTTCTGAAATCTTCAATAATTTCAGAATTAGAGTGTTTTTCTACTTTTTCAAGAATTCAAGAAAATTTTGTCAAAAAAACTTAAAACGATCGTAATTTCTAAACTGTTTGAATCAACATGAAATAATATCGAAGTAAACCACAGTTTACGGCTGTCTGCAATATGGTATCAAGCAAAAGTCTGTCACTTCTCTTGTTTATGATTTAGAAATTTGATGACGTCACACCCTCAAATGAGTTGAAATGTAACGTACCCTGAAATTTCGAAAAATATTGGAAACTTCTAAAAAGTCCAACGGTAGAATTAAAGATAAGTAAATAAAGTTTGTTTCAAGCCACTCAGTCAGAAGAAATAGATCACAGAATTTTACACCCACCTTTTTACGTCGAGTTAAAGATTTGGAAGCAATGCTTTATTCTATTTCAAATTTTTTCTAAAACCTTATGCAAAGACCTAAGTAGGATCCGAGACTTTTAGAGTAATATCATGAGTCTATGTTAACCAAAGTACTACTTCGGCGCAGGGCATGAGCAGCCCTTTTGAGCCAGCTTCGCCCCTGCAAAGTAGGATCGTAAAATCAAAGAGTACAGAGAAACAATGGATTGTAGGTCATAAGTCTAGTACAGCCCCTCTCCATCAGCAAGGTACACGGGAGAAAAACCGTTCAGGACACCCAGTATAGAAATTCCTTTGGACAGCATTATTGCATTTTCCAAAAACAAAGTACCAAACAGCCAATTCTGAAATGGCGGTTTCTAACAAGTATGTTTTTACTGTATCCACTCCAGAATCATTCAAGGGAAAGAAAGACAAACAATATCACTTGATGCTTAATATGTATAAAAACCGTTTAAGATACAAAATCGTATTGCTAAAGAGCTAAAAAATATCCAATTAAAAGGTTCGGTTAAAATGTTCTTGATAGATGATTTCTTGGTGCCTCCGCATTCCACGTCTTTACTCATTGCTGAAAAATTGAAATGAAATTAGAACTATAAACAACTAACAAATTTGTTGTGAAGTAAGAATATATTAGCCTGCACGCAGGCCCAATATTCCGGAGAAGAAAGGGTCTGCGCAACAACGACCAAAAGCTTGCTACACAGTGCAAATCCCTTTAGGCCATTCATTTTACTCGGACTACGAATAAATTATAGCATAGTCATAAGAGACAACTTAATTTTTCTCTTATGACTATGATAATAGCGAACGACATGTTTTTCAACACGCTAAACAACACATCGTTAACAATCACACCTTTTCCAGTCCTTTTGGGGCCCTTTTACGAATAAACAATTAAAACAAAAGCCACAATACAATCCAAAACATACAAGTAACGAGAACAAACAACACAATACACGACTGAACACAAATGTGTGACAGCATATTGTGATAGCAACAAAACAATACGCATGAATTAATCAACTCATGATTGCATAAATTATTTTCCCTGAAACCCAGAATTGTGCGGTAGCAAGCTTTTGGTCGTTGTTGCGCAGACCCTTTCTTCTTCAGAATATTGGGTCTGCGCGCAGGCTAGAATATATCTGTTCTCGGAAATTTCTCTTGACATGTTTAAATATTTTACCAGACAGTAGATAAATGCCAGAATGAAAGTGACAATAACCGATATCAAGCAAGTAGTAACACAAGGTTAGACAACAGGCTATCGACAAAATTATGCCCGTTTATGTGGTTACTTTGGAGATGTGTAACTTCAATAGTCTTGCTTTTTACAAAGTTGCATAGATTAGGCTTCAATTTTGTTTTGAGACATTATTTGATTGAGTCAATATGACGACTAGTGGAAGATTTCGGGCAGATAATTAACTGGTTTCTTCAAAAAACGGCTCTTTTTTCGTTCTCCAGTAATTTCAAAATACAATCATATCCAAATTTACTCTACATTATTAAAGGGGTTGACAGTTTTGTTTCACACATAAACAACGCTATCAACCCTTTAGAAATGCAGACAAAATTCAAATACAACGCTATGATCCTTATTTTGAAAATTTACTTAATTTTGAAATCGTTGGATAAAAATATGAGTGTCATTTTTGAAGCAACCAGTTATTTTGCCATTCCTGTAACGTAAATCAGCAACCACTTTTCCAATCGGCTAAAACAAGGAATAAAACTCTAATTTGAAGCCTGGTCTATTCAAATGTGTAAAAACCTAGACAATCAATGCTACAGATCCTAATCACCAGCCATAAAACGGGGAATCGTTTTTGTGAGTCACACCGTATAGATGCTCTTTCGCAGATTCAAAATGTATCTAAACGACCATATTTCGTAGTATCAGGAGTCTTATTTACAGAAACCTGGGTGAAAACTGATGGAGTATGTATCTATGAATTCTAATAAAATGAATGAGAAAAACACGCAAAATGTATATAAATCTAGAAATTTGATCCTCTGAAAGCGATCTTAGTCACATACAGGATGCAGAAAAACCTTTTTGAAAAGTTGTCATTCCGAGAATACTACCGGGCTAGTCAATAAAAAGGCTCGGCGTTTAAAAAATTTCTGCTCCCTGAATTTCAAAGCGATAATGTTGAAAATTGTCTTGTTTTATTCCCGATGTAGCCAATAGACCATTTGCCAATTAAGAAAAAATTCCGACAGCCCTAGTACAGTCGGAAATCCGGGGAGTCCTCTCCATTACAGCATAGTCGGCAAGCCGACCCGGCCCGATTTTCTGACCCGAAGCTGCATTTGGAGCCGTTGCTCGATGGTTACTCAACTAATTTCAAAACAGAAAAAAATGTACAAGAGATAATTCGTTTGTGAGTCTTATCACGAATTTGGGGTTCAATATTGCCCCCAGGGGCGGAGTGCGGGGGCCGCGAAAATTGGGAAAAATTTTGGCCTACCCCATTTTGGGTCGTAACTCCGTTTTGCGAGGGGCAAACAGCCTCGGCATGTCAAAAATCGACGAGAAACCGTATTCTTTCACTAAAACACTATTAATCTCGAATTTACCTCTAAAATTCGCAGAATAACGAGCCTTTCTTTTTTCAAAGCTGTGGGGAAAATCCCGAAAATTTCTACTTAGGCCCTTTTTCCTCCCAAATGGATCGTGCTCGTTTTCCTACTAAATGCATTTACTAACTCCAGATTAATGATTAAATACCTTAGAAAGGGTTGAAATAAGGTCTTCCAAAAGTTTGTTTTCAGTTTCTCGATTTATCCACTTCAGAATCAGCCCAAGACGATCGGCCAGTTTTCGTTGATTTTTCAAAATTTTCTCCCAAGTTTTGGACTTATTACATTTGAAGTAAGGGGTCAAATCAGCTGATCGTTTGTTTATGTGCCCTACTCTACAAATCGATCGTGGGAAATACATCGAATGAGATATTCTGAAGTGGGGAGGATTCCCCGATGTTACTAGGGCTGTCGGAATTGGCCGCGCTCGCCTCAATCCCTTTTTCCTAATTGGCAAATGGTCTATTAGGTTCAGTAAGCTATCGGCAATTCCTTCCCATTGATATATGGGAAATTTTCTGCAGAATGCCCCTTTCGAAAACCTGTAAAAACCACAGTCAATCAAAAACGAACGAAAACGATGATCTACAATTCCCTTTGTTTTGCTTCCTAGCAATATTGACACTTAGATGCATTCATATATTTTGTCTTCTTGGGAGAATACAATCCCTTGAATAAGTCATTTATAATAAGGGGAAGACTTTTTCATTCTCCCAAGAGGATAACACGTGCTAAAGCGCGCTGAAGACATTGCTGTAAGGTAAACATATTACTGACACTTCCTTGCGACTTTAGAGCGGTTTTATTGATTCTCGAAAGGGCTACTTTTTAGAAAATCCATTGTAGAATCTGAACGGAGTGACCGATCTCAGTCAGGTAAAATTCTGAAAATAATTGAACATGTTAATAATTCAATCAGATATTGCTAAATATCATTGTTTAAATTCTCAGGGAGCAATCGCCTTTCAGACGCCGAACCTATTTTGACTTGCCCGGTAGAGGCTTTGGAAAGGATCAACAATTCAAAATAGCATTGAATAACAGACTCATCGATTTCAAAAAGTTACTTAACATGATATTTATCTACAATTCACCACCACAAAGAATCTGCATTTATGATCATATTCTACTTACCCACATCCCATGGTATCCAGAGTCTTTTCTAATAAAAAAAGAAAGAAAATTCATTTAAATAACACGCTTTTCGTCAATAGAAATATGTAAATGATCTAAGGTTGCCATATGATTCATATTATTGATCAAATATGAAACCTTATCCAAATGCATATACAAAGATGGTCACGATCGAAACTTTTAGAAAATGATTAGCAGTTATTTACCAGGATTAATGTACACATTTGATAACCAAAAATAAAATTAGATATGCCATTAACCCTATTTGTACTGGGCGATTTTTTAGGTATTTTGTACTGGGGGGGGGGGGCGTTTTTCGCCCCCCCCCTTTTTCTCCAAAACTACAAAATATATAACAATAAGACTTACCCCTATTGTTCTTTAGACAATTGGCTATTCAAATATAACAATGACAATTAATAAGTCACGTGATTCGTTGCTAGGCAACCGAAAAACTGACGAAAATTGGTAAATTTATACCTTCTTCACCAGAAAAATTCTATTTAATCAACCACTCAACCGATTTTCTCCACATTTGTTTCAAATAGTAGGAAATATGTTATAGTTTAAAAATATATACTTTTCAAAATTTTTTAGTTTCTATTTTTAGCACAATTAGCCTTAAATGAGCCTTTTGTTGCATGCATTTACTTTCATCGCAGGTTTTTGCCAGTCCTGTCCTTTTATCTGGTAAAAATAGACTCAAAATGAATCAAATAAATAAGATGAAGCAAATTAGACTAAACAAATTTATATCTTAAACTTCCTTATTAGAGAAATGACGTCATAAATGTGAATGATGTCATAGATATTAAATTTTGCTGACATAAGCAAATATGAACAATTTATATATCAAATGAAAGTACTCATCAAATGCAATCGAATGGTACATGTTTGAGATCGATCAGGCAAACTATACGAAAACTGCGAGCATTTTAAGCTTTTTCTTTGTTGACTACTCTCCAAATATGGTATTACTGTGGTCACATGATCAGAGGTAGAACAATGAAATGTTTAGAATTTAATTGCCTATGAAATTTGAGTAAAAGTCACCAAAACTGGTGGATATATCTCTTGTCGTTTTAGCGTAACACAGCAAAAACTGGTAGGGGGGCGAAAAACGCCCCCCCCCCCAGTACAAATAGGGTTAAAAAATAAAATTCAAAGATAGATTTCACAAAATAGTTAAACAGAACTCACTACAACAAAATCTTTTGAATTACGATCATATTCTACTTACCCGTACCATCGAGCGTCTTTTCTAATGAAACAAGAGAGAAAATATTATTTTAACAACACCCTTTTCATCAGCAGAAATACGCAAAGATCAAAAAATCTGATGAAAATAATATAATAATATAATAATAATAATAATAATAATATAGATATGCCATTCAAAACAAATTTCAATGAGAGATTTCACAAAATAGTTAAACAGAACTCACTACAACAAAATCTTTTGAATTACGATCATATTACGATCAAAATAGTTAAACAGAACTCACTACAACAAAATCTTTTGAATTACGATCATATTCTACTTACCCGTACCCGTACCATCGAGCGTCTTTTCTAATGAAACAAGAGAGAAAATATTATTTTAACAACACCCTTTTCATCAGCAGAAATACGCAAAGATCAAAAAATCTGATGAAAATAATATAATAATATAATAATAATAATAATATAATATAATAATATAATAATAATAATAATAATAATAATATAGATATGCCATTCAAAACAAATTTCAATGAGAGATTTCACAAAATAGTTAAACAGAACTCACTACAACAAAATCTTTTGAATTACGATCATATTACGATCAAAATAGTTAAACAGAACTCACTACAACAAAATCTTTTGAATTACGATCATATTCTACTTACCCGTACCCGTACCATCGAGGGTCTTTTCTAATGAAACAAGAGAGAAAATATTATTTTAACAACACCCTTTTCATCAGCAGAAATACGCAAAGATCAAAAAATCTGATGAAAATAATATAATAATATAATAATAATAATAATATAATATAATAATATAATAATAATAATAATAATAATAATATAGATATGCCATTCAAAACAAATTTCAATGAGAGATTTCACAAAATAGTTAAACAGAACTCACTACAACAAAATCTTTTGAATTACGATCATATTACGATCAAAATAGTTAAACAGAACTCACTACAACAAAATCTTTTGAATTACGATCATATTCTACTTACCCGTACCATCGAGCGTCATTTCTAATGAAACAAGAGAGAAAATATTATTTTAACAACACCCTTTTCATCAGCAGAAATACGCAAAGATCAAAAAATCTGATGAAAATAATATAATAATATAATAATAATAATAATAATAATATAGATATGCCATTCAAAACAAATTTCAATGAGAGATTTCACAAAATAGTTAAACAGAACTCACTACAACAAAATCTTTTGAATTACGATCATATTACGATCAAAATAGTTAAACAGAACTCACTACAACAAAATCTTTTGAATTACGATCATATTCTACTTACCCGTACCATCGAGCGTCATTTCTAATGAAACAAGAGAGAAAATATTATTTTAACAACACCCTTTTCATCAGCAGAAATACGCAAAGATCAAAAAATCTGATGAAAATAATATAATAATATAATAATAATAATAATAATAATAATATAGATATGCCATTCAAAACAAATTTCAATGAGAGATTTCACAAAATAGTTAAACAGAACTCACTACAACAAAATCTTTTGAATTACGATCATATTCTACTTACCCGTACCATCGAGCGTCTTTTCTAATGAAACAAGAGAGAAAATATTATTTTAACAACACCCTTTTCATCAGCAGAAATACGCAAAGATCAAAAAATCTGATGAAAATGAGTATCTGCAGCTCATATAATTCTTATTATAATTAGAATATGCAATCTTTTCCATATTGTACACATATTTTTTGTTTTTATTGAAACTTTTGAAACGTTAATTATCAGTTATTTACCCCCATTATTGAACAAATTTGCAACAGAATACTGAAATTATATTTAGATGCTATTTCCATCAGAAGAATATCTATCCTAAATATCTCATGGTATATCAATATAATACAGTTTTGACATTCAAAATGAATTTCAAAGAGTGCTTTAACAAAATAGTTAAAAAGAACTCACTATTACAAAACATCTCGATTTACGATCATATTCTACTTACCCATGGTAGTAAGCATCTTTTTTAGTGGAAAATGAGAAAAAAATTCATTTGAAATTTACGCTTTTTATTAAAAGAAATATGGAGAAGATCTACAAGCGTAATTATGATGAGTCTCTGCAGCAAATATAATTCATATCGTGATTCGAATATGCAGTCTTATCCAAATTGTTAGTGGTTATTTTTGGAATTTTTTAAAATATTGATTGGCAGTTATTTGGCCTGTATTTCAGCAAATTTGCAAACAAATAATGACGTTATCTTTAGATGCTGCCTACATGATATAAAATATTTGTGAATAAGAAAAACCTCCCATAATTTATCAATATAATATATCTTTGTCATTCAAAATGAGTATCTGCAGCTCATATAATTCTTATTATGATTCGAATTTGCAATCTTATCCACGTTGTACACATATTTTGTTTTAATCGAAGTTCTTGAAACGTTAATTGTAGTCCTTGCAAACTTGAAACAAGGAGAACAAATATTCATTATTATTTCATCCCTAAACGACTAATCGTTTAAATGTCATCTTACAAAGCAGAAAGTAGCCATTAAGTCTATTCCTTTTTATGAAGGGCTGCACCATGAAATTCCAGTTATATACAAAAATAACATATTTAACAAGCTAAAGTTCTATAACTAATTTGATGTTTCTTCTGCAAACTGACTTCTTTTGTACCAAAACAATGCATTATAAATGTCTTTTCTGATTAACTCTGTATAATAAGCAAAGATTATTCAACGATAGACTTTTCTCATAATAGTAATTATCTAACTAATCTTTGAATCTTCCAGCATCTTATTTTTAGAAGAGAACATACTGAAAAAGACAAAATATTATCAGGCAAATCTCAACAATATAAATGTACACAAATTCCTTACCTATCCAACTGCGAATCTGCAACAAACAAAAGGAAATATCAATGTTAAAATTTGAAATTTAATGCTTCATCATCATCATCATCATCATCATCATCATCATCATCATCATCATCATCATCATCATCATCATCATCATCATCATCATCATCATCATCATCATCATCATCATCATCATCGTTATCATCAGCATCATCATCATCATCATCATCATCATTATCATCATCATCATCATCATCATCATCATCATCATCATCATCATCATCATCATCATCATCATCATCATCATCGTTATCATCAGCATCATCATCATCATCATCATCATCATTATCATCATCATCATCATCATCATCATCATCATCATCATCATCATCATCATCATCATCATCATCATCATCATCATCATCATCATCATCATCATCATCATCATCACCATCATCATCATCATCATCATCAACATCATCATCATTATCATATATTCATTTACAAGGTAGGCATACAAAACAATAGCTGATTACGCTAAAGATGGCGGGGAGGAAATTTTTACCAAGATGCATTGTGTTCGAATAACTATTCTTTAGCGATTCTATAGGAATTCGATTAAAGAACGTGGTGCATCTTGGTAAAAACGTCCTTGCGGCCATCTTTAGCCTAATCTTCTTGTGCTAAAATTACAGATAATAAGGCCTACTTATTTACATACTTTACAAATTTTAATCAAAAGATAGTTAATATATAAATATATTCTCAAAAATTCTTTCGTTAAATTGTATCAAAGACATAAATAGAGACTCTAAGTAATACAACTTCGTGTAAACGCTTCAGCGCAAGCCTTCCTCAGTATGACTTTTCATATTCAACGTAGCATACATATCAATCTAGAAATACAAAATAATTACAAAAACAATAGCCCAAATGGAATCCCAGTAAATACAATTGATCGTTAAAAGGTATTAAAGTAACCGGTGTTGACGAGGCTGCAGGAGGAATATCAAAGAAATGGCAGATTAAAGTACTGCTGAAGTCGGCGGCGGTGTGTGTTTCGCGGGAGCTGAAAAAACTTAGCCTTGTTTGCTTTTTAAAAATTAGAAGGGTATCTGAAGTCTTTAATCTCGTGTGGTGACAGTTGCCAAATTTTAACTCCAAAGAAGGCTATAGTCTAGATCCCAAAGGACGTAGTACGTACTTTTGAAAGCCGCGTCGATACCATGCCTTGAGCCGTAGCCAGTGTTTCGCTGCGCGAAGATATCCTTCATATAATTTTATAAGAGCTGTCTCCGTACTCAGTGGTAATAAGCATTTTCCATGTAACTATAAATGTTATTTGCGCATAATCTAGTAAATCAAATTTATTTTTCCAATTGAGATATGTTTACCAGTTACAAGTGCACTATAGAAATACACTAAAGCAACAGCATTTGACAGTAATGCCACAGGGCATAGGAATCATTCATCTTACACAGCCGAATGCTCGTGGCCCATGGTCAAAACCGCCAAAGCCTCACTTTCACGGACCAATCAGACGGCTAAAAAGCGAAGGAGACAAAGGAAACCCGTGAAGATTTTTCTAAATTTTACCTACCTTTATAAAAACGCAGCCAGGACAAAAAACTGCTTTAGATTTCCCGATATTTTTTTAGGCAATCATTTTTTTTTTCATTTTAAATTATTTATACACAATATCCCTTCAGCATAATAAAACTACAAAAAACATACAATGCAATTAATCAATATATTTATATAAACAAAAAGAAAAACATCGAGGGCTAAAGATTATATTGCTGTTCTCCCAGGGAGTTGTGTTTCAAATTGCTTTCAGCTCATCAAATGTATTTTTAGTTGTTTTTTGAATCGGCACAAGGTAGGTAGTTCCCTGATATTTAAAGGGATTTCATTGCAGACCTTAAGAGCTGAATAGGAAAATCCTTTTTTGGCATACTCCAGATTGTACCTTGGAATCTGAAGATCTCTACAGAACCGCGTGTTATAACTGGAGTATTGGGATCTTTGTTGAAATTTGTTCCAGAGATTTTCCGGGCTGAGTCTGTTCATGATCTTATAGGCCATAACTGCACGATCAAACGTGACAAGTTGTCCAACCTGAAGGAAATTATTCGACCATTCATCTTTTATCCTGGACGTATCGATCATGGAAATGGCTCTGTTTTGAAGGCGTTGAAGGGACTCTTTTCTTGAATTAGAGAGGCTACCCCAGATTACATCTGCATATCGCATGTGACTTTCCACAAGAGCACGATATACATTGCTTAACTGAGATTGTGGGAGGATGTTCTTCAAGTTTTTTAAAGATGCGAGACCTCCGCGAACTTTCCCTTTGACAGTTTTGAATTGTTCTTCCCAGTTAAGCCCTTCGTCTACAATGACTCCAAGTGATTTGGTTTTTTTCACTCGTTTTATATCTGAACCATTCAGTCTCAATGTATCGTGTATCTCCACTTTATTAGTTTTAGGAGGGTGCCCAATTACCATATACTCTGTTTTTTGTGGATTGGCACTTAATTTATTTATCCGCATCCATTCAGAAATATGGGTCAACTCCTCTTGAGCCTTATGAACAAGTTCTTCGACATTCTTTGATGTTAAGGTCACGTGAGTATCATCAGCATACATACCGGCCTTTGAGACTTTCAAACATTTTTCAAAGTCATTGAGGTACATTATGAAGAGAAGGGGGCCAAGACAGGAACCTTGGGGAATGCCACATGTAACTGTCCTAGGCCTTGATTCATAACCGTTGGCGGCACAGTACTGCTTTCTGTTTTCAAGGTATGATTTAAACCAGTCTCCGGAAAGTTCTCGAATACCGTATTTCCTCAATTTTTCTAACAAAATCTTATGGTCAACAGTATCGAAAGCCTTTTTGAAATCTAGGAATATTGCTAAATTAAAGTGCTTGTGGTCAATATTCTCATACCAATAGTCAGTACTATCAATCAATGATGTTATTGTTGAGCAAAGTTTTTTAAAAGCTGATTGACTCATTGTCAGAACCTTGTTTGCTTTGAGATATTCGTAAACTTGGTCATGTACAATCCTTTCAAGGATTCTCGAGAGCACAGAGATCACCGAGATAGGCCTATAGTTGTTAGCCTCACTTTTAGAACCTGATTTGAAAATGGGGGTGACCTTCGCCAGTTTCCAGATGTCAGGGAAAATACCCTTCCGTAAAGAAGAGTTGAAAACCATTGTCAACGGTTTACATATGAGATCCGCAGCGTCCTTTATCAGCATTGTCGGAATCTTATCAGGTACTGGGGCCTTGCCATTTTTTAGTTGCTTAATGGCTCTAGGCACGTAATCCTCATCAACAGGGATGAGTCTCATTGTGTTCCGTTCATTATCGATATGTTTAAGAGGATCATCATTTGTATTTTGTTCAATTTTACTTGCTAGTTTTGGTCCAACTGAAACAAAATGATGATTCAATGCTTCTACTATATCTATCTCCAGATGTTCGGGTGTACACGTTTAGATGCCGGTTAAAATATCTCCAGGATTGGCGGAGACTAAGTAGCACAGTGGCTCTGTCTGCCGGGTGAGCCAGAAAAAAATTCCCACTTTTGAAAATTCATAGCATCAGGAGTACTGAATGGATCGGAATGAACCAATATTTGCTTGAAAGCCAAGAGGTTGAAGTATTTTTGTGATTTTTCTCGCCTTCTTACGAGCACTGAAAAAATTGATAAATTCAAGTTTACAAAAACTTGATGGTTGCAGAATGACTGAAAAAGGCCTAAAATGCTTGATCAATTCAGAAAGGACTCGGTTAGAACAACAGAGAAAAAGCAATTTATCATGGGTGAGAGATATCATTTGCACATCTATTGCCATGACATTGAAAATCTTTAGAATCTGTTGTTTGAAAATCTATGTCTTATAACTCTTGAGATAGGTGAAACGCATACGCATGCGTGTATTGTTCTGTTTGAGGAGAGTCCTAACGATTTAATCAAGTGTTTAGGCCCTTTTCAGTCATTTTGCAAACATGACACTTTTGTAAAGTCAAAATTACCTATATTTGTAGTGCTCGTAAGAAGATGAGAAAAATCACAAAAGTTGTTCGATCTTTTAGCCCCAAGTGGGTTTTGTGACATGATTCTGGTAGTTTATTTAATAGTTTGCCACCTCTTAAGCACCTACTTTGAGTAAATATTTTTCATCAGTTTCTACACAGAAGAATGCATTAGTGGATCTGCATGCTAATTGCTAATTGTGTATCTGTCTCCCAACAAGACCTGGTGTCATGAAATAGATGCTGTTTAAACCAATCATTATACAAATCAGTCTAAATTACTATCAATAGTAGTTTCTTATATCCTCAGTTGCAAGATTTGTATTTTTGATATTTTTGGGTCTCATCAAACATTTTTAGTTGATATTTTTGGGTCTGTGAAATTTTATTTGATACTTTTAGGTGAATTTGGGAAATTGCGGATGGAACCCCCCCCCCGTATATAAAAAATTCAAGTAACCCCCCTGGGCTTTTAGCTTATAACTAGAATTTGAATCATTCAAATCCATGAAGTACTTGTGGTGGTACGAATTTTCGAAAGTGAGAACTTTTTTCTGGCTCAGCCGGTAGGTCATGTTAGTCTGCCACGAGTAGTGATAAAGATCGTTACTTGATAACTTGATACTTCAAAAACAAAATAAACTACGAAGAATCCATGTATAAACATCAACTTAATTTTTAAATCAGAGTTTCCTACAGAAATAACGACTCAGAGATGGATCTTCGAGCCCGAAAGCGGCATTTCTATCTTCTGATGGGGTGCATTAATTAGTTTATGTATCTGAAGCTAGAATTAACTTTTGCTCATATTTGACAAATCTCTCATTTCTGGCTTTTGGTAGATGCCTTCCACCCGTAAATGATCTTCCAGTCAAGCAATGATAATTGTTCAAGGATCATCTACTCCAAATAAGAAAGAAAATAACAAGAGGGACTTATTGGTTTTTTTTTGGATAACAAAGTCTAAAATGATCTTAATCAAACCGACCAGTTTTGTGGATGAAATCTAGGGTTCCGGCGATGGTAATCGGATGCTTTAAACCTTTGGACCTCTGTAGTACCGGGGGGAGGAGCACAAAGTGCCTCCCTTCTCCGTAACTTCGTCAATATTGCAGATAAGAGGATGAAACTTGGTACAATGGTGTAAAGGAGCAAGATTCACACAATAGGCTATTTTTTAATTCTTCATTACATCCATGACATCATTTAATGACGTCATGATTGAGGAAAATGGCATTATTTGCTTACTATTAGCAATAGTTGCAATAGTTAAATTTGTGTGTGATAATTTCTTTCATTATGCTACTAAAATGTATCACAAAGCATCAATGAGTATAAATCGGCAATATGACATCCATTTAAGCTCATTATTTATATCATACCGGTATATTCATCATTTATTTACATCAAATTTGTCATTGCATCATTTAAACCCCTAAGTACTTGTAGAGTAGTGACGTATGTAGTTTGTCTACTTAGGTGTGTCACGTGACAGAGGCCGCATGCGTTAGGAACCAAGATGGCTACCAGCTAGGCACGCTCATATACTTCGGCTACAAAGACGCTATATCTGGCGACGAGGATACACAAAAGACATAAGTTTCAGGTTATCAATTAGTTGTGCAACGATGGCACATGCTTTGCCCGCTTTTCCTGCTTTTGATGTGGAAGGAGATCAACATGGATTGAATTTACGATGGCAAGAATACATTGAACGGTTTCAGAACTTTTTACTGGCGTTGAATATCAAAGATGACACAAGAAAGCGAGCCATGCTGTTACATTTTGCAGGTGAAGGGGTTTACAGAATCTTCAAAACACTTCCCGACACTGGAGAGCCCAAAGATTTTGAAAAGGCAGTCGAGAAACTTACTGGCTATTTTGCACCAAAACAGAACAAAGAGTATGAACGTTACATGTTCAGGCAGGCCCAGCAAGATTCTGCTGAAAGTTTAGATGCCTTCCATACACGTTTGAGGAATTTATCACTAACATGCCAGTTTTCAGAGGCAGATTCAGAAATCATAACACAAATAATTCAAGGTTGTTCATCTGGAGCCCTTAGGAGAAGAATTTTAAGAGAGCCTACAATGAAATTATCTGATATCCTGGATCTTGGAAGAGCCATGGAATCATCAAATAGACAAGCATCTGAAATTGAAAGTAATACCGCAGAATCAGTCAATAAAATTGGGAAAAAAGCCATGTATCCAAGGAAAGCAGACCATGACAAGCCCACAAAGTCTTGCTACAACTGTGGAGGGTCATACCCCCATTCGGGAGGCAGAGTGTGCCCTGCCAAAGGAAAGAAATGCCACAATTGTGAGAAATATGACCATTTTAGTAAAGTCTGCAGAGGGCAACGAAAGAGTGATTATGATGAATCCAAAGTTCATCATATAGCAAGTTCCAAAGAGAATACAGTTCACTCTAGCTCTGATGATGAATTTGTTTACACAGTTACTAGACATAACCAATCCAATGCAAGAAGACCCAAACCAGAAGCAACGATCAGTATTGGAAAATCCAAGATTAGCATGCTCATTGATTCTGGTGCAAGTGTAAATATCATGGACATGGACACATTCAGCAAGCTATCTCCAGCAATTACTCTTCAAAAATCTTCTACAAAGATTCATGCTTATGGAAATGTACACAGTCTTTTAGTTGAAGGAAAATTTACAGCAATGGTTGAAACAAGAAGGAGATATGCCACAGCAACATTTTATGTTGTACAAGGTTCAAGTGGATGTCTACTCAGCTATGATACAGCCAGTGATTTAGGGCTTATTATCGTAAAAGTTGATGCCATCAAAGAGCAGAAGTCTCTCAGTAATGAGCAAAGTCAAAGGAAGGCGAAGTCAAAAGATCTTCCACAAGTTGTCAATGATTATCAAGATGTCTTTAAGGGCATTGGGAAGCTAAGAGGAGTAAAAGTCAAGATTACACTTGACAACACTGTTCCACCAGTGGCACAATCAGCAAGGCGAATTCCATTCCATATTCGGAAATCATTGACAAAGAAGCTCAGCGAACTTGAAGAGCAGCAAATAATTGAAAGAGTACCAGAGAATGTCAGTACCCCATGGGTTAGTCCCCTGGTTGTTTTTCCAAAGCCCCAAAATCCACAAGAACTGCGGATTTGTGTTGACATGCGAAAAGTGAACACAGCTGTGGAGAGGGTACGACACCCTTCCCCAACCGTTGAAGAAATAATTGAGAAGCTCAATGGAGCAGCAGTGTTTTCAAAAGTGGATCTTACATCAGGCTATCATCAGCTTGAACTGGATGAAGAGAGTCGCCATCTGACAACATTTGCCACTCACAAAGGACTTTTCCGTTATACCAGATTAAATTTTGGTTTATCTTCCAGCGCAGAAATTTTTCAGCATGAAATACAGCAGTGTCTTGAGGGAATATCAGGAACACTGAACATAAGCGATGATATTCTAATTTTTGGAAAAGAGCAAGAAAGTCATGATGCAGCTCTCCACAATGTGTTGGAAATGTTCAGAAAGAAAAATCTGAGAGCAAATTTGAGCAAGTGTGCATTTAACAAGAAAAACCTTGATTTCTTTGGGTACCATTTTAGTCATGATGGTATTGCACCAAGTCAGCGAAAGATAAAAGCAATTCAGAATGCACCTCAACCAGAGAATGTTCAGGCAGTCAGAAGCTTTCTAGGTATGACAAACTACCTATCACGTTTTATTCCAAATTATGCCACCCTGACAGAGCCTCTTCGAAAACTAACAAAGAAAGATGTCAAATGGACATGGACAGATGATCAACAGAGCTCTTTTATCAAGGTTAAAGAAGCTATTATGAGCAGTAATGTAATGTCATATTTTGACCCTTGCAAAGATGCAGAGATTATTGCAGATGCCAGTCCTGTTGGACTAGGTGCTTTATTATGTCAAAAGGAAAAGCTAAAAGATGGAACAGAGAAAATTTCAGCAATTGCGTATGCAAGCAAAGCCCTGACAGATGTTGAGCAGCGGTATAGCCAAATTGAAAAAGAAGCCCTTGCCTTGGTATGGGCCTGTGAAAAGTTTCATTTATACATCTATGGGAAAAGTTTCACTTTAGTCACTGATCATAAGCCACTAGAATTCTTGTTTAACAAACCAGGTAGTCGATCACAAGCTAGGATAGAAAGATGGACAATGAGACTCCAAGAGTATGACTTCACTGTATGTTACAAGCCAGGATCTAATAATCCAGCAGACTATCTTTCCAGACACCCAGTGCAGCTTGCAAAATCTAAATCAATTGCTGAGGAGTATGTTAATTTCATTGCCTCCAATGCAGTTCCAAAAGCAATGACAAGAGATGACGTTAGAGATGCAACCAACAAGGATTTAACTATGCAAAAGCTAAAAGAGTGCTTGCGCAGTGGAAAATGGTCCATACTATATCCAAGCAAAGAGAAATTTCAAGGAAATTACTGCTTCAGTGATCTGCAAGCATTTAAACAAGTAGAGAAAGAACTCTCTGTTACAGAAGATGGTATAGTTCTAAGGGGAACAAGAATAGTGATGCCAAAAGTTCTTAGAGAGAAGGCTGTAGACATAGCACATGAAGGACATTTGGGTATAGTGAAGACTAAAGGTCTAATAAGAGAGAAAGTTTGGTTCCCTGGAATAGATAAGCTAGTTGAAAACAAGACAAAATCATGCATTGCCTGCCAAGCCACTATTAAAGAGAACAAGCTAGAGCCACTTAAAATGCAAGATCTACCAGATGGTCCATGGGAAGTAGTAGCAGTAGATTTCAAGGGTCCCATAGGAGAGAATCACAAGTATATCTTAGTGTGCATGGATGAATTTTCCAGATATCCAGAAATTGAAATTGTGCCTTCTACTAGTGAGAAATGTGTTATACCAAAGTTAGAAAGGATTTTTAGCACACATGGAATACCAGTCACAATGAAGTCTGACAATGGGCCTCCCTTCAATGGCTCAAAAATGAAAGAGTTTGCAAAACAAAATGGATACACTCACAGGAGAATTACACCAGAATGGCCAAGAGCAAATGGAGAGTGTGAAAGATTTATGAGGAATTTGAACAAAGTTATCCAAGCAGCTCACATTGAAGGCAAAAGCTGGCAACAAGAAGTTTTTATTTTTGTGAGAAATTACAGAGCCTCTCCACATGCCACTACAGGGATTCCCCCTGCTAAGCTCTTAATGGGTAGAAATATTAGAACAAAATTACCAGAGCACACAGACACTCAAGTCAACAAGGATTTAAGAGATAGAGATGAAATGAAGAAGAGAAAGATGAAAGAATATGCAGATAGAAAGAATCATGCTTCAGAATCAGATTTAAAGGAGGGTGATAAAGTCATTGTAAAACAAAGACAAAGAAACAAGGCTATGTCTCCATACGATCCAAAACCATACACCATCACACAAAGAAATGGAACTATGATTACTGCAAGTAGAGATGGAAAGAGTATTACAAGGAATGCATCATTCTTTAAAAGAGTAAGAATAAAGGACAGTTTGATTCAGTCAGAGGACAAAGGTGATGATAGTGATAATGGCGTCATTGGTGATAGATTTTATCAGGACCAAAGAGAAGAGGAAGAAGATGAGGCAAATGATCAAGTAAGAAGATATCCCAGAAGGATCACTGCTCGACCAAACTACTATCATGAAACAAGTGTGTGACATTTCAAACTGGACAGTAAGTCATCATGGAAACGTAAGTGACAAATTTATTTATTTTCATACTTAAATAGTTGTTATGTTGAGACAAAAGACTCTTGCTCATTCCAAAACAGTTTCAAGTTCAGTTTTCATATTTCATAGTTTTAGCCAATTGTTATGTTGAGACAAAAGACTCTAGTTCGTTCAAAAAACAAACAGTTTCAAGTTTAGTTTTAATTTTAGTTTGATTAACATAACTTTGTTTAAGGGGGGTGATGTAGAGTAGTGACGTATGTAGTTTGTCTACTTAGGTGTGTCACGTGACAGAGGCCGCATGCGTTAGGAACCAAGATGGCTACCAGCTAGGCACGCTCATATACTTCGGCTACAAAGACGCTATAGTACTAATGCAAATACTCTAGATTGCCTTTGAATTATTCATAACGACTAATAGAAGCAATTGTAGCCATTTAAGGATATCTAATACATTTTTTGTTATTTATATGACGTCTTAAATTTTGATGACGTCATGAACGTTCCAATTGCAGACGTCGTCATAATTTGATAAAATCATATATCACCTAAAAGCTCTCGTTGAGAGCTATCGAATGGTGGTATTCTCGATGATGTACGATTATCCTGGCAAAAAACTAGACTCGCTTCTTTAATTTTATAGCTGACTACGTCTTGAAAAGAGGCTGATCACGTGATCAGTGTCTACTATTTTGAAAAAAATTCAAATTTTAATTAGCCAATTAAATTTTAGGAAAATTCGCAATGTTTCAGCTCTTTCTCTTCCGAACTGACGACACTACATCCAACAAACTTTGCCGCACTTTGTGCCCCATCCCCGGTAGTAATAGGGTTAAGGAAAATTAAATATTTCAATTCACTGTGCGCTGGGGCGGAGAGCAGAGTTACCTTAAAGATCCATTTTCAAGGATATCATCCATTGAATACAAATTCGCGGCCCAATGAACCCTTGTCTAACGAGATATGACTTATTCTCGTTGATAGTCCGTTGTATGGAGAGATCACTGTAGATCGGTTCTTTCATTCGTGTAGTTCCTTGTTAGTTTATTTTCTTGCATTTAAATTATTATCCTTAGTATTAGTCCCGTATTAGTGTTTGTATTAGTATTTAGGTTAAGTGTAATTGCTGCAGGGTTGCAATGTATTTTCATGCTCCTTGCGCTATCGTCTTGTAATGTCAATTTTTGTTAGTAGATTGTAAATTTTTGGAGAAT
Source organism: Aurelia coerulea (assembly GCA_039566865.1). Classification (NCBI taxonomy): domain Eukaryota; kingdom Metazoa; phylum Cnidaria; class Scyphozoa; order Semaeostomeae; family Ulmaridae; genus Aurelia; species Aurelia coerulea. The sequence goes on along the minus strand of CM076953.1, from coordinate 19,504,712 downwards.
TGATATGAAAAAATATTTTCATATGTAAAAATGAAGAAAGGCATTGTAGTTAGTAAAAAGGGAGTTTATGGTATGAAAGTTAAAGGTTTGTAGTTGAAATTTTGCATACCTTTCAATTCATCATCTTCTTCTTCTTCATCCTCTTCATCATTCTCAGCTACAGCTTCTTCCTCTTCATTCTCATCAACATCGTCCTCATCTGTGCTTTCGGCTCGGACAACCTTTGCAGAAGGATCGCTCTCAACTTTTTTATCACTGACAGTGCTTGTGGGTTTTGCTGAAGATTAAAATTGAAATTCCATCACTTCCTCAGTCTGCGATGTTTGGCATACATACACAAAAACCACAGTGCTGAATATTTCAATGCCATGAAGAAGAGACAGAATGAGAATTGACACCTGCAGCTTAAAGAAGCTCCTTCATGCACGTGATTGGTTAAGGTAAAAAAGCTTAGACAAAAGGAAATGAGCTAGAGCCCAGACTCTTTTGAAATTTCCGTATAATAAAAATTGATAACGATCTCCTTTCAGTTGTTTTCAGTTTATTTTGCCATATAAATGTTTAATCCCCTTTTACAATCTTCAGCCAATTATGAATAAGGCACATTGTCTTCAAATTTGAAAACTGATGAACTGTTGATACTTAAAGGCACTGAGTCCGCATAAATAGCGCGTTCATGACCAATATCAGCTTCTTTTCAGTCATAAAGCAAAAGTTGTGATTTAATCGCTATTGAAATGACACCAAAGAAATTCCTGAGGATAATGCAAGGATTAAGAAGTCTTTGGTCTCCACTACTAATGACTTTAGCACAATTGTGCGATAACAAAGGGCCGTCAGCAGTTTGTCAGCATAGCGTTCACGCTCAGCTATTTATATGGACTCAATTCCTTTAATCTTTCTTTGGGTGCGCGGACGGGTTATATCGCCCCAAACTGCCATTATCCATCTCAACGATGATCAGTGTTAAGGCTGATTTCCAGTCAGTGGAATTTTCCGAGCGGGTGGAATTTCCTTTGTCTGGGAGAGAAAATGTCGCCCTGGAATTGAATGGAAAGTTAAGGCTGAGCGACCTTTTATTGTCTAAAATTCCACCTGCTCGGAAAATTCTACTGACTGGTTATTCGCCTTTAGGGCCACATCTATCTTATGGAAACTTATAGCACTGAAGTGCAGCTTTCGTGGGGTTAATTTCACCACCGTAGGCTTATACTCCGCCGCCGCGTCGCACACATTATTAGTCGAATAGAGGAATGAAATGATTGAGAGGACAGCCGTTATAACGTTTTGTTAGCTGATACATAGCCTGTTAACCAGACCCAATTTCAAAGGAAATAGTGGTCTGTTCAATACCGCCATAAAGCTTGTTCAGAACCTCTATTTCAAGAGGGCTGTTTTCCAAGTTTTGTGGAAAATGTATGCGCATAATTATCTCGCAGGTCAAAATATTATCAAAAAAACAAAGAGCGAACTAGTTTAGTGCAGCAAGGGAGACAGCTTATTAAATTGCATGATTAGACCCTTAGGTCAGAGATTAAATTTCTATGCAAGGCGGAACAAAGAGTAATCAGGGTGCATTAAGATTGCAATATTCTTTTTCAGAAAAAATTCAAAGAGCTTCCTGAGTAAATGGCTTCTTTACAAATAATCAGCAAATTATTCTGAGGAATTCTCAAACGAGGTTTGAACAAGCTTTATTGCGGTATTGAACAGACCACCATTTCCTTTGAAATTGGGTCTGGCTAACAGTCTAGCTGGTACAGAGATCCGTTATTCATTTGGTAAAGTGCCTCTTGGGTTAAACACTTGGAAGACCAGCAATTGGTAGCCTCACTACATAAGGACCCTCAACTTACGCTCATCTAATTGAAGAGAATTAATGTTGTTGTTGTCGCTCCAGTTGAGGGCCTTATGGACTAACTCTTCTCAAAACGGCAAAAAAATTCCCGCCAGGAACAAATTTGTTCCTGGACCAATCAGGATGCAGGACTTGAAATAACTTGATGGGATTGGCTGATTCTTCTTCAATTCAAACTTCCCGCCAAAGGCAAACAAAAGCGTTCGAACAACGCGTTCGACTGAACTGCTGCAACGATCAAAATCTCAAAGTAACGAGCGAATTTACGAGGCCTTTTGCGACCCCAAATAACCAAAATAGAACTTATCGGTAAGAGGTTTTTGCTTTAATAGCTTGAAGAAACATTCATCTAAGTACTGATAACTTGTTTTGCAGTGTAGCACTTCAGGAAAACCTTTTTTTGCGGCATTTTAGGGTCGGTGGTTTTGAGAAAAAAATAGCAGGTAATTTAGGCCATGTCCTTTTCTAGAAGCGTAAGTCCATGAGTCGTAGTTATAGCGTCCATCAGCCTATCAATAGCGATAACCTACGAACATATAATCAGTCTAAGCAATTGGAATCAGTTATACCTAAAGGAATTTTCAAGATGGCTGCTGTAAGTGATATAAATGCTGTCTCGAAATCTACACGAATCTTCGCGATCCTATAGTGTAAACAGTTGGAATTTAGCTTGAACAGTCGTTTAAGGTAACTACAAATGATCTAAAGCAAACTTGTGCAAAATAACAACGCAATAAAGGCAAACGAGAGCCTAACAAGATGTCGCACTTAGGCCATGCAAAAACTAACGAAGATGAATCCCGTCGAACCAGCGATAAAGATGATGTACACGTAACAGTCGAAGAAATAAATACATATTACAGAATTGAAAAACTAAAAGTCAAGACTAAAAACACTAACCATGGATTTGAGGAGTTTCAAGATGAAACATTCGAAAGCAACAGCTTTAGTAACGATCCTATAGTGTAAACAGTTGGAATTTAGCTTGAACAGTCGTTTAAGGTAACTACAAATGATCTAAAGCAAACTTGTGCAAAATAACAACGCAATAAAGGCAAACGAGAGCCTAACAAGATGTCGCACTTAGGCCATGCAAAAACCAACGAAGATGAATCCCGTCGAACCAGCGATAAAGATGATGTACACGTAACAGTCGAAGAAATAAATACATATTACAGAATTGAAAAACTAAAAGTCAAGACTAAAAACACTAACCATGGATTTGAGGAGTTTCAAGATGAAACATTCGAAAGCAACAGCTTTAGTAACGCTTTCAAAACATCAAAGGACCGACTAGGCCACTGGATTTTGCCCTGCAGAACCACGTATACGTTGACCTTGCGAGCAATGGTTTCGATGTAAAGTGGAATAATAAAACTGATAGCAAGAACAACATTATCGAGATTGAAATCCACATCGTTGAAAAAAGCAGTCAAGATGGTCAAGAGAAAAAATCCCTGGCTATTCATGTTTTTCTGACAACAGCCCTGATACAAGTAAAGGGTTCCATGATTCATAAATTTATAAAAGAAATCTTCCCAGAGCTGAAAGCCTTAATGCCAAACAAGATAAGTGCAGACATCCCCCTCCTCAACGAACAGAAGCACCAAGAAGAGAAGCGTAACCAAGAACCACCTCAATCCACTTCATCCACGTTATCTGAAATTGAAGAGTCACTTGGGGTATTCAAAAAAATCAACTTCATTGATTTTTTCCACAACATCCAAGATACAAATGAAGCCCTATTTTCAAAATTTTCCAAAATGGAGGAGAAATATGCCAACCTCGAAAAAAAGCTTAGCCAAAAATTTGAGTTACATAAGGAAGAGATGAGCATGATAATTGCTAACCAACGAAATGATGAACGTGATCTTTCAATGCTGAATAAACTCAAAGATTCTATATCTTCACTCGGTGCACAAAATGACCTATTGATGGGAGAAGTCGAAGAAAAAAACAGATCAATTGCAAAATTAGCCGCAGACAAAAAACACCTGAATAAATTCAAAGATTCTATATCTTCACTCGGTGCACAAAATGACCCATTGATGGGAGAAGTCGAAGAAAAAAACAGATCAATTGCAAAATTAGCCGCAGACAACAAACACCTGGTTGCCATGATAAAAGAGAAAGACGAGATTATTTATACAACAATGCAGAAACGCGAAGCATCAAAAGAAAACAAAGAGCAAGTGATAGAACTTGAGCACACAATCAATGACCTAAAGAACAGATTGGATCTCTTGTCCACTAGGAACGAGAACCTAGAAGAGCTGAACAAAAGCCTAAAAGATCACCTGGAGACAGATCACCTGGAGACAGCAAGAAACTTCTTGTCTGGAAGAAGTAACGTACGAGAATCATCACCAGACCCTGAACAACCAACCGGGAAACCACCACGAAAAGCAAATGATGTTATTTTATTGGGAGACTCAATGCTGTTCAAAGGCCTACAAGCAGATTGGCTACTAAAAAATGAAGGCAGAGTGACCAAAATTAAATTTGCCCCCACTCTACAGGAAGCCAAGCAAGAGCTCCAAAACATAGCTGAAACAAGCTGCATCATGTTGCATTGTGGTACAAATAATCTGAAATCATCCACAATTGATGAAATGGTGCAGCTAACCAAAGATTGTGTGGTTGAAGCATGTCAAAAGGCTGCACAAGTTGTTCTCAGTACCATCATCCCAAGATATGATGACTCAAACCTGAAGCTGAAAATCCAGCTGTTCAATGCACGCATTGCAGAAATCTATTTCAAAGATGACAAGATTGTCCTCTGTGACAACAGCATTCTGAATGTCCGTGAAGATCAAGTCGGAAGATATTTTGATATTAAAGATAAAGTGCATCTAAGTAAGGATGGCAACTCTACTTTTGCCTCAAATGTCAAAGTCAGTATCTGCAAGGCACTGAACTTAACTACAAAACTCACCAGATGGTTTCAGGGGATCCAGATAAAGGAGAAACTTTCCATATCAAAGGAGGTAAATACATATAAAGTATACACTCTAGAACAATCAAGTTATAACAATGTTCTGTTCTTTAATGTTTCTTTAAAAGTTCATATTCCAAACTGTTTAACTTAGACCAAAAGTACAACATGAAGCAACTTTTATATACCCATATTGATGTGGGTACATGGAACATACAAGGCCTTTTTGAGAATACCAATGGTTTTAAAACATGCAAACTTAATGAAGATGAATTTCAACAGGTTTTGAGAAAACATGACATTCTGTGGCTGCAAGAAACCCACTGCAAACAAACTGACATAACAACTATTTCCCTAAAAGGCTTCACACTAAAACATTTTGCACGCAAAACAAGTGCCAATAACCGTGCATTTGGTGGTATAATGCTGATTTACAGGAATTTCCTTGCCAAAGGTATCAAAATTATTGAGCAGTCAGCTCCAGACAAGGTCTGGATAAAACTTGATAAAAGCTTCTTTGGGTTCTCTTCAGATCTCTACATTTGCTGTGTTTACATAAGTCCTGACTCTTCTCCATACTTTAAATCTCTACCTTATGATATATTTAATCAACTAGATGAAGAAACAGCTAAGTTCAGACTTGAAGGCAATGTATTATTAGCAGGTGACCTCAATGCAAGAACTAACACGAGGGAAGACTTTGTAGATGACAATAATGATAAACATTGACCAATAAATGACATAAATTCTTATAAACTTGATAACCCCATGAAAAGAAACAATAAAGACAGCAAAGAATGTGACTCCCATGGAGAAAAATTATTGAATTCTGCAAATCAAACTATCTAAGAATTCTAAATGGTCGTTTTTAGGGAGACAAATATGGGTCCTTTACAAGGTTCCCTATGAAAACTAGTGACAATCCTAGTGTAATTGACTATATGATGATTGATGCTTCCCTAATGCATGCAATTAATGACTTTAAAGTACTACCATTCACTCTTCTATCTGATTATTGTAGTATTACCACAAGAATTAATACTAATCTAGTCAACACTGAATTATTAGAACCTAAACCAAATAACCTTAATATTAACAGAGAACAGAGATTTTTTGCAGATAAAGAATCATTACTATTATTTGAAATTGCACTGAAATCAGAAACCAATAAACTGAAGTTAACTAATTTCACCAACAACATTTTTAATGAAAGCCAACAAGGAATAGATGATGCCTTTAAAACATTAAAGGAAGTCATCATCACTACTGCTGAACAAACATTAAATGCTAAAAACCATATTAAACGGAAAAATAATAGACCCAAAAAACAGCAGCAAAATAAAAAGAAATGGTTTAATGATGAATGTAGGAAACTAAAAAATAGATTGAACTCAGCCAAAAAGCTTGTCCAGGCAAACCCATTAGACCCAAATTCTAGGTTAAATTCTAGGTACAAAAGATGCCTTAGAAAATCTGAAAAATCGTTCAGAAATTCATTAACAAACAAACTATTAGACCTAGAGGGCAAGGACCCCAAATCATTTTGGAAAATAATAGATGACATGAGATCCTGGGGTAGTTATAAAAATGATCCAGGAGATTCCACTGAACCTTGCAAATGGGTTGATCATTTTAAAACTCTCTTTAGTGATAACCAATGCCCTGTAAGCAAAGAAGCAACCAAAGTTAAGCTTACAGAACTAGAAAAACAGGTCAACTTTTGCCAATCTGACTATCGCATAAGCAACGATGAAATTTTAGAAGGCATTAAAAAGCTCAAATTGAACAAATCACCTGGCCCTGATAAAGTACTAAGTGAGTTCATTATTCATGGAAAAGAAGTACTCATTGAACCCCTTTGCAAACTTTTCAACATGATATTTAGATCTGCTGTACAACCATCTGAATGGTCATTAAACTTCCTTCGCCCCATCCATAAGAAAGGTGCCACATCAAACCCTGATAATTACAGAGGCATCGCGGTTAACTCATGCTTTAGCAAACTATATAGTCTCGTTCTCTTAAAAAGACTTGAAACAGAAGTCTCCCTCAAGTGCCCTATTTCTGTTAACCAAACTGGGTTTCAAAAGGGAAAGCGAACAGCTGATCACACTTTTGTACTAAAAACACTGATTGATAAGGCAATTAGAAAACAAAAGAGAAAGCTCTACACAGTATTCATAGACTTTAGAAAGGCATATGACACGATTAATAGAAACCTCCTGCTTCTAAAACTGCAGGAGAAAAATGTCCAAGGATTCCTGTACAAAAATTTAAAGACGATATATGAAAATATAAGCTACTGCATAAAAACCCAAGGGGGGTTTTTGAACCCAACCCCTAGTGAAATTGGCCTTAGACAAGAATGCGTTTTGAGCCCATTGCTCTTCAACATCTATATTGATGACATAAAAAATATATTTACTGGAGATTGTGACCCAATTGACCTTGATGGAACTTTTATTAACCACCTACTTTATGCTGATGACCTAATTGTTATGCCAACTACATCTGAAGGCCTAAAAAGCTCCCTGGGAAAAATCGAAGAATTTTGTTCAAAATGGAAACTGACTATAAACATTAACAAAAGCAAATGCTTAATATTCAATGCCCAAGGAAGACTTATAACAAAGGAAACATTTAAGATTGCAGGCGAATACCTTGAATTCGCACAACAATATTGTTACCTAGGAATAGACATCTCAGCAGGTGGAAGTTTCATGGCTGCTAAGAGGATCCTAAAAGAAAAGGGTATGAAAGCCCTCTACCCTATCATTGATACCATTTTCAAATTTAACCTTAAACCATCCAAGGCTTTATTCTTATTTAATCATCTAATCAAACCTATTATCACGTACGGGTCAGAAATACTTGCCCCATTTACCAAACATCAATTAGACACACTTAAAAAAGATAACGAAATGCTCAGCGAATACGCATTGAAATCAGAAGCTGAAAAGGTACATATAAAATTCTGTAAAATTACCCTAGGTTTGAAGCGAAACTGTCCGACATTAGCAGTGCTTGGGGAATTAGGCGAATTCCCTGTAACAATCTATATGTTGGCCACAATGATGAAATTCTGGCACAGAATCGCTACCCTAAATGATAACTCACTCATTCACCTTGCGTACAACGAAGTCAAAATGCTCCCGGAAGATAAAAATGATTGGTTAAACTCTGTTAAGTTTATCCTGAAACTAATTGATATGGGACACATTTACACTAATGCAAATCAAATATCCAGTAATGTATTATTCAAAAAGACTCTCAAAAAACTGAACGAAATTTTCAAGAGTCAATGGTACAAGAAAGTAAACCAATCGTCAATTAACAGCAAAAGTAACTCTAAACTACGAACTTATAAACTTTTTAAGAAGGAGCTCAGAGCGGAGACTTATCTAAACCTCCCCCAATTCAACTTCAGCAACTTATCGCCAAATTCCGATGCAGTGACCACCAACTCAGAATCGAAACTGGCAGACACCAAAAACTAGAAGTATCAAAACGAACATGCGACATGTTTAAGTCTGGCAACGTGGAAAACGAAATTCATTTCCTGATTGAATGCGAAATATATCGCGACCTAAGACATACTTTCCTCGGACCTAATTTAAACAGGATGCTAACAGTGACACAAGTAGAGCACACATTCATTGATATATTGTCATCCCAAGATATCAGCAAGCAGAAAAACCTCGCACAATTCTTGCAACAAGCAGCAGAACTCAGAACAAAAACTCTAAACATGAAGCCATAAAATGTCCACTCGTAAAAACACACCAAAACCGAGTATGTTGCCATAACCCACGAAAATAATTCGTTTTATTATGCTTTTTTATTACACGATATTCCGTTACTGTTTTCTCGCTGTAATATTCTATCGTAGTTTGTTATAATTGTATTTTTTAAAATTATGTTCTGTTTAGGCCGTATACAATGTAGTATTGTATTGCGCTTTATATAAAATGAAAAATGAAATATACTTGAAAATCAGCATCTGCCTTCACACATATATTGAACAAATCGGGCTACATAGTGAGGTACATAGTTAGGTTTTACGGTTTTGTTGTATAAGTTATTTATTGTAAGTAATTCTTAGATATTTTCAACATGTATATTTTGTAAGTTTTCATGCGGAGGGTACCTTGAAAATCAGCTACTACTTGGCTGAAGGGTCTCCCTCCTTAATAAACTGAAATGTGAAACAAATATGAAATATGGAATACATGTCAAGAGATCAGAATGCTGTCTCTTATTCAAAATTAGATAGCAGTAATCCAAGAGAACAATAGGGAACCCCTTTTTCCACCAGAGTTAGCTTAGACTACCCTCACATGAGCAAACTCAAACCGGTCTGAGTTTCAAATCGGTCTGAAACTCATTTCGGTCTGCGGTCTAAGCCTTTGGAGTGCTCACATGACGCAGGCGAAATGAAACTCAGATCGACCTGAGATTCAATTCGGTTTCTCAGGTCGGTTTGAGTTTTCAGGTCGACCTGAAATTTTCATGTGAGCAGAAACTTTTTTCGTTTCGGGGCGAAATGAATTTTCAAAACAATTGTCAATGAAATTCCTTGTGTTCCTTTCGCAATCAAAACAATCAAGATAAATCTTCAACAATGCAATCATAATTGTTCTGATTGACAAGGGAACGCACGCATTGTTTGTATTCAGGAAATGCTTTCGAAATGCGCATGTGCAGAGCAAGTGAACTGAACTCAAACCGATCTGAGAATGTTTGTGAGGGGGAGGCAAATTAACAGACACAGCCAAATTTCAAACCGATCGGAAACTCATACCGGTCTGAGTTTGCTCATGTGAGGGTAATCTTAGAATATGCGTCGCCTGGATAAACCAATCACAGGACACCAATATTTATAATGTGGAAATGTATTAAGTACCGGCACGCAGTGGCTGGGTGGCAGGGGGGCCAGGGGGCCATGGCCCCCATGAATGGGAGCGCCAATAAAGTTCAGGGGGCGCCAATGTTGCCTGTTTGTAGGGGAACATCATAACTGATCTCACGTGATACGTGGGCAGATCTTTTACTGACTGTGGAAAAGATGTTTTACTTTCCTCAACAAAAAAGGGTCCTTGACGTCTTTGCAAGATCATCTGAATGAAGAAAGGCTTTATTATGATTTCAGTCAGTGGTGTACCCACACGTGGGGATGGGGGAATTTGCCTCAACTTATATCAAAAGATGGTTTTGAGATTTTTCAAAAAACAAAGAGAAAGTAATTGGGAAGGGAAGAAGAATCTTTCGGAGAAATACTGGATAGTGACTTTGAGAGTCGTTCTAAGCCAAAGCAAAGATTGACTTTTCAAACAATTTTCCCAGACCAGCTATCAAAGATTTTTTTATATAATAATTTAAAATGTTACAATACATGTTGTATCTACATCCTACTATACTTTCTAATTACTTTACAGACTATACAACACTACAGGGACGGAAGCACAAGGAGCAAAAGACAATGACTACCCCGTGGCCATTAACATAAAGACATGCAAAAAATAGCAACTAAAAAATAACTACAAAAAGCTACAAATACGATTAACTACTGATAAATACCAGAATCCGTTTCACATTGGATGTCAGGCCAGCATAGTAGTATGACGCTGAGCAATCACAGAGTTGTTCTGTGAGAAGATAAAATGTGTTCGCACAAAGGTTTGCCTAGGTAGAAAAGCATTTTACATTCTAAGCCAAAGAAACTTGAGTTTGCTCTAAAATTTTCTTGGATATGCTCATGTGTATAAACAACTGTTACAAGAAATGCTCAAATTCTATTGTATAACATTGGATTACTAGAAGCGTTCTAAGCCAACGTAGAGGGCGTGTACTCAAAAATATTCCTGGGGGCTTCGCACTCAGACTTTCTCCTTTTTCTACCCTCCTACTTGACTCGACCTGGCCACTCCGCTGATTTCGATTAGGTTTCTTTGAGATTTTACAGGGAAAAAAATAAGTGGGACGAATTTTTTCCATTAATTGCTCGCATTTTCAGTCAAAACATAATCATTAAATTTTAAACTTATGTTGCAAAAACTTATTTTCATTGGCCTTTGCAAATTTATCACATATACCGTTATATCAAGCAGTTAAACGCGAGTGTTTATGGAAACATATTACAAAGGAGGGGCGCCAAAATTGACCTGGCCACCCCAATAAAACCATAGCCACCCCGCCACTGCCGGCACGCTCTCTACGCTAGCCTGTGTACAGACTATACCCAAGAAAAAGATATAGTCTGCGCAACGCCACTCACTTTTGCCTAATGCGTGCTTCAGCATTTATTTCACAATAGTGATAATGAAGAAAACTTCTTATTGTAACAGCCAATAAAAGCATTTTCCCGGGAAACAAGAAAGCAATCAGATTTGAAAACGGCTATCATGTGATATTAAATCCCAGGCTTCACTTTGTTCTCTAGGCATACTTCATGAGCAACACAATACTCTGGAATTTTAACTACCCTTCTGCAGAAAATAGACAGACGCTAGGGTGCTGGCGGTGGTAATTGGACGATTGGGAACATTAACTATTTTCATAAGAAAAATTGTTCACAAACAAAAACCAAAATTACCAGGTGAATGAACAAGTATTTGGACATATTTCACCGCAAGTGTTTTAGTTTTTTTCTTTGCCTGCTTTTCTTTGGTAGCAATGTTTTTGAGACCGACCTTGGCGGTGCTTTTGGGACAGTGGCGGTGCTTTGGGACACAGGCAGTGGTTTTCGGGGAGTAGGTTCACAATGCAGAATGTGCCAAGAAATTTATTTTTCTTTGTACACTCGACAAGTATTCCATCTATAAACTTTTCCGCTTCATTTTGCCTTGTTTTTTTATTCTTGAATGTGAAAAAAATCGTTTGGCTATCTGTTCTCGTAGTCACATTCTGGAGAGCTCTCAGCACATGCAAACCAATCTATAAACTGGGAGATGCGTAAGAAAAATATTTCCTTTATCTCAGTACAACTTTTGATTGAGCTACTTACATACATTCATGAAAGAAATATGAAATCCAAGTAACAGTTAAAATCTGAACTTTGTTCATTCTTTCAAACAACTGATTAATTTGGTGTCCGAAACCCACCGCTACTAACTTGTAAGACTATTCGATATGGCATCCGCTGCCCTCCCTCCAGCAAAACCGTTTTAAGTCTTCGGCACAGTCCTCTGTGATATTCACATGCTAGACATCGAATTTCTTTGATTGTTAAAGATACAGGGTGGCAGTAAATTGTTGAAAATACAGGGTGTCCCAAAAAAATTGTGGCCCGTTTGCCTGAAGATGGCTACAAAACGGCAAAAGATTCTCGCAAAACTTTTGCATGATGTTGCTCTTCAGATATTCAATTGAAGTTTGCTGCCATCCCCGTAAAAATCCGTTGAAAAATGATGGAGCTATGATCTTCAGAAGACCAAATTTGCCTGATGAAAAGCCGTTGGCCATTTTGTCTCACTATTTTGCAGTGATAAGTAGCTTCACGTGAGGTAAGGAATAATTTCTGTGAAGCCATAAATAGTGGAACTCTCTTAGGTTTTTCGGAATTTTCACGAGAGCTTTGAAATCGGACGCCGCTGTTTCATTTTCCATTCATGAAGCTATTTATAAAAATTTTTATTTTTACGAGATTCTTTAGTCGTTTGGTCCCAATCTACAGGCAAACGGGGCACAATTTTTTGGGACACCCTGTAGACAAAAAGACAAGCAACCAGAAGAGAATTGATTGCAAAGTTATGACGTAAGAATATCATGCTGCTTGCCAGCAATTATATTTACCATTGACAAATGCCAGACAGCAAATGAGTGCAATCAACATTAGAACCTTCATCTTGATTTCGTTCTGTAAGGAGAGAAATCTGTTAAGTTTACGCTGAAGAAGAAAGTAATTGCCAAAGCACGTGAGAGATTGCTTATACAATTAATAATCTATTTGTTGATCATCTAAAGGGTTGAGTTTCTTATCAAAAGTAAGCTTCGCTACAATAAAAGAGAGGTTGAAAGATGCAGCAAAACGAGGGCTTGAAGGAGAGAAAATAACCAACTTGGATCCCGGGGGGGGGGGGACGTAACATGTTCAGGCTATGGGCATGTACGATGAAATCTTGAAATTTTTTTGGGCCCAATATTCAATTACTCAATATTTTTGGTCATTTCTCTGCAGATATTCCATAAACATGGGTGGGGTTTGCCAAAATTCGAAAAAAATAGCTTAAAAAGGGCAGTTTTCTGCCAACATTCGCCATAAAAGTGCGTATCAAGGCAAGTTTCAGTAATTAGAAGAAGGTGGCTTTCTGAAAACCGGACGGCAGACCCCCGTCCATCTACAAGTCATGTATCGTCATGTACCGCAGACCTTCGGGCCTAGATCACAATCAGAACTATGGTTTAGATGCAGACACAATCTTATTGCATGCGTGTTGCACGATGTTTCACGATGTTTCACCAAATGCAAACAAATAAAAGTATGAATAATTGTGCTTTGAATAGAGTTTTATTCTGCAGAATTAAAGATAGCCCGACTTTTCGTGCTTAAACCCATTATCAAGTGAAATAAGATTAGTGGAACGTAGGATAATAGAAGAGTAAATTTGAAATATAAAAATCGAATCAAAGGGAATCGGTGTGACCTATCAACGAATATTAGGAGATGATATAATATATAAAGGGTGTCCCAAAATTTGTTCGACGTTTGATTAAATAATAAAAATGATGAATTAATGAAGGGCATGGTAAGATAACCATATTTCTGAAATTTTACGCTGCAAAAAATGACCAAATTTCACTAAGTTTTTTCATGTGGAAATTTTGGGGAAACGGACACTTTTCCAAGCGGGAAATGGAAATGTCCGTTTCCTTTCAATTTCCCAGGTAAACTTGTCCGTTTCCCCTAAATTTCCATGCAGAAACTATAGGGAAATTTTGCTATTTTTTGCAGCGAGAAGCTAGCACATTGGCTGAATACTCACGGAGTTACGAGCTCTTGAAGTTCAAGTTTGTGTGAAACGAAAGCTGAAACCAGACGCCCCTAAAATTGCATATTGTGTGAAAGTAGAATCTCGTTCATTCAAAGCAAGTCAAATGGAATTTAAAAAGCGCTTTCGATAAACTAGCTTTCTCTAAGATTGAATCAAGGTTCTAGATGCCTGGAGGAATCCTGTTGAGCACAATTTGGAATGGCCCCATCTCTCATCGATTACATTTTCATTCCATGTTTTTGGATACTTGTCCATACTTGTATTCTTAAGGACATTTTGGCAACGGTTACAAGAATTAAATTACTTTTGAAGTCCTACTTGGTTTTGCTCTGATGTCAACGAGAGGTAAAACATTGGACAGTCTTCTTTTACCTCGATTTTGGGACGTCTTTTTGAAAAAGAAGTAAGTTAGGGGCGTCTAGTGGTTTCAGCTTTCGCACAAACTTGAACTTCAAAAGCTCCGTGAATTCTTTGCGTATTTGCAAGATTCTGGGGCCAAAAATTAATTTAAAATCTTAGGAACAGGGTTATCTAACTAGGAGGCTGTAAATTTTATCATTACTTTTTGGTATTTAACCCTAATCCTACCGGGGGGGGGGGTGTTTTCCACCTCCCTGTTGGTTTTTTGTAGAACATTCTTTAACGACAAATACTATGACCCTCAAACTCTCTGACAATTACTAATTATCTATTAGCTACCTTTTGACAATTAAATTTTTGAACAATAGGTGTCACGTGACAGGTGACACTACCATATTTGGAGCAAGGTATTGGAAAAATTAATGAATTTGATATTTTTACTCCCAGAATTAGTTCCAAATGTTGACTATTGTACTTTAAAAAAATCAGCAAACAATTAGCTTTCTATTGTTTTCAATAACAATGGAATTTGCTGACGTCAACATTCTTAAATGATGACGTCACTCGGGCCGCCAATTTGGGTCATTTTGGCAAATTTGAAGCTTTTTCTAACAGATTTTGTTAAAAATGAATAGAATTGCGTTATGCAATACTTTAAAAGCATTTTGAGCCAGTTATTATCAATTTTTGGCAGAAAAACACAGTTTTTAGTTATGACGTCATCAATTTTTGTCATTTTCTTCCAAAATAACTGTCTAAAAGCACCTCTATGCATCATATTTGAATTGGAAATGAATGATACGCCAAATAAGGATGGAAAAAGTCATTCAGATTACTTTTATTCCGTTTTAAAACAAATAAGCTGGAAAACCATATATTTTTCACATTTTCCGGCATTATGACGTCATAGTGACGTCACTTAATGAGGTGGCCATGCCCAAAAACTACCAATCGGCTAAGAATAGTTAGGACTACGCCCTTGTCAAGTTTCAATGATTTCCCATTAGTATACGGCTATTTATAGAGGGGGGTGGAAAGCACCCCCTCCCGGCTATGTTAGATCAAAAAAAGCCCGGTAGGATTAGGGTTAATCAAACGTCGAACAATCTTTCTGGGACAACCTGTATATGTATATAATATAACAACGGGACATAACCTGTATATGTATAAAATATAATAACGGGTGAGTCAGAAAAAAGAATTCCCGCTTGGAAAGTCACTGCTCCATGAATATCAAAGCAATAATATTGAAAACTGTCTTGTTTATTGCCAATATGTTCAATTAGGTTCAGCAATTTACCCAGCCTTAATCGGCCATTCCTTCCCGTGGATATGGGCGAGTTTCTGCAGAAAGCCCCTTCCAAAAACCTTCAAAAACGAATGAAAACAATGAGCAAATTTTCTTTCCTAAAATTGATGACACTCACATTAACTCATGTATTTTGTCCTCTTGGGAGAATGGAATCCCCCTGAATAGGTCAACGATACCAGGGAGAGGACTTGTTCATCCTCGCAAGAGGATAGCACGTGCTAAAGCGTCCACAAGTCATTTCTGTAAGGCCATTGTAAGGCAGAACTATGTTAAGGAAATTTGTTCATGATTTTGGGCACGTTTTGAAGGTTTTTTGAAGAGGCTTTCTCGAGGAAATCCCTCATAATTTCAGAATGGAGTGGCCAATTTCAGTCAGGTAAATTTTATAGTAGATTTGAACATTTCTACCATAAAACTCTATATTTGCCGATATCATTGTCTTGATATCCAGGGAGCAGTGACCTTTCAAACGGGGATTCTTCTTTCTGACTCACCCGGTATATAAAATACAATTTTATCAAAGAGATCGTTAAACATGCAGCTTAAAATACACAGAAATTAAGCTTATTCAACAAATTACAGCAGCATTCAGCTTGAAATCC
Organism: Aurelia coerulea; assembly: GCA_039566865.1. NCBI lineage: Eukaryota > Metazoa > Cnidaria > Scyphozoa > Semaeostomeae > Ulmaridae > Aurelia > Aurelia coerulea. The sequence continues at coordinate 19,488,655 of CM076953.1, read as the reverse complement.
ATAAAAGGACCAAGAAAGATAATATTTGTCTGATTAGTCGGTAAAAGAGCATGATTTTGCTCCTTGTTTGAACAAAATTACACTTCCTCTGAAACAAGTTCCTGTAATGCGCACTCTGCATGTTGCCGAATTTGAATGCCAGTCTATGCAATATGAAATTAACAAGCGTTTGTGTGCTCTTCGCGCCCTTGATGTAAAACAAGTAAGAAATGGAACATATCTTTATCACTAGCTTTTCTCCTTTTTCAGGGTTCCTCCAGCAGAATATTTGGAGAAATCCATATTTTGATGTCGTTTATTCAGCGAAAAGAATTAGCAATAACATATGGATCCAAGGTAACCCTTAAGCAAGCGATTGCTGCTTAACAAAGTTTGAAACTTGTCATTTGTTGTTTTTCTGGAACTATTCAAACCGGGAAACTCTTTTTAGGCCAGCCGGTCCGGTAAATGATGAAGACAACAGAAAATTAAAAACTATGATTCAAGGGAATCTAAGCATGCATAAGCTTTTGACAAAAATAGCGATGCAACGACAATAAGCAGTAACATTTGCCGCAACCTGCACCAATCGAAAATACTGATATCTGACAATTTTACAGCAACTGGCTCAAAAAACGCCCCCCCCCACCGGGAGGCTTTTCGCAGCTACCCATTTCGTTCTTAGCAGCAAAGTTTCATTAAAATATTTTGACCAATGAGGGGAAGGGAGAAAACTAGTTCTTAAATGCGGAAGAGCTATCAATATACCAAGGTCTAAGTTGGCTCATTACAAATAAAGAATTTGATTGATGCCATTAACAACGATAAGGAGGCTCACTACCAACAAAACATCAGTTTCAAAACCACTGATACTTGCCTGGTATCAAACAGCGCATGGATCTTTGATAAAAGACAATTTTCTGTCTTTTCAAGTGTTGAGAAAATTAAAAATGTTCAACTGCAACTGATTATATGACGATTAATCAAACGAGGAACTCTCCTGCACCATAAATTAGCTACGGAAATCTTTTGTTGGTAGTTGGTACGATTTGGTAGTGCTCTCGTAAAAACTTGCGGAAATCGTTGCTTTAAGTTTGGGATATTTGCAGACACACTATTGCTATCGTAAGTGCAAGCTTCAAGTTTCAATTTCATTTAAACAACAATTTTTCAATCTACTAAATTTCTAATAACTATCAACAATGAATGGTCTAATTATTGAAATAGCTGTTCAGGATACTTGGATACTCCAGGGAAGAACTGGCGTTCTTCTCTAGACAAACCCTAGAGGGTTGATGAGCCAAGTACACAAGTTTAGTAGTTGTTTTACTTTTCCTACTACCTCAATTTCAAATTTTTCAAAAATTTCTTCCTGTATCAAATGGCACGAAAAAGTATCAAATAATGCTACGTTGTAAGATTCATAAAAGAAGAAGTGTCGATAGAACGCCAGTCACACGCCAGCACAGTGGGAGTGTTGATAGAACTTCCTGACGCCGAAATAAGTCTAAGCGTTCCTAGAACCTTTGCAACAGCTAGAAAAACAAGATGCAGTTTGGCTTAGTTCTTGACATTGCAAAATGTTGTCCACGCAAGTAAGAAAGTTAGTGAAACTATAAAAGAACGTGGAATTCGTGAGGGAATATTGCTATGAAATTTATTTCAAAAATCGTCAACGGTTTATATTCAAAAAGGGCACGAAGATTACCGTAAAAGCTCTTTTAAGCCCCCTTCTCTATTGAGTCCCCCCCCACTTATATAAAATTCCTGAGGTTACCCAAGATTCTCAATTTATTGAGCTAAATTCCAGAGTGACATTTTCTCTCGCAAACACAATTGGCAATTCGCATTTCACAATTGGCAATTCGCATATTGATGTTGTAGATAATGCGAAATACTTGGGAGTACAACTTGATAAACATCTTGTGTGGGATGAGCATACCAAGGCTTTACGTTCAAAGATATCTTGCTCTTTAGGTTTCCTAAAATATGCCTTGGTATCCAAAGCATACCCTTAGTCAAATGTATAGAGGTATCGTTGAGCCCCATTTTCGCTACTGTTGCTCTGTGTGGGGTAGCTGTGGAGACTCTCGCCTGTTGGCGCTACAAAAGTTACAAAATCGTGCTGCGAGAACAGTTACCAACAGTAGCTATGATGCACCAGCAGCAAACTTGATAAAAGAGCTCAAATGGCCGACAGTCAACGACATGATCAAACAAGAGACGGCTACCATTGTTTTCAAATCAATAAGTGGTCTCGCGCCCACTTACCTCTCTACTCTATTCACGAGAAACTCGACAAGGGAGATTGTAAATTTGAGAAATTCTGAGACTGACTTGCTTGCTCCACGAATGAAAACAAGCAATGGCCAAAAAGCATTTTCGTTCCGTGGATCAAAGCTTTGGAATTAGTTGGAGCATGAAGTCAAGCTAGCCCCCTCTCTGTCTACTTTTAAATGTAGACTGAAATGTAAATAGCTTTTAATTTTTCATTTATTCTAATTTAACATTGTAAATATTCTTTATATTTTTAATTTTGGTAGTATTGTAAGTAGGTTTTTGCCACGGCCCCCTGAAAAGCAGCCACTCTTGGTTGATGGGGCCACCGTGTATAAAGAATTTAAAATGAAAATGAAATGACACTAGAAATTGCGTCCGCTCGGAAAATTCCCCATACTGGGATCAGCCTTAAAGGACAAGTCCGGGGTTGGTATGATTGATGATAAAATACAAGATAATACTGCTATGAATGATGTATGATACTTTTTTCCACTATTTTTCGCCTTTTCCTTGTGAAATTACGTATTCAAATAAGCATTGCATTCATAGCAGCATTATCTTGTATTTTATCATCAATCATACCAAGCCCGGACTTGTCTTTTAAGGGTCGGTTCAATCAGCTCACCCAGTAAACAAAAAATTCATTTACAAACAGTTAAATCATATCTCTACTTCTTATATTGGAGTGTTCGTCGCAGTGGATCAAATTTGGCAACTTCAGACAAGATTTCCAGAATCTTCGTTGTAAACGCTCAATTGAAAAAGAGTTTTTTTGTAAGCTATTTGAAACATGGCTGTTTTGCACGCTATTTGCAGATTGATTGGACGGTTAGCTAAGCATTTTTCAGCGAAAAGACTGTAATTCTAACACATACATAAGTTAGATTTATGTCTACACATATCAGCAATGGCTAAACATTAACAAATCATGATATGAAAATCTTGCAAAAAACTTACTCACCTCAAGCCAGATCTTGCTTGAAAGTAAAATTCATGAGCTGTTTGGTTTACTTTATGCATTGCATGCAGCCAATCAGATCATCGCCATTCTTGTCATTAGCCAATCCGATCATCTCCATTTTTATCATCAGCCAATCAGATGACCTCCATTGTTATGATAGGCAATAGCAGTTAACCACAATCTTAAAACTTTGGCGATTCCCTTTTTCTCAAATATTGCATTTCTTCCTTTCCTTTGAATCTGTGGTTCCTTGGCATGAATTATTTCGAGTGTATGTACTCAGGAGCCAATCAGATTATTTTAATTGTTTGTATTACCCAATCACGTCAGTGTACACATACCACAATCTGGGATCGTCGAAGGTGTTCCCTTGTCACAATGGTTGAAATTCTTCCTGTGTTTACTCAAAGTTGTCTGAGATTTCGGAGCAAAGACTCAAACTTTTCTTGTTCCAAAGTTTTGGTTTATTCTCTTATACTGTAAAAAGAAAAATCAGACCCACAGGATTGGATCCAAATAGGATCCACATTTTTGAGGTGTGCCTGCAAGGAATAAGATCCAGAACTGTTCGCGTTCGATATAAACACAGACATATTTCTGAGCTCAACATGCTGCAAATAAGTTCAATTGGGATAATTCTAAACTGTGCATAGCACGGACGCGCGAGTTCTTGAGTACCAACCCAAAACTTCACAACATCAAATGAATCGCACGAAGTAATATATATCTCAGTCATATCCATGACAAATCACTTTGTACAGAAACTCAATATCACAATTCGGCGAAATGTCATAAGTCCCGAAGGCATAAGGCGTAAGTCCAGTTCAAAATTCCACATCTGTCATGATGGATTTCATGAAAGTCAAGTTCATAAGTTCAAATTGATATGATTTCAATGAACCTCATCAATTCATTCTGCATTCAACTATAATTCAACGGACTTCTGCTCAAGTCATTCTCAAAGGTTTTTAATCACTTCAGTATACCTAGGTCACGTGTCTCTGACGATAACATGAATTGCAGAAAGTCTATTCAAATTAGCCAGCGTGCAGACTTTACTGCACGGGAGCCCCCATAAAAAGTAGTAAGAAAGCAAACGAAATGCGGCTTCTGCGAGTGAGATAAGGCAAACGCGGCATCTGTGGAGGAGCAATGTGTGCTTGGCGGCTTTGTGGAGGAGAGAGGAACGAGCGGGGGAGAAAAATTGCGGAGGAGCGAAGAGAGGAAGAGAGGAGAGAGAAGAGCCGCCAAGCGCACATTGCTCCTCCACGGATGCCGCTTTTGCCTTATCTCACTCGCAGAAGCCGCATTTCGTTTGCTTTCTTACTACTTTTTATTGGGGCTCCCTGTGTTCTCAATAATAATAATAATAATATATATACCTCTTCTCCATTTCGGAGCAATTACTACTTTAAAACTACTTTGCACAAGTGCAGTGAGAGTAGTAACACGGGTTTTTTTTACTGGTCTTGCTTTAGTTCAGAAAGCAAAATTGTTCCACACATTTGTTTATGTTACTTAGTAATTTTTGATTATTTCCCTGTATGCTACATATTCTTGGTAAATCGTTGTTTTGGAAATAGGAGCATTCCCACAGGTGCTCTAAATATTCCTCATGTTCTCCACACCTTCTGCATAAAGCGCTTTCATCTTTTCCTTTGTAATTTGTCTTTAATTCAGTCATGTTTAATTTTAGTTTTAGTAGTTTTGCACCTTCGTTGTGTTTAATTTACCGTTTTAGACCAAATGAAGTTTTTTTGATAAATCTCATTTTTGTTTTATTATTTTGACTCATATCATTTTCAATGGATGTAATTATTTTTTGGTTTATTAATTTTTTCCACCCTTTGGTTGTCAAGTTGCAAATTTGTTCTTCCATTAGATCAATGTTAAGGTTTTTTAAATCTTCCATAATTTGATTATACCAGCAATCTGCAAAGTTTAATCGTTTTTGTTCTTCGTAAGCAAAGACCAGAAATGTTTCTTATGCGCGCGCAGGAGGGTCATGCATGGCTCCTGGAAACGAGGCGAAGTGATCACGTGACAATCACAACGGTGGAAAGCAGAAATTGAATCAGCTGATGCTATAGCTAGCAGCGACGATCGAAATGAAGAAATGAAGAACTATTTGTAGCTTATTTCACAATGCCGAGCAAAAGATTTTTATAAATCAATTTTAGTTTCAATACTAGGCTCCTTTCAAATTCAACCAGAAACATCCAGACCAGTGATGGATGCAGACCAAACTCGAAGAGGCAAAAATTGAATGATAGCGTGGCAATGGAGCACGAACATTTTTTACTGGATTTCCTCGATATAACAAAATAATTAGGTGATCATTGTACTGCATACTTCCTTTCATTTTGTGCGAAGCAGATAAAAGAGGAGATGGAGGCTAAGGCTACTATCACAGTTCTGGGTGTATTTCTTACCAAAATTTGGGCAACAAGCAGAAAGCAGAGTTCTCTTCTTGAAGGGGGGGGGGGGCAAATCCCATCCCCTTAAATTCTAGCAACTGATTTAGACTGAATGTTGGTATTAAATGTGTGCTGGTGATTGACCCCTAAAAGCAAAATGACATCCTGTTGTGGTAAACTCTGTCACAATGTACTTCTGAGGTACGAAAGGGTGCCAGTTTTACAACAATAGGATACAATTGTTTTTCGGAGCCAATGTGCTGCAATAAAGTACTCCTTCAAACCAGAGCCGTAGGAAGCATCTTAAACTTGGGGGCATAACACTACAAGGACAGACACTCCCCGAAACAAAAAGGACACTTTTCCATCATAATTGCACAATTTGGGGGGCATGTGCTCCCAGTGCCCCCATGGTTCCTACACCTCTGCTTCAAACTCATCACCTTTTTCATCAGGCACTGACTACTTCAAAGATGGCAGTGAGGAATTATTACCATTTAATACATGGCATCCTGATTGAATCCTTACAAAATCATTAAAATTCTTAATTGGAATACAATGCATCTTGATAAAAAGTTCCGCCCCTCCTCCCCTCCATCTTGGGCATAATTTTCTGTTCTGGATCTTTCAATCTAATGCCTAATGGTAAAATACAGTTTCAACAAAATTCCAAATTTACAAGATCCTACTATTTATGGCTAGCTAAGGATTTCAAACAAGAAAATACAACAATGATCAGATGTAGTCACAGAAAAATACCTTAAGACTTTACAGCTGCATTCCACATCACCAACTTATTTAGAATCATTCAAACCTTAGGAGCAGTAGAGGAATCAATCTGAAATTCCTTGGAAATTTTTTACATACTTGGAAATTTTTACACAAGTTGAAATGGAGATATTTCAATGCCTCAAGATTTGCTAAAATTCACCCTATTCAAACAGTGTCCATTCTTCTTCTGGGAATCCTGTCTTGAACATCTTGCAGGGTCCAGCAAAAATTTGCAAATTGGAGGAGTTGTATCAGCAGCAAGCATATTTGATGTTGCAGTATCTGAGAAAAAGAGAGGAGAATTAGAGATTTCTCATCTAACTGTTCTTTCCACCAAGTGCCCAATTGTAAAAATCAGAGATAAAAAAAACTGGTGATGGGTAATAACTGTAATAACTGACACAACATTATCATTGCTAAATTTGTAAAAGAACTGCATATGCTTTCATGCTAAGCAGCAACCAAATGTGGGTCATTTGAAGGTGAATCAATCACAAATGAATTCTGGTATTTTGATATAAAAATAGGAACTCAAAGCAAATAAGTCATAAGTTGACAATCTAAATTTTAATTTTATTGTGCATTAGTGAGGCAAATAGTCCTTGTAAAACATGATGAAACAAGGTAATAGAGCATCAGAGCACGAGGAGACTCTGTCTGAGTACAAAAAGGCAGGACTGAAAAACAAAAGGCCATCCATCGACAACAACAGCAAGAATGCTAAGACAATAGAATGGCCTAGGCATGGATGCCGTATTTTGTTCAAATGTTTACAAACTAAAACATGAAAATTAACAATGTTAGCCAATTTTTCGACAAGAACTGGTTTGAGAAATTTGAAGCTGAACATCTCGCCAACACAGTGATGATAGTCTCATTTTGCGGCAGCCACTAGATTTTGCGCAAATTTCAGTTTTCTGGGGCTACTAAATTTTCCCTCTTTCCCATTAGAAAATGACCTGTGTTAAGAAATTAAATATTTTAGTGGTCAAAAAATGCCAGGATAAATGATCGGAATACGATTCACGAAATTATACATCCTAACGAAGCTGGGATAAAAATTTCCGTGGCATATTCATTGTTTAGACCTTCCTACAAGCTGTCTGTTTACATGTAAGCAAACAAGAGATATTTTTCGTCATCGAAAACAGCCCTAACTTTATGGCAAAAAATGAAACACTTAGCCAATTTTTCAAGAATACTGACCTGCCCCAAAATGATGCTCATATCCTGCAGATAAAATCCACAAACGTTCAGCTTGCGGCAGCCACTAGTTTTTCCACAAAATCCATATCTCTTTTTTGATTTTTCCTTGCTAAATATCGCCTTCAGCCCAAGAAAAGTAAAGCCAAATAATCCATTTTTATCGAAGCTTTCCAGGCTCGATGATTTTTTCAGCCATATTTGATCCCCTTCTCGACACATTCGGCGTGTTCTCAATGTCTCAAACTCAAGCCGCGTCTCAAGAGGCCTGGATCACAATAGATTCCTTCGCAACTGCGTGCAGTCCCCAGAAATTCACCCCTCTCCCACCGTTCTGTTTTTGGCGGCTTGTGCAGACGCAAAAAGCACTTTGCACAGCGGTCGAAACATTTCTGGTCTTTGCTTTCTTCGTACACTTGTTTCACAAGTCTTGTTTCTTGTTTCAATGCGGTATTCCTTAAAGTCTTTGTATGCTTCTTATTTGCGCAGTTGTTTTACTCCTCTCCAGTTGATGGAGATAACAAGCGGTGGCTGACCGAATTAATGTTCAGTGGCTGGTCCAATAGCTCAAGCGGATCAGCCATTGATTCAATGCACGGGGTGGGGGGGGGGGGTGGGGTTCTTCCATAGTAAAGGTACCCGGGGATGTGCCGCGAGCAAGGGTATACTTTTTCGGACTTCTAGTCTAGCCAAGGGTATACTTTTTTGTAATTTTGGCCAGCAACTGTCTAGCCAAGGGTATCATTTTTGACAATATTGGTCTAGCGAACGGTCATGATATCATACTTGGCACAAATTTGACAATATTGGTGAGGAAATGGTCAAAATTGGTCTAGCCAAGGGTACCATTTTCGTAAAAATTGGTTCAGACAATGGTCAAATTGGTCTAGCCAAGGGTACCATTTTCGTAAAAATTGGTTCAGACAATGGTCAAATTGGTCTAGCCAAGGGTACCATTTCCGTAAAAAATAGTCTAGCCAACGGTACCCTTTTGAAGATGCTCGCGGCAGACCCCTACCCAAAATTTTGTCAAGAACCTCCCCCCCCCCCCCCCCCGTGATTCAATGGCTAGATCTTAGCCAACGACATTGTAATGTTGTGATAAATTAGTATAATTTATGAGTCCCAATGTATGACAAATGTAGACCCCCTAAGGAGTAATACATTACTGATTTATTATGGAACTGATGAAGTCACTTGATTCACAATTGCTTTATGATCACGCTGAACGGAGTGTTCTCATTTCGATAAATCCTTTAGTCCAGGATACGATAAATGGCGACGAGGATAAATACACATGGCAACGCATTTTGATCTCCGTCCACTGCAACCTTTCGACCCATACACAGATCCCAGCTCTGTAGGACAAAGATGGAAATCTTGGAGACGAAGATTTCAGACTTACATATCCGCTATCAAGGTCACGGATACAACCCAGCAACGTGCCCTGCTTTTATACCAAGTTGGTCAAGCAACACAAGAAATATTTGACACTATTCCCAACAATGGTGCTGATGATGATTGCAAGACAGCTATAGACAAGCTAGGTGCATATTTTTTGCCGAAAAAGAATATCGATTATGAGATTTTTCAATTCCGCCAGGCAATTCAACAAAGTGGCGAAACCGTGGACCAGTATGCTACCCGTCTACGAAAACTTGCCGCTAATTGTGAATTTGAGAAGGTTGACAACGAGATAAAGTCTACCGTTATTCAAAACTGTTCATCGAAACGCCTTCGACGCTATGCCCTCCGAGAGGAGAAACTGACCCTCGAACTTCTCCTGACCAAAGCGAGAGCATTAGAAGCTAGTGAAAGTCAAGCGACAGGAATGGAACAAACGCTCAGCCATTCAGAGAAAACGGTGGAACAAGCAAATTTTGTCAAAGGAAACCGAAGCTCCAACCCGAAGAAATTCTTTCACGCACGCCCTTCACCTGGAAAATGTAAACATTGTGGTTATACGTGGCCGCACACTAAAAGTCCCTGTCCCGCGAAAGGACAGAAATGCAATACTTGTGGAAAGGATAATCATTTTTCAAGTGTCTGTAGAAGTAAAGGAACTACACAAAAATCAAAAGGCCGTGTAAACAGAGTAACAGATACCGCATCAGCACAGGAAACGCAAGCTACGAATGACAAGGATTCTAGCAGTGATGATGAATATTTATTCACCCTGGGAAATGAAATCAATAATTCAGCGACTCCCAAAACGAATGTGAAAATAAATGAGCAAAATGTCCAGATGATCATTGACACTGGCGCTTCAACGGACATCATTGATAAAGCTACTTTTGACAAAATTTCAGCTTCACGCAAGAAAAAGTTACAGAAGTCTACTGCCCAGATATTTGCCTACGGATCTGATATGCCTTTGAAAACCTATGGCAAATTCGAAACAGCCATAGAATCGAAGAAAACCATCACAGTTGCAACAATTCATGTTATCGAAGGAAATTCTGGATCTCGGGGGGGTAACTGAGCCTAGTTTTGGACGGGGACGTGCCATTTTGGTTCAGAATTTGGACCCATAATTCCGCACATATCTGAAAAAATGTGACCCATAATTCCGCAAACCTGATGAAAACATGGCCCATAATTCCGCAAAATGATGAAAACTTGGCCCATAATTCCGCAAGGCAAAGAACAATGCAAAAAACCGCAACTTCACTTTCACCTATATGATAGTTAATGTGGTAAAGAGGGTACGGTAAAATCTAAGTACATGTTTTAAGGGCAACATTTCTCTTAGTCCAAAGAGTTTTCAGTTCTGACTGAAACCCTGTTAAACCCGGGGGTGGAGGTGCCTAAAGTCAAGGACGTGTATGTGCGAAGGTGCAAACAAAACATTACCCAAAAACTGGATGGCTTATGACAAAAGTGATACCCAAAACTGCAGATTATATTGAAATAACCATACCCAAAACTGGAACTTTCAAACCAGTGTCTTTTATAAACCACAAAAAGGCAAACAAACAAATATCTCTCTCAAACTGACCTCCCCTGGCTTTTTCTGCACTTAAAATCGATGATGGTGCGCATACCATTGCCTTACAATACAGGCCTTTGCGCATCGTCAATAAAAGGATTCAAGACTTCTTCAGAATTTTGAAAAAATTCTTTCCATTCTAAAAAGAATTCTTAAGCCATAAGAAAGAGTATGCTTTGAAAGTTTTTAATTTAGATCACTCAGTATAGCTCAGTATCAGGTCCTGCACATCTAGTGGAGAGACGGGGTCTGCGGTCTGCATGCAGAGGTAAAATGGTTAAGCTACTGTATATACAGGGTACAGGTTAAGTGTCGGACAGTATTTTGCAAAAATGTTTGAATTAGTTTTGAGATATTATTGAGCTACAGCAAACCGTTTGATGTTAAACTCAAGTCATAAGTGAAGTAGTAGTGAAGTTGAATTTTTGAATGTTGATAAAAAATGATTCACATCACAGGCCTTATTTATGGTCCAGTCCAGTTCAATCAATGTCAATAATGATCAAATGATGAGCAATAAATGAAAATAATTTCAAAATAGGATGTGAAATCATGCCACTGGCACTCCTAGTTCTAAATTTAATAAAATTCTATCTTACCTGCCAGTTAATTGTGTCACATTGTTCACATCTCTTCTCTCACTCAGCTCAATTTTCATTTTGTATTTGTTAAAGGCCATCATGTTCCTGTGTTGTTGCTGTTGTTGTTTTATCATAGAACAACAACAACACATTGCCATGATGGCCTAATGCAAATAATATGAAAGTTGATAATATGATGAGATGAAGAGAAGAAAGGAGAGCAATGTGACACAATCAACTGGCAGGTAAGATTAGATTTATTTAGAACGACTACTAGCCGTTCTAATCTCCACCACCTGACAAACAAACAGATTAATGCATGTTCTGTATGAGAAGTGCCTGAATGATGATGATAGTGCTAGCACACATAAAAGCTCATAAAGGGCAAGGCCAAGTTAGTTAATTGCCTACCTTTTTTATACATGAACATGATATAGTCTAGCGCTGTTTGGTGGTATGAAGACTTGTATGATGTACTTTTATGTAATGGCTCGAAAAATAGTCTAAAATAGCTTTAGTACCTGGCTTGGTACATGTACATACACACACAGCATAGCTAACAAACGTATCTTTACCCAGGTGAATTTTTCTTGTACACCTTGGTTATATCTTGTTTGAATGAAAAACATGTCCAAAACTGGGTGGATTGAAGAAACCATACCCAAAACTGGTACATTATTGAATTATGTGAAAAGGATACCCAAAACTGGGAGGGGGTAGAAATCAGACCAACTGGGGTTCACACATACCCATCCTTGGCTTTAGGCACCTTCAGGGCTTCCACCCCCAGGCGCTAAACTTGCCTCCTAATAATTCTGCAATATTTCTTCAGAATGATACCCAAAAGTCTGCATGTTTCTTCAAATGGTACCCATAATTCCGCACATACTTCTGAAAATGATACCCATAATTCCGCACATACTTCTGAAAATGATACCCATAATTCCGCACTTTTCAGAAAAAAGGTACCCCTAAATAATGGCACGTCCCCGTACCTCAAACCTATTAAGTTACCCCCCCCGAGTTCTGGATGTTTACTTAGTTACAACACTGCACGTGAATTGTCTCTCATTGCCTTAAATTTGAACACTGTCACCACAGACAAGCCCTTGACCAGTGAACAGCTACAGCAACGCTATCCTGAAATTTTTACCGGAATAGGTCAACTCCAAGACTTTGAAGTCAAACTTCATATTGATGAATCAGTCCCGCCAGTCGCACAGGCCGCACGACGAATTCCCTTTCACATGCGTAAGAAAGTTTCCGATGCATTGGATGAGTTGGAAAAACAGATTATTATCGAACGTGTTGAAGGACCAACACCCTACGTCTCACCTATTGTTGTAATACCAAACAAGGATGGATCAGTGCGACTCTGTGTGGATATGAGACTGCCAAATAAGGCCATACAAAGAGACCGACACCCTAGTCCAACAGTGGATGACCTGATTCATTCATTAAACGGAGCAAAGATGTTTTCCAAACTCGATCTGCGATCTGGTTATCATCAGTGCCCCTGAATGCAGATACATCACCACTTTCGCAACGCACAAGGGTCTCAGACGTTACCGAAGATTAAATTTTGGCACTTCCTCAGCAGGAGAGATATTTCAGCATGTTATTCACGAGCAAATATGCGACATCCCTGGAGCGCTCAACATCAGTGATGATGTCATCATTTATGGAACAACGGTCGAAGAACACAACAAAGCACTGCATGCTGTCTGTGAGAAATTTGCCCAAGTTGGACTTACGTTGAATCGAGAGAAATGTCTTTTTAATCAAACGTCCTTGACATTTTTTGGATTTGTATTTTCTGACAAAGGGATATCTCCAGACCCTGCAAAAGTACAAGCAATACATGATGCTCCTTCGCCGAAATCAGCCTGCGCAGTCCGCATTTTTTTTTGGTATGGCAACCTACTGCGCTAAGTTTATTCCAAACTTCAGCGACTTGACATTTCCACTGCGAGAGCTGACAAAGAAAAACGCCCCATTCACATGGACAAGTAAACACGAAAAGGCCTTCGTTGAAGTCAAGAAAGCCCTTACAAGCCACAGTGTTATGTCATATTTCGATCAGACGAAGGAAACTGAAGTGGTTACTGATGCTTCACCTTATGGTTTATCTGGTATACTTACACAAATCGACCCAGAAACCAAAGAAAGAAAAGTTGTTGCGTACGTCAGTAGAACATTGACGCCTGTTGAACGCCGTTATTCACAGACTGAACGCGAAGCCCTTGGAATTGTATGGGCTATCGAACGATTACACCTTTATCTGTATGGAGGAGAATTCACATTGTACACAGATTGCAAGCCTATCGAGATGATTTTGAATAATCCCAAGTCAAAACCGCCTGCTCGTATAGAACGATGGAATTTACGTTTGCAGAAATACAATTTTAAAGTTGTACACACAAAAGGAAGTGAAAACCCCTCTGATTTCTTGTCACGTCATCCTGTCACAGGGCCTCACAGGAATATTCCAGTCAACAACAACGTATACAGAAGAATATATCAATTTCCTGACTGAAAATGCAGTTCCCAAAGCAATGACGCTAAGTGAAATTCAAACTGCAACGAAAGATGATGCTACATTACAAGCTCTTATCGAAATCATTCGAAATCGGAATTGGCAAAGTGCCTACAAACCAAGACAGCCGTTTCCAGACAATGTAAATCAATCAGATTTAACACATTTTCATAAAATTCGCGAGGAACTGACAGTCACAAGCCACACTGATGGAAATATTATACTACGAGGAACACGCATCGTTATTCCAGAATTAGGGTAAGACGGGGTAAAGTGAACTATTTGGGAGGTTTTTCAAGGATATCCTAAAGAGATTGTAGCTGAGGGCAAACTTTTTAACGTTGTTTTGACATTATGTCTTTGGGTCAGTTTATCCAGCAAAAATGTTTTTTAAATCCTAATCCATTGTCTCACAACAGAGCTTTTTTTGGCGACCGCTCTGCCTAGTTCACTTTACCCCAGACCGGGGTAAAGTGAACTACTCGGCAATTGTTCGATAAAACCAAAATGATGCTGGTAATACCCGAAAACATGATTTATTTTGAAACTCTAAGGAGTTCTTCGCATGCCAAAACGAAACAAACCCAAAAATTTCACAAGAATGATATTAAAAAAAAAAATTAAATTGTGACCTATGTTGAGAACGATCTTTGCAGATCAAATATTAACCAAAAACTATTGTCTAAGTCACAAATTCGAGTCAAATTGCGAGACCTGAAAACAAGTCGATGAACAATAATGGGAATATACTTGGAAAATACTATACTGTATATAAATACTATATTACCACAAAGAAAAACATTATTTTCAAAGTAGTTCACTTTGCCCTGAAACCTCCTCCCAGAAATAAAACCAAAACTAGTTATAAATCTATAACAATTATCAATATTCTAATTTCACCGTGATGGCCATTTATCCTTTCCACGTCGACAGGGATACTTGCTTCATCAAATCCCAATAAAATTCTTGGATCAGTAACCGCATTTTTGAATGAAGGTCAAACTTCGGCCGTCAGATTTTTGGAGGTTTTTCAGGGAGCTGGTATCAGAATAAATTTCTGTGTCATTAGAGCGAAAACTTATTCTGAAAATCATGATTTTCCGAAGGCAGAATTATGAACCAAGTGAGATTAAAAAGGTCTTCTTCATCTGACTTCATGTTCACATGAGAAAATTAAAAATCATGGGTAGTTCACTTTACCCCTCTCGAAGCAAAATATCGACTGGACGGTAGATCTTTTGAAATATTATGTTAGCGTACAAAAAACTCTTTCTTGGCCCTTTCCTTTTGGAAAAAGTAAACAAATGGTATGTGCTTCAAATCGATCAAAACAATTATAGAAATGAATTTCGTCTTGGGGTCAAAAATTATGACCAAAGATAGGAGCCCAAACCTAACAACCATAATTTCCCGAGGTTGTTTTTACTGCCTCGGGTAAAGGGATTTTTTGCAACAGCAGGAAGGACTATTTTGCAAAAATGTTTTTATTTTCTGTGAGCACATATAACAAAGCATTGGGCATAAATCATGTTTTATCATTGCATGTTTACTTTTGGAGAGAAGCGCGAATGTTCTGAGTAGTTCACTTTACCCCGTAGTTCACTTTACCCCGTCTTACCCTACTACGTGAACGCGCTGTAAATCTTGCCCATGAGGGACACCAAGGATTGGGTGGTGAAATAAGATTATTTATGGATGAAAATGGTCCTGTACACAAGAGAATTACACCATTATGGCCTCAAGCAAATGGACAAGCCGAAAGTTTCATGAAGCCGTTAACAAAAGCAATTCGAGCAGCACTTACATCGAAAAGGTCATGGAGAAAAGAACTGAACAAATTTTTGCTAAATTATCGAGCAACCCCTCACAGCACAACAGGATATTCACCAGCTGAATTATTGTTTAACAGAAAGATAAACACGAAACTTCCTCAGCTGACAACGGAAAGCAAATCGAAAACACACCGAGCACTGAAGAAACGCGACGCCAACGAAAAGGAGAAAATGAAGAATTATCGTGATAAAGCCAATCGTGCAAAATCGTCTGAAATTGATGTTGGAGATACAGTTTTAGTGAAGCAAGTAAAGAGAAATAAATTCTCGACAAAATTTGATGCACGCCCGTATACAGTTACCAAAAAGAAAGGAACTATGATAACAGCTGAAAGAAATGATCATACAATCACTCGCAACGTATCACATTTCAAGAAATTGCCAACTGATTTGAAGGATGATACTATGTCAGACATTGACGATGATATTGATTTTGATGATTTTCAAGAAGATGATATTCTCCCACGATATCCAATTAGAGAGAGAAGACAAGTGCAAAGATATGGACAAAATATTCACATATGATTTTATGATTTTATTTTACTTATTTTTTGCTTGAACATTTATTAAACCCTGAGCACAAGTAGATTCAAGACAAATAATATCAACAGAGGAGAACATTGATTTAAGTAAAGGGGAGGTGTAATGTTGTGATAAATTAGTATAATTTATGAGTCCCAATGTATGACAAATGTAGACCCCCTAAGGAGTAATACATTACTGATTTATTATGGAACTGATGAAGTCACTTGATTCACAATTGCTTTATGATCACGCTGAACGGAGTGTTCTCATTTCGATAAATCCTTTAGTCCAGGATACGATAGATTTTCTGATGATTCGATAACTGAGGGGGCGAGTCACTTAAGACCAACAGCGTTTGGCACCAAGAAAAATCTTTTTATTTGGAAGAAATATTCTGTTCTTTTTGGAAGAAGTGATTTTCCTATAATTACCGTACTTAGATTGGATTAACAGCATGCAATATGCCATCCAGTTCGATGTTCATATTTTCAGAGCCATTCGCATCTACAGAATTCTTAGGAACAGTGCAAAATTTATTATATTACATGGCCGGTGGAGAACAAAAATTTTTGCAAAAAAATCTGCTCGCCCTGTATGAAATTATTGCAAAAAAACCAACTGCCCCGTCACCCTTTCCTTAAAAAAAGTGTCTCCCGTATTCATAAACAACAGATGTTGTAAAGTACCACCGATGAATTAGCCAAAGACCATAACAAAATCAATTCTTGCCCTTGAAAAAATCGACTTTGAAGATGAAGAGAAATGACTGATGAATCGTACTTGCAAACGATTGACAATGACATTTTGCGTCATTTTCATACACATCTTTCCAAGCATTTCTCAATTTGCATGATTCAAACTTTTGTCCTCTAAATGAGCCATTTTATATTTCAAGCTCGATCTTGAGCTTATAAAAAGATACTGCCCCGTTCATATTGCTTTGTAAAAAGTGTTGACCCAGTTCTGTACAAGCCAAAAAAGTAGTTGCCCCGTTACGTTTTGCACCGGCTATGCTATAAAATAAACTTTGCACTGTCCCTTATTTTGACATTATAGGTACATATTTCCCTCATAAACTGTTTTGAATACTGTTGTGGGTCACATACAACTATATAATGCTGTTTGCTTCCAGTTTGCAACGAAAAAAAGCTTCAAACTTCAAGTTTACTAATATTTGGCACATAAGGTAAAGGGTGAGTTTTGGTCACATGACAATAATCAGTTTGGTATTGAAATCAATGATCAACATTATCAGCTCGTTGGCAATGCCATTTCATTCATAGTCGAGGAAAAAAGTATTTCTCTTCTTGGTAAAGCTGATAATTCTACCGGGTGAGTCAGAAAAAAGAATCCCAGTTTGAAAGGTCATGGCTCCCTGGATATCAAAACAATGATGTCCGCAAATATATATTATAATGGTAGAAATGTTCAAATCTACTATAAAATTTACCTGACTGAAATCGGCCACTCCATTCTGAAATTATGAGGGATTTTCTCGAGAAAGCCTCTTTAAAAAACCTTCAAAACGTGCCCAAAATCATGAACAAATTTCCCTGACATTTCTGCCTTACAATGGCCTTAGAGCAATGACTTATGGACGCTTTAGCACGTGCTATCCTCTTGCATGAACAAGTCCTCCCTCTCCTGGTATCGATGACCTATTCAAGGGGATTCCATTCTCCCAAGAAAACAAAATACATGAATTAATGTGAGTGTCATCAATTTTAGGAAGGAAAATTTGCTCATTGTTTTCATTCGATTTTGCAGGTTATTGAAAGGGGCTTTCTGCAGAAAATCACCCATATCCATGGGAAGGAATGGCCAATTAAGGCCGGGTAAATTACTGAACCTAACTGAACATATTGGCAATAAAACAAAACAGTTTTCAATATTATTGCTTTGATATTCATGGAGCAGTAGCCTTCTAAGCGGGGATCCTTTTTTCTGACCAGAGATGGGCAGTATCTTATCTTTTTATCTTGAAGATAGTAATTAGATACTGAAAACAGTAACAGTATCTTGTAATAAGATACTTGCCGTACTCAGTTGACATAATTGGCTGACAGTTGAACAACTAATAAACTTTGATCGATCAGTTATGACATATAAAATAATCAACAGGCAATGTCCCGAAAGCCTTTGGGGTAAATACCATCATAGGACCCAGCATTCCAACTACAGAACAAGGAATTGCAGGGACCTACAAATCCCAAGAAATAATCTTGAATATGTCAAGAAAGGCTTTCACTATTCGGCTCTGAAAGCTTGGAACAATATACCCATCAATATCAGAGAGCTCCCTACACTTAGTAGATTCAAAAAACAATTGAAAAGTTATTATATGAGCTGAACACAAACTAAAACACGACGCCCTGGAAGAGCAGCTGCTACTACATAGATTACTGTACATAATTTTGCTTTAACTGTATATAGACTATATTAATGTAATTAGGATATTTATTTTCTTATTTAAGTATTGCGTTTGTTAGCTGAAGGGTTTTTGTGTATAAATAATTTAAAATGAAAATGAAAATGAAAATCAGTAACTGTATCTTGTAATAAGATAATAATTTAGCTGAATAATAGTATCTCGTAATAAGATATTTTCGAAAAACACTTCAAAGTTACAAGATACTTGTGTCAATTTTTTTGACAGGGCAGGAGCTGGAGTACGAAAATAAACCAAAACAATAATGTTGCAAAAGTACAGGAATAAAAAAGCACATAAACCTGAAACATAGAAAATAAAAGTAAGAGTAGTACCTGCCTCAGGAGACAGGCTTTTTGAGGCACTCCTGATCTTGAAGGCAAGCATGGACTTTTATTGAAAACTTTAAAAAATACATTTGGTTCATTTGTTGAAGAAATCATTGCATTCTATTTCCCGCAATCATTTATTGACGTCATGTTCTGATCACGATCCTTGTCTTCACCGCGCTTTTACGGAGCATACATAGCCGATTTTGGAAGACCGTTAAATTGCATTGGACTTAGGCTCATGTTTCTTCACCCGAAAGAAAATTAAGGGGCAAGTGAACAAATATGGAATATTTCTTATAAATTCAAAAATATGCTCTATAGGAGGCAAATTAAGGAGGCATGAGGACATGTTCACATGCGTTAGGAGTAGGACTGAGCAAACAAATGCACTCAATTAGACTAAATGCACTCTGTTAGGCACTATTGCAATACTTATGCAAAATGAATGTGCCACCTATAACGCATAATGTTAGGAGGCATTGGTTATGTACCCTTTGCTAAAGTATCTTGTAACTAGTATCTTGAAACGTTATCTTAGATACTTTTTTTGAAAGTATCTAGTATCTTGTAATAAGATACCTTTATTTGTTACTAACAGTATCTTGCAATAAGATACTTAATTTTCCCAATAACAGTAACTTGCAATAAGACATTTCTCAGAGTATCTTGCCCATCTCTGTTTCTGACTCATCCGGTATTTCACCTCCGCAGAGGCTTCTGGTCAAAGTAGTATTATATGAATCCCTGTTTTTACCCCTCAAACTCAAGCAGATCCCCGTTCACCGTCACTTTTCCATATACTCACGTGAGTAGGCACCTGAAAATAGTGATATAAATTTCTTCGCCTTGAAGTGGCACCTTCCACCTCAACCGCCGTTTGGTCTATGTTTGGTTTGTGAAAAGATTATGGGCGGTTAATCCAACCCCCGGGGGGGGGGTACTTGACTTAAATTTGTACGGGGGTGTGCCCACGAAAACTTTTTTTTACCTTGCTCAAGAATTTTTCGCTCAAAATGATAACCTGTTCTAGGAAAAATTGATGAAAAGTATACTTAAAAACATGAAATTTGATAGAAAAACGAGCCGATCTAGCAAAATTTTCCCCTTTGACATGGTTTGACAACCTGCTCTAGAAGAATTGCCTCATTTTGATACTCTGTGCTAGAAAAAATGGGTGAAATGATACCCTTGAAAACGGCACATCCCCGTCGGACAAATATACTAAGTACCCCCCCCCCCCCCCGGGATCCAACCACAATCCAAACAAGGATTAGCGAAGAAAAATAGGGCTAACAGTGCCAAAGCATTTGCAAGTTATTGCTATAAGGCATATAAGGCATAGACATACGAGATATTTGGTCGTGGTTGGCTGTTTCTGGAAGTTTCTTGGAGAGGCTTCCTCAAGAAAATCACTCATAATTTTAGAACGGAGTGGCTAATTTCAGGCAGGTAAAGTTTAGAACATATTTGATCATGTTCACTATTGAATGACATATGTGCACACCTTATTGTTTTCATATAGAGGGATCCGTGGTCTTTAAATCCCCGGGGGGATTCATAACATGTTCAGGGTACGGGTATGTGCCACCCATACGAGTGGGTTTTTGGGCCCAAAATTCTCTAAACAATGGTCCTTTTTCGGCAGATTTTCCATAAACATGGGTGGGGTTTCGCTGAAATTCGCAAAAAATGGCTAAAATGGGCAGTTTTCCGCCAAAATTCATCATGAAAGTGGGTATCAAAAGCAAGTTTTGGTAGTTAGAGGAGGGCAGCTTTCTGAAAACAGGGCGGCAGACCCCCGTCCATCCACAAGTCATGTACCCCACCCCGGGCTTCAAACAGGACTACTTTTTATATATTCACCCAGTAGAAACCTACTCCTCCGACATCACGATTATGATTATGCGGGTCAAATCTATAGCCTTCAATATAGATGGTTGTCTGCACCACGTGACCACAAGAATCATTTGCTTTTAAAAAACTTAACCTCTATGCATCGAACCTCTAAAAAAGGGAAAGCGGAGAGGCCATGACGTACATCAGCAACAACAGTATTGCTAATGTAGAAATCTACTCCTCCGCCATCACGATTATAATCATGCCACCGTCGATATAATAATAATAATAATAATAATAATAATGATAATAATAATAATAATAATAATAATAATAATAATAATAATAATAATAATGATGATGATGATGATAATAATGATAATAATGATAATAATAATGAAAAGAATGAAAAGAATGAAAAGACTGAATGGAAAGAATGTAATCATAGCAATAAATACATGGGCTGTGTCATTGCTGAGGTAAGGAGCTGGTTTGATAAATTGGACCAAGAATGAACTACAACAACTTGATAGAAAAACGAGAAAGAAACTTACTATGTATGGAGCGTTTCACCCTAAAAGCAATGTGAATAGACTGTATTTAACAAGGCAGGAAGGAGGGAGGGGCTTGATTGGAGCTGAAGAGACTGTACGAAGTGAGGAGAATAGTCTTGGCTGGTATGTGATGAACAATGACCACGAAATAATGAGATCGGTTGAAAAAGAAGAAACATTGAGATTAAATGAAATCAAAGACCCAAGAGTATGGAAACGACAGAACAAAGAACAGCATAAGAATGGGTGGGTAGATAAACCGCTACATGGGCAAACAGCTGCTGCTACAAAAGATTTGATGGATAAAGATAGGAACTGGAATTGGTTAAAACATGCAGGATTAAAGAAAGAAACAGAGAGCCCCATATTTGCAGCGCAAGAGCAAGCAGAGGGAACAACTTCTGTAAAGAACATCATTTACAACGAAAATGTATCAAAAGAATGCAGACTGTGTGGAGAAGCGGATGAAACAATTGCACACATTGTTTCTGAGTGTCAACAGCTAGCACAAGTACAATATAAAGGCTGGAGACATGACAAGGTAGCTCAAATTGTCCACTGGAAGTTATGTCAAAAACTAGGATTAGACCATGGAGATAGATGGTACAACCATAAAGTAGAGAGTGTGATTGTGACAGAAGACTTTAGGTTATTATGGGATTTTCCCATACAGACAGATCATCGACTGGAGCATAACCGACCAGACATTGTGTTTGAAAACAAAAAGGATCGATTGTGTTTGCTGATTGACATATTCTGCCCCTTCGATACAAGAATTGAAAGAAAAGAAAGGAAAAAATTGAGTTGTATCAAGACTTGAAGAGAGAGATCAGGAGGTTATGGAACAGGCGCGGATCTAGACCGGGTTGAACGGTTTGCACAAACCGGTCAGATTTTCAGAGTAATGAATATTTTCATTTTGTCTCTAAACTTTTATCATCTGCGTGAAATTAGCCTTACTGGTAGACGAAACGAGAATACAAGTTCCTCCTTTGGTCCGAGTCAGGCTACGTGAAATGGGCATTATGCGAAGGCGCGACATTGAATGTCAGTAGTACCCATGGTAGTACCCACTTATCGATGATCAATGCAAGTTATCTTTTCAATGAAACGTAATTCTCGCTAATTGAGTGAGGAAAGCCGTCAGCAAGCCAGCGTTTGTTATTTCAATACGAGTATTGTCTTACTCATAAAGGAATTTAGTGTTGCGCAAGGGAAGGAAATTCTGACCCGGTCATCCATTCATTTCAAGCTTCTGACCCGGTCAGAACTCGGACAAACCAGCTCAAAGTTGCGCAAGGCAGCTGCATAGGTTTTACAGTACTTGTAGTCAAACACCCTACAATATGCTTCAGTATTGTCAGTCAATAGACGTTCGAAGTTTGTCATTTGCGATCTCCAGATGGCTGCAAATCTGGAAATCTCGAGAAATTCGTGCTGTTTTTCGTCATAATGCTGTAGAAAGATTTACTATGATATATTCATGGATACAAAATTACAGTGCACTTATTGAGGGTAGTTTCAGGCATAAAAAATAAGAAACCTAAGTTGTTGCATGGCCGTAGAATTGCATTGCTACAGGATTTATTGAAAGTAGGCGTTTCATTTTCAAAAGGGCGTTGCCTAAGAAGAAAGGGCGTTTCCCAAGAAGCAAAAGGGCGTGGCTCAGAAATTTTTCCGGGGGCTTCGCCCCCGGACCCCCAGTTTCATTGCGCCTTCGGCGCAACAAACCGGTCAC
Source organism: Aurelia coerulea (assembly GCA_039566865.1). NCBI lineage: Eukaryota > Metazoa > Cnidaria > Scyphozoa > Semaeostomeae > Ulmaridae > Aurelia > Aurelia coerulea. Next base: position 19,465,693 of record CM076953.1, on the reverse strand, counting down.
CGTAATTGCTGGATCCGCGCCTGTGGAACGTGAGGGAAGTTAAGATTGTACCAATAATCATTGGGGCTCTGGGTACCATTGGAAAAAACTTTGAGAATTTGTTGAAGAAAATTGAAGTGGAGTGCAGCACAGAACTTTTACAAAAAGCGTGTCTGTTGGGAACTGCAAAGATCCTGAGCAAAGTACTGGATACCTAAGGCCAAGGGACTTGACTTGCTATCTAGCAGTTAACCGGCAGTCAACATCAACGCCGAGTGAGTATTGAACAATAATAATAATAATGATAATAATAATAATAATAATAATAATAATAATAATAATTATAATAATGATAAATTCTGATATGATTTGACGAACGAGAGCAAAACTAAAATATCTCAGAGTCAAATGTTTGTCCAGTATACTTATAAAAACTAAAATTCATTTTGTCCGTGCATTCCTTTACATCTGTTCTGCCATATGATGTTTCCACTTATCATGTTCGACACACTGCACCATTTTATCGTAGACTTCACCTCCTCACTAGAAAGTCCTAATCTCCTTAAATTCTTCCTTACATCTTCATGCACAGTTCCAAGCGATCCAAAGCACAATATTCTTATATTTGTTTCAATCCCATTTTGATCCAATATGTTTTTCAGCTGTTGGTATTTCGTTTCTTTACTCCTGTATGATTCTCACATGTACAAATCGAAGCATACAGTTACTTCTATGATCTCACATTCTTTTTTGTTTGACTTTATCTCTAATGAATCCGGTTTCCGGTTATTCATTTGCTGCAGTTCAGTTCGTAAATTTGGAAATGCTGTTTCTGCCATCCTATTTACAAAGAAAACTGATGTTTGATTGTATCGACGCATCTTTTGATAAACAGCATCTACTATCCTATCATGTCGCTTTTGAGTAGAGATCTTTGAACTTTTTGCAGGAGTTCATCAAATGATCTACTGATTCCGTATGATGGTTACAGAAAAAGCATTTTTTCTCGTGATCTTTGTTCCAAAAATGTATCAGCTGATTGCAAGGTATTTGATTCATCCTTGCTCGTAGCACAAATTTCACCAGGCTGTCTGAATGTTTCCACCTGTAGTAAATTTGATGTGATATTTTCCGATCAATCCCATCCATTCCTATAAATTTCCCTTGAAACCTGAGTTCTGAGCATTTGGCTAAGTCCAATTTTTCCATTTCTCGCTCGATCTCTTGCTTAAGGTTTCTCTGTTGAAGTTCCTTTCCGTCGACAAAAACTTTCGCCAACCTGTTTTCGTATACGACACAACCTTTTAATTTGTTCACTAGGAATCGAAGATCTGGCCAATCTGAGCTTCCACCATATGTTTTATTCTTGCCCAATCTGTCGTTATCATCTAATTGATAGCCTAAAAAGTTCTTTTCACAATTCGTTGTTCTTACTCCCCTCGATCTCATATCCAAACTTAACGATTCTCTTGCCATATTCCTTATATTTTCTTCTTCGTGGCTTAGCATTTTAATAAGATTAGAAATTCGTGTAGCTCTGTAAACATTGGATGGCTTCTTTACACCAAGACCCCCATGTAGCCTGCCAACGAAAAAGACTTTATCCGTTGCTTTAGGATACAATCCAAACATAGCTCTTATGACACAGCTGACTTTACTGTCCATTTCTTCTAGTTGTTTTTCCTCTATTCTTGTATTATCAAAATGATGTAATATTTTGACCAGGGCCATGTTGTTAAAAGCGCTAAGTTTTAGAGGGATTGGAAGAGAACTACCCTCGATCTTATCTATTGTTTCTTTAAACTCTTCGATAAAGCCTTCAACTTGCTTTGGATCTTCACCACAAATGCTAAGAGATTTACCGAGATATTTGTATGCCTGTGATCTCTTATATGTTTCGATCTTTTCTCCTTGAATCTCTATCACCGGTCGCCTATCACTCTTCCCTTTATACCAGTTATTTCCTGAACGCCTTTCGTAGAACAGGGCACATTTCGATCCTTTTACTTTTAATCCAGCATCATTAAAAAGTGGTTCACTTATTTCTATCATTTCTTTGAGCATCTTGAAATCATAAGAAATCATCGCGATATCATCTAATAATAGTAATAATAAAAATAATAATAATAATAATAATAATAATAATAATAATAATAATAATAATAATAATAATAATAATAATAATAATAATAATAATAATAACAATAACAATTATTATTACACTTAACAATTATTATTAATCCACTACTGTTTGTGTTATGTCTGATTCCACTGACATTGATCTTGAGGAAAGTAGCAGCTTTTTATGAATGGGGTGACAAGGAATTCAGAGTCAATCATCTATTATTCATGGATGATCTCAAATTGTTTGCCAAGAATCAGGACCAAATAGATTCACTAGTACAAACTGTACATCTCTTCAGCGAAGACATCGGGATGCAATTCGGTTTAAAAAAGTGTGGAGTGCTGGTAATGAAGAGAGGAAAAGTTGTGAACCAAAATGGTATTGCGCTTCCGAATGGGCAAATTATGAAAGAAATCGATGAAAATGGATACAAGTATCTGGGTATTGTGGAAATGGATAAGATCAAAGAAACGGACATGAAAGACAAGTTTGCAAGCGAATATAAAAGGAGGTTGAAATTGGTTTTAAAATCGAAATTGAATGGCAGGAATAAGATCTTGGCAATTAACACGTGGGCTGTATCAGTATTGAGATATGGAGCAGGTATCCTGAAATGGACAAAGGATGAATTAAAGAAAATGGATAGGAAATCGAGGAAGATCATGACAATACATGGTGCATTTCACCCTAAGAGTGATACAGACAGGTTATATTTGACTAGAGAGAAAGGGGGATGTGGACTGATTAGCTGCGAGGATTGCGTTAGAAGTGAGGAGAATAATTTGGGGTGGTATGTCAGGAATTCTGTTGAGTCATTGATTCGAGGTGTTAGGTTTGCTAAAGTGATAGACACTGAATATGTTGTCAGTAAGGATGAGTTCAAAAGGATATGGATGAATGAGAAAGAACAAGGATGGAAGGAAAAAAGAATGTATGGTCAGTTTGTTAGAGAGATGCCGGAATCAATCGATGCAAAGGAGACATGGAAGTGGCTGAGAAAAGCTGATCTAAAGATACAAACGGAGTCACTTTTGTGTGCAGCACAAGAACAGGCCCTCCGAACAAATTATGTTAAACACCATATTGACAAATCAGCAGAGTCACCACTTTGTAGGATGTGCGAAGAGAAAGGCGAAACTGTAAATCACATTGTCAGTGAGTGCAAGAAGTTGGCACAGAAAGAATATAAACGAGGACACGACAATGTTGCGAGAATGGTGCATTGGCATTTATGCAAGAAATATGATCTAGAAAGGGCAGATAAATGGTATGAGCATTCCCCTGACGGTGTAGTTGAAACTGACGAGGTAAAGCTACTATGGGATGTGAACATTCAATGTGATCATGTAATCGAGGCAAGGAGACCGGACATAGTTGTTGTGAATAAAGGTGAAAGAAAATGCACTATAATTGACATTGCTGTGCCAGGTGATAGTAGGACTAGTGACAAGGAAAAAGAGAAAGTGGATAAATATCAAGATTTGAAAAGGGAAATCAAGAGGATTTGGAACATGAGAAGTGTGATAGTAGTACCTGTGATTGTCGGTGCACTTGGAAGTGTAACCAAGAAACTGGATGAATGGCTGGAAAAACTGGACATCACAATAAATACAGCAATCCTACAGAAGACGACGCTATTAGGAACAGCCAGGATATTGAGAAAAGTACTTGAGTACTAAAAGAGAATGACCCCAAGGGACCCTTGGTCATGGGTTGTGACCCGCTCCCTTGGGATGTAAATTCGGCGATGAGAACTGCCAGTGCTTAAAGCAGAAAATATAATAATAATAACAATAATAATAATAATAATAATAATAATAATAATAATAATAATAATAATAATAATAATAATACTTTTTGGATGTTCAGGTTATTAGGCAAGGTAACAAAATAGTCACAGATCTGTATGCGAAACCGACTGATACTCATCAGCTTCTTCATCGTTCCTCGTGTCATCCAGGTCATACGAAAAAGGGCATTCCCTATGGGCAGGCCCTTCGAATTCGTCGTATCTGCTCAGAAGACTCATTGTTTGAAAATCGATTGGAAAACTTGGAAAATTTTCTTTTGGATCGGGGGTACAATAGGGGAGAAATAGAGGGACAGTTTAATAGGGTAATGGGGTTGGATCGGAATACCCTCTTGGATCGCAACCAAAAGCACCTGGACGATACGAGGATACCCCTGGTTTTAACATTCCATCCAGCATTTCATAAAGTTTACGACATTTTGCAAACATATTTGAATGCACTCTTTGTTGATAATGAACATCGACATATTTTCAAGGATAAGATTTGTGTTTCGTTCAGAAGGGCTAAAAATTTCAAGGATACTCTGGTTCGGGCCAAAGTTTACCAACAAACGGATGAACAAGCTGAAAAGGGCACTTTCAAATGTAATGGCAGGAGAAGCTGTCAAATTTGTGCACTCATTGTTGAAGGGGAGACATTTCGAAATTTTAATGACTCTCGACGCTTTACGATCTCCTCTGGTGCTTATCATTGCAACTCGGAGAATGTAGTCTACTTGTTGCAATGTGATTGCTGCAATCAAAAATATGTGGGCAGCACAAAAACCAAATTTCGGCAAAGATTTAATGTGTACAAATCATATTTTCGAACATATGCACGTAAATACAATGATGGCAGTCTTGACAGGGGTAAGGCGGTACCACAGGCGGGTTTCTTTGGACATTTTTTTAGTGAAGGCCATCAGGGTGCTTTTTCGGTCAGCATAAAAATCATTGATGGGGCTTCAGATGTTTACTCACTTCGTAGAAAAGAATTATTTTGGCAATACAAATTGGGAACCTTTGCACCCAACGGTCTCAATGAAAGAGCGGCGGATGTTGAATTGGATATGTTCGCCTGTGGGGTCGCCTGAATACAGTCATTCCATTTGAATAAGTCTTAGGCTTTATCTTGGGGGCATGCTTCCTTTCGTATTTCGTGTCAGTGTGCACGTGGTGTCAGGGTGGAATTCCCTGTCTTGCCTGTCTAGCAATTTAAGCAAATCCCAGGAGGGTCGTTGGGAGGCGTGCTTCTTCGTTTGCTTGAGACTTTATATACGCAGAGCTTCCGTTCTGATGTCGAGAACTAAAGGATTAGGGAATTTACTATGAACTTTTATTTGAATTGAAAGTTTTGGCTGGCTAAGAAAACTTGAAATAGTCTAGGTGTGTTGTTTGGCATTGTTTTTAAGGGGGGCCTCGGGGGGATTTTATCACGATTTTATGTTAATGTTATTTTGTCCTATAAATACTTGGCTGTCCTGTGGTTGTAAACAACTGATGAAGATTTTATAATCGAAACGTTTTGCTTTTAACAGTTTTGTTTTTCATATACTTTTTTCTGTTATTTTTGATGGTGGTTTTGCTTTAATAATAATAATAATAATAATAATAATAATAATAATAATAATAATAACAACAATAATAATAACAATAATAATAATAATAGTTGAACTGCAGAAAACTGTTATCCTCAATTCTGCGAGAATCCTAGAATCCTCAGGAAAGCTCTCGAGCTTTGAGGAGACTTGCTGTCACCAAGCCTCAAGAGCAAATTATGAACCATTTTAAAAATGTGCTACAAATAGATGATAGTAATAGTAATAATAGTAATAATAATAATAATAATAATAATAATAATATCAATAATAACAATAATAATAATAATAATAATAAGAATAATAATAATAATGATAGTTGTCAAATTTGTGGTTTAATCGAAGAGGGGGATAGTTTAAAAAATTCTGATGAAAACAGATCTTTTACCATTTTGTCGGGGAGGTACAACTGCAATTCAGAAAATGTCGTATATTTGTTGCAGTGTGAATGCTGCCACAAAAAATATGTGGGCAGCACTAAAACCAAATTCAGGCAACGATTTAATGTTTACAAATCGTACTTCAGGTCATACGCTCGCAAACATAGTGAAGGCACGCTTGACAGGGGGAAAATGATTCCGCAGGCGAATTTTTTTAGCCATTTTTTCAAAACAGATCACCGCGGGAGATTTGATGTTGGTATAAAAATAATTGATGGGGCAGAAAACGTTTTTTCGTTGCGCCGAAAGGAATTATTTTGGCAATATCGGTTGGGGACTTTCTTGCCAAGGGGCCTGAATGAAAGGGCTGCAGATGTGGAGCTGGACATGTTTGCGTGCGGGGTGGCCTGAAATCTGCAGTTGCATTTATATCCAGAAGATTTGGTGGGTGTGGCTTTGCGGCCTTCTCTTATTACTTCGTGTGCTTTTACACGTGGAGGTAGGGTGGAATCCCCTATCATGCAATTCTTGACTCAGCAGTTAGCGAGTCGTGGAAGGGTCATGGGGGAGGGCCGCGGGGTTTTCCGACTAAATCTTGCTGTTTGCCTTCTCAGTGCTTCCAGCCTCCTTGGAGAATGTTATGGGGGTCTTTTCGAGGGGCGGGTGATTCTGGGTCTCTTGGGGGTTGGGTCAGTGATTGGTCTGGTCCACTGGGGTGGATTTTAGATAACGCTTTAAACTATAATAATGCAATCGAAATTTTAACAGTGTTGTTTTTATAATAATAATGATAATAATACATTTATCTATATTTGGCTAAAGGAATAGTTTATAAACTAATAAAGGCCAACTAGTGTTACCTATTTACAATGTTCTGTTTTATCTACAGTACATATCATACATTTACAATTGGATCCCGTCCAATCTTTAATGCTGTTTTTAAATTGATTGTCGCTTTTTGCAGATTTTATGATAGATGTAGGTCTGTACCATGTGACCACAAAAATGATTTAGTTTTAACAGACTTAACCTCAATGCATCGAACCTCCAGAGAGAAAGAGAAGAGGTCGTCACGTACATCAGCAACAACAATATTGCTAATGCAGAAATATATTCCTCCGTCATCACGACTATAATCATGCCGCGGTCGATATAGATGATGGTCTGTACCATGTGACCACAAAAATGATATGGTTTTAACAGACTTAACCTCAATGCATCCAACCTCTAGCGAGAAACAGAAGAGGTCATCACGTACATCAGCAACAACAATATTGCTAATGTAGAAATATATTCCTCCGTCATCACGATTATAATCATGCCGCCGTCGATATAGATGATGGTCTGTACCATGTGACCACAAAAATGATTTGGTTTTAACGGACTTAACCTCAATGCATCGAACCTCCAGCGAGAAAGAGAAGAGGTCATCACATACATCAGCAACAATAATATTGATAATGTAGAAATCTACTCCTCCGCCATCACGATTATAATCATGCCGCCGTCGATATAGATGATGGTCTGTACCATGTGACCACAAAAATGATTTAGTTTTAACAGACTTACATCGTTACATCGTTACACCTCAATGCATCGAACCTCCAGCGAGAAAGAGAAGAGGTCATCACGTACATCAGCAACAACAATATTGCTAATGTAGAAATATATTCCTCCGCCATCACGATTATAATCATGCCACCGTCGATATAGATGATGGTCTGTACCATGTGACCACAAAAATGATTTAGTTTTAACAGACTTAACCTCAATGCATCGAACCTCCAGCGAAAAAAGAGAAGAGGTCTTCACGTACATCAGCAACAACAATATTGCTAATGTAGAAATATATTCCTCCGCCATCACGATTATAATCATGCCACCGTCGATATAGATGATGGTCTGTACCATGTGACCACAAAAATGATTTAGTTTTAACAGACCTAACCTCAATGCATCGAACCTCCAGCGAAAAAAGAGAAGAGGTCTTCACGTACATCAGCAACAACAATATTGCTAATGTAGAAATCTACTCCTCCGCCATCACGATTATAATCATGCCGCCGTCGATATAGATGATGGTCTGTACCATGTGACCACAAAAATGATTTGGTTTTAACAGACCTAACCTCAATGCATCGAACCTCCAGCGAAAAAAGAGAAGAGGTCTTCACGTACATCAGCAACAACAATATTGCTAATGTAGAAATCTACTCCTCCACCATCACGATTATAATCATGCCGCCGTCGATATAGATGATGGTCTGTACCATGTGACCACAAAAATGATTTGGTTTTAACAGACTTAACCTCAATGCATCGAACCTCCAGCGAGAAAGAGAAGAGGTCATCACGTACATCAGCAACAACAATATTGCTAATGTAGAAATATATTCCTCCGCCATCACGATTATAATCATGCCACCGTCGATATAGATGATGGTCTGTACCATGTGACCACAAAAATGATTTAGTTTTAACAGACTTAACCTCAATGCATCGAACCTCCAGCGAGAAAGAGAAGAGGTCTTCACGTACATCAGCAACAACAATATTGCTAATGTAGAAATATATTCCTCCGCCATCACGATTATAATCATGCCGCCGTCGATATAGATGATGGTCTGTACCATGTGACCACAAAAATGATTTAGTTTTAACAGACTTAACCTCAATGCATCGAACCTCCAGCGAGAAAGAGAAGAGGTCTTCACGTACATCAGCAACAACAATATTGCTAATGTAGAAATATATTCCTCCACCATCACGATTATAATCATGCCGCCGTCGATATAGATGATGGTCTGTACCATGTGACCACAAAAATGATTTGGTTTTAACAGACTTAACCTCAATGCATCGAACCTCCAGCGAGAAAGAGAAGAGGTCATCACGTACATCAGCAACAACAATATTGCTAATGTAGAAATATATTCCTCCGCCATCACGATTATAATCATGCCGCCGTCGATATAGATGATGGTCTGTACCATGTGACCACAAAAATGATTTAGTTTTAACAGACCTAACCTCAATGCATCGAACCTCCAGCGAGAAAGAGAAGAGGTCTTCACGTACATCAGCAACAACAATATTGCTAATGTAGAAATATATTCCTCCACCATCACGATTATAATCATGCCGCCGTCGATATAGATGATGGTCTTTACCATGTGACCACAAAAATGATTTAGTTTTAACAGACTTAACCTCAATGCATCGAACCTCCAGAGAGAAAGAGAAGAGGTCATCACGTACATCAGCAACAACAATATTGCTAATGTAGAAATCTACTCCTCCGTCATCACGATTATAATCATGCCGCCGTCGATATAGATGATGGTCTGTACCATGTGACCACAAAAATGATATGGTTTTAACGGACTTAACCTCAATGCATCGAACCTCCAGCGAGAAAGAGAAGAGGTCATCACGTACATCAGCAACAACAATATTGCTAATGTAGAAATATATTCCTCCGCCATCACGATTATAATCATGCCGCCGTCGATATAGATGATGGTCTGTACCATGTGACCACAAAAATGATTTGGTTTTAACGGACTTAACCTCAATGCATCGAACCTCCAGCGAGAAAGAGAAGAGGTCATCACATACATCAGCAACAACAATATTGCTAATGTAGAAATATATTCCTCCGCCATCACGATTATAATCATGCCGCCGTCGATATAGATGATGGTCTGTACCATGTGACCACAAAAATGATTTAGTTTTAACAGACTTAACCTCAATGCATCGAACCTCCAGCGAGAAAGAGAAGAGGTCTTCACGTACATCAGCAACAACAATATTGCTAATGTAGAAATATATTCCTCCACCATCACGATTATAATCATGCCGCTGTCGATATAGATGATGGTCTTTACCATGTGACCACAAAAATGATTTAGTTTTACAGACTTAGCCTCAATGCATCGAACCTCCAGCGAGAAAGAGAAGAGGTCTTCACGTACATCAGCAACAACAATATTGCTAATGTAGAAATATATTCTTCCGCCATCACGATTATAATCATGCCGCCGTCGATATAGATGATGGTCTTTACCATGTGACCACAAAAATGATTTAGTTTTAACAGACTTAACCTCAATGCATCGAACCTCCAGCGAGAAAGAGAAGAGGTCGTCACGTACATCAGCAACAACAATATTGCTAATGTAGAAATATATTCCTCCGCCATCACGATTATAATCATGCCGCCGTCGATATAGATGATGGTCTGTACCATGTGACCACAAAAATGATTTAGTTTTAACAGACTTAACCTCAATGCATCGAACCTCCAGCGAGAAAGAGAAGAGGTCTTCACGTACATCAGCAACAACAATATTGCTAATGTAGAAATATATTCCTCCGCCATCACGATTATAATCATGCCACCGTCGATATAGATGATGGTCTGTACCATGTGACCACAAAAATGATTTAGTTTTAACAGACCTAACCTCAATGCATTGAACCTCAAGCGAGAAAGAGAAGAGGTCTTCACGTACATCAGCAACAACAATATTGCTAATGTAGAAATATATTCCTCCACCATCACGATTATAATCATGCCGCCGTCGATATAGATGATGGTCTGTACCAAGTGACCACAAAAATGATTTAGTTTTAACAGACTTAACCTCAATGCATCAAACCTCCAGCGAGAAAGAGAAGAGGTCATCACATACATCAGCAACAACAATATTGCTAATGTAGAAATCTACTCCTCCGCCATCACGATTATAATCATGCCACCGTCGATATAGATGATGGTCTGTACCATGTGACCACAAAAATGATTTGGTTTTAACAGACTTAACCTCAATGCATCGAACCTCCAGCGAGAAAGAGAAGAGGTCATCACATACATCAGCAACAACAATATTGCTAATGTAGAAATCTACTCCTCCGCAATCACGATTATAATCATGCCGCCGTCGATATAGATGATGGTCTGTACCATGTGACCACAAAAATGATTTGGTTTTAACAGACTTAACCTCAATGCATCGAACCTCCAGCGAGAAAGAGAAGAGGTCATCACATACATCAGCAACAACAATATTGCTAATGTAGAAATCTACTCCTCTGCCATCACGATTATAATCATAATTATACACAAAGAAAATGCCAATGTAGTAAGGTCGCAACGAGCAACTACAGTGATGCATAGGATCAAAGACACAACAGAAGAGTACGATACCATAAACAACGTTTTCAAAAGGTTCTGCCATATAATAAAGCCTTTCTATTGCACTTTAGAATAAAACAAGTAAATGTAATTAAGTTTCAGATTTCTTGATAAATTAGAACATTTTCTGGTGCCTGGGCCTTCAGAATTTTGGTAATCTGACTGTTTCTTATTAAAGATATAAATATTATAAATGACAGAGGTAGGAAGCTAAGCATCTGAAAGTTAAACTTTAACCCTATTACTACCGGGCTTTTTCGACCATCGTAGTACCGGTACGAGGGGGGGGGGGCACAAGCCCCCCCTCCATAACTTCGCCAATATTACTAGGCTTGCCAATCGGCGCCTGCGGCGCCGACCTGGCCCGTCGTCGTACCGAGTGATTGGTTGGGAAAGAATTTGTTGCTTCTTGACGTTGTTTTCTGTTATCACTTTATGTGACCAAAGTTTTGTCATAGGTTCATTCTATATTCTACAAAGCTGCTGTTCATAGTTGCGCAAGGGAGCATTTGACAACATGAGTGTTTACCCCCAGGGCCGCCAAGAGAGAGGCTAGGCACCACGCCGTTTTATCCTTGGGCCACGCCCTCCTATGCACTGGTAAGACACTGCTTTTAGATTTTTTTGAATCTCAGTGGGCCCGCCGGCCTGAAAATGTTCCTGAAAGAAAACTACAAAAAAAAATACACACCTTATTTCTTGCTGGCCTACAGAGGCCCCCCAGGCCCCCTGGTAACTACCCTGGCTACCCCCCTCTCTGTTTTGAATATCCCCCTACTATACTGATGTTGCCTCACCACACACATCATGGTATCCCCCACTGAGCTCCGGATGCCTCCCAACTATACTGAATTGCCCAACTGTACTCAAACATACCTCCCACTGTACTGAACATCCCCAACTGTACTGCACACTCCCGGTGGGTGCAATTCAACAGTAAAAGGTACATCACGCTCGTCATCATCATCATCATCATCATCAATAATTTATTTAATCTAGGCTAAGTAAAATTAAATATCTTTCATGAAAGGTGGATTTAGATCAGACTTTGTTTTAAAAATTTCCGTCATAGGCAACTGTAGGTTTCTTACATGGATGGGCACCGAATTGCTCTGTTCCAGGAGAGAACCAAAATCACTTCCGTGATCCTTGTACGCAATGCGCAGTGCCCTCTCGTGAACATAATGTATTCTATGGTTTAAAGTTCTGTCATAAAACATCCAAACAAGTGGACAGTAGCTAAAGTGCGATAACACAAATGGTCTCATTAGCTGCTGCAATTTGTCAGTGTCCATGTAGCAGGATATACGGGCAAGTGCATGGAGTTTCTCAGAGCCTTTTTTAAGGGGTTTTAAGTGGGGAGGCAAATCCTAAAAAGGGGATAAAATTAGTCTGATTGGCTAGAAAAGCAGGCTAAAAAATAGGAAATTTACGAATCCAAATATATATCAAACGGGCTAGCTAAAATCAAACTACAATAGGACAAGAATACTTTGTCAAGATTGTTGTGTAAGACTCGTTTGATATTTGACATATTTGATTTACAAAACTCATTGCGAATTCTTGTGAGCAGCGGCGTGGCCAGAAATTTTAAGCTAGGTGAAATGAGGGGGTCTGGGGGCAAAGCCCCCAGAAAAATCTTCAGGGCCATACCCTTTACTTTGGCTTAGAATGGCTCTCCCAATATCATGCTTGCCATTAGTGAAAAGGAAACTTTGAGAGTTTTGTGACATTTATCCTATGCGTGAGTAACATTTTTGAAGAAACATCCTTGACTTTGGCTGAAACATCCTGTCTCTGGTGGTAAACAGTCCTGTTATCGTATTCCATTCACTTACACATGGCTTTTGCAGGTTGCCACGCAGTGGTGGTGGCAATAGCTTACTTTCTGAAAATCACTTACTTTAAGTAAGGGATAATTTTCTGGGGTCAAAAATTTCGACACTGGGGGGGCAAAGTCTAGGGATCGGGGGGCAATTGCCCCCCCCCCAGTTTTAATGTTAAAAAAGGCCCTGGAGTTTCTGGCCGGCCATACCATTCCATAGGATACCCTTTTCTCTGACTTCCTAGTTGATGAAAAAACCCCTAATCATGGAAAGTTTTGAAGGTAACCCCCTTTAAAGGAGTATCACTGAGCCCTAAAGAAATCTGTACTGTACAAACACTGTTTCTAAGAGAAAGGTTTGGGATTTTGGCACTTTATTACGATTCACTTGTACTGATATCTCTTCTCTTTGTTGGGAACAGTAGAATTCCACGAAACTTGGGTATGAAACTTGGGCCAGGTGAATTTTGACTTTTATTTTAGGGCCCCGAGTCCACCAGCTAGCATTTCACTGTTTTTGGGTTGGAATATTTTCTGAAGAAAAATACGCCGATATTCCTAACATTCTACAAAAACTTTCATAAAAAGGAATATGGCTATAAGTGCAATTTTCTAAAGGAGATCTTTATCGGGAGGCCATGAATCAAACCGCGAATGAAACTAATTCAAACAAACATAAGATGCTACTGATGGGTAATTAATTATTGGAATTTTCCCACACTGGGATTATGAATGGAATTAGCTGCAGAGAATCGCTGTTTGAAAGCCGTCGATTAAAACAAATATTTGTAGCCTTGGTCAGGTAGGAAAAATTATTGTCTATATCTGGTCACGTGGCGGAAAATTTATTTTAGCTGCAGAGAATCGCTGTTTGAAAGCCGTCGATTAAAAAAATATTTGTAGCCTTTGTCAGGTAGGAAAAATTATTGTCCATATCTGGTCACGTGGCGGAAAATTTATTGAATGTATTCATTTGCGATTGAGATGTTCCTGCCATGTGACCATATCAATTAATGGTTAGGGCAAATGAATCCCATTACATGCGGAATTTTGCATGGAGTACCAAGCTGAAGAACCTTCGAGGATACCAAGCCAAATTTCGAAAAGGAAAGTTGACTTTAAGAGAGAGAGTAGGCAAGTTTCTTATTTGACATCTCTCTGCTTCGCTAGCCCTGTCATACATCCAATGGGATAATGTTTATTTGGGGGTCATCTACTAAAGACTTGTCGTCCCCGTTAAGATCTGCCTCCCATTCCTGCTAAACTTTTTTGCCTCCGGTGAAGGTTACCGAGTTTCCATAGGCCCGCAAATATTGTTGCTAGAATCTGAATGTTTAGAGGGGGGGGGGGGGGGGTTGCTGTATATTTTGTTAGTATGAAAGAATGTCGACTGCATTCAGGGACGTAAGAATCATCTCATTAGGAATGCATAGGAAGAAGTGCTCCAATCGAAATTGTATGGGCGGAAGAAGACTTCAAAATGGGCAGGATTTTAATTTTTGCATCAAGCACCTCTGTCCCAGAGTACCCCCCTGGGACATGAAAGGATTGATTTCCCGGTTATACATCGAAAAGATTGATTGTCCAAATTCAATGATTTATTGTTATCTTACAATGGAGTAGTGTTAAATTGACAATGGTTGACAAAAGAAGAAAGCTAATTGGATAAACGGCTTCATGCCTTATATATATAGATTTGTCCTCCATCAAGTGCATTTGGCTGCTGATGGTGGCTCATATGTTGTTATTCCATTATCGTAATATGACTGTAATTCAACCTTTGGTGAGCGAACCATGCATTATCTTGTCAAATTCCTACCCTGACGACCCTGGACAGCCATGGGCATTTGCACAAGGAAATATTGTTGACCAGGCTGCCCAATGGCATGGTCAGGATATGAAGTGAATAAGACATAAAATCGTAAACCTGGAACCTGTAAACCGGGAACCTGTAAACCTGGAACCTGTAAGCCTGTTAAACCTGTCAACCTATTAGCCTGCGTTTTACACTTGCCGGTTGGGAATCGTGTAGTGTAAACAAAGCTAACCTGGGTTCAACCCAGGTTAAGCCAACCCTGCTCTGGAGGTAGCCAGAGTGCAATTTTCTGTATAACAGAAAGAACTGGAAAGTAGGAAGACTGTGGAATCATAGGAAGACTGCGAATCATCGAGAGATTTCTTGCATGGATATCCCAGCAAAATGAAATCAACTAACGCAATCCGTCCGTTCTATCAAACTGTTCAATTTCAAAACGGAAACAAAACAAGAACGCAACTTAAGCTGATTGTGTTGCGGTTCCGAAAATCTCTAACATGACATAAAAGAAGCCGCTGTGCCAGTCATGTGTGGTCGAAGGAAACGGAAACGGGCAGAAGGCGATAGGCTCTTTTGTTTCGTAGGCATCAGGGTACCTCTATACCACGCCACTAAGAAACTCGCTTTGTAAAACCAGGCTGTTTGATTTCTTATCAAAATCATATAAATGTTATATCAAACCAAATGTTGGACACTGACTGAGGTGCCATCTGGCAGGCTGCAGTTTCTTATAAGTCAGTTTCTTCAGGGCCGTTGCTAGAGATATCAAGCTAGGGGGGTGCAAGCTCTCAATTTGCCGACTGGTGGGCGTGGCTTTTGAGCGTGGACTTTTTTTGTCACATACACATACTTCTTGTTTAGAGGCTCAAGCTCCTCTCCATTGAGAAACCCTTCCATTTCTACTTTCCCTTACCATTTCACAAGGGGCTCTAACATGATACACGAGAAGCCAACTTGTTTCACTACTCTCAAGTACCGAATAATCGTCCCCCCCCGCTTATTAATTTTTGAAAAATTTTCCAACCCCCCCACCTTTATTCCAACCCCCCCTTTTATTAATTTTTGAAAAATAGAAGTAATAGTGAACACATTTTTTTAATAATTCCTGCTAAGCAAATGTACTTACTGTATTTATTAACTTTATTCTCCTTTGTTTGTCTGACCCGTGTTACACACGTGTTTTACATACGTGGTACCCATGTTAGATACGTGTTTTACTAAGAAAACGATAAACGACTATTCTCAATTTTTCCAACCCCCCCCCCCCGATTGTTCCAACCCCCCCGATTATTATTATATTGAACCATTTCCGACCCCCCCCCCCCCGATTATTCTCACCCCCCCCCCGTTTATTCGGTACTTGAGAGTAATTGAAACTTCTCGTTAGCTTTAGCGATATCTAACACTGAATTTAGATCAGCGGCGTGGCCAGGGTAAACTAAGAGTGGGGGGGGGAATGTAAATGAGCAGGTCTGGGGGCGAAGCCCCAAGGAAAATTTTTGGGGCCACGCCCTTTACTTTGGCTTAGAATGCATCTCCCAATATCATGCTTGCCTTTAGCGACGAAGAAACCTTGATCGTTTTGTAACAGTTATCCTATGAATCAGAGCACGAGGAAAATTTTTGAAGAAATATCCTTTACTTTGGCTTAGAATGCCTCTCCCAATATCATGCTTGCCTTTAGCGATGAGGAAACCTTGATCGTTTTGTAACAGTTATCCTATGAATCAGACACGAGGAAAATTTTTGAAGAAATATCCTTTACTTTGGCTTAGAATGCCTCTCCCAATATCATGCTTGCCTTTAGCGACGAGGAAACCTTGATCGTTTTGTAACAGTTATCCTATGAATCAGACACGAGGAAAATTTTTGAAGAAATATCCTTTACTTTGGCTTAGAATTCATCTCCTAATAACATGCTTGCCTTTAGCGACAAGGAAACCTTGATCGTCGTGACAATTGTGCTATAAATCAGAGCACGAGGAAAATTTGTGAAGAAGGATCCTTTACTTTGGCTTAGAATGTCTCTCCCAATGTCATGCTAGCCTGCGTGCAGACTCAACTCCTCGACTCAACTCCTCGAAAGTATAGTTTCTATACTTCCGAGGAGTTGAGTCTGCACGCAGGCTATGTCATGCTTGCCAGTGGTAAAATGGAAGATTTGATATTTCTCGGAAAATTCTTACCCAACCTATACCCAGCTATTTTCTCCTCGGTTTTAGAGGAATCTCGAGGACCATATTTCGACAAAAGTGGGGGGGGGCAATTGCCCCCAATATCCCCCCGTGGCCACGCCACTGATTTAGATGTTGTTCTGGTAAGAAGGTACCCAATAGGCTCCCGAATTTCCGTTACGTTTTCAGCCAAGTTCCTGATTCCCGTTAGGCCCGTCACGGAACGATATTCATATCGGGGGGGGGGGGGGGGCGGGAATTTGATGCGAGCTTAGCAAGTAAAAACGGGGGTCCGGGGGCTCGGCCCCGGGAAAACTCTTCATGACCACGCCCTTTAGATCGTTAGAAAACGCCCCATTTTAGAAGAATTTGCCTTTTAAAGAAACAATGAATCGTGACTGATAAGGGTCTTTCCAGGAAAATTTTGAAAATAGGAGTTCAATTTCACGAGGATATAGATCATTTTTGAATTGCATAATAATATGAAACTTGAAAGTGATAGCTTGATGTATTCTTCTGGTAACTTCCTCGAATACAAATAAGTTTGAATCTTCATTTCCAAGAGCTTGGCTTTCACAGCCTTTTTCGTGTACAAAAAGTTAACGGACTGCAGCAAATTATTGAGGGGGGCTGAAGCGCCCCAACCCCCATCCCGGTTCCGACGGGCCTGCCCGTCAGGACTGTTTACCGAATTCCCGCTGTCTTTCCTAAAGTACATCAAAACCTAGATTCATCATTTTCACGACGTTTAATCGTACCCGGGGAGGCATTCCCTCTGCTTTTGACTAGAATTATTATTCAGTTTAAGCAAGATATCATAAAGAACTTTATAACATCTTGGTTTAACATTATGTACGTCTTTTTTATCGTAATTTAACATTATTTCCAAAGTTTCTTCCATGCTCTTCTAGAGCAGTTCATGATGAGAGACTTTAATGTGCGATCAAATGCAATGGGCAGCGTCGTGGCCAGTGCAAATTAAGGGGGAGGGTATTAAAATGAAGGGGTTTCGGGGCGAAGCTCCCAGTTAAATTTTGATGAAACGCCCTCTACTTTGGCTTAGAACACTTCTAGCGATCCAACATCAGTGGTGCTAAAATTGAAAATTTTGTAACAGGTAATCTTACAAATTATAACATCCCCAGAAAACTTTTTGAGTAAACGCAGTTTTCTTTGGCTTAGAATGCCAATTTATAACAATTATCTATGAATCTATGAATCACAACATTCAGGAAAATTTTTGTGCAAACGCATTTTTACCTTATCCTAGAACGATTCTAACAATCCATCTGCCTGCCCCCATAATGGATGCCTTGACAATTACATGATAGTTCGTGTGGAATAATTTTCACCAACCTTTACTTAAAATGACTCTCCCAGTCAACATCCAGCATTTCCCAGAAAAGTCTTACCCTTCCCTGCCTATACACAACTACTCTCTCTTCATTTTGAAAGAACCTCGAGGACCATCTTTTGACAACCCCATCCGTGGCCACGCAACTGCCGAAATGAGGCACATCACGTGATGCTGAAGCAATGAATCTAGCCCCAGTTTTTCAATATGGGCCAATCCTTCTTCCCGAAAGCTGTTGCCAAATTGAAAAATCTGACGATTCCCGGCTCATAATTCCAAAAAAGTGGCGATTCCCGATTCCCGAAAATCATATTGGTCACCCTCTGGTAAGGGAATGTCTGTTCCTTGGTGCCTGGACAGTTATAAAAAATGTGATGACGACAGAGCTTCACAGAAATGTTAGATAAAAAACAAAAAGGCTACAAAAAATGTTCGTTCTCGTAATCTAAACAACGAGCAGAAATTCTGCTATGCAAAATTAACGTTAACGAACTTTATATTGTGACGTAACGTAACTTGGCAAGGCTGAACTGCTCTTGTTCCGATCTCAGGAATTTGCCGACTGAGTGTAACTTTTACTTGATTTGCCGACTGAGATTTGGCCAGGGGGGGTGCCGCACCCCCAGCACCCCCAATGTAGCTACGGCCCTGAGTTTCTTAGTGGCGGGGTAATACTGTATGTGCTCAAAGCATTCCTATGGTAAGCCATAATGGACAAAGGTAACTGTAAACAAGCTTTAGCTTAGTTCTGTAATCCACGTAAAAGAAATGATTACATACGTACATACATACATAGCACAAAGGGAGCGCCAACCAAAACTTAAATGCATTTTGATAACTAAATTGAAAAACAGATTTGTAATAAGAAAACCATAGATTTGCACTGTCATTCTCGAAAGAATTCTGACTTAATAATAATAATATGATAAAATGAGGGATAAGGAGGCCATTGGCCTATTAAACCCTTTAGCGTTCGTTTTAAGCGTATTCATAGTTGTACTTCTTGTTACCGCAAAAATCGTCATATAATTTCTCAAACTCTATAACTGACTTCGCATTGACTATGGTTGCTGGCAAATTGTTCCATTCGTTTATGACTCTGTTTGAGAAATAGTTCTTCCTCAGGCTCGACGATGAAGACTTGTTTCACAGATACTTGTAAGCAAGCGCTTCACTGATTCTTTCGCAGTTGCCCATCCATAATCGACTGACCAGTTCTTATAATGATTGTTGCATTATGGATTCTTGTCGCGTAGGCTACCAAAGGCTATCTTTAAAGCATGGAATCTGGAATCAGGAATCTGGAATCTGGAAGGGTCTTACACCTCTCTAACCACATGGCTAACGTCCCACCCGCCCACCACCATCAATAATTCTCTCCATATCAGTATTTTCGGCATCTTTAAAACGCGGAATCCGGAATTTCCATGGGAAATCCGGAAATTCCATATTTTCTGAGGAAATCCGGAAAAATCCGGAATATTTCGGATTTTCAACATTTCAAGCTATGCATGATACAAATGTGAATTATACACCATTTTGATGCTGATGGTCTCCTGAAGCTAAATATTGCGTGTGTATCTTTGATCCTGCTTGGATAAACTGTTGGATGATTGCAAAGAGCAGATTGCAGATTGCATGCTTTAAAGATAGCTGGCTACCAAACTTGATACGCATGGATTAATTTAAGGTGCAGTGATGACCAATTAGTGCAGTGATGAATCGAGAATGTGCAGTGATGAATTGAATATTGTGCAGTGATGAATTGTTTCACTTATCAGTTGTAATAATACTTGAAATACTGCTGTTTTGGATGTTTTCAGAATAAAAACCAACGAATACTCCTTCGCGATTAATGAAAGTCAGCTTGCCAGCGGCACACATTCAAATTTTGATTTGGTGAGTGTCGACATGCTTTGGGGGCTTTGGACATACTAAATTTTTCGGACCGACTGAACGCATATAAACTATCGTACTCAGTAGGAATTTTGTTGTCAGCAATGCAACGACGGTACCAAAATAAGGGGCTCTAGGGGTGAAGCCCCAAGGAAATTTGCTTGAGGACACGCCCTCTACTTTTGCTCAGAAGAACTCTCCTGATCCCGAGTTTGCCAGTTCCAAAATATAATTTTTGACTATTTTGTAACAGGTAAATAAATAAATTAGCATAAATTAGCATCCTAATGAAAATTCAGGAATGATGATTTTACTGCCTATTCTGCGCATTACATTAGTCTTCTTTCCGTTCTCTTGAATGGAAAACAATGGTTTGATGAGCAATTCTTGTAACAACTTTTGCACAATCCTTTCTTTTATTCACATGTCACAAATTCAGTTTCTTTGATTGGTTAAGATTTTGCCTCATGTGGTGATCACGGATTTGGAGTTTCAACTATAGGCGTGATCTTCAGTATAACGACTTTTCCACACTGCGAAAACCGAGCGAAAGCGACTGGTTTTAGCGTGTTTATCGTCTAAGAAGTCTTTCCTTCGTGATTTTTAGTGTCTGCAGTGTTAGCGCTTTAATAGAAGCGTAAACCACCTTTGATTGATACTATTTATAACCCATATTCCTTTGGGGTGCATTCTTTTGGGCTCTAATGAAGACGATATACTTTTGCATTTGAACTCTCTCACACTTTCAGGAAAGTATTCGACACAATCCCCACAGAACCAATCGTGCAATTATCTTGGTTTTCTGTGACGCTATGTAGCTTTTTGTTACTTTGACAAACTTCAATTCAATATTTATATTCTAAGCAAGAATTTAAATTGACTTTTTCATGATGCGAACTTCGCCACAATCTTGAATCATGTAATTATAAGTTTATCGCGGTCATTTTTTATCATAACTTGTTTTTTGTTTTTGTGAGCCACATTCCGTCTATACTTTCTGTCAGATACGCAGTTAAACTTGTTAGATTTCTTGCTTTGTGAGTTGTTTTGGTGTCTAGAATTTTACCCCTTAGGCAATTGCAATTCGAGCAACATTCCGCGACGCAATGTTACATAAATTGCCAATTGAGCTTTTAATAAACGCAAATAGTTGCAAATAGTCTTTCTCTCGAGATTTTTAGGCCCGATTAATAAGTCGTGCCGCACCGTGCCGAATCGAGTCAATTTTGAACTATTTTGTCTGGTTCTAGCATGAAGTAGAATATGAAGTAGAATTTTCTTAAGGAGGAGCTCTCTCAATAGATAAACTAATCGAGGAGAGAGTAGCCTGCGTGCAGACTCGACTATCCTAAAGTGTCTACACTTTAGGATAGTCGAGTCTGCACGCAGGCTAGGAGAGAGCGCCCCCTATGCTAAAAACTCATCATTCAAATTTGAGATCTTTCAGTGTTTTGATTGGTCAATGTCAGGAAAAGCTATTTTATTGAGGTACTTAGGACTGGTATTTGGTTAAAAAGAACTGTATTTTCCGGTAATTTCAGATCACAACGTAAAATCATTACCGAGGTAGACTGCTTGATATTCGATGGAATGCTGGAATGCTGGAATGCTGGAATGATGGAATGCTGTTCCAAGATTTAGCACCTGCATATCTAATTGATCGTAAGCCATATTGCAAAGTATTCTTACACATCAAAGATATCACCTTAAGAAACCTGGCGTGTATCATACTGATGAACAGATGTCAAAGTTTCAAAGAAATTGTGAAAAAAGATGGGAGAAATCATTTTAACAGACTCATAAACAAATGTAAGCAGCTTTAACTATAACAAATCACACGACTTAAGAATTTTCAACTCAGAGAAAGTAGGTGCAGATGGAGATGTGAATCTCTTGAAGGCAATAGCTCTGACAACTTTCTTTTGTTGACGATAGGTTGGTTTGGTGTGGACTTCATAAGTAAAACCCACGGGGGGGGGGGGGTTCTTCCGTAGTAAAGGTACCTGGAGATGTGCCGCGAGCAAGGGTATACTTTTTCGGACTTCTGGTCTAGCCAAGGGTATACGTTTTTGCAATTTTGGCCTACAACGATCTAGACAAGGGTATCCTTTTTGACAGTATTGGTCTAGCGAAAGGTCATGATATCATATTTGGTACAAATTTGACAATATTCGTCCAGGAAATCGTCAAAATTGGTCTAGCCAAGGGTACCACTTTCGTAGAAATTGGTCCAGAGAATGGTCAAATTGGTCTAGATAAGGGTACCATTTTCGTAAAAATTAGTCTAGCCAACGGTACCATTTTGAATATGCTCGAGGCAGACCCCTATCTAAAATTTGGCCAAGAACCCCCCCCCCCCCCCCCCCTTGGTAAGACCCCAGACAATGATTCCGTACCGGAAAAATGATGAAAATAAGGAATTGTATAAAGAGACTAAAATATTAGCATGTAGAAGATGCCTTACTTTGAAGAATATACCACAATTTCTTGAAAGTTTCTTAGAAAGTTCACTTTAATGGTACTTCCAATTTTGATTTTCATCAAAAAGGAGACCCAGGAATTTAACATATTTGGCCGTTTTACAAGATGATTGCCAATTTTTATATTAATATCATCTTTTAAAGAATTTTTTACAGAATGAAAAATGACAAACTTTGTCTTTTCTACATTTAAAGCAAGTTTATTAGCATCTAGACATTTTTTGACCTGTCTATGCTCCTTGTTAACCACTTTTTCAAGATTGTGTAAACGGTCTGATTCAAAATAGATGTTGGTATCATCAGCGAAAAGGTAGAGACATAGTTTAGGAGATGAATTAGGTAGATCGTTGATGTAAATTAGGAACAGAAGTGGACCAAGGACAGATCCTTTACAAACAAACTGCTTAGCACACTACGTACAAGCTACTTTACTACACTACAAGGGCGATACCACGGAGTGCAGGAGACCATGGCAACCCCGCAGTCATTAACATATAGAACGTGTAACTGAACTAAAATGAAATGTACATCTGCGAAAAATTAATGCACATGAACAATTTCTACTGATACATACTAAGGTTCGTTTCACTTTGTATGTCCAGCTAACTTTGGGCAATCAGGTCTTTTTCACAAGAATGGGTGACCTGGAGATACGATTATCGAATTAGAATGGATTTGTGCCTAATGAGCCTAACATCCAATGTGACACCCCCCAGTAACGGCCCCGCCAGACATTAAAAATACAGCGGGGAAATTACGAAATTTAACATTTTCAACGGGGATGAGAAATATCATGGCGGGGAAGGGAAATGTTCGGCTATTATCTATGATGAAACATGTAAAACTTTGACGGGGAAACAAAAGTTTCAACGGGGAACTAACAGAAACACGGCGGGGAAAATGTTTAAACTCAAATTTAGCTGTGAAACAATTTTTTGCGGGTAATCCATTTACCTTGGCGGGGCAATGTTTAAGCGGGATCATTACTGGGGGGTTTAATGTGAAACAAACTTACAGCAAAGGAAAGAGAAGCAAGGGGACTGGGGATTATGAAATGCGAACAAACGCTTAGAATTTCCTTAGTTAAATCGACCAGTTTAGTGAATGAACTTTAGAGTCAGTTCAAGTACATGTTTATTAACGTCGCTAGAAAGGTTTTTATTACCATACAATAAAAGTTGTATCAGAGCGCTATTTGAAAGGCATCTGGGTTCCTCGATATTATGCTCAAAACATTCCCATGGCAAGCCATAGTGGACAAATAAATGATAACGGCAACCAAAATTTAATTGCATTTTGATAACAAAATTGCGAATCAGATTTATAAGAAAACCATAGATTTGCACTGTCATTCTCCAAAGAATGCTGACATATTTTGTTTCACAATAAGTGCTTGCTTGCATAAGTGCTTCATTGATTCTTGCTTTTCCATTTTTTTACGTTCCATTAAAAATACCCTGCCCTGTAGAACGTCTGTGCAGCAGTGTAGAGGCTGTTCAGTAAGACAGCGGTTGCCCAGTGTGATACAGGGATCAGGATCACATGATGGAGGGATCACATGCAGTAAATTTGAGGCTATTCAGTTATTTACAGGGATAACATACAGTAAATGAGCGGGGAACATAGTGCCATTGGAGGGATTGCCTCAGTAAATTTGAGGTTATTCAGTAAATCATAGGGCTTACATGATGTCGTTTGAGGGATTACATCAGTAAGGGAGAGGCTATTCAGTTACTTACAGGGATAACAATTAAGCAGTGCCGTACAGGGATAACATCGTGTTGTTGCAGCGATGACATTAGTAAAGTAGCAGTTATTCAGTATTCTGATGTGAGCCCTTCAACGACATCATGGAAGTCCTATAATTTAATGAATAACCTCAAATTTACTGAGGCAGTCCCTCCCATGACACTATGTTCCCCTCTCATTTACTGTATTTTATCCCTGTAAATAACTGAATAGCCTCAAATTTACTGCATGTGATCCCCCCAATGACATCATGTACTGCATGTGATCCCCCCAATGACATCAATGACATCATGTATTCTTTTGTTCTTTTGTTTGTAAGTAGCTTTTCGTAACACACCCTTTAGCTATTCTACAAAAGAGCCTGGATTGAGCGTCTTTCTTATACATTTCCTACGCGACTTTCGATTGAGTGGCAATAAAGCTTCTATCACTATTGCGTACATTCGAAAATTCCATTTGCAAAATATCGTTCAATTCTAATTCTTTTCTGAATAGCTAGGGGGCCTCTTATATATTTGATTGTATTTTAGTTTATCTCCTTCGATGGCCCTGGGGTAGTCATGATCTTTTGCTCCCCTTGGTATCGTTTCTGTAGTATTGTATGGTAGCTCGTTTGTAATCTTAGGTAATTCGTAAATTGTAAATTTTTAATATTGAATTTATAGACAAAAAAAGAAACAAACATCATGTGATCCCTGTATCGTACTGGGCAACCGCTGCCTTACTGAGCAGCCTCTACACTACTGCATAGTGTGATCCAGCAAAAGGAAAAAAATACAAAATATCGCAAAAATCAAATTTAATCAGGCAAATAAGAGATGAGGAAAAGAGCAAGAAACGAAACACATGGTTTGCAAAAGGAGGTTTTGAAACAGTTCTTTTCGTGGATGCTACGCCTCGTAGCGAACTAGCAAAGGAATGCAGAAAAATTATGAAAGAAGCAGAACTAAAGATAAGGGTTGTGGAGAGGTCAGGAAATCTCTTGAAGAGATATCTAGCAAGATCAGATCCATTTAAATTACCTAATTGTGACAGTGAAGAATGCCCTGTGTGCAAGATAAATCCAACTCTAAACTGCAAAACCAGAGATGCCGTATACGAAATTAAATGTTCTTGTGGAGAAAGCTACATTGGAGAAACAGCACGCAGCTTGGGAGAAAGGTGCAATGAGCAAATCAAGAAACTTGAAAGAAGAGAGAACTCGTCTGCCTTCCATCAGCATATGCTTGAAAAACACAACGGAGTAAAACAAGCACTTTCTGTAAAGCTATTAAGAACATGTCAAAACGACGCAATGCTAAGGCAAGTAACAGAGGCGACGTACATCCATGCGGAGAATCCAGAACTGAACGCTAAGGAGGAGTGGGGAAATTCGAACGTTCCTAGAACTCGATTTGATCAAAGATCAAACGAATCGAACATTATCGGCAACTGGCAAGCTATCGATTCGACTCATTAACTCACTGATGAGGCTGCCGATGGGCAGCGAAATATTTGAGGTAACAATGTTTAGTTTTAAAGTTAGATAATTGCGCGTGACTTAAAAACAATGGTCACCAAAACAAAATTACCGAATTACAACTTGTCGTACAAGACACGGGATCAACTGAAAGATTTAGGAAACAAAATCTCACAACGCAAATTTAATCGAAACGGTTATTATGATACATGGTCTTAAGGAGGATATGTTAAGGATCAAAACAAAGCAAAAAGTAAACTTTTATGATTTCTGAGTCCGGAGATATTTGCTTCCAAAGTTGGATGAAATTGACATTGTTTACTTTTCATGTAATTTTTGGTCAATTTCTACAGAATGCTCATTACAACAACAAGTTCATTTACTAATATCTTTGCCCAGGGTTATCCGATGTTAATTCTGTTTGTTTTAATTGATAGAACAACATGTCCGCTTACAAGAGAGTCCCTCATTGCTTCTTCCAGAACCCATTGTTTTGTTTTCTTGTTATTTTTCCTAAATGTGCATATTTTCCAGAAACAGACACCAAAAACGCGTAATTTGAGATTAAAATCACAAAATTGAAAAATCGAGGACGAATATGTCTACCGAACCTAGATTTTATTACAGCAGCACATTTCAGCAGATAGTCTGCCAAAGCAATCACTCAGAATCGTGCAGGGAAAAAAGTTATATGATTTTGAAAGTGGCCACTACCACTTTTTTGCTATTTTGAGCCCCCATTATTTTCATGTGCGCCTTTAAACAAACGCAAATCCTGTAACTCATGCTTACAATATACCATTCTGAATGGTTTTATCCTTGTTAAAAAGTGTTCTGGCATTTCGAAAAGTAAAACTAAATTCACTATCTCCTCCGCAGAGGCCTTTTATACTTTTTTTGATGGAACTATCTTAAACATTGGGATTCATATCTGTATGCAATTCCTCCGCAGAGGCCTTTTATACTTTTTTTGATGGAACTATCTTAAACATTGGGATTCATATCTGTATGCAATTACCAAAAGCATTGTAATTATAATTTCTTTAATGTTTTTTCAACTTGCACAAATAAAAATGATCCATACAAAGTTGAAGATGTCATCAGCGATGGTTCCTCAAGACTGGTAGAGTTGGAACTGTGAAGTGTTATCGTTTTGACTTGATTACATCAATTTCATGGTAATTACTGAAGTGAAATGATCAGGATGCGCACAAAAACATCACACATAACATTGTACACATAATATTGCCTTGTCTTGAAGCTGGTTGGCTACAAAACGTTCCTCGTGCACTTTTTCAAGGCTAAAATTGCATGTTAAGACCATGCTATCCCAGGGGTCAAGACAGTTTAGTTAGAGAGCCACAAAATGCCTCTGCGGAGGAGCCTTTTCATCCAATTTTACTATCACTTTTGTCAGAACACTTGTTGAAAAAGGATAAAACCATTGTTAAAGGATTTGCGTTTGTCTGAAGGTGCACATGAAAATAGTGGGGGCTCAAAATAGCAAAAAAGTGGTAGTGGCCACTTTCAAAATAGAATAACTTTTTCCCCTGCACGATCCTGAGTGATTGCTTTGGCAGACTATCTGCTGAAATGTGCTGCTGTGATAAAATCTAGGTTTGGTAGGCATTTTCGTCCTTAATTTTTCTATTTTGTACTTTTAATCTGATATAACGCATTTTTGGTGTCCATTTCAGGAAAATAAGTGCATTTAAGAGGGGTACTTCGGGGGGGGGTCCCAATACCGCAATACCGCACGAAAAAGACACCAAATACCGCAATACCGCACCCAAAAATAGCAAAATACCGCAAACGCTAAAAAAATTAAAAACATCGCTGTTAATACAGTATACCGGTCTGTAGCAGTTTGATTCCGACCTAAATCCACCTTCCTTCATCAAAATTTGTAGTTTGGTCTATTAGCTAGATCGTAGTTAGAGATTTTACAGACCAAACTGTGACGTGAGAACGGCGGGAAAAGTTTCATTGCATTGACAGCAGAAATTACTAATTTCTGCTGTCAATGCAGTTTTAAAATTACGAAGATGTAGAACTTATCAATTCTTTTTTAATATCGATTCTGCTACACAAAGGCTGACTTTTTCGCGAATACCAGATAAAAAGTATATTCTGGCTGAAGATTTTTTACCCATTTCCAAATGTCGGTGTGGGTTCAGATGGTTATCAAAATCTACTTGTATGATTTTGTCTCATGAATAGTTTGATTGTAGATTTTGATGTCCACGTTTGGCTGTTTGGACAACTTTTGATGTGATCCATATAGCACAAATTCAGTTTTACCTTTTTTCAAGTTAAATGAACAAGTTATTTTCATGAAGTCAGTCTGCAACTTTTTGCAGTTCACTGTTAAGTAAATGTTGTATTTCAATTGAGTTCTTCCTTGCACAATATAAAACAGTATCGTTGGCATATAATATAATGCCAGCATCAGTGAGCGGAATATGGATTGCGTTGATTATCAGCCCAAAGAGAAGGGACCCCAGGATGGATCTTTGTGGTATACCGAATGTAACGTTTTCTTCGCATGAGCTGGTGTTATCAAATATTTAGTATTGCTTCCTATTAAAGAAATAATCACCTATCCATTGTAATTCCACATCATCTATACCATAACTTGGCAATTTTTCCAGCAAGGTTGCATGACGTACTGTGTTGAAGGCTTTACGAAGGTCAATATATAGACAGCACCACTAAGTAGCCCTTTTTCAACGTTCTGTCTAAACTTTCTGACAGTAAGGCAGGGCCGAAGCCAGTGGGGGGCTGGGGGCGGAGTGCCCCCCCCCAGAAGGCCATTTATCGGAAATTTCACTCCACTTGTCGGATTTTTATTGTTGCTACAGGCCCACATTTAGAAGATTTTACTGGGAAAATGATGCAAAGAACATGAATTTATTGACTTTCGAGGATAAATTTTGATATGAATTTTGAATCTACAGCATTTTTTTCTTCATATTGACCAATTTTGAAGGCTCCAACGTTGAAACTACAAAATAATTCCAAAATCTAGTCATTAAAGGAGCACATCAGTCCTTTCGTGCATGTTTTAACGGATCTTCCCAAAATTGGGGTTGTTGCTGTTGTTGTTGTTGATTTTATAGCATCGGAAAATTTTGGTTCTTTGCCCCCCTAAGAATTAAGGCTGGTATCGGGCCTGCAGTGAGGTAACTGCATGTTGCGTAGATCTCCCTTGTCTAAACACAAACTGATGTAGGCACAATAGGCTATTCGATTCAAGGTACTGGGACAGTTGATTATAAATGATCTTCTAGATAACTTTTGATAGAGCAGGAATTACCGTGAAAGGTGTATAGTTGTCCAACATTGTCGGATTGCCTGATTTGAAAATATGGGTGATTTCCTACATCTAAAGTTTTGAGTCGTGCAAATATTTTGATTCTTTTTCTTCAGATAAGAATGTTGCGTGCTCTTCTCCGCAGGCACCTTTTCAAGGTCGAGCAGGTGGAGCAGGCACAAGGAGAGAGAGATAAGGGACCACCCTCTTCTTCTCTTCGTTTTTCTTTCCTCTATCAGTTCGTCTCGAAGATGCTTTCTTCTTCAACAGGAAAATGGCACTGCATGAAGTTTGGATGTTAATTTTCGTACAATACCGCATACCGCGCTGTGAAAGCTCGATACCGCAATACCGCAAGTTTTTTCAGTCATTACCGCAATACCGCACAAAATTTACTCCCGATACCGCAATACCGCAAACCCCGAAGTACCCCTCATTTAAGAAAAACAACAAGAGAACAAAAAATTGGTATCCAGTTGAAGCAATGAGCAACTCCCGTGCAAGGCGACAAGTAGTTCTATCAATTAAAAGAAACAGAGCTAAATTCGGATAACCCTGGGCAGAAATATTAGTAAATGAATTTGTTGTTGTTATGAGCATTCTGTAGAAATTGACCAAAAATTACATGAAAAGTAAACAATGTCATAGGCCGTAGTCCATAGAGCTCTAACATATCATCGCCGTTGCACATACTTTGAAACTAAGGACTTTTTCACCAAAAGGTCCTCTTGGGCATCATTATAAGATATCCACATGGCCCCATTGAATTAATGTGCACAATAGCAAAATACGGGTGATTAAACTCTTTCAGAGCCTCTGCGAAGGAGCACAGACCAGATTGACTTATTCTTTTGGTTATTTATCAAAATTATCAAGTTAAAGACACTGTGGCATACCCAAAGACAGCAAGACGTCGATTGAAAGACAGCAAGTTGGTATTCATGAAATATACAGAGAACTAATGAAATAGATGATGCCCCGCTGCCGCATCAATCCCGCGTTGTTATACAATCTAGTTCTGTCACTTCTTGGCATTTTTTAAATTTTGACATGGGTTGTTTGAAAAACGGTGCTAACTATGTATCAGAGCACTAAACTGTAATGTTAAAAACTTGAATTAAATGTAATTTTCGGAGTCAGTAGTGTTTTATCTCGGCTGTTTGAAGAACTTGTCTGTGAGCAGTTGTACAATTACTTAATTTCAAATGAAATGCTGTTTTCGCAGCAATCAAATTTCAGAAAGCTACACTCAGTCCTCGCCTGTTTGTTAATTTTCTGTACGCCCCAGCTCAATTTTTGGCCAACACATACCTCAAGGCATTTAGTGTTTATGACTAAAGAGATCTCAAAGGCGTTAGAAATGCTGCACTATTCCAAACAATACCTCGGAATAAAGTCAGTGCAAACTACACGTTTTTTTATAAGAAACTGGTTTGTTAGTACTACGATGACCAAAAATTTAAGAAACTCTAGTACTACGCTCAAGAATAGTTAAGAAACTCTTAACATTCAAATTCTGTATGTCTCTTTTATTCTATGTCTCTCTAACAAAGGTACCTTCATCTTTTTTAACTTTTAACTACAAAAATGGGTAATTATTTGCCTGAATTTGCATGACTTATTCGTGATGACAATGCCAATGTAAAATGGAAGCCCTTTGTCGAGAAGAAGCCTCAAATTTGAACAATATCGCAATTTTAGGCCCAAAAAATAAGAAACAAAATAAGAGACTTTTACTACTAAAACACTAAAATTTCCATGCGAAATTAAGAAACTTTTAGTACTAAGTACTGATCCAAGTTTCTTATGAAAAAAAACGTGTATGCAATGTATGAGAGTCTGGTAGAGCAATGTTTTCAATATTGTTGCCCAGTATGGGGGCATGCGGAATCACGGCAAGAGACAAACTGCAAAAACCACAAAATCATGGGGCTAGAATCGTAACCAATAGCCCTTACAACGCTTCTGCTCGTCCCATTATAAAGTAACTAGGCTGGCAGACAGTGAATGATTTGATTGTAACGGAAACATTTAAAATGGTATACAAGTATACAAATGATGAGGCTCCCTCGCATCTTGCATGCCTTTTCAACAGGTCGTCAGAAACCAGTACTAGGGAACTTCGGAACACCAAAACCGATCTTTTGTCCCGTATCTACCAACAACATGTGGCCAAAAATGCATTTCTTTCAGAGGGGTGAAATTATAGAATGGCCTTGACGCAAAATCAATATTAACAAAAGCCTTCAAGCATGTCTTCAAAACTTCAGAGCATGAAGGAGCCACTTTTGATTCCTGCTGATCGTTCTATTATTTTTAAAATACTTTTACTTTGCTATTTCTAATTGTGTATTTAGATTGTAAATTTTAGGGTGCTATCTTTTTCTTTGCATAGGGCATTTTGCAAAAAATTTATGTATTTTAGTGACAGCATTACCCTCGTACCCTGTTTAATGAAAAAATAAAATGAAAATGAAATGTAGTTTGAAACAATCCTACTTTCTTGCGACAAACTCTTGTTGGCATTTTTCGCGTGGACGCACTATATTTGTTGCCTGGAAGAAAGCCAGGTTAACTGCCAGGAACTCGAAGAAGGAATTTAGAAGAGCTTGCAATCGGTACTACCAAGAAGTAGACTTTTTACTAGGACACTTGGGATGCCATGAAGGTTAAGGAAATACACAGGTTTGAATTTTGTGCTCAAATGACCTACTTTGCAAAGAAAGTAAAGTCACAATAATGGGAACTTAGTTTCAAAAGCCCTCAAAGTTCCAGTAGATGGCTCTTCCTTTGTGTCCACTTCCTTCATAGTGTACACTTCTCATTTACAAAGAAATATACTTCTTTGCTCCCATAATATTAACAATTTCTTCAAGGAGGTATATCAGTGACATAAACTCTTTGAAACTTATGTCTCATTCTGATTCGTGGCAAATTAAGGTTGTTCCCAAATTGTGCTGGTATCATGTGAACCCGGCGGGGTCACTTCTATATGCATATGTATATCATGTGAGTTCCCAAAACTTTAAACATACCCCTTATCTCTGACTTTACCTGGCAAATATTGACCCTTTTCTCTGACTTTTATAAAATAAATGACCCTTTTCACTGACAATGAACAGAAAGTCCGCCCTTAATTGTATGCTCATGTTGACAGACAGAAAGGGCAAGTTCTACCTGGACCCTATATTTTCAAACTCGCTGACTATTTTGTTGGCAACAGTTAAAGAACAGATTTAAACTAATCAAATTTTATCTTAATCAAAACTGTTTTTTTTTCACAAATACACAAGCAACTAATTTCAAGAGAATGATTAAAATTTCAAAACATGAAACTGGAACAAGACAAATGTTACATTTCTACCTGTTCCTCTCTGGGCTTGGATTGTTCTATCAACTTATATATGCGTTCAAACAGGAAAAGAAATTAGGAAGCACCAAATATTTGGCTGTGACAGTATAAAATGCAGTACCTAGACAAGAGCCATAAACTGAAAAATTAAACACTGTTCATAGCTTGAAATTCTAGCATAATTCTTCTTCTAATGTTTCTTGGTGTTATCGACAAATGGTTTAAATTCCTTCCAGGTGCCATACCAGCAAATTCTCAATGTTTGACAATATCTTGATAGCAAGGTCATGACTTTCTTGAGGAGGAAAGAAGGAGACTGTACCCTGTTACATGCAAAAAGGCACAGGTCTCATTAGCCATTGCTACTATTACTCGTCTGCAGAGTATGACATCTCAAAAGTGTGCAAAACCATGCCTTCCTTACCGTGTAGAGTTAGAAAAAGGTCCCCTCGTCACAATGAGATATCAGCTCTCACATCACCATCTTGATTCCTGAACTCCTGTATTTTCCCGCTAAAATGCTGGCCTCACTTTGAGTGGGTAACCTCGTCCGAATATTGATAAATTGATTCCATTGTTTTCCCACTCACTGCTCACACCATGCTCACACACAGAATAAGTTATGTTAGGGCCTAAGGTCCTTCTTTGAGTGTCTTGGAGACCGCATGCCATTCAGACCCAGAATCAGATTGAAAATCAGATTCAGAATCAGATTCAGTCTCAGAATCAGATTGGGATCTTAAATTTGCTGTTTTTGGCCACAAAATGGGTAGAATTGAAATGTTTGCACTCCCAATTGATAAAATAGCGTTTACTGAGCAATTTTGCGCGATTTCTCGCCAAAAGGTGTTCACAATTTGTTATACGAGCCTTAGAAAATAACTAAACAACAACAACAACTAAAATTTTTCTCGAATCTGATTCTGGTGGTCCAAAGGTCAGAATCAGATTCGAGGAAATGGCTGTATTTCAATGGATTCATTCGAGGTTGAATGCCCCTATGACCAGAATCAGATTCGAGGGAATCAGAAGGGATACCAACGGTGATCAAGTTTCAGTTTTATTTCAATTTAAATTTCTGCTTAAGATTTTATCAGTTATAAGTTATGCAGAATCCATCTCTCATATGTAAGCTATTTTCAAATAATATGTTTCGGATAATCAGAGCCAGTCGGCGGCAAATAAGTCAAAGCAAAGCTCAGCACGATCCAACGTTGGTATCCCTTCTTTTCCGCGACGTGCCATTCAGACCCAGATTCGATACTACCTACGTTTTCTCAGCAACAGTGACAGCTATTTCCGATATTTTTTCATGATATGATAGACCAACTATCCCTCTACACACGCTGTGCGTTAGCCATTCTTGCAGCTCCTTGAATCTTCTATGCTAAGGGCAAATCTGACGGCAGGTAGCAAATCTTAGCTTAGGCCATAAAACCAATTAATTTAGAGAAATCGACGGAATGGACAAGAGGATCCAGGGCAGCGGGAACAATTTCCTTGCCAAGTTGCCAGCCAGGTAAAAACATTCCCACTCTTTTCCCACTCTTTTACGTCGAAGTCAGCATCGGCTAACCTTGAAACTGTTGTTTGTTAAATTCGCAGGCTGTCTGAGATTTGCATGTCAATTCTCAAAATCTATTTTGTCTCGGCCGTTTTATTTCGCATGAAGTAAACTGTTACTTGTTACAGGACTCAAGGAAGGAATTTCATAATTTTGACACATCATGCTATTGTTTAAATAAAAGTCAATTTGCTTGAGGCGCGAGTGCGTGATACTTATGATATCCCTAGGATATGTCACCAGGGCCAAAGCAAGTGGAGGGGGTTGGAGGCGAAGCACCCCTCTGGAGAGTATTTGTCGGAAATTGTATTCTCATGTTTGTCAACTTTTTGTAATTTAAAGGTCTACTTTTGGAAGATTTTGAAGGAGAAATGGTGTATAGGACATGGATTTCTTAGCGTTAAAAGATCGAGTCTCGCAGGAATTATTGAATTTACCGCGTATTTTTGATAAATACTTACTAATTGCGTGGGCTGGGACTGGGGACACTGAGAGCATGTGCCCCCAAGATTTTGTAATCAATAAAGAGGTGTCCTTTTTATTTTCAGGAATTGCCCCTTTAGCTTAATAAAAAAAAGTGTCCTTGAAGTGTCGTGCCCCGCCCCCAGGTTTGAGATGCTTTTTTTATCTCAAGATTCCGCATCAAAATGTTCGATGTCTGCCCTGTTGGTTGTACTATTTAAAGAATTCTTTAAATAGTAAAGCTTGAAAAGGAACGAGCCCGTCTCATCCGTCTCTTGACACCACAATTGATGTTATGTATGCAAAATAAACAACAAAATGATTTTGCTTCGAGAATTCTTCCAAAGTTAACTTTGGAAGAATTCTCGAAGCAAAATCATTTTGTTGTTTACACACAAAGCCTGCAATGTCAGTTATTTCTCTCAAAAATGAGAAATGCTTTAATTTGAGAGTTGTCAAAGCTAATATATTTCATTACGTGATAACGGTTGAATTTCGCTTATCAAATTAGCAATGAATTTTGCGGAGCAAACAAAGAAACTGCCACGGTGGATTAACAAGATATTCAGTACTAGTTACCATTGATGAACTTCCTTCAATTTCCAATCCAGCCACAGATACACGTCTTTTTTATAAGAAACTGGTTTATAAGGAACTAGTACTACGATGACCAATAATTTAAGAAACTCTAGTACTTCGCTCAAGAACAGTTAAGAAACTCTAAAACTTTATTTATGTATGTCTCTCTTATTCTATGTCTCTCTAACGAAGGTACATTCGTCTTTTCTTTACTTTTAACTGCAAAATTGGTAAATTTTTGCCTTGATGTGCATGGCTTCTTCTTGGTGTCAATGTCAATGCGAAATGGAAGCCCTTTCTCGAGAAGAAGGCTCAACTTCGAACAATACCGCAATTTCAGGCCTAAAATATAAGAAACTAATTAAGAAACTTTTACTACTAAAACTCCGAACTTTAAATAAAAATAGCGTTTACTGAGCAATCCTGCACAATTTCTCACCAAAAGGTGTACACAATTGTTCATATGAGCCTTAGTAAATAACTAAACAACAGCAAAAACTAACATTTATCTCAAATCTGATTCTGGGGGTCCAAAGGTCAGAATCAGATTCGAGAAAACAGCAGGGCTACCAGCGGAAGTAAGGTTCAGCTTTATTTCA